>OY747714.1:13118422-14362840 GCA_963556495.2 Valencia hispanica | reverse complement strand
AAATTTCTCTATGTCTCACCGTTTTCTCTCAGCGGACTTTCGTTTGCAAAAAATCAGACACATTTTGAGCAGATTTCAGAAAATCCCCCTATTGTTTAACATTGAGCAAGTCTGACAGTTTCTGAAGCTGGGGCTGGTGACAAGACATTTTTAACTCGTTTGTTCTCGGACTCTGAAATATGTAGAGAGTTGTGCTTTTCCATGATCGAAGGCGAAACCCGGCTCTCACTGACGCTTCAAGAATTTTTTCGATACATCGCACGGTTTTTGAACAGCGGCAATTTGTTCGGAAGCCTTTTTGGGGTCAGAGATGGATTTAGAGCTTCAAAGTGGCTGACATGTCAGAGACAAATTAGTCACGCTAAATTAGTCACGGCCATTAGTTGCCAAGCAACGGCACACCTGCACTTCTCAGGAGAGCCAGAGGTCATTAGAGTTCATTCCAACTCTATTGGAACATGGATTTAGGCCTTCAGGTTTACCATAGAAGCTGTAGATTACTTTGTACTAATTCTGATTAGTGTGGAGTGCTCTTACATGTCTTGAAACTGACTTTTGACCCACAAAATAAGACTCAAACAATATTTACAAAATAAAAGCCCTAAGATTTTGTATACAATATCACAGTACCCTATTATTTTACACTACTATTAAAGATCTATTACACATTTATTACTACTATTACACTACTCTCACATAGAGGTTCTCTCCGTCAGCGACTGACTCTGAAGGAGTCCATGTCTGTGTCTCAGCGGAGGGTCAGCGGTCTGAAAGAACTTTTCTGCCTTTCTCTGTCTCTTTTTTTTCTGATTAGTGTGGAGTGCTTGTTCATGTCTTGAAACTGACATTTGGGTAGCTGTAGATTCATTTCCAGTAATTCTGATTAGTGTGGAGTGCTCATACATGTCTTGAAAGTGACTTTTGACCCACACTGTCTGATCAGCTGATTGGGTCACACACACATGCACCTGTGACTTTGCTGTTACTTAGCAACAGCACAGCTGGCCTCTGAGGAGAACAAAAGGTCTCTTAAGGTCATTAGAACTCTATTTAGACATGGAGTTAAGGCCTGTTAGATTAATGGATTACCCTTCAGAGGATTTCATTATACATATGATATTCAATCAGCCTTAACTGACATCCATGATGGACTTTCAAAATAAGACTCAAACAAGCTCTTCAAAATAAAAGCCCTCAGATTTTCTATAGAAGATTCATAGGGGTTGTCTGTCTGTCTGTCTCTCTGTCTGTCTCTTTCTCTCTGTCTGTCTCTCTTTCTGTCTCTTTGTCTGTCTTTCTCTATCTCTTTCTGTCTCTGTCTCTCTTTTTGTCTCTGTCTGTCTCTCTTTCTGTCTCCTTGTCTGTCTTTCTCTGTCTCTGTCTATCTCTGTCTCTCTTTCTGTCTCTGTCTCTGTCTCTCTTTCTGTCTCCCTGTCTGTCTTTCTCTGTCTCTGTCTGTCTCTGTCTCTCTTTCTGTCTCTTTGTCTGTCTGTCTTTCTCTGTCTCTCTCTGTCTCTGTCTCTCTTTCTGTCTCTGTCTGTCTCTCTTTCTGTCTCCCTGTCTGTCTTTCTCTCTCTGTCTGTCTCTGTCTCTCTTTCTGTCTCTTTGTCTGTCTCTTCTCTGTCTCTTTCTGTCTCCCTGTCTCTGTCTGTCTGCCCGTCTCTGTCTCTCTGTCAGTGACTGTCGAGCTGCGAATTGAGCGGTCTTAAAGGACTTTGTGTCCCTGTCTCTCTCTCTCTTTCTGTCTATAAGTCAGTTTACTTAATAGGCACATTCTTTATACCTGCCACAACTCCATTTCCCATAATGCTTCAGCAATGACATTGTCCATTCATTTCTAAGCACATAGCTGCCTGGGCTTTTAAAACAGACCGCTTATCTGACTTAGGAGAGTATTCTAACACATAGAAAAGTATTCACACCCCTTACCTAATATTATGCTACTTAGCATTATTAAGCTAGTTAGCATTAGCATGCTAGCTATTTTTAGCATTTTAGCTAAATTTGGGTTTTTGACTAACTTTTCGTGCTGATTCCTCTGATGCTAATGATAACATGTTAGCTAGCATTAGCATGCTAGTTAGCATTAGCATGCTAGCTCATGTTAGCATTTTTGCTAATTTTTCAAATTTTCTTAACTTTTCGTAGTGATTACGTTGTAGCTAATGATTACATGTTAGCTAGCATTAACATGCTAGTTAGCATTAGCATGCTAGCTCATTTTAGCATTTTAGCTATTTTTTTGAATTTTCTTAACTTTTCACTGTTATTACGTTGCAGCTAATGATTACATGTTAGCTAGCATGCGCATGCTAGCTAGCATTAGCATGCTAGCTCATGTTAGCATTTTAGCTAATTTTTCAAATTTTCTTAACGTTTCGTAGTGATTACGTTGTAGCTAATGATTACATGTTAGCTAGCATTAGCATGCTAGTTAGCATTAGCATGCTAGCTCATTTTAGCATTTTAGCTATTTTTTTGAATTTTCTTAACTTTTCACTGTTATTACGTTGCAGCTAATGATTACATGTTAGCTAGCATGCGCATGCTAGTTAGCATTAGCATGCTAGCTAAATTTAGAATTTTAGCTAATTTTTCAACATTTCTTAACTTTTCGTAGTGATTATGTTGCAGCTTTTGATTACATGTTAGCTAGCATTAGCATGCTAGTTAGCATTAGCATGCTAGCTCATGTTAGCATTTTTGCTAATTTTTCAAATTTTCTTAACTTTTCGTAGTGATTACGTTGTAGCTAATGATTACATGTTAGCTAGCATTAGCATGCTAGCTCATGTTAGCATTTTTGCTAATTTTTGAATTTTGCTTAACTTTTTTTACTCATTGCTTCGAGGCTATTAATAACATGCTAGCTATCATTAGCATGCTAGTTAGCATTAGCATGCTAGCTCATGTTAGCATTTTAGCTATTTTTTTAATTTGTTCTAGGCAACAGAAGCTCTGATTGGGGGTGTGTGACTGATTACGCACCACGTGGCAGGCCCCGTTTAAATTTCCTGAAATTTTCTAGTTTATTTATTTATTTTTCTTCCGTCCACCTTAATGCGGGTCGTACCGTAGCATGCACCCCCACAATATATATATCAAAACGTGCGGCTCGATCTCGAGATGGGTGCTATTACTTTTATAAGCGATTGGAGTTACCATGGCGACGTAATTAGCGAAAAACCACGCCCAAAAATCCCATAGGAATGAATGGAGTCAGGTGTCGGAGCGATCAAAAAAATCCACTTTTTTGAGGATTTACTGTGTCATCATACGTTCACTTAGAAAAACCATTGAAATCTCAGTTTGTAGGAATATCCGAGCACTTTTCAGAAGTGAAGACGGGATGTTGATATCTGTTACGGTTTTTTCACAATGAGCCTCTGAGCGACCCAAAGTTTGCCTCAAATTTAAAAATTTAAAAATTTTTCAGTGTAACTGCCGTTAAGTTAGAGTGCGAGACTTTGTCCGAGCTGGAACCCAAATTATTTTTTAACTCGTCGTCACGGTCACATATTTCCTTCTACTGAACTGATTTTCGCCCATGTGAAAGCCACGCCCGATGACATTCACACGATCTTTTCAAAATTTCTCTATGTCTCACCGTTTTCTCTCAGCGGACTTTCGTTTGCAAAAAATCAGACACATTTTGAGCAGATTTCAGAAAATCCCCCTATTGTTTAACATTGAGCAAGTCTGACAGTTTCTGAAGCTGGGGCTTGTGACAAGACATTTTTAACTCGTTCGTTCTCGGACTCTGAAATATGTAGAGAGTTGTGCTTTTCCATGATCGAAGGCGAAACCCGGCTCTCACTGACGCTTCAAGAATTTTTTCGATACATCGCACGGTTTTTGAACAGCGGCAATTTGTTCGGAAGCCTTTTTGGGGTCAGAGATGGATTTAGAGCTTCAAAGTGGCTGACATGTCAGAGACAAATTAGTCACGCTAAATTAGTCACGGCCATTAGTTGCCAAGCAACGGCACACCTGCACTTCTCAGGAGAGCCAGAGGTCATTAGAGTTCATTCCAACTCTATTTGAACATGGATTTAGGCCTTCAGGTTTACCATAGAAGCTGTAGATTACTTTATACTAATTCTGATTAGTGTGGAGTGCTCTTACATGTCTTGAAACTGACTTTTGACCCACAAAATAAGACTCAAACAATATTTACAAAATAAAAGCCCTAAGATTTTGTATACAATATCACAGTACCCTATTATTTTACACTACTATTAAAGATCTATTACACATTTATTACTACTATTACACTACTCTCACATAGAGGTTCTCTCCGTCAGCGACTGACTCTGAAGGACTCCATGTCTGTCTCTCAGCGGAGGGTCCGCTGCGGAAGCAGCGGTCTGAAAGAACTTTTCTGCCTTTCTCTGTCTCTTTTTTTTCTGATTAGTGTGGAGTGCTCATACATGTCTTGAAACTGACATTTGGGTAGCTGTAGATTCATTTCCAGTAATTCTGATTAGTGTGGAGTGCTCATACATGTCTTGAAAGTGACTTTTGACCCACACTGTCTGATCAGCTGATTGGGTCACACACACATGCACCTGTGACTTTGCTGTTACTTAGCAACAGCACAGCTGGCCTCTGAGGAGAACAAAAGGTCTCTTAAGGTCATTAGAACTCTATTTAGACATGGAGTTAAGGCCTGTTAGATTAATGGATTACCCTTCAGAGGATTTCATGATACATATGATATATGTGTTTCAATCAGCCTTAACTGACATCCATGATGGACTTTCAAAATAAGACTCAAACAAGCTCTTCAAAATAAAAGCCTTCAGATTTTCTATAGAACGATTCATAGGGGTTGTCTGTCTGTCTGTCTCTCTGTCTGTCTCTGTCCATCTCTCTGTCTGTCTCTTTCACTCTGTCTGTCTCTGTCCATCTCTCTGTCTGTCTCTTTCTCTCTGTCTCTCTGTCTGTCTCTCTTTCTGTCTCTTTGTCTGTCTTTCTCTGTCTCTTTCTGTCTCTTTGTCTGTCTCTTTCTCTCTGTCTGTCTCTGTCCTTCTCTCTGTCTGTCTCTTTGTCTGTCTTTCTCTGTCTCTGTCCGTCTCTCTGTCTGTCTCTCTTTCTGTCTCTTTGTCTGTCTTTCTCTGTCTCTTTCTGTCTCCCTGTCTGTCTCTGTCTGCCCATCTCTGTCTCTCTGTCAGTGACTGTCGAGCTGCGAATTGAGCGGTCTTAAAGGACTTTGTGTCCCTGTCTCTCTCTCTCTCTTTCTGTCTATAAGTTAGTTGACTTAATAGGCACATTCTTTGTTCTGGCCACAACTCCATTTCCCATAATGCTTCAGCAAATACATTGTCCATTCATTTCTAAGCACATTGCTGCCTGGGCTTTTAAAACAGACCGCTTATCTGACTTAGGAGAGTATTCCAACACATAGAAAAGTATTCACACCCCTTACCTAATATTATGCTACTTAGCATTATTAAGCTAGTTAGCATTAGCATGCTAGCTATTTTTAGCATTTTAGCTAAATTTGGGTTTTTGACTAACTTTTCGTGCTGATTCCTCTGATGCTAATGATAACATGTTAGCTAGCATTAGCATGCTAGTTAGCATTAGCATGCTAGCTCATGTTAGCATTTTAGCTAATTTTTCAAATTTTCTTAACTTTTCGTAGTGATTACGTTGTAGCTAATGATTACATGTTAGCTAGCATTAGCATGCTAGTTAGCATTAGCATGCTAGCTCATTTTAGCATTTTAGCTATTTTTTTGAATTTTCTTAACTTTTCACTGTTAATACGTTGCAGCTAATGATTACATGTTAGCTAGCATGTGCATGCTAGTTAGCATTAGCATGCTAGCTAATTTTAGAATTTTAGCTAATTTTTAAACATTTCTTAACTTTTCGTAGTGATTACGTTGAGGCTAACGATTACATGTTAGCTAGCATTAGTTTGCTAGTTAGCATTAGCATGCTAGCTCATGTTAGCATTTTTGCTAATTTTGGAATCTTTCTTAACTTTTTTTACTCATTGCTTCGAGGCTATTGATAAAATGCTAGTTAGCATTAGCATGCTAGCTCATGTTAGCATTTTAGCAATTTTTTTGAATTTGCTTAACTTTTTTTACTCATTGCTTCGAGGCTATTGATAACATGCTAGTTAGCATTAGCATGCTAGCTCATGTTAGCATTTAAGCATTTTTTTAATTTGTCCCAACTTTTTCTACTTATTGCTTCGAACCTATTGATAACATGTTAGATTGGGGGTGTGTGACTGATTACGCACCACGTGGCAGGCCCCGTTTAAATTTCCTGAAATTTTCTAGTTAGGGGCCTGCCAATGCAATGCAGGGAGAAGCAGAGCATTGCATTGCGAAGCAATGCAATGCACTGCCTCCCATGCAATTGCATGGCAAGGCACCTATTATTCTACACCTCTAAACTGGACTCTTTATTATTTATTTATTTATTTTTCTTCCGTCCACCTTAATGCGGGTCGTACCGTAGCATGCACCCCCACAATATATATATCAAAACGTGCGGCTCGATCTCGAGATGGGTGCTATTACTTTTATAAGCGATTGGAGTTACCATGGCGACGTAATTAGCGAAAAACCACGCCCAAAAATCCCATAGGAATGAATGGAGTCCGGTGTCGGAGCGATCAAAAAAATCCACTTTTTTGAGGATTTACTGTGTCATCATACGTTCACTTAGAAAAACCATTAAAATCTCAGTTTGTAGGAATATCCGAGCACTTTTCAGAAGTGAAGACGGGATGTTGATATCTGTTACGGTTTTTTCACAATGAGCCTCTGAGCGACCCAAAGTTTGCCTCAAATTTAAAAATTTAAAAATTTTTCAGTGTAACTGCCGTTAAGTTAGAGTGCGAGACTTTGTCCGAGCTGGAACCCAAATTATTTTTTAACTCGTCGTCACGGTCACATATTTCCTTCTACTGAACTGATTTTCGCCCATGTGAAAGCCACGCCCGATGACATTCACACGATCTTTTCAAAATTTCTCTATGTCTCACCGTTTTCTCTCAGCGGACTTTCGTTTGCAAAAAATCAGACACATTTTGAGCAGATTTCAGAAAATCCCCCTATTGTTTAACATTGAGCAAGTCGGACAGTTTCTGAAGCTGGGGCTTGTGACAAGACATTTTTAACTCGTTTGTTCTCGGACTCTGAAATATGTAGAGAGTTGTGCTTTTCCATGATCGAAGGCGAAACCCGGCTCTCACTGACGCTTCAAGAATTTTTTCGATACATCGCACGGTTTTTGAACAGCGGCAATTTGTTCGGAAGCCTTTTTGGGGTCAGAGATGGATTTAGAGCTTCAAAGTGGCTGACATGTCAGAGACAAATTAGTCACGCTAAATTAGTCACGGCCATTAGTTGCCAAGCAACGGCACACCTGCACTTCTCAGGAGAGCCAGAGGTCATTAGAGTTCATTCCAACTCTATTTGAACATGGATTTAGGCCTTCAGGTTTACCATAGAAGCTGTAGATTACTTTGTACTAATTCTGATTAGTGTGGAGTGCTCTTACATGTCTTGAAACTGACTTTTGACCCACAAAATAAGACTCAAACAATATTTACAAAATAAAAGCCCTAAGATTTTGTATACAATATCACAGTACCCTATTATTTTACACTACTATTAAAGATCTATTACACATTTATTACTACTATTACACTACTCTCACATAGAGGTTCTCTCCGTCAGCGACTGACTCTGAAGGACTCCATGTCTGTGTCTCAGCGGAGGGTCCGCTGCGGAAGCAGCGGTCTGAAAGAACTTTTCTGCCTTTCTCTGTCTCTTTTTTTTCTGATTAGTGTGGAGTGCTCATACATGTCTTGAAACTGACATTTGGGTAGCTGTAGATTCATTTCCAGTAATTCTGATTAGTGTGGAGTGCTCATACATGTCTTGAAAGTGACTTTTGACCCACACTGTCTGATCAGCTGATTGGGTCACACACACATGCACCTGTGACTTTGCTGTTACTTAGCAACAGCACAGCTGGCCTCTGAGGAGAACAAAAGGTCTCTTAAGGTCATTAGAACTCTATTTAGACATGGAGTTAAGGCCTGTTAGATTAATGGATTACCCTTCAGAGGATTTCATTATACATATGATATTCAATCAGCCTTAACTGACATCCATGATGGACTTTCAAAATAAGACTCAAACAAGCTCTTCAAAATAAAAGCCCTCAGATTTTCTATAGAAGATTCATAGGGGTTGTCTGTCTGTCTGTCTGTCTCTCTGTCTGTCTCTTTCTCTCTGTCTGTCTCTGTTCTTTCTCTCTGTCTGTCTCTCTCTGTCTGTCTCTGTCCGTCTCTCTGTCTGTCTCTTTCTCTCTGTCTGTCTGTCTCTCTTCTGTCTTTCTGTCTCTCTTGTCTCTCTGTTCTCTGTCTCTTTCTGTCTCTGTCTGTCTCTTCCGTCTCTCTGTCTGTCTCTGTCTGTCTCTCTCTGTCTCTTTGTCTGTCTTTCTCTGTCTCTGTCTGTCTCTCTGTCTGTCTCTCTTTCTGTCTCTTTGTCTGTCTTTCTCTGTCTCTGTCTGTCTCTCTGTCTGTCTCTCTTTCTGTCTCTTTGTCTGTCTTTCTCTGTCTCTTTCTGTCTCCCTGTCTGTCTCTGTCTGCCCGTCTCTGTCTCTCTGTCAGTGACTGTGGAGCTGCGAATTGAGCGGTCTTAAAGGACTTTGTGTCCCTGTCTCTCTCTCTCTCTTTCTGTCTATAAGTTAGTTGACTTAATAGGCACATTCTTTGTTCTGGCCACAACTCCATTTCCCATAATGCTTCAGCAAATACATTGTCCATTCATTTCTAAGCACATTGCTGCCTGGGCTTTTAAAACAGACCGCTTATCTGACTTAGGAGAGTATTCCAACACATAGAAAAGTATTCACACCCCTTACCTAATATTATGCTACTTAGCATTATTAAGCTAGTTAGCATTAGCATGCTAGCTATTTTTAGCATTTTAGCTAAATTTGGGTTTTTGACTAACTTTTCGTGCTGATTCCTCTGATGCTAATGATAACATGTTAGCTAGCATTAGCATGCTAGTTAGCATTAGCATGCTAGCTCATGTTAGCATTTTAGCTAATTTTTCAAATTTTCTTAACTTTTCGTAGTGATTACGTTGTAGCTAATGATTACATGTTAGCTAGCATTAGCATGCTAGTTAGCATTAGCATGCTAGCTCATTTTAGCATTTTAGCTATTTTTTTGAATTTTCTTAACTTTTCACTGTTATTACGTTGCAGCTAATGATTACATGTTAGCTAGCATGCGCATGCTAGTTAGCATTAGCATGCTAGCTAATTTTAGAATTTTAGCTAATTTTTCAACATTTCTTAACTTTTCGTAGTGATTACGTTGCAGCTAATGATTACATGTTAGCTAGCATTAGCATGCTAGTTAGCATTAGCATGCTAGCTCATGTTAGCATTTTAGCTAATTTTTAAATTTTCTTAACTTTTCGTAGTGATTACGTTGAGGCTAATGATTACATAGTTAGCATTAGCATGCTAGCTCATGTTGCATTTAGTTAGCATTATTGCATTTATTGCTAGTCATTATGCTAGCTCATTTTAGCATTTTAGCTATTTTTTTGAATTTTCTTAACTTTTCTACTGTTATTACGTTGCAGGCTAATGATTACATGTTAGCTAGCATATGCTAGTTAGCATTAGCATGCTAGCTCATGTTAGCATTTTTGCTAATTTTTGAATTTTGCTTAACTTTTTTTACTCATTGCTTCGAGGCTATTGATAACATGCTAGTTAGCATTAGCATGCTAGCTCAGTTAGCATTTTAGCAATTTTTTAATTTTCCAACTTTTTCTACTTTTTTAAATTTAGCTAGCATTAGCATGCTGGGCTAGGCAACAGAACCTCTGATTGGGGGTGTGTGACTGATTACGCACCACGTGGCAGGCCCCGTTTAAATTTCCTGAAATTTTCTAGTTAGGGGCCTGCCAATGCAATGCAGGGAGAAGCAGAGCATTGCATTGCGAAGCAATGCAATGCACTGCCTCCCATGCAATTGCATGGCAAGGCACCTATTATTCTACACCTCTAAACTGGACTCTTTATTATTTATTTATTTATTTTTCTTCCGTCCACCTTAATGCGGGTCGTACCGTAGCATGCACCCCCACAATATATATATCAAAACGTGCGGCTCGATCTCGAGATGGGTGCTATTACTTTTATAAGCGATTGGAGTTACCATGGCGACGTAATTAGCGAAAAACCACGCCCAAAAATCCCATAGGAATGAATGGAGTCCGGTGTCGGAGCGATCAAAAAAATCCACTTTTTTGAGGATTTACTGTGTCATCATACGTTCACTTAGAAAAACCATTAAAATCTCAGTTTGTAGGAATATCCGAGCACTTTTCAGAAGTGAAGACGGGATGTTGATATCTGTTACGGTTTTTTCACAATGAGCCTCTGAGCGACCCAAAGTTTGCCTCAAATTTAAAAATTTAAAAATTTTTCAGTGTAACTGCCGTTAAGTTAGAGTGCGAGACTTTGTCCGAGCTGGAACCCAAATTATTTTTTAACTCGTCGTCACGGTCACATATTTCCTTCTACTGAACTGATTTTCGCCCATGTGAAAGCCACGCCCGATGACATTCACACGATCTTTTCAAAATTTCTCTATGTCTCACCGTTTTCTCTCAGCGGACTTTCGTTTGCAAAAAATCAGACACATTTTGAGCAGATTTCAGAAAATCCCCCTATTGTTTAACATTGAGCAAGTCTGACAGTTTCTGAAGCTGGGGCTTGTGACAAGACATTTTTAACTCGTTTGTTCTCGGACTCTGAAATATGTAGAGAGTTGTGCTTTTCCATGATCGAAGGCGAAACCCGGCTCTCACTGACGCTTCAAGAATTTTTTCGATACATCGCACGGTTTTTGAACAGCGGCAATTTGTTCGGAAGCCTTTTTGGGGTCAGAGATGGATTTAGAGCTTCAAAGTGGCTGACATGTCAGAGACAAATTAGTCACGCTAAATTAGTCACGGCCATTAGTTGCCAAGCAACGGCACACCTGCACTTCTCAGGAGAGCCAGAGGTCATTAGAGTTCATTCCAACTCTATTTGAACATGGATTTAGGCCTTCAGGTTTACCATAGAAGCTGTAGATTACTTTGTACTAATTCTGATTAGTGTGGAGTGCTCTTACATGTCTTGAAACTGACTTTTGACCCACAAAATAAGACTCAAACAATATTTACAAAATAAAAGCCCTAAGATTTTGTATACAATATCACAGTACCCTATTATTTTACACTACTATTAAAGATCTATTACACATTTATTACTACTATTACACTACTCTCACATAGAGGTTCTCTCCGTCAGCGACTGACTCTGAAGGACTCCATGTCTGTGTCTCAGCGGAGGGTCCGCTGCGGAAGCAGCGGTCTGAAAGAACTTTTCTGCCTTTCTCTGTCTCTTTTTTTTCTGATTAGTGTGGAGTGCTCATACATGTCTTGAAACTGACATTTGGGTAGCTGTAGATTCATTTCCAGTAATTCTGATTAGTGTGGAGTGCTCATACATGTCTTGAAAGTGACTTTTGACCCACACTGTCTGATCAGCTGATTGGGTCACACACACATGCACCTGTGACTTTGCTGTTACTTAGCAACAGCACAGCTGGCCTCTGAGGAGAACAAAAGGTCTCTTAAGGTCATTAGAACTCTATTTAGACATGGAGTTAAGGCCTGTTAGATTAATGGATTACCCTTCAGAGGATTTCATTATACATATGATATTCAATCAGCCTTAACTGACATCCATGATGGACTTTCAAAATAAGACTCAAACAAGCTCTTCAAAATAAAAGCCCTCAGATTTTCTATAGAAGATCATAGCAGCTTATTGTTTTACACTACTGCAGTCTGTCTGTCTGTCTGTCTGTCTGTCTGTCTGTCTGTCTGTCTGTCTGTCTGTCTGTCTGTCGGGTCTGTCTGTCTGTCTGTCTGTCTGTCTGTCGTCTGTCTGTCTGTCTGTCCCTCTAAGCAGCAGCTGCACCTCTTGTCTCTTTGGAGATGAGCCAGCGACTGACTCTGAAGGACTATGTCTGTCTCTCAGCGGAGGGTCCGCTGCGGAAGCAGCGGTCTGAAAGAATTTTTCTGCCTTTCTCTGTCTCTTTTTTTTCTGATTAGTGTGGAGTGCTTGTTCATGTCTTGAAACTGACATTTGGGTAGCTGTAGCTACATTTCCAGTAATTCTGATTAGTGTGGAGTGCTCATACATGTCTTGAAATTGACTTTTGACCCACACTGTCTGAGGCTCTGTGGAGGAGAGCTCATTAAAGGTCACTAAAGGTCATCATAACACTCTATGGACATGAATTTAAGGTCTGATAGAACAGTTGATTACCATTGGTGGTAGCGCAACATATGAATAAAGAGACTGAATCAGCCTCAACTGACATCCATGCTGGACTTTCAAAATAAGACTCAAATAATCTCTTCAAAATAAAAGCCCTCTGATCTTCAATACAATATCACAGGACCCTATTGTTTTAAACTATTGCTGTCTTTCTGTCTGTCTGTCTGTCTGTCTGACTGCCTGTAAGCCGAGCATCAGCTGATTGGGTCACACACACATGCACCTGTGACTTTGCTGTTACTTAGCAACAGCACAGCTGGCCTCTGAGGAGAACAAAAGGTCACTTAAGGTCATTAGAACTCTATTTAGACATGGAGTTAAGGCCTGTTAGATTAATGGATTACCCTTCAGAGGATTTCATTATACATATGATATTCAATCAGCCTTAACTGACATCCATGATGGACTTTCAAAATAAGACTCAAACAAGCTCTTCAAAATAAAAGCCTTCAGATTTTCTATAGACGATTCATAGGGGTTGTCTGTCTGTCTGTCTCTCTCTGTCTGTCTCTTTCTCTCTTTCTGTCTCTCTTTCTGTCTCTTTGTCTGTCTTTCTCTGTCTCTGTCTGTCTCTCTGTCTGTCTCTGTCTCTCTTTCTGTCTCCCTGTCTGTCTCTGTCTGCCCGTCTCTGTCTCTCTGTCTGTCTCTTTGTCTGTCTTTCTCTGTCTCTTTCTGTCTCCGTCTCTCTGTCTGTCTCTCTTTCTGTCTCTTCTCTCTGTCGTCTCTCTGTCTGTCTCTGTCTTTCCGTCTCTCTGTCTGTCTCCTCTGTGTCTGTCTTTCTCTGTCTCTTTCTGTCTCCCTGTCTGTCTCTGTCTGCCCGTCTCTGTCTCTCTGTCAGTGACTGTGGAGCTGCGAATTGAGCGGTCTTAAAGGACTTTGTGTCCCTGTCTCTCTCTCTCTTTCTGTCTATAAGTTAGTTGACTTAATAGGCACATTCTTTGTTCTGGCCACAACTCCATTTCCCATAATGCTTCAGCAAATACATTGTCCATTCATTTCTAAGCACATTGCTGCCTGGGCTTTTAAAACAGACCGCTTATCTGACTTAGGAGAGTATTCCAACACATAGAAAAGTATTCACACCCCTTACCTAATATTATGCTACTTAGCATTATTAAGCTAGTTAGCATTAGCATGCTAGCTATTTTTAGCATTTTAGCTAAATTTGGGTTTTTGACTAACTTTTCGTGCTGATTCCTCTGATGCTAATGATAACATGTTAGCTAGCATTAGCATGCTAGTTAGCATTAGCATGCTAGCTCATGTTAGCATTTTAGCTAATTTTTCAAATTTTCTTAACTTTTCGTAGTGATTACGTTGTAGCTAATGATTACATGTTAGCTAGCATTAGCATGCTAGTTAGCATTAGCATGCTAGCTCATTTTAGCATTTTAGCTATTTTTTTGAATTTTCTTAACTTTTCACTGTTATTACGTTGCAGCTAATGATTACATGTTAGCTAGCATGCGCATGCTAGTTAGCATTAGCATGCTAGCTAATTTTAGAATTTTAGCTAATTTTTCAACATTTCTTAACTTTTCGTAGTGATTACGTTGAAGCTAATGATTACATGTTAGCTAGCATTAGCATGCTAGTTAGCATTAGCATGCTAGCTCATGTTAGCATTTTTGCTAATTTTTCAAATTTTCTTAACTTTTCGTAGTCATTACGTTGTAGCTAATGATTACATGTTAGCTAGATACATGCTAGTTAGCATTAGCATGCTAGCTCATTTTAGCATTTTAGCTATTTTTTTGAATTTTCTTAACTTTTCACTGTTATTACGTTGCAGCTAATGATTACATGTTAGCTAGCATGCATGCTAGTTAGCATTAGCATGCTAGCTCATGTTAGCATTTTTGCTAATTTTTGAATTTTGCTTAACTTTTTTCACTCATTGCTTCGAGGATATTGATAACATGCTAGTTAGCATTAGCATGCTAGCTCATGTTAGCATTTTTGCAAATTTTTTAATTTGTCCCAACTTTTTCTACTTATTGCTTCGAACCTATTGATAACATGTTAGCTAGCATTAGTGTGCTAGGCTAGGCAACATAACCTCTGATTGGGGGTGTGTGACTGATTACGCACCACGTGGCAGGCCCCGTTTAAATTTCCTGAAATTTTCTAGTGGACTCTTTATTATTAGGGGCCTGCCAATGCACTGCCTCCCATGCAATTGCTATTTATTCTACACCTCTAAACTGGACTCTTTATTATTTATTTATTTATTTTTCTTCCGTCCACCTTAATGCGGGTCGTACCGTAGCATGCACCCCCACAATATATATATCAAAACGTGCGGCTCGATCTCGAGATGGGTGCTATTACTTTTATAAGCGATTGGAGTTACCATGGCGACGTAATTAGCGAAAAACCACGCCCAAAAATCCCATAGGAATGAATGGAGTCCGGTGTCGGAGCGATCAAAAAAATCCACTTTTTTGAGGATTTACTGTGTCATCATACGTTCACTTAGAAAAACCATTAAAATCTCAGTTTGTAGGAATATCCGAGCACTTTTCAGAAGTGAAGACGGGATGTTGATATCTGTTACGGTTTTTTCACAATGAGCCTCTGAGCGACCCAAAGTTTGCCTCAAATTTAAAAATTTAAAAATTTTTCAGTGTAACTGCCGTTAAGTTAGAGTGCGAGACTTTGTCCGAGCTGGAACCCAAATTATTTTTTAACTCGTCGTCACGGTCACATATTTCCTTCTACTGAACTGATTTTCGCCCATGTGAAAGCCACGCCCGATGACATTCACACGATCTTTTCAAAATTTCTCTATGTCTCACCGTTTTCTCTCAGCGGACTTTCGTTTGCAAAAAATCAGACACATTTTGAGCAGATTTCAGAAAATCCCCCTATTGTTTAACATTGAGCAAGTCTGACAGTTTCTGAAGCTGGGGCTTGTGACAAGACATTTTTAACTCGTTCGTTCTCGGACTCTGAAATATGTAGAGAGTTGTGCTTTTCCATGATCGAAGGCGAAACCCGGCTCTCACTGACGCTTCAAGAATTTTTTCGATACATCGCACGGTTTTTGAACAGCGGCAATTTGTTCGGAAGCCTTTTTGGGGTCAGAGATGGATTTAGAGCTTCAAAGTGGCTGACATGTCAGAGACAAATTAGTCACGCTAAATTAGTCACGGCCATTAGTTGCCAAGCAACGGCACACCTGCACTTCTCAGGAGAGCCAGAGGTCATTAGAGTTCATTCCAACTCTATTGGAACATGGATTTAGGCCTTCAGGTTTACCATAGAAGCTGTAGATTACTTTGTACTAATTCTGATTAGTGTGGAGTGCTCTTACATGTCTTGAAACTGACTTTTGACCCACAAAATAAGACTCAAACAATATTTACAAAATAAAAGCCCTAAGATTTTGTATACAATATCACAGTACCCTATTATTTTACACTACTATTAAAGATCTATTACACATTTATTACTACTATTACACTACTCTCACATAGAGGTTCTCTCCGTCAGCGACTGACTCTGAAGGACTCCATGTCTGTGTCTCAGCGGAGGGTCCGCTGCGGAAGCAGCGGTCTGAAAGAACTTTTCTGCCTTTCTCTGTCTCTTTTTTTTCTGATTAGTGTGGAGTGCTTGTTCATGTCTTGAAACTGACATTTGGGTAGCTGTAGATTCATTTCCAGTAATTCTGATTAGTGTGGAGTGCTCATACATGTCTTGAAAGTGACTTTTGACCCACACTGTCTGATCAGCTGATTGGGTCACACACACATGCACCTGTGACTTTGCTGTTACTTAGCAACAGCACAGCTGGCCTCTGAGGAGAACAAAAGGTCTCTTAAGGTCATTAGAACTCTATTTAGACATGGAGTTAAGGCCTGTTAGATTAATGGATTACCCTTCAGAGGATTTCATTATACATATGATATTCAATCAGCCTTAACTGACATCCATGATGGACTTTCAAAATAAGACTCAAACAAGCTCTTCAAAATAAAAGCTCTCAGATTTTCTATAGAAGATCATAGCAGCTTATTGTTTTACACTACTGCAGTCTGTCTGCCCTCCTGTCTGTCTGTCTGTCTGTCTGTCTGTCTGTCTGTCTGTCTGTCTGTCTGTCTGTCTGTCTGTCTGTCTGTCTGTCTTTCCCTCTAAGCAGCAGCTGCACCTCTTGTCTCTTTGGAGATGAGCCAGCGACTGACTCTGAAGGACTCACTGTCTGTCTCTCAGCGGAGGGTCCGCTGCGGAAGCAGCGGTCTGAAAGAATTTTTCTGCCTTTCTCTGTCTCTTTTTTTTCTGATTAGTGTGGAGTGCTTGTTCATGTCTTGAAACTGACATTTGGGTAGCTGTAGATTCATTTCCAGTAATTCTGATTAGTGTGGAGTGCTCATAGATGTCTTGAAATTGACTTTTGACCCACACTGTCTGGGGCTCTGTGGAGAACAGCTCATTAAAGGTCACTAAAGGTAGACTGAATCAGCCTCAACTGACATCCATGCTGGACTTTCAAAATAAGACTCAAACAATCTCTTCAAAATAAAAGCCCTCTGTTCAATACAATATCACAGGACCCTATTGT
The DNA here is from genome assembly GCA_963556495.2 of Valencia hispanica. NCBI lineage: Eukaryota > Metazoa > Chordata > Actinopteri > Cyprinodontiformes > Valenciidae > Valencia > Valencia hispanica. The sequence continues at coordinate 14,345,880 of OY747714.1, read as the reverse complement.
TTTAAACTATTGCTTTTCTGTCTGTCTGTCTGACTGCCTGTAAGCCGAGCATCAGCTGATTGGGTCACACACACATGCACCTGTGACTTTGCTGTTACTTAGCAACAGCACAGCTGGCCTCTGAGGAGAACAAAAGGTCTCTTAAGGTCATTAGAACTCTATTTAGACATGGAGTTAAGGCCTGTTAGATTAATGGATTACCCTTCAGAGGATTTCATTATACATATGATATTCAATCAGCCTTAACTGACATCCATGATGGACTTTCAAAATAAGACTCAAACAAGCTCTTCAAAATAAAAGCCCTCAGATTTTCTATAGAAGATTCATAGGGGTTGTCTGTCTGTCTGTCTCTCTGTCTGTCTCTTTCTCTCTGTCTGTCTCTCTTTCTGTCTCTTTCTTTGTCTCTGTCTGTCTCTCTTTCTGTCTCTGTCTGTCTCTCTGTCTGTCTCTGTCTCTCTTTCTGTCTCCTTGTCTGTCTTGTCTTCTGTCTCTGTCTGTCTATCTCTGTCTCTCTTTCTGTCTCTGTCTGTCTCTCTGTCTGTCTCTCTTTCTGTCTCTTTGTCTGTCTTTCTCTGTCTCTTTCTGTCTCTGTCTGTCTCTGTCTGCCCGTCTCTGTCTCTCTGTCTGTCTCTGTCTCTCTGTCCGTCTCTCTGTCTGTCTCTGTCTCTCTTTCCGTCTCTCTGTCTGTCTCTGCCTCTCTTTCCGTCTCTTTGTCTGTCTCTCTTTCTGTCTCTTTGTCTGTCTTTCTCTGTCTCTTTCTGTCTCCCTGTCTGTCTCTGTCTACCCGTCTCTGTCTCTCTGTCAGTGACTGTGGAGCTGCGAATTGAGCGGTCTTAAAGGACTTTGTGTCCCTGTCTCTCTCTCTCTTTCTGTCTATAAGTTAGTTGACTTAATAGGCACATTCTTTGTTCTGGCCACAACTCCATTTCCCATAATGCTTCAGCAAATACATTGTCCATTCATTTCTAAGCACATTGCTGCCTGGGCTTTTAAAACAGACCGCTTATCTGACTTAGGAGAGTATTCCAACACATAGAAAAGTATTCACACCCCTTACCTAATATTATGCTACTTAGCATTATTAAGCTAGTTAGCATTAGCATGCTAGCTATTTTTAGCATTTTAGCTAAATTTGGGTTTTTGACTAACTTTTCGTGCTGATTCCTCTGATGCTAATGATAACATGTTAGCTAGCATTAGCATGCTAGTTAGCATTAGCATGCTAGCTCATGTTAGCATTTTAGCTAATTTTTCAAATTTTCTTAACTTTTCGTAGTGATTACGTTGTAGCTAATGATTACATGTTAGCTAGCATTAGCATGCTAGTTAGCATTAGCATGCTAGCTCATTTTAGCATTTTAGCTATTTTTTTGAATTTTCTTAACTTTTCACTGTTATTACGTTGCAGCTAATGATTACATGTTAGCTAGCATGCGCATGCTAGTTAGCATTAGCATGCTAGCTAATTTTAGAATTTTAGCTAATTTTTCAACATTTCTTAACTTTTCGTAGTGATTACGTTGAGGCTAACGATTACATGTTAGCTAGCATTAGTATGCTAGTTAGCATTAGCATGCTAGCTCATGTTAGCATTTTTGCTAATTTTTCAAATTTTCTTAACTTTTCGTAGTGATTACGTTGTAGATAATGATTACATGTTAGCTAGCATTAGTATGCTAGTTAGCATTAGCATGCTAGCATTTAGATTTTAGCTAGAATTTCTTAACTTTTCTATGATTAGTTGCAGCTTGATTACATGTTAGCTAGCATAGCATGCTAGTTAGCATTAGCATGCTAGCTCATGTTAGCATTTTTGCTAATTTTTGAATTTTGCTTAACTTTTTTTACTCATTGCTTCGAGGCTATTGATAACATGCTAGTTAGCATTAGCATGCTAGCTCATGTTAGCATTTTTGCTAATTTTTTAATTTGCTTAACTTTTTCTACTCATTGCTTCGAGGCTATTGATAACATGCTAGTTGCATTAGCATGCTAGCTCATGTTAGCATTTTGCTTTTTTTTAATTTGGCTAGGCAACAGAAGCTCTGATTGGGGGTGTGTGACTGATTACGCACCACGTGGCAGGCCCCGTTTAAATTTCCTGAAATTTTCTAGTTTATAGTTTAGTTTATTTATTTTTCTTCCGTCCATTTATTTATTTATTTTTCTTCCGTCCACCTTAATGCGGGTCGTACCGTAGCATGCACCCCCACAATATATATATCAAAACGTGCGGCTCGATCTCGAGATGGGTGCTATTACTTTTATAAGCGATTGGAGTTACCATGGCGACGTAATTAGCGAAAAACCACGCCCAAAAATCCCATAGGAATGAATGGAGTCCGGTGTCGGAGCGATCAAAAAAATCCACTTTTTTGAGGATTTACTGTGTCATCATACGTTCACTTAGAAAAACCATTAAAATCTCAGTTTGTAGGAATATCCGAGCACTTTTCAGAAGTGAAGACGGGATGTTGATATCTGTTACGGTTTTTTCACAATGAGCCTCTGAGCGACCCAAAGTTTGCCTCAAATTTAAAAATTTAAAAATTTTTCAGTGTAACTGCCGTTAAGTTAGAGTGCGAGACTTTGTCCGAGCTGGAACCCAAATTATTTTTTAACTCGTCGTCACGGTCACATATTTCCTTCTACTGAACTGATTTTCGCCCATGTGAAAGCCACGCCCGATGACATTCACACGATCTTTTCAAAATTTCTCTATGTCTCACCGTTTTCTCTCAGCGGACTTTCGTTTGCAAAAAATCAGACACATTTTGAGCAGATTTCAGAAAATCCCCCTATTGTTTAACATTGAGCAAGTCTGACAGTTTCTGAAGCTGGGGCTTGTGACAAGACATTTTTAACTCGTTTGTTCTCGGACTCTGAAATATGTAGAGAGTTGTGCTTTTCCATGATCGAAGGCGAAACCCGGCTCTCACTGACGCTTCAAGAATTTTTTCGATACATCGCACGGTTTTTGAACAGCGGCAATTTGTTCGGAAGCCTTTTTGGGGTCAGAGATGGATTTAGAGCTTCAAAGTGGCTGACATGTCAGAGACAAATTAGTCACGCTAAATTAGTCACGGCCATTAGTTGCCAAGCAACGGCACACCTGCACTTCTCAGGAGAGCCAGAGGTCATTAGAGTTCATTCCAACTCTATTGGAACATGGATTTAGGCCTTCAGGTTTACCATAGAAGCTGTAGATTACTTTGTACTAATTCTGATTAGTGTGGAGTGCTCTTACATGTCTTGAAACTGACTTTTGACCCACAAAATAAGACTCAAACAATATTTACAAAATAAAAGCCCTAAGATTTTGTATACAATATCACAGTACCCTATTATTTTACACTACTATTAAAGATCTATTACACATTTATTACTACTATTACACTACTCTCACATAGAGGTTCTCTCCGTCAGCGACTGACTCTGAAGGAGTCCATGTCTGTGTCTCAGCGGAGGGTCAGCGGTCTGAAAGAACTTTTCTGCCTTTCTCTGTCTCTTTTTTTTCTGATTAGTGTGGAGTGCTTGTTCATGTCTTGAAACTGACATTTGGGTAGCTGTAGATTCATTTCCAGTAATTCTGATTAGTGTGGAGTGCTCATACATGTCTTGAAAGTGACTTTTGACCCACACTGTCTGATCAGCTGATTGGGTCACACACACATGCACCTGTGACTTTGCTGTTACTTAGCAACAGCACAGCTGGCCTCTGAGGAGAACAAAAGGTCTCTTAAGGTCATTAGAACTCTATTTAGACATGGAGTTAAGGCCTGTTAGATTAATGGATTACCCTTCAGAGGATTTCATTATACATATGATATTCAATCAGCCTTAACTGACATCCATGATGGACTTTCAAAATAAGACTCAAACAAGCTCTTCAAAATAAAAGCCTTCAGATTTTCTATAGAAGATTCATAGGGGTTGTCTGTCTGTCTGTCTGTCTGTCTGTCTCTTTCTCTCTGTCTGTCTCTCTTTCTGTCTCTTTGTCTGTCTGTCTGTCTCTGTCTCTCTCTGTCTCTGTCTCTGTCTCTGTCTGTCTCTCTTTCTGTCTCCCTGTCTGTCTTTCTCTGTCTCTGTCTGTCTCTGTCTCTCTTTCTGTCTCTGTCTGTCTCTCTTTCTGTCTCCCTGTCTGTCTTTCTCTGTCTCTGTCTGTCTCTGTCTCTCTTTCTGTCTCTTTGTCTGTCTGTCTTTCTCTGTCTCTCTCTGTCTCTGTCTCTCTTTCTGTCTCTGTCTGTCTCTCTTTCTGTCTCCCTGTCTGTCTTTCTCTCTCTGTCTGTCTCTGTCTCTCTTTCTGTCTCTTTGTCTGTCTTTCTCTGTCTCTTTCTGTCTCCCTGTCTGTGTCTGTCTGCCCGTCTCTGTCTCTCTGTCAGTGACTGTCGAGCTGCGAATTGAGCGGTCTTAAAGGACTTTGTGTCCCTGTCTCTCTCTCTCTTTCTGTCTATAAGTTAGTTGACTTAATAGGCACATTCTTTACTCTGGCCACAACTCCATTTCCCATAATGCTTCAGCAATGACATTGTCCATTCATTTCTAAGCACATTGTTGCCTGGGCTTTTAAAACAGACCGCTTATCTGACTTAGGAGAGTATTCTAACACATAGAAAAGTATTCACACCCCTTACCTAATATTATGCTACTTAGCATTATTAAGCTAGTTAGCATTAGCATGCTAGCTATTTTTAGCATTTTAGCTAAATTTGGGTTTTTGACTAACTTTTCGTGCTGATTCCTCTGATGCTAATGATAACATGTTAGCTAGCATTAGCATGCTAGTTAGCATTAGCATGCTAGCTCATGTTAGCATTTTAGCTAATTTTTCAAATTTTCTTAACTTTTCGTAGTGATTACGTTGTAGCTAATGATTACATGTTAGCTAGCATTAGCATGCTAGTTAGCATTAGCATGCTAGCTCATTTTAGCATTTTAGCTATTTTTTTGAATTTTCTTAACTTTTCACTGTTATTACGTTGCAGCTAATGATTACATGTTAGCTAGCATGCGCATGCTAGCTAGCATTAGCATGCTAGCTCATGTTAGCATTTTAGCTAATTTTTCAAATTTTCTTAACGTTTCGTAGTGATTACGTTGTAGCTAATGATTACATGTTAGCTAGCATTAGCATGCTAGTTAGCATTAGCATGCTAGCTCATTTTAGCATTTTAGCTATTTTTTTGAATTTTCTTAACTTTTCACTGTTATTACGTTGCAGCTAATGATTACATGTTAGCTAGCATGCGCATGCTAGTTAGCATTAGCATGCTAGCTAAATTTAGAATTTTAGCTAATTTTTCAACATTTCTTAACTTTTCGTAGTGATTATGTTGCAGCTTTTGATTACATGTTAGCTAGCATTAGCATGCTAGTTAGCATTAGCATGCTAGCTCATGTTAGCATTTTTGCTAATTTTTCAAATTTTGCTTAACTTTTCGTAGTGATTACGTTGTAGGCTAATGATTACATGTTAGTTAGCATTAGCATGCTAGCTCATGTTAGCATTTTTGCTAATTTTTGAATTTTGCTTAACTTTTTTTACTCATTGCTTCGAACCTATTGATAACATGTTAGCTAGCATTAGTATGCTAGGCTAGGCAGCATAACCTCTGATTGGGGGTGTGTGACTGATTACGCACCACGTGGCAGGCCCCGTTTAAATTTCCTGAAATTTTCTAGTTAGGGGCCTGCCAATGCAATGCAGGGAGAAGCAGAGCATTGCATTGCGAAGCAATGCAAACTGCCTCCCATGCAATTGCATGGCAAGGCACCTATTATTCTACACCTCTAAACTGGACTCTTTATTATTTATTTATTTATTTATTTTTCTTCCGTCCACCTTAATGCGGGTCGTACCGTAGCATGCACCCCCACAATATATATATCAAAACGTGCGGCTCGATCTCGAGATGGGTGCTATTACTTTTATAAGCGATTGGAGTTACCATGGCGACGTAATTAGCGAAAAACCACGCCCAAAAATCCCATAGGAATGAATGGAGTCAGGTGTCGGAGCGATCAAAAAAATCCACTTTTTTGAGGATTTACTGTGTCATCATACGTTCACTTAGAAAAACCATTGAAATCTCAGTTTGTAGGAATATCCGAGCACTTTTCAGAAGTGAAGACGGGATGTTGATATCTGTTACGGTTTTTTCACAATGAGCCTCTGAGCGACCCAAAGTTTGCCTCAAATTTAAAAATTTAAAAATTTTTCAGTGTAACTGCCGTTAAGTTAGAGTGCGAGACTTTGTCCGAGCTGGAACCCAAATTATTTTTTAACTCGTCGTCACGGTCACATATTTCCTTCTACTGAACTGATTTTCGCCCATGTGAAAGCCACGCCCGATGACATTCACACGATCTTTTCAAAATTTCTCTATGTCTCACCGTTTTCTCTCAGCGGACTTTCGTTTGCAAAAAATCAGACACATTTTGAGCAGATTTCAGAAAATCCCCCTATTGTTTAACATTGAGCAAGTCTGACAGTTTCTGAAGCTGGGGCTTGTGACAAGACATTTTTAACTCGTTTGTTCTCGGACTCTGAAATATGTAGAGAGTTGTGCTTTTCCATGATCGAAGGCGAAACCCGGCTCTCACTGACGCTTCAAGAATTTTTTCGATACATCGCACGGTTTTTGAACAGCGGCAATTTGTTCGGAAGCCTTTTTGGGGTCAGAGATGGATTTAGAGCTTCAAAGTGGCTGACATGTCAGAGACAAATTAGTCACGCTAAATTAGTCACGGCCATTAGTTGCCAAGCAACGGCACACCTGCACTTCTCAGGAGAGCCAGAGGTCATTAGAGTTCATTCCAACTCTATTGGAACATGGATTTAGGCCTTCAGGTTTACCATAGAAGCTGTAGATTACTTTGTACTAATTCTGATTAGTGTGGAGTGCTCTTACATGTCTTGAAACTGACTTTTGACCCACAAAATAAGACTCAAACAATATTTACAAAATAAAAGCCCTAAGATTTTGTATACAATATCACAGTACCCTATTATTTTACACTACTATTAAAGATCTATTACACATTTATTACTACTATTACACTACTCTCACATAGAGGTTCTCTCCGTCAGCGACTGACTCTGAAGGAGTCCATGTCTGTGTCTCAGCGGAGGGTCAGCGGTCTGAAAGAACTTTTCTGCCTTTCTCTGTCTCTTTTTTTTCTGATTAGTGTGGAGTGCTTGTTCATGTCTTGAAACTGACATTTGGGTAGCTGTAGATTCATTTCCAGTAATTCTGATTAGTGTGGAGTGCTCATACATGTCTTGAAAGTGACTTTTGACCCACACTGTCTGATCAGCTGATTGGGTCACACACACATGCACCTGTGACTTTGCTGTTACTTAGCAACAGCACAGCTGGCCTCTGAGGAGAACAAAAGGTCTCTTAAGGTCATTAGAACTCTATTTAGACATGGAGTTAAGGCCTGTTAGATTAATGGATTACCCTTCAGAGGATTTCATTATACATATGATATTCAATCAGCCTTAACTGACATCCATGATGGACTTTCAAAATAAGACTCAAACAAGCTCTTCAAAATAAAAGCCCTCAGATTTTCTATAGAAGATTCATAGGGGTTGTCTGTCTGTCTTTCTCTCTGTCTGTCTCTTTCTCTCTGTCTGTCTCTTTCTCTCTGTCTGTCTCTTTCTCTCTGTCTGTCTCTGTCCGTCTCTCTTTTTGTCTCTGTCTGTCTCTCTTTCTGTCTCCTTGTCTGTCTTTCTCTGTCTCTGTCTATCTCTGTCTCTCTTTCTGTCTCTGTCTGTCTCTCTTTCTGTCTCCCTGTCTCTCTTTCTCTGTCTCTGTCTGTCTCTGTCTCTCTTTCTGTCTCTTTGTCTGTCTGTCTTTCTCTGTCTCTCTCTGTCTCTGTCTCTCTTTCTGTCTCTGTCTGTCTCTCTTTCTGTCTCCCTGTCTGTCTTTCTCTCTCTGTCTGTCTCTGTCTCTCTTTCTGTCTCTTTGTCTGTCTTTCTCTGTCTCTTTCTGTCTCCCTGTCTGTCTCTGTCTGCCCGTCTCTGTCTCTCTGTCAGTGACTGTGGAGCTGCGAATTGAGCGGTCTTAAAGGACTTTGTGTCCCTGTCTCTCTCTCTCTTTCTGTCTATAAGTTAGTTGACTTAATAGGCACATTCTTTGTTCTGGCCACAACTCCATTTCCCATAATGCTTCAGCAATGACATTGTCCATTCATTTCTAAGCACATTGCTGCCTGGGCTTTTAAAACAGACCGCTTATCTGACTTAGGAGAGTATTCTAACACATAGAAAAGTATTCACACCCCTTACCTAATATTATGCTACTTAGCATTATTAAGCTAGTTAGCATTAGCATGCTAGCTATTTTTAGCATTTTAGCTAAATTTGGGTTTTTGACTAACTTTTCGTGCTGATTCCTCTGATGCTAATGATAACATGTTAGCTAGCATTAGCATGCTAGTTAGCATTAGCATGCTAGCTCATGTTAGCATTTTAGCTAATTTTTCAAATTTTCTTAACTTTTCGTAGTGATTACGTTGTAGCTAATGATTACATGTTAGCTAGCATTAGCATGCTAGTTAGCATTAGCATGCTAGCTCATTTTAGCATTTTAGCTATTTTTTTGAATTTTCTTAACTTTTCACTGTTATTACGTTGCAGCTAATGATTACATGTTAGCTAGCATGCGCATGCTAGCTAGCATTAGCATGCTAGCTCATGTTAGCATTTTAGCTAATTTTTCAAATTTTCTTAACTTTTCGTAGTGATTACGTTGTAGCTAATGATTACATGTTAGCTAGCATTAGCATGCTAGTTAGCATTAGCATGCTAGCTCATTTTAGCATTTTAGCTATTTTTTTGAATTTTCTTAACTTTTCACTTTATTACGTTGCAGCTAATGATTACATGTTAGCTAGCATGCGCATGCTAGTTAGCATTAGCATGCTAGCTCATTTAGCATTTTAGCTAATTTTTCAACATTTCTTAACTTTTCGTAGTGATTATTGCGAGCTATTGATTACATGTTAGCTAGCATTAGCATGCTAGTTAGCATTAGCATGCTAGCTCATGTTAGCATTTTTGCTAATTTTTGAATTTTGCTTAACTTTTTTCTACTCATTACTTCGAGCTAATGATACATGCTAGTTAGCATTAGCATGCTAGCTCATGTTAGCATTTTTGCTAATTTTTGAATTTTGCTTAACTTTTTTTACTCATTGCTTGGGGGTGTGTGACTGATTACGCACCACGTGGCAGGCCCCGTTTAAATTTCCTGAAATTTTCTAGTTAGGGGCCTGCCAATGCAATGCAGGGAGAAGCAGAGCATTGCATTGCGAAGCAATGCAATGCACTGCCTCCCATGCAATTGCATGGCAAGGCACCTATTATTCTACACCTCTAAAAATTTTATTAGGGGCCTGCCAATGCAATGCAGGGAGAAGCAGAGCATTGCATTGCGAAGCAATTGCACTGCCTCCATGCAATTGCATGGCAAGGCACCTATTATTCTACACCTCTAAACTTCTTTATTATTTATTTATTTATTTTTCTTCCGTCCACCTTAATGCGGGTCGTACCGTAGCATGCACCCCCACAATATATATATCAAAACGTGCGGCTCGATCTCGAGATGGGTGCTATTACTTTTATAAGCGATTGGAGTTACCATGGCGACGTAATTAGCGAAAAACCACGCCCAAAAATCCCATAGGAATGAATGGAGTCAGGTGTCGGAGCGATCCAAAAAATCCACTTTTTTGAGGATTTACTGTGTCATCATACGTTCACTTAGAAAAACCATTGAAATCTCAGTTTGTAGGAATATCCGAGCACTTTTCAGAAGTGAAGACGGGATGTTGATATCTGTTACGGTTTTTTCACAATGAGCCTCTGAGCGACCCAAAGTTTGCCTCAAATTTAAAAATTTAAAAATTTTTCAGTGTAACTGCCGTTAAGTTAGAGTGCGAGACTTTGTCCGAGCTGAACCCAAATTATTTTTTAACTCGCCGTCACGGTCACATATTTCGTTCTACTGAACTGATTTTCGGCCATGTGAAAGCCACGCCCGATGACATTCACACGATCTTTTCGAAATTTCTCTATGTCTCACCGTTTTCTCTCAGCGGACTTTCGTTTGCAAAAAATCAGACACATTTTGAGCAGATTTCAGAAAATCCCCCTATTGTTTAACATTGAGCAAGTCTGACAGTTTCTGAAGCTGGGGCTTGTGACAAGACATTTTTAACTCGTTCGTTCTCGGACTCTGAAATATGTAGAGAGTTGTGCTTTTCCATGATCGAAGACGAAACCCGGCTCTCACTGACGCTTCAAGAATTTTTTCGATACATCGCACGGTTTTCGAACAGCGGCAATTTGTTCGGAAGCCTTTTTGGGGTCAGAGATGGATTTAGAGCTTCAAAGTGGCTGACATGTCAGAGACAAATTAGTCACGCTAAATTAGTCACGGCCATTAGTTGCCAAGCAACGGCACACCTGCACTTCTCAGGAGAGCCAGAGGTCATTAGAGTTCATTCCAACTCTATTGGAACATGGATTTAGGCCTTCAGGTTTACCATAGAAGCTGTAGATTACTTTGTACTAATTCTGATTAGTGTGGAGTGCTCTTACATGTCTTGAAACTGACTTTTGACCCACAAAATAAGACTCAAACAATATTTACAAAATAAAAGCCCTAAGATTTTTATACAATATCACAGTACCCTATTATTTTACACTACTATTAAAGATCTATTACACATTTATTACTACTATTACACTACTCTCACATAGAGGTTCTCTCCGTCAGCGACTGACTCTGAAGGACTCCATGTCTGTCTCTCAGCGGAGGGTCCGCTGCGGAAGCAGCGGTCTGAAAGAACTTTTCTGCCTTTCTCTGTCTCTTTTTTTTCTGATTAGTGTGGAGTGCTTGTACATGTCATTTGAAACTGACATTTGGGTATGTCTTGCTGACATTTGGGTAGATTCATTTCCAGTAATTCTGATTAGTGTGGAGTGCTCATACATGTCTTGAAATTGACTTTTGACCCACACTGTCTGATCAGCTGATTGGGTCACACACACATGCACCTGTGACTTTGCTGTTACTTAGCAACAGCACAGCTGGCCTCTGAGGAGAACAAAAGGTCTCTTAAGGTCATTAGAACTCTATTTAGACATGGAGTTAAGGCCTGTTAGATTAATGGATTACCCTTCAGAGGATTTCATTATACATATGATATTCAATCAGCCTTAACTGACATCCATGATGGACTTTCAAAATAAGACTCAAACAAGCTCTTCAAAATAAAAGCCCTCAGATTTTCTATAGAAGATTCATAGGGGTTGTCTGTATGTCTGTCTGTCTCTCTGTCTGTCTCTTTCTCTCTGTCTGTCTCTCTTTCTGTCTCTTTGTCTGTCTCTTCTCTCTCTGTCTGTCTCTGTTCTCTCTGTCTGTCTCTGTCTCTCTGTCTGTCTCCCTTCTGTCTCTGTCTGCCCGTCTCTGTCTCTTCTCTGTCTCTGTCTCTCTTTCTCTCCCTGTCTGTCTCTGTCGTGTCTCTCTTTCTGTCTCTTTGTCTGTCTGTCTCTCTCTCTGTCTGTCTCTGTCTCTCTGTCTGTCTCTTTGTCTGTCTGTCTTTCTCTGTCTCTCTCTGTCTCGTCTCTCTGTCTGTCTCTCTGTCTCTCTTTCTGTCTCTCTGTCTGTCTCTGTCTCTCTGTCCGTCTCTCTGTCTCTCTTTCTGTCTCTTTGTCTGTCTTTCTCTGTCTCTTTCTGTCTCCCTGTCTGTCTCTGTCTGCCCGTCTCTGTCTCTCTGTCAGTGACTGTGGAGCTGCGAATTGAGCGGTCTTAAAGGACTTTGTGTCCCTGTCTCTCTCTCTCTTTCTGTCTATAAGTTAGTTGACTTAATAGGCACATTCTTTGTTCTGGCCACAACTCCATTTCCCATAATGCTTCAGCAAATACATTGTCCATTCATTTCTAAGCACATTGCTGCCTGGGCTTTTAAAACAGACCGCTTATCTGACTTAGGAGAGTATTCCAACACATAGAAAAGTATTCACACCCCTTACCTAATATTATGCTACTTAGCATTATTAAGCTAGTTAGCATTAGCATGCTAGCTATTTTTAGCATTTTAGCTAAATTTGGGTTTTTGACTAACTTTTCGTGCTGATTCCTCTGATGCTAATGATAACATGTTAGCTAGCATTAGCATGCTAGTTAGCATTAGCATGCTAGCTCATGTTAGCATTTTAGCTAATTTTTCAAATTTTCTTAACTTTTCGTAGTGATTACGTTGTAGCTAATGATTACATGTTAGCTAGCATTAGCATGCTAGTTAGCATTAGCATGCTAGCTCATTTTAGCATTTTAGCTATTTTTTTGAATTTTCTTAACTTTTCACTGTTATTACGTTGCAGCTAATGATTACATGTTAGCTAGCATGCGCATGCTAGTTAGCATTAGCATGCTAGCTAATTTTAGAATTTTAGCTAATTTTTCAACATTTCTTAACTTTTCGTAGTGATTACGTTGAGCTAATGATTACATGTTAGCTAGCATTAGCATGCTAGTTAGCATTAGCATGCTAGCTCATGTTAGCATTTTTGCTAATTTTTGAATTTTCTTAACTTTTTTTACTCATTGCTTCGAGGCTATTGATAAACATGCTAGTTAGCATTAGCATGCTAGCTCATGTTAGCATTTTAGCTAATTTTTTTGAATTTTGCTTAACTTTTTTTACTCATTGCTTCGAGGCTATTGATAACATGCTAGTTAGCATTAGCATGCTAGCTCATGTTAGCATTTAAGCATTTTTTTAATTTGTCCTTAACTTTTTCTACTCATTGCTTCGACTTTGATAACATGTAGTTAGCATTAGCAGCACCGTTAGCGAAATTGCGAGCATGCAAACTGCTTGCATTGCTGGCAAGGCACCTTGATTTCAATGGTTATTATTAGGGGCCTGCCAATGCAATGCAGGGAGAAGCAGAGCATTGCATTGCGAAGCAATGATTACGCACCACGTGGCAGGCCCCGTTTAAATTTCCTGAAATTTTCTAGTTTATTTATTTATTTTTCTTCCGTCCACCTTAATGCGGGTCGTACCGTAGCATGCACCCCCACAATATATATATCAAAACGTGCGGCTCGATCTCGAGATGGGTGCTATTACTTTTATAAGCGATTGGAGTTACCATGGCGACGTAATTAGCGAAAAACCACGCCCAAAAATCCCATAGGAATGAATGGAGTCCGGTGTCGGAGCGATCAAAAAAATCCACTTTTTTGAGGATTTACTGTGTCATCATACGTTCACTTAGAAAAACCATTAAAATCTCAGTTTGTAGGAATATCCGAGCACTTTTCAGAAGTGAAGACGGGATGTTGATATCTGTTACGGTTTTTTCACAATGAGCCTCTGAGCGACCCAAAGTTTGCCTCAAATTTAAAAATTTAAAAATTTTTCAGTGTAACTGCCGTTAAGTTAGAGTGCGAGACTTTGTCCGAGCTGGAACCCAAATTATTTTTTAACTCGTCGTCACGGTCACATATTTCCTTCTACTGAACTGATTTTCGCCCATGTGAAAGCCACGCCCGATGACATTCACACGATCTTTTCAAAATTTCTCTATGTCTCACCGTTTTCTCTCAGCGGACTTTCGTTTGCAAAAAATCAGACACATTTTGAGCAGATTTCAGAAAATCCCCCTATTGTTTAACATTGAGCAAGTCTGACAGTTTCTGAAGCTGGGGCTTGTGACAAGACATTTTTAACTCGTTCGTTCTCGGACTCTGAAATATGTAGAGAGTTGTGCTTTTCCATGATCGAAGGCGAAACCCGGCTCTCACTGACGCTTCAAGAATTTTTTCGATACATCGCACGGTTTTTGAACAGCGGCAATTTGTTCGGAAGCCTTTTTGGGGTCAGAGATGGATTTAGAGCTTCAAAGTGGCTGACATGTCAGAGACAAATTAGTCACGCTAAATTAGTCACGGCCATTAGTTGCCAAGCAACGGCACACCTGCACTTCTCAGGAGAGCCAGAGGTCATTAGAGTTCATTCCAACTCTATTTGAACATGGATTTAGGCCTTCAGGTTTACCATAGAAGCTGTAGATTACTTTGTACTAATTCTGATTAGTGTGGAGTGCTCTTACATGTCTTGAAACTGACTTTTGACCCACAAAATAAGACTCAAACAATATTTACAAAATAAAAGCCCTAAGATTTTGTATACAATATCACAGTACCCTATTATTTTACACTACTATTAAAGATCTATTACACATTTATTACTACTATTACACTACTCTCACATAGAGGTTCTCTCCGTCAGCGACTGACTCTGAAGGACTCCATGTCTGTGTCTCAGCGGAGGGTCCGCTGCGGAAGCAGCGGTCTGAAAGAACTTTTCTGCCTTTCTCTGTCTCTTTTTTTTCTGATTAGTGTGGAGTGCTTGTTCATGTCTTGAAACTGACATTTGGGTAGCTGTAGATTCATTTCCAGTAATTCTGATTAGTGTGGAGTGCTCATACATGTCTTGAAAGTGACTTTTGACCCACACTGTCTGATCAGCTGATTGGGTCACACACACATGCACCTGTGACTTTGCTGTTACTTAGCAACAGCACAGCTGGCCTCTGAGGAGAACAAAAGGTCTCTTAAGGTCATTAGAACTCTATTTAGACATGGAGTTAAGGCCTGTTAGATTAATGGATTACCCTTCAGAGGATTTCATTATACATATGATATTCAATCAGCCTTAACTGACATCCATGATGGACTTTCAAAATAAGACTCAAACAAGCTCTTCAAAATAAAAGCCCTCAGATTTTCTATAGAAGATTCATAGGGGTTGTCTGTCTGTCTGTCTGTCTCTGTCTGTCTCTTTCTCTCTGTCTGTCTCTCTGTCTGTCTCTTCTCTTCTGTCTCTGTCTTCTCTCTTTCTGTCTCTGTCCTCTCTTGTCTGTCTCTGTCTCTCTTTCTGTCTCTGTCTGTCTCTGTCTGCTCTTTCTGTCTCTCTGCCCTCTGTCTCTCTTTCTGTCTCCCTGTCTGTCTCTGTCTGTCTGTCTCTGTCTCTCTTTCTGTCTCTTTCTGTCTCTTTGTCTGTCTCTTTCTGTCTCCTCTGTCTGTCTCTGTCTGTCTCTGTCTGTCTCTCTCTGTCTCTCTGTCTGTCTCTGTCTCTCTGTCCGTCTCTCTCTGTCTCTGTCTCTCTTTCCGTCTCTCTGTCTGTCTCTGTGTCTCTCTGTGTCTGTCTTTCTCTGTCTCTTTCTGTCTCCCTGTCTGTCTCTGTCTGCCCGTCTCTGTCTCTCTGTCAGTGACTGTGGAGCTGCGAATTGAGCGGTCTTAAGGGACTTTGTGTCCCTGTCTCTCTCTCTCTTTCTGTCTATAAGTTAGTTGACTTAATAGGCACATTCTTTGTTCTGGCCACAACTCCATTTCCCATAATGCTTCAGCAAATACATTGTCCATTCATTTCTAAGCACATTGCTGCCTGGGCTTTTAAAACAGACCGCTTATCTGACTTAGGAGAGTATTCCAACACATAGAAAAGTATTCACACCCCTTACCTAATATTATGCTACTTAGCATTTTTAAGCTAGTTAGCATTAGCATGCTAGCTATTTTTAGCATTTTAGCTAAATTTGGGTTTTTGACTAACTTTTCGTGCTGATTCCTCTGATGCTAATGATAACATGTTAGCTAGCATTAGCATGCTAGTTAGCATTAGCATGCTAGCTCATGTTAGCATTTTAGCTAATTTTTCAAATTTTCTTAACTTTTCGTAGTGATTACGTTGTAGCTAATGATTACATGTTAGCTAGCATTAGCATGCTAGTTAGCATTAGCATGCTAGCTCATTTTAGCATTTTAGCTATTTTTTTGAATTTTCTTAACTTTTCACTGTTATTACGTTGCAGCTAATGATTACATGTTAGCTAGCATGCGCATGCTAGTTAGCATTAGCATGCTAGCTAATTTTAGAATTTTAGCTAATTTTTCAACATTTCTTAACTTTTCGTAGTGATTACGTTGAGCTAATGATTACATGTTAGCTAGCATTAGCATGCTAGTTAGCATTAGCATGCTAGCTCATTTTAGCATTTTAGCTAATTTTTGAATTTTTCTTAACTTTTTGTTATTACGTTGAGCTAATGATTACATGTAGCTAGCACTGCTAGTTACCATTAGCATGCTAGCTCATTTTTCAAATTTCTTAACTTTTCAGTATTAGTTTTTAATGATTACATGTTAGCTAGCATTAGCATGCTAGTTAGCATTAGCATGCTAGCTCATGTTAGCATTTTTGCTAATTTTTGAATTTTGCTTAACTTTTTTACTCATTGCTTGAGGCTATTGATAACATGCTAGTTAGCATTAGCATGCTAGCTCATGTTAGCATTTTTGCTAATTTTTGAATTTTGCTTAACTTTTTTTACTCATTGCTTCGAGGCTATTATAACATTAGCTACATTACATGCTAGTTAGCATTAGCATGCTAGCTCATGTTAGCATTTTAGCTATTTTTTTTATTTGTTCTAGGCAACAGAAGCTCTGAATGGGGGTGTGTGACTGATTACGTGACCATTACGCACCACGTGGCAGGCCCCGTTTAAATTTCCTGAAATTTTCTAGTTATTTATTTATTTTTCTTCCGTTACCGTTAATGCGGATCGTACCGTAGCATGTACCCCCACAATATATATATCAAAACGTGCGGCTCGATCCCGTGAGGTGTGCTATTACTTTTATAAGCGATTGGAGTTACCATGGCGACGTAATTAGCGAAAAACCACGCCCAAAAATCCCATAGGAATGAATGGAGTCAGGTGTCGGAGCGATCAAAAAAATCCACTTTTTTGAGGATTTACTGTGTCATCATACGTTCACTTAGAAAAACCATTGAAATCTCAGTTTGTAGGAATATCCGAGCACTTTTCAGAAGTGAAGACGGGATGTTGATATCTGTTACGGTTTTTTCACAATGAGCCTCTGAGCGACCCAAAGTTTGCCTCAAATTTTAAAATTTTTAAATTTTTCAGTGTAACTGCCGTTAAGTTAGAGTGTGAGACTTTGTCCGAGCTGGAACCCAAATTATTTTTTAACTCGTCGTCACGGTCACATATTTCCTTCTACTGAACTGATTTTCGCCCATGTGAAAGGCACGTCCGACGACATTCACACGATCTTTTCGAAATTTCTCTGTGTCTCACCGTTTTCTCTCAGTGCACTCGAGTTTGCAAAAAATCAGACACATTTTGAGCAGATTTCAGAATATCCCCCTATTGTTTAACATTGAGCAAGTCTGACAGTTTCTGACGCAGCACCTTGTGACAAGACATTTTTAACTCGTTCGTTCTCGGACTGTAAAATATGTAGAGAGTTGTGCTTTTCCATGATCGAAGACGAAACCCGGCTCTCACTGACGCTTCAAGAATTTTTTCGATATCTCGCACGGTTTTCGAACAGCGGCAATTTGTTCGGAGCGCTTTTTGGGGTCAGAGATGGATTTAGAGGCTCAAAGTGGCTGACATGTCAGAGACAAATTAGTCACGCTAAATTAGTCACGGCCATTAGTTGCCAAGCAACGGCACACCTGCACTTCTCAGGAGAGCCAGAGGTCATTAGAGTTCATTCCAACTCTATTGGAACATGGATTTAGGCCTTCAGATTTACCATAGAAGCTGTAGATTACTTTGTACTAATTCTGATTAGTGTGGAGTGCTCTTACATAACTTGAAACTGACTTTTGACCCACAAAATAAGACTCAAACAATATTTTGAAAATAAAAGCCCTAAGATTTTTAATACAATATCACAGTACCCTATTGTTTTACACTACTATTAAAGATCTATTACATATTTATTACTACTATTACACTACTCTCACATAGAGCGACTGACTCTGAAGGACTCCATGTCTGTG
This sequence comes from Valencia hispanica, assembly GCA_963556495.2. NCBI lineage: Eukaryota > Metazoa > Chordata > Actinopteri > Cyprinodontiformes > Valenciidae > Valencia > Valencia hispanica. The sequence continues at coordinate 14,327,964 of OY747714.1, read as the reverse complement.
TTTCAGCGGAGGGTCCGCTGCGGAAGCAGCGGTCTGAAAGAACTGAGACATCAGCTGTCTGTGTGACGTTCTGACAGTGGAAGCTGCGCTGCGGACGCAGCGCTCTTCAAGAAGTTTTCTGCCTTTCTCTGTCTCTTTTTTTGCTGATTAGTGTGGAGTGCTTGTTTATGTCTTGAAACTGACATTTGGGTAGCTGTAGCTTCATTTCCAGTAATTCTGATTAGTGTGGAGTGCTCCTACATGTCTTGAAATTGACTTTTGACCCACACTGTCTGAGGCTCTGTGGAGAACAGCTCATTAAAGGTCACTAAAGGTCATCATAACACTCTATGGACATGAATTTAAGGTCTGATAGAACAGTTGATTACCATTGGTGGTAGCGCAACATATGAATAAAGAGACTGAATCAGCCTCAACTGACATCCATGCTGGACTTTCAAAATAAGACTCAACAATCTCTTCAAAATAAAAGCCCTCTGATCTTCAATACAATATCACAGGACCCTATTGTTTTAAACTATTGCTGTCTTGCTGTCTGTCTGTCTGACTGCCTGTAAGCCGAGCATCAGCTGATTGGGTCACACACACATGCACCTGTGACTTTGCTGTTACTTAGCAACAGCACAGCTGGCCTCTGAGGAGAACAAAAGGTCTCTTAAGGTCATTAGAACTCTATTTAGACATGGAGTTAAGGCCTGTTAGATTAATGGATTACCCTTCAGAGGATTTCATTATACATATGATATTCAATCAGCCTTAACTGACATCCATGATGGACTTTCAAAATAAGACTCAAACAAGCTCTTCAAAATAAAAGCCCTTAGATTTTCAATAGAAGATCATAGCAGCTTATTGTTTTACACTACTGCAGTCTGTCTGCCCTCCTGTCTGTGTCTGTCTGTCTGTCTGTCTGTCTTTCTGTGTCTGTCTGTCTGTCTGTCTGTCTGTCTGTCTGTCTGTCTGTCTGTCTGTCTGTCTGTCTGTCTGTCCCTCTAAGCACCAGCTCCACCTTTTGTCTCTTTGGAGATGAGCCAGCGACTGACTCTGAAGGACTCCATGTCTGTGTTTCAGCGGAGGGTCCGCTGCGGAAGCAGCGGTCTGAAAGAACTGAGACATCAGCTGTCTGTGTGACGTTCTGTCAGTGGAAGCTGCGCTGCGGAAGCAGCGCTCTCCAAGAATTTTTCTGCCTTTCTCTGTCTCTTTTTTTGCTGATTAGTGTGGACTGCTTATTCATGTCTTGAAACTGACATTTGGGTAGCTGTAGATTCATTTCCAGTAATTCTGATTAGTGTGGAGTGCTCATACATGTCTTGAAATTGACTTTTGACCCACACTGTCTGATCAGCTGATTGGGTCACACACACATGCACCTGTGACTTTGATGTTACTTAGCAACAGCACAGCTGGCCTCTGAGGAGAACAAAAGGTCTCTTAAGGTCATTAGAACTCTATTTAGACATGGAGTTAAGGCCTGTTAGATTAATGGATTACCCTTCAGAGGATTTCATTATACATATGATATTCAATCAGCCTTAACTGACATCCATGATGGACTTTCAAAATACGACTCAAACAAGCTCTTCAAAATAAAAGCCTTCAGATTTTCTTTAGAAGATTCATAGGGGTTGTCTGTCTGTCTGTCTCTCTGTCTGTCTCTTTCTCTCTGTCTGTCTCTCTGTCTGTCTCTTTCTCTCTGTCTGTCTCTGTCCATCTCTCTTTCTCTTTCTGTCTCTCTGTCTGTCTCTGTCCATCTCTCTGTCTGTCTCTTTTACTCTGTCTGTCTCTGTCTGTCTCTCTGTCTCTCTCTCTCTCTTTCTGTCTATAAGTTAGTTGACTTAATAGGCACATTCTTTGTTCTGGCCACAACTCCATTTCCCATAATGCTTCAGCAAATACATTGTCCATTCATTTTTAAGCACATTGCTGCCTGGGCTTTTAAAACAGACCGCTTATCTGACTTAGGAGAGTATTCCAACACATAGAAAAGTATTCACACCCCTTACCTAATATTATGCTACTTAGCATTATTAAGCTAGTTAGCATTAGCATGCTAGCTATTTTTAGCATTTTAGCTAAATTTGGGTTTTTGACTAACTTTTCGTGCTGATTCCTCTGATGCTAATGATTACATGTTAGCTAGCATGCGCATGCTAGTTAGCATTAGCATGCTAGCTCATGCTAGCATTTTAGCTAATTTTTGAAATTTTCGTAACTTTTCGTAGTGATTACGTTGTAGCTAATGATTACATGTTAGCTAGCATTAGCATGCTAGTTAGCATTAGCATGCTAGCTCATGTTAGCATTTTAGCTAATTTTTTAAAATTTCTTAACTTTTCGTAGTGATTACGTTGAGGCTAACGATTACATGTTAGCTAGCATTGGTATGCTAGTTAGCATTAGCATGCTAGCTCATGTTAGCATTTTTGCTAATTTTGGAATCTTTCTTAACTTTTTTTACTCATTGCTTCGAGGCTATTGATAAAATGCTAGTTAGCATTAGCATGTTAGCTCATGTTAGCATTTTAGCAAATTTTTTGAATTTGCTTAACTTTTTTTACTCATTGCTTCGAGGCTATTGATAACATGCTAGTTAGCATTAGCATGCTAGCTCATGTTAGCATTTAAGCATTTTTTTAATTTGTCCCAACTTTTTCTACCTATTGCTTCGAACCTATTGATAACATATTAAATTTGGGGTGTGTGACTGATTACGCACCACGTGGCAGGCCCCGTTTAAATTTCCTGAAATTTTCTATTATTATTTATTTTTCTTCCGTCCAGCGTTAATGCGGGTCGTACCGTAGCATGCACCCCCACAATATATATATCAAAACGTGCGGCTCGATTCCACGATGGGTGCTATTACTTTTATAAGCGATTGGAGTTACCATGGCGACGTAATTAGCGAAAAACCACGCCGAAAAATCCCATAGGAATGAATGGAGTCCGGTGTCGGAGCGATCCAAAAAATCCACTTTTTTGAGGATTTACTGTGTCATCATACGTTCACTTAGAAAAACCATTAAAATCTCAGTTTGTAGGAATATCCGAGCACTTTTCAGAAGTGAAGACGGGATGTTGATATCTGTTACGGTTTTTTCACAATGAGCCTCTGAGCGACCCAAAGTTTGCCTCAAATTTAAAAATTTAAAAATTTTTCAGTGTAACTGCCGTTAAGTTAGAGTGCGAGACTTTGTCCGAGCTGGAACCCAAATTATTTTTTAACTCGTCGTCACGGTCACATATTTCCTTCTACTGAACTGATTTTCGCCCATGTGAAAGCCACGCCCGATGACATTCACACGATCTTTTCAAAATTTCTCTATGTCTCACCGTTTTCTCTCAGCGGACTTTCGTTTGCAAAAAATCAGACACATTTTGAGCAGATTTCAGAAAATCCCCCTATTGTTTAACATTGAGCAAGTCGGACAGTTTCTGAAGCTGGGGCTTGTGACAAGACATTTTTAACTCGTTTGTTCTCGGACTCTGAAATATGTAGAGAGTTGTGCTTTTCCATGATCGAAGGCGAAACCCGGCTCTTACTGACGCTTCAAGAATTTTTTCGATACATCGCACGGTTTTTGAACAGCGGCAATTTGTTCGGAAGCCTTTTTGGGGTCAGAGATGGATTTAGAGCTTCAAAGTGGCTGACATGTCAGAGACAAATTAGTCACGCTAAATTAGTCACGGCCATTAGTTGCCAAGCAACGGCACACCTGCACTTCTCAGGAGAGCCAGAGGTCATTAGAGTTCATTCCAACTCTATTTGAACATGGATTTAGGCCTTCAGGTTTACCATAGAAGCTGTAGATTACTTTGTACTAATTCTGATTAGTGTGGAGTGCTCTTACATGTCTTGAAACTGACTTTTGACCCACAAAATAAGACTCAAACAATATTTACAAAATAAAAGCCCTAAGATTTTGTATACAATATCACAGTACCCTATTATTTTACACTACTATTAAAGATCTATTACACATTTATTACTACTATTACACTACTCTCACATAGAGGTTCTCTCCGTCAGCGACTGACTCTGAAGGACTCCATGTCTGTGTCTCAGCGGAGGGTCCGCTGCGGAAGCAGCGGTCTGAAAGAACTTTTCTGCCTTTCTCTGTCTCTTTTTTTTCTGATTAGTGTGGAGTGCTCATACATGTCTTGAAACTGACATTTGGGTAGCTGTAGATTCATTTTCAGTAATTCTGATTAGTGTGGAGTGCTCATACATGTCTTGAAAGTGACTTTTGACCGACACTGTCTGATCAGCTGATTGGGTCACACACACATGCACCTGTGACTTTGCTGTTACTGAGCAACAGCACAGCTGGCCTCTGAGGAGAACAAAAGGTCTCTTAAGGTCATTAGAACTCTATTTAGACATGGAGTTAAGGCCTGTTAGATTAATGGATTACCCTTCAGAGGATTTCATTATACATATGATATTCAATCAGCCTTAACTGACATCCATGATGGACTTTCAAAATAAGACTCAAACAAGCTCTTCAAAATAAAAGCCCTCAGATTTTCTATAGAAGATCATAGCAGCTTATTGTTTTACACTACTGCAGTCTGTCTGTCTGTCTGTCTGTCTGTCTGTCTGTCTGTCTGTCTGTCTGTCTGTCTGTCTGTCTGTCTGTCTGTCTGTCTGTCTGTCTGTCTGTCTGTCTGTCTGTCTGTCCCTCTAAGCAGCAGCTGCACCTCTTGTCTCTTTGGAGATGAGCCAGCGACTGACTCTGAAGGACTCTATGTCTGTCTCTCAGCGGAGGGTCCGTGACTTTTGACCCACACTGTCTGATCAGCTGATTGGGTCACACACACATGCACCTGTGACTTTGCTGTTACTTAGCAACAGCACAGCTGGCCTCTGAGGAGAACAAAAGGTCTCTTAAGGTCATTAGAACTCTATTTAGACATGGAGTTAAGGCCTGTTAGATTAATGGATTACCCTTCTCTGTCTCTCTTTCTGTCTCTTTGTCTGTCTTTCTCTGTCTCTGTCCATCTCTCTGTCTGTCTCTGTCTCTCTTTCTGTCTCCCTGTCTGTCTTTCTCTGTCTCTGTCTGTCTCTGTCTCTCTTTCTATCTCTTTGTCTGTCTTTCTCTGTCTCTTTCTGTCTGTGTCTCTCTTTCTGTCTCTGTCTGTCTCTCTGTCTGTCTCCCTGTCTTTCTTTCTCTGTCTCTGTCTGTCTCTTTCTCTCTCTCTCTCTCTCTCTCTCTCTCTGTCTGTCTCTCTGTCTGTCTCTTTCTCTCTGTCTGTCTCTCTTTCTGTCTCTTTCTCTCTGTCTGTCTCTGTCTCTCTTTCTGTCTCTTTGTCTGTCTTTCTCTGTCTCTTTCTGTCTCTTTGTCTGTCTTTCTCTGTCTCTTTCTGTCTCCCTGTCTGTCTCTGTCTGCCCGTCTCTGTCTCTCTGTCAGTGACTGTCGAGCTGCGAATTGAGCGGTCTTAAAGGACTTTGTGTCCCTGTCTCTCTCTCTCTTTCTGTCTATAAATTAGTTGACTTAATAGTCACATTCTTTACTTTGGCCACAACTCCATTTCCCATAATGCTTCAGCAATGACATTGTCCATTCATTTCTAAGCACATTGTTGCCTGGGCTTTTAAAACAGACCGCTTATCTGACTTAGGAGAGTATTCTAACACATAGAAAAGTATTCACACCCCTTACCTAATATTATGCTACTTAGCATTATTAAGCTAGTTAGCATTAGCATGCTAGCTATTTTTAGCATTTTAGCTAAATTTGGGTTTTTGACTAACTTTTCGTGCTGATTCCTCTGATGCTAATGATAACATGTTAGCTAGCATTAGCATGCTAGTTAGCATTAGCATGCTATCTCATGTTAGCATTTTTGCTAATTTTTCAAATTTTCTTAACTTTTCGTAGTGATTACGTTGTAGCTAATGATTACATGTTAGCTAGCATTAGCATGCTAGTTAGCATTAGCATGCTAGCTCATTTTAGCATTTTAGCCATTTTTTTGAATTTTCTTAACTTTTCACTGTTATTACGTTGCAGCAAATGATTACATGTTAGCTAGCATGCGCATGCTAGTTAGCATTAGCATGCTAGCTAATTTTAGAATTTAAGCTAATTTTTCAACATTTCTTAACTCGAGTATTATGTTCGTAGTGATTATGTTGCAGCTAATGATTACATGTTAGCTAGCATTAGCATGCTAGTTAGCATTAGCATGCTAGCTCATGTTAGCATTTTTGCTAATTTTTGAATTTTGCTTAACTTTTTTCACTCATTGCTTCAAGGATATTGATGACATGCTAGTTAGCATTAGCATGCTAGCTCATGTTAGCATTTTTGCTAATTTTTTAATTTGTCCCAACTTTTTCTACTTATTGCTTCGAACCTATTGATAACATGTTAGCTAGCATTAGTATGCTAGGCTAGGCAGCATAACCTCTGATTGGGGGTGTGTGACTGATTACGCACCACGTGGCAGGCCCCGTTTAAATTTCCTGAAATTTTCTAGTTATTTATTTTTCTTCCGTCCAGCGTTAATGCGGGTCGTACCGTAGCATGCACCCCCACAATATATATATCATAACGTGCGGCTCGATTCCACGATGGGTGCAATTACTTTTATAAGCGATTGGAGTTACCATGGCGACGTAATTAGCGAAAAACCACGTCGAAAAATCCCATAGGAATGAATGCATTCACATCTCGGAGCGATCCAAAAAATCCACTTTTTTGAGGATTTACTGTGTCATCATACGTTCACTTAGAAAAACCATTAAAATCTCAGTTTGTAGGAATATCCGAGCACTTTTCAGAAGTGAAGACGGGATGTTGATATCTGTTACGGTTTTTTCACAATAAGCCTCTGAGCGACCCAAAGTTTGCCTCAAATTTGAAAATTTAAAAATTTTTCAGTGTAACTGCCGTTTAGTCAGAGTGTGAGACCCAAGATTATTGAGAACCCAAAATATTTTTTAACTCGCCGTCACGGTCACATATTTCGTTCTACTGAACTGATTTTCGGCCATGTGAAAGCCACGCCCGATGACATTCACACGATCTTTTCGAAATTTCTCTATGTCTCACCGTTTTCTCTCAGCGCACTCGAGTTTGCAAAAAATCAGACACATTTTGAGCAGATTTCAGAAGAGCAGCGTATACTTTAACATTGAGAAAGTCTGAAGCTGCACATTGTGACAAGACATTTTTAACTCGTTCGTTCTTGGACTGTGAAATATGTAGAGAGTTGTGCTTTTCCATGATCGAAGACGAAACCCGGCTATCACTGACGCTTCAAGAATTTTTTCGATATCTCGCACGGTTTTCGAACAGCGGCAATTTGTTCGGAGCCGTTTTTGGGGTCAGAGATGGATTTAGAGCTTAAAAGTGGCTGACATGTCAGAGACAAATTAGTCACGCTAAATTAGTCACGGCCATTAGTTGCCAAGCAACGGCACACCTGCACTTCTCAGGAGAGCCAGAGGTCATTAGAGTTCATTCCAACTCTATTGGAACATGGATTTAGGCCTTCAGGTTTACCATAGAAGCTGTAGATTTGTTTCTAGTAATTCTGATTAGTGTGGAGTGCTCTTACATGTCTTGAACCTGACTTTTGACCCACAAAATAAGACTCAAACAATATTTACAAAATAAAAGCCCTAAGATTTTTATACAATATCACAGTACCCTATTATATTACACTACTATTAAAGATCTATTACATATTTATTACTACTATTACACTACTCTCACATAGAGGTTCTCTCCGTCAGCGACTGACTCTGAAGGACTCCATGTCTGTCTCTCAGCGGAGGGTCCGCTGCGAAGCAGCGGTCTGAAAGAACTGAGACATCAGCTGTCTGTGTGACGTTCTGTCAGTGGAAACTCTCCTAGAATTTTTCTGCCTGTCTCTTTCTCTCCGTCAGCGACTGACTCTGAAGGACTCCATGTCTGTCTCTCAGCGGAGGGTCCGCTGCGGAAGCAGCGGTCTGAAAGAACTTTTCTGCCTTTCTGTCTCTTTTTTTTCTGATTAGTGTGGAGTGCTTGTTCATGTCTTGAAACTGACATTTGGGTAGCTGTAGCTTCATTTCCAGTAATTCTGATTAGTGTGGAGTGCTTGTTCATGTCTTGAAACTGACTTTTGGGTAGCTGTAGATTCATTTCCAGTAATTCTGATTAGTGTGGAGTGCTCATACATGTCTTGAAATTGACTTTTGACCCACACTGTCTGATCAGCTGATTGGGTCACACACACATGCACCTGTGACTTTGCTGTTACTTAGCAACAGCACAGCTGGCCTCTGAGGAGAACAAAAGGTCTCTTAAGGTCATTAGAACTCTATTTAGACATGGAGTTAAGGCCTGTTAGATTAATGGATTACCCTTCAGAGGATTTCATTATACATATGATATTCAATCAGCCTTAACTGACATCCATGATGGACTTTCAAAATAAGACTCAAACAAGCTCTTCAAAATAAAAGCCTTCAGATTTTCCATAGACGATTCATAGGGGTTGTCTGTCTCTGTCTGTCTGTCTCTGTCTGTCTCTTTCTCTCTGTCTGTCTCTTTCCGTCTGTCTGCCCATCTCTGTCTCTCTGTCTATCTCTTTGTCTGTCTGTCTCTGTCTCTCTTTCTGTCTCCCTGTCTGTCTCTGTCTGTCCGTCACTGTCTCTCTTTCTGTCTCTTTGTCTGTCTTTCTCTGTCTCTTTCTGTCTCCCTGTCTGACTCTGTCTGCCCATCTCTGTCTCTCTGTCAGTGACTGTCGAGCTGCGAATTGAGCGGTCTTAAAGGACTTTGTGTCCTTGTCTCTCTCTCTCTTTCTGTCTATAAGTTAGTTGACTTAATAGGCACATTCTTTGTTCTGGCCACAACTCCATTTCCCATAATGCTTCAGCAAATACATTGTCCATTCATTTCTAAGCACATTGCTGCCTGGGCTTTTAAAACAGATCGCTTATCTGACTTAGGAGAGTATTCCAACACATAGAAAAGTATTCACACCCCTTACCTAATATTATGCTACTTAGCATTATTAAGCTAGTTAGCATTAGCATGCTAGCTATTTTTAGCATTTTAGCTAAATTTGGGTTTTTGACTAACTTTTCGTGCTGATTCCTCTGATGCTAATGATAACATGTTAGCTAGCATTAGCATGCTAGTTAGCATTAGCATGCTAGCTCATGTTAGCATTTCAGCTAATTTTTCAAATTTTCTTAACTTTTCGTAGTGATTACGTTGTAGCTAATGATTACATGTTAGCTAGCATTAGCATGCTAGTTAGCATCAGCATGCTAGCTCATTTTAGCATTTTAGCTATTTTTTTGAATTTTCTTAACTTTTCACTGTTATTACGTTGCAGCTAATGATTACATGTTAGCTAGCATGCGCATGCTAGTTAGCATTAGCATGCTAGCTAATTTTAGAATTGTAGCTAATTTTTCAACATTTCTTAACTTTTCGTAGTGATTATGTTGCAGCTAATGATTACATGTTAGCTAGCATTAGCATGCTAGTTAGCATTAGCATGCTAGCTCATTTTAGCATTTTAGCTAATTTTTGAATTTCGCTGAACTTTTTTCACTCATTGCTTCAAGGCTTTTAATAACATGCTAGTTAGCATTAGCATGCTAGCTCATGTTAGCATTTAAGCATTTTTTTAATTTGTCCCAACTTTTTCTACTTATTGCTTCGAACCTATTGATAACATGTTAGATTGGGGGTGTGTGACTGATTACGCACCACGTGGCAGGCCCCGTTTAAATTTCCTGAAATTTTCTAGTGTGAATTTACAATGTATACTGTGGAAGTCATTCTAAAATTGTCCAGTAATTTACTGTAAAAGTAATACAGATGACGCTTCCATTTACTGTGAATTTACAATCATTGTACAACAAACAACTCTGAGGTAAAGTCAATGTTAGCCCAATGGCATATTTATTAACAAATGAATATTTTTCAATGTACACCAGATGCCACGAACTTGCAAACTTGCAATTCAGCAACCTGTCTCACAATTCAACTATTCAACAGTAATGGACAGGGTGGGAACGAAGCCTTCACGGCAAGAGAAGAGAGAAAGGGAGACAGCGATGAAGGGATGTCGTAAAGGGGTCAGGCGCTCCTCTCAGTCTCAAACATTATTCTGCATGTATATAAGACTGATCTTTCAACTGGAATTAAGGCAGAAGCTTGTCTGTACTACGCTGCATCGCACACCTGCAGTGCATTCAAGGAACGTTCGAAATGTATGGTGAGTTCAAAATCGTAGGACATTTAAAACTTATAATAAAAAAAAACCCCACTGAAAATAATCTCATAAGCAATAAACTTCTGTTTAGTGGCGGTTGCCAAGAAACGTTTGATGCATACTAAATATGCCCTATTTATTTTTACAAATAGTAGTTATTTTACTAAAAAACAAACAAACAACTATATTCTCTCTAATTATTTCGTCTTCTTGAGATATCTCAGCAAATGTATGCTTCAGAACTTTAATTTTTTTTAAAGGTCTTTGATCACCAGTTGCAATTTGATATCTTGTCAATTTTGTAGGCTACCAGGTTTCTCAACAGTAGGCCTATACTTGAGGCAAAAATAACAGTATCTTCTTGAAGACAGAAGTCACATTTCCCTGTAGCATGTTTCCCCTGTTTAAATAATGTATTATTTAACCTGTATGATCAAATCCTAATCTAAATATAATTTTTTCCTCCTTTTTTTCCATTCATCATCACGCGATGACATCATCATTATGCAAATTAGCGTATGATGTCACCTGGCGACTTCAGCTACTTTCTGTCGGAGACAGTTGGCAACATATAATGTGTTTGTTCGCAGCACTTGCGCATGTGAGCGAGGGGGGAGATACGCTGTCCAGCGAATTTGCTGTAGGAGAAGTGCAGGCAGACAGAGGAGAGCTCAAGTTTTACCAGGTACCAAAGCAAATCACTCATACTGTATGATCATGTAAATATGACGATGTATCACAAAGACTGATGTTGCGCTGCTCACCTGGCGCATATCCACATTATATGTTACTTGCTCTTCGTTTTTTTGCCAGCTCTGTCAGGACTAATCAACCAATAGCGAAATGAAAAGCCGAACAACAATGCTGTTTTTGTTGTTGTTTTTTTAGCTTACACGTGTGTTTATTTCATATTTTCAGTTGCTATCCTCCATGACTAAATAAAGCACTCTCTAAATTGGTATCTAATGTATTGATGTGCAAAACAAAGGACATACACTGTAAAATTTACCAGCATTTCACAATAATTAACAGTATTATTTTACAGTAACTTGTTGTAATTAAGTTTCCCTGTAATATCCCAATGAATACCTGTAAAAGCTACGGTATCCTTGGATTTCACAGCATTTAACTCTTATTTTACGGTAAATTCCTGTAATCTAAAACCTGCTGTAATATCACAAGGTCTATAATATCACAGCAACAAAGTAAAAAAAATGCACGAATTTCACAGCATTAAGCAGCATTATTACAGTGAAGTATTGTAATGAAATATGCCCTGGGTAGTCACATGACATAACCGACTACTGTTTTGACTTGAAGGCGCCATGTCCCTCTTCTCTTCCGAGCTGAATGGAGAAGGTGAGAAGCATGTATTTTTGCAGCACTTACACCCATGTTATTTTAATATGATAATAATATTTACTTTCAAATGAACGTTTATAGCATGACACAGTTCATATTTTGTTAGGAAGTGCCCGAAATTGTTGAAAGTTCTCTTAGCCCTTTTCCACTGAGGCGGAGCTGGAGCTCCCGTGGCTCCCTTGGCTCCCGTGCTGACTAAGCTCCGGTCTTTTTGTTTTCGATTCCCGCGAGCACCAGCTCCACTCTTGTGAGGGGCCAAAGCGAATCACTACGGTTTACAGCCTACACAATAGAGAACCGCCATATTTAAATCCAGACTGCTGGGAATGTTTTTTTTTGTTGTTGTTGAAAACATGGATAGCATCAAGACTACATCGCCTACTGCGATGTTGCCTTCTCAACACTAACTGCAACAGCGATGCCTTTTGCCGCTGTATCGCAACATATGCTTGTAAAGCGACGATTAGCATCTGCACTCTGACGAGGTCATCCATCTTCGTTGTTATGGTTTTTCTTCTTCTGCGTCTGCTTTATTTCTGGCGAGCGGCTTCCCGCGTGATTTCTGAAGCAGTGCTCATAACACATAATGTTGTATCTGTTCATTTCAGGTAACATGATGAAGCCCTCTGGATGGCTTATATCCATTGAGGGACATGTCATGATGGGCCCACACCCTTTCTTTTTACACGGAGTAGCTGCTTTCTTCAGCAGCTATTACGTCTTCAACGTTGAGTATCGTGCTGCTGGATCGTCAACGCTGGAGTTTATTTAAAGGTATTTTAAAAAGATCAAATGTAACCTTGTAATTCACAATATAGTACAGACTTCCAACTCAATGATTGTCTTGAGATCTAAAATGCGGACAAACGAGGTACCTGAGGCTAGCCTGGTGAGACTATCCTGATCTTGTAAACTCATATTCAAATTCGCTCTGCAGCTCAGTCTGGGTATATACCATTGACTGTATAAATAACAGACAGCGTTTCCACACTCCTCCCCGTTTACCACAATGACCACGTTCATGGGGGAAATCATGGCGGATTTACAGACTCCTCCTCCCCAGTTCTGACGCAGCATGTTCCTAAAAAGGGAATAAGGGCGGGATCTTCACTGTAGACTCGGCCCTGCTTGGCCCTCGCGGGGCGTGTATTTCTGTCATAATCCCGCCCATTCTGCTCCCGCGCCTTTAGCTCTGATGCTAAATCTGGCTAGCTAAGCTAAAGGCTAATTTCTATATATACAGTCAATGCTCCCGCTCATTGACTGTATATATAGAGCTCCCGCTTTATTCTACTGCAGCCATCTGTGCGCCTCCGACGGCTCTCTTTTTTCCCCCAATCTCATAAGGTAAGAACTCATAACTTAAAATAATTATTAAGATGTAGTGTTACTATAATTACAGTCGAACAAAATACAGCAATTTAAACTGAATTATCACAACATGATATCGAAGACAATTGGATAAAGAAAAAGAGTTTCGAGACAGATTGCTGTCAAAATGTATGTAAAGCCGAGTGGAGGATGTTTTTTAGCCTAGTCTTATCTGCAATATGTTTACATGTGTGTAACATTGAATGTATATATAGTGCATAATAATGTGTCAAGTATTAAATTCCCTGTATGAAAAGTGCTTTCTGTGCACTGTATGTGTGTTGAATGTGTGTGGATGAAAGTGCCTCGTGTGTACTGCTACGAATGGATTAACACGGTAATAATTGTAATTTAATAATGATTCAAATTCTAAGGTCAATAATATCCTGATACAGCCGAGGGTGGAGGGCTTGAAGTCAAGTCAGGAGCACATTTTCACCTTTTTTGAAGATTCTTTAATTTCTTTATTCTTGAAAATAAAAGTTGTTAAAGATTGTGAAAGCCTTTCTGTTTCTCCCGCAAACATATGCTTCATTATCAGAACAAATAATACTGATCCTCAGAGAGTTTGCATCTTTGAATTGATAATACGTAGGTTAAGGTTAGGTTAATTAAATATTTCTATTATTATTAGTCAAATCATTGAATGTCTTTTGAGAAACATGAACAGGAATTAATACATATCAGCAGTAAAATGTTATAGTAGTCAAACAGACAAGGAAAAAAAATTAAACTTACATTTTTTAATAACAAACATGTTTTACTTAGGCTCACACATTATTCAATAGTCTAAGTGATATTTCAAACTGAAAAGACTAGGTTGAGCTCAGCTCCACAGCCAGATAGCCTCTGCTAGCACCATGCGGCTGCGCAGCGAGCTATTAGCCTAGCCGATGGGCCAGGCAGCGACGTAAACGGCCTGTCAATCAAAGTCAGGCCCTCATTAATTATGCAATATTTAGAAAATGTATCCTACAATAACCTCTGATTGTTTTTAGCCCAGCGTAATCACAGGAGGAATATGTAGCTGTAGACAGTTTAAAAAGTTGTTTTTAACGTGTCTGAAGTGCAATGTATTCCAATGGGGGACTAGCGGCTAAATGGCGGTACTACAGCAATGGCGGAGCAATGGCGGAGCAATGGCGGAGCAATGGCAGCCTCTAGTGTTGTAGTCACAAAGTAGAGCAGCCAGCAGCCATAGGTATTGTTGTATTCTACTTTTTTGGGGCTATTTTTTATTATGCAGTACATATGTTTTAAATATATCTTTAGTAAGCATTTAGAGGTAAAAGGCCTGGTTATATTATTCACGGTAGTAAAACATGACTGTTTACCAGTATTTTATGGGGGTAAGGTTTTAAGTAATAAAACTCTTGGGCAAAGATAGGAACTAAAAGCAGGGAGGATGGGTTATAACTCTAGTTTATGGTACGGCTATAAAACCAGGTCAGGAGACCTGGAGAAAATGTTTGACCTGTTAAGATGTAGGGGAGGGGAGATGAGTCATGTGATATTTTCTTTGTTCTTCTTTAATAAAAATGGTACACCCTTGTAGAGAAGCGAGTCAGATCTTTTCTGGCTCCCATCTGCAGGTGCGTCCAGTGTGAAACAGATATCTGTTGTGTGTGTGTTATTTTACTCTCTGTCTCTCAGTTCTGGGTCTTATTTTGAAACACTTCCCGCCGGGGTTTTGGAGTTCGGCGCCCCCACCTTTCTGAGTAAGAAGCGAGTTGCCGAGAACATGGGTTACGGAGCCGACAGTATCTATCTACACGTTATGCTGACAAATACCTGCCGGTCCAAACACACTTGTTTATTTTGTTTTGGGGCAGGCTATGTGATTTTGAAACGTCTATTGTGAAATGCGCATGTATTGAATGAAGTAGAGGAAATTTTCTTTAAATGCAGAACAAAATGCTCTCAGACCCTTAATTGAAATTATGTGCTTGTCATATTTTTAACAGGGTTTGGTTTAATTTACCAACTGGCCAATTGAGTGAAGACGCATTTCAGTGGCGGCGCCCATTGATATGGCCTCTCATAGTAGAAAATCAACCACTTTGCCTCAGGCAAACCTGATCTAACTAATTTGGATTATAAATCTATCAGGGTTGTGGTGTGGGGAAAAAGCACAGGTGAACATCTTGATAAATGCTGCCTGCAATACATACTGTAAGTCTATTTAAAACTGAAACTATCTTTGCTTATTAACAGGTGCTTCCTGGGCATAAATTCTGAAAGAGACTCAAAGACCAAGAAGCGGACAACAATGAACCCTCATGTGAGCACCCTTTTGAGGAAACTTATTGACTTTGAGTGGGCATCATAGTTTTTTTTTGCAGCAGTAGTTGTTAGGCTCTGTTTTGCGTAGCCTAGTTCTTAAAAAAAAATTTAAGTCAACTTTGCACTACAAGACTTTGTTTGTTGTACAATGATTGTAAATTTACAGTAAATGGAAGCGTCATCTGTATTACTTTTACAGTAAATTACTGGACAATTTTAGAATGACTTCCACAGTATACATTGTAAATTCACAGTAAATTATTGTCAACTTGTACATCACTTTCACAGTACACACTGTAAAAGTACAGGGCCTTGTTGTAATGATATACAGCAAAAGGCTGTAATTCCCCAGTAATGTACTGTAATATCACAGTAATTGCTTTGTAAATGAAGCTGTAAAGTTACAGTATACAGTTGTGATTTTACAACAATGCATTGTAATATCACAGATAAAATTACAGTAAATTGCTGTGAGTATATTACACAGTAAAATGTAATCCTTACTGTGAAAGTCATGCAAAACATATCCAATTATTTACTGTAAATTCACAACGCATAATTTTGCAGTGTGGGGCTTCTTTCAAAGAAAAATCTTTGAAAAAAATTATGCTTTATATGCCGTTCATTACATTTCCTTGCAAAACAAGAGGAATTTCAATACAGCAGTATATTCACATTTGAAACCAGATACTTACATATACTTCAGGAAAAAAACAAAAATTTTTTTTATTTTTTACTATTAAACATCAAATTAGAGTACATTTTTTGTTTTAGCTAAATAAATATTGACATATTTTTTGAATTAGTTAAATGTCAGAATAAAGAGAGAGTGTTATGTATTTATTTTTTAGCACTTTAATCAAAGTCAGAAGTATATATACGCTAAGTTTTTTGCATCTTTAATCAAAAAGAAAACTCCAGATGATTCCATTCTGAGTTTAAGTAGCTTCTGATAGGTTAACAGAGTCTAATTGAGTTAATTGGTGGCACACCTGTGGATGCACATTAAGGCACCGACAAAACACAGAGCCTCTTTCTTTGACATGGGAAAATCAAGAGTAATCAACCAGGAAAAGAATTGTGGACCTCCATAAGTGTGGCTCAATTTTAAATACAATTTGGGTGCAATTTGCCATTAAATAAGACAAAAATACTCTCTTTATATTTAAATTTAACAAATACAATTTTTTATATTTATTAATCTGAAAAAATAAACGTTTAGTCTGATTTGATGTTTGACAGTAAAAAAGTGTTTTTATCTGAAGTGTATGTAAATATCTGGTTTCAACTGTATATTTGATGTTCTTGATGTTTGGCTTGATTGCTAGAAGAAAGAGGGAGAGAGAGGAACAGAGAGGGAGAGGAGAATGAGGACAGAACAGAGATGGAATAAGATCCAGGTGAGAAAGACATGTTAGTCACAGACAGTTGTTTGCCAAAACTCGCTAGAACATCTTCACAAGTGTATCTTGTTAGGTTTGTAATTTTTCTAATTCTATATTTAATAAGTCATGCAGGCTTTTTTGCACAGCTAGTCTAAATAGTTATATAAATAGTGTAGTTCTTTGGCAGAATTAAAAAATAATATGGTACAAACTAGTAACTCCGAGAGACAAATATAGAGGTCCCCGGACATGTCCACTTTTCACGTGCTGTGCAGGGCGTCCGGGGGGATTTCTTAGATTGATGAAAATGTCCTGGTTTTCATCGTTTTTAAGGGGACTAATAAGCATACTTAAATTGACTGGTACGATGCATGCAATACGACATTTCTTTCGTGGATGGTTCTGAACCATTTCATAGACGTAAGACAGCGGGCTTTGATGCGCTGCACCACTTTGCCCTTCACCGTGCTGCGACGGTTTACAAGATACGAAAGCACAAGTTTAGGTTTACAGACAAACAGAGCTGGCATAGGTGTTTCTGTGTGTGACAAAAGTGGCAAAGATCTAGTAGGTCCACATGGAAACGACATCTAAAATAATAATTCATCTATAAATTGACGGAGGATGAAGATGAAATCTACAAAAATGGAGCAGGCATTATTGTGTTTGTGAGACTGCTGCTTTTTAATTTTATTATTACATTGAAAAGAAAATAATACCTGTTTTCTCAGAATGTTATTTCAGATTTTTCTTTAATTTTTGTCCAGTAAAGCAAACTATTACTGTTTCTGGTACATTTTCTAATTCGGAATAATTATTTCTATTATTAATTAATTTCTAGAGATTTTTAAAGACAGTTATGCACTTGTGAAAGCCTATCTGAAGTTTGTTATTAAACTGTTCATTCTAACCACATGGAGAATGCATGCTTTAAATATGTTAAAATCAAAAGTCTGGTCACAGTCATGACAGTGTTTCAGGACTGTGCCAAGTGTCCTTTTTTTTTAGAAATTAAAATATGGTCACCCTAATTTAGGAGAGTGAGGAGAGAGAGATAAGTGAGAGGATTGAGCCAGCTAGGAAGAGGAGGATTTTCCCTGTTTGGGAGCCAAATATTAGCAGACTGAAAAACCCCCTGGAGTATTGGGAAATGCAAAAATTGCTGTACCCCAATTTATATAGTCTAGTACTTGTGTTTTTGTGTACGCCGGCATCTTCTGTGCCTTGTGAAAGAGTGGTATCAAGAAAAATGAATCGCTTAAAACCTAAAACTGTTGAGAAACTGCTATTTTTGAATAAACATGTTTTTCCCCTGTTTTGTATATCATTGCCCAAGTTACACAATTATGTTCAGTGCCCTCTTCCTAGTTCCACAAGCATTTTCATTTTCCTCTGCCTGCTTAAGCCCATGCTTTTTGCCAGAAAAACATTATTACACAACTTGCCATAACATATGATACTACCATTTTGGGATAATTTACAGACAGAATACATTAAAAATATTTGTTATTATTTACATTTGTAATATTTTATGTAGAGAAATTATTTTTTTGGAACTCAGTCATTCCCAAGAACCATAGCAGACTTACAACTTTAATGTGTTGGTTATTTTGAATGTTGGAGCAGGTTAAGGGTTGTCTATTTTCACTGTGATTTGTTACTTTGTGTAAGATTTCATTCATTGTTTGGTTACAAACAGCCCGGTCGGCCTGGAGGTTTAAACAGTGATTTTCGAGGTTTCCGATGGAAAGTTGTTTTATATCCTGCAACCTGAGTAACTCAATCCGACAGTTTTCCTTTGTTTGGTGTTTAATAAATGAACCAGAGCGGCTTTAAGCAGCTCCACGTGAGTTAGCTGTAAGCTACATGCTCTAGCGAACCACGTGGGCCCGCCTTTGACGGCTCTTTATTCATGAACAATAAAGACTGCCATTAATGCTATTCAAAATAGAGATCGACTTTAAAACGGATAGTTTAAACACTAGAACTAATCCTTTAAGTCATTTTTGAAACCGCCTTCTTGGTTTGTCAAAATACTAAATTAGATCGACATAATTGGTACTGCCGTTAACGTCAACATAAAGTCTAAATATTAAATTAGATGAATCACTGCGGTGACCGATCCATAAAATAGAATCCATCATGTAAAGGTTATTGATTTCTAATTCAGCAAATGGTTTATTGAAACATTGCTTCTTCCAAATAACGTTTTTCTTCACTTCTGCTTTGCATTGTGAATTGGTGGTTTGGAAACAAACCACAAGGTGCTGATTAGTCTTAAACTGACCCCAATTAGATTTAAACTAGTTTAGCTTTATTCCGAAAACTCTTCAATACAACCCTTGGTCTTTAAGCGAACATATTCATTCTGAACTGTGACATCATTATCAATTTATTGGTTATTGTTTCTATTTCTGTGCATATTAATCACTTTTACCGTTTACTTTTGGGTGTTAGTTTTATTATAGTTATTCTTTTCTTAGTGGTTTAGTTGTGTGTTACTAGTTTGAATTTCTTGATTAAAGAATCTTAACTGAAAGTTGAATTCTTTTTGTGATAAACTCTTGTATTTTTGAAAACCTTTGTTGTTATTTCACCTACATGTATAGTAACTTGCTGTTCAAAGAACGCCAAGAACTTATTCCTTCATCTATTGTTAAATTATCTCAGCCTTATCAGGCAGACACAACAAATTGGCTATTGCATTCCTGGAATCCAGGTGGTGCCCCTAAACTTGGTAATTTTTACATAAAATTATTAATCTTATTAATAATTGCCCTAAGTAATTATTCATAATTATTCATAGCCAAAACGTACCTATCTGTGGCACAACGTTAGCCACAGCAGTTATCAGTATTTCCTCCATGTTGAATGTAAAACTTAGCTGGACCCAGTGAACTGGGTCACAGCATCACATGACACCACACCAGGCTCCTGATTGGTTGACGCGGTGCGAATTTGATGCCGAACTTCAGATTTTTCAACTTCAGCGGCAGACGCAAAAACGCGCGAATGAGGCAGAAATGCGCATGACTCAACGCAGAACCGCTGACGCACGCCTACGCGCTTCAGCATTGACTTTACATGTAAACCTGACGCCCTAGACCATGGGTGTTCAATTCCAGGCCTCAAGCGCCGGTCTCCAGCCAGTTTTAGATGTGTCTCTGCTCCAACACAGCTGATTCAAATGGTCCAACTACCTCCTCATCATGTCAAAGTTCTGCAGAGGTTCTGCTAATGAGCCATCATCTGATTAAGGTGTGCTGAAACAGGGAAAGAACTAAAACATGTAGTAGACCGATCCTTGAGGACCGGAATTGGGCACCCCTGCCCTAGACGCTTCAAACGCGTTCGGTGTGAATGCACCGTAAGAGCTACAGCTGCCTGTAATTATGTACCTGGCCAGTAGGGGGGTTTGTGTTCACATGAAGCGCCGTGAGCAGAATCCACTTGAACCAATTGGCTCAAATGGTTCAATGCCTCATGGGGCTTTATCTCACCATCAATACTTACAATGTTTATATGGAGTGCACACATAAACTCAGCAAAAAAAGAAACGTCCCTTTTTCAGGACTGTGTATTTCAACAATAATGTTGTAAAAATCCAAATAACTTTACAGATCTTCATTGTAAAGGGTTTAAACAATGTTTTCCATGCATGTCCAATTAACCATTATCAATTAATTAACATGCACCTGTGGAATGGTCGTTAAGACCTTAACAGCTTACAGAAAGTAGGCATTTAAGGTCACAGTTCTAAAAACGCAGGACACTAAAGAGACTTGTTTTTCCGACTGTGAAAAACACCCAAAGAAAGATGCCCAGGGTCCCTGCTCATCTGCGTGAACATGCATTTGGCATGCTGCGGGGAGGCATGAGGACTGCTGATGTGGCTAGGCCAATAAATTGCCATGTACGCACTGTGAGACGCCTAAGACAGCGCTACAGGGAGACAGGAAGGACAGCTGATCATCCTCGCAGTGAAAGACCACGTGTAACAACACCTGCACAGGATCACTACATCCGAAAATCACACCTGGTACAGGATGGCCACAACTGCTGCCTGAGTCACACCAGGAACACACAATCCCTCCATCAGTGCTCATACTGTCCGCAATAGGCTGAGAGAGGCTGGACTGAGGGCTTGTAGGCCTGTTGTAAGGCAGGTCCTTACCAGACATCACCAGCAACAACGCCACCTATGGGCACAAACCCACCTTCGCTGGACCAGACAGGAGTGGCAAAAAGTGCTCTTCACTGATGAGTCACAGTTTTGTCTCACCAGGGGTGATGGACGGATTCGTGTTTATCGTCTAAGGAATGAGCGTTACACCGAGGCCTGTACCCTGGAGCGGGATCAATTTGGAGGTGGGGGGGTCCGTCATGGTCTGGGGCGGTATATCACGTCACCATCGGACTGAGCTTGTTGTCATTGCAGGCAATCTCAATGCCTTGCGGTACAGGGAAGACATCCTCCTCCCTCATGTGGTACTCTTTATGCATGCTCATCCGGTCATGATCCTCCAGCAGGACAATGCCACCAGCCATACTGCTCATTCTGTGCGTGAGTTTCTGCGTGACAGCAATGTCAGCGTTCTGCCATGGCCAGCGAAGAGCCCGGATCTCAATCCCACTGAGCATGTCTGGGACCTGTTGGATCACAGGGTGAGGGCTAGGGCCATTCCCCCCAGAAATGTCCAGGAAATTGCAAGTGCCTTGGTGGAAGAGTGGGGTAACATCTCACAGCAAGAACTGACAAATCTGGTCCAGTCCATGAGGAGGAGATGCACTGCAGTACTTCAAGGAGCTGGTGGCCACACCAGATACTGACTGGTACTTTTGATTTTGAGCCTCCCTTCATTCAAGGACACATTATTTTATTTATGTTAGTCACATGTCTGTGAAACATTTTTAGTTTATATCCTATGGTGTTGATTCTTTTAGTGTTCATACAAATATTTACACACATTAAGTTTACTGAAAGTAAAAACAGTTGAAAGTCAGAGGACGTTTCTTTTTTTGCTGAGTTTATTAACACTGCAAGGTCAAAATTATATGTTGACCTACCTATGCTGCAGGAAGCCCGCCCTGCTCCTCTCCCTTCTCCTCCTCATATTCAGTCGAGCGCCGCCATTACTGAATTCTAGTGATGGGAATTCGAGCTCTTTTTGGAGAGCCAGTTCTTTTGGCTTGACTCACCATAAAGAGCTGGCTTTTTCGGCTCCTCAGATTGTCTTTTGCTTAAAGTGTATTTATTACCAAAATTAATGCAAAACGATGTGTACCAAATGTACCAAAACATGCAGGGGGGAATGAAAAAAAAAAAAAAGAACGGCTCCCAATGACGAGCCGACTCTCATCGTTCAATTCAAAGAGTTAGCTCTTAGAGCCGCTTCGTTCGCGACCGACACATCACCGATTTGAAGTATGAACTCCACCGTGAAAGATGCAGAAAGTTTCTTCACGCAATGATGCATGAAGAAGACATATTCGTGTCAGCCTTTTATTTTAATCAGCTAAATCAGCTAAAACCATTTCTACCAGAAACGTAGTGCAACACGTGAGTTGCTCTGTTGTTGACTGCCAGAATCAACATGGAAATATATATATTTATTTTTTTACGCCGGAATCCTTTACGAATTTGGGACAATGTCAGGCGAAGTTGGCATCGAAGCTCCGTTTGGAAAAAGGGGCAATTCCAACAATCAGAGGCTTGCCTGCAATTGAAACGGTAAGGCTGTGTTTTTATTGCTCTGCTGTGTGTAACAAACAGCAGCTAACTGCTATTGTGGCTATTGTATGCCATAGTAGATATGGGTTAAGTGTTACCTGCGGTGTCAACCCCCCTCCTTCCTGCCACCAATCAACGCGCCCCTCATTTGCATTATTACAATGAGCGTCCGCGACAACCAAAGTATCGCATCAGATCTCGCGAGACAATAGTGCCTTCAGAAATAAGGGGCAGAAGAGCTCTGTGTTTATTTTTTTCACTTTTTTTATTTTTAGAAGGGCCTGAAAGACTATAATAGAGCGTGGGTATCCAAGATAATACTAGGTTATGACTCCTTTAAGTTGCCCAATACGTCTGTTCAAAAGGTCAGTTTGTCTTATGTTTGCAGGAGGTTGTGTTGGTTTGATTTTGAGTCTAGTTTTTTTAAGTTGAACTCTTTAATCAGCATGACTGGCCAAGTTGTGAATTTGTTAAATTCTCCTATTTTTTGGGTAAATAAAATCCCACATTTTGAATTAAACACCTGTGTCCTCTATGCTTTACTTCGAGGTCCCTAGCATTAACTAATTGTCCTGGTTTGCATTATAATGTTCAAGAATTGATTTAAAAGTACTCATTTATGCCGACATCAAAAAGATGGAACAAACCATCAGATATTATGCAGTGACTGTAGAATTTATTGCTGCTGTTCCAAAATAATATGTTTTAGGTAAAGACTTTCATCAGTTTATCTAAAATCAATAGTGCTTCTCAATTAACACTTTATCAAAATAAAATAGGTTAATTATTTACAAATAAGTATCACTACCTGTCGTCTTTTGTATTAATCTGATGCTAACACTCTTTTTTTTCCTCTGATATCTGAATAAATGCTTGTGAGTAAGACACATCTATAAGTTTTAATTTTCTATGTTCTCCTGTCTCCATGGCTACAGACATGTCACAGTCATCCATCTGTGGATCTATCGCCCAGCGTCCAGTGTCCTACAAAAGGGACAGTATACATTGGACATAGGTGAACTGCTAAGATTTCACCCAATGAAATGGGCCATCATTTTGTGGAGCTGCAGTTTATTTTCTCCACTGCAGAGGTCTGAACATCTCTCACTGACTTAGACTGCATGAAGCAGACAGTTGTGTTAAAGTTAAAAGCCAGGTCAATGTCACTGTCATGGTTCCAGGGTGTTTGTGTTTTGTTAATTTTCCTTATTTAGTTCTATTATGTTTTAGTTGTTCTTTGTCTCCCTCTGGTGGTCTTGTGTTGGGTTGCAGTTGTTTGTGTTAATCTCTTTTCCCCAAGTTCATACTTATCCTTCATTAATCCCAGTGGTTATATTTTATTCCTCCTTTTGTTTTCCAGTGTTTCATTAGATTCCTTTCCAGATTTATCTTTAGTTTCTTAAGAGTCTTCTGTCTACCAGTTGATTACTTCCACCTGCTCTCTCCCTCCCACCTGCATCTACTCCCACTAATTGATCATTGGTCTTCTCAGTCACTTCCTCATTTCCTCCTCAGTATAAATTCGGTCCTCTCTCAGTCACTACTCGCTGGTCCGTTGTCGTTCTTCCCTTGCCGGTTCCTGCCCTCGTTGTTGCCCATCCTGGTTCCTGTTTTTCCCTATTTGCTGCCATTCTTCCCTCTCTGGTTCCTGCCTTCCTGGTTGCCCGTCTGGTTCCTGTTTTTTTCCCGTTTGCTGCTTTTTGATCCTCCTGAGTTATGTAAGTTCCTTGTTTTCATTAAATTATTTTGTTTATACTTGCTGCATTTTGGGTCCTCAACGTTTGAAACATGACAGTCACAATGTGACATTGACTGAACTTCCATTGACTGACATTGATTTGAACTGCTGTTATTCAGATTTGAATGAATCCATTTGAATATGTATATAATGTTTGGGTAGACTGTAGGAAATTGACAGAATCTTAAAGAGCTAAAGTAATATTGATGAAAATGTTAAAAGATCCAACACATGCATGCAGTGCAGTATATTTGACAAAGTTATAAAATGAACCTAATTTGCATTTTCACTAATAGAATAAAGGTTTCACAAATCAGAAACAGAGTTTTAATGAATCTACATGCTGTGTAGAGTACTTCAGTCCAGATTTGAAAAGTCCAAGTATTGCAGTTTTGATCAGGACTTGGTTTAATCTAGTCTAGCAAAGATTCAGTGGAATTGCCCTTTACACATTTACGAATCGGAGGCTAACTTCAGCTTCGTCCGTGACGCGTGATATTTTTCAGCTAATTCTGATAACTTTTCATTTGAGACTTTTTCGTTTGACTCCACTCTTTCTGACAGCGGTTTTCCTGAGACCCGACTAATTTTCATCTGTCGGATACCTGACTGATAACTTTTCGTCTGACTCTGTTTTTTCCGAGACCTGACTCCTTTGAGAAGTTTTTCTGAGGCCGTTTGGTTTGAAGCAGTTTTTTCTGAGAATGAAAGAGGTTTTTCTGACGCTGAAGGAGTTTTGTCTGAAGATGACGGATGTTTTTCTGAATCTGACACCTGAGTCTGAGGAAGTCCTAAAATGAACACCGTACCAAAGAATGGTTTTACTGTTTGTACACTCCATCAGTTTCTTCAGTTCTTTATCCTGTAGCTGCTTCAGTCCACTGATCAGGTCTGTGTGTTTCTCTCTGGAGAACAGAAGACCTGGCAGGAAGCTCAGAGTTACTGCAATCAAGTGGTATTTATGAGTTGTATTAGTTTTTGTGGAGTAAACAGATAAACCTATATGAAATTTATTTTAAATATTTTTGTTAATGAACCTTTTAACAAGTACACTTTCATTATATATTTCAACACTACACAACAGTAATTTATTATTCTCACAATTATAACAAACAAAATATCTTGGATTATTGCAGCCTGCATCTCCCCAGAGAAGATCTTTAAACAGAAACCCAGGTCTGTTGTTTCCTCCATCATTTGGTTCTTTTGACTCCCAGCTGGTCTCACTCTCATTAAACTCCACTCCAGGCAGAGACCAGTGCCGTGTTCTGTCAAATTCTGGTTTTCTATACAGACCAATCCAGGCTTGTTTGTTGTTCCCTGTTGAGTTTTTGAGTCTCTCCATGTCTGTCATGTTAGTCACTGTGACCAGGTCAGTGTGTTTCTCTCTGCAGTACTGCTGAGCTTCAGTCCAGGTCTTATTCTCATTCATGTAGTGATACTCATAGAGCTGACAGTCGAAACAACACTGACCTATGAACATAGAACAAGTTTTTGTAAATCATCAATGATGACATCTCTACCAACATCAAAAGTGATTACAAAAGGTTTTTCTGATGCTATTTTAAACAATCTGGCAGATCTATTCTGAATCCATTTGCATTTGTAATGTAACAGAACAGTGAATGTAAACCTTTAGATCCACTTACACATCAGGAAGAGCAGAATCAGACTCCGCTGCATCTATGCTGTCAGATGATTTATTTTCCTCCACCAGTTTGTCTCTGTTGGATGAAGAACACATATAAACACTTCAGATCACAGTTTGAAAACCTGCAGCTCTCCCTCCACTGGACAGAGAAACAATGCTGGGAGAGCAGAGGAGCTGGAGCCAGACAGGAAACAGAGCAGATAGAAAACGCTCAGTCCAGCCTTTTCCTTACACATAAAGAAATATCTGACAAGTTATCCATGACAAAACATGATCTCAGAAATTAAACCTATAATTTATCAGGATTAAACTCTAAGCATAGACACAGAGTTGTAACTTACATCTGATTCAGTTTTCCTCCACCTTGTTTTGCCTAAAACTGTTCTTAGTAGATTTATGTCTTCCTTTGTGACAACCAGAGCTCTGCTAGCACAGCTCTCCTCCAGGTGATGTTAAAGTCAAATGAAGTTTGGAATGAATGAAACGCTGAAGGTGGCGGAGAGTCGCAGTTTAACTCGTCCATGAATTGGTTCATGACAGTGACTCATTCGCTTGTGATTTTTAGGATTGTTTGCATATTTGGCTTGTTAGTTTTGCTGGCAATAAACATGGGAACAGTTTATGAAAAGTTTAAATATGAAAAAATGTTTAAGACTTTTTCAACGGTTGAAGTTTCACCGACGGCTCAGTTAGATCAATATCAGAGCAACAACGGGCCGCACAATTAAACCACATTACATCCTTATTCTCAGACTGGGAAAATAAAAAGGCTACGATGAGAATAAAAAATCTGAATAAAACTGCTTGAGTGAATGTGGAAACAATGTTTCTGGTTTCCTTATGCTACAGGCTTCTTTTGGCAGTAAGGATAAGCAAATTGCAGGCGACAGTAAAAAAAGGACATTTAAAAGTGGAGACATGTCCACATTTTTGGCAATAAAAACAAGGGATGGGAAGGCAGAAGACAAAACAAGAAATGAGGAAGGGAGAATGATAGAGAGATTGGGAGGGTAACAGGTGAAGAAGCTTTCTGAGAAAGAGAGAGAGGAGACAGTGCAGAGGACGCACCGTCATTCTCCTTATGAAGGAGAAAAGGAAGGCTCAGAGTCCAGCCTATATTCCAGCTGGACCTCCTCCTCTATACATTTCTGTAGAGACGTTAGATGTTGCTATGAAATAACAGATTTTCAGTTAAGGTTGTGTTATGAAACTAGGTGGGTCTGACTTTACAGTTTATTTTATGAATAATTTTAATAACATGAAATATTAAACAAATAAAACATTGAAACACTTTGAAACACACTTTTTAAGATTAGAATTGTCCTTATATAATTTTAGCTAAATCAAGATGGGAAGATGATGGAGCAGAGCAGCCCAGTAGAGAAACCTTCCCCAAAACACTTCAAAAGTATTTTCTTGTAAATAATTTGCTTACTTTTTAATGCACAACCACACATGCATATTCTGTGAATATATATTATACACACACACACAACTCTTACCTCATCTCATCCCCCTTGTAGTCCGTCATGGCCTGGATGCCCCGCCATAGGCTCTGTGCATCTCTGCTGTTTTTAAAGTGGGAAGTTATCTTGTGTGTGTAATCTTGTTTTGCTTTCTTGATACCCTGGGACAGGTTGGCTCTCGCTGATCTCAGGCCAGATTCATCCCCAGCTCTGAAGGCGTTGTCTCTGGCCCTCAGCAGCTTGTGGATGTCTCCTGTCAGCCATGGCTTCTGGTTAGCCCGAGTAGTGATGGTTTTTATATGGGTCACATGATCAATACATTTGGTGATGTTAGAGGTTACAGTGTCTGTGTACTCCTCAATGTCTGTGTTATTGTTGTAGGTGGCTGCCGGTCTAAACATTTCCCAGTAATAAGGACTAACTATGAAAAAACGTGGTGGAAGGAAAAACTCAAAAAACACACCACCCAAGAAATAAGCTAAATTGTTAATGTAAACTGAATAAGGAAATGAAATAACTAAAACCCAAACACCTAACAAACACATGGTGTATTGACTGTCTGATGTACATAATTTATTCCAGGGTCTCTATTTGCTTTTAAAGTTTTTACTGTTTTAAAACGTTTTCCACAAAGAAAGTTAATAACATATAGGAAAAGGTTCAATATGGTGATGTCCTCCATGTTAAGAGTCTGGGGTTTTTGTCTGTGTTTGTCTTGGTCTGTCTGCTTCAGGATTCTTGAACTGTCTTGCCCAAAGACACAACGACATGTTGCAGGTGGAAGCTGGAATCTAACCCACAATTTCTGGGTTGCAGGCTGACAACTCTACCACTGAGCTACAGGCGCCCCATTTATCAGCCAGTGCTTTACAATTCGTGAAACACATGGGCTTTTGTAAAAAGAAGACAGTCATTCCTTGGTTAAAGTGACATGAGCCGTTGTTATTGGTCTGTTCATTAGTATTCAGTTTTAGTGTTGCTGGGGGCTTTGGTTCAATTATATTATGATATAGAGAAGGTCTTGGGGATTTTTATTTCTTTTGTTTTCAGTTTCCATAATAATGAGCCATTTTGACCCACTGTCCAGCTAATTGACAGATTATTATGATTTGAATTGTTACAATGTCATGAATTACAAATGATGATAAAAAATGTTAGAAACCTAATTGACTTTGTCATGTATCTTTGACGTGTTTTGCCAATTAGCTATTTGATCTCACCCTGGTCTTCAGGCTCCACTGCATGTTTTAAGTGTTTCTCTGCTGCCACACACCCTACTTCAATAGATGGTCATTATGGGCCCTCTTCTACAAGTGCCTACTCAGCACAGCTCAACTCGCCTCTGCTTGGTTATAACGGTTTTCTCACGTGTAACTGTTGGTTGGTACCAGCCTTTTCTACTTCACTGGGGTTCCTGTCGAGTCAAGCCGCACTGAGTAGGTACCAGTCGACGACTTGCTGAGGAGGCAACGCCATTATTTGTAATGAGATTTTTGCAAGTTCTCTGTACTGAATGAAGGCGTGTTCATCAGTGAGTTTTGTCCTTTTTGATGTTTACATTTTTTAAATCGCAGAAAGAAACGTCTGGTCAATCGTTCTGACCTCAGATCATTTGAGCATCAATGAATGAAGCCAGTGAAAACGTTTTGGGGATGAAACCCTGACACCAAACATGTAGTCATGATTTGTGTCAGTGTTTGGGAGTTCAATAAATCTATGCGGTTCCTCGCCCTGATTCTCCTAGTTTTCACCAGCCAGACAGTGAGATAATGATGCTCCATTAAACACTTTTCTTTTTTGTGCTGATTTATTGAAAAATAGCCACTGTCCATTGTCTCCTCTTTGACCATTGCAAAACCTAAAACACCCAAAACCATTGTATTCGCAGCAACATTGCAAACTAGGTTGTTAAATGCTTACTGCAAGCTGACAAAATAAAACGCTCACAACTCAATTAGAATTTACAGATTATCATACTATTTTTACCAAAAACTTAGAAGCATTTGTTGTTTTTACATTAACCCATTCTTATGGACAAATCTCCTCTAAAGCAAAAATGTTTTATAGGTTCGCATCAGCATAAAACATGAATACTTCAGCATTACGTTCAGCCATGTTAGATTTTTCTAGTGAAGGTCCGTTTGAAGCTGAAGCTCTGGCTCATGTGTCAAAGAACCCAAAGCAGTGCTTCAGAAGCAATGTGTTGATGCTTGATTCGTCTGAGCAGAGTCACGTGATCAATGACGTCTGAAGCTCCACTTGGTACTTCACTGCCTGGGTACCTGATTCAAAGGAAAGACCTGGATCACTGACTGAATATGTGGCGTGTTTTCGAGGGATCAACTACAAGCGAGCAAGTGAGTGTTCTATAACACAACAGCATTGTGTGGTGTAGCGTTAGAGCAGGTGACCCATATACAGAGGTTAGTCCTTGATGGGGTTGTCCTGGGTTCAGTTCCCAATCTCTTCTTTTGTTGTCTTTTTTTCATATGTATGTCAGTCCAAAACAAAACCAAAAAACATATGCTTACAAACATTAAGAAATCAACAGAAAAGTGACACCAAACAAGGCATGAGTTTAAGGACAGTTTATTCATCAATTGGCAAGTAGGTTGATTCAAGTTGGTGTTCATATTAAAAGCCACGAGATCTCATCCAAGAAGACTGTTAGAAAGCTTCAAGTAATGAACGTTTTTGGTTTTTTGGGGGGGATACAAGCTTCAGTGCTTCAGGAAGCCATCACTAGATTTTTCCTCTTCCTCTACTTTTCTTTTTAGAGTAACCTAAACAATATTACTAAGCAACCACCAGAGGGAGTTATGGGACCGTTTATAAAAACTCTTGTTCCACTGTAACTAACAAAACTAATTCCCATTAGGATAAATAGGATCATAGAAACCATAAAGGATGGCCTACGCTCAGCTACCAGCCGACGTAAATAGGCCTACTTCAACCTGTCTATCCTTGCTTTGACTCTTTGGACGTCGACTAAGTTTCAATGCAAGTTTGGGCTGAACTCATGTAGCAGAGGAGTGAGAGAGGCATAGCTGGAACGAACTTAATGTACATGCATATTATGGAATTTGGTTTAAAAAAGCTAATGAAACTCTTACCATCAATACAGATATTTTCACACATACAGTAACAATCACCAGATCACCAACTAATTAGTACTGAGAGATATAAATTGCAGGGAATGTATTGATTTAAAGGTAAAATACATGTTCCTGTTGGGAGCATCATAGCATTTAGCTGTTGAAGTTACATTTTGAAACTTCTAATCTAATTAAAGCTTACACCTTTTTAAATATTTTTTCCAACCAATATTTCAAATATTTAACAAGTCACACGGGGTGTTTTTCATTACTTAGAACAAATAAAATTGAACTCCTCGTTGTCGTTCCTTTTCCTCCAGAGATGTTCTCCTCCTGTCTCCATGGCTCCAGACATGTCGCAGTCATCCATCGGTCCATCTGAGGCCCAGTTCTTATAGCCGACCACCTCATCACTGACCCAGAACCAGAAATCCAGAGTGCAGGTGTAGCGCAGTCCCATCCAGACATAATCAGTCGAGGCGTTCTTGGCTTTCTCCTGGACCCATCTCTGTTCATCCAGGTTGGTGATGGTGACCAGGTCATGGTGGTGATCTCTGCAGTAGTATAAGGCGTCCTCCCAGTTCATCTTCTCTTTGATCAGGATAAATGTATCTATATAAAGAAGCAACAAGTACAATGAATGTGTCGCACAAGCAGTTCTATTCATGACACTGCTAAAAGCTTCAGGTTAAATTATTTTAAAGATATTGTTTGTGTTTCTTTCATCATTTAGGATTACTTTATCTAAAAATAAGAATACAAAATTATCCCAAAATGATTTTTGAGTGAAGTTCTTACTTCAAACTAAATTTGGTAGATGTTATGTTAAAATTAAAGTGAAGGAAAACTCACCATCATAGCAGATGAAGGGTTTTCTGACAGAACAGTCCTCATTCTTCCATCTGCCTTCATCACCAAACACAGTCATGGCGCATTGATCATTGTTGGGTTGCTGATTATTAAAATGTTCATTCCAGTGTCTGAAAGAGAAACTGCTTCCATCTGACCACCTCCAGGTGTCTCTGAACAGACCAAAGTATGGATCACTGCTTGTAGAGTCCATCACTTTCTCCAGTTCTTCGTCCTGTAGCTGCTTCAGTCCACTGATCGGGTCAGTGTGTTTCTCTCTGCAGTACCGCTGAGCTTCACTCCAGGTCTTATTCTTGTTAATGTAGTGATACTCATAGAGCTGACCGTCGATGAAATAAAACTGACCTGTTCACAATAAACACTTTTCAGTACACATTAACTAGTGGCAGTTTAATCAATACCTTCATTACAATATCAGAACTTATCAATTAGATTTTATGTGTTACCTTCTGTGTGATTATTGCATAAGTAACTGTTTTCTGAATCCGACCTAAATACAACAGAACACAGTGAGTGTTGTTGTGGTTTAGATCAACTTACCCATCAGAAAGAGCAGAATCAGACTCCACTGCATCTTTGCTGTTAGAGGAGTTATTTTTCTCCAACAGGTTGTCTCTGTTAGATGAAGAACACATTTAAACATGTCATATCAATGTTTGAAAACCTGCAGCTCTCCCTCCACTGGACAGAAAAACAATGCTGGGAGAGCAGAGGAGCTGGAGCCAGACAGGAAACAGAGTAGATAGAAAAAACTCAATTAAACTTGTGACAGCTCTAAGAGGAACTGAATGAAGCTGCAAAAATCAACCCAATATTTTAAAAGTTTAGGTATTTCTTCTTTCTAATCTTTTCTCTGAAGTGAGATGTATGTATGAGATGTATGTATGTATGACTAAATTCGAATCTAATTTAATTCTCCAGCATTTTTTTCTAAAATTAATATTTGTAAAAAAAATCTAATAGTTTAAAACTTTAAGCACATATAGTTTAAATAAACTTACATTTGGTTCTTTTTGTCTCTCTGTCTTCAAATAGGAAGTCTCTTCTTAATATCCAGTATAAATTTGTCCACAGTAGAATATTGCGCTGGGGCTTTAACATCATGCGGATATCAGAATTTGAATATGTAAACATGAGGTAGGGGGTGGTGCTCTTTTAACTTCCCAATCCTCTTTTTTTATGAATTAAGTCATTCTAAATCCATTCGGGACAAGGAAGAAAGAACCAG
This sequence comes from Valencia hispanica, assembly GCA_963556495.2. Classification (NCBI taxonomy): domain Eukaryota; kingdom Metazoa; phylum Chordata; class Actinopteri; order Cyprinodontiformes; family Valenciidae; genus Valencia; species Valencia hispanica. Next base: position 14,295,563 of record OY747714.1, on the reverse strand, counting down.
AGTGTAAAACAACGTCTGCAGATGGAGAAAAACTAGTTTTAGTGACAAAACAAAGTTTGCTGTGTTTGAAAGGCTGAGAGACTGTTTGTTTGAATTCAGGCACCGGCAAAACAACATTTTTACAGTAGTTCCAGAAGAAACAGATTGTTTTTCATTAATGTCATTTTTATATTTGGAGCATCAATGACACTTACTGCTTACTTTTTTCAAACAATGAGTTGGTCATCTTGTTTTTGAATGTATTATTTACTGACTGATTTATTTTAAAGTCTTCTTGCAATTACTTAATTCATTAATAACTTAATGATCTGTAGCTGTAAAGCAGTATGATCAGAGAACTGAAAAAAGCATAATATATATCTGAAGAGGACAGAGCTGCACTCATTGGCTGTTTCTGAATATGTATTCTTGTCATATTGTCAGTTTACTTAATGATTTACTACAGTCCAGAAGCAAATGAACGAGTAATCAGGTTGACAGCAGGAAGGATCCGTTCTTCATAGATAGATAGATAGATAGATAGATACTACAGGGGCTCTTAATGAACCATTTATTTGAGTGATGTTTGTTGAACCCAGGATTCATCTAAAAGCAAGCAGGACAGTGTTCCTTGAGGACTGACATTGGACGTCACTGCTCTGCTATGAAGTTTGATACTACTTTCTCAGCTGAACAACTTCTGTTGTATTACCGAAACCTATGTCAGGGATAACTGTCAGCTGTATGAAATTGGTCTGATCAGCTTTTTAGCCAATCAGCTAAACGTTAGTCCACATTTTTACTTTCCAAACAGTTGTTTATAGCTTTTTACAGCTATGTGGTGAATTGCTGTTGGGGGAGAGCAACAAACCACAGATCAAAGACATGGCAGAGTCTGTTAAAGTTTAATTAAACCTCACTATAAAACCCCAAAGCCCATGATTATTTTACCTTGTACCTCAATCTAAAAATGTGTTCAATAATCGAAAATAAAATCCAGAAACATGATCGAAACGTGATACATAAGAAAACAGGCTACGGTCAAAGGCCCATGAACTCAGAAGGCTAAATAATCAAATGGAATAGCAAAGAAGGGTCAAAAGGGCAGAAAAGTGATCAAAGTTGGTACACCTAAAGCATTTCAATGAGAAAGTTTGAAATCTGGCACAAGAAATAAAAAACAGTCAATCGGGCAGAGACTGAAAGAGGCAGACAGAGACCCTTAAATTCTGGAGATCACAAGTACCAGACTTGGAGCAGCACTGCTGAGACAAACTAAGAACCATTATGCTTCATATTATTTATCCAATGTAAAACAGATTTATAGAGTCTTACATTATTGTAGAATTTGACGTTTAAATAATTTTTTTCATTTTATGCTATGCTCTTTTATCCAGATGTGTGTTTATGGCCTCAAAGCAGAAAGCCAAACCAAGTAACCCAGTGTGGCTTTTATGATTTCAGATATTGCCATTTTATTTACGTTTTCTGTTAACTCCTAATTTTGAGTCGTACAGTTAGGCCCAACATGATTTATATCTCTGGCTGACTTTTGTTTAAATTTATCTGATGATTTTACCAATGTGTGTTTTTTCTAACTGGAATGGTAAATGTACTGAACTTATGTAGCGTTTTTCTAGTCATTCTGACCAAAGCGCTTTACACTGGAGCCACATTCGCCCATACATACACATTTACATTCTGATACAGAGCTCTGTAGGCAACTTGGGGTCAAATGCCTTCCCCAGGGGCTCATTGACATGTGGGAGGATGAAGCTGGAATTGAACCTACAACTTAAACCTGATAAAGAATATGATGAGGAAGGTCAAAATTAGGATGATGGCAAGAAGTTAGCAATTATAAGAGTTTGATAGCTGTGATGCCAATACAGATCTTTTTAATTAAAGTTTATAGATCATTTTTGACATTCCATTTATTTTCACACATGAATTAATATTGCTACATTTCATGCCAAACTGATCCACCTTTTATTTTTTTGCATTTATTGGACTCTCATTAAGAGATGAACAAAACAAAACAAAACACACAAAACAAAACAAACTTCTTGTTGAATAAAGTAATTAATATAAAGTTTATTTACCTTGATGTGAATAACTCCTTTCCTACAGTTACTTTAAAATTTCATTATTTCCAGCAATGTTGCGTCAGTTTTTTAAATCTATATATCAGATTTGAAAAGAAATGGGCAAGAGGAAAAAGCCAGTGACCAGAAAGCAGCACAGCTTTAGAACAGATAAAATAAAAACATTGCTATAATTTCTTATTTGCCACTTATGTCTGTTCCCTTCCTATCTCCATGGCTCCAAATATGTCACAGTCATCCATCTGCCCATCTGAAGGCGCTCTCTTATAACTAACCATCTTGTTATTGACCCACAATCAATAATTCTGGAATTGGTGGTGTCTTTACCACTTATGACAAAAAGGTTAAACCTGTTATCCTTCTATTTTACATTGCCATGCAATAGTATTTGCCTTTCATAATAGATGTGATTAAAGAAAAAAAGGTTTTTTAATCTTGTAGTAACAATCCGAAATCAGATCAAACACATTCAATATTTGGAATAGTGGATAGGTAGCCTAATTATTTTTGAGTTTTAAAACTATGTTTATATTGGTCATAGTTCGATAATTAACTTTTACTTTGTTCTGTTGTGACCTTCCAAATGTGTTAAATGTGTCTGGGAAACACTGAAAACCACTACAACATTGGACAAGCCAAGGTATCCCTTGAAATGCAATCTCACTGGCCTAGTTGCTATAAAAAGCTGGCTGTTTATGTGGAGAAGCAATCTCAGTCTGGAGAGAGATAGACGAGTGTGGGGGAAAAGTTGACACGATATCAACGTTTTCTATTCATTACGAGATTTTGCTGGATGTCTTCTGCAAAATTAAAAATCTGTCTTTGATATGGAGTTTACCAGGTGCTACCTTCCAATGGATTGGGAAGAGCGATGGAGGAAAGAGAAGGAGAGGAGAAAAAGAGTGATTGAAGAAGGTGGAGAAGGGTTAGAACAAGATAACCGTGAGTTGAGGCAGATTGTTGCTTACAACGACTCCAGGATGGGCCTTGCAAGAGAAGGAAATGAGACGAAAGGGTCTGAGGAGAGAAAGATTCAAACTAATATACAACATACTGGTGGACAAATCTGTGATGATGCATTTGAGGACGTTGGACATCATGTCCAAACATACTCAAGTAAAACCTTTACTAAAGAGATTTTTATCACTCTGAAAGAACTGCAGAATTCCTCTATTCTTACAGACCTGACTCTGACTACTGAGGATGGCAGCAGCTTTAGTGTGCATTCCCTTATTCTGGCTGCTGTCAGTGCCTTCATTTCAGAAAGACTAAAAGAAAAAAGCATGGGACAGTCTCACATTACTCAGTGGGAAGAAGTCAAAGGGTGGTCAGTAAACATGGGTACCGAAGTTGACCAACTTGGGCTTCAGGCAGTTATTGAGTTTGCTTATAGTGGGGATGTCTCGATTTTAAACAAAGACACAATAACTCAGATCAAGACTGCAGCTCACGTGCTGGAGGTCCCTTGGCTGCTGGATCTCTGCAACAACACAGAAACAAAAAAGGAAGACAAATGGCCAAAGACAGAGAAAGGCACGATATCTGCGGAAATACAACTAAAGAATACTCTTCAGTCCATTGAAAGGTTGTGGAGAGACAAAGTTGGATGTGATTTGATTTTGGATGTGGAAAACATTTCTTTCCATGGTTAGTTAGCATGATCCTAGTTTTACTATACTGGCTGATTTATGATATTTGCCAAATTTGTATCTTTTCTTTTGTCTGTCTCCAGTTCACAGAATCATCCTGGCAGCAAGTAGCGACTTCTTCCGTGGAATGTTCACCTGTGGAATGAGGGAATCTCACCAGACCTGCATCGCCCTTCCATTTATACCAGCTTCTGAATTAGAGGCACTGATTGGTTGGTCCTATGGTGGGAATTTTCTTCTTAGCTGGGACTCAGTTTTTGAGATAACCTGCACTGCCCTCCAGCTTCAGTTTCTACCTGCTTTCTTCCTTTGCCTCAAATTCATGCGTGAAGAAATACAAATAAACTCATGCCTGGATGTGGCATCTTTTGCTGAAGCGTATGGCTTGTCAGAGCTCCTCGAGGAAGCCAATGACTTTGTACTGAGGAACTTCAGAGAAGTATCAGCAACTACAAAGTTTCAAGACCTTTCAGTGCAAAAGCTCCTAGACTTTATTCAATGCGATGGTCTATGCGTTCCCTCAGAGTTGACAGTTTTTCGAGCTGTTATCTCCTGGATTCAGGCGGATCCTGAAGAGAGGTTGGCCGAGGCTGCTTTACTAATGAGTGGAGTTCGTTTCCCCCTCATGACTTTTCGTGAGTTCAGGGAGGTCAGAGCAATTAACCTGCGCATGGAGTGCTTTGCAGACAAAGAAGTGGAACTCTATGGATCCGCACTCAAGGAATTTTGTTTCAGTCTCCCAAAGTCTGATGATTACTGCCGGATAAGGCGACCAAAAGATGTTCTTTGTGTGGTTGGGGGAGACCAGCTAGATCCAGATGTGGGTAAACGTATACCAAGCCAGGATATTTGGTTTGCCAATTCTTTGCGAAACGGCACAGGGTTGGTGAAGGAGATAGAGTGGAGGCAATTAAATGAGATTCCAGACAAGCCAAAGTTCAGACATGGTGTGGCAGTAATGGACGGGAGGTTGTTTGTATCTGGTGGATGTTACTTTTATGCCAAGGATAATATAATGAAATCAGCCTACAGGTAAGGAAGAAAATCATATCATTTTAACTATTCTTAGACTTATGGTCTCACTATCCCAATCCTTTCTTTTACTATACACGTTGCAGCTACGACCCCGTGAGGAACAGCTGGATAAGGCTGGCTGACATGCAGGAGCCAAGAAGTAACTTCTCATTGGTGGTGCATGAGAATCTCATTTATGCCATTGGTGGAGACAAAGAGATTGACACCAACACAGACAGCGTTGAGATGTATACCCCAGACAGCAACTCCTGGAGGTATTGTTTTTGTCACTTGCATGTCAATTATTTAACAAAGTCTCAAACCTTTAAAACAGAGGACAAACAGAAACTGAATGAAAGTTTAGAGAAGGTGTAATGTCTGACAAATAAAGATGGACCATGCTGGTTGTATAAGGACACATCATTGACCTGATGATGTTTAATTTTTGGGTGTCATTACTATATTTATAAGGACAGTACTACAGAACATGTTGATGCAATTTAATTAAATTGTAGTGGACATATCCTTTTAGTCCATGGTCTTGTTGGGCAGGCCCTCTGTAGAACAAGATTGGCTAGTTGTATTGCTTCAACATTGATTAATTAGTATTTGATTCTAATGACCAGGTGAACCCCTCAAGATCTCTTTGTTTGAGCCCCTCTTTAGCAAATTTCTTGGAACCCCAAGAGGAATAAAGACTGTCTGGGCAGTCTGGAGTCATTTTCAGAAGGATGTTGAGCCTAAGATCCAATGATGAACAATTTGACCAAATAAATCTTACCCCCAAACTGTCTGATGGTTGTGTTTAAAATTTTTTATTTAAATATCAGTCCTGATCAAAACTCAGAAGAATCAAAAGAATGAATGTTTGGCCTGTATTAGGACTCTCGATCTTTGAAAATGCAATTCCATTAATTGGACAGCAAATGGCAGTATTTCTATTAAAACCATGCTTCTCTGAAAGGTATGATTTGCTCCTGAATAAATGTCTGTTTCACTCAAACCTGTCTATTTTTTCGTAGTTTCCATTAAATTCAATGTTTATTCATAAACTGGGATTACCCAGTGAAATGTCTTATGATTGTTTTTATGTCCATATCTACGCTAATTTAAAAAGGGATTGAGGGGGGCAGTGTTGTCAAGTCACGCAATTATATTGACCAAAAGTACTCATCAGCATATTTTGATCTATAGCACATTAATGTCCCAGATCATTACTCCTATCATAATTATGTGTAATTGCTCCATTTTCAGGAGAGATAGATAGATGAATAATAAATACCAGCTAAAAATCCTGGCAGTTTAGGAGACAGCAGTTTCTTACCTGATTCTAGGTGTTTATAACATAAACTGTTGCATGTGCCTTTATTTTTCATAGGTTTGTCCACCCTCTGGACCAAGCTCTCAGTGGCTATGGAGTCTCTGCCGGTAATGGAGGCATTTTCATCTCCGGAGGATTTAACTGTAAATATGTGTGCCTCGTCTCCATGTTCCTGTACCACCCAGAGAGAGGAAGCGTCTACCTGGCGGACATGTCCTATGACAGAGCCCAACACTGTATGGAAGCATTGCGGGGATGTATTTATGTTGCCGGTGGGGTGTGTAACCTGAGAAAGTTCTACACTGATCAGCTAGCATGTGAGGTGTATGACCCAGTGACTGACTCTTGGACAAATTTTGCATCGCTGCCAGTACCCCATGTTGGTGCTGCCTCAGCTGTCCTGGAGGAGAAGCTCTATGTTCTGGGAGGATACTGCCAGGATGATTACAGCGAGTCAGGTCTGGTTCATCGCTTTGATCCTGGCTTACAGCGGTGGGAGAACATGGGCAAACTACCAGGGGCAGTTACTGACATTAAGGCCTGTCTTCTCCACTTGCCCCAGCATTTTAGACACTAACCAAAGGGTCAGAATCAAAGATCCTTACAGGTGAAATCTAAACGAACTGCCTAATACACAAATGTATACAGTGACCCGCAAAAGTATTCACGCCCCTTAAACTTTTTATTTTGTTGCGAATGAACTGATCGAACACAAAGTAGTGCATGAATGCAAGGGTGTCAGCTTTTTGGTTGCTTTTTTTTTAAATTGCCAGGGACTATAACCATAAACTTGTGTGCGGTATGAAGAGTGCTGTGGACAATTGTTATTAATTATTCATATCTATTTGACATTTGACTACAATATGAGTGCAGTGTATATCATATCTTTATTTAATCAATAAAAGTGGAAAGCCATACCTGTTTGTCTTGTTTTTCAAACGGCACTGAAAACATTACAGCTGCTGGTCAGGAAGGATCATTAATATCCTGTTGGCTATATAATAGTATTATAATTCTCACACTGTACGACCTGATGCGGATGCGACCACACTGCTTATACTGTCGCAACACAGTTTAGCCTTGAAACTAGAACTACAAGAAGAAGAAACCCCGGAAGTTAGGAGACGCTTGCCAGAGAAAAGAATGCACAACAAAAACAAACGTGTTACCTTGGCAGCCTTGCCATTCTGTGTGAAGAGACTTCAACTTTAACCTCATTGCAGTTAACTGCATACTTTTACTACAGTTTTTTTATATACCGTATGTAAAAAAAATATGTGAGAGAGATGAATTTAATTGAATATGCTGGGAGAAATGCTTAGGGAAACAGTATTTATTTTTATGCGACTGAATCTGAAGTCAACTCCAAAATTCAAATTCAGGTCTACTTTCAAGTAAGCAACATTTTATCATAACAGTAATATATTATATCACTTGTCTTACTTAATTACAGTACAGCCAGGTTACTTTTTAGAGAGTCTATGATCGACAGGTTGCCAGTCTGCCTCTGGCTGCAGGATACTAATGGCTCCTTTCTCTCTTTAGGCTCTTGCCTTGTAAGCTGAGGCGTAGCCACGGGCGGGCCTGGGTGGGCCTGGGCCCGCCCACTTGTCAATCAGGCCCGCCTGTCTTATTATTTCTTTGGCAAATATGTAATCTGGCTAAATTAATTGTGTATATCAGTAATTCCATTGCAGCGGTTTTCAACCATTGCAGCGGTTTTCAACCATGAGGATGTTAGAGGAGGGAATTATCTTCATGAAATTGACGATCTTTGAAACACATTATTTGATAGAAAAAGGCTTTACAATTAGATATTTCACCTTACATGGTATCGCTCGATGATCTGATTGGACACTGACCTTCCAATACATGTAGCTTACCTTCTCTGCGTCACACAGAAATGCCGGAACTGTTGTGTGAAAGCCTGAAGTGTTTATTTGCGGAGAAAAAAAGTATGTTTCTGTCTAATACCGCTCATGAGAAATCGGTTCATTTATGATATATACGCCTTCGACCGACAGACTGGCGAACTGTCCAGGTGTACCCTGCCTCTCACCTGCTAATAGCTGGGATAGGCTCCAGCCGCCCCGTGACCTTGAGTTGGATAAAGCGGCATAGATACCGGATGGATGGATGGACGGACGCCGTCGACCTTGAGGGGTAAACACAACAGAGTCTGAGTTTGGCTAATTGTGGTGTCCATGTCGGGCGAAGTTAAACATTTCACAGAGATCTTCTAAAGGTAAGTTATGTTTTATATATTTTGCTCGCCGTGGCTTTGGCTTGGTCATTTTTGCTTGTCATTTTGTAGACTATGGTTTGATTCGAACGTTCGGGGTGTTGTTACAATGTTCCTGTTAGACCAGTATCCTGCTTTCACTGCAGAACGAAGCTAAGGTTAGCCTCACATCTACCCGCCTTAATCTACGCACAATGAAGTAAGGAAATAACCTTAGCTATGTCACAAAACGCCGTCGAATTGACAAAGAAATCGGGACAATACCGACAACCCCGTTGCCGAGAATCGAAATGCTCCCCGGAAGTCAAAAGTTCATGAGAAATGTATTAAGTTCAAGTTAATTTATTAAACATATGCCCCGGCATCGTGTACAATGCTGACGTACCCCTGCTACGTGCCTTGAGAGCTGGATTTCAGCTTCAGTATAGGAAGAAATTTACACTCACTGCTTGGCTGGATTGCCGACGAGTAGCTCCTTAGACTTTGCTGTTGAATTGTGAATATAAAAAGCGTGCAAGCTAGGCTACATTGTAACATTTAGTTATTTCTGGCTACGCCACTGCTTGTAAGGCCAACTCACAAGGCAGTGAGGCTATTTGCCCATAGCTTGGACAGTGGTTGATGGATGCCAGGAAATTTTCACATGGTTGTGGCAATGTGCGGCGCGTCTCTAGAGCCCACTGTTGCCCCAAGATCCCCTGCAGTTTGGCCCAGGACTGTAAAGTACCCAGTTTCCATGTGCGGCCACATGGAGGCACTGCAGGGGTCTCTGTGATTGAACAGCGGTTGGTACATTCCATTTGTAGCCGAAACTCGGAAATTCCGACTTCCGAGTGGGAAAAATCAACTAGAACGCCCCCGAAAAGTCGGACTTCCCACTCGGAAAGCCTGAGATTTTTTCTTGCTCTGACTCTGTCTTTCAATATGGCTACTCCTCACATCAACAATTGTAGCTGTGGAGGAAACATATTTATTTTACAACACACACTTGTAAGAATGCATCTAAAATTAATCTTATATGCAACTCTTAACTAAATAAAAGTGGTACTTGCATATGGAAAGTACAGTTTAAAACGATGCTTGTAAGTGGTACTAACAACTATGGCTACCTGGGATTCGTTCTATGGAATCCCGACTTGTCATGGTACGTTAACTGGAACTCAGTTTACCCGTGATGTCAAACCAAGCTCCGAGTTCCAACTTCCGAGGTAAATGGAACGCACCATAAGTACTGGCAAGAGGAGAATTGCATACTCAGCCCCTCTTTGCGGCCCATATAAAGGGACTAGGCAGTTGCAATAGTTGAGCACAGAGAGTTGCATGCACAAAGCTGAACACACTTTTAAACAAACTTTGTTTTTCTGATATCTGTTGAGCTTGTTGCATTTTTAGGTCAAGTGAATTTACATTAAACACCATCAATTGTCAATGGAAGTACCTTTTACCTTGTTCTAAGATATATTTATTCATTATCTACTGTAAGTATTGGTATCATTGCAAAACAAATTGGAGTTTGAAAAATGTTTATTCGGTTTCAAATGTTTTATTTTGTAATTGTGTTTATATATTTGTATACATTTATTTTACGCTTTAGTTTTTAGAATACCATAACTTCAAAATTTCTGTCTGATGGCATCATTTAAAAAATCTTAAATCAGATGCTACTCAGTAATCAAGTAGAATTTTTACCAAATACTCTTTTACTCTTACTCGAGTAATTTCTCAGACAGCTAATTTTTCCTTTTACTCGAGTAGAAATATCTTGTAGTGCTACTTGAGTACAATTTTTGGGTACTCTACCCACCTCTGCTCCAGAGTAACCATGGGGCACTTGGCTTCTTCTCTGATTTATGCTCTCCCTGCCTGGCATGTTCACTGACGTTCTCTAACAGACCTCTGAGGCCTTCACAGAAAAATTTAAATTATACTGCGATTACCATACACACAGGTGGACTCTGCTTACTCATTAGAAAGATTCTAAAGGTAACTGATAGCACTCGATTACCAGTATCAGAGTAAAGGAGCTAAATACAGATTTTGTTAGTTTTTTTGATGAATAAAGAAAACATTTTTTTCCATACAGACATTCCACAGAAGAAAAACTGTTTCGGTAACTTTGTTTCCTTTTTTGAACAATAATCCAGTAAACACAACACCGATTCTCAAAAACATTGATCAAAATAAGAAATTAGACTATGTCAGAACCAAAAATGCTTACTACTTTTGTATGAAACTGCAAAACCAAAACCTTTGCTCTAAACATAAATCCCACAAGGTATATTTGGGGTTTTAGCAATTAAAATAGACAATTATAAGTGATTTTAGTTGGGGGGGGTTATTTGTGTATTTTAGCTTTTCAGAGGTGGTTGGGATCCCGACTATCCCCCACTGGTGTTGGCCAATGGCGCGATATGGCAGCCTCGCTTCTGTCAGTCTGCCCCAGAGCAGCTGTGGCTATAATCATAGCTTGCTTCCACCAGTGTGTGAATGTGAGAGTGAATGAATAATGGAGTTGTAAAGCACTTTGAGCGTCTTGAAAAGCGCTATATAAATGCAAGCCATTATTATTATTATTATTACAAATACCAGGATTCCACTGTATGCTTAAGCACTTCTATCACATGTGGTAATATCTTTCTTTTTTATATCATTTAGATTCAGTCATTTGTTTCATTTTTTTCACCAATTCGCAATGTAGCAATTTTTTTGATTCTTTAAACAGGTCATGTTCCCTCTCTACACTGTTGTATTCTACTTTTTTTGGGCTATTTTTATTATGCAGTACATATGTTTTAACTATATCTTTAGGTAAGCTTTAGAAGTAAATAGGCCTGTTTATATTATTCAGGGTAGTAAAACATGACTCTTTACCAGTATTTTATGGGGTTAAGGTTTTAAGTAAACAAACTCTTGCGTAAAGATATGAACTGAAAGCAGGGAGGATCGGTTATAACTCTAGTTCATGGTACGGTCAGGTGACCTTGAGAAAATATATGACCTGTCAAGATGTAGAAGGAGGAGAGAGGAGTCATGTGATATGTTCTTTGTTCTTCTGTAATAAAAATGGTACACCCTTGTAGAGAAGCGAGTCAGATCTTTTCTGGCTCCCATCTGCAGGTGCGTCCACTGTGAAACAGATATCTGTTTGTGTGTGTTGTTTTACTCTCTGTCTCTCAGTTCTGGGTCTTATTTTGAAACAGTTCCCGCCGGGGTTTTGGAGTTCGGCGCCCCCACCTCTCTGAGTAGAAAGTGAGTTGCAGAGCATATCATGGTACGAAGCCGACAACACCTAGTAACCTTATTGACAGAGTAAGAACAGTGATCCCCTAAACCCATGAAACAGATAGTAAGTAATGGAAAAAGTAAGCCAATGTAAAATGTCGGAAAGCCTGTTTACATACTGGCAGGCTGAATAAGGGAGAAGGATAAACAAAGCTGAGAGATACATGGAAACCATAGACAAAAGGAAAAAAACCTGACACTAACATAAAAGGTGAACAGAAAGGAACACTAATCTAAGGAACTCAACTGCAATGCACACATAATATAAGAGCTAAAGTTACAGAGGAATGAACTGGGACCAGATCAAAGTAAATATGGAAATGATTAAAACCAGGAACACGGATGAAACCTAAAACTCCAAACGTCTACGATTCATTACAGACACAGGTGGTCTAATGCAAACCCTGTGCAGCTTGGAGAGAAAGCAAACGGGTGGACTGAGCAAAGACGAATAATAAGACAAAGAATGGCCTATACAGGGACCGAAAGAATGGAAAACTAAAAGTGAAAAAGGCCTGACATATAATCTACGAGAAATACAAGAAACAGAACACAAGAATAAACTAAGAAACTAAACATAAAAGGATGGACATGTATGACAAACCCTCATACTTTAAGTAATTGCTGAACTCAACATGGCAAGACTTGGCAATAAGGGACACAAACACCTTAGAATTGTCTACATCTCTTTAGTGGGAAAGATTAGAAACCAAATTTGTCTTTTCTAAACTTATATATTATTATTCTCCTAATATTTGGATTTAGGAATAACTTCATAAGGTAACCTATCTTTTTCATGTAAAAAGGAAGTGGTTGATTAGAGTTGGTCTTGTCCCGCCTCTATTGAACAAATTCTCATCAGGTTTGTCAGTAAATGGAAAATCCTTTTAACAAAGTAAGACCTGTGATCTCCTCCACCTATATTCAAACCGTACGATATGGTAACTAAAAAGACTGATGGCAACATTAAACATTTTAAGAGTGCACCCCAATAACAGTGTAAAGTCCAAAGACTTAGACCAATGGGAAGATGAGGAAGCCACTGAAGACACTCGTATGTATTTAACCACCTTGCCACAAAATGATGTTGACACAGTCAACATCATTTTGTTGACACAGTTGGTTGGTTGGTTGGTTGGTTGGTTGGTTGGTTGGTTTGGGGTGGCTGGTGCAGTCCGAATTTTCCCTGTGGATTTTAGTGCCCCACTCTGCCCCTGAGTGGAGGGGAAGCATGCTGGGAGGCTGAGGAAGGGAGAAGGATAAACAAAGCTGAGAGACACATGGAAACCACACAGGAGGAAAAACCCTGGCACTAATATAAACAGTCAACACAAAGGAGCACTAATCTAAGGAACCCAAATGTAATGCACAACTAATCCGAAAAGTAAATTTAAAGTGGAATGAATTGATACCAGATCTAAGAAAATATGGAAATGATTAAAACCAGAAACACGGATGAAACCTAAAGGTCCAAACGTCTACGGATCATGACAGACACAGGTGGTCTAATGCAAACACTGTGCAGCTTGGAAAGAAAGAAAACAGGTGGACTGAGCAAAGATGAATAATAAAACAAAGAATGACCTCTACAGGGACCAAAAGAACAAAAAGTAAAAAATGCATGACATATAATCTAAGAGAAATACAAGCAACAGAACAGAAGAATAAACTAAGAAACTAAACATAAAGGGATGTTTTATATATATATATGCTAGATGTAAAAAAAAAAAAAAGAATCACCTTCAATTTCCATTTAATCTTTATTCTTTGGTGGATAAGATTAGAAACCTTATGTGTCTTTTCTAAACTTAGATATTATTAATACACACAGTAAACCAGTTCCTCCACACTAGACCATCCTCAAAGTATTTGGATTTAGGAATAACTTCATAAGGTAACCTGTCTTTTTCATGTAAAAAGGAAGTGGTTGATTAGAGTTGGTCTTGTCCCGCCTCTATTGAACAAATTCTCATCAGGTTTGTCAGTAAATGGAAAATCCTTTTAACAAAGTAAGACCTGTGATCTCCTCCACCTATATTCAAATCGTAAGATATGGTAACTGAAAAGACTGATGGCAACATTAAACATTTTAAGAGTGCACCCCGATACAGTGTAAAGTCCAAAGACTTAGACCAATGGGAAGATGAGGAAGCCACTGAAGACACTCGTATGTATTTTACCACCTTGCCACAAAATGATGTTGACACAGTCTCCTGCGTTCATCTCAAGAATCACTGAGTTGCTGGTTGTATCGCTGGTGTCCGGTCCCGTAAACTCCCAGGTGCTCACTTGGTAATATCCGTTCTTCACCAAGATGGCTCCCGATGTGTGGCTGCTGTAACCGAAAGTCATGAAGCTGAACTGATAAACACCGTCCACTGGAGCTGTGAAGATCCCTGTGGAGGAGGAATATGCAACAATTTTAAGATAAAGATTCTGGCTGAGATCCATTCAGCCTCTACCAGAACAACCAATGTATTCTGCTGTAACAAAGAATAAAGACTTTACAATGATTAGTGAGTGGGAAGGGTTGGACTCATGGGTCATACCTGTCTTTTTGTTGTAGGCATTACCGATATTTGTGAAGACTCTGTCAAATTTAAGGATGTTGCTGGAACCAGGAGAATAAGGTCCAGTGAACGAATGGGAGGACTCAATGATGGTTGCTGAAAAGGCAACTTTTTTCTGAACTAGAGGAGGAAAAGATAGCATTATGTTCTGTGTCAAGCTCTGTAATGTATCAGTTTTAAAGCTGTAGTCCACAGCATAACATCACCATGGAGAGGAGGAGGATATTTTGAAATGTGAACGGCTATAGCTCCCGCCCCCGCACCCCCACCTGAAAGCCACTCCTCTTTCCGTTCACGCTTTGGTGTACAGGCCAGGGGAATGACTTAGGCAAAATTTAAATTCTAAAATATTACCTACTTCATATCATAGAACAGGGTCAGATAGTCAAATGTAAGGATGTTGGAAGTTCCCTTGAACATTTTAATCAATGTACTCCAGCTTTAACATTGTCATGTTATTTAGTTACCAAAATAAAAGATTAACCATATTAAATATGCATTTTTTTTTTTTTGAAAACTCTGCCAAAATGTTAAATGATCTTAAAAGCACAAGCATTGGTGAATAACAGGTGACTAAATCAAAATGAACCAGGAGTACATAATGACTAAAAAGAATAAACTTTAAAAAATCAACAAAAAAACATTTTTCTTCAAGTACCTGTAATATTGCTATGAATGTTCTCCAGTTTTTGTTTAATCGCCATTTTGGTTTCATCCAGCTTGGCTTCAAGACCTCTGGTTGTTGAATTTAGTCGTGAAAGTTCATCCCTCTGCGTCTTCAGCAGTGTTTTGGTAATGTTGAAAGCAGCTTCAGTTTCTGTCCTCAAAGTTTCCAGCTTGGCTTTTTATTTGTACAAAAAGAGATAACAGAACCAATTAGATCCTAATGAGCTTACTTCCAACTCTCTCACTGCCATAGTTCTAACTACTTTGCATCATATACACCTACTTGCAGTTTGAATGTTGATGTGATTCAAAGTGGCATTCTGTGTCTTCAGCTCATTATTGATTTTGTTGAATTTGCTTTCAAGTTTGTAATCAAATTCAGACTTTTGATGGTGCAGTTTGGTACTGAAGGCTTAAAAAGAAATAGAAAGAGTTGGTGAACATGAAGGAATATTTTTGTTAATGATGAAATGGTTCCATCAATGAAACAATATTTATTTTATTGTATAATTCAACATTACCTTCAGTGTTTTTCCTAATCGTCTCCACTTTATCTTCAAGGTCTTTCTTGGTGACGTTCAGCCGGGCTTCAACTTTGACTTCAAGGTCCTGAGCCGTTGACTTTAGGTGGGAAAGTTCCTTCTTATACGAGCTCAGGAGTATGCTAGTGTTGTTGAAGGCAGCTTCAGTTTCCGTCTCCAGATTTTCAAGCTTGGCTTTCTTTCCCATCAGCTGTCTCTCAGTTACATCAAGTCTGTCCTCAATGTCACTGAAGTTTCCACCAAATCTTTCTTGGTGTTTCACCAGTTCATCAACTTCATTCCTGAGATTGGTAATGTTATCATTTTGCTTTTCCGTTGAATTAATCAACCCAGCAACGGCTTCTTCGAACTTCTTTTCCAGTCTGTCGAGCTTAAGCGTGATGCTATTCGCAGAATGACTCAGGTTTTCAACGTCGCCGTTGAGCTTGTCAAACATTTTTTGAAGTTCTTTCTTCTTTTCATAGATGAACCTAATATTTTCATTATTAGAACAAAGAGTTGGAGAATCTTGTCCTTGCTCTGGGTCACAGACTCGAACATGTGGAAGTTCTGAAGATGCAATTCCAATCGAAACAAAGAAAAAAAACACCTTAACGGCCATTATCACGTCTGACAGCTTCTCCTCAGTTTGCTGCAACATTTCTGTCAAAGTAATTGCCAGAGATCTCCTTTTAAGATAAGTTGGATAACCCTTTCGTGACAGCTATTCCATTCACTTCCTGCATTTTTCTTGCTGAAGGTTTCCTTGTGTAAAAGTCCTGCACTTATAGTCATCGTGTAAAAAGACCATAAAATGGAGTACCTCCCTCTGTTGAAACGTAATAACTGGAAGAATCAAGAAGTTGCCTTATTAGCAACAGTTGCTTTGTTTTGTGGAATGAGGAAGATGAGCCATAACGATGATGATGAAATGTTGAGAACATTCAAACATGTAGCTGGAATAGCATGCTAGGAGACAGACACCATCCATAATGGTGACTTTGGAAGGAGGTTAAGGACTCTAAACGTGGATTCAAGTAACCAGAATCATCATGGTTGTCCATATTTTCAAGTTTTGGTGAGATAATTGTATTGTTTTAGCATCAGAATTTCTTAGTCCTACCAGGAAATTTGCATTTGGAGAAAAAACAACCCACAACTGAGAAGAGTTCAATTTTATGACAAGAGTCTAGTTAGGCATCTCTGATCCCGCCAGTCCAGCACAACGTCAGCCATGCAGAGCTCAATGACTAGACCAAACTGCAGATGTCTGGTCATGGTAAATATTGCCATGTGTGTTCAGGCACAAAGCTCTTCGACTAAAAGTGTAACACTGTCTGAATTCATAACAGTTACCCAATGTAACATGTCATATGTTCTTCAACTGACATTATATTCAACTCTTGACCAAGTAAGAAACCGTGTTTTTGCCTATTTCGAAAACTGTAAAGTGGAACTAGTACTTTCGCTAGAAAAAAAGCAAATGGACCGTGTTTGAGAAAGATGATTTTAGATCATAGTTTGGAACGAAACAAAAAACCCAGAAAAGCACCCTGTTGTCTAACCAGCAGCTGTTGTTGCTGCTGAGGAATGAGGAAGATTAGGTGCAGAAAATGGTTTAACGTCTTTGCTGGAATGAGGAAGATGTGTAACAAAGAATTAAACCATAACCCCAAGTTCTTCCTCATTCTTTTAAAAACCACTGAGCAGTCTAAAAAAAAAAAAGACTCCTACTCAGAGAAATCCCATGTGCTGTTTATACCCATCTCGTCTTTGCAAAAACATGTAAGGAAATGTTGGAATATGTTGCAAGGTGATAAATTCTGTTTCTGTGCTACTCTGCATGTGTGACCACTGCAGGATCAAATAATGACCCTTAGAATTGAGCTCATGTTGTACCCAGAGCCAGCTCAGACCATTCTGGTGCCCTAGAGACTATTATGCCCCACACCCACTACACAACATGTTAAAGTTACATTTTGTAAATAAGCTGTTCCAGCTTTCTGATGTGCAGTAGAAAACTTGAAAACATTTTATTGGTTGCATTGTGTGTAGACCGTGTATTCCGTTGCACATTTTTCAGTATAATAATAGAAATGAGACATCCTTTCACAACAGGTATTGTTTACTTCCTAGATGGCGTACTTTTAAAGTACAGTAGTCATATATGTGACAAAAACCATTCAAATGAAAATGTAAATGGTAAATATGCGTGAGGCATACATTTTACTTTTTGTCTGAGCTTTAGAAAGGTTTCAAGGTTAAGCCATTTTATTACCAAAGAGAAAATTTGAGTTTTATAGCCTCCATGTGTTGATAAATGTGGCCACAAAAAAGAAAATCTTACTTCATAACCAAATTTAGAGGAGCTTTGCTCCTCTAGTTGGATTGAAAGATAAACAGACACCTTTAGTGTTTACATTATAAATAAGTATGAGTAGAAAAATATTTTGTAAAAAGATTATTCCCAACTCTTTTTTTTTCTTGAAATAGTGTAATCTTGCTGACAACAGTGAAATAAAATAAAAAAAATGGTTTTCAAAGCAAAACCCAGCAGCTTACATCCAGTCATTGGCTTACAGCATTCAGTCCTCCTGGACTAGCATTTGGCAACAGCAGACAGTGTTAATGATATTTAAGCAATTCCTCCTAGTGAGCATGCATGTAGCGAGGAAAAACGCTCTTTCAACCGGAAGAAAACTCCAGCAGAACCTGGTCAATAAAGCACTCAAATGCAGAACCGACTAAGGTAAAAATTTGTACTTTCAATGAAGAATAACCAGAAGAACTTAAGGGGTGGACTATTCCTAGTTTATGTCTGCAAAACTAGATACAATAATGCAATGTCTTGGAATACTCATTGAGAGCATATTTTATGGTCAAATAAGAACTTATAAAGAATAGTGAAATACAGTGGCAGGCCGTACATTTCAACCCTAAACCTTCAGTGATGTCCTACTTTGTCCAACCTAAATTAATACGCCTCATAATACCATCAATACAACACCACATCTCGAGAATCCGTACAGAATCACACATATATCACAGGCAGGTCAAGCGACACTTAATTTCCGGAGCATTTAAAATTAATAACCTCGAATTCACAATTAGGAGTAGGAAACTGAGAACACGGATACTGTTAAAGCTCAAAAATAAAAGCCAATTTTATTATATTAGTCAACAAAGTTTCAATTACTCTACCAGAGTATATGTGAGCTTAAACCAGTTTTTCTAATAAAATGCGCATTGTTGCCATTTCATATAAGACACCAACGAGGCGATAATGAAACGAAACAATTCAAGGAAAATAAAAAGAGGAAAGCAAACACATTATTTGCATTTGTTTTGGAGAAAATGCAACAGCAAAACTATTTAACATGATGGCGCAGCTGCGTGCACCGTGTTATTAGAATTGCGCTGCATGGTTGAAGTGGCTCTGTCGGCTACATATTGAGTTTTGTTTTTTCGGACGTTCGTTCTTCTGCTTTCTTGAAGAAAATTTAGAAGAGCTTTGCAGGAGAAGAGCAGGAAACAAACGTGGCTCAGCTTAGTCTTCCAATTAAATTGTATAAAACATAGCAGGACATATCTACACTTTTGATTGGACATGCTTTAGATATATATATATATATAGCTAAAACCTAATACTGAATATAACTTACATAGAATATCATATACCCTAAGCTTAATATAGAATAGAGTGTAACTATAATGTATAGCCTAATGTTATTAACAATATATTATACAGATAAAGCCTAATATTGAATATGATGTGACTATAATGTAATATATAACATTATATTACAATAGTATAGTACCTAATATATTTACTGACCCATAAGATAGATAGATAGATAGATAGATAGATAGATAGATAGATAGATAGATAGATAGATAGATAGATAGATAGATAGATAGATAGATAGGTAGGTAGGTAGGTAGGTAGGTAGGTAGGTAGGTAGGTAGGTAGGTAGGTAGGTAGGTAGGTAGGTAGGTAGGTAGGTAGGTAGGTAGGTTGGTTGGTTGGTTGGTTGGTTGGTTGGTTGGTTGGTTGGTTTGGGGTGGCTGGTAGGTTTGGGGTGGCTGGTAGGTTTGGGGTGGCTGGTGCGGTCCGAATTTTCCCTGTGGATTTTAGTGCCCCACTCTGCCCCTGAGTGGAGGGGAAGCATGCTGGGAGGCTGAGGAAGGGAGAAGGATAAACAAAGCTGAGAGACACATGGAAACCACACATGAGGAAAAACCCTGACACTAATATAAACAGTCAACACAAAGGAGCACTAATCTAAGGAACCCAAATGTAATGCACAACTAATCCGAAAAGTAACTTTAAAGTGGAATGAATTGATACCAGATCTAAGTAAATATGGAAATGATTAAAACCAGAAACACGGATGAAACCTAAAGGTCCAAACATCTACAGATCATGACAGACACAGGTGGTCTAATGCAAACACTGTGCAGCTTGGAAAGAAAGAAAACAGGTGGACTGAGCAAAGATGAATAATAAAACAAAGAATGACCTCTACAGGGACCAAAAGAACAAAAGTTAAAAATGCATGACATATAATCTAAGAGAAATACAAGCAACAGAACAGAAGAATAAACTAAGAAACTAAACATAAAGGGATGAACAGGTATGACAAACCCTCATACTTTAAGTAATTGCTGAACTCAACATGGCAAGGGATGTTTTATACATGTATATATATGCTAGATGTAAAAAAAAAAAAAAGAATCACCTTCAATTTCCATTTAATCTTTATTCTTTGGTGGATAAGATTAGAAACCTTATGTGCCTTTTCTAAACTTAGATATTATTAATACACACAGTAAACCAGTTCCTCCACACTAGACCATCCTCAAAGTATTTGGATTTAGGAATAACTTCATAAGGTAACCTGTCTTTTTCATGTAAAAAGGAAGTGGTTGATTAGAGTTGGTCTTGTCCCGCCTCTATTGAACAAATTCTCATCAGGTTTGTCAGTAAATGGAAAATCCTTTTAACAAAGTAAGACCTGTGATCTCCTCCACCTATATTCAAATCGTAAGATATGGTAACTGAAAAGACTGATGGCAACATTAAACATTTTAAGAGTGCACCCCGATAACAGTGTAAAGTCCAAAGACTTAGACCAATGGGAAGATGAGGAAGCCACTGAAGACACTCGTATGTATTTTACCACCTTGCCACAAAATGATGTTGACACAGTCTCCTGCGTTCATCTCAAGAATCACTGAGTTGCTGGTTGTATCGCTGGTGTCCGGTCCCGTAAACTCCCAGGTGCTCACTTGGTAATACCCGTTCTTCACCAAGATGGCTCCCGATGTGTGGCTGCTGTAACCGAAAGTCATGAAGCTGAACTGATAAACACCGTCCACTGGAGCTGTGAAGATCCCTGTGGAGGAGGAATATGCAACAATTTTAAGATAAAGATTCTGGCTGAGATCCATTTAGCCTCTACCAGAACAACCAATGTATTCTGCTTCTGCTGTAACAAAGAGTAAAGAATTACAATGATTAGGGAGTAGGAAGGATTGATATCATGGGTCATACCTGTCTTTTTGTTGTAAGCATTGCCAATATTTGTGAAGACTCTGTCAAATTTAAGGATGTTGCTGGAACCAGGAGAATAAGGTCCAGTGAACGAATGGGAGGACTCAATGATGGTTGCTGAAAATGCAACTTTCTTTTGGACTAAAGGAAGTAAAAAAAAAACAGAATGGTTAGTGTCAAGTTCTTTAAGGTTATATATTTATTTGAAAAACTCTTTCATGAGTATTTGTTTGAAAGTAAAGGAAGACTTGTATTATTATTATTAAGCATATCAAAATACTACACAACATGTATACATACCTGCAATCTGATTCAAGCGGTGCGTGACAGTGAGATTTTCCAACTTCAGCTCATTAATACTTTTATCCAAAGTTTCAATTTTGGAGCCAAATACAGATTTTTCACGGTGTAGTTCAGTACTGAGGACTTCAAGAAATACAGTTAAAGAGAGGAATAGACATATGGAATATGTTCATAAATCTTAAAGACTAAAAAAACACATGACCTATATGTGAGAAAAGTGTCAAATTAGAAGGGTGGCGTTGTATTTATTTTTATTTTACCTTCAGTGTTTTTCTGAATTGTCTCCAGTTTATCTTCAAAGTCCTTCTTGGTGACGTTCAGCCGGGCTTCAAGTTTGACTTCAAGGTCTTGGGCCGTTGACTTCAGGTGGGAAAGTTCCTTCTTGTACGAGCTCAGAAGGAGGTTAGAGCTGTTGAAGGAAGCTTCAGTTTCTGTCGCGAGATTTTCAAGCTTGGCTTTTTTTTCCATCAGCTGTCTCTCAGTTACATCAAGTCTCTCCTCAATGTCACTGAAGTTTCCACCAAATCTCTCTTGGTGCTTCTCCAGTTTATTGACTTCATTCTTCAGCACGGTAATGTCAACTTTGTGGTTGTTTGTGGACCTGGTCAACTCTGCAATAATATGTATCAGATATTTTTTTTTTAAAGTATATATATATATATATATATATGTGTGTGTTGTTAAATCATAAATTTGCAACTTAGACCCTGGTGAAACTGTGGTGTCAGACAAAACCTTTGAGACTTAGTTCATCATACTGGTATTTGCAGTTATTTACTAAATAAAAGGGAACAAAAATCTATTTTAAAAATTACCTTCACTTTTTAATTGAATTGTCTGTAGTTGGTCTTCAAGTTCTATCTTGGTGACGTTCAGCCGGGATTCGAGATTGACTCTGAGGTCCTGCGTTGTTGAGTTGAGGTGGTAAAGCTGATTCTTGTACGAGTCCACCAGCATTTTGGTGTTGTTGAATGAAGCTTCAGTTTCCTTCTCTAAAGTTACGATCTTGGCTTTGATGTCCAAAAAATGGTTTTAAAAAACAACAACTATTAAGTATTATTAACATCTTTAATGTGGCTTTAAACAACCACAACATGATAGTAAACAAGAATCTTTTTACAAATCTGGTTTTCATTTGACACAGAACAGACTTTATGTACTTTAAAAAAATCTTCAGTTTTGTTTATTTGGTGATGTTATTGTAGAATTACCTTCAGTGGTTTCCTGAATCATCTCTAGTTTCTTTTTAAGGTCAGTCTTGGTGGCATCCAGCCGGGATTCAAATTGTACTTCAAGACCCTGGGCCGTTCGATTAAGATGGGAAAGTTCATTTTTGTGTGTTTTCAGTAACTTTTTAGTGTTGTTGAATGAAGCTTCGGTTTCTGTCTCCAGATTTTCAAGTTTGGCTTTATTGCCAAAAAAAAAGAAGAAAAAGTCAAAAAGTAAAATCTTAGCCATGTTTCCTTTGACTAAATATCCTAACATTTTAGACTCTGAATCACATATTGTTTTTCAATAAAATCTTCATTAACACAACACATATCTACACCTACCTGCAAGTTGACCAATGAGATGGTTCATTGTGGCATTTTGTGTTTTCAGCTCATGAGTAGCTTTGTTGAATCTGCTGGTGATTTTGTGATCCAGTTCAGTGTTTTGGTTGTGTAGTTTGTCACTAAAAGCTTGAAATGCAGGTTAAGTAAGTTAGAATATTTGGATAAGTAATCATTTTATTAATGTTGATGAACATTTACACAACACTGGTTTAAATAATGCATAAAGTTCACAGAGTTGATGTTAAAATGCCCATGGAATGATGTGGTCCTGCTAAGTTTAAAACTACCTTCAGTGTTTTTCTGGATTGACTCCAGTTTATCTTCAAAGTCCTTCTTGGTGACATTCAGCCGGGCTTCAACTTTGACTTCAAGGTCTTGGGCCGTTGACTTCAGGTGGGAAAGTTCCTTCTTGTACGAGCTCAGAAGGAGGTTAGAGCTGTTGAAGGCAGCTTCGGTTTCTGTCGCGAGATTTTCAAGCTTGGCTTTTTTTCCCATCAGCTGCTTCTCAGTTACATCAAGTCTGTCCTCAATGTCACTGAAGTTTCCACCAAATCTCTCTTGGTGCTTCTCCAGTTTATCGACTTCATTCTTCAGCACGGTAATGTCAACTTTGTGGTCGTTTCTGGACCTGGTCAACTCTGCAAGTATATGTGTAAAGCATTTAGTAGATTAGATACATCCCAAAGCAAAAACAACCTTTCAATTATTCATTTGCAGCTTTCCCAACCCTGGTCCTCAGGGCACACTGCCATCCATGTTTCCCTGCTTTAACACACCTACTTCAGATGATTGCAGTTAAGCAAAATCCTGTTAATCAGCCATATATTAAAATCAGGTGTGCTGAAGCAGGAAAATATCTAAAATATGCAGGGCAGTGTGCCTTGGGTTGAAAAACATTCCAAGGCTCAGACCCTCTGGAAGTGTGGTGTCAGACCAAACTTTTGAGACTTAGTTCCTCATATTTGTGCATGCCGTTATTTAAAGTTGTTCATTAATTTCAGAGTTAGCTTCATTTTTTTAACTGAATCTTATGCAGTTGGTCTTCGAGGTCCATCTTAGTGACGTTCAGCCGGGATTCAAGTTTGACTCCAAATCTCTGAGTTGTTGAGTTTAGGTGGGAAAGTTCCTTCTTGTACGAGTTCAGCAGCGTTTTAGTGTTCTTGAATGAATCTTCCGTTTCCATCTCCAGATGATCAATCTTGCCTTTTTTGTCAAAAATCAAGTCAGTACCCCGCCCGGGTCCGCCTGGGGCTCTGGGGGTCCTTTGGACGTCTTTGCTCCGATCTCCTTCATGTCTGCATCGATTCCTGGGAGACGGATTGATGTCTGCTCACACCAGCTATCGAACACTCTTATGGAGAAACCTTATATGCACCAGCATGCTGACACACACACATAGATGTGGGGTCTCTGGTGTTTAAGGATATATTCTTGGGCTGAGGTTATCATTACTAGAGCTTGATTAATCGGTACCATGAGTTTTTCTGTGACATTGTTGTTGTATTTTTATATCCATTCCTGTGTGATGTGGTTGTGTAATTCTTAGTTCACAATGTTTGGTTGGTTTTGTCGATCTTCCTTTTTCGTGTTTTGTTTTGTTTTGTTTTTCCCCCTCTCTCTGCCGTCCTGTGGGTATGGAGGCAGACTTCAATGTCTTCCTGTGTTTTCTTTGTTCCCCTTCCTCTCTTGTATTTTCAACTCACCCTCTCTCTTGACTTTTTGTTTCCTACCTCTCTTCTTCATTTTCTTTTTTTCTTCCCCTTAATTTTCCGTCTCCGTGTCCATAACATCAGGAAATAAAACCCCCAGCAATTCATAATAAAGATTTTTCACACATATATCAAGTGGAGTACTATAGCAAAAGCTGTACTGCTCCGCTTGTGAAAGTAAATCTGTTGGGCTTCTACTTGGTACTCAGACACCAATTCTGAGCTCCACACTGCCAAACAGGACACGTACAAAAAAAAAAAAAATCAAGTCAGTATGTTAAACTTTAATCTGCTGTCTGTATTGCATAAAATAAATTGCCTTTTTACTGTACAGTTTTATGGTAAAAGCTGGAAACATGAATAAAAGTATACAGCTCTAACCAAATATAAGTAGGGATTTATAGTATGCTTTGTAAAATGCCTGTCTCATGTCCTATCGGAAGCAAACATCTTGGTTTAGTGAAACAACAGTAAATTTTAATTTGGCAGTGCTATGAATCATTTTGGGCTTAAGTTTGGCACCCGGCTTTTGCAACCCTGCAAGGAATTGCAGGTTATACAAAGATAAATGGATAGATGGAAGAATTCGACTTTGTCCAGTCCACTCCAGTTACATTGAGTTTAGGCTGGGAAACTTAACAATCTTGCAATTTTCGCCCAACATATAAAAATAAAACGCATACCCAAATTGAAGTCGAAGCTATTCTTGAACCATATGGAGTAAAAGCATGGCTCTGCTCTCTTTTGAAAGAAAACACTCCAACGTTTCACCCACATCAGTCAGAATTAGTCTAAGTGTTATTTTCAGAGAGTAATGCAGTCTTGAACACACTGGAAAAGTAGAATATTTATGTCCACCTGTTTATTTTCTAAAGAATATATGCTCCAATAGTGGCTTTAGCATGGGGTGGTGGACCGGAAAACACAGTGGATCTACAGCCTCATGTGTTACCTTCATCCACAGCACATCTGAGAGTAATAAATTAAAAAATGAGTATTTTGCACAAGTTTGTATGAATAAAAGGTCAGGTGTGCCAAAAGGCACAGTTTTGGCACATGTTATATATATATATATATATATATATATATATATATATATATACACATACGTATATATACATACGTATATATATATAAATGTATATGTATGTATATATATATATATATATATATATACACATAGGTTGTTTGTGTGTATATATATATATATATATATATATATATATATATATATATATATACATATATGTATATATACATACATATATATATATATATACATACAGATATATATATACATACATATATGTATATATATATATATATATATACAGTGTACAACAACACAGCACACCATTTACAAAAATTAAAATCACATGTTGTTAGCCTCATGCCAAGCATTATGACTGCCACAAAGCACAGGGGTATGTCACAGGTGGAATATTTTACCGGTGTTTTGGCCTTGCAGGGTCTGCATGTCAAGTGTCCAACTGTGCTGTGTCCTGAGATGTACACGAGTCTGTGTTGACTGGGGATCCTTGGAGCAGTAGTTGCCAACTCCAAGGCTTAGGTCTCCCTAAATGCCTTGTGGTTCATCGGAGTTCCCCCTCTGCTACTGACATGTTCCTTATGAGGGATGAAGGGATTTACAATGCCGATGTCCATGAAGTGGAAGAAAAAAGTCTTGTACCACTTTCTTGTTTTGTGGAGGGCCGTTTAATAACCTATCAGGGCATCTGAAAGATCAACTCCACCCAGGTGCCTAAAAGGAAAACCACATAATATGTCCCAAAAAAATTTTTTGGTTTTAAAGAAACAGAACTAAAAATGGATTCACATCAAGAAATAACGGTAGTTTTATTCATATGACTCAGAGTGGGATTTTGTCTTCTTTTGTCTTTTTTAAACCTGGCTTGAAGCTACATTGTGTAAGAACTTCTCCCATCCAGCGGTGAAACAACCAACTGAATATTACGTTCTGGCCCCACCTCCCACCCCCCCATTCCGAGCGCGTTTTAACTCCTACAGTGGCCGTTTCATGCCAAGGTTAACATGGCTTCCAGTACTACGACTTCGTCCAGTGTTCCTTCCAGTGATGAGGTTAATTTAGAAAACTACATTGCATTTAGTTATCTAGTCAGACGTCTGGCGCGTCACGAGTAGACAATCTCCCTCTGGCATTCGTCACGGTGCAACTGAGTGTAGCCAAAGCGCGAAAGGCGGAGCTAGAATTTCCAGGAATGTCCCTCTTTGGCGAATGTATTTCAAAGATGGAGGCTCAACATGGATTCCGCCATGCGCGCAACTCACGTGTATGTATTCTGAATAGCAGATTCTACACTTAAGAGAATACTTTCATTAGTAGGTGGAAGTAATTACATATGAATGAGCACGTATTTTTGAAAGAACAAAGGGGTTTATGCTAAGAATTAACAAAAAAATACACAAAGTAGCTTTAATATGTTGCATACATGCAATAGACATATTGATGGATGATTCTTTATAAGTTATTTCTCATATGAGTCTCATAAATAACAGTTGGATTTGCTGTCAACTCTGTCGTTTTTTTGGCACTACGTGAACAACTCCCTTAAAGTATTTTTTCATAAATTCTGAAGAACATTTACACCATATCAGTTTATGCAATGCATGGACAGACTTAACGTTTATAGGCACATGGAACAATTAGGTATTGTTAATTTCAAAATTACCTTCAGTGTTTTTCTCAATCGCTTCCAGTTTTTCTTCAAGTTCCATCTTGGTGACGTTCAGCTGGCCTTCCAGCTGGACTTTAAGGTCCTGAGCCATTGAGTTCAGGTGGGAAAGTTCATCCTTGTATGTGTTCAACAGAGTTTTAGTGCTGTTGAAGGCAGCTTCCGTTTTCGTCTCCAGACTTTCAAGCTTGGCTTTTTTTTCCATCAGCTGCCTCTCAGTTATATCCAGTCTCTCCTCGATATCACTGAAGTTCCCTCCAACTCTTTCTTGGTGCCTCTCCAGTTTATCAACATCATTTCTGAGTTTTTCAATAGTGGCATTTTGGTTTTCTGTAGATCTAATTAACTCTGCAAGGGCATTGTTGAGAGTCCTTTCCAAGTTTTGAAGCATGGCGTTGTTGTTTTCTGCATACATTTCAAGGTCCAAAACATGTCTATCAAGTTTCCTATGTACACTATACACGAATTCAATATTTCTATAATTGGAGCACACTGTTGGAGACTCTGTACTTTCTATTGGGTCACATCTCCGCTGATATGGAAGTTTAGAATTCGCAAGTCCAATCAAAACAACAAGAAAAAACACCCTGATGGCCATTTTCAGTTCCCAGACTGCTTCGACTCTTCTTGCTGTTGAGTGTTTCACAAAGAAATAGCCACAGCTTTCATAAGGTTCCTCCTTTTAAGTATAAATCCGCTGCTGATGGAAAGTCCCACATTTTTTGGTTATCTGTAAAAACTACCAGGAAATGTCATTTTGGGGTTTAGACGTTAAGTATGTCTTTCTAAATTCCTCTCATTGTTCTAGAATTTGTGGTTTTTGCACCTCTTAGTAGCCACAGAGGCTCCACCTGCTTTGGTTTGTAAGAATGATATGCCTAACCATTATGATGGAATGAGGAAAAATGGAACAAATGTTGCTCAAACTGATACACTGCATGCGTATTGATAAATTCCCAGCTTAGCTGAGGTAAAGGAAGACTCAGATAGTAAGAGACACCAGTTTGTCCGTACTAATCCAAGTTATTTCAATTACTTCACAGTATTTTAATGAATTTACTTCCACAAATTCTTGCACGTTTCATTGCTGCACTAGCACACAGTTAGAAAAGATGATTGCAGCTCTGATAGTGTCAAGAATTTAAAATGTAACAAAAGTATGGTTCTTAGCTTGGACAGCATCCTCCTCTCTGACACAACCCTCAGAGTGTCCAGCTCCACTCCAATGATATGACGCCTTATGGATCATTTTATTGAGTCTGTTGGTGTCAGCCACTCTCAGTCTGCTGCCCCAGCACACTACAGCATAAAAGGGCACCGCCCATCACAGACTCACAAGAAAATCCTCAGCATCGTCTGGCAGATGTTGAAGGACCTCATCAACCTTAGAAGATAGAGATGGCTCTGTCCCTTCCTGTAGATCGCATTGGTGTTTTTAGAGAAGTCCAGTTTATTATCAACAATCAGTCCAAAGGTATTTATAGTAGGCGCTACTCCACTATGTCCACATTCAACCCCCCGATGGTTGTGGTTTTGACCTTCGCATGTCCACAACCAGTTCTTTGGTTTTTGCCACATTGAGCTCCAGATGGTTCTGCTCGCACCATGTGACAAAGTTGCACACCACAGTTCTGTACTCTTCCTCATCATCCTCTGTGATACATCCAACCACTGCAGAGTAATCAGAATCTTCTCACCCAGTAAAGCCAGTCTAATGGTGTTGAATGCACTGGAAAAGTAAAAAAAAAAAAATTCAATTCAAAAATACTTTATTGATCCCAGAGGGAAATTAAGTGTTGGTATAGCTCATATAATTAATTCTTTAAGGACTTGTTGTAGATGATGATAGCTGTGGGCAGGAAGGATTTCCTGTAGCGGTCTGTACTGCAGTGAAACTGAAGAAGCCTCCGACTGAAGACGCTCTGTTGTTGTATGACAGTCTCATGAAGAGGATACACGACCCTCACAGAGCTCCACGACCTCACAGGAGGCACGACCCTCACAAAACACGACCCTCAAAGAGCTGGCTGATTTGTCCAGGTGAGCATAGACATGGTTCAGCAGGTAGAGAATGGCGTATTCAACTCCAAGCTGGGGCTGGTAGGCGAGCTGGATTGGATCCATAAGTGACTGAACCATGGGTCGGAGCTGGTCCAAGATAAGTCTCTCGAAGACCTTCATAATTAGTTACGTCTGGGCCACAGGCCTAGAGTCTCGGGCCCTTCATCTTTGGCATGATGTCTTCCACATCACGGGGCTCATCCTGAAAATCTGATGGAGAACTCCACAAAGCTAGGTGGCACAAGTTTTGAGGACTCTGTGTCAGGTTAAGCCTATTTTCAACTCCTGTTTATAAACTGCGGTGCATATTGTAATGAAACGTGAAACGGTGAAATACTTATAGGCAATTTAAATAATTAATAATAATTGTCCCCAGCAATTTTAAAAACAAACAAATGTTTCTATTACAATTGCCATGCTTATACTTACCAACTAACATGTTATTCTATTGTTAACTTTACTAAAACTGTTGTTTTTATGCAGTCTCTGACAAAGATCAGGGCTCAGTCGAGTTGGTGTTCAAGGCAGAGTGCTTCGGGTCCATGAGGAAAACAGAGAAAGAGCTGCACGACCTCACAGGAGGCACGTATGACCTCAAACTCAGCGTATGACCATAAAAAGAGGCAGTGTGAATTTGTTGTGTTCAGTGTATACAATGCATAATGTAAAAGGTTGTAGGCTATTGATGTTGCTGCTAGGATCACATCGGGCTGTCATATTATGGGTTAGGGTTAGGGTTATTCAGAAATAAGTGCATTGGGCAAACATGCTTTCTTTAGAAATGGATAATACTTTCTAAGGATATTCGTTGATTATATTAAACACATTGAAATATTGTACTTTGTAGGTGGTCCTAAAAGATTCGCATCCTGTGCAACTGCTTCACTTCTCCTGCACGTGCAAGGCTGGAAATGCTATATGCAACCATTGTGTTGCTCTTCTGTTTCAATCTGCACACTATTCGCAGTTGAAAGTCCAAGTTGTTCCCCCGATGTTAAGCTGCACTGAAGGTAAACAACAGTGGCATAAGCCCAGAGCTATGGTGAGTGCAGTCATCGCAATATTTTGAATGTAAATTTTCTATTTATTTTTACCATATTGTAATAGGGGATAAAGCCTGGCACTGTTGAGAAGATGGCTGTGCTCTCAGCCAAACCCAAAACAAGAAAGACCACAGAGGGAGTGCGGTAGGTCCTTTTTACTGATGGGGTTTCAGATAATATCACAACATTCTATAGGGCAATAATATTTAATACAGAATGGGGGGCAACTTGTTATTATTGTTAAAAGGCAGATTCTAGTGGTAATGTAGTGAGTTATACTGCCTAGCAACTAATACAAATGATCAGTTTCAGCATTTATAAATTTAAAGTTGTGATATGCCATGGCAAATGTAATGAATAAGAAAATCTATCTCTTGTCCCCCAGTGGCCCTATGACATCATTGCATTCTATCAGAATTCTAATCTGAAAACTGAAAATCAGTTTAAAATTATTATGCTTTTTTGTTACATATCCTTCAGCAGGTGTCTTTCAAATTTCACACCTCTAATCATTAGTCATAATGTTCATTTGTATATAAAAAATGTTTTTATCGCTATCATTGTTTCTGTAGTTGTAGTAGATTTCCAGCTTAATCTAAAATGTGTGTGTGTGTTTATTTGTTTTTCATTTTTAACATCCAGGAGCAAACTGTACAAAGGCCTTCACGGGGACCTTGCTGACCCCTCGGTTTTGCGGGTGTCTGAAGTGTACCAAACGTTCTCTGATGCTGACCGGCCTATGATCTGTAGCATGGCAATAAGTGACAATATCCCACTTGTGGAGTCACTGTTTGGCAAGGTGCAACAAGGAAGTCCACTTTCTTATCAGCAACCAGCCAAAGAGAAAGTGCAGACCTTCCATAATGCTCCACCTCCTCCATCATTGCCACTGCAAGACTACAGACTGAATACTGAATACTGTCAGATAAAACGAGTGAACCACTACAAATGTGGATTTGTGGGATGGTATAATTTTTGACCCCTTGGAGCAACCTCAATTTGGCCTGGTAGAAATAAAATGTCCAAACATAAAAAATTATGTAGCCGCACCTTACCTCAAGGTCATCAGTGGGACATTGCAGTTTAAACCAACACATGCCTATTATTGGTAAGTTCAGGGCCAGCTGCTAACTACAGGTATGAGTTGGTGTGATTTTGTAGTCTCTACTCAAGAAGATGTTTTCATACAAAGAATACAGAGGGATGAGGGTGTGATGGAGACAATGAACTTTAACATAGATATGTTCTATTTTCACGTGTACATGGACAAATACCTTGCGGTGTCATAAATGGGTTGCTTGTCATTCCTGAATTTAATGTCATAAACTTACATGGTGGGCAAAGGCCTTTGTATTATTTGCCTGTTGTTGTGGGTTAATCAAAATAGAAAGCTGTTGGTAAAAGTAGGTTTGGTGAAGCGTTTACACCGACTAGTTTTGTGTTATTGTTAATATGTGCAGTGTTTGGGTTCAAACCATTTTTTTTTTTGAAAAATCTTGATGTTTACTGTTAAAAAATTCAAAGTATGTCAAATATATTTGATCAATTGAAATATGTTTTTCTTTCAGAATTCCAGGGAAACAGTATTTAGCATCTTTACAAACTCTACTGCAGTCTATAAGAAGCACACAGGACAGAGCAATAGAGAATGCTGTTAATGTAAGGCAGTTTTATTTGCAGAGTAACAGTAAAACATCCAGGGATTTATTATTGAACTTTATTTAACCAGGAAAGGAGGGGTGTTAGCTCTTCACCAATATTATTTAAGTAACTAAATTGGCTACTTCCATTGTTGGGGAGTAACTAAATACATGAATTTAGAATACAGGAATACAGTTACTCAAAATGAGTAAAGTTACACTTTCATTTGAGAGTATTTAGAATACAATTAGTTTCCAAATATCAAGTACTCAATCGTTACATTTTAGCTCCATGTTGCATATTATTAAGAAATAACTTTTCTTATCTGTGTATCATTCTTCTTTCTCATTTTAGATTTACTATCATCAAAAACTTATATTGTGATATGTTTTTTATATTGTTTTTAAATGGGATACAAAAAAACCAAAATGAAAAAAGGGGTTGCATGAATTAATTTTATTTTAGTATTGAATTCCTTTTGAGATATTAAATTACACATTGTGACTCTAGGGGGCGCTGAATTTATTTCTTTTTTTATTTTTGCATTAATGCAATTAATTAAATGTATCAAAGGGGAAAATTAGAAATTGTTCATAAAACCTGTGCAGAAAGCAAAGAAACAAGATTAATCCATGTTAAGAAAGCAGTACAGAGAGGGAAAAAAGCAGTGGCTATTATAAGAGAAGAGGCATTTGATGTTTTGGTCAATATTTTAATATATAGTCAAAGTTAGTAGTCCTTTTGCTTTATATTATCTGCTCTTAATGGATTTAAGCTGTATTACCTGGATCAGTGATCTGAGGTGACTTCAATCAACAGCTGATGGTTTGTAATATTGTTGATAGGTAATATTGTTAATTGATAAGGTTAATTTGCTTCAATAAAGCTTATTTAGTGTAATCCAATGCTTTTTGTCTGCTTTAAGGTGATCATAATTTGAAATTTGAGATGCCGTATCATTTAAAGCAAGTTCAAAGAAAGTGCTAAAACCCACTTAGTTTCACAAATCACAGAAAGGTTTAACAAATCCCATAGATGGTTTTAATTGTTCTGCTATTAGTGTAGAACAATCTAGTACAGGTTTGAAATGTCTGGGTTTTTGTAGTTTTTGATCTGGAGCAGATTAAAGATGCTTAGAGTAGAGAAAAAATTGGTGTAATTGTCCTTTAGCCATTTCCCGAATCGGAAGCTAGAAACGGAAACCAACTTCAGCCTCGTGTTAAAATGCACATTTGTGTGGTAATGTTATAAGGCCATGGGTCACTAGTTGAAAACTTCAGGATTTCCTAACTTGTGTAGAATCGAATGTCATCAGGTGATGTGGCAAATCGCTGCAGTCCAAATCCCTGAGTCAGGTAATATGACTCAAGCTGAGCTCCTCGATCTCCCTCCCTTGACATACTGTAGTTTCATATTTTATGCGGTCTACCACAATCAAAGGACTTACTGCATAGTCATGGTCTTCAATCAGGGGGATGGAGGCTGGAGCCGACTCAGCACAACCAGCGATGGACACATCTGTGTTTTAATCCTCGGTTACCATAGCCACGGTATCAACAGGTCGAGGGCGGCGCTCCCAAACTCCGGGTTGCTCCATCTTTTTCGAAAAATTATTCCAGGGGAATAACGATGGAAAATCTTTTGGCTGAAAACAACGCTTCCCAGAGGAAGACACGAAGATCTCTCAAAATTCTGACTACACACTCTAGAGCTGGTCGTAACTGTGAAGCCGTCCCTTCTGTTTTTTATAACTCAGGATCCTTGGGAAAGGAGTTGAAACTTAACATTTTGTCAAATCTCCCCCCAGCACTACACAGCGGGATGCAGCAATGGTGAGTGTTCCCACCTTCTGCTCTTTGTAACTTAACGCAATCTTTCCATTTTCGTATTTTGGACAGGATTTTGGAGTCCATCTTCGCAGTACGGATTGACCGCAAAATAAAGCTCCCAGAAATGTACTACTGTACATCCAGTCTCAAAACAGGAAGTTAGCATTTTCTCATGCACAGCAGGTGTTTCTCAATGCCAAGGTGCCTCGCCTACCAAGGCAATGCCTTGTTCGGAATTTTGTTAGCTAAACATGCAAAATATATTCCCAACTGGACGACACAAGTCGATATGTGTAACATTTATTTATAGTTAGTGAACTGAAATGCTCCAGATTATATTATGTGGTCTGCAAGTGAAGGTTTTTCCAGGGTCAAGACAAAGGCAATGCCTCAGTAGGCGAGGCGCCATGCTTACGAGGACATTGTCCTTTCTTGGCCAAAGAAAACTGTTAAATGGAACAAACCTACATCACGTGACTGCGGCTGCCCAGGGCCCGCCTTTTGCTTACACGCTCTGTTTACGTCCCGCCCATCGTTATATTTTATACATATAAGTTTCAATATAGATGTATAACGAGAGCTTTACTTTTTTAATTGTGTATATATTGGTTAAATCAAATGTGAAAGTGAGTTAGTACCTGTCAGCAACCGAAGCTGCAACTACTAAGCAACTAACCAACCATAGATAAGTGCTTTGGATCTAAACAACATTTTCTGATAGCTAAAATTACTTGACTTACATTTATATTGGAAATTTGCTCCCGGAGTTGCTGCTGCCGTGCTGTATTCCGGGAAATTTTTGACCGAGGGAAGGCATCAAGGAACCTCTCATGTATCCTTGGTCAGTTAGCTAAACGGCAGGCAAACGGAGGACAGACGTCTTGGTAGCACATGAACATTGGAACACGCCTTGGTGGTCCCTGATGACGTATCTCCTAGGCAACCGGGGCGGGACCAAGGCATCAAGGCAAGGTTCCTTGGCATTGAAAAACATGTTGAAAAACACCCAGGGTCTATTGGGTAGAAGATCTATGCTGCGCACAAAACAAAAAACTAAATAAAGGAACCCAACCTGAATTGAAAATAAAATATACAAATTATTCATTCTGTGCTATTTTGCAATATGAGTCCATGAGCATATGCACCGATTAACAGTTCCAGCAGGCGCTCCTGCACCGGTCCAATTAGAAAAACACACACTCGCCTGTACCTGTTACCCATGGGTATTTCCATATCAACGTGGCCGAGATCCGCACACTGACACAACACGGGAACTAGTAATTGTATATAGCTGTCATGGCATTCATTCCTGCTTTGTGTCAGTTTGTGTTAAAATGTCAGACATCTTTTATAGATAGACGCTCACACTGGAATCAAATGCGCATCGAATCCGACATTTTTGCCCATATCTGATTTTTTATGACAGTATGAACAACACTATTCCTTTTTCTTTTCAAATCCAACCGAGGTCACTTTCATATGTTGTACTTTTTTCAAAACATGTGCAATCTTTTAAAAAGCGATGTTGCATTTCTTCCAATTGAGCGACTCCAGCAGGCTCTGCAGAATATTTTCCTCCTTCTTTCTTCACACTTTTTACTTGTTTGGAATTTTGTTAGCTAAACATGCAAAGTATATTCCCAACTGAATGACACACGTCGATATGTGTAACATTTATTTATAGTTAGTGAACTGAAATGCTCCAGATTATATTATGTGGTCTGCAAGTGAAGGTTTTGCCAGGGTCAAGATTAAGGATAGAGACAGTTATGCAAATAAGACTAAGCTAAAATTTAATTTAATACAAAACTAATAAAACCAGACACGAGCTCAACACTTAATTTAAATGCTGTAATTTGATTATTTTAATAAACCATGTAACTTGGATGGATGTAATCCAGGCATGAACACAGTGAACACGTCTGATGTTGCCCACAGTGGTCCACGGACCACTCAGGGAGTTTGTTTGTTTGCTCAGACACATGAAAAATTTGAGGGAACATTGGCCCCCACCCTCTTTGCCCATTTTTTGTATTTTCCGGGTATGACGAGATGTGTGTAGTAGCCAAGATGGCGGTGGTGGGAACCGCCCAGTTGGCTTCAGTTCTGCTCTTCAGAAACCTACGGGTGACGTCACGGAGGCTTCGTCCATCTTTATATATAGTCTATGCTTCAATCACATTACTTTGACTCCATTCTCACCACTTTCCCTTAGTATGTGAGCTGTCCCACCAGAAGAGAGAAGACAATAGACCTGCTGTACACTACAGATGCATATAGCTCATCTCCCATCCCTTCCGCTGGGCTAGGCCGATCATAACCTGCTTCACCTCACCCCTCACTATGTCCCTCGGGTGAAGTTACAGCCTGTGACCATTAGGACAGTGAAAAACTGGTCAGAGGAGGCCCTTTGGTCACTTCAGAGCTGCTTTGAAATGAGAGAAGACATTGGTGGGCTTATTATGGATTTGGGGAGAATCCCTGAGCTAAAATCACACTAGACACTAATATGTTAGGGGTGCTGCTTTGCCATCAGGAGATGTGACAGATATGGATCCATTCATACTCATTCACACTATTTGGTACTATTTTCACAAAACTTGGCGGAAGTATTTTGGCTTATCTCCAACAAAGAAAACTAGCAAGAAAGTCTAACTATTTTAAGGATGGTAATAAAAAAAATCACAACCTCTCCATACAGCTCACAGTTTTGTGCCGAAAATAATAGCCGGGAGAATACCTTTAACGTAGTTCCAGACGCTGCTGTGCCAAGATGATTATTCTACACTATATACAACTTCTTATAACCAAAGGTGTCAAATAACGAAGTACAAATACTTTGTTGCCTTACTTAAGTAGAAATTTGGGGTATTTATACTTTACTGAAGTAATTATCTATGGGCCTACTTTTCACTTCTACTCCTTACATTTTCACGCAACTATCTGTACTTTCTACTCCTTACATTTTAAAAATAGCTTCGTTACTCCTGCTTCATTAAGTCTTTTATTAAGAAGACCCACAAAAAACGATCTAAAAATGCCACAACTGGATAGAATTTGACAGTGGTTTGATCATAATTTTAAACATCTACCATTCGGACACCCCGCTTGGATGCGATTCATTGCGTAACGTGCACACGGGGTCCCGTTAACCGAATATTTTCAATATTAGTCAGTTTTTTTTTACAACGGTTACGGAAAATCCGAAGGCCACTTGTTATTTTGACAGATTATAATTCACACCCCTGACCATTTGGTGCAGACGCGCGGACATTTTTAGGTTGGAGTTGAAGCGCGAAGTACAAGTAACTGAATCAATAAATTAATAATAAAAAGGTTTGCATGAAGCCATCTGAGCATCATCTCAGATCGGGAGGCTTTGGAACATGACTGTTACCAGTGCGGCTGGTTAAAGACGGGCAAAGAACCCGGTGTCGTGCCAAACACCCGTGCGAAAGAGAGCAAGCTTCGACATTTTCTGCTGCTGAGGCGATATGAAGCTGTGGTTCAGAGAGTCTTTCCGACCTCTGATCACTTGAATCAGAGAAATGTTCCCTGATTTCAAAACTTTGGCTGAAGTGGAGCTTTTAGTTCCAGTCTCCAGTGCATCAGCGCGGATTCAGCCAATAGAACAGTGGTTCCCAACATGAGGTTCGTGTGCCCCAAGGGGGTCATTAGAGATTGCATGGGTCTGCACAATCTTGTCTGTGCTGAGGTTTTTATTAATTAATTAATTAATTTATTTATTTATACAAACTACTTCACAGTCCAGCCAGGACAAAGCAGACATATGTTGCTGAGTTCAACATGTCGGTGGTAGAGACTCCGCATTACAATATTTATAGGCAACTATTCATCATATCTTCCACTCCATTAAACACTTATTCACGCTCAGTAGTCCACATATAGTTCTTTAATGTAATTGCATTGCACTAAAATGAATACATTTTATTGGACATATATGCAGCTGAAACAGGTAGCCTAGTGTATCCCAAATGTTTCCAAATTAAAAAATTTATGTAACATTATAATAATTACGGCCTTTCTTTTTTGGGGGGAGATGTGGCTTAAGCTTTATTCTTTAATGTCATTTTTAAAATTACATTACTTTTACTTTAATTCTTTAAGTAGTTTTGAATCCAGTACTTCTTTACTTTTACTTGAGTAAAAAATTTGACCTGATTCTTCAACTTCTACACAAGTCTTTTTAAACCCTAGTATCTATACTTCTACTTGGGTATTGAATGTGAATACTTTTGACACCTCTGCTTATAACCTGATTTATATTAACCAATGAGTGTGTGCGTGCGTGTATGTGTGTGTTTTTGAGTGCAGAGGTTTCACGGTCTAGCTTTATCATTATGTCCTAAAATTAAAGAAAGATACAGGAAACAGGAATTTCAATGATGGCCTTGTTAGGATAGATACCCTGACAAGGCCATCATTGAAAAAACAGATCTTGACCTTCAAGTTACAACAGTTTACTTTGTCAGTCTTGACAAATTGAACTAGTAAACATTGTGGTTTTTTTGAACGCAGTTTTTTTTAGCTCTTGAGGGTAGACTGCCTGTCTGGTGTTTAGACTGCGACTATTGTTTAAAATGTCATTAGCAGATCTTACTAGCGATATACATCCTGGTTTTGGGTAAACCTGAGATATTGTTGTGAAACAAAACCCTGTTGTTGAGGAAGATGGCCAAAAATAGTGATCCGTCTCTTACGACACCTGGCGCACCTAACAGATTTTCTTCTAATGACTGCAATATCAGTAAACCTTGCTGATGAACAGTTTAAGATGGCCCACTGATGTTACCCCTCTCATTCACTGAAGGAAGGGGTCACAGAAAGCTGAGTTGGTGAGTGGATTGGAAGTGTTGCCAACACTTACTGGTTCTTCAGTTCTGGCTTCATCTGTATATCAGTGAAGTTTGGTGAAGTTATCAGAGTCAGATTATCTTTTTAATGCCCAATAAAAAGAAGATTCAGTAGTGTATGAAATGTAGTGTATACAGGCGATCTACGAGCAAAAGATATAATTCTGGGAGTCAGGAGATCTTCCATGAGATCTTATGACATTGAAACGCCCCTAAATGAGACGTCTCACCGGTTGCCAGCTGGACATCCTGTATCTGTGCTAGAGACTCTCACTTTGAAATCAGAAAGGAAGTAGTTCTTGAGTTGCTCCGTTGTGTTGGCTGAGGCGACTGATAAATAAGGCTAACTGGGCTTCCCAACAACACTTAGTGACATAGCATGGAGGACTCCTCCACATAATACAGCTAAACCCCAAATTGTTTATACCCCTGCCAGGTTAGGTTTAAAGTTATCTCTGAATTTTACGTAGTTTTCCCTACTAAAAGTTATGCACACATTTTGCATTTTGGAGTGGCTTAGCTAGAGTCCCATCTTAAATTTGATAGAGAAACTGTGGAGGGGGCTAAAGATTAGGCAGAGACTTGGACCATAGATAATTTGACAAAATAGCAGCGGAAATAATACAGTGAAGTGAAGATACAGTGGCTATTTTTCCATTGTTTATGAAGGAGGGTATGAATAAAATCTATCAGATAGAAAACATATTGATGAAATGAAAATAACTTTAAATCTAAATCTGCAAGCAATATGAATAATTGTGGCCCTAACTGTTACCAGTAACAGATCGACAGACAAGACACAAAATGGTTGGTAAGTCTTTGAGACTACAAAAACTAGCTAACCGTTTGGCCGCTAATGTAGCATTGGCGATGTCATTGCTACTTCCTATTGGTGCTAAAACAACGTTTTTCAAGAGACTGAAACACCTTATACCTTGACACATTGATAAGAGTTCAGCTATTTAAATCCTCGACTACAAACTAACTGTGCTCTTCAAAAACAGGTATGCTGCCACCTTTTTTGTTTTGAAGTCTACTTTACTTGCACATTACACATGCGCTCTCCACTCAAGTGCACCACTAATTTCTCTGACTTTAACATCTCATACTAGGCACTATGATTTATATGATAGTAATAATAATAAATCTATATTTTAGCAATCTTGTATATGTTTTTTTATGTTTTGGCCTTCGAGCCAGGTAATAACAAAGAGCCCCAATTATTCTGCTTAACAGAATTGGCAAAAGTTTCATTATGTATATGGGGAACGTACTAGCCATTTATCAGTTTCCTTCTGTTTAACAAATATTTACAACTCATTGTTGGTCTATTGTATAAAATCCCTATCAAACACGTTAAGGTTTGGGCTTGTAACATGACAAAATGAGAAAAAGCAAGCAATTCTAGGGTGCACATCAAAGTGTGGGTTAACAGCAAGGTGTGAGATAACCTGAATAGTCACTCTGCCTCCAGACGATTTCTCCTCTTCCCTTTGTAGCTGATTATTAATAGTGCATCCTCATTGATTTGACAAAAGAAGATTAATACTACACAACGAAAGAGATTCTTAAAGATTTTTGAGCATTAGTTCTGTGTAAACTGATATGCAGAATTTGACTGGCTTGACTGGTTAAGCAGATAGCCAGTGCATAGGGACCATTGTTTGGAGCTTGCACAGGTTGGACTCATGACTTGTGTTTTTCATTATGCAGTGCACCTTTGTTTTTCCCCCTCTTTTATTTGATTTCCTTTTCAATATATGGCTTTAGTTCATACAAATTTGAAAAACATGTATCTGTAACACTGTAACAAGAAAGTTTGTAATAGTTTCTTAAGAGAGGGACAACTTAAGAACAAAGGAAACCTTTTTCAGCAATGGTAATCAAAGCCACTTTAAAAAATAGATAAAGAATGCAGGATATGGTTGTTCAAGAAAATGATTTAATTTAAAGCATATATGTATTATAATGGATATGCAAATCTGCAGAACTACAATGAATTAATCTTATTACCTCTTTGCAATGCTTACAGTGCCTCAAAATCTGATACTACAGTGACTCAAATGAACAAATTGGGAGTACGGCCCCCTCTTGTGTGCATAGATTGGTATTGCAAGAAGGAGATAACCATTTTCATTGTATTACAGCCCGATATAAATACATTACAGAAATCAACTAATTTCTTGTATTTAATTCAGCAAAAAATACAGTCACATTAATATCTTTAAGTGTCTCTACATGCATACCATAGTGTGTTTGACACATTTATCATAATACATATATTAAATATAAAGCATAGACTAAACTATGATGTAAAAGACATTTATTTAATAGCCTATTTACTACAAGAGTGATCCCCAACCTTTTTTTCGCCATGGACCATTTTAACATCAGAAAATATTCACACGGACCGGCAGATAAATGCAACAATATAAAAAGAAACGACAGGGTTATTTAAAAATATAATAATAAAAGTAAATCCAATGTGTTCTCGCAACTTTATTAGTGTTTCCGTAACATGTTGCAAACAACAAAACGTGAGTAACATCATGTCTGCCCCCTATTGCTCTCCGGTCACTTTGGTAATGTTTAAACATGCCTTTAAATTGAGATTTACCACAAAAACAAATATAAAGTGCATGAGAAATACAACTCACCGCAACGCTGAGTCAGTGGGAGCCTGTGGCTCTTTGTCTGTAAGGAGACTGTTTGTCTGGGGCAGTTTTAAAGGTTTTATCGCCTCATCAGAAAGCCCTTTGCTACATATTATACAGAGCAGAGCACGGGTTTAATGTGTGGAAATAACCTGTCGCGATATATTCATATTTTCAGTAGGACTCCTGGTATTGTCTGCTAAATGTAGATTTCTTTTTCTTGGATGTCGTAGGCTCTTCTTCTGTCTCCTCACTGGACCTTTTCCTTTTTGCAAATAAACATTTCAGACCTATGTTTTTTAATCGATCTGCTAGCTTGTGGTTTTGTGTTTAGTGATTACTTATCACATAACCGAAGTAAGCGACGTGTGTCAAGAGTGAGTTATAGCCGGATGCAACTGAAAGAATCCGGTCATTTAAAAAAAAAAAAAATTGTTTAGACTCGAATAATAAATATAGCGGAAATACTGTAAGTTATTTATTCTTTCTGTGCTACCCGCAACCAATTGACCCAAACCCCATTACTGGTCTGGTGGTTGGGGACCTCTCCAATACAACATAAAGTAACCATAACATCTATGGTCAGCTTGAAAACCGTATAAGGCCTGAGGGGCAAGTAACTAAAAATAAGTAAATAAAACTACCACAGCCAAGGGTTTTTTTATTTAAAATTAGATGTATGTAATTAACACAGTAAAAATCTAAGAAGTAACATAACTTCAACAAAAAGAAGCTAAGGTCAATAAAATGGACAAACCACTGTACTTTGAGATTTTTAGTTTGGAATACCTGAACTCTGAGTTTTTGCTCTCAAAAATCCTATTTCAGGTACCGCAAGCCAAAAGCCTAATACACATCACTGTAAAAACTCATTAGTCCCTGAAAGGTTAATGTTTGAAATTTCTGAACTATTGACTGTGTTTTACATACGCAAATGTTGTGGCAAACACAGCACACATGCCCGTATTTCATTATTAGGCCCTGGCATTTGTCCAATATTCTCCCATTTCTGTGTGGTGGTGTCATAGCGATGGACTATATTCGTGTCACTGTAATCCTCCTGGCTGTATCCACCCAGCAAGTAAAACTGTCCCTCCAAAACTGCACTTCCTGCCCCAACATGTGGCACTTGCAGAGATGTGAAGGCAGTCCAGGAGTTGGCTTCTGGACTGTACATTTCGCAGGCAAGCTGGTCAATGACAGTCATGTTATCATTTGTGGTGATTCCTCCTGCTACATACAGGTGTTCACCCAGGCTCTCCATGCTGTGATGAGCTCGAGATTTGCTCATACTTGCCAGGTAGATACTTCCTATCTCTGGTTGATACAGAAACATAGACGTGAGACACAACTGGTCAGTGTTTTGCCCTCCTGAGATAAAGATCTGACCTTTAAAAACCTTTGCTACATGTCCACCCAAAGGTAGATCCAAGGGTTGGGTGAAACTGAAAGAGAAGAGA
Organism: Valencia hispanica; assembly: GCA_963556495.2. Taxonomy (NCBI): domain Eukaryota; kingdom Metazoa; phylum Chordata; class Actinopteri; order Cyprinodontiformes; family Valenciidae; genus Valencia; species Valencia hispanica. The sequence continues at coordinate 14,252,816 of OY747714.1, read as the reverse complement.
CTGATGTAAGTAAGGGATAGCCAGCTAAGGATGTTTTTAGCAGTAAATCATTATGTATTAATCAGTTCTATGTGGTCATAGACAGAATATAGGGAAAATAATGTTGTGAAACTTCACACAAGGCAGTCAACTCCATTCATTTTCTTTGTAGATTACCTCCAGGAGTTTGTAGTGGGACAGTAGCATTCAACAGTATCCATGTGACCAGGTTCACAGTATCCACCAACAGCATATAACTGTCCATCCAGTACAACCACGGAAAAAGAGGATCTTTTCTCTTGCATCTGACACAGGCACTCCCAGTTGTTTTGAAGTGGGTCATACCTACATTTGGGGTGCAGAGATAAATGTATACATTAAAATTTGAATAGGTAGATGACATGGTTATTCTTTCCTCTTTTTGATGTATTACTTTCTCTCACCTATAAACAGAATTAAAGATGTCACCCTTGCCATAATATTTTTTGCCTCCAAAAATGTACAGTTGTCCATTGAGCACAGCTACTTCATGACTGAATCTTGGTGACTCTGGCATTTCTCCCAGTATTCTCCACTCAATTGCCTTGTTTGTCCCTGTTAGACTTCTTACGGAATTTCCAAACCAAACATCTCTGCTGATGCTTCGGCTGCACAGGTCTTCAGAGATCTGGTCCCCCCCAATCAAGACAAGATTATCTTTGGGCAAATAGATGCGACACTGGCTCTTTGACGAAGTGCCGTTGCTGCAGAAGTCTTTAAAGACTTTTTTATACACCTCTGTCAAGCTGTGATCACACCAAATGTTCTGTGATTGGACTTCTTTGAATTCTTTAAATGTCATAAGGGAAAACTGTACAGTTTTTATCAACTCCTCAGCAAGTTTAAGTCTTCGATTGGGCTTTGCTTGAATCCATGATACCACAGCATTGAACACAACAAGCTCAGATGGAACACAGAGTGAGTGACTGTTCAGATATTTGAGAAGCTGTTTGGCTGGTAGGTCATTGAACTTAGAGGTGCAGGCCACTGTTTGGAATTGCCGGAGGACAAAATCATCTGCAGCATCAAGAAGATGTGCAATTTCATAGGCTTCAGCAAAAGATGCCACATCAAGGCAATTGTAAGCATTCATTTCATGGTGAAGGAAACTAAAGCACAAGGACAGGGCAGGTTGGTACTGGAGCTGAAGAGAAATGCAAGCAATCTCAAAGGCATTCGTCCAGCTGAGGGGAAGAGTTCCACTATAGGAGCTGCCAATCAGAACTTCTAGATCTGAGGCCAAGAGGAATGGAAGGTTCACACAAGACTGAAGAGACTCTTTCATACCCAGTGTGAACATCCCACGGAAGTAGTCACTACTGACAGCCAGGATAACTCTGTGTACTAGACAGAAGAAGGTGAAGAGAAAACATTAAGTATACATGTAAACTCTGTTGGTGCTGTTCAGGCTTGAGCTAGTTTCTAAAGACAGACTCAAATGGCTATTGAATGTAAACTTCTGGTCACAACAGTTCATGCCAACAACTCTAAAGTTTTTTATCTTAAAAAACATAGTTGTTAACTTATCTTAGTCCTATGTAGCTTCTTTTTTCAGGGTACAGAATTGTTTCAGTCAGGCAGCAGCAATAGAAAAACTCAGAGAGCTAAGCTTAAGAATACTGTAGGTATGAATTACCTAGAATATTAGGTTAAAAGAGACCAGTTGACTGGGACAGTGGTTCTCAAACATGGTCCTCAGAGGCCGTTATCCTGTAGCCTCTGAGGACTACGCTGGACTTTCCTCTAGTTCACTACATGAATTAAATAAAAATGGCATTACTTGGCTCCTGCAAAACTCAATGGAATACAGAGGGGATAATCTGACCACCTGAAACAAGCACAATTGAGCAAAGTCTCATCTATAGCTTGTAGGAGAGACTGCTTGAGTACCTACCAAGAAAAGATCCACCAAGGGCTTCCAAGGTGACGTCACAGCCAACTTTGTCCAACCACAACTGTTTGATAGATTTCAGATTTATTGTGATCTGTTCAGCAGAGAGGATTCCCTTTTTATTGTCTCTGAGAGATTGTGTGGGCTTCTCTTCCTGAAGATCACAGAGGGTCAGCACTCTAGGGGCATCCAAGGCTCGAGCAGCAGCTTGTATCTGGACAAGGTTTTGCTCATTCAAATCTGATATGAGTCCAGTGTAAGCAAACTCCACAATCGCCTCTAATCCGACACAATCCACTTCTGGTTCGAGAGACACCGACCACTTATTACCTCCAGCTCTTGTATGAGCAGGTTTTCTTTCATTTCCTCTACTGTTTTCTACTTTTCTTTCATTCAGTTTTATCCAGATGAGTGAGCTGACAGCAGCCAGGACTGTGGAGTGGACACATGTGCTCTTGCCATCCTTCGTGTTCAGAGTAAGATCCGTGAGAATCAAGGAATCCCTGAACTCTTTCAAGGCAAGGAAAATGATTGTAGGATAATAATCTTTATGGTAAAGTTTAACATTATCTTCCTCTTCATTGTCACCCTCCTCATTTTCAGATTCTTCTTGCAGATTTCCAACATCATCTTCTGGTTTTTTCAGAGATTCTGTTGTTTTGTCACAAGTCAATGTCTTTCCTCCATCTTCTCCGTTCCTCTCTAGAGTATTACGGTCTCGAATAATATTCCTCTCAGTTCTCCCAGATCTATTGTCAGGATAGTTTAATTCATCTTGATTCTGCCTTTCAGTATGCTGGTAATCTTCACTGCGAATTGATTGTTCTGAATCAAAAAATGTGCCTTCATCTTCACATGTTACATCTTTTTGTTCATTGCTTTCCAGAAAATGTTGAACCTCAGGTTTGTTTATCTGTTTTCTGAAGTTATATTTATCATTTTGTTTTTGTTTCCGATGCTCCGTCTCCTGATTTTCGTCACCTTGCTCTCCATCTACCACCCTCTCCTTCTCCAAATTGGTCTTCCCCTCAACCTCCTTCGCCCTCCCTTCTCTCCGATCGTCCTCAATCAGGTCCCTCTCATCTGGTGTCTTTACCCGTTTCTCTTCATCCTCCTTTACCCCCTCCCACTCCATTTTATCTCCTTTTTTATTTGCTTCAGTATTCCCCTCGTCTTGCTCATCATCTTCCTTTCTTTTCTTATGATCACTATTTTCTTCATTCTCACTTTCAAGTTCCCCTGCTCCGCTTTTGTTCTCATTCACCTTTTTATAGCTGCCGGCATCCTTACCTTCCTTCTCCACCTTGTCCTCCTCTTCTCCATCACTCACTTCAGCGGTAGCCCGGTGGCATATCCTCCCCCTCCATTGTTTTCTATTGCTCTCCTCCATCTCTCGCTTCCATTCCACAGACTCTTTCTGGACACATGCATTTGCTACTGCCATTTTGTTCTGCCTCCCTGTAATCTCTTTTAACTTTAATTAGTAGATGCTTTTTATGCCTCTGGATGCTCAAGGATTGTGGATCCCTTTCTTTTTTGCAGTTTTTGAGGAAAAGCTCAGATAATGGATGTCCAAGTTGTAATCCACAGTAGAATATTGCTGAGATTGCTGTAGGCTGCTCCGCTTCCTATCCCCTAAGCAGAAGTGTTGTGTGTTTGCTCCTGCCTCTCTCCCCAGTTGCATTGGAATATTCAGGGAGCACAAGTTCCCACAGTTCCTCTTATAACCTAGGTGCTACATATGGACGTGTAATATAAGTAGCTACAATTCTAATCCGGTTATCTTGTCATGCACAGACTAAACAGTTTTGAGAGCAGTTGATGCACCAGTTGTTTTTGGCCATATGTTTTTATAATTACCTTGTACTCTGCATGAATTTTATCATTGCTTTCCCACAGGATTCCACATTCCAAGCTGTGACTGGACCTATCAAGTGTCAGAACTTCAGTTTCCACTATGTAACGCAAGACACAATTGGCTTGTTTGTCCATTCTAGTCAGTGAACTATGACATCCTGAGAAGCCTTGTAAAGCATATTTACAGTCGCACAGTGCTAAATACCTAGAGGGTCAGCAGAGGGATCACATTTCTCCTTCATGTCAAAATACTGTGGAATTTGGGTCACGGATCTCCAGGCACGGCCAAAAGGAGACCAGAGGGCAAAAAAAAAGAGAGAAAGAAACAACCTACAAACAGCACCTGTTGGCTTGTTTACTTTTATGTCGACTGACAATGCAAACAGTTGGGTAACACTGTAACCTAGACTTGTAAAATGATACCGTAGCTTAAAAGCACAGTTGCTCCTGTTTCTAGGGTTTTCAGAACAACACAGCACATATTCTACAAGGTCATTGTTTATGAAAGTAAAACAAAACCAAACACTAGATGTCACTCATGTCTGCTGAAAAAAACTGGAAACTAGTAGTACTGTCAAGAGCCAGTAATTCTTTATTTTTTGCTGATTTTGAATATTGTTCAAATTTGTTCTTTGTTTTTTTAATAGCCTAATTACAAGGTTTATTTGTAGGCTAATAATGGTTCTTTTTTTTATTAATGCTGTTCACCTTAGTACGTCAGACAGGAAGTACTGTGGGGCCATTTTCCATAAGTAAAGGGACTAGTGTAGGACCAGCATGCACTAGGGTGGGTCTGTTTTTTTTTTTTTTTTTACCAAAGCAGGAGAAGCAGTAGGAAACAACAGAAAATTGGATCTTTGTTTATTACTCTCAATTTTTGAACAATGGATGTTTGGGTTGACAAACAAAGGAATCGCCCCAAGTACAATTCACACTGGTTCACCAAAATCGGACGATAGCAGATTGGAAAAATGTTCCCTGGTCCGACAAACAGCCAGGCCCCATGCTTACGCCTAGGTATTGTTGTTGATCATGTCCATCCCTTCTGATGGCTACTTTCAGCGCACTATGTCACATAGCTCAACTGATCTTATACTGGTTTCCTAAATAGAATGACTTCACTGAGCTCCACGGGTTTCTCCAGTCACCAGATCTCACTCCTGTAGAGCAAATGCAGTGGAACGGGTGACTTGCATCGTGGACTGGCAACTGACAAAATCTGCAGCAATTGCTTGATTGCTAACATGTCGATTTTGCCCAAAATCTCAGAGCAAGGTTTCATACACTTTGTTGAATCTATCCTATGAAGAAATAAGGCAGCTGTAAAGAAAGAGGGTCCAACCTGATAGCAGCAAGGTGTGCCTAATAAAGTGACCCAGGAATCCTAGACAACTGATATTATGTCATATACAAACTAAAGAATGTAAAAAACAGACTCCTTAAAATATTGCATCAATTCATAAAATAAAAAAGAGGCCTTTTTGAAATCCTGTTTTTCGCCAATGCTTACTGCAAATCTGTCCAATTTGATTTCCTGGCTGTGAATCCCTTTTAAACTGTCAAATACAAGCCCTTGAAAATGACTTTGATTGTGTCCACACACAGAGTGAGTCTCTAATCAAATCCTGCTGAAATACACTGAAGTTGAAGCGTTGTGTGTAGGCGAAATGGAAGTGAAACTCGTGGGCCATTCCTCGCTTAAAAAAAAAAACAACTCCTACCTGGCTGTACTGCAACTCTGTCACTCGCAGCCATTCACATGGAAAACAATACTCCTGAACACCAAGCACGCAGGGTATTTATCACAGCTGGCGAATGAGTCAGGGTGCTCTCAGAAATAAAAAAAATAAAAAACCCTCATTGCAATAAAGTATATTGCTTTTTTTTTTTTTTTTTACATTATGAGTTGTGTCTTGGCTTACCAAGTAACATCAGATGCATAGCAGATTCTCTTTAGCTAAACCGTGTCCCTATAAGACGTTAGATGTGCAGATGTTGCAGTAATGACTTTATCACTTTAAACTCTAGGTACTAGCTCCTAATGTACTTAGGAAAAGTCTGTTTTCTCTTAGCAGTTCTGATTGTTACCATAACAACGGCATGTGGCGAGAGGAGATCTAACCTCGTTATGGGACCTCTCCTCCTCCACAAGCCTTACCCTTAGGCCGTTTCATCAAGAGCAGCATCAGTGCTCAGGCAGCCAGTGTGCCTCATTTGTGACCTTGACGGAACAAGTCGGTCCCAAAAATTCAGGATGAAAATACTGGGAAATGTGAAGCGAATCGAATTGAATAAATACTGATTTTCAAATAAATGGAAGAGGAGAACAACATATCAATTTCTATATTTAAAAACCAAAAAGCCTAGCTTAGTAAAAACACTGAAATCAACTGGAAATGAGATTGGTACCTTATCTATTAACTTTTGTGAATAACATAACCTGCAGGGCAAAGAAAAGCGCAGATATGTTAATGAAACTACATGAGAAGATGTATACTAGATAAAGAACACTGTAAGAATTTGTGTAAGATGTGACATCTAATGGTGAACTTGCAGACTGCAACCGATTGAATATGAGAATCCACAGTTTTAAAAGAAATGACAGCAAATCGTCATTATTCCTACTGTTATATATTTCTGTACTTCAACATATAGAAATATTATGATTGTAACAATAAACCCAGCCCCCGAGTGGTAGAGAAGAGCTATATTACGAATCTCGGCGTTCTAATTTTGATTAGTTAGAAAACCTCTTTGTTCAACTAGGCCTTTTCTCATTAGTGTGTGTTAAGTTTTTGGAACTGTTAATGTGTTTCTCTAAACTTTTGTTTTATTTTCCTTCATTCTCCATGTTTGTGGTTTGATAATACCTTTTTTTCTGTGGTTTTATTCTGATATATTTGTTGTATGTATAATAATCTGGGGCCAGAGGTCCTACATGTTACATCTTTTGCCCAGTTTTTACTTTGGCTGCACAGCGCTTTGTGATATCGCTATCTGTAAAAGGCGCTCTATAAATACATTTTACTGACTTACTAAGGAAGAGGGCTAAGGTTAAACAAATCCCAAACTGTAATTAAAAGAATCTATAATATTCTAATAGATGTCAGACAGACTAGTTCATATATTTTTGTTGTAATGCCTGTTGTATTCTAAGGTGGTTCCTAAAACCGAAACCGTAAAGATGTAAGAAAATATTGATAAGCCAATATATCGCAATATTTTATGTCACAATATTGTATCGATGCTCAAAAGCAATGTATACATTTTAAAATTTTCTTTTTTAGAATTTGAATGGAACCATTAATGATGACAGTAATTTTTGCAGTAAAATTAAAAGTATGACCGCTAGTTGGTGGCTGTTTTCACTTTCTTCGTGCCAGTGGATCAACTAGATCTAGTAATAAAACTGGATGTGTTATAATATGAAACAGGTTGGAGTGTTTAGAATGCGGTTACAGTTTTTCTACAGTTACATTCAGTTTTAAAACTCATTATATAGTCTTACTCATAGTATCGCAATATATCGTATGCCCCCCCCGTATTGTGATACATATCGTATCACCAGATTCTTGCCAATTCACATCCCTAAAGAACGGCATGAAAAATATTCCCATTTCAGATTTTAAAATGAGTGTTCGAAACTGAGGCTAACTTAAGCGTCACGAGCTAACTCACTATTGGCTGTGAACTTCCTTTCAAGTTTAAAGTGCACTTATTAATATCCACAGCACAAAATATAAGCCCACACTTTACTTCAATTAATAGATAACCCAAAACACTAACCAGACATATGAAGTTTTTTTGTTTGTTGTTAAAATACAATCTAGTTTTATTGAGCTTTTTTTGCCCCATGAAACACAAAGATGAACGTCTGTACACAGTGGAAGAAATGCAAGCTTTAGGAAGCGCAATACAGCAAGGCTGAAGACAGAAAGGTCTCATGTACTAAACTAAATTCACAGTATTTAATAGAATACAGTACACCATGATGATAATCAATAACGACCACTTCTCTCTCCTGGCAAGTTAGACAAAAAGTTCAAAGATCAATCATAACTTCAAAGGAAAGACATTGTCAATTATTTCAATAAATAAATATAACATACAGTACAGAGAAGCCAAAACGGCTCGTACCAGTTTATATTTCAGCTTGTAACAACTAGCGGGATTGATTGTCAAGCTCAGTTTTTCTAAACAACAATAATACAACAACCGACATAAATGAGATCCACGTGTGTCATGTTGGCGTCATGTGAATATGTAGGTGTACCGGTATATGACAATAATTGTACATAGCATTCTTTTCAGAAGCTTATTTTGTTTTGAATTCAGCTCATTTTACTGAAAACATAAAAAAGCTTCAGTCATGAAGAAAAAGAAAGATGGGTCCATCTTTCTTTTTCTTCATGACTGAACGTTTAACTTTAATCTTTAAAAAAAAACAACAACAATCCATGTAAACTGTTCATGAAGCCAAAAGATGTTCTGTAGATTATACACAAGAGAAGTTATTTCTGATCTCCGTTGCTATTGCTGTTTACGATTGGGTTGCACGCTGCTGAGAGCCACAGGTCCCTGCGCTGACAGCCGAGGACGCGACGAGACAGAGGACCTTTAACAGCACTCACAATGCTGCAGGGGGGAACAGAGGGATTGCATAGTGTAGCAGCATCGTCTTTCACATGTTGTTCCTAGCGAGTTTGTTATTACCCTGTTGCGCAACCCTGAACCCCTCGCCAACCACCGCCCCTCCCCGTATCACTGTTGCACCTCATTACAACAGGGGCGCGAGATGAGAGGTCTATTTTTACAAACGGGGGGGAGGACTGTTTGCTTCTTGAGAAGTGGTGCCGTGTGATTTGGCAAAAACGTGTTTGGCATTCATTAAGAATAATATAATTTTACAAAATCTAAACGAGAATAACCATTTCAAATCGGCTTATAAGCTTATGATCCTCATTTAAAAAAAATGTAAAAAAGGTTTAAGCAATCTACTACTTAATAAGACTTGATGACTTTTGTGCTGACGTTTGGAAAAACAGAATGTTATGTCATGTGGCGGTCCAGGGCAGCAGGAAAGAGATTATAAGAATGACGAGGGAGAGGGAGACAGGCAGCAGGAGCAGGAGTTTGACGGGGAGAGATAGGGACGAGGGCCAAAGGGACATCAGTTTGGAGCCTCGGGGCGGATCTGATGGACTCTTCTGCTTCTCAACGTTGGGCCCAGTGATGACGAGAGGCCTCACCTGTGACACACTCTCCTGAAAGATCAAAACAAGACAAAGAAAGGGGGATTGTTGTACAGTATCAGCTCTTTTTTTTACAGTTTAAACCCTAGGAAAGTCCAAGAACTCCTTTTAATTTCTTAACTTTTTTTTTTTTTTTTTTTTTTTTTGCTTTTAGAAACCAACAAATGTACTATATTACAAAACAATGTGAAAAGGAAGATGCCTCATGCCAAAATGAATGATCATTACGAGAATTTTGCTGTAAATCTTAATTAAAAAAAGAATCGAACAGTAGGTTTGATAGTAGCAACTAGCTCTAAGTGGCATCGATATTCGTTGCTTCTGTTAGTTTTGTTGGCTTTTGTTGGGTTCTATAGCAAAATTTCACGCTAAAAAAGAAAGAAAAAAAAATCAAAAACTTTAATTTGAGATTTTTTTTACAGAAGAAAAAATGAAACAAAATCAGAGAATTCATTTTTTTTTTTTAAATCTTTTTTTTTGTAGTTGACCAAAGGGGTTCTAAAACAACGTTTTTTGAAATTGGAAACTGTTCTTTGAGCCTCTATATCATATGAAACTGCATTGGGGCTGAAAATGATCCAGGAGCCTGGATAAATGGGCAAATGCAAGCCCATAATAAAGCTCTTGTACATTGGAAAGACTGGCTTTTCCTGCCCACTCAACCAGGACATGAATATTAAACAAGCTGCGTGCTGATTGGCCGGTTCACCCCCACAACCCCCACCCCAAGGTGAGATTGGTAGCTGCTGTGTGTGCACACTAAGAGACACAGGCAGTTTTGACGTCTGTGGAGGGGTTAAAATATTTATAATCCATGCCTCTCCCTTCACTTTTTAAACGTGACTATAATGTTTTATGAATATAAACTGAAAACTCATCGTGTAACCATCTAGACTAATACATCGAACTGAAGGTTGTTGTTTTTTTCTTTGCTCCGAGACACAGCAAAGACAAGCTGAGTAAACAGAAGTTGCTTTAAATTTTATATCTGAGCCCCGTTTTCCAAAACAACGTCATATTTCAGTATCTGGCATTTATTTGGCTTTTTTTGTGAGCTTTTGACTGTGAAGAAACAGTTTAAAGGGTGAAACCAAAAATTGCCACCTCCGCTGACAGGATAGTAATAAGAAGGCTAAAAGAGAGTCTAAATTGACTTTTCTCATTGCAAATGTCCGACTTATTTTGCTCTGAGACAAAAAAAAAAACAACCAAAACAAAATATGTAAATGAGAGTAGCTGTTTTGGGAAGTGGGCGAGAGTGCGAGCACAGACGACAAGCGAGAATAAAACAGGTTGGTTACAAATGCTTGGAGATTACATGATCATTAAGCTAGTTTATTAAGAGCTACATGGCCTACATAAGTACTTTTAAAGTAGATTTTTTTTAAAGTATGAAAAATAAAACAAACTCAATTCAGAAATTTTAGGTGGTGAACTATGAATATGAACAAATTCCTTTTGACGTGGCTAAAATAGTTCTTGTTAAGGATGAACAACGCTGACTGTCCACTTTTGCGCCCTGCTGTCACAAATGTAAACGTGGAGTTTAGGCAAGGCAAGGCAATTTTATTTGTATAGCACACTTTCAACAACAAGGTGATTCAAGGTGCTTTACGTGATTAGAGGTAAAATTAAAACAGCATTAAAACACAAAGCATATAAAGTAAAAGCAGCAATAAAGGAAGGAGCACACACAGATACTTCATGTCAGGTTGAGGTTTCAAAGAGGACCCAAATGCAGAACGTTTAAGATCTCAAATTTAATTAATAATAAATTCCAAAACTCACAATAATTACGAGGAAGCCAGGGAACATAGAGACCAGGGAACCATGACACTTCAAGGCATTAAACAGCAAGAAGCATAAACAAAACATGATACAACAAAGCATTACTCAAAGGCAGCTCTAAACAGATACGTTTTTAGTTGTGATTTAAAAGAACTCAGTGTTTCAGAAGGTTTGCAGTTTCCTGGAAGTTTGTTCCAGATTAGAGGAGCATAGAAACTGAAAGCTGCTTCTCCATGTTTGGTTCAAATTCTGGGGATGTTGAGTGAACTGGAATTAGAGGACCTGAGTGGTCTGGTGGGTTGGTATAGTAACAGCATACCTTTAATATACTTTGGTGCTAAGCCATTCACTGATTTATAAAGTAGTAGAAGTATTTTGAAGTCTATTCTCTGAGCTACAGGGAGCCAGTGTAAGGACTTTAGAACTGGGGTGATGTGCTCTACTTTCCTGGTTCTAGTGAGGAACACGAGCGGCAGCGTTCAGTATCAGCTGCAGCTGTCTGATTGACTTTTTAGGCAGACCTGTGAAGACACTGTTGCAGTAATCAATCCGACTAAAGATAAACACATGGATGAGTTTTTCAAGGTCCTGTTGCAACATCAGTCCTTTAATCCTAGAAATGTTCTTCAGGTGATAGAAGGCTGACCCTGTTATTGCCTTTATGTGACCCTGGAGGTTCAGGTCTGAGTCCATTACTACACCTAGATTTCTGGCCTGATCAGTAGTTTCTAGCTGTATTAACTGAAGCTGTGTGCTGACTCTTGATCGTTCCTCTTTAGGTCCAAAAGTAATTACTTCTGCTTTGTTTCTGTTCAGCTGGAGACAGTTATGGCACATCCATTCATTGATTTGCTCGATGCATGTACTTAGGGCTTGAATTGAGTTTAGCTAAACTCAAACCTGGTGTTTGAGCTGACCAAAGCAAACGGTTCCAGTTAACTAACATTCAATTTTGCAGCAACACACACTCCAGGTTGATCGGGCCAACAATCAAAGGGTGAGTATGTTAGAAAAGCACCTTTTTGCACACTTATAAGCAAAATGGAGGACCTGTTATGCTGTGGGCCTATTTATCTTTCAAGGACCCTGGAAACTTTGTGAGAGGACTCTGAAATATCGGGACATGTTGAGTAAAAAAAAACCAAAACAGGTGAACTCCAGCTGAAAGTAGGTCATCACTGGGTTAATAGAAAGATGATCATAAACATGAGGCCAAATCTATACAGAAATGAAAAGAAAAGAGAAAAAAAAGAAAAATATATCCCCCACCTACAGGGTATTTGATTTGATTATTGTCTTCCTACCTCCAGGATGGTCCTGTTGTGTGCTCTGTCAGGACTGAGCCGCAGGTTCCAGCGATGGCTTTTGTGACTCCGCCCGCCGTCGTCCTCGCTCTCCGTGGTGTCTTGACGCGCCACCCGAGGACGTTTGCGTCTGCGCGAGCTGATTCGCTGGAGAGAGCCGTGCTCCTGGATTCTGAACCAATCGGCCTTAAGGTCAAAACATCATACGGGAAGAAAAAAAAAAAGTGCAAGCCAAGCAAAGCGTGCGAACAGGCCCCCGTAACGTAAAGGCTTGAGTGTGTGTGTGTGTGTGTGTGAGGCGATCCAACCTGCAGTCCGTGTCCTCTATGTCAGCATCTGCATCGCTTTCTCCCTGAGGGTCGGATAACGCACACTCCTCCTGCGTCACAGGGGGGGAAACATTAAAATACATTACATTCAAAACATGAGCTGTTGTTCAAAAACAGCCCCAGTGAGTCAGTGGCCGTTAGCTCCAAGAAAAACAACATGTGGTGATGGCATGTGTCTGATCGCATGTATGACTTTTCATCATGTCGCGGCCGTTAATATGCATGAACCAGCTGTGACGCCTGTTTCGATAGCATTGCCAATGAGCTCACGACTTTTTATAAATGTCATCCTATTTTTGTCCCAGTGGTATCGATCTTCTCTGGAACTGCTGAATGAACGTCTCAAAATGTCGAATTGTTGTTTTCAAGGGAATATCATCTGGGATCATTGAAACAAAAAAGGCGACTAAGCAGCTGTTCAGCCCAACACTGGAACGCGGTTGGAGCGTGAAAAGTCTGCGTTTAACCACGAATCTGTAGCAGATGATGTGTTCACATCAGCCGACCATGGTGGCTCGCAAGAGATTAGCAAAACTGACTCCAGTCTATCAGACACGGTGGCTTATAAATAGTTTTCACCCCCTTGGATGTTTTACCCCTTTTCACTGCTTTTACAAACCAATCGTGATCGATGAAACTCAGGTGATGCCAGTAATATATTTTTGAAAGATGTTTCAGAAGGACATTAAGATGTTTCAGTGAAGTCACGAAAAATCTGCAACAAAAATTCTTGCTAAAACGGTCTATTTTTCAAAACATTTCTAATGAAACCCTGTTGTTGAGACGGAAATGACGGAATCTGTTATAAGACCCCTTACTGCCTGGGGTCTAGTTTTGGCAGGAAGACATTAACACTGCTCAGTTAAGTGGTTATTTATGTATTGCAAGTTAAATCATCATAGCAACATACCCAAACATTTTAATTATCGCCTGTTTTCCAAATAATGTGCAGCCCCTTTTCATATTGAAGAAGTGAGATCAGTGGTCTCTATGGTCTCTTTTAAGGCCCAGTTAAAGACCTGTCATTTCAGAATTGCCTTTTCTTAACTGTTTTTGTGTATATTAATGCATTTATGATTCTGTGAAGCACCTTGTGATACTATATCTTGAAAGGTGCTCTATAAATAAAATTTTACTTACTTGCTTACGTGTTGTGATATAGTGATGACAGGAAGTAATAAAATACCATTACATGTATTAAAAATACACAATTCTTGTTCGAAAATTAAAAAAAAGAGCTATTATTAGAAGCATTATTATCTTTGGTGGCACAATTGTAATGCTAAAAAAAAACGTTAAAAAAGCTATTTTACTTCATATTTAAAGAAGATGAACACAGCATTTATTGATCTCTCTAACAGTATAAAAATAGTTAGAACAGCAACAGTCCCAACCACACCTAAGCTGTTTTAGAGGTTTGAAAAGGATAACAGATTACAGTTTACCATTATTTAAACAGGATCATTTCTATTTTTCCCAATATTTCCCTCAGTCCCTTTTAGCCAAAGTGTGTTTATTATTTTCATTGAGGATTAATATTCTGTTATTTTCTTTGCGTGTAGAACATCTATGTAGTATAGGTTAAACAAGCTGACTGAAGAAGTGGTTTCTCTCTCATCTGCTGTGCCTTCAGAGATCTGATGCCGGAGACATCTCAGGCGACTGGCGTATATGGTGCATATAGATATTCTCCGCCTCGCACGAACAGAGAAAAGATTCCCAGATCCAGATGATTTGGGTTTTTTTTTAAAGGGGGGCGGGGGGGGGGCTGCTCGCTTTGACACACTCACTAAACTACAGCTGACTGAAGGATTACTGTTATATCAGCAACACACAGAGAGCGACCCCTTCCTTACTGCCACCCAATGACCTGTAGTTAAAGTAATGGGAAATATTGGCCTGATTCATTCCCCAACCCATATCTTAGCCTGGTCCCACTAACACAAAATAAACGTATGTGTATCATTGTCGGTCATTTAGCATACATGGACCCTGGTCTTAGTACTGTGGAGGGCTTTACAAAAGGGTTCTTACTGCACAACGAATCCACACATTTCAGTGTGTTTTTTACAGTTTGTGGTGGAGACAGAAAAAATAAAGAATTCTGAAGTGAATAAAACTATGAAAATGATAAAGAGCATTTTTATTAAGTCCCACCTCAGTATTTCTGTCCCTGCTAAAAGAGGCAACCTGCTGCCACTACCATGTTTCACACTGAGGATATTCTTTAAATACCATTAGGTAAATTGGTTGGCACTGGGTTTTATTTAGGGCAGGGGTTTGCAACCTGTGGCTCCTGAGCTACAAGTGGCTCTTTGGACATTCCACAATGCCTCTTAACCGACAACGCCCTCGTCAAAATCTTCAATGACATCTGCATAAATACAGACTGTGGTAGAACCACAGTGCTGGTTCTGTTGGACCTTAGTGCAGCATTTGTCACTGTTGATCATGATACATTATTGGAACGACTGGAGACCTGGGTCAGACTATCTGGTACAGTACTTGGCTTGTTTGAGTCTTATTAAAAGAACAGGGACTTCTTTGTTTCAATAGGAAACTTTTCATCAGAACAAACAGAAATCACATGTGGGGTGCCCCAGGGCTCCATCCTGGGGCCCATCTTATTTAATATCTACATGCTCCCACTAACCCAGATTATAACAACCAATTGGGTTAACTACCAAAACTATGCGATGATCCTCTGCTTTACATTAAGATGTCACCAGGTGACTTTGAACTCATCCAAACGCTAAGTGAATGCATTGAGCAAATCAATGGATGGATGTACCATAACTTTCTCCAGCTGAATAGAAACAAAACTGAAGTAATTATCTTTTCACCTAAAGAGGAACGTTCAAGAATAAGCACAAAGCTTCAGTTAATACAGCTAGAAACCACTGATCAGGCCCGAAATCTAGGTGTAGTAATGGACTCAGACCTGAACCTCCAGGGTCACATAAAGGCAATAACAAGGTCAGCCTTCTATCACCTGAAGAACATTTCTAGGATGAAAGGACTGATGACGCAACAGGACCTCGAAGAACTCATCCATGCATTTATCTTTAGTCGAATTGATTACTGAAATAGCGTCTTCACAGGTCTGCCTAAAAAGTCAATCAGACAGTTGCAGCTGATCCAGAACGCTGCTGCTTGTGTTCCTCACTAGAACCAGGAAAGTAGAGCACATCACCCCAGTTCTAAAGTCCTCACACTGGCTCCCTGTAGCTCAGAGAAAAGACTTTTAGTACTTTCTAAATACTTTTACTAGTTTATAAATCTTTTATGACCTAGCGCCAATGTATGTTAAAGATCTGCTGTCACTATTATTTTATACCTTAATCATGTAAAGTACCTTGAATTGCATTGTTGAAAGTGCGCTATACAAATAAAGTTGCCTTGCCTTAATAGCCTGAAAATGATAAAGGACCAGCTAATGTTTTAAAATATAAACAAAATAACAAATGCAACATTTAGCAGTTATTCAGTTGTTATTACATAATCATTGCATTGAATTTCAACAACAGACTGACACCAAAAGTATCACTAATATTTTTTAGATCAATTTTCCCTGTCATTGGGTTGGAAACTGTGCTTTTTTAAATATAATTTTTCACAAATATCATCTCGTAGGGAAAAAAGTATCCATCGTCTTTTGTTTTTCTTTATTGACTAAAGCCGCTCTGTTATGCAACAAGAGAGGATCTTCAGTCAGAGGCTTTTGCAGAGTTGCTGTAAGACAGACCGCTACAGGAGATCGTTCCTATCCACAGGCACCCGGATCCACAACAACTCTCTGAAGAAAACTGTAAGAGTTACAACACTTATTTATCCCAGAGGAATAATAAAGTATTTTTGAACTGAATAACATTTTAGAACCAAAAAATAGAAATAAAACAGTGGTTCTCCTAAAGTAGATATTTATTAATAATGTTAATTAATTTTTTTTTTTTTTTTTTTCAAACGGTCATGAAACATTTGGGGCTCTAAACAAGTTTTTTTTTTTAGCTGGACTGAGGGTAAAATTGGCATTTTGGATTGCAAAAGTTGCGAACGTCTGATTTAGGGGTGTCAAAGTAAAGGGGGATGAAAACAAAACTGAAGCCACACTTTTCAGATTCCTGTTTGCTAAAAAAAAAATGTTATGTGACAAATTGTAAAAAGGTTCAACCGCTCACGACACTACATCTGACATGTTGGAATCTTTTAGAACTTACATAGTATAAGGGGTAGGAGCTTATAAGATTTATTTTTCTTCATCCTACTCCAGTTCTTTTTCTCATGGAATGTGTTATTGTTGTGTTTGCTGGATTGTTGTACAAATTTTATTTTGCATTACCATGAAAAAAAAAGAATAAATGAAATAAATGAAAAATGAAATGAAAATAATCTACAAAGCTCAGTGTATGGGGTGCTTTATAACTTCCTGTAGTAGCTAACTGAAAACACTGTACTGATATCGGTAACACACACACACACGCACACACAAACACACACACACATGCACACACACGTTAGATATTACCTCTGTGCCATATCCCTCTGAGTACCTGGTTAACATGACTCTGTTTTTTCCACAGTGCTCACATAGCAGAGTGCCCTGACAACAGAAAAGCAAGAAGACAGCAGAAAGTGACTGATCCTGGGAATGACACAGCTGTCAGCTCTGAGCAGCTCCTGTAAAACATACTGTAGAAAAACAGAGGCAGCAACAGAGACAGAAGCCGTTTTCAGACAGAAGTTCTGGAATATTTGCAGACAATTCCATCCGGTCTTTAACCGGAGTTGTGTTTTCAAACACAACACTTTTTCCCGGAACATTGCCTTTCGGCTACTTTCACACAGCAAGAAATGTACCGGAGGATCCTGATGAATGTCTGGGGGGTCGGGGTGCGGGGGAGTGGGGGGTTCTATGTGGATATTACGTTAACTTAGGGCTGCGGGCGTACGTCATTTCCCCAAACAAATGCATTATTGCAAAGATGGTAGACGAAACTGCAGATCTACTCGCAGGGCTCGTTTTTGTGATGTGTGCAATTTTGCGCACATGGAAACGCTTAAGAGACATCGACGAAGAAGCTGAAAGGAAAATAATGACAATTATACGTCAACAATGTGTTCCCTGCCCCTCTCCCATTTTCCCCACCGGAAGATTGCTTTCAGACACAAAAGCAAAACAGACGAAGTCCGGAAAATTACAGTTTTTCATGGCCTGTTTGAAAGGGGCTAGAGAGAGGTCGGCGGGAGGCCAAAGGCGCGTATTTACAGCACGACTGCAGCTAGAGGAACCCTCTGAGCGGGGCTGAGCGGGGCTGCGCGGCGCTGTGCGACGCGACGGCCACAGACACTTAAGTGGGAAGCCTGGAGCACTCACCAGCGTAGGCGCGTGTGCTTCTGAATAAAGTGTACAGGGACCAGCCTCGCACAGGCACACTACATCTACCTCTTCACAACTCGCCCCCATCTGAGACAGAGACAAAGACAGAGAGGAGTGAACTGTTGACTCTCCGATGCCTCTCATCACCTTTTACCCGCCTGGCTGCCAGCAGCGGATTAGAGAAGCTACATGAAGGAAGTTCTGAGATATTGTTTCCCTAACTTTTTTTTTTCTTTCTTTCTTTCTTTTTTTATTATGCGTCTCTTAATGGCTCTCTGTGATGTAACCTTTTCCACCTACTTGTATTTTCAAGAGCTGAAAAACAGGCGCTGATTAGACTGCCTCTGCCAGACATGGAAATCACGAACGCTTAAAAAGCCAGGGTAATTAAGTCAGGGAAGTGATTAACATCACATCCACTTATCATAAAAGACATTTGTTTGTTGTTCACATAATAAACAAATAAAAAAAAAAGATTATTTTTTTGGAGGGTATTAAATATTAACCTTACAAATGATTACAATTTTAATCAGGCATATTATGTTGGTAATTGCAATGTTCAGTCGGTGATCAACCCTGCATAAACATTCTATTCAAAGAATCGAGCGACGTAAGGCAAGAGGACGGCGAGCGATGGATATGTTTATATGGGTTGAATTATGAATAAATATGCATACCTGGTGAAAGTTAATAACTGTCCGAATCCTTCTGGGAGGGAAGGTTTCTATGTCGGAGCAAGAAATGTAAGTTTGTATCCAGCGACAGAGCTAATGCAAGAAGCAATCAATGAACGGCCTTAACCGTGTTTGATTTTTTGATTTTTTTAGCAGAAACGTTAACTTACCATCATAGCTAGAGTAGATGTTATAAGTTAATTTCTACTTAATCAATGTTTTGGGTCTTAATCATAAGCCAGTTCATATTTATTGTTTCTTTTTCACACAAGAGACCAAACAAGTTCACTAAATGAACTTAATAAGGAGTCAGGATTCAACATTATTGGCCAATATTGGCATTAAAATTTTATATTGCAAATGACTAGTATCGGTTTTTACTTTTTTTTATGACAGCTTATATACCTTACTTTCATACCTTCCACGTATTATGCATCAAATGCTTCAGCTACTTCTCCTCTCACTCAAAATGTCAAAATATGACAGATCCGAGGTATAGTTTTTGTGATATTTTCACTTGTTTGGCAAAACTCGTAATATGTCCTGTGGCTTCTTTTTTTTCTTTTTTTTTACGTGTCCTGTTTGGCAGTGTGGAGCTCAGAATTGGTGTCTGAGTACCAAGTAGAAGCCCAACAGATTTACTTTCACAAGCGGAGCAGTACAGCTTTTGCTATAGTACTCCACTTGATTTATGTGTGAAAAATCTTTATTATGAATTGTTGGGGTTTTTATTTCCTGATGTTATGGACACGGAGACGGAAAATTAAGGAGAAGAAAGAAGGAAGATGAAGAAGAGAGGTAGGAAACAAAATGTCATGAGAGAGGGTGAGTTGAAAATACAAGAGAGGAAGGGGAACAAAGAAAACACAGGAAAACATTGAAGTCTGCCTCCATACCCACAGGACGGCAGAGATAGGGGGAAAAACAAAACACGAAAAAGGAACATCGACGAAACCAACCAAACATTGTGAACTAAGAATTACACAACCACATCACACAAAAATAGATATAAAAATACAACAACAATGTCACAGAGAAACTCATGGTACCGATTAATCAAGCTCTAGTAATGATAACCTCAGCCCAAGAATATATCCTTAAACACCAGAGACCCCACATCAATGTGTGTGTGTTAGCATGCTGGAGCATATAAGGTTTCTCCATAAGAGTGTTCGATAGTTGGTGTGAGCAGGCATCAATCCGTCTCCCAGGAATCGATGCAGACATGAAGGAGATCGGAGCAAAGACGTCCAAAGGACCGCCAGAGCCCCAGGCGGACCCGTGCGTGGCCGACCGCATCCCCCAAGAGAGGAGAAAAGGAGAACCCCAGGGGAACATCCAGCGGCCACCATGCAGGGGCCCGGGGGGCAGCAGTGACGAGCCCACGGGCTCCGCCGGCAACCGGCCGCGCCTCCACCCTAGGCTAATCCCCACCGCCAACATCCCAGCGCCCCACCAATAGCCGCAGGGGACGGACAGCATCCCCAGGCCGGGCTCAGTCAGCATCTGGACGCCAAGTTGTAACAGCACCCGGGTCCTGATCCCGCGCAACGCAGGGCGCCGAGACCAGGCATCCAACGAGGGCCAGGGCCGGTCCAACCTGCCAATGAAGCGGCCACGCACGGTGCGCACAGAACAGGTGATCAAACGAGCAGAGACGCCGGATCCGCATCCCGCCGAGCCACCGAGCAGGCACCACCCAACAATCCCAAACCTGGCACCTCTAAAAGAGGTGCCCCAACCAACCAAAGGAAGATATCGGCCCAGCGCATCGGCCGACTGACACACCGCCCCCCCCAGGCCCGACCAGACACGCACCAGGTCCGAACCGGATTGACCACCGGCGCACCGGCAGGCAGGGGCCCCCGTCACCGGCGGGGAGTGACGGAGGGGAAATAGGCCCCCCATTAAGTGTAAGGCCTGAGGTGCGCCAGGCGAGGGGGCAGACCAAGATCCAACCTGACAGGTAGACAAAGACATACAGACACAGTCATACGTTCCCTCCCTCTTAAACACATACATTCTCACTGACTCACCAAGACACCCAAAAAAATGACACTGTACCCTCACTCACACACCCCATACACACTTTATGCTCCCAGGTCCAGGTACTGATGCCCCAGTAGAGCCACCAGCCCCCGGACCCGGGAGGTGGACCCCCTACCTTCTGGATGGAGACAAGCAGACCGCCAAGGGCCCCACAGTGGCAAAGCAGCCCGACAGCCCAGGACCCCGACCAGACCGGGTGTCCTCCTCCGGACCCCAACCCCTGATGGCCCGTAGCGAACTGGGGTGGGAAAAGACCCCTAGCCTCCATCCTCCCGCTCGAGTATGGTGTTGATGCGTGTTGTTATAATGTGCATTTAAAACAGAGGGGTGGGATGTGGGGGAGGCAGCCACACATCCCCCAACCCCCACCCCGAGCCCTCAGTGTCTATATGTGGTTTAACAGTGGGCACCGGCACCAGAGGTGAAGCTGATTGTACCGCTCCCCCTCTGGATGCCGAAAAGTGTGCCCACCCCAAAGTCCCTACATATGTGTCGTGTGAAAATGTTATAAGTGGGAGTGTCTAAGTTGTATATTAAAATTGGGACCCAGGACACCACGGGACAGCGAGGAGGGAAGCGCCTCCTCGCACCCCAGTGATGTGCCCATGCCCCAAGACCCTATATGAGTGGTAAAGTGATGGAGCGGGTGGACAGAGGTGTCCAGGGATGGGGAGGGAAGGACTGGGAGACAAAATGTCTTCCCAGGGAGCCAGCTCCCCCACTGACCCCAATAGGCATCGCTGTTCACCGGGATCCACCAGGGGAGGGAGGCCATGGCACGTCCGACCCGGGGCCCACGGCCACAGCACCACAAAGCCCCACGGACCCCAAGGCAGTCCCCCCAGCCCCATCCCAGAAGGGGAACTAAACCCACCCTGACATTCGCTCTACTCTCAAAACACAAAAGACACTAGACACCCAGGTTGAGTTTGCCCCCCCCTCCCGCACACCCCTCCCCCCCGTCCAAGTGCCCTCGTAGGGGGAGAGCACCTGTTGCCACACAGCAGCAGCCTCCCCGCCAGCAAAGGAGGCCCCCAGCGCCACCCGCACACCAGAGGCCCCCGTAGCCCGAACCACGTCGACGTACCTGCCCAGACCAGGAGCAAACCGATGAGCCGGGCGGCCGACCCACCAGGCCGACATCCACCAGCTTCATTCTTTGTGGAGCGACCACTGTTGCTCAACGGCCCGGCAGGAGACCAAACCTAGCGCCCCACCCACCTGCCCTGCACGCCCACCACCCGGCCAGTCCACCCGGCCAGTCCACCCGCAAGTCCGACCGATCCCGGCCAAATGCCCAACCCCAGCGCCCCACACAAAGACCAAGACCCTGGAGCAAAGTCCAGTGCAAAAGAGGACTGATCCGGCCCAGAAACGCCACCCAGCCGCCGCGACCAGCAGCCAGGCACCCCAACCAGCAAACAAGGCGAGACGCCATACAGGGACTGGCGATGACAATTGGCCCAGAGAAAAAGAGAGAGGCGGCTGCACATGCCGGCCACCGGCCGGCCACGACCCCCACAGCCAACAGAGACTCCACGCCGGCCGATCCCCAGCCAGGACCACAGCTAGGGGGCGCGGCGCCCCTGAGCCCCGAATCCCCAGGCCCACCCCAGACCCTACCCAGGCGCAGCCCGGCCACCAGGCCAGTAACCCATGTCCGCCAGTGCAACCCCCCCAAGGCACCGCATGCACCCATCAGGAGTCACCACCCAAAGCCCAACCCCAGGCCGGCCACTACGTCCAGCGCCCCATCCGCCCAGTGATCCCACCCCCCGGGGTCCCCCCCAGACGCCTCCGACCCCAAAACCCCCACATCAGCAACAGTGTCCCAAACGACAAAACCAAGTGCCCCCCACCCCCACTAGGTGATGGAGCCGATCAAAGGAGCCCAGAGAGATTGATCAGATATGGAGTCAGAGGCCGTCTCAAGACCAATATGGTCCAACAAGAGATTTCTATACTGATTAATATTAAGAGCTTTTTTATTTTTCCAGTTCAGGAGGATAGTTTTCTTAGCGATGCATAAGGCAATGTGAACCATTAGAACTGACTTTGTGTCCATGGTGACATCATTTAAATTTCCTAACAGGCAAATTGAGGGAGATGGTGGGATGTTACATTTCAGACACTTTGATAAGTCCTCACAAATCTGGCACCAAAATTTCTTAACAGGTGGACAGAACCAAAGCGCATGAGCATAAGTATCTGGTATATTGCTTGTGCATTGTAAGCAGGTATTAGACGATGTAAAACCCATCCTAAACATTCGTTGACCTGTATAGTGTACTCTATGAAGGATTTTGTATTGTATTAATTGCAAATTAGGATTTTTTTGTTATTTTAAAGGTTCTTAAACATATCTGAGACCAGACGTTTTGGTCAAAGCTGGCTGATAAATCCACCTCCCATTTTGAAATAGGGATGGCTATTGATTCATCTAATGTAGATAAAGTTTTGTATATTTTAGACAGCAATTTGGGGGGGTTGAGATTAAGAAAATCTAAAACTCTTGCTGGAATTTGTAATTAAGCTATATTGAGCCTAAATTTACCTTTAATAATAGATTTAATTTGTTGATATTCTAAGAATTAGTTTTTATCAATTCCATATTGTGTAATTAATGTATTAAATGGGATAAAGTCTGTTCCATCAAATATATGTTCCAGGTATTCAATTCCATTGCACCTCCAGACTTGGAAACTTATCATAATTTTTTTTTGCAAGATGTCGGGGTTATTCCAGATGAGTGTACGTCTGCATGGGATTATTGTGGACTCTGTCATTTTTAGAAACTCCCACCATGCTGTCAGAGAGGAGCTGATATTTATGCTTTTAAAGCATTCATATTGTTTTATATTTGAGCTAATAAATGGTAGGTCTGAAAGTTTTATCTTATTACATAGTGTCTGTTCTACGTCTATCCAGGACTCGTCTAGGTAGCTATGTTTTAACCATCTTGATATGTATTGGAGCCTGTTGGCTAAGAAATAATGATGGAAGTTTGGTAGATCTAGACCTCCTTTTTCTTTGGTCTTCTGCAGTGTTTTTAAGCTGATACGTGGGGGTTTATCTTTCCAAAGAAATTTAGAGATAGAGGAGTCCAGAGATCTAAACCAGTCTAGTGATGGTTTACTTGGGATCATTGAGAATAAGTAGTTGATTCTGGGCAAAACCATCATTTTTATTGAAGCAACCCTTCCCATAAGTGATATGGGTAGAGATTTCCATCTGGCAAGATCATCTTCCACTTTTTTTAAAAGTGGGATGTAGTTTAACGTTATTAAATCTGCCAGTCTTGGTGAGACATTGATACCTAAATAGGTAATATTCCCTGACTGCAGTTGTGTATTAGTTGGATTCTGGACAGAACAATTGATTGGAAGAAGTGTAGATTTTAACCAATTTATAGAATAATCTGAAACATTTGAGTAAGAGTTTATCAACCCGATTACCTGAGAGAAAGAGGTTTGTGAATGCTGGAGAAAAAGTAATACATCATCTGCATACAGACTGATTTTATGTTCTATGTTATTGCATTTTATGCCTTTAATATTGTGAGTTTGCCTGATCGCTGCAGCTAGTGGTTCAATAAAAATAGCAAACAGGGAGGGAGAGAGAGAACATCCCTGCCTGGTACCTCTCTGAAGATAAAACCTAGATGATGTTTGGTTATTTGTTTTGATACACGCTGTTGGTGAACTGTATAATATTTTCAACCAGTTTATAAAAGAATTTCCAAAGCCAAATTTATGTAAGGTTACAAATAAGAATTTCCAGTTAACTCTATCAAATGCTTTTTCTGCATCTAAAGATAATATATTAGTTTTAATCTTTTTACAGTTAGAAAAATCTATTAATCTACGTGAATTTGTGGATGAATGTCTCCCTTTAATAAAACCAGTTTGATCAGGATGTATTATAAGAGGGGTTACTTTCTCTATCCTTTTTGCGAGGGTTTTGCAGATTATTTTAAGATTAACATTAATGAGGGATATGGGACGATACCTGGTAGGAAACAAAGGGTCTTTACCTGATTTTAGTAGAAGACTAATGTAGGCAGAATTCATATTTGGTGGGAGTCGGCCATTTTCCTTGGTTTCCTGCAGCATTCTGTGGAATGTTGGTGCCAGAATATTCCAGAATTCTTTATAGAACTCTGCTGGAAATCCATCTGGGCCTGGAGCCTTATTATTGGGCATGCCTTGGAGGTCCTCCTGGAGTTCAGCCGCTGTTAGTGGTGAATCCAGGGCCATCGCTTGACTTTCAGATAATTTAGGTAGTGTTATGTTATCAAAAAATTGTTCAATTTCATGATCCGATGGATTTATCTCTGGTGAGTATAAAGCCTTGTAAAATTCCTTAAATGTGTTGTTTATTCTTCCAGGATCATATACTGTATTCCCGGTCTGATCTTTAATAGCAGATATAGTTGTTTTTTCTTTATTAATTTTTAGCTGGTTAGCCAAAAATCTACCTGATTTATTACCTTGTTCAAAGTTTTCTATCCTAAGTCTTTGAATTAAGAACTGGGTCTGTTTATTAATAAGTTGATTTAATTCTAGCTTTGCTGTACGGATTTTGCCTAGTCTCTCCTCCTCTAGAGAAGCTTCTAATGAATTAATAGTTTCTTCTAATTCCTGAATACGTTTTTTTTCCATTTTCTTTTTATTTGATGGGAATGAGATTATTTTACCTCTAATCACAGCTTTTCCTGCCTCCCAAAGAATGGATGGCGACGTACCAGGGAGGTCCTTATATTCTAAATAAGAAGCCCACTCTTTTTCAAAATATTTTATAAATTCTTTATCCTTAAGTAAGGATATATTAAATCTCCAATTTTTGCTTTGAGGTGTTTCTGTTTTATTTACTAAAGTTAGAGAAACAGGAGCATGATCGCTAACAGCTATAGGTTGTATCTCAGTGTCTGAAATGTCAGTCAACAGTGAGCTGCTGACTAACAAATAATCCAGTCGAGAATATGAATGGTGGACATTTGAGAAGAAAGTATATTTTTTGTCATTGGGGTGAAGAGATCGCCATGCATCACAAAGTCCATAATCGCTCATGTCCTGTGGCTTCTATATTTCTGAGCCAACCTCGAACGTTTAGGTAGACGTCTATTGTCGGGATTAGGTTTATGCCGATATCAGAAATAAAAATTTAGACTATATCGGACATCGGTAAAAAAAAAAAAAAAAACAACGATATCAAACATTCCTATGTAGTTGAGTAGGTGCGTTTTTTTCGAAATCAGTTTGAATTAAAAAAAGGTATATTTTAGCTGTCAAAGGGCACACATCATCAAATTTTGAAGCCATAAAAACTGTTTCTTTTTTGCAGTATTGGTTGTTTGCATGAGGACAAGCGTTAGGTATAGACAAATGCTGAACACTTTACCATTTATAGCCTAAGCTAATTTGCAATGCATGTCCCCCAGATGATGACAAAAACACAAAACAGTTTTTTTTAAACAGTAACACAGACAAAATATCATTCATAGCATAATTCTTCAATATAAATATATCACAGTCAACCTTTATATAGCTATTTAAAAGCACATGAATAATTTTTTGATGAAAGAAAAAAAAAATCGCCTTTGTAGCCCCGCCTCTACAGAAACCACATAGAGAAAAAATTGTACGTATCATCTGGATAAAGCATAACGTTTATTGAGTAAGAACAACAGTTTCTACTTTTTATGTTCTCTTTCCCTACAAAACTCTGCTGATATCCACAAATTGCGTCGAGTCAACAAGAGACGGTTGTCGGGAGGACTGATTCGTGCCAGTCGACGTTAGAGAAGCAATGCTGGCCGTTTTTGTTTTGTCACAAACGGCAATTTGCCGTCGTGGTGAAATACGGGCAGACTAGATTTGTGGCTTTTATATTCCTCCATAGGGTGTCGGTTTGATATGTCTCCCAGGTACTACTCGCAGACATTTCTTCCTTGTGCCCACTGGATAATTTAAAAGACAAATCTTTACTTCACGAACTTCGAATTTGAGCTGGGTACTTCGCGATCACTACTTTTGGTTCGGGTGAACATTCCTACGAACTAATGCCGTTAAGTTTGGCGTTCCAAACGTAACGTCATCACTCTTTTGGCTCATTTCTCTGCCTGCTCTTTTACATATTTGCATGACCTTTGCACATACATATATATATATATATATATATATATATATATATATATATATATATATATATATATATTTTTTTTTTTTTTTTTTTTTTTTTTTTTTTTTTTTAACATATGAAATAAAATATACCCAAATAAATTTGTCATCCCAATTTTTCTAATTAGATTCTAAGTTAGTTTTCAATATACCAGCTTGTTAGGTCTCTTAGCTGGTTATTATGTCGTCTTTTGTTTTTGTACAATGTAACGTCGAGCAACATCCAGGCGCACATAAAACACAGGTTTTGTGCAGGAAAAAGACAAAAAAGGTTTAGAGCCTTACCTCACAGTCCTTATCGGATGTCTCTCCGGAGGTAAACAGGCTGTGGGTGTCAGACTCCCTCCGCAGCATGACCTTCTGACTGGGATCAAACCCTCACATGGACCTACAGCGGGTGGAGGGGGGAGTGGGGGGTTATTTTTATTCACTTGACTTTGTTCTGAAAAAATACCTATTTTCACTGTAGCTGGTCTATATTATTTTTCTGAATTCTCTGCATTTTTTTTTTCTTTTTTACAATGATTCACCGATGGACCGAGAGAGGGAGAAAAAAGGCAGCATTGCAGTGGTGTAGAAGTGATGCTGTCTTTACGCAAACAGCGGAGTGGAGTATCAGAGGTTTGTCATCACATCATCACGTCACAGCACCTCTCTAACATCTGCTCAGCAGTGTCCGCACTCTTCCCTTACGTAAGAACCAAAGACGAGCATCAACGTTATAGGTAGGCTGAGAAGTTTTCACGTAAAAGAAAGGAAAAAAGAAATAAAATAACGCGGACGATAAAATAATAACATTCAAATGCATGTTTACGGACTAAATAGTGAATATTCCCGATGTTTCCCAACTATAGGATATAACAAAATAAGAGCAGAGTAACCCGTCTTACCCCGAAATGCATCCCAGGAGACAGAATACTCCTATAAAAGGTCGGCAGAGTGTTATGATTAGAGCAGCGCGGGGAAGCCGTGAGCTCGCGCTGTTCGCTTTTTGTTTGACATTGTACTTGCAAATCCTGTGCGTGATGTCAGCCGCGAGCGATGACGGGCAGCTACAGTTCGGGAGGGCGCGCGCTCGCTCACACAGTACGCTAAAGTTAACGCGGGAGCGCGAGCTTGGAGGTTGGTGCGACTTCCGTTGTTCAATGTGGCTTTCAAAATAAATCCAAGGTACTCAAATGAACACTAACTGAAAATAATGAGAAAGGTGCGTTTCTTTTTCTTTTTTTTCTTTTTTTTTAACAGTGTATCACCTTTTTATAATTATTATTTTTGTCTAAGTCCCTCTGACTGAGTATCTGAGTCATTCTACAAAAATGTGAAAAATCTGCGCTCCCCCTCTAACTTTTGCAGGCTAAATAAAATCATTTTATTTTATTTGTTTAATTAATTAATTTATTTATTTATTTGTGCCCATTGTTCTTCTTATCTAAGTTGTACATAGTCCCTAAACATAGATTGTTCCTTCCAACAAAATTGTTCAAAAAATGTTTCTTTTTTATAAAAGCAAGTGTTTTACTGTAGCAATACTTCGAAATGATTCTCATCAAATGATTATGGAAGAGGATTAGGGCTACTGGGGAAAAAAAAAGAAAAAGAAAACTTTTTTCTCGGAATTCTGAAAAAAAAAAAGTTCTAAGAAAATTCAAAAATTAGAAATTAAATCAGTCACTTTTTCGGAAAAAGTAAAAATTCTGTGGGGGAAAAAAGTCAGATTTTTTTTAGATTAAAGTCAGAATTTTTTTTCTAGTGAACCTAAATGTCTTACATTGATTATATTTTGTCTAATTTATCACATAGCTGTACTGCACAGCCCCGGAAGGTCCAGGGAAAAAGACAGAATTTGGTGAAATCTTGCAGAACTGTAAGATCATTCTAAATACGTTTCCATTATCATTATCACTATATAGAATAAATATAACCCTAAAACTGTAAGAATTTCACGCTTTGTTAAATAAATATTTTAAAATGCTTTTATTGTGAAATAATGGATGAACTGTTTGAAGTTTGGAGGTTTTGGCTGGTTAAAGGGGTCAGTAGAAGAAGGATAAGATCTGTGAGATGTTGATTTCAAAATATCCAGATACATTTAAAAAAATTACAGGGGCTTTTGGTGGTACTGTCAATATGTGTAAAATAGTCAACATAAAAATATAAAATAAGTATTTTCAACACTTAATGCACACATGACAGACACTTAGAGACAGTTCTATCTTTTTGATTCAATTGCTGTTGGTGTCACTGTTGTTGGTGTTACACAATGTTAGCTAAAACAGAGTTAATTTTAGATTTATATTATGTTAGTCTAATTTGTTACATTACATGGTTAGCAATATATTCTATCACATAAGATTAGACTGATATACTTCTTTTTTAAGGATTGGAAAAAACAAAATGAATTGAGATCTGAGGTAGTATGATAAATTATGAAAAAGATATATATAATACTGTTGAAAATGTCTGAAACTAATTGAATTAATTAAAATGAATTAAAATGTCTGGCATGATTTGAAATGACGTGACTGAAGTGCTTAATTGAAAACAAGTTTTCGTTTGATTAGAGGTTTAAAAATGAGCAAATCATGTTGCTAAAAAGGATTGATATCAACTGGTTTAAATTAAATGTTTGTCCTGAATAATCTAAACCACTTTTTTTTTAAATGAAAAGGTCACAAATGAACTGACTAAAGTGATCTTTAGTGATGCAGTTGTGCCACTGGTGTTACACTAGAGGGATTTCAGTGATTCGACATAATGAACATATTTTTTCAAAACCCCTTTGCTTATGAATATTTTTGTGTAAGAAACTGGTAGTAGGATAGATTTTCAATTAAAGTGTTTTTTTAAACACAGTTTTGACATTTTGTTTAAATCAAATCATTCAATTTATGCAATGCTTTGTAAACGTCAAGAATTTTACTGAAAAACGACAAAAAAAGCGACAATCCTTCTTATTGTTCCACTTCTCTAGCTATTGCTTAGATGATAAGTAACAATGACGACAAATACAAACTCCTTACTTATTTATTAAAACATATTTTAAAAAATCTACGTAGCTTAACATATCCCTTTGTGAAATAAAAAAAAAATACAACATGGCGCTTTTCTAACAGTGATCTTCAAAGATTTTGATTTACCACGACTACCATCCTGTTCGCTGCAATGACGAACGGAAACTGACCTTTGCGTCGTTTCACACTTATTCGACAGAGAAACAGCAAGTCGTTGATTATTAATGAAATCTTCCTTAATCGTGGCTGCCAATGGGAGTGGAAAGTTCTCTGCTTTCAAAAATGGATGCTCAAAACTTAAAGGATGCATCTTTTTAAATAGACGAGAGTGTAAGTTAAAAAGCGGAGTCCTGCTGTAGAAAAAGATACTAAAATGCAACATCTGATGCAAGACTTTTGGAAAGGGTAAAAAAAAAAAAAAAATCGAAGTGTTGCATCCCGTCTACCTTTGCTTTGGATAACAGTTAAAAAAAAAGTGGTTGTGTGAGCCCTTAAATCATCTCCTCCAAAGAAAGGAGCATACCTACTGGACATAGAATTGCAGGTCACCGCTGCCACATTTCATTGTTATATTGAATATGTGCTGCGAGGCAATGTGGTACTCTGGTATGTCATTGTCTTTGGGGAAAATGAGACGTTTACTTCGATTTAAAAACGGCGCACAGTCAACGGTAAGTGTCGAGTTGCGTGGAGACGCCTGAGGAAAACACGAGACCCAGCCTGAGTTTTAGAAAACTAGATGTAAAGTGTTGCCGGAGTGTCTCACTTCAAGCTGACCTTTCTAATGACCAAATCAAAGTTCAGTTTGCTTACCCTGACATCTTAAAACAAACCTAAAACGTGGAGCAATTACATATCTTTTTTTTTTTTTTGTCCTGATCTTTATCTTGGCACTGCTACAGTCGACCTCAGTCCAGTAGCCGCGCAGGCACCCACAGCAGAGCGAGGAGGGGGGGGGGGGGGAGTTGCAGGCATTTATTAAAACAGCCACTACCACACCAAGACATGGAACGTCCCCCAACCCCCGACTGCCGCTCACATCCTACCAAAAATGGCCTGTTCCCACCGAAAACGTGTTCCCTTTCGGTAAGTAAACCCCATCGCCACCAGGACTCTGCCGCCACACTTATTGGGTCTGGCACCTGGAGCCTGGCCAGAGCAAGTTGGCTGTTTATTTGTGAGTAAAAACTGTCGTTGGGAGGCTGAAGATGGGGAAACTCTGAACACTCCCAAGTCAAGCTGAGGCTATGTATATCTGGCAGCAGACTTTAAAACGCTCTGTTGATAAATAGATGCTTGAAACGATATTAAGTCCTGCAAATCAAACTCATTTTGGCTGAATTCTCCCACGAGTCCTGCTGCCGCCTGTAGACAGCAGGGCCACTGAGTGAGATAAAGTGTAATTAGGGGAGACCTAATGGTCGAGGGAGGGATCCTCATTAAGGCTGCATTTGGACCATGCAAAAGACCCTTGAGGACACACCAAATACTGTATTTTAGAGAGTTTTCAGCTTGTATCTTGTAGCAGTCCTTAAAGCCTTTTCACATATTTTCTCATTACAGCCACGCGGTATTCAACGGTATGGTATTTAACGCGATGGACGATGTTAAGAAGCACACAATTGAGAAGTGAGACTGTTTTTCTTTCCGCAAATACAATTTGAAAAAGTGTGGCATCTATTTGAATTCAGCCCCCCTACATAAATACTTTGTATAACCGTCGTCATTTACATCGACAGCAATGCAACCCTGAGGGGTGACAAGCCAGCCATTCCTTGCGCAGAATGCAGAGGGTTATGTCAGGAAGGCCATCTGACGTCAAACCTGAGCCAAATAAAAAAAAAACTGAAGCACAAACATTCCATACCCGATCGGTTAGCAACGACCGCCACCGGAGCTGTTGACCCACAGGGCGCCGGTGAAAATTGGACTACTGTTGGAGAGGAGGAAGGCGTGTTCAAAATGGAGATACGCTGTGGCGACCTCTGAGGGGAAAAGCTAAAATGAGAAGAAAAAGCTTTACATTGATAGATTGCCCCTTGTTATTTGCAAAATGGCTTGAGCTCAGTCAGATTGCCTGGGGACAATCTTTGGGCACCAATTTTCAGGTCCTACCGTAAGTTCTCGATTAGATTCAGGTCCAGACTTTGACTTTGCCATTCTAACACATTTGTATGCTTTAATTTAAACAATCAGGGTTAGTGTCCAAAGGTCAACATTCTTTTCTATAGGGCTGCATTATATCATGATCAAATATTGCGGCAATGATACCACTTGCAGTGAATCCACATTTTCCACACCGCCTTCTTTCTCTCATCTCTCAGTGGGACCTTTGGCATCTTGGGTACTATCTTCTGTGTCATTTGTGAGCATCTACTGCAATAGGACTCTGCTCCGTAAGCAACATATGTTACTGATGTGAATTTATGATATTTGGAGCAGAATACTCAAAAAGCTATTTTTCAAACTATCTATACTATGCAGATTAAGATATAGTATGTGCTAGCAAAGACTTTAATCGGTTGCACCGTTTTCTTCCAGAAATGCCACATCTGTAGCTCCATCCAACTTCCCATCAATACTGACCAACTTCCCCACAGCATTCTGGTGCCACCACCGAGCCTTTTGCATGTAGGCCCAAAAAGTTCAGTTTTGGTCTCATCTGGGCAGAGCATGTTCCCTGCGTCCTGCCTTCTTTTATTGTAATTGGTCGGGCAATAGTGAATATTTCCGGCATTTTTGGTATAATCCATTACACCCTCCAACTTAAAAAAGAAAATTATGCAAGAACAATATGTCTTCATAAAACTGAGAGAGGAAATAGCTTAAAAGCAAGATTTGCTCTTGTGTGTGTCAGCTGAAGAGGACGGAAGCAACAGATCTAAGCGAGGAGATAAAGAGGCTTGTGTATACACCACGATACCAACACAAACAGGAGATTTAGCCGTGATAAGGAAATTAAGGAAAAGGGCGCAGCTCAAATAAACCATAACTGATGCACCAGTGCATCCTTCTCCCTCCTCGCCTTCCAACCGAAACTCTCCGTGGCCGTCACTTCTGGAAAGACACGAGGAGGTTAAAGTCAGAGGGCAGCTGGAGAGGCATTCAGATGCTCTGGAAGAGCTGCAGGAAAGGCATTCTGTGAATTTTCTCATCAGAGTCAGGAATCAGGACTTAAACACAGCCCATCAGGGCTCACAAGAATTCTCTCTCCCTCTCGCCGAGGTCCCGCCGCAACAGGACAACAGCGGACGCTTAGAACAGAAGCCGCACGCGGCTTCAGATCTGAAGGGGAACAAACACGACACCCGAGGCAATTACAGGTTACGGTGGAGTGAGAGACGGCCAGAGGTGGCTCAGAGACTGGGATTTTGGGCGTGGGAGCTATGCGCTCCTGTGGTGGACAAGTGAGGCAGAGCATCCACAGATGTTCAGATGGAGATTTAGTGTCTGTGAGGTGGTGGCTAACTGCGCAGTGAGAAGAGAAAATAAGGAAAGCAAGGAGTTTTGCTTCTATGAGGAACGTAAGGAATGAAAGAAACAAGGTCTGATAGAAGCTGAAAGCATCTTGTTTATTTGCAGGACGAGGAAGAGGTATGCCGTTTGGAGTCAGCTGAAGGAAAAAATAACTTCTTTGTGCCTTTTTTTAAACCCCTTCATCACTTTAAAAAGATCAATGAAGGAATCGGATCAAGGCAAGGACCTGACCTGGGAATTTGACCAATCCTGGGAATCGATCATTAAACCTGCTGCCCACCTTTGCCTCAACACCTTGGATTTCTCAGATCTCTGGGATGAGGACGACAGCGGGGAGGACGAGGTGCTCCTTACATCGCCGCCAAGTCAACACTTGTCCCTGGCACCTCCTCCGCCACCTCTTCCTCCACCTCTTCCTCTACCTCTCGCTTCACCTTTACCCTCTAAAGGGGCAGGCGTGAAAAGTCACACCTTGAAGCTTCACTGGAGGGAACTCCAGAACCTGGCCCCGCTTCCCAGGATGACGCGCTTTGGGAAACAGACTATATGGGCCGGACTGGAGCCAGTGCAGTTGGACACAAACCGTCTGGAGTATTTGTTTGAGTCTAAGGCCCCCAGCACCAGTTTTACGATGGTTTCTGGGCGGCAGGTGAGATTGATAAAAAAATAACCTCTTCACAAAAACCTTGAGACCGAGACTTTAATGGCTTCTATCCACATGTTCTATGAAGGGACGAGGGGTGTTTGTTAAGGTCAGCTGAGGGTAGTTTTTTTTTTTGGTAGCAGTGAGTCACACGTAAACAATGCGTTCTACCCTTTAGAATGGGAAATGCCTGACACATGTTTTTTATTTAATGCCCTGTCTTGGGTATTTTTTATTGATCTACCTGCATAATTGGAAATAAATTACAGTCATTTTCAATAAATCATAGTAAACATAATCCAGTCGGCTCGGTTCGATTGGGGACCAAAATTGGAACATTGTTGCTTTTTTTTAGCTGGAGCATTTCGTTTTCACACTGCACAAACAAACCGAACCAAACCTTTTGAGCAACATATTAACCTCCTCGCTTGTGAAGGTGCTGCACCAAGAAACAATGAATACAGGGACACCTCCTGTTCCGTAAAATGCAAACTAACATGAAGTGGCATCAAATTTGATCAGCTTTAGGATGGCTCTGTCGTCTTTGGTGCATGTGCCAGACAGATACGTGGCAGAGGAACCTCTGCCTATAGGAACCTTGAGCAAAGTGGTTTTGGTTGTATTTACCCAGAATTCCCTGCGCTATAGTCCCCTTCCTGCTTTTAGAGCAATCCCCCCCCCCCCTGGCCGCTTGACATACACATATGCAATCGAACCACACAAGTTCACTTCAGCTGAGCTGAGACCTAGGTTTTTCGGCAGGCAAGAGTTTGCATGTTTGGTTCACATTGGAGTTCAATTGAGCATTCACACCTCACCTTCCCAAATGAACCGGATTTTCTGGGCAGACAAACTAGAGTTTGATTAAAATCGGACTTAATAGGACTGTGGTCAACGCACCCTTGGAATATTATTTATTTTAATAACTCAATTCACTAAATGCAGCACATTATATAGATTCATTAAACACGAAGATCTACCGCTTACAGCTAACAAAAACATGACATTTAGGATTGGAATATTACATCAAGGTCAACTTCATTTATATAGCACATATCCAACGGCTCATGCTGCACAAAGTGTTTTATACAAACTAAAATTCAACTAAAATATATAAAATACACAACAATGATACATTAAAAATG
This sequence comes from Valencia hispanica, assembly GCA_963556495.2. Classification (NCBI taxonomy): domain Eukaryota; kingdom Metazoa; phylum Chordata; class Actinopteri; order Cyprinodontiformes; family Valenciidae; genus Valencia; species Valencia hispanica. Next base: position 14,217,822 of record OY747714.1, on the reverse strand, counting down.
TAAAAGAGAAGTAAAAAAACTATGTAATATAACAATTAAAACTGTTAAAATAACAAAGACTACGGCTGTTTAAAAAAAAAAAATAATTGTTTAGGTCAACATGGCCTGGCGATAGAAATGTGTTTTTATTAAGGATCTAATGTTTAGGCTGCATTTTGGACCTGAGTGGAGGTCTAGTCCAAACCAAAGTAAAAAGAGTTTCAGTAATCAGACCTTTAAAACCATTTTTAATGCAAAACTGTGGTCTTAACGGTTGCTTAAAGATAACTTTCAAAAGGCATGTTAAATCGACTGTGTGTCTTTGTCAAAGACTGCTGGTAACAAATTGTTTACGGATAAAGATGACTGATTCCTTATTAACGATTTCTCTGGTATGTGTTGAGACTGGTTCACACTATTTCTTAAGAAATGGTGAAGTATTGGAGTAAAAGTTACAGAAAAGTTACTCAATTTTTGGTAGCAGAAAAGGTGAATGATTTTAATATCAATACACAAAAATAGTAACCTTCTCAAAGTGATTTTAGCATGTTTTAGCCTCATGAGCAAAATTTTGTTTTCAATGTTTAACAAAAGATTTGTGTTGTTTTTTTATATATATATTTTCGAAACATTTACTACTAAGCAGGCAATAAATAATGTATGTGATTTATAAAATGATGCAAACATCCAAATCTAGGACTGCACAGTGGCGCAGTCGGCAGCACTGTTGCCTTGCAGCAAAAAGGTCCTTGGTTCGAACCCCTCCTTTCTTGCATGTTCTCCCTGTGCATGTGGGGGTTCTCTCCGGGTACTCCGGCTTCCTTCCACAATCCAACTGCTTCCTCTACATTGCCCTTGTGTGTGAGTGTGTGCGTTTGTTTGTCCTGTGTTTCTAAATGCTTCCCTGCAATGGACTGGTGAGTTTTCCAGGCTGTACCCCGCCTCTCGCCCGATGACTGTACCCCCCTCATCCCCCTCCGGTATAGATAATGGATGGATGGACAGACATCCATCTATAAGCTATAAGGCAACAACACTTGTATGTGTCACAATCAGAGTGCATTTAAAGAACACGGTACTGTATCGTTGATAACCCTGGAGCTCTTCCGCAGAAGCAGTCATCTGTCTCAGTGCTGGGTATGAAGCGCAGTAACATCATCACCATTGCCCTGAGCTGCCTGCCTCCTCCTCGCCTCCTCCCCCCTGCTATCTACAGCATGGACAGCAGCGTGCTGGACAGAGAAGACATTCAGGTACAGCAAACACAACCCCACCCACCCTTCGCAGTTAAACTTTACATTTTGTTTGCTATATCCAGCAATAACTCCCAGTTATCACTAAACTCTTTCTCATCCAGCAGTTTGCTATATCCAGCAAGAGTTGAATCTGTTTTCCACATTTCCTCTAAACCAGCGACTTCAAGCTCTGATCCCGACGGAGGAAGAGCTCCGTCTGATCAACGAAGCCAAGGCCCAGAGCCCCCACTCTCCCCTGGCCCAGGCTGAACTGTGCCTGCTCACTCTGGGAGAAATCCCTCACCTGAGTACAAGACTCCAGCTCTGGAGCTTCGCTCTGGACTACGACTCCTTAGAGAAGGTAGATGGAAACACTGATGGCCTGTGATGACTGTGTCACTTTGACGGATCTCAGAAGGGTGTGAAACCATACCACTGCTGCTGCTTCTCACCTCCAAAGCATAAAAAATGAATCTGGCTCACCTACAGTGCTATCCAAAAGTATATACACCCACTAAGGTTTTTTTTTTTCTTCACATTTCAACTACAGAATTCAATGTATTTTAGATACACACTGTGGGTGTACATGTAATCGTATTTGTATTTTTTTGGCATGGCTCGGTCGGTTTGGTACGCACATGTACCGAACGACTACAGCTGTTTTCTGCCTGAACACATGCAACTTTAATGAGTGTCACCAAAACAAAACAGAAAGGACTCCCAGTTATCATTAACTCTGCTATTTGGGAACATCATTGGTTTCTCATGCAGCTACAGTAGAAAAAGAAAGATGGACCGCACCAGAACCTTGTCAACAAACGCATCTCTTTAACAGCAATGACGTCCATTAACACGCTCTGCACTGAACTGAATGACTCACCTGAAATATCATGCTGAATGTAAATGTCACTGATACTGACGTCTACATGGCTACCAGCAGCATCCAATCAGCCCAAACTCCTTATTTTGTATAAAAGGCAAGTCAACGGAATGCCCGTTGACAGGGGTGCCGGCAGAAATTCTGGGCCCTATGGAAAAAAAATGTCTGGGCCCCCCATATTTTTTACAGATAAAATTTCCCCCAATAAACATGCCTTGTACACTTTTAAAACTTCAGCTACTTTCTGTCGTAGACAGTTCTCCCAGAAAGTCGCTAGATGTCGCCAGATGACGTCACACGCTAATTTGCATAATGATGACGTCATCACGTGATGACAAATTAAACAGAAAGGAGGAAATAATTATATTTAGATTAGGAATACAGGGTTTAAAAATACATTATTTAAACAGGGGAAACGATGCTACAGGGAAATGTGACTTCTGTCTTCAGGAAGAGACTGTGGAACATGTTCTATTATTTTGCCTGAAGTAAACTGTGGAGAAAACTGGTACAAAATTTACAAGATATCAAATTGCAACTGGACATCAAAGACCTTTTAAACAAAATTTAAATTTCTGGGGGGAAAAATTGGTGAGATATCTCAAGAAGATGAAATTAATAGAGAGAAAATAGATGTTGTTTGTTTGTATTTTAGTACTTTGTAAAAAAAAATAAGTAGGGCATATTTAGCATGCATCAAATGTTTCTTGCCAACTGCAATTAAACAGAAGTTTATTGCTTATGGTATTATTTTTGAAGGGGTTTTTTGTCATAAATTTTAAATGTCCTACGTTTTTGAACTCACCAGGAATCTCGCTAGATTTGTCGCTAGGTGCTTTTTTGGGGAAAAAAAGTCGTTAAGGGGGTCTGAAAAGTCATTAGACAAGGTTGCTAAGTTGGCAACACTGCTAGCAAGCAGCTCGGAAGGACAGGTGGAATGAACCATTGTAAAGGGGAGGGGTGTGACTGAAACAGTAAATAAATTATTTGTTAAATATTAAATCTATGGTCAAAATAGACAAAATGCACATTAAGCGCATGAGGGGCCCTAGCACATTTAACGTATGTGTTAAAATGAGAAAATAGATAGGAAAAGAAAAAGAAAAAAAGGTCTGCTCTTCTGGGCCCTTCATCAGCCTGGGCCCTTAGAATCGTCCAAACCTTCCACCCCTTTACGGTGCCCATGCCCGTTGATGAGAAGGGATTTTCCGAACAGCTGTCAAAATATCAAAACAACTCCAAAGTGAGTTAAGCATGTATTATACTGAAATGTGGGCAAAGTATTATTTAAACATTTCTAAACATTAACACTGACTATTTTCAATTGGTTACGTTGTTTTCTACACTGGATATGTCTGCTTGTACTATATTTTTTTTTTTATCTAATCAAATCTCCAGTCAGCTCTACACTTTCAACTTTTTTTATGTTATGGAACATAATAAAATATAATTAATTTTCAGGAATTGAAAAGATGGTTGTTGTTTTTTTGTTTATCCCAGATCAAAGTAAAAGTGTACCAAAAATGTACCAAACCGTGACTTTAAAACCCCAAATACGTACCGAACTGGGATTTTTGTGTATGGTTACATGTACAGACCAAAAAAAAACAAAAAACCCACATAAATGGGAAGTGGAAGGACAAATGATCCATGGTTTTCCATTTCTTTTTATAAAAGAAGATGTCATACATATGTATTCAACCCCCTTTAGTCTGATACCTTTAAATAAGATCCAGTAAAGGCAGTTGCAGACAGAAATAATGTAATTGATAAATGTAGTTGTCACTGAATAGGTAGAGGTGGCAAAGGCCAAGCAAAGGGTTCACCCGTATGTTAGGTTGGGCAGTAAGGAGGGAGAGAATGATTTGGACAGAGCGCCAAGGCATGTATTAGTCACCTTTAGGTACTTAGGGTCTATGCTTCAAAGCAATGCAGAGTGTGGAAAAGAGATGAAGAAGCGTGTGCAAGCAGTTTGGAATAGGTGGAGAAAAGAGTCAGGTATAATGTGTGAGAAAAGCCTTTCAGCAAGGATGAAAGGAAAGGTGTAGTTTCTTCAGAAGGGACAGAGAAACTGGTCAGAACGGCAGGGAAGTTGGATGGAGCCAAACACAAGGCGGGGCTTAAAGAAATCTTGTTAGATGAAAATCTGAGGCAGATCTTCACCTTCCAGCAGAACAACAACCCAAGGCATACAGCCTGAGCTGCCAAAGAATATCTTAGATCGAAGGGTAAAGAGTATAGAATGGTCCAGTCAAAGTCCACACCGAAATCTAACCGAGAATCAGTGGGAACCCTTAAAATGCACGTTTCCCCCGACCCAGCTTGATCTTGAGGTGTTTTACTGAGAAGAATGGGCCACAGTTTCACTCTCTTGTGAGAAGCTGTTAGAGAAATTTCCCAAAACGCATAGGGCTGTAAACAGCAGTGAAATGTGTTTCTTCTGGTTGCACATGAAGGGACGTTGTCCCAACGGAACGTCAATCTCTGTCGCAGTCTCACATCTTTTGTAGCCATTAACCGGTTTTCCTCCAGCACGGCAGAAAAGTAACCCCTCAGCATGACCCTGCCACCGCCGTGTTTCACAGTAGGGGTGGCATGTAAACTCAGAGGTGGATAGTAGTAAGTTTTAGGAAAAATGATTTAATTTTAAGAGGGGTTTTGTTGTGCCACACTTTTTACTTGAGTATCATTCTTATGAAGTATCGCCACTCTTACTTGAGTAACATTTCTGGATGCTCGACACACTGTGCGTAAATTCCCCGAATGAAGAGCAAATATATATTTTAACCAAAACTACACACAGGTACGGTTTATTGAAGGAGACCAACTGTTTTTCTACACAAGCTTTGGTTTTCTAATGTAATCTTCTATCTTTTGAGCTTGTTGCTGCAGTTTGAGGTCAAATGAATATATAGTTAACACCATAAAGTTTCACTGGAAGTACTTTTTACCTTGTTCTAAGATGTATTTATTCATTACCCACTGTGGGTATTAGTATCGTATTGAAAAAAATCAACTTAGAAAAGTCTTTTTTTTCTGCTTTAAATGTGTTATGTTATTTACTTGTATCCTTTTGTTTTCCGTTTTCTCTTTAAAATACCAGAATTTCCCCATAACTTTCTATTTGGGTCTGTCTGATTACATAACTTTAAAAAATATCAGATCGAATGTTACTCAGTACTCAAGTAGCCATATTTATGAAATACTTTTTTACTCTTACTCGAGTAACTTTTTTGGAAAGCTGCTTATTATTTTCACTTGAGTAAAAATATGTTGAAGTAGCGCGGTTCTTGCTTGAGTACAATTTTGGGGGTACTCTACCCACCTCTGCATATGCTGCAGCGTTTTGCACGTAAAATCCTTGGTTTGTAACGTGACAAAATGTGAAAAGGTTCAACGGGGTATGAATACTTCTGCTTTCATTTCTGACATAATGCCCTCTATCTGTGTGTCCGTTCATTTTCTAGGAAATTGCTGAGCCTCTGTTTCACCTAAAGCTGGCCATGGAACAGCTGGCAACCAGCCAGACCTTCAGGTGCATCCTAGCGACCGTGTTAGCCATCGGTAACTTTCTCAACGGCTGTAAGGTGAGGGAGTGCAGTTGTTGGTTTGTTTGTTTTTTGTTTGTTTTTTTGACACACTTTGTTTATACTTATTGATGTTTATACATGACTTCAACCCCCCCCCCCCCCCAAGGCACGTGGTTTTGAGCTGAGCTACCTGGGAAAGCTGTCCCAGGTGAGGGACACGCACACCCGCCAACCTCTGCTGCACCACGTCTGCGTGCTCCTGCTGCAGCTCTACCCACAATCCTCTGACCTCTACTCTGACATCACCGCCGTCACTAAAGCCGGCAAGGTGTGCATTTATAGAAACTATAAAAAAAACATAAACGGGTTAATGCGTAAAAAGAATCACATTTGATGCTTAAAGATTCCCCTCACCTCTTCAGTGTGACTACTCTCTGGTCCAGTCCAACTTTGCGCAGCTAGAAGCCACGTGCAAAGCATCATGGGAACAGTTGAAGGTTCTGGAGAGGGCTGAGGAAAAGAGGAAAGGAGGAAAGCGGAAAGGGAAAGATGACGTGGAGTTGTTTGCTCCGGAGGGTTCGCTCCGTCACAGGCTGCCCAAGATCCTGAAAGAGTGCGAGGAGAGGCTAAAGGTCCTGAGAGCCGTCCACCGTCGGGTCATCAACAGGCACGCCGCAGATGTCTAACACAAACCAAACTTTGAAAGTCTTCGCCTATGAACCACAGCTTATCGTTTGTTTGTTTGTTTTTCTTGTTCAAGGTTCCACTCGTTCCTCATGTTCCTTGGTTACTCCCGAGCCATGGTGCGAGACACCAGAGCGGAGGACTTCTGCAGAACCATCAGCAACTTCTCGTTGGAGTACAGGTCCACGAGGCAGGCCGTCCTCCTGCAGAGGGAGCGTGAGAGACAGAGGAGCGGAGCTGAAAGCCCAGGAGGCCCCGGCACACCTGTGGGCAAGAGGAAATGTCAGCAAACTCCAGCATCACAGGTCGCCGGATCAGACACTCCCCAACCAAATTATTTTTACACAATTACCTGTTAAAGGGACAGTTTGGTATTTCTTAAGTGAGGTTCTGCTAAACAGATATAAGCGGTGAATATCTTACCTGCAGTAAGTAACTCTCTTGCTGTCTTCATTTTTGTATAAATCCAGATTAGCTGGTCCCAGAGTTAGATGCTAACTGTTAGTCCAAGAAGGCTTTCGGATAAAAAAACAGCTTCAATTTCACAAACATCCCAGGTGTTGGTGCAAATGTATTGAAAAAAAAATTCTTTTCAATGCTTGTCTTGTTTGCATTCAGTAGTTATTTTACACAGGAGCAGATGTTTATTCACACAGCAAAGGGAGGTTGGAGTTGATGCGTCACCTGTGATCTTCCTGAGAGAAAGACGATTCACAGCGGAACTAGTAAAGCTAGTAAATTTGAAATGAATAAATATGGCAATTTAACAAAACATCATTTTAAACTGAGCTGGGCAGAGTCATTTTAGCAACTCAACTATGTGTGAATGTATGACATGTAAAATGAGTAAAAGGGTGTAAAGATAAAGTTTTACAAGAGTTTAGGTGAATGCTGATTTACTGATTTGTTTACACTGCTTAATGTCCTCTGTACATTGTTTCACACAGGACAATAATTGCTGGTGCACAACCTCCAACCTCCATTTTACCATGGAAACAATCATTGGCTTCTCTGTGGAATGCAAACTTGACAACAATTTAAAGGTTTATAAAATGCGATTCATAAAAAGCTGCGATTTTTTCTTTCTTTTTTTTATCCTTATTTTAAGAGAACAGAAGTCTGCTTTGGTCTTGGCCCGTCTTAGACTTGTTACAATGTCTGGAGAGTTATTTCTACAGCATACAAGGTTTCAGGAATGCTTTTTATGTTGCCATTTTATGCTTTTTGGATTTAAAAAAAATACCTTTGATTTATTTATGTATTTTTAATCAGCTTTATATTTGATAAGGCCCGTGTGGTCCTCACAGGGACCAGAACAACAATCAATGCTTCATAAGTAAAATTGCCACATTTTTCATTCTTCATCTCCATAACTATCTCCACAGTTCATTAGAAATACAAGAAGTAAACTCATTTGCATTGGTTAGGTACATGGGCATGAAATGTTTTCTTTACAGGTACGAAAGGGAAATGCAAAGGGATAAAATTGCAACAGGTGGACCCAGAGCCATATAACTCCTTATAATCTTTGAGCAGAACCTCACTTTCAAAAGCCCTGAACCATCCTTATAAGTTCTGAATAAACTGTTTTTGATCCGCTATGCAGGAAAGTGATGAACAATGTCGACTGGAGGAAGTGCTGAGAACGCCTGAGTCCATTACAAGGAGAGACGTAACTTTACCACGAAACCGCAGAAGGATCACGGATTTCCAAAGTACTTCACACATTTATTTATTTTTTTTAACTCTTACTTCAATCAGTTTTTCTGCTTAATTACATGAATTTTACATATTATTTGCTTTATAATGAGAGTTCATTTGTTTCATTTCAGGTTCATTTTCAAGAAAACTGAAGGGGTGACCTTTCAAATGTTCCCTTTTACTCACAGGAGGAAGATATTTATGATGTTACGGTTACGTTAACATTCTGTTGATCTCATTTATGTTCCCATATTTTACAGTCAGAGCATTTTGTGGAACAGCTAAAACTTTGAGTTGAGGATTAATTTTGTCATTTGCATGGGTATAACTATTGTTCCTGCCGTTTATGTAACCAGCTAAATTAAAATTAGGTTTTCAAAAAAGTCCGATATTGGTTTTAAAACTAAGAGTTTTGATTTCAATTAATTTTTCCACTATCAAGCTAAAGCAACAGTTAAAACCAGATGTTTGCATACAATGTATTAAAATAAAATAAAAATTTCTCACTATCTGACGCTTTATCTAACTATACTTTTTCTGTTAGGTCAGTTAGGCTTATTAAATCCATTGTATTTACCAAATGCCTGAATAGTGAGAGATTTATTTTAAAAAAAAATTCAAAATCTGAAATTTACATACATTTACTTAGTATTTGGTGGAATTGCTTTTTAAACTTTATGACTTGGTTCTAACATGTTTAAATACCTTTCTACAAGCTTCTCACAATAGTTCCTGAAGTTTTGGCCCATTGATCCTGCCAGAACTGAGTCATGTTTGTTGGGAGTCTTCCGGTTCCGTTTTATTTTTCCCACTCTGAAGTCGGAAGTTCCAAGTTCAGACTCCAAATGGAACGCACCATATGATCAGGGTTCTGTGATTGCCACTCCAAAACACTGACTCTGTTGTACTTAAGCCACTTTGTAACTAGTTTCCTTTCTAATATCCTGGTCCCCACTTAGTTAGAGGTCATATTTTGTAAAGAGAGGGTCATTATCGGTAGGACAACGCCAAACGGGATGACAGACCCAACCAAAAGCAAATCACTGCCAGTTGATCTTCGCTATTTATCTTTCTATTTCAGTCTGTTTTTTTAAATCATGCAACAAAAAATGTATTTTGCAAAGTGCATCAATCAGGCCCTCTTGCAGAAAAATATGACCGCTTTCATGTGAAAGTAAGAAATGTGCATTCGTATGATATTTTAATTGGTATTTATGGGTCAGAAATTGCCCATGTTTGTTATAAATAAAGATTCTTAAAAATATATGCGTATTAATTTGTGTGTGTTGAGAGAAACAAAATCAAATGAACCACAAAAGGAACATTAAATGTGCTATCTAAGCTTTGAAGCATAAATAGGCCTTAATAAAACCTAACTGGCCAGTTGTAAAGCTAAATGATAAGCTAATATTTAAATAGGGCCAATTTCCAAAGCTCAGCGTTTAGTAAATAGTGTCTCCTGTGAAGGTTTTCGGCCGTCTGAAGCCAGCGGTTTGCAGACTTCTGTACTGACTGACAAGTCGGGTCCAGCGTAGCAACCAATCTGCAATAGACTTACCCAAAACAGTGCTGTGAGGAGATCCAATCAGAAACCAGGAATCCAAGCAGGGGGAGGGACCGTCTCCGCTCAGTGAGTCGACGCCATTTCGTGTCAGCCGGTTTCAGAGTGAGCAACAGTAAACGGATAATCCAGCTCCCCACGTAAAAACAAGCTTTCAGTTGTTCTCATTTTTAGTATTAAGGTCCTGGTGAGTATTTTTAACAAGAGATTTTTTTTCGCACTTTTTTCTTCTTTTTTTTTCCTGAATTTTGAATCGTCTTTGGGATTTTTCTTAATGTTGTTTTTTTTTTAATTGCAATTTTTCCTGCCTGGTTTTCCCGAGACTGTGTTTGGCTGGCTGGCTGTTATGGCGTACATTTTGTGACGGCAGTATAAACAGCTCATAAACTAGTTTGCTGTAATATTCACCTCGGTGTATTTACTCAGTTTTTTCTATTTTAATCCTCCATTTTTCGGGCATACTGTGTTCTCTTATTATGTATCTTGACTGTCTGCTCGTTTCCATGGAGAGAAATATGGAGGCTTGTTCCAGGATGATGTGGACAGCTTGATCGATTTCTGGAAAACAATAGATGTTTTTGTTGCTTTTTCATGTGCCAGCACAAAACCTGGTTAACATTTCTTGACATAGAATGTTTTTACATTTTCTTTGTAGTGATTGCTGTCCTGAGGCTTTACGTTTTCCTGCTGAGGGGAGTGATGTCATTTTTCAGGCAAGATGATTATGGTATTTTTCAAGGACAACATCTGAACATTTTGCACAGTCAACAGTCTTCTATGTTTTTTAAAAATTATTATTTCATGAAAGTATTTTTTTTTCTATCCAAAACAATACGATTAGAGAAAATTGGGTAAAGTAAAACTGTTTCTTAGGTATTCATCTGATATAATCCCTTTTCATAAATATGTGAACGGCAGTTTTTCGTGATCACATAATGGATCTTTTTCAAAGCAATCAAAGAGAAAACCTCAGCTAAAAGCAGTTGTTCTGTGAAGTATTTAGTAGGAATGCACCGATTTGAAAATTTGGGCCGATTACAGATATTTCTCGGCCAAAACTGATCTGCCTATCTCCGGGAGTCAATGGGTGAAAGCTGGGGTACATCCTGGACAAGTCGACAGTCCATCACAGTGATAATACACAGTTAAATAAAAGTGTTGTTATTTGAATCAGAGTGTTTTATTTGTCATTTATCTCCAGAATTAATGAAAATATTTTAACTACAAAAACACTCGAGCTGTAGTTTAAGCGCATGGTTGAGAAATAGATTGTTAATCGGTATGAAACGGAGGTAAGAAGGAATGAAATGGCCTGTGTACATGATGAGGGCATGAATCGGCCAACCGACCCACTAGCCATTTAGAGGAGCTACAGTAAACATGTAGATGGTTTACTTGTATTCAAGGTTTTATCATGTTGTGTCAAAAAAGACAGTCATCAGCACTAGCTAACCCCCAATTTACACTGGATATGGCAGCGGTGCAGTCTAACGCAGCAAATAGAAACCATTATAGTCTATGGTTCAATTTACACCGAATGCGCCGCGGCGCGTTTCAGAAGTGTCTCGCCGCACCTCTCCGCTAAGGATAGGATCGGGTTCTATTCCTGACGTGACACGCTGTGAAAAATTAAGTAATTAGCGGTGACCAAAGGGCTGGTTTGCTTCCGGCAACTTTTGAAGAAATCATTGGTGGGTTTTTTTTTCCAGCATAGACAATGGGGCTTTTATCCTGGCTGTGGGGAATTATATCTGACACCACACATCCCTTTTACAGGTCAGTGCGCACAGTGCATACATGCACTGAGCTGCGAGATGGCATTTTTAGAACACCTTGCAATAAAGAAACAGCCTACGAGTTAACCAGTCACCTGTCGATAGTGTACATGTGTGCGTGCGCTTTTGAATGCAAGCACAAGGCTTAAATGATGCCCTGAAGGTATTTGCAGCGGACTGCTGAGTCTTTATCAAACTTGTAACATTACCCTCTGCGAAGAATACTGCAACATCTGCACAACAAACAAACCACGACTGTAGCCTATAGTGGAGTAGAGGGTATGCCAGTCAGTTCGGATACTGATTATATGGAAATTGTGCCGGTGTTCCGACTATCTGTGCTACCCCTCAATCCATGCTACCCTGTAGCACTGTGCATGCGCAGTTCAATGTTATGTCACAATTTGCTTACTCAGCAAATCTGTCATCGAGAATTCCTACCTGAAAGTTCCATTTTGTCTGTTTTTATTTCCTTGAAGTTTACGGTGAGTTTTATTCAAATAATTTTATTACTGGCTAATTTTTATTCAAAATATTTTAAGGCTTTCCTTAAGCTACTTGTTTCAAGTTTACATGACAGCCCTTACAGTAGTTTCACTTCTGTGATATCGTTATACTGCATGTAAACAAGTCCCATTATTAGAGTTGTAGAGTAAATGCGGTGTATTTTGCGGGCTATTTGTGCTTATCCTTTTACATTTTAATATTCTGGAGTAATAATACTGCTATCTGCTCTACGTCTTACTGGCTTGGTATATTCAATAGCTGCTTTACAAACTAATTTTAAGTGCATCTATATGTGCTACTCACCTAAATTTAACAGGTAGGATATTCTGATCGCTGTTTCTAGTGCATTTATATGTGCTACCTACGTAAATTTAACAGGTAGGATATTTTCGGCATGTAAACATACCGGTAGCACTTTTCGAGGGGTAGCACCGACAGATGCACATAGCTATCTATGCGCGCTACTGTAGGACATTCTGACGAGGTAGCACAGATGGTCAGAACACCGGGAGCACGGGTGGATGTTGGATCTGCGCTGGTAAAAAAATTCCGCATAAGGCTTTTAAAAGGGTTGGGGACAAATCTGTCAATCATAAATATTGTTGGGGAAATGTCGCCCTGAGTTTCAAAAAAACTTGTTGAAAAAGTAGTTTTTTTTTAAGTATAGGTTACAACGTCATGTCAGCTATCATTAAAGAGCCTTGTGGTGATATCTGTTAATATAAGTTAAAGTTTATTGAAATTACACATGGACTTACAGAAAATACTTTGGTTTAATTAACAACAAAAATATTCGTAACGGCAGAAACGTTTCAGCCATTCCTCGTCTGAAAGTGGGGATTGACGCAACACAGAGGTCGCGACAAAGCACACCCGGTGTAAATTGGGGGTAGTCCTTGTCTAATCTTTCATGAAGTTCTAGGGAAATTGAGATGTCATTTGGTTTTATGGCATTAGTGGCCTTTATTCACTGTTTTCAGTGTGGTGAAAAGGTGGTAATATATATGTGTATGTATGTATATATATATATATATATATATATATATATATATATATATATATTCCCAACTTGGAAAGTTGGGAGTCCAATTTTGGGGGGCGTTCCAGTTGATTATTTGTGATGTTCAACTAAGGAAGTTGTGACCTGGTAAATTGTCAGCCTCTTAACTCAGCATTGATGGTGCGTTCCATTTACCTCGGAAGTTGGAATTCGGAGCTGGGTTTGATGTCACACCCGAGTAAAGAACGTTCCAGTAACGTAGTTGGATAAGTCGGGATTCCAACATGTCGACGCCCAGGTAGCCATTGTTGGTAGTACCTCTTATAAACATCGTTACAAGCAGTACTTTTCACATGCATGTAGATGTAATTTTGAATTTAAAAGCACTCTTACAAGTGTTTTTTTTACAAGCTACTATTGTGGCCTTATTGAAAGTCAAACTCGGAGCAAAAAAAAATTTCAGATTTTTCAAGTAGGGAGTCCAACTTTGGGGGGCGTTCCAGTTGATTTTTCCCATTCGGAAGTCGGAATTTCCGAGTTTTTATTACAAATGGAAACCACCGTTATAATAAACAGTGTTACGCTAGTTCATCCTTACAAAAACTAGTTCTTAACTTAAAATGAACTGGTTAGTGTTCGTAGTTCAACACCCAAACGTTTAAAACTGGGTTCGCAGCTCCAACTTGAACTAGTTCTCGTTCATTTGTCAAACGTGACTCACAAGTATGTCTCTTGCTTGTGACGTTCAAACAGACCTTCTTCTGTGTTTTGTGATGCCCGTACCTCCACCCTAACCACACCCTACCATAGTCCTATGGACCTACAACGGAAGAGGGCTGAGTAATGGTGCAGTAGGGGTCGGAAACAGACAAAATAGCGTAGCGAACCGCCCCAACCCGTGCCGTACTGCTCAGTGGAAATTATACATAAATGCTGGTACAAATTGGCGCATGGGAGAACTGACCAAAAGTCTACATGCAGTTGGAGCCAAATCTGGCTCTAATGCCTTGTTTCCACAGAGTGAAACTGACACCGTTTGGTATGCTACTTTGTCCGTTTCCATTTTAGAAGTGGCCCATTCAACCGACCCGTACCGCACCATTCCTGAGCCCGCTTCGGTTGTAGGTACGCAGGACAATGGTACGGTACAGTTTAGGGTTGAGCTATTGGCGTCACACAACGCCGTCCATCGATTGGGCACAGAAAAACGTAACTGCTTGCGACAAACACAAGACATACGAGTGCGTTTCGGTTTCACCCCGACTGCCCAGCGAATGTCCAACTGACGGTGGAAAAACTGTCCCGAATACGCCGGACCATAAAGTAGCGCTCCAAACCGTACTGACCCATGCTGTAGCTCTCAGTGGAAACGAGCCATAAGTGACTTGACCTTTTTAATAGCCATGCTTAGAAAGTATCAACAATCACTCGCTTTTTCATAACGAACAAAACAGTCCAATGCAAATCCTTTCAAAACCAAGTTTTATTTTCTTCCTCCATTCTGAATGTCATCTCCCTGTTGGGGAACACGTCTGTTCTCGTCGGTTTTTCTTCCTGATGCTTTAATAAAGAGACATGCACTGCTGCTCCGCCGGCTATCGAACACGGGCCCTGCAAGCTGCAGCAGCTTTCCTAGTTGAAGCACCAACACTACACTACACTCACATCACAGACACGTACAGTTGGGGAAAAACCAAGAAATCCGAGGGCTTATATGCATGGTCAGTTATTGGACAAATATCCCATAATAATTTTCCTGAGTATACCTTTGGTTAATTCCATTTATTCTCTTTTCTAAAAGATCTTCCCACTTGGTATTCCATTACTTAACATGACAGAACCTCGCTTGATAAAATCCCAACTATTCCTTTAACCGTGTACCTGAGCTATGACTCAACCGCTGGATCAGTCCAAATCAAGACTGAGCTTCTCCGCTGCTGGCCGGCTGCTCAAACTGATCCGCATGTAGGGCGGGGGGGGGGGGGGGGGGGGGGGCACAGCGTTAAGCTTTTGGCCAGACAGCCTGCTGCAAACATGTAATTTGGCTGCTGGGTTACACTGAGGCCCAGCTGGCTCAAGCACTTGCTTTTGGCAAGTGATATCTGCCACTTGCAAAGAAGGTGGTTTAAACAAGAAATAAAAAAATAGTTTCTGTTGACATAAAAAAAAAAAACTGTAAAGAAAACGTGATTATGAGCACCATGAAGTATAGAAGCGCTCTGGACGTCATGCTTTCCATTTCGTAATTATAAGCCCCCCCCCCCCCCCCCGCAGTCTTACATAACTTTGCAGCGACTGCGACAACAAGCCCAAAGCCCTGTACTGTTATTAAAGCCGAGGCTTCAGTGCTAACAGTGAAGCACTGCAGAGTCTGGAGCAGCAGAGAGACGTCTCAGGACCATTCAGTTCTTTGATTCAGACATAAGAGACAGAAGTACGACATTAAAAGGTGATATTGTTTCTTCACCACTAACCTTGAATATAGAATTTCTTGCAAAGGTCTCAATGCTTCTGTTAACTTCTTCGCCCTTTGTCACCGGATTCTATTGGGATGTCCTGTGGACGAAAATGAAAGTCTGAAAAAAAGTGCGCCGTGCATTTGTCCCCCAGGAATGAGCTGCTTTGTGGGTGACACGTCCACCTTTACACATGCAGAGACAGACATTTCTTCTTTGTAAAGCTCAGACAGGTTGAACATTAACTTTCTCATTTGAGTCAAGACACTTATTTCTGGACGTTGACTAGGTCATGCTAATGCATAAACACGCTTCGGTATGAACCAGTATATCTTACTGGCTGTACGCTAAGGGTTGCAACAACGGGTTTTCTCCCTGCCTCCATCCGGCTTCCCATCCTGGTCCCCAATGAACAAACCCCCCTAGGAATGATGCTGCCACCACCATGCTTCACTGTGGGGATGTTGTGTGCCATGGTAGCTTTCTCACTGACATTTTAGTCTGATGCATTTGTTATATCCCATATATGGCTTGTAGGGCAACTTTCTCTGAATAATGGCTGTTTATTTGTCTTTCTTTCATAGAGGCCATATTTCAAGAGTGAATAACTAATTATTATATTCTTTACCAAACATCTGCTGCATTCCAAAACAGCTGTATTTACACTGAGATGAGATTACACTTTACACTTTATTTTTACACTTTATAAGGAGTGCACCGTTATGAAAATTTGGGCCGATATACCTGTTGCTGGTTTATTCGATAACCAATATATAACATGACTAAACAAATACCACATGGCCAACCCCATCCCATAACACACACGCACATACAGCAAGAAGGTAAAAATAAATATCAGCTTTCTCTGACTGATCCCGACATGTTAGAAAATGACTTAACATCAGCCAATACCGATGTTGATGCCGATATTTCCTGCCTCCCTACTCTTCAGTAACATTGGGTGACTTCTTAAAGTAATTGGTTGCCCTCTCAGGGCTCCAGGATATTCGGTAAACACAACATTTCTATAACAATGTGAATGTTGCGATGATGGTATTGTCCGCAAATAATCCACATTTTTCCCGGACTCGACACAATTCCGGTGAGGTTGCTAAATTAGCTCTTGTCTGTCAGATAAAAATCTATATGAAATACACTGAAGTTTGTTGTAATCTGACAAAATGTGAAAAAACTTTAAGCAGTATAATTACTTTTGTGCTGTAAAAAATCTACCTTCTGGTGGGTGATGGTAACTTAGGTCTTGCCGTACTATTTCTTCTTTTCCCAAGAGCTTTTAGTTGTTTTCAAAATAAAAGCTATGAAGCCGTAATTTTGCACTTAGTAAGTACTCGAAAAATGTACATTAATTTATTCTGTGACCCACAGTTGTCATACCTCTTTCCATTTTACCTGAGTTTATCCAAAGACATAAGAAGTGTAGTAAATATTGGCCTTCGGTCACTGACTCCTTCTCTCACGGGTCCTCGGGACCCTCTTCTCTCCAACAGACAGACAGGCAGCCCTCCAGCGAGCCGATAAAGACGCAATGGAGTGAGTGTTGCTTTAAGACCCAGACCCTCTTCTGCTGTGCAATGTTAACGCTTTACAAGTCCCTGCTTTTATTATGGTGTAGCATCGTAACATAGTTTGTGTGGGGAAATTTACTTCCTCTGTGGTAACCTTCTTTTTTGCAGAAAAACCCTTTTTTAAACACTGAAACATTATGATCAGCTTTTTAAACTAGTATTATCACAATTTTTGATGTTCACCAGCTGGCTGCTAACTACATTTGATTTTCACATTTATTTAGCTCACCACAAGAGAGAGCTAACGTACCATCAGTGGTTCAAATATCCAAATAACTTGGAAGAGTTGAGTTATTTCTAAAGCAACACGATTTTTTCTGAGCTATACCTTTTAGACATACCCAGTGAGACATATGTTCTTTCATCACACATTCTTTATGTTGTACTCATAAAGTACCTATATGACACTGGAGAATAAGTAAATGGCTTTAAAAGTGCCCGAGCTCACCCACACCCTTTTTTCAACAACAATCTGCTTTTTGTCTGCTTCTGCCAGCTGGTCGTCGTCCTCCACCTCCAGCTCCATGGCGAGCAGCAACGTGACAAACAAGAACGATCCCCGCTCACTGAACTCCAGAGTCTTCATCGGCAACCTCAACACCTTGCTGGTCACGAAGGCAGATGTGGAGGCCATCTTCGCAAAGTATGGCAAGATTGTTGGCTGCTCCATCCACAAGGGTTTTGCCTTCGTCCAGTACTCCAACGAGAGGAATGCTAGGGTCGCCGTTGCTGGGGAGGATGGCCGGATGATCGTTGGGCAGGTTTTAGGTGAGGCCGATTGACCATCAAGTGCAGGAAGGTGGGGGTCCAGTTGGCAAGGGTCTGTACGTTTTAGATGTGTCCCTGTCAGAACACACCTAAATCAATTGCCCTAAAGTACCCTTAACTTTGCATCAAGTTCTGCCAAGTCCTGCTAATTATCTATTTATTCTATCTAGGTGTGCATCCATATCTTAAACCATTAAAATATCTAAAACATGCAGGACAAAGGCCATTGAGGACTGACATTGAACAACGCCGATCTAGAGTATTGAAAGCACAATGGCTGCTTGCTTCCTTGGCTAAAGTCCCCCGAAGTATTAAAATTATAAAGAACAAAACTTTAACCAGGTTGATAGAGTCTGGATGTTCTCCTTGTAAATGCGTGGGTTCTCTTTTGGTACTTCACCTTCCTCCCACAGACTGAAAACATGACTGTTAGGTTAATTTGTCTCTCAATGTTACTCTTACGTGTTGATGTGGGTCCCGTGTGTCTCTGTGTTGTCCTGTGATGGACTGGCGACACCCTATCCAGGGTGTACCTCGCCTATCGCCCAATGACCGCTGGAGATAAGTACCAGCCCAATCAAAGGAATTCGATTTATTCAATTCAGTTAATTTTTATAGTGCCAATTCACAACACATGACATCTCAAGGCACTGAAGGGATCTTGACAACAGTGTCTCAGGAGGTAGTCCAGAGTATGTCAAGTAGCCGGTGGGTTGCTGGTTCGAACCGCCGCTCTGTTGGTCTCAGTCGTTCCATCCTTGGGCAAGACATTTCTACAATGTTCTACCACCATCAATGTGTGAATGTGTGCGTGAATGACTGAATGTAGTGTGAGTGCTTTGGGGTCCTTTGGACTAGACAAAGCACTATACAAATGCAGGCCATTTACCTGCTGAAACCTGCTGAAACATGAACTGAATTTTTCTACGGCAGTAAAAAGCTTAGTAAAATTTTTATTTGACTCAGGAAACCTTTTATTCTATATATGAAAACCCCCAAACCAGGATTAATTTTTGCAAAGTGCCAAGGGCATCCCTCAGCAACCACCTCCGTACTGTTAATAGAACATATTATTTGTGAGTCATAATTGTTCTGGCTTTTCATTTATTTATTGAAGGGGAGGGAGCCATCGAGATGATTAGGCTTGCTAGACACAATGCTGTACCTGTCTGGTGTTACAGATCCACACAGATGCCACCAGTGACATTGGAACTTTGTAGGGGAAATACTCTTCATTATTTTTTCTGAAAATGTTGTTGGCCATTTTGAGCAAACACTACTAACAGTAATGTTAATGGCTCATTTTGTGATGAACTGGGCTTGCAATAATATTCTGTAAAAGCAAAGAGCCCAGAAAATCATAAGGGCACGTGATACATCAAAGAACATATGTCTTTATGCCCTACCAGAGTGGTGGTAAGGTAAGGTCAAACCTTTTCAGAACATCTAGATCTAGGCAAATATGTAACAGGTTCTTCTGGTTAAAGAATAAACAAATCTAGTGACAGAATTATTGTTTTTTTTTTTCATCTGTTTGGTTAAAAGAAGAGTTACTCTGCTGCCCTCTAGTGCTAAAAGGGAAGCATTAAAGTAAAGCTGCTTTAATGTGTTTTTTAAGCCAATTAAAATATAAGTATTTACTAGTTAATCATACATGGCTGTTATCAAATTCACATTTGTCTTGGAAAAAAACTAGCACATTTTATTCTAAAGTATTGTTTTCCTTCCCTCAGACATCAACCTGGCAGGTGAGCCGAAGCCTCGTCGATCGAAGACGGTGAAGCGATCAGCAGGAGATATGTACAGGTGTGTCCCCCTGCTGCTCAGTTTACCACTAACAATAGAGCTGTTGTGCTGATTAAGCATCCTAACATGTCCAAGTAATAAGTAGATAGTTAGTAGTAATAAGTAAAGGAAATATAATCAAGAAGTACATTACAATGCCTTGCAAAATTATTCATACATTTTTCACAACTTTTTCACCTTTTGTCACATTACAACCACAAACTTTAATGTTTTGTTTGGTTTTTATGCCAGAGACCAACACAAAGTTGGACGTAATTGTAAAGTGGAAGGCAAATTATACAAGTTTTTGTAAAGTCGTTTAGAAATAAGACTCTGAGCCAGCCCTAAGCCACCTTCCTCTGCAGTTATAGCTGCAGGTCTGCTTTTGAGGTGCAATTCTAGACTCAGATTTAGTTGCCTTTTTCCTCTTAGAAAAATAAGCGAGACTCCGTTCGTTTGGTTGTAGAACGTCTGTGAACAGGAATTTTCAAGTCTCACCACAGATTCTCAATTAGATTCAGGTCTGGACTTTGACTGGGCCATTCTTAAACACAAGTATGCTTTGATGTCACCCATACCTTTAATGCTCTGGCTGCATGTTTGGTGTCATTTTCCTCTTGCCTTGCCCTGTAGTTGGCTCCATCCATCTTCACCATCTGAAGAAAAGCATCCCCTCAGCAAGATGCTGCCACCACCATGTTTCAGGATGAGGATAGTGTGTTAGTTTCCTGCTGCACAAACATGTACATGTTTAATCTTAAAAATGAATAAATGTGAAATGTTTCAGGGGTATGAATTATGTTGCAAGGCACTATACTCGTGTGTTGTGCTTTTTTAACATATCTGCTGCTTTTGCTTCCCCACAGTTCATCTTTTGATTTGGATTATGATTTCCAAAGAGATTACTATGACAGGTAACTTGTCTCTTTTCATTTAATTCATTAAATTTCATATTTATCTCTTTACCTGTTATCAACCCTTTACTGCGCAAATGTTATACCCCACATTTCTGCCTTTTTTCATCTTAAGCCTAAGGGGAATAAACTACAGTTTAATTCATAGAATGAAGATGTTGAAGCTAATCATCCTGCTAGCATTTACCAACATCTTCCATGACTTTCAGAATGTACCCCTACCAGTCCCCGGTGCCTCCTCCCACGGCCCCTCTGTCACGCGCCGTGGTCCCCTCGAAGCGTCCCAGGGTCAGTCTGAGCAGCGGGGAAAGCCGAAGGAACAAGACCAGCTTCTCCTCGACCCCCAAGAGCAGCCAGAGGACCTTTCGCACAAGTAAGTCCCAGCAGCTGTGTTTGCTTTAACGGACTGGCGCACAATCCGGTCAGAATTTCTACCTGAAATGTAGGTTAGAGGCGACATGCTTTAAATATCTCTAACCAAATACAAGACTTTAACACTACAACAGCCACTATACTGTAATTACCAGAACGGCCACAGGCGGTAATTTTGACTGTTGTATTTAAAACCTCATTTAATGACCTTGCAAGTTTACTACTGAGATGACACAAAAATAATTAGCTAAACAATGTTTTAAAAACCACATTAAGGCCAAAATGACCATTTTTAATTGAATGGACTAAGTTTAATTATGCAAGCTTTTACCTGAATCGAACATCAGCCTAAAACTATTAGCCTAGTGATAGAAGAGCATCTTTCATTCTTTCAATCAACTCATTTGAAAATTTTTTACAAAAACACATTACTATAAATTTACAATATTAGTTTCCTTTATTACAGAAACAAAATAGAAACGATTTTTATATGATCAAAATACATGTACTAAAGGATAACGGCAAGCATGTAATAGAAGCAACAGAACAAGCTGGATGTCAAAACTCAGTAAAAGGAGCTATAAATGCAAGAATATCTATATTATTTTAACTATTTACACTATTTACAATGAGGCTAATAAAATTATTTATAGCACAAAGGAAGCGCAAATCAACTCTCTTCACCTGGCGCAACTCCCGCACACAGCTTTGCAGCATCTGCTGCAGGTGTCAGAAGTTTGATATTTAGCGCAGCTTCTCGCGTCGCATCTCCGCATTTCAGCACCAGAGGTCCGTTTTCAAGGAAACGATGTCCAGAAATAGATTTTAAGAATCATACCATTTATCAGGGAAAGCCCTGCAAAGATGTCTGTGTAGTTAGCACTGTGCACACGGCTGTGGGCATAATTGACGGGCCGAAGACAAAGCCGGACTCTGTGCAATACTACAACGAAACAATATATGGCCTGGATATCCTGGATCAGATGGCTAAGAAGTATTCCACAAAGGGTGGTACACAGAGATGGCCCGTCACTGTTTTTATAATGTTCTTGACCTTGCAGGAATAAATGCCCATGTGCCGTTCCAGAAGTGCGTTGGCACCCAGATCCCACGATGTAAATTCCTGCCGCAGCTCGTAGAGGAGCTTTGAGCTGAGTTTATGGAGGGGAGAAGGCCATCAGCACAGGTGGAACAAGGTGGTGTTCTACACCATTCAGTCTCCAATGTGCAAAAAAAGGAGGCAGTGCCAGGTGCGGAGAAGCTGCACTAAAAATCAAACTTCTGACACCTGCGGCAGATGCTGCAAAGCTATGTGTGGGAGTTGCGCAAGGCGAAGAGAGGTGATTTGCGCTTCCTTTGTGCTGTAAATAATTTTATTAGCCACATTGTAAATAGTGTAAATAGTTAAAATAATATAGATATTCTTGCATTTATGAGCTATAAATTTTTTTACTGAGTTTTGACATCCAGCTTGTTCTGTTGCTTCTATTTCATACGTACATACTTTCACCGTTACCCTTCAGTAGGCTACATATATTTTGATAATATAAAAATCGTTTCAATTTTTTTTCTGTGATAAAGGAAACTATGTGTTTTTGTTACATTTTTCAAATGAGTTGATTGAAGAAAATGCTCTTCTATGTATGTTACACTAATAGTTTGAGGCTGATGTTTGATTCAGGTAAAAGCTTGCATTATTAAACTTTGTCTATCGAATTAAAAATGGGCATTTTTGCCTTATTGTGGTTTTTAAAGCATTGTTTAGCTAATTAACTTTAGTATTTTCTCAGTAGTAAACTTGCAAGGTAATTAAATGAGTTTTAAATACAACAGTCAAAATGACTGCCTGTGGCCGAAATAGGTAGAAATGATTGTATTTCATCTATCCTTTGAACACTAAAATATTTTTTATGAAAGTTTACAGAGTTTTAGGAAAAGTCATGAAACAACAAGGCTTTATGTTTTTTTTTTCATAAAGTAATAAAACATACAAATTGAAAAACTGTCAAAATGACTGCCATGGCCGTTCTAGTGTTAAGGAACTCCATAAGATTTAGGATGCATCAGATGTTTTTACCGTCAGCAGAAAAGTTTGGTGTTCTGGATCACACAGGTGTGCACTAGCGCAATCCCGAAGTGGAAAGACATCAGAAATAACCCAGGAGAAGCAGTTACTGCTCCCCATCGTTCTGATAAGGGTGAAAAGGCAATTTCCCAACTAAATAAAGTTCATTATTCTACAGCAAGAAAGATCATTTACAAGTAGAAAACATTAGAAAAGACTCTGATCAA
Organism: Valencia hispanica; assembly: GCA_963556495.2. Lineage (NCBI taxonomy): Eukaryota > Metazoa > Chordata > Actinopteri > Cyprinodontiformes > Valenciidae > Valencia > Valencia hispanica. Next base: position 14,194,797 of record OY747714.1, on the reverse strand, counting down.
TCTGTCCCAAGGGTCCCGTCTCAGACTTCACAAGCCTGAGGGTTGGCAGGAAAAAGGTTGTTATTTAAAGAGATTGTTGCACCACCATTTGGGTTTAAATGGTAAATGGACCCCAAAGCACTTGACACTAAATTCAGTCATTCACCCTTTCTGGTGATGGTGAGCTACATTGTCATTTCATGGGGCGGCTGTAGTTATTATGGGTGCCTGTAATGGGACGACCATAAGGGGCCAACATTACGGTGGCCCAGAAAGGTCAACAAAATGCAAAAGCCACAATGGATGTTATGCTAAAATGGAAGTGATGCTAATCTTGCTACCAAACATCACAAACATGTCAAAACCACTGTCAAGCATTGACAGTGGTTTTGACATGTTTGTCTAAATCTGTCTAAATTCTGACTCAATGTCCAGACCCAAACCAGTTATTGTAGGGTGCGCTTGTTTTTTTTCTCACACACAGCCTTTCCATTTTATGTCAAACTTTGTTTTAGATGAAAATGTGGAATATGCTTTGCGTTTCTGGAAATCTGTTGTTAGGTTTATACCATTGTAAAGCCAGAACACTTTAATTTTGTTCTGTATGTAAACCCTAGAATTGGAGGCAGGTGTACTTTCTTTTTTTCCATGACTGCAAGTGCAAAAATCATTGTTGCTTTCTTCTTACATTCTTTGTATTTAGCCTGATAGATAAAGCTTTAACCTTGTTCGACCTTTTCCTACATTTGATTGTGAACCTTATCTAAAAGTATCCAAAACTCAAATGAAACCCTGATCTCGCCAAACAGAACCCTCATTCCTTTACCTGAGGGGTTTTACCGATTGCTTTAAATGACCTAAGTTTTCACAGGACAGTCATTTTGAGTAATTTTATTGCATATTCCACACAAAAGTACTCTAACATATATATAAATTGTTTGTCTCATAGTGAGGACGGACGATTTACAGACCATCAAGAGAGAGCTGATCCAGATCAAACACAAAGTGGACTACCTGCTGGACACCTTAGAGCACATGGAGAAGGACCGCAGAAAGAAGTCCGGTAGGTCTGCAGGTTCAAACGTGACTGAGGAACTAAACCCATGAATCATTTCTATATATGTTTCTGTCATTCGTTTGATCGTTGTGTCGTTTTTGTTAAAGTGCCCCTGGCATGATATTTGTATTTTTCGAGTTTTTCGGTCATATTTTTTAGTTTCCCCAGCCTGCCTATGTCCCCTAAGGGGTTAAAATGACTGATTAGTGTTTCCTTTGTCCCCGGGTATGCCTGCCTACATAGTGAAATTAGCACTCAGAAACGGGCTGTTTTGCAGTTCGGCATATGACCTCATGTTTCGGCATATGACGTCACTGAGTTCCAGCCAATTACCCCCTTCTCTGAACTACACTCTCCAAGTCCCTCCCCTCACGGCGCATATTACAACCTAAACAATGAGAGCTACGGTAAAAAGGCAAACAAAAAACCGACAGCATGAAGTCCAGACCGCATTGACACTTCCACCCCACTGAAAAGCTTGTGGATGGACTTTATTTATGCAGCGAATGTACCCGACCGACTTCCAAAGCGCGTGGTCGTTTGTGGCAAACATTTCTCTGACGAATGTTTTATTAACTTGGGGCAATACAGCAGTGGATTCGCAGATCGTCGTAAACTTTTACCAGGATCAATACCAACTCTCCGTAAATCAGCTAATATTCCTATACAAGTAGGAATACTTCCGCAATAATGTCCTTCATCTGTTATATACGAGTGTTTCCCACACATAAACTCCGACTGCCACAGATTCAACATCGACCAAAAAATAAATAAAAATCAACACCGACCGTCACATATTGCGTTTCGTTTCTCTTTTTTACGCTATTTAAAACACGCAGCACATTCATTCCCTACTCTCTCTTCATCTCTCTGTCACTCACGTCTCTCTCGCACAAACATACACACACATACACACACACATCTCCACACACACGCACACACACAGAGACAGCCCTTCCCTTCCGTGCACGTCTGTCTGGATCACCTGTGGAAGACGTCATCTACCTTTCTGGTTCCTCCTCAGCTGCCTCGCCTTCCGGATCAGATTCCGGATAAAATTGAAACACCATTACATAGTTATAGTAGCCGATAACTGAGCCATTGCTGTCGTGGTGAAGCTACTGACGTAATGAGGACGGATGGATGTGTGGATGGATGATCAAATATTTGATTAGGCCTGTAATTTGTAAACAGATTATTGTTCAACACACAATATAATTAGGCCTAAACCTAATTACATTTCATACATAATATTGGAATTTGGGCAATTTGTGGTGCGCAAATGCATGTCTGTCAATGTTTTATCAGATGCGGACGTTAGAGACTCAATTGACAATAGAGGCGCATGGCTTGGGCCCCGCCCACCAAAACTCGGTCGTTCTGTGCTAACGCTAAAAGAAGGGCCACCTAGTAGGGGCTGCAATTCTACAACAAGGCTGAGTTACAGCTAACGATCCTTTGATACAGTATTAAGGTACTTGGAGTATAACTAAAAAGGGCCCAAACATCGCAGGGAATTTCATGGCAGGTCCACTTTAAATTTAAGGAAAAATACAAGGTGCCCCATGCACAATTCACTGTTAGGTTATATTTCTGGGGACTGGGGTCTGTTTCAAGGCATAGCGTTTATTTTAACAGTACTCCCCTCTAGTATAGTGAAGGATTAATGATCACTTTGATGTGTGTTCAGTATGTAGACCCAGTTTTCATTTTAAACAAAGATTTGCTGAGTCTTTCATCTCGGTATGTTAAAAGCTGTAACTGATTAGTTGTTTATAGTAGTCCTAACTGTTGGACCTCAGTTCAGCATTCGACACCGATAACCATGGCATATTACTAAAACAGCTGGGTCGGACTCTCTGGTACAGTCCTTGACTGGTTTGAGTCTTACCTATAGGGACTTCTTTGTGTCAATAGGTAACTTTTCATCAGAAGAAAGAGAAATCACATGTGGCATGCCCCAGGGCTCCGTCCCGGGGCCCCTCCTATTTAATATCTACATACTCCCATTCAGATTATAACAAGTAATAAGTATAGTTATCATAACTATGCAGATGATACACAGCTCTACATTATAATGTCACCAGGTGACTGATATCCCAACAAGGTGTTGAGAATCTCATCCATGCGTTTATCTTTCGTCAGAATGTTTAGTGCAACAGCGTCTTCACATGTCTGCCTAAAAAGTCAGACAGCTGCAGCGGATCAAAAACTGCTCACAGCCTCACTAGAACCAGAAAAGTAGAGCACATCACCCCAGTTCAAAAGTCCTTACACTGACTCCCAGTAGCTCAGAGAATAGACTTTAAAATACTTTTACTAGTTTATAAATCACTTAATGGCTTAGCACCAAAATACATTAAAGATTGAATGTCACTGTATCAACCTTCCCGACTACTCACGTCTTCTGGTTAAAGTCTACTCTCCATCACCAGAATCAGAACCAAATGCTCCTGTAATCTGAAACAAATTTCCAGAAAACGGCAAAACTGCTGAAACACTGGGTTCCTTTAAATCAAGGCTAAAAGCCCATCTGTTTAGCGCTGCCTTTTATTAATCACGACTGGAACACCATAAACTGCAGGCCGTTTTTCCACCTGTCGTTGTTTCTTTTCCATACTTGAGATGTATTTTTTTAATCATCTAATCATGTCAAGCACTTTAAATTGTGATTACCGAAAATGTGTTATACAATTAAAATTGTCTTGCCTTATGTTGCTTAGCCATTCTTTGCCTGGAAAGGTTTTGTTTCATAAATCTTTGTCTGATCACCAGATGATTTACTGGTTGTACAGTAGAACCTTCTAAAATGTGGTTATTGTATATTTTTTTAACTTTACTTCCCCTTTAGTTTAAGAGATTTATGCATTTGTAGAAGAGAGAATGTTTAGGTGTTAAGAAACTGCGAAGGGCACCTTCAATGTTCTTCAGTCCTTCGGTTCTTATAAAGTTATTGAATATGTATGCAGAGTATGTATGCACAACTGTTCAAAAATATTAACATTTTCATGGTTTTTAACGATATAACCATTAACACCTACATATTTCATTGGCTTTGCTCACAATACCTCTGTCTGTATGCTTAGTGTAACAGTCTCAAGTCTCCTGCAGTCTCTAACAGGTTTTCTTTCAGGACTTCCCTCTGTATTTAGCTCCGTCCATCTTCCCATCAACTCTGACCAGCTTTCTTGCCCATGCTGAAGAAAGTCATCTGCACAGCGCGATGCTGCCTCCCCCTTCTTTTTTAATCTCACTGATGGGGTATTTGCTTTTTTAAAAAGGCTTGCTTTTGGTCCGACCAGACCATCTTATTCCACATGTTTGCTGTATAGCAAACATAGATTGATGGCAGACATTTTTTCTTCTTTGAACAATGACTTTCTTCTTGTCAATCTTCCATAAAGGTGAGATTTAGGGAGTTCACAATTAAAGTTTGCCTTGCCAACAGTATTCTTCCCCCTACAATGCTGATATTTTCAGCTCCTCCAGTTAACTTGGGGCTATTAGCTGCTTCCCTGATTGATTTCTCTACTCGGCTTGCCAGTTCAGGCGGAGGGCATATTTGTGTAAATTTGCAGATGTATGGCCAAGCTCAGAAATATTTCAAATGCATAAGCTGAATCCAAATGTAAGTCTCTTTAGTTCTTCAGTTTTTTTTTTGCTTGGATCTCTTTTCACCTCCTTTCCACACAGAGACGAAAAGCTCCAAGCCCGAGCCCGGTGAGGTGTCGCCACTCCACTCGTCTACCTCCAGCAAGAAGGAGGGTAGCCTGAAGAGAGCCAGAGGGAGCCGGGAGCTGAATGACTCGGAGGAGGACGGAGACCCGCTGGAGGATGAGGACAAGGTGAAATCAAGCAGCAGTTTTATGCAATTCTTCTAGCTAAAATCTTTAGGTCTATCCAAATGTTCTTTCAATCACCCGGCTCTCTTCGGGGCATATTGGCGTGTTTCACTCACGTTCTCCTTTCACTGCTTCCCTGAACAGGTGAAAAGCAGAGGGCGAGACGAGGACGAGGGCGAGCAGGAGGAAGGGGAGGACGACGGCGACAGCACCAACGGAGACGAGCCCTCAATGGGTCGCGTGCGCACAGAGAGAAAAACCCAAACGTGCACAAAACATGTCGCGTATTAAGGGTTTCCCCACACCACCACTAGTCCGCTCATTTCTGCTGAAGTGGCAGAATTTATACACAACATTGTAGACATCACTTACCACAGATTCACAAAGAAGTGAAGTCCTTTTTTTTTTGTAAGAAAACATTTTACGTGTTTCGTCTGAACTAGTTGCTGCTTGTAGACAAGTGGAGTCTTGTTACGTTTGAGGAAAATGTAAATAGGGCAGATGCTAAATGTTTGAGAATTGCCTTTCAGACGAGTTCTAGGTGACAGGTGTTCTTGTGTCATGTTGTAAAACAACATGGTTGAGAGTCACTAGTTTACTCTGGTGTTTGTCTTTTTTCCACCTAAAAACTCAAATTTCTGACTTTTGGAGTTAAAACTAAATGTTTTTGAGAGAACTTGCTTGGGTTTTTTTTCAGTTATTCTTTGTTTCTTCATTGTTTTAATGTTTATTTTGATTGTGTTGACTTAATGTGAGCTTTGATATAAAGCTACTGCATCCATTTTTTTTTCTAAATCCTTTAAAAAATAAGTTCTAACCCTGCTGCAGTGCTGCATCACAACCAGCAGGCTGCAGCGTCCGCCAACCACAAGACAATAATGAGTTGTTTGTGTTCTGCTCCTCAGAAAATCTCTCAGATAGAAACATGATCATGCACAAACTCCCCTTCCTCTCTGTACGAATTCCAGAGCCGACCTCAGTCCAACTCTGTTGGCTTCCACTTTCGCTTGTATGTTACCTACTTGACTTCACAGGCAAATAAAAGCGTTAAAGGTTTACCCTGGTTGAGCAATTGCACGGATTTGTTTTCTTTGTGTTCTATTGCTGGGGCAAAAATGTTACATTCCTTTGAGCAGCATGGTTGAGCAATGGAACATGATGAGTAGGGATGTCCTGATCTGTTTCCAGGACTTACCTCAAGGTCCAATAAAAGCATTGTCAAAAGATCGCTGTAAACCTCCCTGACTAAACTCAACTACCAATGTACAGTTGTGGCCAAAAGTTTTGAGAATTACATAAATATTGGAAATTGGAAAAGTTGCTGCTTAAGTTTTTATAATAGCAATTTGCATATACTCCAGAATGTTATGAACAGTGATCAGATGAATTGCATAGTCCTTCTTTGCCATGAAAATTCCACTGCATTTCATTGCTGTCATTAAAGGACCTGCTGAGATCATTTCAGTAATCGTCTTGTTAACTCGGGTGAGAATGTTGACGAGCACAAGGCTGGAGATCATTATGTCAGGCTGATTGGGTTAGAATGGCAGATTTGACATGTTAAAAGGAGGGTGATGCTTGAAATCATTATTCTTCCATTGTTAACCATGGTGACCTACAAAGAAACGAGTGCAGCCATCATTGCGTTGCATAAAAATGGCTTCACAGGCAAGGATATTGTGGCTACTAAAATGGCACTTAAATTAACAATTTATAGGATTATCAAGATATTCAAGGAAAGAGGTTCAATTCTTGTTAAGAAGGCTTCAGGGCGTCCAAGAAAGTCCAGCAAGTGTCAAGATCATCTCCTAAAGAGGATTCAGCTGCGGGATCGGAGTGCCACCAGTGCAGAGCTTGCTCAGGAATGGCAGCAGGCGGGTGTGAGCACATCTGCACGCACAGTGAGGCGAAGACTTTTGGAAGATGGCCGGGTGTCAAGAAGGGCAGCAAAGAAGCCCCTTCTCTCCACAAAAACATCAGGGACAGATTGATCTTCTGCAGAAAGTCTGGTGAATGGACTGCTGAGGACTGGGGCAAAGTCATATTCTGAAGCCTCTTTCCGATTGTTTGGGGCATCTGGTAAAAGGCTTGTCTGGAGAAGAAAAGGTGAGCGCTACGATCAGTCCTGTGTCATGCCAACAGTAAAGCATCCTGATACCATCATGTGTGGAGTTGCTTCTCATCCAAGGGAGTGGGCTCACTTACAATTTTGCCCCAAAACACAGCCATGAATAAAGAATGGTACCAAAACAACCTCTGACAGCAACTTCTTCCAACAATCCAACAACAGTTTGGTGAAGAACAATGCATTTTCCAGCACGATGGAGCACCGTGCCATAAGGCAAAAGTGATGTCTAAGTGGCTCGAGGACCAAAACGTTGAAATTTTGGGTCCATGACCTGGAAACTCCCCAGATCTTAATCCCATTGAGAACTTGTGGTCAGTCCTCAAGAGGCGGGTAGACAAACAAAAACCCACTAATTCTGACAAACTCCAAGAAGTGATTATGAAAGAATGGGTTGCTATCAGTCAGGATTTGGCCCAGAAGTTGATTGAGAGCATGTCCAGTCGAATTGCAGAGGTCCTGAAAAAGAAGGGCCAACACTGCAAATAGTGACTCTTTGCATAAATGTCATGTAATTGTCAATAAAAGCCTTTGAAACGTATAGAGTGCTTGTAATTATATTTCAGTACATCACAGAAAATACTGAAACAAAGATCTAAAAGTAGTTTTGCAGCAAACTTTGTGAAAACTAATGTTTGTGTCATTCTCAAAACTTTTGGCCACAACTGTATGTTGTTATGCTACGTCCTGTGTGACCGGGTTTTGCAGTCACAGCCTGTTTTTGCATGCCCAATTTGCAAATGAAAACGAAGGGGCTTTTCATATTTCACAATGATGTTCACAGAATAGACTGTATCATGCTGAGAAACACAGCCCCAAACCAGATGTCCGAGCCCCCTCGACTGGCTCCTCTCAGTGTGGAGGAACAGTGGCTCTACTCTGAGCCCCTCCTGGATGACTGAGCTTCTCACCATATCTCTAAGGGAGAGCCCAGACGCCCTGCGGAGGTTCGTATCCGCAATCTTGTTCTTTCGGTCACTACCCAGAGCTTGTGACCACAGATGAGTGTGGGGACGTAGACTGACCGGTAAATCGAGAACTTCACCTTTCTGCTTGTGTCACGCAATTTATTCTGCACCATGCTCAGGGTTTCCCAGAAAGCCATTGGTGTAGGAGAAAGATTAGCGCAGAGAGCAGCTGAAACTCTAGTCATCAAAGATTATGACCTCCAAAACCAACTGTTACATTTATGAAGTACAAAAACAATGTCTTTCATAACTTTTGTCTGCCAGCGATTTACTGGAACTTCATTGAAATATATTTCAGATTTCCAATAAGTCATATCAAAACAGAGGGGAGACATGCTAACGCTATGTTAGCACTTCCGCAAGCCATTTATCATTCTCCTTGATTTATTTTGATGTGAAATGGGTCCGAACAGAATAGCCGGGGGAGCGCTTTTGAGAGAGCCTGTGCCGTGATGTAATGAGGCACGTTTGCTCGTTCACGATGAGGCGGAGTTCGCTGTCTGTTAGCCGCTAGATAAGCTAAGCTAGCAGCTGGAAACGTACATTTATAACCTCGTCTGTAAACATGTATTCATAATACCAGAAAAGAAGTGAGTAGTGGAGCCTTTTTGCTGGTGCAGCCGGCTTGAACTTCACGCGAGTGCACATTTTTTGCTGACCGCAGTTCCTGTGCAGACCATGTGGTGGCAGCACACTCTGCAAACTCCAAAGCAGCTTTAAAGTGAAAGATACCCTTTAAATAACCCATAGCCATATTTTTAAAAAAATCCTGATTGCCAGATCCCTTGTATTAAAATACGACACTCCATAATTACTGACACCAAAGCTAAAGCTGTAAAATGTCATAAAATGTATATATATATATATATATATATATTTTTTTTTTTTTTACGTGTCCTGTTTGGCAGTGTGCAGCTCAGAATTGGTGTCTGAGTACCAAGTAGAAGCCCAACAGATTTACTTTCACAAGCGGAGCAGTACAGCTTTTGCTATAGTACTCCACTTGATTTATGTGTGAAAAATCTTTGTTATGAATTGTTGGGGTTTTTATTTCCTGATGTTATGGACACGGAGACGGAAAATTAAGGAGAAGAAAGAAGGAAGATGAAGAAGAGAGGTAGGAAACAAAATGTCATGAGAGAGGGTGAGTTGAAAATACAAGAGAGGAAGGGGAACAAAGAAAACACAGGAAAACATTGAAGTCTGCCTCCATACCCACAGGACGGCAGAGAGAGGGGGAAAAACAAAGCACGAGAAAGGAACATCGACAAAACCAACCAAACATTGTGAACTAAGAATTACACAACCACATCACACAAAAATAGATATAAAAATACAACAACAATGTCACAGAGAAACTCATGGTACCGATTAATCAAGCTCTAGTAATGATAACCTCAGCCCAAGAATATATCCTTAAACACCAGAGACCCCACATCTATGTGTGTGTGTTAGCATGCTGGTGCATATAAGGTTTCTCCATAAGAGTGTTCGATAGTTGGTGTGAGAAGACATCAATCCGTCCCCCAGGAATCGATGCAGACATGAAGGAGATCGGAGCAAAGACGTCCAAAGGACCGCCAGAGCCCCAGGCGGACCCGGGCGGGGCCGACCGCATCCCCCAAGAGAGGAGAAAAGGAGAACCCCAGGGGAACATCCAGCGGCCACTGTGCAGGGGCCCGGGGGGCAGCAGTGACGAGCCCACAGGCTCCGCCGGCAACCAGCCGTGCCGGGGCGGGCCGGTCAACGGACCGGGGGAGCCGGGGCCCAGGGGCACCCCACCGCCCAGCAGGGACCCGACAAGGGACCGGCCGACGAGGGGCCCCCGGCACTGCAGGGGCCGCAGCCGGCCGCCAAGCGACGCCTCCACCCTAGGCCAATGTCATAAAATATTTCAGCAGCACAATCTCCGTTCATCAATCCTTCAGGTTTGTTTCTCTCTGTTTCAGTTTGTATGAAACTTTAGTTAGAATTCTGCGTGTAGATCTGAATTAGTTTTGACAAGTAGCTATTTCCTAAATTGTCTCTCTGGTCTTTCCCATATTTAAGACTTAATAAGGCATCTGTTTGGTATGGATTGAGGAAATGATTTTGATCAGTTTCCACAGTAAAGTTTATGCTTTAAAAAAGGCTTAAGTTATTCTTATTTTAAAGGATAGGTTAGTGTTAGCCTGCGATGGACTGGCGACCTGTCCAGGGTGTACCCCGCCTCTCGCCCCATGACAGCTGGAGATAGGCACCAGCCCCCCCCTCCCCCGCAACCCTGCATAGGAATGACGGGTATAGAAAATGGATGGATGGTTAGAGTCAGCAAAGTGCTTCCATACACATGAAAAGGTGAACATTTTAAAGAAGTAACCAGCCAAAATCTTTCATATGTTTCCTTAGGCCTGTTTGTTGACATCTTTCTTAACCAGGAGTATAATTTTGGCAGCAGCACTTCCTGAGCTGTAAACAAGCAGGATAATGTTACACAGGAGCCAGTTTGTAAGCTCCGGACCACATATGGACTCCTGCTTGTATTTAAACACATTCCGGTAAACCAACACATTCTGAATCGTGAGATGGCAGCTTTTAGTGGTCTCCGAGTCGATTTGTGCAGTCAGCTATAGAGCATTGCAGAAGAATTCATACATCCTAAACTTTTTCACATTTTGCTATGTCTAAATTACAAGTATTATTGGATTTTATCTGGATTTTAAGGGACGGAGCAATAAGGAAAGAGTTCCCGATTGTGAAGTGGAAGGAAAAGTATAGATGGCTTTTCCTTTTTGTTTTCTTTTATAAATAAAAAACTAAGATGTGACATGCTTTGCAATCTGTCCCCTTATACTTTGATACCTCTCTCACCATCCCTGTTGGGCAACATGAGGTCTGTTTCCACGATTGGAACTTCCAGTAATACCGTCACGGGATGCGTGCGTCTCCATTTCACAGGGCCGAGCTGATCGGTTGGCTTTCTAGGCCATTCCAGGAACCAACCGAGTACCAGCCTTGGGGTACGTTCTCAGAAATGGAACATTAGAGTCGCTGGACGGGACTTGGGGTTAGGTCATGCAGAATGGTTGAGACTCTGAGAAATTATATCAGCAACAACTGGTTTTCTAAAATTGGAAGAGTTGCGGGCAAGCAGTTTATAAGAACATAGCAAACAGAAACGCGGCAACCATCACTGCTTCTCCCATTGTCGGTCTCTCGTTCTTTCTGCTACTGTGGGTGCGTTTTGGCGATGATCAGTGACGTCACTAACTGCCAAAATGGTCAAGATATATTGTATTAGCAAATTCCATAAAAGACCAGTGGTGCTTTGGAGTGGCCTCAGTCTTTCTTCGTAAGACTGAGGCCGTCTTATCGGAGGAGGTTCGGCCGCCTGCAGGACCGCTACTCTAAATGTGCAACCAGTGCTACAAAGGAGTGGTTTAGCAATATTGATGTGCTAAATCGGCCTAGTCAAAGTTCAGAACTGAAGCCAATTAAAATGACTTAGAAAAATTAGAAAATGTGAGTTCACAGATGCTTTCCGGTCATATTTTCCTTCCACTTTGCAGTTATGCAGTGCAAGGTTTCACAGAATCGAGCTTCAACTTTTTAATGAGCAATTGTAAAAAAAATAAAAATTAAAAATAAACTCCATCATTGTAACACATTTTACCCTCTGCCTGAGCACCTGCTTACAGCTCCACAATATTCTTCCAGGAATCTTTGGAGGACTTGGAACTTCGAAAAAGAGAAGAAGAAAAAATCCAAGCTTGGCTACAGTAAAGAGGGATGCTAAAAGGCAAGAAGCGCTCAAAAAGCAGCGCCTTTCGCAGGGTGAACCGTGATTAACGAGGGAGGGAGACAATAAAAGCAGGGATGAACAGGCCACGGAGGAGAGGGGACAGATGGAGGGGCAGTCAACAGATGGTAGAGAAGGCAGTAAGAGCGGAAAAGATTTCCCGGCACTTGCTCAAGGGGGGAGCTGAAGAATGTGGAAATGGTGTAACAGTCGGAGTGAGGCCTCTGTTTGTAGCACTGCTGGATGCTCTCACACCTTATTTCCGCTGCATGGCTAACCAGAGAACAAAAAAAAATAAAAAATACAATAGTCTTGATGCTTTCAACGTCTCCGGTTAAAAATCCGTTAAAAAGGTTGGAAATCTTAGAGCGAATCCACTTGAATTCACATGGGGCGGATTCATGTCGGGATCACGCTGGATCTGATCAGATGACGGTATCATTTCGCCGAGATCCCGCGGGCCATCTCCCGTTGCATCGGCGTGGCCGCACGACGACTTCTGAAGTTATAGTGAGCAGACATTGTGCGGTCGGAGCGTGAAATGGTGTGTGAGCGCTCTTCTGTGAGACACGTTGAGTCCAACGGAAAAAGTGTCTTCGAATCTGGAGCGTCATCGATCCTTCAAGTGAAGAGCTCTGAAGGACAGTAGTTTCTCTCACCTGTTTTTTAGACATTATAAAAATTCGGTCTACAATTGTTAGGTAGTTACAGTTGCACCTTAAGTTATTCAACCCCCGACTACAGCGGTTTCTCCCAGTTAGACAAAATACCATCACAGGTGCAGTTTTGAAATGATTCAACCCCTTCATGACAAGCATCTTTAATACCCTCCCTGTCATGTTTCCTGGTAATTTCCTGGCCGGCATGCAGCATCATTTACGAGACTATTTCACAGATTTTTCTGTGTAACATAACTCCAAATTTGTGAACAATTTGTGGAAAATATGCCGATTACAATTATTTGAAAGAAGGTATAGCTTGGGAAGCTGAAATACCGCACAAACATTGCTAGCACTATAGCTACGTAGCAGGTAAAATGCTAATTCTATCCTAAGGGGGCAAACTGCTTTTTTCTGGGTCTAGTTGTATTGTATTGTATCAGTGTTAACTAAAATCGTTAACATAAACCCACTGAAATTAATATTATTATTCAGAATCATTTCATCATCTCACCATCTCCTGTTTTACTCTGGGGAGGAGGTTCAGTGAAGTGAATCAGGAAAATGGCAGTCTATCTACCCAAAACCTATTTGTGATTCAGTAGTTTCGTGGATTTTTCTGTGGAATGTAACTCCAAAACATTCACGAAAAATCCACCTATTTGTAGAATTTTTTCTGTAGTGCATGTCTAACATATTCAAAAGAAAATGCAGCATTGCATGTAGCTGAAATACTTTGGCATAATTCTACTTGAAATGCTCTTGGCTGTTGTTTGCAAAGCAGCCAGTTCAGGAGAACCGTTCATTTTCCTTGCCGCTGATTGGCTGTACCCTCTAGAGCGGATGATAAGGAAGGCCGTGGATGATAGCTAAGATGGTTTCTACTTTGCGTATTAATGCATATAAAGGTACGTTTGAATTAAAATAAGCAGTTATAAAGGGTTTTATAGGGGGTCTCAAGTATTTGCTGATTTTAGCTATTAGCAGGTGGTTGTGGTTCCTGATCCCAGCGACTCCCGGTGGTCCACAGTATTATTTTCTGATTATTTTATCTTCCACCTGATTTTCTCCATTTAGGCCAGCTGAATCTTAGAATATGTGACAGATTAGTGTTCCTTACTAAACCAGAACAACCAGAATAGCAATCTCCCACTGTCAGGTATAATTTATTAGGGACGTAAAACCACTGCGGAATGAAACGACCAACTCTGCAAAACTGCAACATGCCGAAATGACCAACTGCCTTCCCACATCCTCCACCCACAAATGCATTTTTCTCACAAATGTGCCACCATTTTAAGGGTAAAAAATAAAAAGATTTTGAAAATGTATAGGGTTTACTGCCAAAAAACGATGTTACAACCCAAAAAAACAATTGACCAAAAGAATTGTTCTCACTTTTTGTGCTAACATCTCCTCCTGACTTCTCTCGTAACAGTCAGCTTATCCTGGTACTACAGCAGGGGGTTTAGTCAAAGTATTAATGGTAATGGAACCATTTGGTTGTGCCAGCTGAGCCCACTGTCAGCATCCTGGCTCAGCTGGCATACATCAAAGTGGCCACGCCATTAATAATGCTATTAGTAACACCAGAGAAAGTCAAAAACTCTTAATAGCCTTCTTAGGAGGCATCCGGCTGGGACAAATTCAAATACCCACTGGGAGAGTGATGTGTGCTTGTTAAAGTCATTGTAGATAACCCTGTTTCAATATGAAGTTTATCTGTTCGCTTGGGCTGATTTTATCTGTATTTACTTTGTTTGATGACATAGGAGCATGGTGAAGAACCCACACAATTGGAAATGACATTTTTTTTTCTGTCTTTATAAACATCTTTTGCATCATTGAGTTTTGTTCGTTTACAATATTGCAAATTCGTTCTCCCAGGTTCTTTATCATTTTTGGAACTTGAACAAAATCCGGTGTTTGCTTTACATGCTGGTGAAGGAGGAGGAGCTTCAGAACGCAAGAAGAAGAAACATGAGCGGGGAACTAAATCCTGTTGAGAGGGCAAATGACAAAGGATTTGTGGGATGTTCATCAGCTGATCAGACATTTAAGACCATAACTCAGAAAAGTCAAAGACTCAACATAAAACTGACCGCGGGATGGGAAAGGAATAAAGGCTTTCGGCCTGTGAACATGCCAGAATTGTTGAGCTGTAGAAGCAAGTTCTCCTGCTACGCTCCATTGCCACAGAAGTTGGATGTAAGAAGAGGAAAATAGGGTCGTGGGATGGATTCCAATTTTAAACTCTCTCTTTAGTTATTTCGCTATCAGTAAATTGACGGATACAGTTCACCTGATCAACGATCAGCAGGCTGTTGTGCGATTTAGCACTCCCACCGGTGGGAGGTCGTTTGGTTCAGTGACCATGGCTGTGTTTCCAACTCTCTCATAGTCAAGTAGAAGGGCTGGCATAAAAACGAAATAAAAAATGGCTTCTACAGTGTATACTGCAAAACAAAAGACATTTGCACTACAGCATACTGTTACTGATAATAATCCTTCAACTGGGAAAAAAAAAAAAAAACCATCCTGGACAGGTCGCCAGTCTGTCACTAAGACACACAGGACAAACAAACATGCACACACACTCTCATACCTGAGGGAAATTTAGAGTATCCAATTAACCCGACAGTTATGTTTTTGCACAGTGGACGGAAGCTGGAGTACCTGGAGAAAACCCACGCATGGACGGGTGAGCGCATCGCAAAGTCCACGCAGAAAGACTCAAACCCAGGACCTTCTTGCTGCATGGCCACAATGCTACCAGCTACACCATTGTGCTTCCAGATTTTAGTTTTCCCATGTGAGCCCAAGATGTCAACACACCAAACACTGAATATATTGCCTCAAAGCAGCAGCGCACGCATCATTCGAAGGCGTCAACATGAGCTTCGTCTGCTTGCCGCTTGCAGTCGTTTCTCTTTTGCAGCAAACACGACACGACGCAGGCACCACTTGTGTGTGTATTGGGGGGGCACTACCTCAGTGCTGCTTTGAAAGCTGTGCACTGTGTTTTGCAGAGAAAGAATGCACAGTTGCTGTGCACATCAATAAGCATAGAGTTATGTAGGTCATAGCAATATAGAAAACTGACATCTGCATTTCTCTGCAACGCTGGGTTCCCACGAGGTAAGAACAAGCCGTGTTGCAGAACTGAAGAAATTCTTCTGGGAAACGAAAAGCTGCTTTTTTGCTGAGGGTTCGAAAAATTGGCTCCAACTTGGTTTCTAGAAAAGCGCAAATATATTATAGGGGCGGTATTGATCATCTGGTCATCAATACTCTGCAGGATAATGAATAAAACCCATTTACCAAAGAGTCATACCAGTTCCTGAACTGTAAGCCGAACCAGTGAGCATTGATTTGGTGACTTGGAGGTGAAGGGGGCATGTGAAGGTTGTGGTCAAAATGGACTGGTTAACGGCAGGAGCGCATATTTTACACATTTATAAATGCTCATATGCAGAATTATATAGATAGTTGTACACTGTATAACTTTGAGTTTGATTTAAGACAAGAAAAAAAGGATACAACAATACAAATATGGTGAATATGTGGAGGAAAAGCGGATGTAAGGAACGGGGGGGATAAAAGCATGGCTTTACTCTGAGCTACTGCAAGGTCACTGTAGCAATGGGAAAAGGGGGAAGGGAAAGAGCAAGGGATGCAAGGACTGTGAAAGAGAGGGAGGATTGGTAAGACATGAGCGAGCAGTGTTGCAAGGCTGCAGAACGGTCGCGAAACGGAGAGAGGGGGGAGGTGGAGAGCCGGAGGTATAGAGCCGGAAGCCCCGAGGGTGATTTATCGGCTCTGCTGGGAACTCTCAGTGTGAATGTGTGCGTATGTGAGAGAAATGTGAGAAATAAGTGGGGCTTGGAAGGACAGCAAAGCATAATGTAGGAGGCAGAGAAGTAGCAGAGCGTGTGTTTTAAGTTTGAATCGGGCACCCGTGTTCTCGTCAGCGTGTGTTTCCCAAGTGTGTGAGCGAGGGGTTAGGAAAACAGTGAAATCTGAGTTACACAAGAGGGCAGAGAAGATCAATCCCAGGGGTGGATAACTGCTTTGTTTCCAGCGAAACATTCAACGCTGTGTGAATATGGCTGCACGTTTGTGGAGCAACGGCCACATAATAAATCCCAAATGTGCTTTGCAAGAGTAGCTTTAGTTATTTTTGTATTGGCATAGACTCTCAATTGGATCTCAGTCTGGACTAACAGGTTTTCTCACAGAATAGCCCTGTATGTAGTTATTTCACGCGTCCCTGTTCCGTGTTGAAGAAATGCATCCCTATGGCATAACGGTGCCACCACCATGTTTCACATGAAGTAAGAGAAAACCGAATTACTGCCTTAGTCCGACTAAACTTGGACTTTGGAAATGCTTGTATACACCTCAGTCCGGGTGAAGTCAAACCGAACTGAGCTACTCCTAATCCAGCTAAAACACCCAGATGATGCGGTTACAAAAAGAACACATTTCTCGAGTTTCTCTGCATGTAAACAACATCCCAGATTAGTCAAGCTATGACTGGCCTGGGCACTCCCTCTTCCGAAGGTGACGAGACCACGGAAGCAAGAACAACAAAACCAGTATGACAACAGCACAGCACCAACAACGAATGCAACACAATCAAACAGTACAGTACTTACGCAATGTTCTGTGCTGCAGTATTGTTGTCGTCCATTTCTTCACTCATTGTGAACACCCTGCTTTTACACCGTCTGCTTCATCGCCACCAGCATTTGTTTACTATTTGTGTAACCCTCTAGGCCAGGGGTGCCCAATTCCGGTCCTCAAGGGTCGGTCTCCTGCATGTTTTAGTTCTTTCCCTGGTTCAGCACACCTGAATCAAATGATGTCTCATTAGTAAGCCTCTGCAGAACTTTGACATGCTGAGGAGGTAGTTGGATGATTTGAATCCGCTGTGTTGGACCAGGGACTCATCTAAAACTGGCTGGAGACCGGCCCTTGAGGCCCGGAATTGGAGACCCATGCTCTAGGCCAACAGGAAGAATGCCAACATGAAAGGGTGCATGTAACCTGAGGAGTCGAACGCGCTTCATTCAATAATTCGATTTTCTTACAAACATGTAAACTCGAATAAAGGCTCCCATTCTGGTTAAGGTATTAGCTCGATTTTTGCCATAGCTCGATTTAGATGCGCATGTAAACGTACTCACTGTGGGGAAGATGTGTGCAGTGTAAAATGGAATGCACATCGGGAGAGCTTTGGTGACTTCTCTTTATGTAGGAAAGAAGGAACTTATAGTATAGAGAGGTTATATTCCTCTCCTCCCTTTCCCCCTGCTCATTGGAACCTTTCAATTAAGCTAGACCACTTTTGATTTACAGCTTTCCCATCCTACACTTACATCTTCACAACATTATGCCTTTCTTATGCTTCGTCTTTTAACATCTCTCCGCCTTGGCCCTCTTATCACTCTCACATTCTTTCATCTCCCCAGTCTTTCCTACTCACTGCAGGGTGATTGTAGAGTGATCGGGCCATATCTGTGGATTGGGTGTGACCCTCAAGCTGTGCCCCCATCTTTCTTCCTTCTGAGACCTAATCTGTTAGTGTCTGGGAACCGAAAACCCATTCATGCCTTTAAGTAGCTTCATTATTGAATCAGTCTTGAAATGTTTAGCTAAAATGAGAATCATGTTGTTATCCCAAATTCCTCTGCTTTAAATGATGTAACCACTGACGGGAGGAGTTTAGATGGAATGATTCCCAGAGCACTCATTTTAAAGCAGCATGCCTTTCAGGTAAATGAACAGCTTTCTGTTATCGGAGCATTTAAAGACGCTGCAAAACTGTCTAACCTCAGCTGGTCAGGCTCCAAATGGTCCTCTATGATGCATCGGACAACATCAATCCACCAGCTGTCTCTTGACTACCCAGGATCTGAGATCATCCAGTCATGGAGATAACAGGTCCAGGAGGGAATGCAGGACGTGCCTCTCCAAATAATTCCACAGGCTTTCCAGGTGTTACCAGGTGATACCAGAGCAGAAACATTACTCAGGTTCTCCAGAGTTTTCTCGGTCTGCCCCAGATTATTCTACGTCTGGAAAAACCTCCAAAAGGGTGGGGATTTCATCAAGGATCATGATGCCCTAACCACATCAACTGCTTTCTTCCTGATCCAAATGAGCAGTAGCAAATATATATATATATATATATATATATATATATGGAGGATAGATACTGTATATACATCTATACATATGGTGGGATCATTATGGTGTTGAATGCATTTCAGTTTTTCAGCGGGGATATGGTAGCTAGTCAGAGCGGATCCCAGACAATCCTGGAAGAAAATGCCTGTTAGAGGCTGATAAAGGACTTGATACCACGGTGGAGGTTCTCTTTTCAGCAGAACAACAGCCCTCAACATACAGTCAGAGCTACAGTAGAACGATTTAGATTAGGCATGCTTCCTCTACACAAGTTCCGAGACATTTCTAAGAGGGGGGAAGCTGAGGGGGTAAATCAGTTGCCCTAGTCATCTCACCCGTTGTGTCTCCATACAAAATTAAGCAAGTTGCTAATTTGCACATCACGACCATATGGGCAGTGAGTGGCATCACTGATCAGCATCAAAAGGTGCCCACAACAGAGGAGAATACCAAGAGAATGACATGGGAAGAAGCAGCGATGGTTGCAATGTTTATTTTTTGCTATGTTGTTATACACTGCTTCGTCAACAACTCTTCCAATTTTACAATGTCTGCGGATATCATCCCACTGAGTTACAACCAAGCACCATGAGTTAACCAAAAGTACCGCTCAGCGACTCTACCATGTCATTTCCCAACATTACCCCAAGACAGGTACTTGTCTGAGTCCTTAAATGGCCTAGAAAGCTGCCCTGTAGGGTCAGCCCAATAAGCAGGACACGTGCGCATTCCATGAAGGTCCAGTAAAATTACCCGCAAGTTCCAATGGTGGAAACGGGCCTACTGAAGCATACCTGTATTTCTGTGTTAGAACAGTCTAGTCTTTACCTAAGTCCAATTTTGAATCTGTTCAACACTTGACGTGCGAAACTGGTAAAGAGACTTACAGCTGTCCATGCTGTCATGATCTTGGGGAGTTTCTTGACCCACATGCAGAATCAACCACAGATTCAGATGAAAGTTTAAAAGCTCTATTTTGCAAAGGAGAAAAGAATGTGCATGGGAAGCAGGCTTCTGGACTGGAGTGGCGTCTGAAGGGAGAGTACAATCATTAATGACATGAACGGCAAGGAGGAAGAGTTTCTGGTAGAACTGAATAATCTTACTGTTCGATAAAGTGAGTTGATGAAGAGGAGGAGGACGTTAGGATTCAGGCGAGGAAGGCAGGTTTGATGTGGGTGGATGGTTTCTTTTTGTGATCCAGGAGGTGAGGACGATGGAACGGAGCAGACTGAATCCCGGGTGAACAGATGAGGCTGAGGTTTGACAAAGGAATCCAGATTGGTGTGGAAGCCTCCCCAGGAGAGCAAACCTGGGAGACACAAAGAGTAGATGGGTCACTGGGAGAACACCGAGGAGGTCAAAGACAAAAATCACGAGAGAATATCTGAAATAGATGTTTCGGCTTGACTCTACAGGTGTCGGTTGATCAACAGGCACTGACTGGTCATCCGACAGTCGTCCGAAAGGTCCTTAGGAAGGCTTCCACTCAGGTGTGAACGCAGCACCAGGTTCTCCATCAATGATCCTCTGTTGGGTACGATCACACATCACACAACAAAGAAAACACAGACCCCAACACAAAATCCTAACACCCACAGATTAAGATGGTTCTTCATAGTATTGACTCATGGGTCTTAGTACAAAGGCACTTCACACATTTCAGATTTTTCTTCTTTTGTTTAATATATTAAAATCCATGTCTCCTTAATTCACAATTTGTACTGATTTGTTTTGGTCAAATCATGAAATCCCAATAAAATGCATTGAAGTTTGAGGCTATAGCGTGACAAAATGTGAAAAGGCTCAGGAGTGCCACATAGTATAGTTCCACAGCCATGGATTGTGTTCACATACAGTTGGCACGGGCCTTGTACAGCATGTGGTATTTTGCACCTACTTGTGTGATAGAACAGTGTTGCAGTCTAATATTAATTTCAATCATATCCACTAAAAATACACACAGCAGCACGAAATCAAATCACAGTGAGCGGCGGAACGTCTCTGTCAATACGGTGGAAGCTTGCCTCCTCGTTTTGTAACATCTTTAGGCCCAGCGCTGCCTTCCAAGTTACAGGGCATTAATATTCATCAGGCTAGCTTTAATCTGTAGAAAGTGGGCTATTGGCATTGGTAGATGTTTCTCTATCCTCCCTGTCTCACACCCCCCCCGCCCGATTAACTTTGTGAGTCTTAGCGTGATTATGAAAAGAGGAGAAAAAAGTGCATATTCATGTGAAAGACGGGGAGCGTGTGTGGGGGGGGGGAGTTATATAAGAGATTTAAAGTGGGTGACAGCGAACAAGGGAGACGGAATAAAAGAGACAGCTCTGACGTCAGTTAACTAGGTCAGGCATGAAGTTGTGATGTCACTTACCCTGGAGCCCTCCCACTGGGCCAATCATCTGCAGGGACACCCCCCCCAACCCCTCCCCCCAACAGCACCCCCACCTCCCCCCCTGGTTTGCGACATCTGCCTGGGATCACAGCATAGAGGATGCACACTCGCTGCATTACACACATCTATACGGTCCTGCAGCTGTAGACATGGATACTGATGGGGCTTCTGATACAACAGAAGAGGGGGATGATCTACAACGGAAGTTAAAAATGACACCACAGTCTCAGCTACAGCAGGTGATAGAGGGCCGGGGGGAAAAGATTTCATGATATTATCGTCAAATACTAATGCACAATGAATGCGACTGCTTGCTCTCTTGTGATATTCGGACTATTTCTGCATTCTTTAATGCAGTTAAACATAGTGGACATAAAGTACATCCGATGTGCTGAACAGACAGTACACAGTAGTTTGCTTATTCACAGCTCCATTCTCTTTGCGCCAAACAAAGTTGTGCCGAACTTGAATTACTGCTCCTAGCCTGTAGAATGGGCTCCCAGTTCTTTTCTTTGGGTGCATTCACACCACCCTGTTAAGTCCGCTTTTATCAAAATCTAATCAGTTTGCCCAAAACGTCAGGTTTGTTTGTGGAGGTGTGGAGGTGTGAATGCGGAATCGAACTCTGATGCGGAGTGATGCAATACCCTTTTTTTTTTTTTTTGAATTTTTTCAAAAGCTATATATTTACAAGGTTGGATGAGAAGCGCGTAGGGCTGACAATTTTAAGCTTTTTCCCAGGACAGTTTTAAATTATGTCGGTTATGTCTGACGTGTTTTCACAAATACTGCTGTAAATAACAATGCGGGACAGTGTTATTTGTGATGAAAATGTGGGACTGTCCCGCACAAAGCGAGACATCTGGTCACCCTACTAACAGGTGAGAAAATGACCTATGAGGCAGACACTCGGTTTACTTTTAGGACCAGGATTTAAATTGTTCTTTTTAATAAAGCTTGTTGTTAGAGATGTTATCTCAAGCTATCTCTTTAACTATGCAGCGGTAAACTTGGCTGGACGACACAGTGACCACTTTCCCCTCACTATGATAATTTCTCCTACTACTCTTCAATTGTGCATTAACTGTAATTACTGATTCAGTACATGTTCTTTCTCTATTTTTAGTCTTCATGGAAGTTACACTTGGCCCATAGTTTCTGTTTAGCTTCCTTCATGGAGGGAAACATTAGCTACTGCAGTATTGTGGAGATTGTACATTTCACCCTGTCTTTCTGTGTTCAACTCTCTTTCTCTCCTAGACTCTGCGATTGAAGTTGCTATGACTACGTCTACCTCTGATATGAACTGGGGGTTTATTGAAAATTTTACGTACAACACGTTACGTATGTTTCTTTTTAGTATAGTTGCAAGTATTTGAGCATCTAAACAGTAACGACCTGTTTGAAGAGTTTCAGACAGGTTTTAGAGCTCATCATAGCACTGAAACAGCCCTGGTGAAGGTTACTAATGATATTCTCATGGCCTCATATAATGGACTTGTGTCTGTTCTGGTTTTGTCAGATCTCAGTGCTGCTTTTGACACAGTCGATCATAATATTTTCTTAGAAAGGCTTGAACATGTTGCAGGGATCAAACGAACAACACTAAGCTTGTTTAAATCATATTTGTCTGATAGATTCCAGTTTGTTCATCTAAATGATCAATCTTCTTCATACTACAGGGTTACTTTTGGAGTACCACAGGGTTCTCTGCTTGGGCCAATTATTTTTACTATATATATATATATATATATATATATATACTTCCAATTGGTAAAATCATTAGACAGGATGGGATACATTTTCACAGTTATGCTGATGATACACAACTGTATTTATCCATAAATCCTGATGAACCCAGTCAGTTAGGTAGATTACAGGCATGTCTGGAAGACATAAAAACATGGAAGACTCTAAACTTTTTGCTCTTAAATTCTGACAAGACAGAAGTTGCTGTCTTTGGTCCAGAAGCTCTAAAATAGAAACTGATTAATCATCACTTCATCTGGATTGTAATAAATTGGCCTCCAGTAATAACGTAAAGAACCTCAACAAGATTTTTGACCAAGACATGACATTCAAATCCCATACTAAACAATTTTCTAGGGTTTATTTCTTTCACCTCCGGAATATTGCTAAAATTAGAAACATCCTGTCCAGGAGTGATGCTGAGAAACTAGTCCATGCATTTGTTACCTCAAGGCTGGACTACTGTAATTCTTTACTATCAGGTAGTCCAAAAAATTTAATTAAAAGCCTTCAGTTGATACAAAACGAGGCAGAAAGAGTTCTGATGAATATTAAAAAGAGAGATCACATTTCTCCTGTTTTAGCTTTCCTTCATTGGCTCCCTGTTAAATCCAGAATAGAATTTAAGACCCTTCTTCTTACATATAAAGCCCTTAATAATCAAGCTCCATCATACATCAGAGATCTAATTGTTCCTTATGTTCCTAACAGAGCCCTTCGCTCTCAGACTGCAGGTTTACTTGTAGTTCCTAGGATTTCTAAAAGTAGAATGGGAGACAGATCTTTTAGTTATCAGGCTCCTCTCCTGTGGAACCAGCTCCCAGCTTTAGTCCGTGAGGCAGACACTCTGTTTACTTTTAAGGCCAGGCTTAAAACTTTCCTTTTTCATAAAGCTTATAGTTAGAGTGGTTAAGGTCATCCTGAGCTATCTCTGTAGTTATGCTGCTATAGGCTTAGACTGCTGGAGGACAGACTTACCAATTTTCTTAACTCTGCTACTTTTCTCTTCTACTGCTCTCCAGTTGCATTATTTGCTGTTATTTCGACTGTTAACTTTGTTTTCTCTCAGTGTTTTTCTCTCCATGGAAGCTACACCTGGTCTGGTATCCTGCTTGGCTGCCATGCCCTGTTGGACGGGGGGATCGACTGGGATGATCCTCCCAGTAACTGAACATATTCTGTGTCCTCTTATCAACTTTTTTTTTTTAATGTTGAAAGTACTCTTATATCAGTTATTTTTGTTCTTTCCGTGTCTCTGCTCTGTCTTCTTGAACCCCTAGATCAGGGGTGTCCAGCTCCAGTCCTCAAGGGCCGGTCTCCTGCCAGTTTTAGATGTGTCTCTGCTCCAACACAGCTGATACAAATGTTCCAACTACCTCCTCAGCATGGCAAAGATCTGCAGAGGCCTGCTAACAAGCCATCATTTGATTCAGGTGTGCTGAACCAGGGATAGAAGTAAAACATGCAGGATAGTGGCCCTTGAGGACCGACGTTGGCCACCCCTGCCCTAGATGGTAGTGGCAGATGGCCGCTCGCACTGATCCAGGTTCTGGTTCTGCTGGAGGTTTCTTCCTGTTAAAAGGGAGTTTTTCCTCTCCACTGTCACTACATTCTTGCTCAGTTTGGGGGATTGCTGTGGTTGGAGTCTGCATCAACGGGGCGCAACCTCAAGTCAATGACTCAATGCAATCTGCTGAGATTTCTTAAGAAAACTAACTAAAACTTTAAACTGATTGGAATGTTTGTATGTATGATTGTATTAAAATGACTTTTCTTGTGAAGTGCCTTGAGATGGCATCTGTTGGTAATCGGCGCTAAACAAAAAATCTGAATTGAATTGAACCCTTTCAAGTTGGGTATGCATTTAACAGAAGAAATTCAGTGTTGTTTCAAAACTGAATACAAGCAGAACGTTTATGAACAGAACAAAAAGCGCAAGGCTGCGGTTCATCGTGCAACTTTAAAAAGCGACGCCAAAAGAAAACCAAACCGAGAGGAATCTCGAATTTCTAAACTCTGCTGTTGAGGCAACCTTAAGGTCTCTTATTCAGCTACAGTGATGATAGTGAAAGAATGGTCGGCTTCACGTTTTTTCAGCAGGTATGTACTGTATAATAGCTCACTCCACACTCAGCTTAAATACACACATAAAACAATTTAAGCATCACAGGCACTGGAGATCTGAAGCTGTGAGGGATTTTTTTTAAAGGAAAGTGAAAGTTCAGTGTAGGCTTGTTAGTTGTTTTATCAGATATCATTAAAGAATAAAGGAGGTCAATGTAAATACGTATTTTTGTATTTGAATCTTCTCTATCTTTGCATGACTTCACTGCATTAGACCATCATCAAGAGATCATTCTAATTTCTCCAACAGAGGAAAATTGTCTCTGGGAGTATTGGTACTGAGCATTGATACATATAATTATCAGAAGCTACTAAAATACAGTTCACAGTACAAGCAAAATGGAAATGTAAGCAGATTGTTGACCTGACTTGAGTGAAAAAGGGAAGATTTGATTTCTTACACTGGAAAAAAGGCTCAAACTCAAGAAACAAGTTTTAAAAATTAATACAATATATGTTTGCTTGTAATAAGCTAAAAACAAAATTGCCAATGGATCAAGTGAAAATTCTCTTGAAAAGATGTCTTGAAATTAGACAATATATGTAAAAAATAAGAAAAAATCTCCATCAACAAATGATTTTTACTTTCTTGAAAATGGCTTTTTGCGGTGTAACAGGTTTACTGTGGCCTTCACAATTCTCAGATCTCAACACCATCTAAGGATAAATGCTTTTCTTTTTTTCTGTTATGTGACATACTTTCTTAATACAATTGAACTCTGAGTCTTCTCAAAACCGTGTAGGTCACTAATCCCTTTGCCCAACCAGAGCTCCGAGGCAGACAGCTTTTAGCAAGCCTTTCGGAGTTAGACTCAGAGAAAAATCTGGAAATCTTTGCTTTTTTTTTTTTTGTCTTCATTCTTCTTCCCTTCTCTCCCATCTGCTGCGTCTCGTACATTTCAGCTCCCAACCTAAGCCTCTTCACCATCTCAGACAGCACTAAAGAGGACGTCTGCGCCGCATACGGGGAGCTATTTCTGATGTTCTTTTGACTCAAAGCATCTAACAAATCCACTTGGCCTTCATCGAGACACGATAGTAAAGCATTCGAGCCTCGGTTTGTGTGGAGGAGTGTGGCTGTGTCACAGGAAAGGACAGATTTATTCAGAGCTGGAAGCAGAAACTAACTCCCCTGAGTAAAGACATAATTTGAAAGGGACATAAAGAGAATAAAAATACAAAAAAAAAACTGTAACAAAGGAGGAAATGAAACACCAATACTCTCAACTATCACTCTACACGCAAAGATCAGTTGATTTGTTTCCTTGCTGTGCAAAACGCTGAGTATGATTTCACCATATGTGTTAAAAGATCAGTTTGACAAGAAATGAGCAATCATGTGATAACATGAGGTGCTACAAACACCACAGTCGAGTGTTACCTTTGCATATTCCCCAAAGGTGATTTTAAGATTTCACTGCAGCTTGCTAAAAAAAATTCACCAGAATCTTTTTATTCTCCAATCTTAAAAGTAGCTGCAAAAAAAGGTTCAGAACTCCAAACGTTTGATTATGACGGAGTCCAAAAGGAAGAAAGGTGCAGTACATTCTGTTGGAGGGAAAGAGAAAAACAAAGAGCCCCCATAAAAAAAGTCCAGAGGTTTAACCCAGGTTTTAAAAGCATACTGTGCAAACGCCCTATTATGGTCTGCAGACTAAGAAAAGAAACGATTGCTCCAGAGTCCTAAGATGGTGAGCACAGAGTGATACAGAGTATTTTAAGTCAAGTTTCTGACTCCTATGAAAGACAACATTTTGGGAAGATCAAATGCGAGTAATGACTGTAAGACTCACGAAGCAAGTGACAATTTAGTGTCATTTCGTGTACATCAAAACTATCCATCCATCCATCCATCCATCCTATAGCTGTTTAGCCCTAAAGGGTCGAGGGCAGGTGGTATCTATCTTCAATGGTCAATGGCTAGAAAGCAGAGTGGAGGGCACAGGTCTGTTACAGGGCCAAAAGTATACTATGGTCGTTTTCACGCCTGATAGACTTGATTTGTTTGGGGACCAAAATTGCAACATTGTTGCTTTTCTTAAGCTGCACACTTTTCACACTACACTTTGTCAATCGAGCCAAACCTTAAGAGCAACACGTTTACCTCCTCGCCTGTAGCGGCGCCGCACCAAGAAGCACTCAACAGGTACACTTCCTGTTCTGTGAAATGTAAACAAACATGGAGGGGCATCAGAGGTGAGCGGTTTTAGTATTGCTCTGTTGTCTTTGGCAAATGTGTCAGACAAATTCGTTGTATTAACGGGCTCAGCATGACCAGAGAAAGAGGCAGCGTTGTTGTGACGTAGTGGTTTTGGTTGTATTTACCCAGAATACCCTGCACTATATCTGCTTCCTGCTTTTGGAGCGTCCCCCGGCCCTCTTGGCATTCACATATGCAATCGAACCGCACCAGAGTTCACTTCAACCGAGCCAAAACCTAGGTTTTTTGGAGGACCAGAGTTTAATTTTTCGATCCGTATCCGAGTTCGATTGCGCATTCCCACCTTTCCATACGAACCGGACTTTCTGGGTAAAAGAATTGGAGTTCGATTAAAGCGGACTACACAGGGCTGGAGTGAATGCACCCTATAAGATGGATTTGTGGGGATGGGCAGCACCTGTCAGATCCCAACCAACGGGAGCATGTTTGCTAAAATAGCAGTTTTACTCTAGTGGTAAGCAACAACTTGTCCGTGTTAAGTCTCCATGTTAACCAACTGGCTGATGGGAGGTGGTACTCTCCATTTCCTTCATGACTGCATCTGGTTTAGGTCACACTCTCAGAATAGCATAAGGATGTCTCGCAACAGAACCGCTGCAATATTGTCGGGACGGACGTTTGCTGGCAGCCTGCTGGTTTGTCTAACTGGATTTAGAGATATTAACGAGCAAGAGAAAGCGTTGGTAAAGTTGTTTCCTGGAGATCAGCTTTAAAGCTCTGCTGCCCAGCCTCCAACTCCAAGCACACCACATTCCATGTGTTCTCAATCTGCCAGCCTGGTCAACCCCTCAGTCGGCCATGCAGCCCTTTCTCTTCTTTTTTTTATTTTCTTTATTATGAATTGTTGGGGTTTTTATTTCCTGATGTTATGGACACGGAGACGGAAAATTAAGGAGAAGAAAGAAAGAAGATGAAGAAGAGAGGTAGGAAACAAAATGTCATGAGGAGGGTGAGTTGAAAATACAAGAGAGGAAGGGGAACAAAGAAAACACAGGAAAACATTGAAGTCTGCCTCCATACCCACAGGACGGCAGAGAGAGGGGGAAAAACAAAACACGAAAAAGGAACATCGACAAACCCAACCAAACATTGTGAACTTAAGAATTACACAACCACATCACACAAAAATAGATATAAAAATACAACAACAATGTCACAGAAAAACTCATGGTACCGATTAATCAAGCTCTAGTAATGATAACCTCAGCCCAAGAATATATCCTTAAACACCAGAGACCCCACATCAATGTGTGTGTGTTAGCATGCTGGTGCATATAAGGTTTCTCCATAAGAGTGTTCGATAGTTGGTGTGAGAAGACATCAATCCGTCCCCCAGGAATCGATGCAGACATGAAGGAGATCGGAGCAAAGACGTCCAAAGGACCGCCAGAGCCCCAGGCGGACCCGGCCGGAGCCGACCGCATCCCCCAAGAGAGGAGCAAAGGAGAACCCCAGCGGAACATCCAGCGGCCTCTATGCAGGGGCCCGGGGGGCAGCAGTGACGAGCCCACGGGCTCCGCCGGCAACCGGCAGCGCCGGGGCAGGCCGGTCAATGGACCGGGGGAGCCAGGGCCCAGGGGCACCCCAACCCCCAGCAGGGACCAGACAAGGGACCGGCCAACGAGGGGCCCCCGGCACTGCAGGGGCCGCGGCCGCCACGCGACGCCTCCGCCCTAGGCCAATCCCCACCGCCAACATCCCAGCGCCCCACCAATAGCCGCAGGGGACGGACAGCATCCCCAGGCTGGGCTCAGTCAGCATCTGGACGCCAAGTTGTACCCGCTCCCGGGTCCTGATCCCGTGCAACGCAGGGCGCCGAGACCAGGCCTCAAACGAGGGCCAGGGCCGGTCCAACCCGCCAATGAACCGGCCACGCACGGTGCGCACAGAACAGGTGATCAAACGAGTAGAGACGCCGGATCCGCATCCCGCCGAGCCACCGAGCAGGCACCACCCAACAATCCCAAACCTGGCACCTCTAAAAGAGGTGCCCCAACCAACCAAAGGAAGATATCGGCCCAGCGCATCGGCCGACCGACACACCGGCCCCCCCAGGCCCGGCCAGGCACGCACCAGGTCCGAACCGGATTGACCACCGGCGCAACGGCAGGCAGGGGCCCCCGTCACCGGCGGGGAGTGACGGAGGGGAAATAGGCCCCCCATTAAGTGTAAGGCCTGAGATGCACCAGGCGAGGGGGCAGACCAAGATCCAACCTGACAGGTAAACAAAGACATACAGACACAGTCATACGTTCCCTCCCTCTTAAACACATACATTCTCACTGACTCACCAAGACACCCAAAAAAATGACGCTGTACCGTCACTCACACACCCCATGCACACTTTCTCTCTGCCCTTTCTCTTCAACGAGTCATTCACCATCCGCCATTCCTGAAAGCCATCCTTATTTTCATCAAATGCTATACCTCTGAAGCTAGGTATTGGCCGGTATGAGATACTCAAGGTATGATATATACTGTATGTGCTTATTTTGCTAAATATTATCCATTTTCTGTTGTTCAACACAAGTTGAATAAGTTGATATTAGCTGGTTAATAAATTAGTCAAGCTATCTCCTTGGGTAGCTAGCCTGCATTCAGCCGATTAAGAGACATGTCACTCGTCACTTGCTAACTGTAAAGTTAAGGACTTACCTTACTGTAGCGCAAGGGATCTGTACGTTTTCACACCATGTTTTTCACAACCAGAAACATTTACAAATAACCAAATTTGTACGGCAATTTGGCAAGCAGTGTGCAACAACAGGGTGGGGGGGGGGGGGGGGGGACAGAAAAGCCTTTATGTCTCCCCAATACAGATCAACAATCCTTCCTGCCCTTTCTCTGGCATCTCATTTAAAGCACTTTATGCCATAAGAGGGCTATGATTGAAAGTAGTTGGGATTTTTTAACCGTGGTATTCCTTGGTTTTGAAAACTTTCCAATCCCAAATCATAGTGCATGGAGCCATTGTTTTCTTAAAGCAACAGAGGGCATTTCTCAAGTCAGTCTTGGAACAGTCAGTCCTGCTTCATTACAGTGTCACTAAATAGCTTCTCCAGCACAGCTATGTGTTCTTTCAAGCTGTTCATCTCAGATCACAGTAATACTCATGGTCTGGCAATCATCTACTTCTTTCTTCTTCTTCTTCTTTCTTCTTGTCATAAATTGTTTTTGCTTTGTTTTGTTCTCTTGGGTTTAAATTACATAAAGATGTGAAGATGTCTACCAGTAGAAAAGGAGACCATATGGTGTAATTAAAATTCTAGGACAAGACAATGTGGTGAGAAAAGAAAAGGGACTCTGCATGTGCATATAATCGTCCAATCTGATAACCATTTCATAAGATAGACCACAGAACAGAACGAAATGTCCATCAGAGGAGTTTGTCCTCAACAGTCTATGAGGAATAAAGTGACCGTTTATTGCAAAATTTATTCATTTATTCCATTCATTTAGCATTTTTTTGTTTTAGAATTTCAGGTGATACAGTATATTACTTACATTTTTAGTTAGTCTTCTTTTTTTTTTTTTTGATTCTGGTTTCTAAGCCTGGAGAGTTCTAAGCAGAGTTCAGAGTTGATATGAAAAAATACCAAAAAACGTAATTCTTCAGGCTGCAGCAATATGCAAACGTTCTCTGGCAATGGCTGAGGGCATAATCTTACTAACAGACTCACAGTGCAGTGTACATGAAGGCGTGGCCACAGTTGGTAATTCAATTTGAATGCCGTTAATTGCTCCGGATAGCTGCGTTGCATGTAGGTAAAAGGTTAAAGGGAGTCCCTGATGCTAAATCGAAGGGTGACCTTCTAAAATGAACCGATTGAAGGGAGAACCCGCCCACCAAAGTGCTGTGAAAAAGTATTTGCCTCCATACAGATTTTGATTTAAAAAAAAATGTGTCACATATTTCAGCTTATCAGGAAAATGTTCATAGCAGACGAAGACAACTTAATTCCATACAAAAACTAGTTTTCTAACATTTTTAAGGGAATTCAAAACCAACCTGTCTCTTACAGAAAAAGTAATTGCATCTAAACCTAATAGCTGGTTGTGCCACCCTTAAGCCACAACAAATGCCCTCAAGCGTATTCAATAACTGCCAATGTTTTTTTGTTTTTTTTTTACATCCGTGTGGAAGAACTGTACCACTTTTCTTTGCAACATTAGTTTTAGTTAGCCACATTGGAGACTTTTTGAGCCTGAACTGTCATGATCTAAGAGACTATAGTTTTATTTGTCATATGTGGTGTTTTGTATTAGGTTTGAGTTTTAATATTAGCAGTGTTAATTTAATGTTCTGTTTTGTGCATTTTTTTCCTTTGTTTCTTCATCGGTTAACTTCCTCCTAGTCATGGTCCTCCTCACACAGCTCCAGTACATTCAGTTATTTTGACTTACCAGAGTTTCCATGTTTCTAATCACCTCCCCAGTCTGTCAGTTTATTAACATAAACTTGCCTTCTGTTGTCATTCTAATTCTTCGCAGCCCTGCCTGGTCCTGTTTCCCTCCTCGTTTGCTCCTCTCCACTGTACCTAATTTTAATAGTATGTTATGTTAAACAGTGTCAGATGCTTTACTGAGGTCCAAACGTACCAGCACTGTGGTTCTACCACGGTCTGTATTTATGCTGGTGTCATTGAAGACTTTGTCGAGGGCAGTCTCAGCGCTGTGGTGCGCACGGAAACCACAGTTGGTCATTGTTAGGAAGAGATTTAACTGTTGAAACACATCTTTTTCAACAACCTTGCTGATGAATGGATGATTAGAGATTGGCCTCTAGTTCTGCATTAGAATAGAATAGAATAATTCTTTTTTGTCCCACAAAGGGGAAATTCACATTTAGATTCACAAAAGAAAAGTATAAAAACAGAATTAAGAATAATAAATGTACATGAAGGACAAAATTTCAAAACCAACCATTAACCCGTTTCTAGGGTTGTTCTTCTTCAGCAGTGGTTTGATATCTGCTGTTTTTAAAGCCAGGGGGAAGACACCTGTAAGGAGGGATGAGTTAACTATTTGAATCAGATCAGACCCAATGACAGGGAATCATTTCTTAAGAAAAACTGTGGGTAAGAAGATGAGTTTGATTGGTTAATGATTTCTTCAAGTTTTTTGTTGTTGTTTTTTGGTTTAGTTTCTGGAATTCAGACATGATCTCCAGATTGGTGTTGAGTGGGGATGACATTGTTCATGGATTTGGTACCAAGTTACAGACTGACCCTCTAATTTCTAGAATCAGCTGAACTTTTGTTGGAACTGAATTTTTATTTTTTATTTTTTCTGATTGCTAAATTTGGATTTAACTCAGCCTGCCTACTCTTCACTTATGCTAAAATCTCATTTGACAGCACCATGGTGATTTATAATACACATACTGGTATTTGAATGGCACAGTGGGCAAGCTTGATTATATTAGATGGGTGGACTCTGCTTGCAGAGGTGATTTAGCAGCATGTTGCAAAATCCCGCTCCACATTAGCCGCGTTTCACTATCGGAACTTCAGGGTAATTTTACCGGACCTTCATCTGAAGGGGTAAATCTGTTGTCCCGCTCCTCTTAGCCGTCATGTCTCCATACAAAATTGTCCCTTCAAGGAATTTGCCAAGACGTCCGCATATCACGATGTTTCGGCAGTGGGTGGCTTCACTGATCAGCGCCAAAGGGGGGCCCACAGCAGCAGAGAAAAACAAGAGATCGACAATGGAAGAAGCAGGGACGTTTGCTTCATTTTTGTTTGCTATGTTGTTATAAACTGCTTCGCCAGCAACTCTTCCAGTTGTATAAAGCCAGTTGTTTGGCAAACGTCTGCTCAGTTCCCTCTGAGTTACAACCAATCAGCGCAACTTAACCAATCTACCGGGCCATTCCCAAGTACATACCCCAAGACTGGTACTCGGTTGGTTCCTGAAGTGGCCCTGATGGCCCGGTCCAGTGTAGGGGTTTCACGCGCATACCACGAAGGTCCAGTAAAATGATCCCGAAGGTCCCATAATGGAAAAGCTCCTATTGTCCTACGTGTTTCACAAAATGTCCTGCCTGGGACACTCCCATGTCTGCCAATTTGGCAGGCGTAGCTCGAAGGTTTTCATGAACATTGACACTTAAAATGTTCTAAAAAGATATTTATTCAGTTTTGTGATACATTTTTCAAGAATTTTACATGCACTTACAATACATACAACTTGTAATACAAAGGTTGGTCTGTAATTCTTCAGTTACAGATTTCAAAATTGGAGTAATCGTGGCGGGCTGCACAGTCACTGTTGCCTTGCAGCAAGAAGGCCCGGGTTCAAATCCCAGCCTGGGATCTTTTGGCGTGGAGTTTGCATGTTCTCCCTGTGCATGCGTGGGTTCTCTCCGGGTACTCCGGCTTCTTCCCACTGTCCAAAAACATGATTTGTTAATTGGTCTCTCTGAATTGCTGTTAGGTATGAGTGTGTGTGTGCACGGTTGTCTCTGTGTTGCCCTACGATGGACTGACAACCTGTCCAGGGTTTACCCAGCCTCTCGCCCAATGAATGCTGGAGATAGCTATCAGTGTAGTGTAGATAATGGATGGATGGATGGCTGGATGGAGTAATCATGGCCTCTTTCAATGATTTTGGTACAGTACAATGTCTGATTGATCTAAATTGATCATGTGTATATGGTATGTGAGTATGTATCTTAGAAAATGAATAAGACTTGAAATTATTAACCAATCCCTACTGATCTTTAATTGATCAATTATGGAGACCACTCAGTAGTTGTTTCTATTATAAAAAGAGGTATGGAGTTGTTTACTGGGTAAGAGGCACTGAATGAAAAGGGGTTGAGATTTCTTCTAATCTTTTTTGAAATGAATTATATATAGTTGTCGCAGCAAGCTGATTGTTTCAGTTGTCGGCTTTATGGGATTATATCATCAAAGTATGAGGAGTGAGCTGCATAGGTTAGTGGGGTATGGAAATTTGTTTCCTTGCGAAAAAAATAGCACTGTGATTAGAGAGCTCAGTTAAGAGGATTTTATGTTTAAATAATTCAAAAATTGTAGAAAAAAAACATTCACATGTCATGTAGGCTTTAGCAAATCGGTCAGGATCTTTGTTTAGGGTTCGATTGTCTCGTTTTTTCCATTTCATTATCTCATTTAATTCCCCTGATTTCCTGCTGGGAATTAATGTGTGCAGGCAGGAAATGTCTGCAGAAACCCCTTCTATTGATGCACTCGCATTACAATGTGACGAATGGCTAAACAACACTCCTCTGTTTGTTTTTTTTACTTTTTATTCATCTTAGCTTAGAACAGTGTGGGCCAAAGTCAGTCCTCAAGGGCCGGTGTGTCCTGTGTGTTTTAGTCCTTTCCATGGTTAAACACACCTGAATCAAACGGCGGTCCATTAGCTGGCCTCTGCAGAACTTTAACATGCCGAGGAGGTAGTCGTTTGTGTTGGAGGAGAGACGCATCTAAAACTGACAGGACACCTATGCTATAGACCAGTGTTTTGCAACCCTGCTCCTCATGGCACAATGCCCTGCATGTTTCAGATGTTTCCCTGGCTTCAGCACTCCTGATTTCAATTGATTGCTGATTAACAGGCTACCATCATGTCGTTAGCTCTTGGGAGTCCACGCATCCACGTACAAGAGTTCAAAATCATTCAAAGAGCAAGCTGTTTGAAGCAAACAAAGCTAAAACTGTCAGTTAAACCCAGGTTGGAGCTTTATCAACACCTTTTAGGTGTGTTTATGTAAGGAGAACAGAGCAGTGTAGTCTCAAAAACTTGTTTTATTTAGTGTATGAAAAATACCAGAGATGTAGAGTACCCAAAAGTATTACTCAAGTAACAGTACCGCTACTTCAACAAATTTTGACTCAAGAAAAAGTCAAAAGTGGCCGTCCAATTATTACTCAAGGAAGAGTAAAAAAAAGTATTCTGTAAAAAGGCTACTTGATTACAGAGTAACTGATCATGAAATCAGATTAAATGTCTAAAAACGAAAAGAAATATCAGGTGTTGTGCAAATCCTGGTATTTTAAAGGATAAAATGAAGATAATAATGACATAATAAATGACATCATTACGAAATAACAAATATAGGCAGAAGAAACACTTTTCCAAATCTGTTTGTTTTTCCAGTGTAAAACTTATGAAACTAAAACTTACAGTAGGCAGTGTGTATTATGTTAGAACAGGTTAAAGGAGTACTTCCAGTGACAACATAGCCGATATTGTTTGCTGTATCTTCTTGAGCAACACATGCTACATCAGGCTCAGCAGCGTTGGATGCATTTTTGGTTAAAACATGTTTGCTCTTCCATCAGTGAAGTTACTCGCAGTACGTCGACTATTCTGAAATTTTACAACGATATTTCATTATAATAAGTAAAAGTGAAAAGTATGACGCAAAACTAAAATCATGCTTTTTCCAAAAAAGTTACTCAAGTAAATGTAACTAGTTACTATGCACCTCTAAAAAAACTTGATGCATTCTCTGAAAGGATCAAATGATATCAACTCGCAAACGTCAATATAAACTGGAATGAGCTTGTTTTGGATGTGGAGTCACCATCCAGCCGATCTTAACTGCTTCAAGACTGAGACTGTTACGTCACCCGGATGCCCCTTAATCCGCCCGGGGGTAGGGGGGGTGGGGGTGGGGGGGTCGACCCAGCTGTGAGGCCAAGATAAGCAGTGACCACCGAGATGCGACTGCACAAGTTACAGCGGCCGCACGCATCGCCAGATGTATCCCACCAGGTCAAAGGGTCAGAGCTGACCTCCATCCTCACCTCTGAAGCAGAGATGAGAAGTTTGAGCGACGTGGCAGGAGAGGCTTGCGTGGACCGGATTCACGGCAACTCGTTTCCAACGCGTGGCCGTGCGTCAGAGTGTGTTTCTGGTGGGATAAACGTGCGGCTCACCGCGGCTTGACAGGGAGCGCAGTGCTGGAGGATCATTATGTAAGGTGGCCCGCGTAGAGCTGCGGGAGAGATTTAAAACGACCCAAAAATCGCCTCGGCAAAAGCGACACGTTGAGTTTACCCCCCCCCAAAATCAGTTTAGAAAGGCAAATCAAATTTAGAGTGTGCACGAGTTGCCTGCAGAATTATTGATATTGCACATGGACTTCCATAAGAAAATCTTGAATTCACACGATCAGCATTGTTCGCTTGAAATCCCCAATAGACTAATTACATCACAGTTTTGTTTTTTGCCCTCTATTCCAACTGTAGCTGGCGAAAAACACTTGTAGGAAACAACGCGGCCACTCTCGGTGTGTCACTTGGGGAAACTCTGACCCCACTTACATAACCCTCAGAGCCGATGAGTGACGTTCTTGTTTTTCAGCAGCTCAGCTCCTGGATTCGGTCCACGGGAACACGGAACGCAGACTCGGCTGGGATTACATGTGTCATGTTTATGTTTCCCCTTTTTTTTTTTCTCCTGCATGAAAGAACCTCACTGTGTGGTTTTATATGGAAGACAGATTTATGGGTGTTCCCTGCTTCACAGTTATGTAAGTAAAGGTTTTTATGCAGAGTTAAAGGTGCAAGGATCTATATAATATGGGGCAAATTTATAGCAAATGTAATCTCAAAGCATTTTACAAGACAAATAGATCCAGTTTCTGTACAGAAAAATATTCTCTGATTAATCTAAGCAGATTTGGTAGACCCTGATTCTATGGGTGTTTTGTCGAAATTGTAGTGATCTGTAATACAATTGTACAAATCTGCAAAACTGGAAGAAGAAAAAATAAAAATCCAAATCCAGACTTTGGTGATTCTCACTAATTATTTCACTATAGATCGATAAAATCCTTTACCTACCCAATTAAAGCAATCATAAAGTCACAGAAACAGTCACTCATACATTTTCTCAATAAAACCCAGCTTTTACATCCAAAGATGTGTGGCTTTTGTCCCTGAGGTTTAATACATCTGCGCCCCCCAGTTAACCTTTTTATAATATCAAAGCTAATATAATCAGATCACTATTCAGAACACTTTGATACAATGAACCATGAGATCCGTCTAAGGAACCGAAAGTTTCACTTCCATCAGCAAGGTTTAATTTATAGCTAAAAACAGACAAAACGTGACGAAGTTGGTGGAACAAGATCAACTTCTGAAAGCTGCAATATGGGCGTACCACAAGGTGTTACTTTTAGACCACTTTCGCTCTTGCATTATTTACCAAAGTAAATGTTATTTTAAAAAATGTACGCAAACGATGATGTCAGACATATTTACACTTAAGTCTAAAAAAGTGCAGCCGTAAACCCTCGTCTATTGGCGGTTGAGTAGTCACAGGTTTTTCTGTGTAACATAATTCCAAATTATTCGTGGAAATTTTGCATATTCGCATATTCTTTTCCCCATAAAGCATATCTAATATGTTTCAAAGAAAATGCTTGGGAAGCTATAATCTCTGCAATCAATGCTACTTGACATGCTATTGGCTGGTGTTTGCAAAGCAGCCAATCCAGAAGCAGCATTCATTTTATTAGGAACAAACTGTCTGTACTCCAAGAGTGGAAATATAAGGAAGGCTGTGGATTTTAGCTTCCACATATTAAGGTATATTTGGTGTTTGAACTATTACAATAGGCATTTATACACGTTTTTAAAAGGAGGTCTCAAGTATTCACAGATTTCAGATGTTTGCGGGCATCTGTGTTCTACTGTAGTTGGATTCTCACGTGGTTTGAAAATGAAAGTGAAATACAAACAGTTTATTAGTTTACATATTTTGGTGTTTTTTAATGATCAACATAAATTTAAGCCTTAAACTAGTTTTTTTTTTTAAAGTATCAAACACTGTCAAAACCTTCCCAAATGGCTTCGTGTCATAAGACTATGTCGGCCTATAAAGACCGATGAATAATATTTGCATGCTGGGATCCCATCCAAGTCCTTCTCAGTGTGTAACTGTCTGGTCAAAGCAGTTTAACAAGTTCCAAAGCCTGTGATGCCTTTGTAGAAACACGCTCTAAAACATTTAGATCAAATTTTTTTGTTTTGTTAAATCTTCACCCCCCCTTAAATCACTGTTAAATGTGTTAATGGCCTTTCATCAGAGGAAGCCAAATTATTTTAAAAGCCAAAAGTGACAGAACTATGCCAAGGAGAGAAGTTCATAGAGACTAGAATGCAGCTACACTGTAACAAATTTACTGTAAAATTTACAGTAACTTACTGGCAACAATTAGCCGGGTAGTTACTGTGAATGTTTTAAAGTTACAGTACTGTAGTTCCAATATACAGTATTTTGTGCAGTCACTGTATTATAAAAATCTATTAAATACTGTATTTTTAGTTGCATTTACAGTATGTTTTGTTTTTTTAACCAGTAGAATACCAATTAAATACTGTAATTTTAATAGTATTTACAAAATACAACATAATTTAAATCATGTTTGATTTAAAAGAGTTTGCCAACAATATGAACTGAGTTTGTTTTTTTTTACAACCGGTTTGAAACAAAGGGTAAAGAGTCTAATCTGTGAAATATATACAATAAGTCGATACTTTTCTTCTTCTTCATTTGGCGTTGTTTTCTTCTTGTCCATTTTTTTTGCACTGGGTTACATGGATTCTTGTGCGTTGTGTTATTGTTTGGTACCGTTCTATTTGTAGTTTTACCTTTAACTGGGCCTTTCAAATCAGCCACTGGAAAGGGCACCTGGAGACAGCAAAACAATGACTTCCTTTTTTCTTTTAACATCGCATCTAGGCTTCAACTCGGTTCAAATTATTTATTTACTTTTTTTTTTTTTACTGAAGGAGACTTAGTACCATGTTGTATAGAAGTCAAGCCTCAACTTGCACTGGTATCATTACTCGTCCGTCCCAAAAAGAACGAAAAAAGACTGAAGAAGAAAAAGGGCCACCAACTGAAACTGGCTTGTTGACGGAGATAAGCAGAAGCTCTAAGCCCGTAGAGATCATGTCAGACCAATCAGGTTGGCTCTGGCCCATGGGACTCGGGGATGGGGGGGTGGGGGGCCCTATGCTCACTGCGTCAGTTATTATTCAGTGTAAACATATATCCTGTGGGGAGCTGGTAGCTTTTCCTATTTAATTTGGTATAATTTTCTTAACATAATTTGAATATACCAAATCTATCCCACTGAACATGTTACTTTCTTCTTTTTTTTTTTTTTATCAAACGACTGATAAATTAGTATCATACCCCAGCTTCACTGTTAAGTCTACAAATGCCGAAAACTCATGTAAATCCAAAATGTTTTAATTTTTGAGCTGCTTCTGATTGGCAATCTAAACATGTAGAAGGTTTTAGGGCTGATTTATTTAGAACTGATGTTTGTTAGGAGAAGAGTAAAGAAAGGGGTAAAAATGAAGTAGTATTAGGCTAAACATGTTAAGACAAGACATGGAAATAATAATTATATGTGTACATCTCTGGCCACACAGAGACATGGGTGATGACCCTTTTCAGCAGTTTGCATTGATGGAGCTCTTGTTCTGGCACTTTCTAGTAGGGATCTTTTTTTTTTTTTGCTTTGTCCCAGAGCCATATTACAATATTCGTCCCAGTCCGACGAGAATAAAGTTATGGATTTTATCATAAGTATTACAGCAGTTGTAGAGTCTAACAGACTGCACAGTAGAATTCATGGTGGATTCTATGATGGTGAGCTTGTAAGGTTCTGCTGTTCCCCTTTTAAGGTGAACTTGCTCGGACGACCAGTATGTTGTTTTTTTTAAACGTCCTCCATCTTTGTAGACAAATTTCAGGAAAGGATAGTGGCTTGCTTTTTATTTCTTTTTTAGACCTCTTTAAAATGTCTTACCAGAATTCTGAGCTTCTACAATGTTTCATCCTTCTTTTGGCTTCAGACAGCTTGTTCCCAATCTCTTATCACTTTTTCTTCAAGAGACAAACCAAACTAAATAAATAATAAAACTGAATAATGATGTTCTCATCATGTGAACCTGATGGGATACATGTTGGATTTTAGCCATTTTAAGTTGGAATAAATGTGGTGTCCTAATTTACTCCTCACTAGACATTGCATTTTTAATTTAAAAATTACAGAAAGTTTTAAAATGTGTATTCTTTGTTTTAATTGTTGAGTTATGTTAAAACGAATCCCTCGGAATGGTCCAAGTTGATAATAAATATCCGCATGTCCAAACATGCAACAAAAACGCGTTTTCACGACTGTATATTATATAAAAAACATATGTAAAAAGGAACACGTAATCATAATTATGGGTCCCCCTCCCCTTCTCTTCTTAATGTTTCGAAGTGAACATCGGGAATGGTGATATTCACACTATACGGAGGCAGAAAAGCCCCCAGTGGCGACACGCCGCGGAAAAGTGGGCTCGAAGTCGCAGCTTGCCGTCGCCGCCATTGCCCTCTTTCTCCATCCCGACTCACTCGTTTCAACTCCAGGTGCGTTTTTGTTTACCTGCCTGCCTGCTCCGTCCCAGGCGAGAACGCTCGCGCGCCGGGGAAGGGGGGGCTCCACAAGGACGGACCGTACCACCGCAATGATGAAGAAGAGGTAGGGGAGTCCGCGAGTGAAAGCAAGGCTTTTTCTACCGATATCAGGTTAGTAGTTGCTTTTGTCCCCACGCGTAAAACGTAACGTGTATTAAATAAAATTTCAA
This sequence comes from Valencia hispanica, assembly GCA_963556495.2. Classification (NCBI taxonomy): domain Eukaryota; kingdom Metazoa; phylum Chordata; class Actinopteri; order Cyprinodontiformes; family Valenciidae; genus Valencia; species Valencia hispanica. Next base: position 14,154,068 of record OY747714.1, on the reverse strand, counting down.
ATGTTCCTGAAGCAAAAAAACATCGACTTTGGGTGGTTTTTGTCGCTAGCTGTTTGGCTCATAAGTTTCTTCCCCCCGACACACACCCCTCTCTACGAACTTTGAGGCTCCATCTTGCCTTTTGATTGACCGCTACATGTTTTTTTCCCCCACTGGGTGCTGAGTTTTCCCCCTGCTGGAAAGAAATAAAGCAACAGTGGAAGGCTGGGAAGAAAAACGACACGGCGGAAAATAAGAGAAGTGGAGGAGAAAAGTATAATAACAACAACAGGAGCGTCGCGGGAAAACTTGGAAGGGGGTGACAGGTTGGAAAGAGAGCAAGAAGAAACTGAGCAAGTGGGGAACGAGACTTGCCACATCATTTATTGGCTTCAAATTAAAAGGTGCGTTTCTCCTGCTGTTTTCTCCCCTTCTTTGCGCAAGATAGTAATTTATTTTGAAAGTGTGTGTTTTTTCTCTCTTTCCTCTTTAATAGTGAATCGTATTAACGTCGAACGTGTGGCTGGAATGTATTCAGCTCAACTCATACCCTGTAAAAGACTCATACCCTGCTTGCAAAATAATACATGTTTTTAATTAACGCGAGAGCTCGTGGCAGAGAGCGTGTTATTGATGCGCACATGCAGCCAGTGGGCTCTTTGTTGCTCTCTCTCTCCTCCAGCCTCTTGTTAAAGTAAGTGTGCGGCATTTCAGAATATAGGCTGGTATTGACTTTTTTTTGCCGCACAAACTTATAGGATATACGGAGCACCTCCTCCTCCGCTCTCCTCCATCCATTTCTGTATTGCCTTCCAGCCGCAGCCATGCTTTCCTTTGTGCCGTCAAACAGTTCACTCCACACGGCTGCAGCTGTAGGCTGTTTTATGGTTCGGTGTTTATTTTATTTTTTTTACGCCATAGCGAGGTTGTATTTTTTTTCCCTCCCCTTAATGGGAGGCGCTGGGAGGGAGCCGCCACATTGCCAAATGTGTGTCAATGTCAAATGGAGGTGTGTCCCCTTGTGTGTGCCTTTACTGGCCATCCCCGTCTTGGCTTGGGTATGAAAAGCACGAGAGAAACCGGCGACATGAAATGTCACAAAAAGAAAAACGGTGGTTTTCATGAGTGAAACACCAAATATCTTTTAGATATAACCTATTCTTGAGGCGCGAGGAGGAAGAGGGGGCGGGGGGTGTTTTGGTTCGGCAAACATTCACTCACAGAGAGACGCACGCACCCGGAGAAGCTCGCGCGCAGCTTCTGTGAGTCATACCGCATTTGGAGACTCGCGCTGCTTGAGTGAAGTGGAGCCCCCTTACCGAGAAGCCTGCGCGCGCGCACACACACTTAAGACAGCAGTGCCGCGAAAGTGGCACTTGTTTTTGATTGAAGTTGTCTCTCTGATTAAAGATAGGCTCACGAGGTAATGGGAAACGCACTTGTTTCTGCACGCGCTATGATAGAAATGATGGATGGGTTGCTACGAAAACAGCCACACATATTTACCCCCCCCCCCCCCCCCCCCTTTTTGCTGGGGCGTGGTGTATGTTCAGCACTTAACATCGCCACGCTTGTTTGTTTTATTTGTTTTTTTTTTTTTTACAAAAACAATTAATTACAAGAACAGAAGTTTAAAAAAAACTACAAATGGAATGATTTAAAGGGCTAGTTTGCGAATTCTGAATAACTCAAAGCTGAATTCTGTTCCAACTTAGCCAGAATTGGCTGCTAAAATTTGATCTACCCATAAGCTAAAGTAGTGAGTTTGCAATTTGAATTGAAACAGTTTCTACAACTGACAGCAATATCCACAACTGACGGTCGACTGTGGCCCAGTGAGAAGAGTTGTCCGCGGCAAATAGTTCGGTTCTAGCTCCCTTCTCATGTTGATGTGTCCTTGGGCAAGGCACTAATGTCCAAGTTTCCTACTGGTCGGTGTTTGAAAGTGTGAATGTTCGTGATTAAAGGAGATGCATGGTGTAAACGTATAAGGGGTTGGTTGGTTTGACTAGAAAGGCACCATGTAAGTTTAATACATTTGAGTTTGAGTTGACAATAGACTGCTGCAAATGCTATTGTTAGTGGAAGAGAATTAAGAGAAGAGAGCAGTAATGTGACATTACATGCTAAAGTTTCTCACACATGGGACTAACTTTCCTACTAATGGTGAGAGGTGTATTTTTCAGGAGGTGCACCACTAGGTTCTGCACTGGATAGTGCAGCAACAGGAGAGAAGTGGGGGAAGAGACATTCGGCAAGTGTCGAACCCCAGGACAACCGCTTCGTTACTGAGGCTTCTGAACATGGGGCGCCCGACACAACGACTGAGACAGACGCTCGAACCGGCAACCCTCCGCTTACAGGATGAACTCCTACCTCCTTCGCCACAGTTGTCCTAGATATAGTCAAAATCGTAATTTCCGATAGCGATATGAACCGATACCCCCAGATAGACGTCTACCTAAACGTTCAAGGTTGGCTCAGAAATGCAGAAGACACAGGATATGTTGCAAGTTTTGCCAAACATAGAAAAATATCCTGCCTTACTCGGGAGAAGGCGGAGCTAGTTACAGAGTTCGTTGCAACTGTTAGCGCGAAGGATCGGCAACCATTGGGAAGTTGTTCGTTTTTGAGCTACTGAGATTTCTTTGGTTGCAACATCTCATCACTGATACAGTAAACCCCCCCGGTGCAGAAACATTTTCAGCATGACTTGGAATCTTAATAAGTGACCATTTTAACCAATAAGCTCCGCTAACATGTCCCCATGTAGTCGAGACAATATGAACATCATATTGTGCTTGATCTGCTCCTGTGGCTGTGAGCTGATTACATTAGTGGAAAGACATGACTGCACACTTCAAAGTATTTTCTGCTCCTCTAATCTTCCATACAGCATGGGTTATTTAGGTCACGGTAAGAAATGGTTCTGCAATGCATCCTTTGTGTTTAGCTGATTACTGAACAGATGCCGGTCTGTGGAAGAGGTGCTGTGTAGCATTTCCTCACCAGTAAGAAGTATTTAGTTTTTAGGAAATTATGTCATCGATAGATGTCAGAATGACTCTCTAGACTTTGAGGTATCACTACTCTTACATGAGTAAAATTTCTGGATGCCTTACCCAACATGAATAATTTCAGGGAAGGGAGAAAATAAACATATTTTTGCCAAATAAATGCACGAGACACAGACACACACCTGTAGTTTATGTTAAAGTGAGGCCTCTTGTTTGTACACAAGCTTTGTTCTTCTATTTTCTGTCCGTTGGGCCATTTGGAGATATAGACATCATACGTTGTCAATGGAAGTAATTTACCCTTTTTTAACTTGTGTGTGTGTGTATATAAATATATATATACCCATTGTAAGTATTGGCTTCATAAGGTTTTTTTTTATTGAAAAAAATTAGCATGTTTCTCATGTTTTTTTAAATTTATTTTGTAAACATCTTATTTATTTGAAGTAATTCAGTGTTTAAAATACTATAATTTGCACATCATATTATTGTCAGTCTAACAATTTTTAAATATTACATCAAATGTTATGATTAAATAGTTACTCAGTACTTTAGTAGCCGTTTAAACAAATACATTTTTACTCCTACTTGAGTAATTTGTTTTGGACAGCTACTTATTACTTTTACTTGAGTAAAAATATGTTGAAGTGGTTCTACTGTTACTTGAGTATAATTTTTGACTACTCTACTCACCTCTTCTTAATAATTACAAAAGTAATAATGAGATATTTAGTAGTTTAAAGGTTTGATCCAGGCTCTGAAAATCTAAAGTGACAATATTCCTGAAGCTAATCAGGTGAAATGTTCTACATAAGTAGAAGTACGATAAACAAAGAACAAATATATAAGTGAAAGCAAGCTCGGTCTGAAACAGTGGCTAAAAGGGATTATTTCCCGGGGACACACGAATTACATCGGTAAATGATGGTGGTGTAATCATTTGTTTCAGAATACGAGACTATTATACATATTGATTTTGAAAACAAATGTTTTTAACTGTATATTTTATTTTATTTCTTGGGTGGAGGGGAGGGTTCCGAAATAAAAAGCTATGCTTTAATAATCTGAAACCAGTGTAGAATAATTAAATAGTTCTTGGATTTTAATGCTTTTAAGACACATGAACTAGGTGTAGGTTTCCTGTCAGCCCCCAGTTTCTTGCATCTGTAGTATTTTTATGATTTCCTACAGAAGAGTCATACAGTCCTATGCATGATTCAGAGCTCGGTTCAGCTACAAACACTGAGGCAGAAATCCATTTTCAGCTCTATGTAGTGCTCACACTTCTATAGCGATGCTGCATGGACAGGGGCGGTCCTAGCCTGCTTGGTGCCCTGGGGGAACGACCTCACTTACTCCAGTAACAATCCACCTAACCCACCACAAATACAACACTCAGCCACTGAAGAGTTAACTTGCAAGTGTGCTATTCCCTGTACAGACAGCAGAGGGTGCTAGTAGCAACTTTATTGATCCTGTTATAAATCATTTCACCATATACCAGCTTAGGTTGACGATTCATTTACATGTATATCCAGCCTTGTTTGTCTTTAACGCATGTTACCGTATACACTGTTGTCAGAACTATGCAGGATTTATTCAGATAAACATATATACATTTACACTGTATACTGTACATACATAAACAAAATAACTTGCAACGTCATGGACTTGGTTTGACAATATTATGAATGAAATGTACTTTATTTGCAAGCAGTAAGTAGCGTGATTTATTTCACCAACTGATTAGTTGCAGAATTTGATGCATTCATGGCTATAGACAAGCCCAAGGAAGCCAGAAAGCCTCCCCCTCTGTGCACAGCTTGCAACAGGCGCACCAAGGGTGCAAATAACACTTATAAATAGATTCTATAATTTAGAAAATGCATCTGTGCAAATTATAATAGTATTTTTGATTGCCATGGTGATTGTGTGTTTGTTGCCTTTTGTTTTATTTTGCAACCTAGTTAGATGCCGTTTCACTTCCAGCTAGCAGCAGAGCAAATGTTCCCCGACCTGCAGATGGGGGAGAGAAAATTGATCGGTGCATATGTTTTGTCACACTCCTGGGTGGAAAAACCCCAAAAACATTTTATTTATATATATATTGTTTTACCCATTTTACCCATCTCAACAAAAATGCTGTGTATGCTCCACCAAGGCCTCTTACATCTTTTATACTGTGGGTCAGAAGCTGGAAGGTTTGGGAGCCACTGATCTATAATGCTCTCATTTCAGGTTTCCTGTAAGCTGAACCTAGAGAAAGTCAGAACATTGTTCTACAGCTCACAGCAACCAGTATCAGTCCAGAGGACCCTCCATCACTCCACCTGTTCTGGAAGTTCATGTAGCAAAGCCATATTTGAAAACACTCCCATCCACCAGCACTGTATTGGCATGTATGGCTGTTATCTCATGTTACCATGGCATGGCTGTTGTGGGTATGAGAAAAGTCATCTCTGAAGAAGTTTGAAAGGAATTGTAATTTTTTTTTTGACAATTCTAGATATGAACATTAATGCTTCACAAGTTGATTTTTATAATAGATGTCAGTTACAATGCAACAACGCATTCTCTCAGACACGGTACAGAATTTGCCCCACCTCCCTGCAGAGCTGATCAATCCCTCTCTGTCTGACCGAGGATGTCACCATGAACGTTTCACTCCCAGTGAGCTGGACTGTGAATGGATCAGGCTGGCTATATCTTACTTTTTTTTATTTACTTTTTCTTGATTTGAGTCATACACATCTGTCAAAAATAAACCCCTGAGCTGAAACAGTTCTTGCCCTTTGCTCTGATGCTGCATCCCTGAGTGTGCGAGGTCCGGGTCCATCGGTAATCCAAGGAGGTAAAAAGGTGTTGACATCACTGCCTGGTGGTAGGAAGGTGGCGCACATTTATGAATCCACTGAGGAAACCGGGGAGGTCACCAGAGCACAGAGGAAAGCAGTGCGATTATTTTTTGTTAACCCAATCAGCCATGTTCTGTTGCTTCCACACCATTGAACTCGCCGGCTGCTATTGAACAAACCTGACCTCGTTATTGACTGCTGTGAGATCATTAGACTTTCCCACAGTTCATTTTGCACTCAGGGGGACAGCCGACTGAAGAGCGAAATGGCAACAGTTCCGAATTAATCTTTGTTTTGTTTGGTAAAAAAAACAACAGAAAAACTAATGTACTTCTCAGGTAGCGCTGAGGAAGTAGATTCAGACTGACACCGTGTCTGTTGACTCTACCAATATTAACATTTACTCCCACCGTGTTTGCTGATCCATCAGTGTTGTCTACAGGGAGGCTCGACCTGTGAGATGAGTAATGGCTGTACAGAAGCATGAAGCCGACAGTTCTGACTCTGAATACTGAAGTAACTAGGAAATGTGTATGAAAAAATATATGCTGACTCTTTCATTTTGACTCAGTGACACTGGTTTGAGATTCTGTGTTGCGTTTCCAAACTCTGAAAGTAGCAAAGCTACAGTGTTCCAGTTGACCTGTACAGGGTATGTCACATTAAATGTGGAGTAGGGTTGTGCCGATGGACGATGCCATCGTCCATCATGATGGCTGACCGGCATCACGATGGAGAGCCACCATCGGGATGCCACGCCCACCACCCTGTCAGACACACACTAATCCAATTTCTCTTCTATAGTTTAACTAAAAACTTTGCAGGGACTGCTCTGTAAACATTGAGAATTTAGGCTAACTAATGCGTATGTGTTGCACAGTGGGAAATATTCTTATATTTTTGTATTTATTTTGCATGGTTTGTGTGGATTTGGTGTGGGGGGGGGTGTCTTCGATTTCTTGTTTTAATTAACTCTGGGTTTATTTTCAGGTGTTTGTTTTGCTGGACCATTTCATATCTCTGTGTTTAGTTTCTTAGTTTATTCTTGTTTTCCATCCTTTGTGGATTCTGATTTATTCTTCTTTGATCTGTGTTAGTTTTCCTCTTGCTTTGCAGTTTCCTTTGAAACTTAGTACAGCTCGCTTTGTGTTAATCAGTCTCCCTCCCTCAATTTTCTTGCTTTCTCCCAGCCACAGCTGTTCCACATCACCTCTGATTAGCTCATCTGGTTCTTTGACATTTTCTAATCCTACCTCAGTATATAAGTTCTCTGGTTCTCTTACACTGTATGTTTCTCTTCCACTGGTTCCATGTCCTGTTCCCTTGGCGACAACTGTGCAAAAGTTAGCATTTTTTCATCATTAAAACTCTCTACTTCACATTTTGGGCTTCAGTTCTGTCTGGGTTTGGATCTAACTATAAACTAGGAAATGAACTGCCAAGTCTGGAAAGCTTTGAATTTTAACAGAGGTGTACACTTTCAGGAGCCACTGTACATTACGGATTAGCAGGATTAGCTGTAAACATCTGTGTACTGTGGAACCTACAGCTAATATTTCTTCATCCAGCCTTTTTATTGACCTTCCTGTTATCTGCTGAGATCTCACTCTCTACCTTGGAACCTGAAGGGACAGCCAAAGTTTTTACGGAAACAATAGCTTCCCTTATAAAAGCTTCTTACATGTTTCGTCATCTTTTTTCTGTTTTAAACATGACACTGATACTGAAAATCATAGATTTTGAGTTTTCTTCCTCGAGTAACTACTTCAGCTGTGAAGAGAGTTGTTGTTAAAGCAACTTGCTATCACTTACGTAAGGTGTGTTCAGCACAGGGGGTCGCATGAACCAAATATTTTCCATATTTGACTGTTTCTTTGGAACAATGACAGAAAACTCTGAATGTTGTCTGTCATCTTGACAGATTACAATTCACACCCTTGACCACTTGATGCGGACTCTCAGACCTTTTCAACTCTAAACGCACAATACAGGCAACTAAATCAAATTTTTTTTTTAAAGATTCTCATGAGAGCATCTGAGCATCATCTCAGACCCAAACGCTGTACTCCAAAAATCTCTCTAACCTGGACCTGACAGCGCATTGAAGAGTTACGGAGGCTTTGGAGTGTGAGTGTGACCGGTGCGGCTGGTTACAGATGCGCTTCAAAGAGCCCAGTTTTGTGCCAACCACCGGTCCAGAATTTGCTGTGGATTTTCCTCCCTTTGAAGCAATAGCTTGCGGGTCAGGAAACGGCTGGTTCAGAGGGTCTTTCCAAAATCTGATCACTTCAATGGGACAAATGATCCGTGATTTCAAAACTTTGGTTGAAATGGTGCTTCTAATTCCAGTCTCCAGTGTTGCAGCGGAGTACGAATTCAGCCTGTAGAACCACATCCAAGCCCCCATGAGAAGTCATCTGTCCCTAGCAAAAATTCAAAACCTCACCCCAATAACTTCTGCAGCAATCCCACTCAAAACATTTAATTACGCACAAGTGGGTGAGCATTCCAGCTCCATGCGGAGACTGTGCGTTCAGGCCACAGCAGGTCAACTGTTCCTCTTTTAAGTGAAATCGTTTAATTTTATTGTTTATGTGTAGTTCTCTGTTCACCTTGTTTGGATTGACTATTATTGAAAATATAAATGCTATTGAATATGTTACTTTCAAAATTGAGAGGTAAAAATAGATTTTAACCGAATCCTTTTGACCCCGATGGATATTAATAAAGTCTAGCACGACCTCTGGTTCAGCACAATGACAATCCTTTGATTCCAACCTCCAGTTGACTTAATGGTGCACCTCTAAACTTAAACCAATGTTGACGGTAATGTGTTCGACCAACTACAAGTGTTAAAATGAGTGTCACTGGAAAAACTGACTACAGAACAGGGGTTCTCCTTCAATTCCGACTGAAAGCCCCAAGGGTAGATTCTGTTTACGAAACATCAAGTGCTGTTGAAGGGTAGATAAATGTGTGGAGCCTAGTCGAAGTTGGCCAGTAAACAGCTATAATTGGACCCGTGTTGCTTCAGAGGTGGATTAAAGTCCCAGAATATCAGCGGAGTAGATGTCGCTAGCGTCTTTTCTGCTCTGAAATAGTTCTGGCCTTTCTACCGAGACCGTGACGACACTGATAGCATTTCTGCTGGAGCGCGTGGAATGCCAGCTGTTGCATATGCGCCACTGTTGTGACTCTGTTCAGTGTTCTCGGGGATCCCGAGCTCTGATGGAAAGGAAAGCACAAGTGCTCTGTGGTGTAGGGCATGATGGTGTTCCAGCGGCGAGGCTGCCTTGGAGCTGATCAGCAAGTCTTGAATTTTGTTTTCTCCAAAAACTGCTGACGGTTAAGAGGTTTGCCTGCCTTATCACATGTATTTTGTATGTTCCTGTATTGATTTCCAATAAAGAGCTGCAGTCCTGCGTAAGAGTGATGTAAGCTGTTATTAACTTATATATCACCATCAGAGTGATACATTGGTATTAAAATGATCTCCTGCTTTAAAGCCATTTTCATTAGCGAGGACCGCGAATAACCTTTACCCTTGTCAGAGTATAGCTGAGCTGTTATAGTTGTAGCACGGTTTAACAGTGTTTCCAATGCAGCAGGGATAGAAGCACTTCCTGAGGTTAAATTGGTGTTTTACTAGTACGAGAGATTTCTTTCACACAGCAGTCAACACCTTTGTTTACCTGACATAACCATTATAATTAGGCCTGCACAGGTTATTGCAAATTTGTCATTATCACAGCATCACAGTGTATAATTTATGCAAAACTATTGCCTTGATTGCAATTTATGTTTGCCAATTACTTAAGAACAAAACATTCAGGCTCTCTATGCCTGTTATGTGTTTGGTGACATTGGGAATAATGTGATTGTTATTAATATAATAAAAACTTGCTTTTGAGTTGGAAATAATACCGTTTTTCCCCAGGAGCTGGATAGACTACTTGTTGTTTTACTTTCACCAATATTATCACATATCGCATGTTTTACAAATATTGGGCAGTTTTAATGATAATTAATGAGGATGCCCCGTCTTGTTCAGCCATTTTGGTTCTTTATGTATTTTGTCATGAGTTCATCTGTATTTTCAGTCACTAATCATGATGGTAATGTCTACACACAGTTGCTCAGCTGAATCCACACACATCTATGCTCAGGATGTAAAAATAAGTCGACTAGAAAAGTGTATCAATGCATCTAGCTTATGAAATGTAACAAAACTAGTCATATTTAGGGTCTGTGGCGTCTCTGCATTAGGGCCCGATAGGGCCCTGCCCCACCAGATGTTGCTGCGGAGCTCTATGCACTGCATGCTTAAATGAATCTGTAAATTCATTTACAGAGTAGTATTATATAAAGACTGATTCTGTTACCAAAAAGATTAAGTTATAAACATTTGTGTATAACTATCACAGTCTTCGCCAGAATACTGACAAGCTCAGTAGGGTAAATCCTCTTGAAGCAGCGATTTGGGTCTGGCTCTTTAACGTTTGTTTAAATGATGATCTAAAATCACAGTCCGCATGCCCAACGTGCGCTCAGTAGACAGCTGAGCGGCACAAATGCCACCACCCCAAGTTGAGATCCCGCTACCTTCCTCGATAGGGAAAGGCAGCAATGCGCCATCTGGCGTGCAGCCTGCCAGAAATTTATCAAAAAAAGAAGAAGAAGAAAAAAATAGTTGTGCAGCATAACTCATATTAAAATTTAATAAGAGATGAAACATTTGGGACGTCACCAGCCAGTGGATTTTAACATTGTTCAAGGACTTTCAGAGATTATTATAGAGTTATAGAAAGATTATACAGGTATTGAAAAGTTTGCACAGATGAAAGATCTGCATTTTTTTCAAGAAGATTAACACTGGTGAGTGACCCTTTTGTTTGTTAATTTATGTAGGCTATAAAAAAGTTTAATTCTTCAATTACATTTACATAAAATGGTGTTTGTAGTGTGTAGATGTGTGCTATTTTGTGTGGTTCATTTAATATTAAATCAATATTAAATTTATCACAAAATAGCAATCAATATTATTCATCAAAGTCACATTGTATGCATCACAGAATAATTAGTTGCTGCTATTAGGTGTCGAGTTGCTGTGCCCCACCTAACTTATCATGCCATAGACGCCACTGATTAGGGTAGTAATTCAGCAATTTTTTGTAAAAATATAAGATGCCACATTGTTGTCTTCATAGTTTTTTTTCTTTCACGAATAGAAGCATAATTTATTGTCCAATCATGGGAAAATTCAGGAATAAAGAATCTACTAAAAACAAACTGTAATCATTGTGACATACATTAGTGTGGTTTATTTTTTTTATTTTTTTATCTATGGTGGCCGCAATCCCAACAAAGCATTATAAATGCACATTCTTTATGTTTTCACAATTAGCAAAAAGGTTTATAACTCTCAAACTTTGTTACAAAGATTTCCTCTTTAATGTAGAATTATCCAGTTCAGGTTTGAATACTCATCAAGTCCAGACTTATACATAAACAGTTAATATGGACCCCCACCTTTTATTCAAGACGAAATACCTAGCCACAATGCTATTTGACACCCTATTGACTGGCGTTTGCAAAGCTTAAAATAGGTGGTTATAAATGCTTTCAGATGAATTCTTAAGTATTCACAAGTTTCAGCTGTTAGCGGGTGGTTGTGGTCCCGAATACCAGGGGTCTACAGTATCTACAGTCTGTATCTAGCGCTTCATGTCGTGATGGCGACTTCATGAAGAGCATCAAGGGTCTGGAACGGCCGTCTTGTTCTTGTTAGCGTTCTTTGCCATCCATCTTCAAACATCTTCAGTGGGCTTTAGATCAGGTGGAACATACAGGGTTCAAAAGATGTACATTATTGTGTTGAAAAGAATCTTTTAATCAGACGGGTGCTGGGAATTGCACTGTCCTGTTGAAACGCTCAGCCATAATTTTGTTTCAAAGCAGATGCCAACTTAAACAGTTCATAAGTCATTAGTGGCTTATTGTTAGCCAGTTGCAGTATTCTTACAGTGCTTTAGGGCAGCTGAAGAACTACTTCCTCTTTTTAACTTCAAAATAAGAGTCTTAAACACAGAGACGGGTTGTTAAAGAAATCTCCTTCCTACTTTCTGAAATGAATTTACACAACAGTAGCCGGATAGAGTTTTGCGGGACACATTTGACAGATGAGAAATATCAAGGAGATGTGATATCACTACTCCCACAGAGGCATCTCCAGGTACTACACACACTTGGGGATTCAAAATTTTATCAAAAGTATTCTTATTCAAAGCTGCACAATATTTTGAATCACAGCCGTAATTGAAATTGCAACGTTCCAATCGCTAAGCACTGCTTGGATGCAATATCTGTAAGGATATGATATTTTCATGCACCAACAGTTTGCATGCTAATAGTTTATTTCACCAGTTTAATGTTCTCTAACTGACTTTGATGCCCACAGAAGATGCACATTTCTAGTGGGTGTGATAATGGAGTTCTCTGAATATGGTGAAGTAGTTGTATTGTTAATACTGTGGAGCGACTGTGGCTCAAGAGGTAGGAGTTTGTCCTGGAGCCGGAGGGTTGCTGGTCGTTGTGTCCTTGGGCAGGACACTTCCCCTGCCTACTGGTGGTGGTCAGAGGGCGCCAGTGTACAGCAGCCTCAATTCTGTCAGCGTGCCCCAGAGAAAGGTGGCTGATGTCAGCCCTCAGCGCAGAGTGCATAGCAATGCCCAATTCAAATTCAAGTGCAGTATAGAGTTTTAACCTGAAGAGGGCCCCATGCTGACAGTTTTATGCAGAAAATTAATACTTTTACTGAGATGCACTAAAATACCAAAATAATGACCAGACTTGTAGACAGCACTATTACACATTCATTTATAAAGTTTATCAGCAAAACAAGTTGACTTGGGGGTGAGTTGCTCTTTAAGGATGCAATCAAAGTTAAATAGTGGCTGGCACTGGGACCAAAACAACACTGGGGTTCAGTGAGTAAGGCGGCTGCACCATCGTTTCTCATGTTTTCGTTCTCTTTTCTCCATTTGCATGTAGAACGCAACTTATAGTACGGACATGAAGACTACCTGCATGTTCTGGCCCCATCTCCGTTCGGGGTACACTACTTGCATGCAGCTTGAAATGAAAAGCTGTCTTCAGCATTCTCTAGAGCTACCAGAGTTGGAGTTAAGTGCCAAAACAATGTAATCATCCACAGACCTTTATCCACAGTCCGCATAAATTATTAATGTCTTTTACAGATGGATTGCATGATACTAAAATTGGTTGATGCGTCAAACTGTTCCTGTCTCTTATTTAAATGTTCCAGTCATATCCTGTGATTGCAGCTGCTATTAATAAAGACTGTTTAGTTTTACACTTCTGGCTCTTGGCTCCTACCTAAACACAGAGTCTTCTCTGTTAATACAAGCACTCGGCTCATTGTGGCGAAAACCTGGCCAGCGAGACACCAGGAAGCGTCCAAAAGGAGAATCAAATATTCGTAGCTGCGCTCACACACTTTGGCACAAAGTTAGATTTGAAGTTGCACAATTACCAAACGAATAAACCTAAAGAAAGTTTGATTAAAAAGGAAGTTTTTCAGTAAATCTAGTTTCATTTCACTGAAGGCAATGTCATTTACTACACTGTTAAGCTGGAATACTTTGTGGAAACAGAAATTTATCTTGTGGTGAAATATTAAATACACAGGAGGACCTAAAAGTGCTTCGACACTCAGATGTTGCCTGTTGCAGCCTGACATCCTTCCAACCAATTACTCCAATAAAACTCCTTATATTTCTGCTCTCCACGAACACTCGTAGGTCCCTCTGGAACATGAGCTCGGTTGTACTTTTACGGTCCGCACGGCGAAGAGGAGCGCATCAGCTGGTGACTGAAACAGCTTGGAACGGCGCTCGCTTGCGTGGGCGTTTCAGATCAGTCTAGTCCGAATAAATTCTGGCCATGTGACGAGCACACAATATTCTCCTCGGGTTTTCATAATCGGGCCCGGCCAGTGGTAGTGTCTAGGATGTACCAGTTTGAGTGAGAATATGGATTTTTGTTATTTATATCAGAGTGTAGGTGGAAGTGTGCGTAAGAGGCTCTGCAACTGGGTCAGTGCATATAGATTTAAAGCTGTGTGTAGGTGTAGAAGACTACAGCGGTCCTTATTTGTAAGTATCTATCTGTGTGTTTGCGTTTGTTGGGGGACACATCAGTCCACTGGCTGATGGCCTAAGGCCAGATACAGCTAGGCCAGGCAGCACAATGCTCCGTCTGTTCTGACTAGTCCAAACAGCCCCTCACAACATCCTATTTATAGGCGAACATTCCGGCCAAACTCCATTCATGCTTCCCAGGTTGGATCTTCTCTTTCTCTCTCTCTCTCTCTATCTCTATCTCTCTCTCTCTCTCTCTCTCTCTCTCTCTCTCTCTCTCTCTCTCTCTCTCTCTCTCTCTCTCTCTCTCTCTCTCTCTCTCTCTCTCTCTCTCTCTCTCTCTCTCTCTCTCTCTCTCTCTCTCTCTCTCTCTCTCTCTCTCTCTCTCTCTCTCTCTCTCTCTCTCTCTCTCTCTCTCTCTCTCTCTCTCTCTCTCTCTCTCTCTCTCTCTCTCTCTGACTGATCTGTGGCGTTGCAAACGAGCACGTCCAAATGTGCGTCCTGTCTGTCAGAGCTGATGATAAGCCGTGTGTGTGTGTTACATAACTAGGAGCGTTTGTCAATAAATCAAAAGGCAAAAGACCAACCAGCACAGACCAACTTATCCAATATCCATATGAGGCGTGTTCATACCGAGCAGATTGTGTACATGTGCATCACAAATCTCCTAGCAGCAAGCCATGGGAGCACTTATCACGTAACCGTCGGCCAACTATGGCCTAGGCGTAGCATTGCAAAAAAAAAAAAAAGACTGCTTCCAGAAACGAGGCAGCTGTGGTGCTGATGGAGTTCTGTTTGATGTTGGGTACTTTGCTCTGTGAAACCTCAAGTGGTTCTGTGGTTCTCCAGACTCCCTGAAAAGTTTCCTTCGGACCTTGGCTATCTTGTTACAAGGCCTACACTGGTGTGAGATCCTCCCAGTATGATAACCTTAGGGAAAATGGCAGTGTTTTCACTATTTGGCCTACACAAAAACATTTCAAATGAAAGCATGATTGATTGCTTTAGAAAAACAGCAGTTATGCTTAACCTTCTTAATAGCTAGTCTTCCCCCCCTTTGACTGAAATAACGTCAGTGAGACACCTCTTGTAGCCATCTCCTTTCTCTACTATCAAACTGAGAAACATCACACAAACAAAAGAAAAGCATACAAAGAAAGCCCAATAACATAGAACTATTGACAGATGTGTTTATTCAGTGAAAATGCTTACACATTAGATTTAATTTATATTAGTGTGGATGTATTTAATACATAGGTGTGTGCATAAACATTGAGAAAGGTGAGATATTTAGGTCTTGATCCGATACATATAATAGAACAGACATTCCCTTAATTGTCCTTTACTGGGGAAATTCAAGCGCAATAGCGGCAAAGTGACAGATTAACACAAAGATAGGAATAAAAGTGTACAGTTAGGGCACAATTACAACACTGAAATACTGTGAAGTTAATTAAAATTGCATACTCCGGTTCAAGAAACATGCAAATGAGTGGCATAATTTAGAAATATTTACAAAGTACACGTCTAGTTGTGCATTTAAGAACAGGCTATTTACAAAAAGTGACAAAAAAACTGTGCAAACAACAGAGATGTGCAATAATGGAGAACCCTCATCATCCTCTTTGTGACACTGTCATTCAACAGCAGTGTCTTCAGTCAGAGACTATTTCAATTTTGCTGTAACACAGGCTGCTACAAGAGATCCTTCCTGCCCAAGTGATGGTTATACAGTCTAACAGCAGCTATAATAATAAATGTTAATCACCAACAGCATTGCTGTGTTTAACCTCTTGCTGCCCAACTAGATTCTTTGTGGGTTTTCCATTTTCAATCAGGCGCACATAAACGTCTCACACTGCTTGCTGAAAGCGTCTGTAATTGATGGAAATATAGCTGGCTCGTCTGATACAGTATGTTCTGCCAGACTGGATTTCATTTCTCCCGCGATGGTAATAATCTCCCGGTACCAGCAAGCTCCAGTTGTTCTTTTTTTTTTTTTTGATGAATGCACAGCTGAAAATCCTACTTCTGAACACCGTCAGATTCTCTAAGGATGTTTATGCCGTCTGACGGTGGACTGGCACCAAACACACAGGGATTGTGGGAATTGTTGTAAGATAGAAGGCTAATTACAATGATATAGTAACACTTTATCACAATAGACTACACCCTGGCCCTCATCATCTAAGTCGGATCAAGAAAACGCCCCTTGAGCCAAAGACGTTCTATTTCCTAATTCTCAGCGAGTCCTTGATGGATTTACTGGAATGTATTGGATCATTATTATGTCACAGTGTGCCGTGCTGCTGCGTACTGTAACTTATTTATTCCGTTATTGTAACTTAGTTATTCCGGAATTGCGCCGCTCAAGGTGGCAGCATGTTGGAGTAGCTCTGTTACTTTGGTTCATATTTTTTTTTTTTTAAACATTAATTCTTCCATTTTTGGTAGAAACATTGTTTTTGTGGACAACTGTTCTCTCTGGTTTTGAATGCTGTGCAGCTGGAAGGATTTTTGCTGATACTTTTTTATTTTTGGACATTTGTTATGATGCATAACCATGGCAACAAGGTGGTTTACAACTGGCAGCAGCTGATTAACATCACAAAAGCTCAAATAATACCTCAACTACAGCCACAAAACCCTGAAGTGGTTGAAAAGAAGACGCCATAGATCCAGAGTATCTTCAACTACAGAGCGTCTTCAGTCAGAGGCTTCTTCAGATCTGCAGAGCGCTACAAGAGATCATCCCTCCCCACAGCCATCAGCATCTACAACAAATCTTTGAAGGAACTTGCATAATGAGTTACAACAACATTTAATTTCCCTTTGGGATAAATAAAGTAATTTTCAATTTTCAATTCAATTTTCAATTTCAACTTACGGCAGAATTCATGGCGGATTCTATGATGGTCAGGTCCTGCAGCAGTGGGGGGGGGGAAATCCCCAAACCATGACACTTCCACCTCTGTGCTTCACAGTTGGTATCAGGTTGTTTTCATGGAATGCTGTATGTGCTTTATGCTAAACATGTTCCGGTGTCCAAATAATTTAGTTTGAGACTTATCTATCCGGATAATATTATTCCACAACTCCTGGTTAGGGCTGAACGATATGGGGAGGAGAAAATGACATTGCGATGTTTCCTGCCTTGTTCGATGTGAGCATCTGCTGCCAAGAGACTCTGTCCAACTGGCTATAATATAGCATTAGCATGAATAATGCAAGTTCATAACACTTGGAATATATTAGTCAGCAATTATTTAACTCCCAAAACAGTCCTTTGCTATATGAATGTTTCCACACACTGATATTGCGCTGACTACATATTCGCGATATATTTTGCAGCTGTTTCCATGGCATTCACGATCACTTGAGCAGTCAGGAGCGCACTAAACTGAATATCTAAGATTCAAACAAAGCAAACCGCCTTCAAGCATGTCCTTTTATGGTCTATGTGATGTCATCGTCTGCGTGCGTTTCAGGCCAATTTAGTGGGAATGGACATTTTATTACATCTTACAGAGTTTTAAAATCTTTTCAGTTTCTGTTATTATTTGAATTTTGGACAAATAATTTCAAGAACCGACATCACCGGATTAATAACAAACTCAAGACCGGATCAATATCCCTAAAGTCCAGTGAAGTACAAACACAGAATAGCACAGCTGAAGAAATAGTGTAGATAAAAATAATGAAAAAAATGTTGTGAGAAAGATATATTGACAGTTTTGGCTGAAGTGGTAAAGTTTTTTTTGGGGTTTTTGTTTTTTTTAATCCAGCAAGAAAATAGGTTTTAGGATTCACTCAACTCTGTGTCCACTTGTACTGCAAACAGTAGGAAGCAGAGAAACTGTGGTGAAATCATAAATCATAACATTTCAGCCCTAATCAAACTGAGTGTAGCTCAGAACAATATCTGGAACACATTAATGTCATTTGCTGCGTCCTGCGTTAGATCATTACCATCCAGCTGTCACCACAACAATGGAATAAAAAGAAGAAATCATTGTGAGGACAAGAATAGAATAGCTTCTTTTATAGATAACCGGCTCCTGGTTATTAACTCCTCATTACTTCTCATTACACCAGAGGAGGAGGTATTCAGATCGTTCACCTATAGAGAAGACCTCAAAATGGAAATAACAGCTTTTGTGATGTAAAAAAATTAAACACAACTTTTTACATCGTTGTGCAATTTATGCTGTGGTATTCAACAGAAAAACAAATAAATCTTTAAGGGGAAAAGTATGAAGAAACGAAAAAAGCGCAATAGTCTGGTTGCATTCCATTCCGGAATTGCGCCGCTCAAGGTGGCAGCATGCTGGAGTAGCTCTGTTACTTTGGTTCATATATTTTTCTTTTTAAAACTTTAATTCTTCCATTTCTGCTAGAAACATTGTTTTTGTGGACAACTGTTCTCTCTGGTTTTGAATGCTGTGCAGCTGGAAGGATTTTTGCTGATACTTTTTATTTTTGGACATTTGTTATGATGCATAACCATGGCAACAAGGTGGTTTACAACTGGCAGCAGCTGATTAACATCACAAAAGCTCAAATAAGACCTCAACTACAGCCACAAAACCCTGATGAGTTGAAAAGAAGACGCCATAGATCCAGAGCATCCTCTACATCAGACTGTCATACAACTACAGAGCATCTTCAGTCAGAGGCTTCTTCAGATCTGCAGACTGCTACAAGAGATCATCCCTACCCACAGCCATCAGCATCTACAACAAATCTTTGAAGGAACTTGCATAATGAGTTACAACAACATTTAATTTCCCTTTGGGATTAATAAAGTAATTTTGAATTTTAATTGAATTGAATTGCTTTAAACTAAAACTTTGTAGAAATAAGCTTTTAGTGATTGAGGATCAGCACACCACTTCTTAGCCCGGCAACCTTCTGGAAGTTCCCTAGGTCTCTCACATTGTGTGAACATCTCTGGTGCAGAACCCTTGTTCTGAGCTTTGACTAGGTCATTCCAACACTTTCCTTTTCTTCTAGTCAAGTTGTTGGTTTAAGTCTAGATGTGAGGCTGAACACTAAAGTCTCAATTTATTCACATTGTAAAGCAACACTGATTGGTCGTTGGTATTGTTTACAATGTCATCCTTGACAAAATAAAAACTATTTTGAAGAAAAGTATCACCAGAGCATGATGCTGCCACTGTGGGTGTTCTTTTGATGATACAGTGTTTCTTGCGCCCAACCCTTTTGGCCCAAAAGTTTGGTTTGGTTCTATCAGATCGTAACACATTCTGCTTTAATGTATTTGGAGATTTTAGCAAAGATTGGCTCTTTAGACCAGACATGTAGAGTAGACATGTAGAGGCAGTAGCTGTCAGAAAGTCCTGCAGGTGCCTCAATTTTGCCATTGGCCTCTTTGTCTGCTTTTCCAGTTTCAGTTCATTCTTTTCAGGAATTTTGGAACGAGGTGTCCTAGTGGTCCCTTATGTTCTATGGATTGATGGAACCAGAACTTTGTTAGTGTATGCATCTTTCAACAGCAATATGGTATGTAACTCAGGCACTGTCTTGTTTTAACATTTCGAAACATTGATGCTTTTCGGGTAGATATATTGCTGTATAATCAATATATCAATACATTGGATACATCTGCTTTATATACTGCTTTAGTTATTGAAGAAATTCCTGCCATATCACCAGTCATATCTATACTTTCAAAGTTTTTTTAAGTTTTGGATCATAATCAAGTCAAATAAATTCCAGAAATGGAAAATGATTCTTTCTTTACTGCTGACAGAAGAAAAAACAGTAATATATTTATATTTTTCACGACTGAAGCATATCGACAACGTCCTTAACCAGGACTCTAAAACCCAAGTACTATACCGAACCATGATTTATGTGTACCGCTACACTCCTAACATATATAAATATGTATATTACCATTTTTGCACCCATATCTTGACTGATACCTTTGTTCAGTGAGATTTCTTTTTAGCTAAAGCAGTGGTCTCCAACCGTGGTCCTCGAGAGCTTCTGTCCTGCAGGTTTTCGATGCATCCCTGATCCAACACAGCTGGATCAAATGAATGGCTCCTTAGCAGTCCTTTGCCAAACTTGATGGCATGGTGCAGTGGTTATTCAATTCATTTATTTGGTTTTGCTTTGTTGGAGCAGGGATGCATCTAAAACCTTCTGGACAGTAGCTCTCGAAGACCAGGGTTGTAGACCACTGCGCTAAAGGATGCAATTCAGCAACAATCCCACTAGGGTAGTTATACTTTATTTCTGGTTAATCAGACTAATTGCAATGGATATTTAGGATGTATCGATTAAGGCTGAAAGCCTAAATTAAAACAAAATGTGTTTTGACGAAGTGTTTGCCTCAGGGTGTCTACATTTATGCAACCAGGTTATTGTCCTCGATGTGTTTTTCTATCTTTTTCCTCCTAACATATTTGCTTGGTGTTCTGTGCAGTGGTATATGGGGCATCTAAGGTGATTGAAGGTGAAAAAGAATTAGAAGGGATTAATCTTCATCTGTTTTAATTCATCAAAAAAACAAAAACAACTTCATCCACTGGTTTCAGTTTCATATATGGAATCATTTGATTTCCAGCTCTGTGCCTGAGTGGACACTGAATTTGCACTAATGGAGAAACCGTTCTGTTGATGTTTTCATGAAGCAGGACACCATCTTCCTCCCATGCCAACATCAGCCACCGCGGAGACAGAGGAGCTGTAACCGATGGATATTGAAAGGGACTTGTGATGGCGCGTGACGCAAGCGCCCATCTTTGGGATACTCGTGTAATGCTCATCATGTGACTTGTGTGGTGGATGATGCACAGATGCCTTCAGGAATTTTGGGAGCACCGTCACATTCACTAAATGTTACAGAGGAAGAGAGTTTGTGAGGAGAGCATCAGTGTTATGTTACACATTCCAGCAGGTAATCAGCTCAATTGAAAACAGCTGTCTTTGTGGCCTCACTAGTTTAAATATGAACGCAACGGACTTTGAGTTGATACAATTTAAAAATTACAGGAGTCAAACTTACTACATATAAAAAACATTACATTTTAATTTTTAATATTATACGGTTGTGTATCAGTTACTGATTGAAATCAGATCATACTGATCAGATACATCACTGTAGTGTTGTATCCGAGTGATGAAATTTATACTCAAGTGTAGACCTACCACCCAGTTTCAATAATTTATCTGCTTTATGATTCACAATCTAGTTGGAAAAAATGACCTCTGCCTGAAAAACAAAATAACCACAAACCAGTTCCTTTATTTTCCTGACATGATCTGTTATATTTTCTAAATACTGATCGGTGCAGTCGCAAGACAATGGTAACTTGTCATTTTACTAGTAGCAGCTTTAGCTAATCTGAATAACTCTAGGCTAAACTCTTTAGCTCGCCAAGCTCCGGCTGTATTCAGATTCAAATGAAAACAATCGCCCTCCAGCAGGTTTTTGTGGCTTAAACAGCGACATGCTTCTGATATTAATCATATCATTTACACATGCACAAACAGCTGTTAAACAGATAATGCAGACTAAAAAAGATTCTCCCATCATCCTTTTGGTGCCCCCTCTACCGCAGCACCCTTGTGTGCATGCTCACTTTGTGCACCACTGCCTGCACTAGCTGCATGGAAGCAGATGTTTGCAGTTTGCTTCTTAAAGAAACAAAATCTTGTGAAAAGCCCTTTAAGCAGATCAGAGGTTGGTAAATGTGCATATTAATTCTTGTGGTTTTGGAAGTGGATGAATGAGGTCGAGAGAAGGAGCAGAATCATTCCTTAGGACCAGCCTGATGTGTTTCTCTTGTCTCTTTTTCTTCCCAAATATTTGAAGGGCTTTAATGTTTCTTTTAATTAATTAAAATAATTGTGGTAATTTTTGTTGGCACTCCTAATGCTTCCCAACATTTTATATAATGATGTAGCCCTGCCATAGAGACATGATTGTTTACTTCCATGGCCTAAAGCACTAAGAATGGGCAGACAGAAACCTTGGGTGCCCCATGAATGCCATAGCAGATGCAACAACTGTTGCTTGCCCTTCTCGACCTTAGTAGTAGCATTGTCATTTGTTTATTCTGGTCATCCCCATCTACATTTTTGTAATACCTCTGTCACATTATTGCATTTCAATAGCATACAAAGACACATCGGTTTAAATAGTAAACATTCCAGGTTAACTTTCCTGCACTTTTATTACTGTACTGTGTGCAATTCATTCTTCAGCTAAACCAGGTAGCTATAGAGTTTTCAAATTTGATGTTCTGTAGAATGAGCTTTATGCTTAAGTGCTACAAAATCTACACAAGTTCTATTCAGATGTTGCAGCAATGTGTAACATATCTAAATTTCATGCTACACTATGCAGGCACATTGAAGATTTGGCCCCCTCGGCATACTAAATACTTGAAGTTGCTTTTCACATTTTCTGATTTAATTTAACTACTTGTTACTCATAGACCTTTGGTTATATCGGGAATTTTTATGAGCCATGGTAGTCAGGCATGAGAAAATTACAATAGAAATTGAGACGGTGATATCACAGCACTAGCTACTTATCCTAAACCAGTAGCACCGTTTATTCCAAAACACATGCACTGTACAAAACAAGGTGTGTTATAAGTAATACACACAGAGGTGAGGGGGCTCGATGTTTCTCAAACTGGTTGTAATTACTCCACGTTTGCATAAATGTAAAACATGTTTCTAGATACACCAACGTACGTGGTAAGATAGAGTAGATTCTGTAACCATGTTCGAAAGAATATGTTAGAGAAGTCCTGAAGGAGCCACACTGTGAAGTTGGGTTTTGTTATCCTTTGCTGCTTTTCATCCTCCTCCCTAACAATTTTTAACACCTGCTAGTTCTTTACTTGCACTGTTGACGCATGTAAAAAAAAACATGACAAAGTGTTAAGTGTTGAAATGTGCAAAAAACACATCGTATCAGGATACTACAAAACAGTGCTTCTTCTCTATCAGTGTCACAAATCTGAAACTTGGCTCACAATAGGCACCATAATTTGAGTAAAAATTAGGTCAAAATCAGGAGGTTAATTCTTGTACTACTCTTCTGTTTGTGGAGAAAGAATCAATATTTTTCTGAGGGACCTACTGCATGCTGTTTAGAAAGAGAATTAAGTTTAGTATGTTTGCAATGCCAGTATAAAGAGCAGGTCAGGTGTCATTGGATATTCAACCACTCAGTTACATGTAGTCTGTTACCCTCTTCCCCAGAGTTAGATAAGTAAGAAAATATTTTGAAACCAGTCATTCTCCTAGTCTGGCGGCAGACCATTTGCTTTAGCTTAGCATAAACAATGTAAGTAAATGGTAACAGCTAGCATTTCGTGTGCAAAAGTAATAAAAATTACTAAAGAATGATAAGAATTATTCCTGGTGACCTCAATAATCATTCATTCCAAATGAAAATAATAAGTAACACTAAGGAATTACAGGAACAAATTTAGGCTTGGGACTATATTAGGACAAAGCACCACTGCAAGGTGCAAGAACATGACGCAGTTCCCAAAAAAGACACCTACTTCCCTAAACACAAATGCGTGAGCTGCACTGAGTTTTTACCGCCGTAGTTTGAGTACGTTATAAGTGTAATGAGAGAAAATAGTTCTTGCTTGTGTAGCAAAGGGTTGTGAAAATGAGCCGGAGACAAGCAGCCACACGATGTTTCAGAGAATTCCATCTAATGTGAAATGAAGAAGACAATGACTTGCTACCATGGGAGTTCCTCCAACAACACCTGTGGAGACAATTAATCAATATCTTGTTTGCGAGAAGCATTTCACACCAGAGAACTACTAAGAAAAAATGCTATATTATACCAGAAAGATGGTACTGCATCTGAAGAACACCGTAGTCCCATCCATTTTTTTGTACAGATACTGAATGAAGTGCATCGTCAATGGCTGTAAGTAATGTTCTATTTACTCTAATTGGGTGTTGCTGGGCTACTATGAATTACTATACTCACCTCCAGGTTTGCTATATACCATTTACAACATTTCACCCTAATGACTGTAAACGGCAGGTTTTACAGAGTAAATCACTTTTAGGTGTCTTTTGTGACAGCTTCTCCATGCCCTTGCACCTTGCCGGGACGGCTTATGGGGGTGGTTTGTCGTAACGTAGTCGCAAGTCTAAATCGGCTCCTGTAATTTCTTCGTGTTAATTTTTATTTCTTATTTGCAATCGATATGATTATTGAGGTCACCAGGAATAATTGGGATCATTATTGAGTCATTTTTATGACTTTTGCACGCGAAATGCTAGCCGTTACCATTTACTTCCATTGTTTATGCTAAACTAAAGCAAACGGACCACAGCCAGATTAGGAGAATGACAGGGCTGATTACAAAAATGCTTTTTCTCATTTTATCTAACTCTGGGGAATATGGCAACAGACTAAATTTCACATAGGGGTGGAATATCCCTTTAACACCTGGACTTGCTTGTGGTAGGACCTTCAGTTAGGTGTAACATGCTTTTCTATGTTACCTTGCTAAAAGTAATTTGTGCTAATTTTGGGTTTACTGCACCGTAGCAACCACTCTTTACCAGTGTTTAATCAAAATTCCTCAAAACAAGTATACTCATTGGGTTACTGGCGCCACCTTTTGAAATTGAACATAAGTTTTGCTCTTAAACTTGCATCACTGGGGCACACAGTAGACTTAAAAGGTTTCATATATTTCATTGATTAGTCATCATTGGTGGGGCAACTGTGGCTCGATGGGGAGAGTTGTTGGCTTGTAATCGGAGGGTTGTACGTTTAATTCCAGCTTCCTCCTGTCACACGTCAATGGGCAAGGCACTTAACCCCAAGTTGCCTACCGATCTGTGTATTCCGTTTGTGAGTGCGAATGGGTATATGTGGCTCGAGTGCTTCGAGTGGTCTGTATGACTAGAAAAGTGATATATAAGTTTAGTCCTGTAGTCGCCAGCTACAGGACGGAAGACTTCTACTCATCTGCTCTTTTACAGCTCTTCTTAAGCTTCAACGTCTTTTGCTCTGCGTCAGCATAAAAAGATATGAAATGTAACTTTAAGAAGCAGGACTCTACTTCTAATTTGAGGCTCTTTAGGATTAAATAATTTCTAGAAGCAGTGGCCGAAAAGAAGCTGCTGCATGTTGGGCTGCAGCAGAAAACCAGGCTGTTTTATCTCTTTCATCTCACAGCCAGTGGCCTCACAATATCAATTTACCCTAGTTGGAAGGTCAATTAGTGTAAGTGTGTCTTTGTGTCATGTGTTCGTGATCAAGTGCTTGTCTGTGGACCCATGACCCAGATTGAGAAGATTGATTCAGCTCTCCAAATCTCATTTCTCTCCCCCCCTTTACATCACTGAAGAAAACACACTCCAATCTGAACAAAATGAGCTGCCATCCTTTGTACCGCCGCAGCGTTTCTCAGTGTATTCACTGCGTCAGTTTGTGCTTTGCTTTGATGAATGTTCTCAGCGACATTATGGAGCAAGTCAACTCAAAGCCTGTCAGTCGAGAGATTCTGTATTTCATGGGTGAACAGAGTTAAAGCGAGGAGCACATGCTCGTCATTATCCGCTCTCCTGTTCAGCGGAGGAGACTTCTCGGATGGTAGTACTGCGATATGTGCCATTAAATGCACTAAAGCGCCGACAGGTTTTTTCACTGTTTCTTTATTTAGATTCATTATTAATATAAAAACAAACTCACAAGCATTAATATTAAACATTGATGAACAATGTGTATTGAACATGATTTCAGATCTGGAATGAATCATGTCAGTGTTATGATTGTAGTTCATCTGACATAAAAGCTGGCAGGTGCTGCAGAATACCCGGAGTTCACACCTTCAAACACCAAGTGGTGATCTTATGACAGTTTGTATAGTTGTCTCAATTTGCCATTTTTACCGAAGCTATGTTTACATCATCTGTTCAAAGCTGCTCAATCACCTTTGTGAAAGTCACAAAGTTGTTTTAAGGAAGAGTGATACATGCTTTTCTCACATTTTTACATAGAAACAATGGAAAGGATCCCATTTATATTCACCCCCTTTAATCCCATACCTCTAAATGAAATCAATTAACATAATTAGTAAATTGAATATACCTGTGTGGAATTTATTCTTTAAATCCAGCTGTTCTGTGAAGGCCTTGGATGCTTGTTAGAGTATATTTATAAGCAAACAGCATCATGAAGACCAAAGAACACAGGTCGGGGAGAAAGTTTTGAAGAAGTTCAGGTTTGGAAACAAAACAAAAAGACATCTGAACTGCCATACAAGTTGAGCATCAAATAGCTATTTGTTGCACAGTCTTTCGCTTTTATGGAGAAATGGCAGGACGAATCTAAACTGTTGGAAATCCTGCCTGTTTAGGAAACACAGCAAACATGTGTAGGAAGACGCTCTGGTCAAACAAGACCAAAATATATCTTTCTGGCTTCTTTTTTGGAGAAGAAGCCAGAAATACATAGTGGTGGCAGCAGGCACATGGAGACATATCAGAGATGATGAGACGATGGATGGAGCCAAAAACAAGGCAATCCTGGAAGTAAACCTATGAGAGGCTTTAAAAGAGCAGAGACCGGGGCAGAGGTCCACCGTCTAGCTGAGCAAAGCCCCTAAACAGCCATGGCTTCAAGAGATGGGCATGGATTAAATCATATTCATGTGGCAAGACTTGAACATTGCTATTCACAGATGCTCTCCGTCCACTCAAAGAACAGGAAAAAAATATCATTGATATCATTACTAAGGACTGCTTGGATGCAATATTTAGTAGGATAGGATATTTAAGGGGGTTGCACAGTGGCGCAGTTGGTAGCACCGTTGCCTTGCAGCAAGAAGGTCCTGGGTCTTTCTGCATGGAGTTTGCATGTTCTCCCTGTGCATACATGGGTTCTCTCCGGGTACTCCGACTTCCGCCCACAGTCCAAAAACCGGACTCTAAATTGCCCTCACACCTAAATTGCCTTTAGTGTGTGCATGCAAGGTTTTTTGTCCTGTATGTCTCTGTGTTGCCCTGCGATGGACTGGCAACCTGTCCAACAATGTGTAATACCCTGCCTCTCACCCCGTGACTGCTGGAGTCACCCCCCCCCCTGCATCCCAGTAATGAATTTGCCATGTCGGACTTTCAATGCCAACACCGGATTGTACATCTGTAGCGGCCAAGAGAATTTGGGATGTTGTGATGAAGGGGGAGAAAGAAAATAGTTCTAAAAATGTGGCCTGCCCTTTGGATACCATATAAAACCTAAGCGTTGTGTCATGGCTGCCCACAATTGACTTGATTTGTGTAATTTTGAGAAATGACTCGAGGAGGCAGCGCTGAAACCAGGTGATTTGTCGTCGACTTCACATCGACCTGGGTTGAGGATCAAGTGAATCATGATTTGCTTTTGAACCTTTTGTCGCAAGAGAGAGAGACAGAGAGAGATGGGGATTCTGCTCAGAGGTGAGGTCATGATGGAGGGAATAAAAGGCAGCCTGAAAAAGAAAAGAAGCTGCGCTGAGCCACTGAGTGATGGACCTCAGAGAATATTTAGGAGACAGAGGGAGAGAAGGCTTGGCCTGAGCAAGGGGATATGGAAGCTTTGGCTCCTGTCTGGGTCTCCATGGAGGCTACTGTCATTTCTTCTTTCTCTCAACACCAATTGTCGCTCATTTTTCATGTCTTGCACCCTTCTCGGCCCCGGCAAACAGGTTGCGAGAGATTGTGTTTGTGTTGAAATGAGCACATAAATATCATAGTACCAATCTGCCAGTGGGATTTGTCTAGTGATGCATTATGTTGATTAAAAACAGCAAAGCCAAACAGGGACGCAAACTGAAATTCCGTCCTACATCCATGTTTGTTGACTGTTATCCAGTGTACAGGTTTGGCATTTAGCTCAAACGTGATGGTCATTTTTAGTCGGATTAATCTTTATCATCACTGTGACATTTACCTTTGCACAGTTCCTTCTGTTTGCCTTCCACCCAGATATGACTGTGCTGAATAATAAAAAAAGAAAGAATGACCTCAGCAGATAATCTGTGTGCATGACTACACGTCGCAGTGCCCTGCGCACATCTAAAACTGACACTGTGGTGCCAAGATGTGACAGCACTGGAGCCCAGTGGACTAACAGGATTCGCTTCAGGAGAGAGGACAGATAAAGTCCTCAAAGTGGCTGTGTATTCAACACCTGGGGCTCTCCACTGTGTGTGTGTGTGTGTGTGTGTCAGCCTTGCTAAATACGTAGCGCGCATTTATCTATTGTGAAGGGAAATCCTCTGAGGTTTTACTGGGGATTGGCTATGAATTGCCAAAAGAGATTAATTTACGAATGTTGTATTACTTTGCCAACATTATGTCTAAAAGCCCTACTTGAACACACAGACGAATGATTTCTTCCTGTATTTTTACCAGCATATTACCCTCCCTGACAGCACTATGTTTCCTTTCCTTTCCGACCACACCAACCTGCTTTTTGTTATTTCCCTCTGGTACACTGTGACGCTTTACAGCAGGCCTTTGTGACCTTTAAAATCAAAAGAGCCATCTTTTACTCCCTTTTCCACCATATAAAACTCCTAAAACAAAACCGATCCTTTTGCTTTTCAAAATCTCGCCATAAAATCTTGTTTGGCTTTGTGTTGTGTCCCTCGGTTGGGGGTGATGCCAGGCACACACTGTTAAACAAAAAGACCAAGCGGTTCATGAAAACAAAAGTCTAACAGAGAACCTGTTTGGTCCGTGGAGTATGGGCCTCCATTAAGGATCTAAAATAGAGAAAGCAAAACTAAGGGAAAACCTTATCCAAAATATTGAATAAACAGCAGCTAAATTATTTTTTTGGTGCTATTTAAAATAGCTCATTTATTACTTCTGCCATTTTAAAATTTGTAAAGTACTTGTATAGGGCTTTATCTAGTCCAAAGGACCCCCAAAACGCTTCACACTACATTCAGTCTTTCACGTACACATTCCCACGTTGATGGTGGTAAGCTATATTGTAGCCACAGCTGCCCTTGGGGACACTGACAGACGCATTGTGTCCTTGGGCAACAGAGCCCAAGGACACAACGACTGAGACGGACGGACGGAGGGTGGGTGCAAACCAGCAAACCACCGGTTATTGGTCTTAAACCGTAAATGTTTAAAACTTTGTTATAACTTAATAACCAAGAACCAAGATTATGTGACACCATTCATCTGTATGAAATCAATGAATCCTAATCATCTAAGACTTTTGAAGATTCATGTTTTTACTTTTTTGTGTATTAAATTAAGGTCCTGTTTACACTTTTTCTTTGCATATCTGGAAAGTATTGTGTTTACACAACAGTGGAATGAAACTTTGGTTGCTTATTGAGGAAAGCAGTTCTTTCTGCAGTTCGTCCAAACATGCCATACATAAAGCACCTGTTTATTGATCCCAGGGCTAGCAGTGGAAACTGGTGCTAATCAAACACTAGCTTTAGTTTAGCTTTAGAACTAGTTTGATGGGGAGAAAACTATGTAGGGTTTAAATCATTGCCACATCTTACAGTCTGCCTCCTTTTGACAAAGGAAAACCACATAAGACAGTTTACTAAATACACATAAACACATGGAAGTGGTAAATGTTTGAGACCGTGTAGTTGAACTGATCTAAAACCCTCTAGTGTCATATTAGACAACAAGCTGTAACATTTGCCCAGCACAGTAAATGCTCCCAAAACAACTGTCTTTGTAAAATGTTAGGGACTATGAAGAGGCTCCAAAAGCCAAAATGATATGAACTGTTAAGCTGCTTTCTTCTTCTGACCCTTGAACATTTTGCTACTCACCATTTTCAGTCTTAAACACTTCAAGGCAATGCCTCCACATGTTGAAACAGCCGTGCTTGTCTCCCGAATGCCACAGGTTTAACGTTTCGACATTTTAGCCTTCCGCCAACTTTCTCCATATAGGTGACCTTAATGCGTGATTGTGACTTCGAACAACTGTAGATCTGGATGAGTTCACTAACAGTATCTGAAGTCTAAAGGATGCTTTTACCTTAGAACCTGAGGCAGGGAAACCCCTGATAAATGAGAGGAGTCTCCCAGTCAAAAGGTCTGCCCTTTTTCTCTTTTCACTTGTTGGGTGCTGACAAATAAAAGAGAGCGAGACAGAAAGAAGGATGGGACGAAGTGAGACAACACAGCAAAAAACAAATGGCAGTCGAGTGACAAATGAAAAGTCAGGAACGGGGAGAGTCAGGAAGAATTTTAGAGGTGTGTAAAACTCGTAAGAAGTGACTGAAATAAGTAGGTGGAGGAATTGAAAACCTATTTTGTAAAAGCAGCTGTCTCTGTCAAATGTTGGATTGTTGATGCAATATGGTGTTTATTCTGTAGCTGAAAGCTCCCCCCCTCTTTTGAGCTTTCTCAAATTTTACAAAGACTAAGAGATTTGTAGAATCAAATCTTCTGCTTAATGCAGCTGTCTTCTCCTGGCAGAAACACAAGCTCTTTAGGCCCCGACTTTTCTGTGTCCAGTGGCAAACTGCTGGGTTTAAAGATGCCTTTTTTCTCACACAGTTATGGACATTACACAGACACTTCCCTTGGCTCACCTTTTCTAAATAAAAGTCCTCTTAGGTTTGATTTTGTGAGATTTTCCACATCTCTTCATTTCCTCACATTTGACGCGTATAAGGGGTCAGTGTAAACCGAGTTTGGCCTTGGAGCAAGTTCTAGCCAGAGTTATTGCCACTGAATGCTGAGACGTTCAGATGAAAGGCAGCAGGAAACAATTTTGGAGTGGAGATGGTCAAAAGTGCTGCTTTGTAAGTTTTTTCAAGCAATTATTTAATTCTCTGTTGCATTTCTGCTTTCATACATAAGGGTGTGCTTCTTTCTGTAATCATTCCTAAAATCCAGTTACTTGTGATGGAACTGACTGATGGAAACGTTTTTATTTGGTCAGAATTAGGGCTGGATCATCTAAAAAAAAAAAAAAACAAAAAAAACTTGTCGATAAAAAGAAAAGTCATGTTGACCAATATCATTATTGATAACTATAAAAAAAATGTAGAACATATATTCTAGTGCAGCCCTGGCCATTTTATGTAATCCTTTAATTAAGTAGTTTTATCCACACAAAAAACAGAATTCAATTAAACCCTTGATTCAAACACATTTTCTTCACCATAACTGAAAGTTTGTAAGAAACAAAAACTAATCAAGTTAAGAGATCTGAGTGACATCTGTGAATATTGACAAACATAAAGAAAAAGCTAATGTTATTACCATTATATTATTTATTAAAACTATTTAAATCATGTTTATAATTTAAATTATAGGCATGTCTTGATGCTTTTTACATTTCTTTTAAAAGTTTCATAACAGTGTATTATATTTATGGCTCAGGCCTTTGATTTAGTTTGTGTGCAAAAACCAGCTACTGAGTTAGATGGGGCCCAAAGGACTGGAGTCCAGTCCAGTGATTGAGTGCTGAAGCCAGCAGGTCTTCCCTCCCACGTTTATATTTTTGAAAATCGTTTTCACTTCTGATGAGGATGGCCATTTTAAAATAATTTTTAGATCAAAATTACCAAGTCACCATCCTGGCTGTTCAGAAAATGATAATAACCAAATAGTTCAGTCTCAGTTAATGTTTATGAATACCTGCCTGATGAGGCTGAGCCGATAAAATAATAATGGATGAAGAAGTCAGTTCAGCACTGGCGTTCTTTGGTCAGCAAGTTATTACACATATGTCTGGAATACTAACAAACAACGACTTTCCAAAAATACAAGAGTATATTAAAAGGAATTCAACCTTCCATTCAATACTTTTATCAACGAATTCACTAAGCTAGTAGAAATAGAAATAATAATTTGATAGCGATGTCACAGTGCAGTATAAATATGTATGCTTAAAGGGGACAATTTTGTGTTGCCATGTGGGTCTCTGCTGTCTCTATAAACACTCCAAACATGAATAAAAACCATCCATCCATCCTTTTTTTGTGCAACGTTTTGCTGTCAGAAAATCCTGTGCTTCTACAAGCTGTCTGAAAAAGGGCCATAGTGTGACGTCACAATAAGCATTTGCGTTTTACTGCCCCTCACCTGTCAAATCCCGCCCTCCAATTCCATGCCATTCTCATGTGTTTGATATGGAGGACTTTCCACATTTTTTATGTTCAACTTTGGCAGGATCAGTGGCAAACCCACAACCTAGTAACAAAATGGGTGGGTGTGGTCTGCAACCACAAATTTGCTAAAAGTGACAGAGCCCTTTAAACAGCTCATTCTGTAAGGGACGGAAATTGTTGAGAATTAAGCTGGTGAGATTGCTTTATCTGAGTTTGCTTTTGTGCAAATAACTTCTAACATGTTTTGTACAGACCATAGATCGATGATAACTTGTTTAAAAAAGGCATAATTGTCCCCTTTAAACACTAAGGCTTGAAGAGTGAGGCTAAGTTAGTCTTAAACTAATTATGATCAGTTTAAGACTAATTAGCACAACTTGGTTTGTGTTCAAACATCCATTTCACTAAGCAAAGCAGAAGTGAAGACAAAACATTATCTGGAGGAAGTAATGTTTCATTAAATTTGCTGAATTAGAAAACAATACCCTTTTGGGAAATTGTTTTGATTTTATGGAACAGTCACCACAGTGATCGATCTAATTTTAGTATTTTGGCACACTAAGAAGGCGGTTTCAAAATGACTATTAAGTAGTGCTCTGTTGAAATAAATCGCTGCCCTGATTCTGAATCAATTCTTATAACAATCCTTAAAAAATTGATTCGTATTTCAAAAAATTAATTTAATCGTTTAACATTGTTTGCCCTTTTTACAGCTAAAATAGGAAGGAAAGGTCCAGACGGGCATTTTCAGGCTTAGGTCTGAAAGGGTTAATACTGTTTATCCCGGTGAACTGTAACCCCACCCAGTGTTGCATCATTGAATGCAGTCATGTTATTAAGGTAACAGCTCACGAAAATGTTTGTAATAGCACTGATCCATATCAAAATCGATTCGGAACAGATGGGATTGGATCAGATTGTGATAATCGTTTATAACTTTTAAAAATTGGAAAAATTAGCGGACCATGCAAAAATATGGATCAGCATTAGCGCATAGAGCTATTTTTAGCATGTAGCGCAGGCTAAGGGTCACTCTATAGCTTAGCACCAGAGAACGAAAAAATTGAGTAATTGATGTATGATTAAAATTACCCCTTCGGTCATCAACCTTTTTAAAAACACTGTTTATACCACAGACCGAACAGCCTGTGTGTAGCCAAACAATTAAAGAATAAAATCTTACAAATGCAGCAAAACACAGTGAAATAGACAATCAACACCACCTTTTAAATTGTTTATCCTAAGCTAGTTTATCGCTGCCCAGACACAACCTTACTTGAACGATTCTTAGATCTCTGTAGAAGGGTGAATCCGTTCTCTGGGGGGGAAATCAGCATAAAGAGGGAAAGTCAGCTGTGGTTAGCTGATGGGCTTAGCAGCAGCTGTGTGGGGTGCAGCTAGCAGTCAGACTTATGGGTATGTGGCTAGCAACGGTTGTGCTAGCAGTAGGCCTCTGAGCATCAGGTTCTTCTCCTGGGGAAATGGGCAGCTTTTGGCTCAGCAGCTTCGGCAAAACTGCATATCTTCTTCCCACAGAGAGAATGTCTCTCTTTTTTGTAGGAATCTTTAACTCCAAGATTCCTTTTGAATCTGCAGAGTCTTGAACAAGTTAGGTTAAAGACTTATTCCATTGGCTGGAATACAGTTACCTGATCCACAATCAGCAGACTGTATATGTATTTTTGGATCCAAGGAGCTTCTCCATGAAGCCTGCTACAACCCTTCCCAGGAAAGGTGGAAATTGCGCAACGGTCCTCCTCGATGTCGCCAGTCTGACCCCGGTAACGAAAGAGACCAACAGTGAGTGTAGGCTATATAGGGGTGAAGATGTCACATTCACAAAGTTCCTCCTCTTCCTGTTGAAACTGAAGGTTGGTTTAATGCAGTGCATTGTGGGATTAATAGTCCTTACAGCCGGAGGTCTGTCTTTGTAGTCCAGTTCTGTCATGGCTAGTAGCCCCACACTTAGGAGTGTAGTTTCATATTGAGAAAGAGCACTACTAAAAAAGACACAATTACAGGCTGGCAGTGAAACCAAGTAAAGATGTGGTACCTAACTCCTTATGTAAGGTCTAGTCGGATATTAAATAAAACTCCTAATATTGTAGAAAGATTTATAAAACACAATGTAAAAAATAATATTGTGTTGTACTACGGTATTTAAAAAAAAATTTGTGTTCTAATGACTGGATTCTTTCTTGCAAAATTCCAATTCACTGCAGCAGCTGGAAGCCCAGCTCAGAGTTGCTGTGTGATGACATTGCGCTAAAGGACAGGGACTTGGAGTCTGAGTGACACAGCAGTAGAGACCAGGGTGAGGAGGGTGCGGCCTGACAGTAGGGATTGACAAAAACAGATTGTGACATGTTGGATTGAGGCGGGCTGCTAACAGGATGGAACACACGAACGTCTCTGGATTATGGATTATGAACGCACGTAAAACTAATTTGTTGAAATTATCGCCCACAGCCTGACAGCTGAGACGCCAAACCTGTTCCGTACAGCAGATGAACCAGACAACTGTTGTCTGACGACTGAAACGTGGGGAAGTACAGTCCAACAGGCAGTGAGACTGGTCTCCATGTCTCAGCCAGCAACATGTCCTTCTCCTCTCAGTGCCCCCCCCTCGTACTCACTATGAAAATACCGTCATCTTTCAGTTACTCTTTCCATGGTGACAGACTGTGCCTCCTGTGCAGTTTAACAGTTATTACACGCTTGGAAACACACGGACTGAAGTGAGGCAGCCGAGATAAAAAATGATGGAGGATGGAGGGAGTAAGCCTGATTATATGTTACAACTTCAGCAAATTGTATGGGGAAAGTGAGTGTTTGTGGAAGAGTTGAGTAAATACAAAGGCTGAGTTACCGGAGCTCCATATCAGTGCTGTATAATGCATTGTCGTCATGTCACTCCATTCTCTGCTGCCTTTTCACAAAAACAATACCACACCTTGAACTGTGTGTAACTGGGAAAACAGAACTGAACATCAGTCTTAACACCTAACCTGCACTATGAAACGTGGTGGTAGCATCGTGTTGTGGAGATGCTTTTCTTCTACTGGAACACAGAAAATTGGCAAGAAAGATGGAGTAAAATAATAATACTAATACATTTTATTTAATAGCGCCTTTCAGGACAGTCAAGGTTGCTTCAAAAGATAAGAACACAAATGAATACAGTGAAGAAATATGGGGTGGAGCTTAACCTTCCAGCAAGACAACTACCCTAACCTTACAGTCACAGCTACAGTGGAATTATTTAGAATAGTTCAGTTCTTTATTGTCCTACATGAAGAAATTTTGTCCTACATGAAGACATTTGGTGCACAGCAGCGGCCAAACATAGTCAAGGCATAATCCACAAATGACAACACAATATCACAGTGAATAACAAGGAATAAAACCATCAGACATTCTAAATTCTGCCATGATTTGACAAAAAAATTGATTAAGAGCGCTAATAATACCTCTTGCACCTTATAAATGGCAACCTGTACCTTTGACCTGAGTGAAGGAGAACTCCTCTAAAAGGGGATAGTCTCTCCTGGCTAGGATTATTTTGATCTTTTTCATTACTCTGTCTGTCCAACATATCTGACAGGGGGCGCTGTTGAATTATTTTGCCTTAATAGGCCGTTCTTGTTCATAGATCGGAGCATATTGATGTGTTAGCCTGGTCTTGTCCAGATCTAAAGGGTAGTTTTATGAAGTATTCACACAGGGGGACAGAACACATATCCACCCTAAACTTTTAGGTTTTGGTAGTGAATCACCTGAGAACACATCATTTTGCTTCTGGTTTATATTTATGCGCTCTGGTGTAGAGGATTTCCAATAATCCCAATACATTGAAGTTTGGTTTTTGTCACAAACACCCAGGTTGGTTTGGATTGCTGTTTTCCATTTTGTATTAACTAATGTTATCTTGCTGGGGTTTTAAACATAAGTCTGTTCTTCCGATATACAGGAGGAAGTTAACGATAAATTAAGGGAATGACTGGCATGAAAACATTCCTGCCATCGTTTTCACACCTGACAGTTCGACAGATTTGGTTCGATTGGGGACCAAAACTCCAACATTATTGCTTTTTATTGCATGTGCGGTTCGCGTTCACACTGCACTTTGGCAAACAAACCAAACCTTATAAGCAACATATTTACCTCCTCACCTTTGGTGGCGCTGCACCAAGAAGCACTCAACACAGGGTCACTTCCTGTTCTGCGAAATGTAAAAAAGCATGGGGTGGCATCCGATTTGAGCAGTTTTAGGATGGCTCTGTTGTCTTTTGCAAATGTTCCACACAAATACGTTGCAGCAATGGGCTCAGGATGTGGCATAGTTGTTGTTGCGTGGTCGTTTTGGTTGTATTTATCCAGAATGCCCTGCGCTATAGTCCGCTTCCTGCTTTTGGAGCGGCCCTCGGCCCCTTTGGCATTCACATATGCAATCAAGGAGTTCATTTCAACCGAGGTTCAAAAACCTAGTTTTTTAGGCGGACCAGAGTTAGCTTTTTTGCTCCTCATCAGAGTTCGAATGTGAATTCACACCTCCCCAAAGAACTTTCTGGGCAAACGAATTAGAGTTCCATTAAAGTGGACTAAACAGGGCTGGTGTGAATTCAACCTGAATTTCCCAACTTGGAAAACGGATTTCTCAGTTAGCCTGGCAGTGTTGTTAAAGGAAGAATGGCCCTTTACATGCATCTTAACAGCTGTAGTTCTAGGAAAAGCGACGTACTGAAATGACCGGACAGTCAGTCTCCGTGGTAAATGAGTATATTTGTTAGTTCTCTTCTTGGAGAAAAAAAAAAGGTAAACATTCCCCTTCAGGAATTGCAATGCATTTGTATTCTAATGTTAGAGTGTTGCGACTTTTTAAAGATGACATTGGTGTAGCAGAGAGGCAGAGCTTGGCATGTGCAGAGTGAAATTAGTGCCAAATGTTTATGTGGGTCATGCATATATGGTGTCACGTGCAAGTGAACACATTTGAGAGAGCAGACTGTATAGAGCATGTGACATTGAATCGATTTGCAATGTTTGCTTATCTAAATGTTGCAGGAAGTAGCCTTTACAATATAAAATGGATGTGATGACTGTTGCTTCAAATCTGTTTGCATGGTTTCAATTATTTATAGCTCTAATTTTTCAGAGTAACAGCATGAAAGGCAAAGGCAGAGAAGAGAAACTGCAAAGACGTACACAGGTGACAGGATTGACACTAAGAAAACAAATGACTGAATGTAACAGACGTGGAGGAAGACGAGGTTATGGAATGTAAAGCGGCAATGGGAGAGCTGGATGTTGAACAATGGAAGCAGTGAGTGTTTGGTTGTATATGCTGGCCTTCTTTAGTGAGTAATCATTTCCGCCTTAGACCCGGTTTTCCCCAAGGAGGCGAGCTGTTCATTTTATGATGCGTGCACGCTCGCATGCACAAACTAACTCGCCTTTTTTTTGTCCCTCTGATGTAATCCAGAACCTGCAGACAGAATGTAGTCATTGGTTTCTAAAAGCAGGACATGCACAGTTAATGTCATATAAGCAATAAGGCTTTTTCATAAAGGCTTACTCTGCTCTAAATCGTTTTTAATATTTACTTTAGGCAATTACAATAAAAGCTAAGCTATAATTAATATAGCAACAGTTATTATGTATTTATGTGTAAATCTCATGCTATTTGTTTTTTTCATGGATTGTAAAAGCCATCATTATCTAAAAGAAAATATAACTGGGAAAAAAATCTATCAGATAGATAGGCTAATGGTAAATGGTTTGCATTAGTAAAGCGCATATTCAGTCAGAGGACCACAAAGCGCTTTACATTACGTTCAGTCATTCAAGATGATTTATTATGTAATACCACGGGTTTATGTTGGTTACAAGTTTTCTTTCATCTTGTCTTAATTTAGTTTTGTGGGTGGAAACATTAAGAACACAGTATAGTAAAGTACTAAACTGGAAGCTAAAGCTAGTTCTGACTTTATTAGAGAACATCATTTATTTGTGCTAAGTTTAGCATTACTTTCAGAGTAAGGGAAAGCGCTACTTTAGAAGCTAATGCTTGGATTGGGTTTAGTATAGGAATACATTGTTTATTTGTATTTACTCTAAAACTACTCCAGAATAAGGGAGGTTTTAGTAACCATAGGCAACTATAATGCCAGTGATTGCTAGCTTGTACTATTTGTGTGCCACCAATTTTTGTAGATTTTATTTTCTTCTTTTTGGCAGGAAAAAGCTTTAGTGCTAAATTTGAGGCTAATGCTAACTGTTGCTTTATCGTTGGAAAACTTTCTTAATGTGTTAACTTTAACATTACCTGAACTTTTTTATTGTCACCTTTTCTTAGCAGCAATAGTCGGGTAGCTGTAATGCTGTTCACTATAAATTTATAAGCTAAACATTTTTACCATTTCTCAGTCATCAGAGAACGGTTCCTTGCTGTGGGGTCTCTGGTGTTTGCAGATATATTCTTGGGCTGAAGTTATCATTACTAGATCTTGATTAATCGGTACCATGAGTTTTTCTGTGACATTGTTGTTGTATTTTTATATCCATTTTTGTGTGATGTGGTTGTGTAGTTCTTAGTTCACGATGTTTGGTTTGTTTTATCGATGTTCCTTTTTCGTTTTTTGTTTTGTTTTGTTTTTTCCCCTCTCTCTGGCGTCCTGTGGGTATGAGGCAGACTTCAATGTTTTCCTGTGTTTTCTTTGTTCCCCTACCGCTCTTGTATTTTCAGCTCACCCTCTCTCATGACTTTTTGTTTCTTACCTCTCTTCTTCATCTTCTTTCTTTCTTCCCCTTAATTTTCCGTCTTCGTGTCCATAACATCAGGAAATAAAACCCCCAGCAATTTATAATAAAGATTTTTCACACATATATCAAGTGGAGTACTATAGCAAAAGCTGTACTGCTCCGCTTGTGAAAGTAAATCTGTTGGGCTTCTACTTGGTACTCAGACACCAATTCTGAGCTCCACACTGCCAAACAGGACACGTTTAAAAAGAAAAAGAGAACGGTTCCTTGCAATTATTAAGTGTTTATCTTGCTATCATGTCAAAACGGTTAAACTGTTGAAACATCTGTATGAAATCCAATAACTCCCAATCTTAGCAAAGCCTTCAGGTCTAGTATTTAGCTCATGGCTCCTCTCATACACTCACAGTAACATTCAGTATCACGCTGTTGTTAAAAATGTGTTTTTCCTATCCCTGCCAGAGGATCGAGTTTCTCTCCATCAGCCTTCCCCTTAGGTTGCTGTCATTTTACACAGGGCTGTCATTTCTTCTGTAGCAATATTTCACCCCCCAGCCTGTGTTTGCCTATGTTGCTGCATATATAGAAAAATAAAAATCGCTACCAGATGTTATGTGGTCTTCACTGTATTTTGATGTGTCCATCTTCTCTTCGACACCTTCCTTTGGTTCTTTTAGCTCTTTTTCTTCTCCCCCACAATCCTTTTCTGCTTCGTCTCTGCTGGCACTAATTACTAATTAACTTTCAAAAGGCCCCACAGCCCACTTTAAGTCCCATGAGGACAACAGCTATTTAATCACTGCCTGCACAGTGATATGCACAGGCCACAATCTGTGTTTGTGTGCATCTAGGCGTAATAGATACCTCAAAATCTAAACCAGAGAAAATCATTTCAAAAGAGAGGGGGTGGGGGATGTATGAGATGTTTTCAATATTTAGTTTTCCTTTTCTGCCTATAGGGGGAGCCACCATGACATCAGAAATGCAGGAAATCGCCATCACAGAGGAGAAGCCTTTGCTCACGGGTCAGGCTGATCCTGCCAAGGTTGGAGATTCTACAACATATTATTTTACTATAACATATATTATTATTATTATAGAGACTGCACAGAAAATCTCACATGCATTGTGATCATATAAAATCCAAACCGAGCTTTACTGAAATCAGAAACCTCAGACCGCAGCCCAGAACTCGTGTGTGTCTTAGAGTCAGTGTTTGCACCCTTGAGCCTGAGCAAATCCTGCATCATACAACTTGTCTTCCAAGCACATATGTGAAAAGTCTTCGAGCCTGTACGTAAACGACTGTTTGTGTGTAAATGTGCGAGCAGAGCTGCAGCGCTGGCTCATGTCTGCTGGGCTGACGTCAAACCCTAAGGGAGCGAGAGCAGATCCTCCACTCTGCAGGGCAACGTCTGCATGGCAACATCGGGTGACTTGTTGGTGACACCTGGTGGTCGAAGAGGGGATGGCATCAATGAACTAAACTGTAAAAAGTTTAAGCTCTTCTTTGATATCTAGTGAGAATGCAGATACACACAAAACAGTAGGTAACTCGATGAATGCAGCATTTAACCTGGAATTGGAAGGTCATCAGATGATCAAAGGTTTAAGTTCTGACACTTAAAAAGCCTAAAGGCATTAACACCGTCGAGATCCCCTGATTGCAAAGGCAGGATTGTTGAGTTGCGCACGCAATGCCTCACCAATCCAGAGGCAGAGGTTGGACACAGTAAGACAGTCATTCAAGACATATTAAAAGATACTGTGGAGGTTGGGACAAAAAGTTCAAGAGGTAGATCTGAAAACATTTCACTTGCACTGAGCCAGAGGATCTAGTGCGTTGAGCACCAAGACATTGGCTGAACCTTGACTTAATTAAGGCCCTTGTTGATCCTGACTGCAGCCAAATTAAATCGGACAGAATTTCCAAGAGAAATGCCTTATGAAGAAAAACAGCTTCAAAGACCATGTCTCCTCCCAGCCCACATTGCACTGGAGCACCAAAATGGGGCACTGAAAGGTGGAAGAACGTTTTTATTCTGTGAAGAAAAAATACTTCTTATCTCGATGGCTTTTAATAATACTGGCATGTCAACCAGATCCTGATTTTCACGCAGCAAAGTGGAGAAAACTCCATCATCATCTGGGAAGGTTTTTCCTTCAAGGGAACAATGGAGCTTCTGCTCATTCAGGGGAAGTATACAGCGACACGGTGTGGCCCTCATCTGGCACAATTGCAATTAAATGAACAGATGTCAGTTGTTGGGCCCTTCATGGAGTCATTTGCAACAGGTGGAGCAATATTTGCACCACTCTACTGAAAACTTCTCACATCCAGCATCTCGGATCAAATTTCAAAGTTATCAACGAGAATTTTGGGGCCAGGTTGTCTTTTTTTTTTAGACTTAGTGTTGAGTTTTGTTTTTGTTGTTTATGATTTAACCTTTTGATCAGCTGATGAACTTGTTTGAGGTTAAATACCATTTTCAAACCTTTGCCTTTTCTATTTGTGTTTTTTTTCTCTTGCTTCTGTTTCTTCTTCTCACATTTTGTAGCTCCGCTTACAACCTGGTTATGATCCAGCAGCATAAAGTGTGAACATTTGTGGTTTTATCCTGGACTAAAGATATTGATAAGGAGTCTGTCTGCCTTCACTGCATATCAACGAAAAGTATAAGTTACATAGAAAGAAGACCACGCCGACTTATACATCTTAAAAGTTGTAGGATTTCACTATGAAAATACATTAACTACTCTAAAGTTGTTAATTTTGTTATTTTCAGTCTTTGGCCGGGAATATACTTGCCTTTAATTACGCGTACGCGTGTTGATCATGGCTCCCTCGCGTAGCTTGCGTTTGTTTCAAGCGTCGTTTGTGCACGTCTGAAATTACCGCAACGCTTCCGCATGCTGCAATATGCGAGTAACCAGTAGGAGGAGTATAGAGCGCTACAAGTATAAAGTATGGCAGTATGGCGGCACATACTCGCCATTGTTACGCCGTGCCTGGTTTAGGGGTCTCGCATACCATCTACGTAACTGCAGCCATCTTTTTTTCTGTCGTGTGAGCATTTGCCCACTCAAGTCTGTTACGGTGACGAGCTGGAGTCAGGTCCAGACCCCGATGAGGACGACAAGCATGCAGTTGAGCTTCCCTGAGACGGTTTCTGACAGTTTGTGGAGAAATTGTTTGGTTAAGCAAACCAATTGTTTCAGCAGCTGTCTGAGTGGCTGGTCTCAGACGATCTTGGAGGTGAACCTGCTGGATGTGGAGGTCCTGGGCTGGTGTGGTTACACGTGGTCTGCGGTTGTGAGGCCGGTTGGATGTACTGCCATATTCTCTGAAACGTCTTTGGAGACGGCTTATGGTGGAGAAATGAACATTCAATGCACGAGCAACAGATCTGGTTGACATTCCTGCTGTCAGCATGCCAATTGCACACTCCCTCAATGCTTGTGGCATCTGTGGCATTTTGCTGTGAGACAAAACTGCACATTCCAGGGTGGCCTTTTATTGTGGGCAGTATAAGGTACATCTGTGCACTTATCATGATGTCAGATCAGCATCTTGATGTGGCACACCTGTGAGGTGGGATGGATTATCTCAGCAAAGCAGAAGTGCTCACTATCACACATTTAGACTTATTTGTGAACAATGTTTGAGAGAAATGGTAATATTGTGTATCTGGAATGAATTTTAGATCTTTAAGTCCATCTCATGAAAAATGGGAGCAGAAACAAAGGTGTTGCGTTTATATTTTTGTTGAGTGTATATTCCCGGCCTTAGGTTTTTGTAAAGATTTTAACTTTACAAGTTTGATTTTGTCTTTGAGAATGATCTTATAAAAAGACATAAGAGCTGCACATATGTATTTTTTTCTAGCCTCCCTGGCATCAGAAGCCACCAATGCAACCAGCATTAATAAGACGACATGCTCTGTGTGTATTGTCTATAGAATCAGATCTCTAGCTTAAATCTGCTATTTCCAAAATGCTGCCAACAAATCAAAATCCAACATGCACCATGACAGACAAACCAAACAGAGCAACTTCACTATACTCCATTCACCCTTCCTGTTATCTGCTGAAAGTCTTGCTCTCTCTCTTTCTCTCTCTAAATGAAACACGGACGCGTCTCAACTTATCATACAAAAAACAGTTTGCATTAAAACGGCTTCCTCTGACTTTATTTTTATACACGTCACTAATAGCTAAGATAGGGTCATCTTCAATCGGTAACCGTATCCACACCGAAGAGTGGTATCTCTACAGCAACCTCATAGGTGTGCCACATTCAGTAAAAAAATAAGAATCACATCTCTTTACTTCCAGCCCGTCTTTCCAATCATTAGACCTCTAGATTTTTACATTTTGTTTCACACACACACACCTA
This sequence comes from Valencia hispanica, assembly GCA_963556495.2. NCBI lineage: Eukaryota > Metazoa > Chordata > Actinopteri > Cyprinodontiformes > Valenciidae > Valencia > Valencia hispanica. The sequence continues at coordinate 14,110,770 of OY747714.1, read as the reverse complement.
CCTCTTCTTTAGCTTCATTGCTAATTGCTTGAGTAAATGCATGCAAAGATGCAAAAGAGTAAATCATTTCCATCTGAAGAGGTTAAATCACATTCCGATTTTGTTGGTTAAGACTGAAAAACAGTCAGTTGTTTCAGTCTTAGACATAAAGTAACACAAATAATAGTGATATGAATGTTTATATAGTTTGAATAGAACCTAACTTACGATTTTCATCTAGGTACTTCTTTTATGTTTTTAAAAATGTATCTTTCATCTGTCTGTTTTTAGTCCTTTGTAGGAAAAAAATAATCTTCTATCCCCAAACATTCCTTCTGTTGATAAGGCCGCCTTTTCTTTCGCATAGGATGTTGCTGAACTGGCTGCGAGGATACTCCTGGACCAAGGACAGGTAAGACTGCAGCAAATGCATAAATCAGTTAAAATGGGATCAAAATGATTCTAACCCATTTTTCAAAGCAAAACCTTGAGAAATAACCTTTCACAACAAAGCAACACTCATGAGATAGAGAAAATAATTGAGGTGCGACCTTCAAACAAATAAGCATAAACCGTTTTTTCAGAAGGGTCAATGAAGTGGAGAAAAAAAATACACCAGAATATAGAACCTGCAAAAAAACAGTACAACACACAACCTTACAAAATGACACAAAAATAAAACGGAAAGAACTCCCAATTATCCCTAAACTCTGCTATTAGCAAACATCATTGTTTTCTTATGCAGCTACAGTAGAAAAAGAAAAATGGACCGAACCAGAACTTTGTCAGCAAACGCATCTTTCAACAGCAATAAGGTCCATAACACGCTCTGCACTTAACTGAATGACTCACCTGAAACAATGTCAAGCTAAATATAAACCTAGAGAAAAACCAGCTGACGTCCACATGGCTACCCGTATTATCCAATCAGCCCAAATGCCTTATTTAAAAATGTTTCATCCTTAAATATGGGCAAAGTGTTATTTAAACATTAACACTGACTGTTTTCAAGCGGTTATATTGTTTTCTACTCTAGCTATGTCTACTTGTACTATTTTGTTTATTTTTTTAAATCCAATCAATTCGCCAGTCAGTTCTATACCTTCAACATTTTTAAATAATAATTCATAGTAAAATTAATTTAAGGAATTGAATGAAATTTAGAGAAAAGGGTTATTTGTTGAATACTGATCAAAGCAAAAAAAAAAAGGCACATGCACATTTGTATTTAATTTTCTTGTTTAAAGTGTACCAACAAATGTACATTAAAAACCCAAATACGTACTGAATTGGGATTTTTGTGTTCTGTTGCACCCCTAGCAAACAAAGAAAATCACATGACTGAGCTGAACTAAATTGAACTGTCTTCATTTTTGGTGTTGTCCATTCCAACCTAGAAAGCTTAATTGTAAATGAAAGAAAATAGAAAATAGCCACATATTAACTCTGCTCACAGTTAGGTATTCTTTTGAGGAGGAATGAAATCAAATTTCTTTTGTCAGACATGAGGTTCGAAAACATATTGGCTTGACCACAGAGCTTTGTATTTATTCGACGCTATAATGAATGCAGCCGGGTGGATAATTGTAGTTGTGCTTGCAGTGTTACATTCCGGACCGAATTCAATTTATTTCTGAATGGCTTGATTGGCCAGGGTTAAATAAATTCATTAGTTGTTCAGCTTTGCGGTGATACAAAACGGAAACAGAATAGAATGTGTCATCGTTGGGTTGTTTTGATTCAGATAAAAAAAAAATGTTTCTTTAATTTGGTAAATGTGACTCTCTGGAGAAGATAAAGATTATTTATTCAACAAGGACTTCTCTTCTCTCTGTTCATTGATTATCTGTTTAGCAGCCGATTGTAAAGAAGCAAACTTTTCAAATCACATCACCTTATTGACATTTTATGTTATATGTGGCATCAACAGATTCGAGTGAAAAATGATTAAATAGTTAAAAAGCCAACCGATAGAAACTTAAAGCAAGTGCCGTACTATAAATTCTATCATCTTAGCTCCAGTTCAGCATTTTTACAGTCTGTGTGCAGGCAGCCAGTTCTGCTTGTGATGTTGTGCTACCCATCCGCCTGACATGGCAGCACTTCTAAAAGTTCATGGGGAGGATGGGAGGCGTCTCTGGCAACGTTCGGCGCTCTTCCTGAAACAGATCCTGGACAGAGGGTAGAGACTCGCCAGGGACCCTTTCATCGTCACGATCCTGGGGTGTTTGGGGTTTAGTTTCTTCTGTGTAAGCCTGTCACAATTAACAATAAATCAATTAATTGCATTTTAAATTCAAATGAGCTCGATAATTTTTCCAGCCACAGTATTTCCCATTTGCATGCTTGTTTGTTTGCCTCGTCGCATGTCTCCCTCTTTCTACCAAAGAGACTGGATGAAAAAAGGCAGATATGGTCTAAATACTCGTAATGGTAGTAAAACGGGATGTCTTTTTTTATTGTTAGTTTGCACTTTTTGTTTACAAAACTCCTAACTGGTAGTTATGCCTGTTTTTCTTGTCTGAGCCAATTGATTCATATTTTTTGAAGGGTAATTTTGTTTACCGATTTCATCCATTTTTTAAATACTTTTTTTTTTGTTTCGGTTGTTTTGGGTGATTTATATTAGATATTTAAAATAAATCTTCCAGTTACATTGGTAAATGTTCTTTAGAAATTTCATTTTATTGATCGTTAAGAGGGTGTTCATATATTAATATTACATTCGTTGAAAAGGATCTCAAAACAACTATATTGTCATGTGTTGGAATAGTTTTGGGGGCAATTTATCATTCAGCAAAATGTGTTATTGTGACAGGCCCAGATATGTGTATGTATTTAGATTGTTTCCCTGTTTGTTTATTTCAGCTTGGGTCTTGCACTATTCTATCCAGTACTTTATATTCATTATTGCTCGAAATATCTTGCCATATAGGTTCATTCCTTTGTGTTTAGTGTTTTAGTTCTTTACTGGTGTTAGCCTTTTCCCCCTTGGTCTGTTTTTTATGTTCTCTTCAGCTTCCCTTATGTTTATTAGTCTTCTTCCCTCAGTTTCCGTATTTTGCCCTATACCACAGCTGCACCCTGTTTCCAATCAGCCACCTGTCTCTCATCAGTAATCAAACTCTCCTTTATTTTAGCCTCTCATTTTCTACTGTTCCCTTCTGGACTCTTCCGTTGCCTCCTGTCTCCTGGTCCATTTTATTCTCGCCAGTTCCTTGTTCCAATCCTTTCTGTGCCATTTTGTATATTTTATGATTAAATAACATTTTCACTGCCAAATCTTGACATTCAGCTCCCCTCACTATTCTCTGCAGGGCTTTTGGTCTGGTAGGTGGTAGCTGGACTCCAGCGCTGATAGGCAGAGGTGTTTATTTCAGTTTCTCTTTGACAGTCCAGTGTGTCCTGACAAACAGAATAAAAATGTTTTTTAATTAAATGGCTTTTGCTTTAACAACCAATAACCTTTAAAAGATGTCACAAGGCCCAATTCCACAAATATTCACACCTGTCAAATTTATACCCCGTACATAAAGATCACATGGGTTCAACATGTTCTTCACATGTAATCACATGGGTTTCACACATTTCTTTTGACATGTAGGTTTTAAATGGAAAATAACATGTTTCGCATGTGGTTTACATGTTATCCCATGGGCTTCACATGTGAATGTCCATGGGTTTCAGAGTTTATCACCATGAAAATGTTTCCAATTCACACAGCAAACGTGTGCAAAACTCAGGTGGTCACATTTTTTTCACACGTCATCTTTTTTTAAACATGCTTTCACATGTGAAATCCATGTGTTTTTTTCCGTACTTGAGGAAACTGGCGAATTATTCCACACAAGTGGAAGGAAAATGATATGTGGTTTTCAATATTTTTTTTTACAAATAAAAATCTGTATTCCCCCTGTTTACTCTGATACCCCTAAATATGTCCTGTGAAGACCTCAGTGGTTAGGGAGTAAACAGCTTTATAAAAAACCAAAGAACACAGCAGACAGGTCAGAGAGAAACTTGTGGGGAAATTTAAAGCAGAATTAGGTTTAAAGAATATCCAAAGCTTTGAACATCTCACAGATCTCTGTTCAGCTCATCCCTTTAAAATGGATCAGCAACCTACAAGGACAGGGTCATCGCTCTAAACTAGCTTTGGTGGAACCATCCGTCAACAGGACTTTTAGTGTCTTTATCCGGTCTTTAGAGATTAGGTAGAGGAAAGCTGTTTATTGTTGGAAAACAGTTAACATCACTGTGACACACCATCCCCTTCATGAAATATGGTGGTGGGAGCAGTATGCTGTAGGCCTGCTTTTCTTCAACAGGGATTGGTCCAAGTTGTCGGGAAGAAGCTAAATACGGAGCAATCCTGAAATAAGCCTGTTAAAGGCTGCATAACACTTTGAATTGGGGCAAAAGTTTGACTTTCCAGCAGGAATACTGCCCTAAACACCATTCCCTAACCAAATTGACTCAGGGGGGTTAAATACAAATGCACACTCCACTTTTCCAGACCTTTACTGTAGAAATATGTTTACATCTCTTTCTAAAATCTTCTTTGTGTTGGTTTATCACACAAAATCCCAAATGAAAGGCAGTGAGGTTTGTGGCTGTGACGTGACTAATTATGAAAAACCTCAAGAGGTGGGGCTCGAAATAGCAGAGGCCATGATTAAGGATGTGACATTAAAGATTTTATGTCTCTGCTCAGGAGCACAGCGTTGAGACCCCGCAAGGAGTCCTACGTGTGACCCTCCACGGAACGCGGACCACCCGCAGGCCCGCCATCCTGACCTTCCACGATGTGGGTCTGGACAGTGAGTAGAGCCCTTTCTTTCTGCCTCGGCTCCTTTTGTCTTCAAGGCTCATTGGTCCTCCTCACCCCACCCCCCCTCCCTCCCTCCTTCTGTCTGTGTTTCTCTGGCAGGTAAGAGCTGCTTCTCTCCTCTGTTTAAATTCGAGGAGATGCAGGAGATTGTCAAGAATTTCACCCTGATTCACATCGACGCTCCGGGACAAGAAGAGGGCGCCTCCGCCTACCCACCAGGGTATGACCTCCTCTTCTCACTCAAACGATGTGCTGTTCTCCCAGTGTCCTGATGTAACCCTTATTTTCAAAGTACATCTCCATAAACGATCTTCTGCTCAGGCTTTAAAGTAATCCCCTCGGCGTTCACATCTCTCATATCAACCCCCCACCCATCTAGTCGCTAATGCGCTTTTGTCAAAATCCTCACTTTTCTTTCTCCATACTTCTTCCATCCACTTATTTCAGGGAGTTTATGAAGATCTCTGTCCGTTCAAGGATAAATATGTGTTCCCCGAATTTTCCGATCACCTCGTTACATTGAGTTTTCCCGTTGCAGCTACCAGTATCCCTCCATGGAGACCATCGCCGAGATGGTCCCTGCTGTGCTGCAGTTTTTCAAGTAAGTACTAGGAGAGCGTTTGACTTCATTCACATATACGCTGTGCTTCCACACAGAACCTCTTTAAATAAAGCTCTGTTACTAAAAAGAAATGACTTATTCTCTCCGTCTGTCAGCTTCCGTACCGTAATTGGAGTGGGGGTGGGAGCAGGAGCTTACATCCTCTCCAAGTTCGCAGTGAGTAGCTTCTATTGTTAGAGCTGTCATCTTTCCCCATCAGGGTCCTTTGCATTATCTAAAGTACAGGAAAGTATTTGGCAGCCACTGATTATGCAAGCTGTCCCATTTAAAAAGATGATAGAGGTCTATAATTTTTATCATAGCTACACTTGAACTGTAAAGCCTTGTTTATACTTCTCCGTCAGCAAGTTTGCACCCACATGCACACATATTGACGGAGACATTTCCCTTTTATACGTCTCCGTTGATGTCAGTGTTGCAATGCAATTCTCTGCCAGGACAGCAGGGGGTGCAGACCTTTTCTGGTGGGTCTGCCTACCATTGCAGTGACATCTCTGATCGACGACGGTTTATTTACTTTAGCTTGTAAACGCAATTCGACTCAAGGAGCAATGGCTGACAGAGAGTGAGTTTTGATTGTGCTAGAAAGCTTTTTACTAGAAGTGCAGCTCATAGAATACTCTAAAAATGCCTGAAAACAAACAAACCCAGCGGTCTGTTTTATTGTTCTCTACACCTCCTTTTGTTCAAAATCACCAAAAGACCATATTAGATAAACTGACCTTGCAATATAAAGCATCTAGTGCCCAAAAGCTGCATTGACTACTAATTACATTGACTATAGAGCATCCTTCTGGTGAAATGATCTGGGGCTGATGTCGGGCTGACCAATCACAGACCTGCGCTCTCCATGGCGTTCGACAGATAATTGTTAATTAGGGCTTTTTGTGATGGCAGTGTTGGTTAATAAGGACACACTTCTATAAAATTGAATGTGTATTTGAAAGGCTGTGAAAATTATATCTGAGAGAATACAATAAGCATTACAAGGTGGTAAAAAGTATATTGTTCCATCTTTGTTAATTTTCAGCCTCAAGTACAACAAACTAACGTATCTGCAAACACAGGAGAGCAAACATGAAACTACCTCGGGCTCAGGCGGCCTTTAACTTGATTTCTGTCCACAGCTTGCTAATCCCGATTCAGTGGAGGGTCTGGTGCTGGTTAACATCGACACTAACGCAAAAGGATGGATGGACTGGGCCGCTCACAAGGTTCGTCTGCTCACCGTTTGGCTCGCAGTCTTCCTGCTGACGCCAGACAATAGAAACGGGATACAGTAACGAAGCTTGGCCTCATGAGGGTTGTCCATCAGTTTATGGATATAAAATTAGGCATGCCCTGTGTCAGACAGTGTTATTGATTATGTTGATCAGTTTAATTGATCTTTGCTTCTTGTCTCCTCTGTAGCTGATCTCTGTGACTTCCTCCCTCACAGAGCAGATCCTGTGTCACCTTTTCAGTCAGGTACAGCAAAACCAAAACAGTAACACAAGCTTAAACATCTGGAAGAAAACCCTTCAGTTAACATCCTTCTGTGCTGCTTTAAAAAAAAAAGAGAGAAAAACATGTCATCCGTTTTCTAGGAGGAGCTGTCATCAAACACAGACTTAGTGCAGTCTCACAGAGAGCGCATCTCCAAAGCGCCTAATCCGGCCAACATCGAGCTTTTCTGGAAGATGTACAACAGGTAAAACAGTCCTGCAGAGGGCAGTATGCAAACTACAACCGAACCACAACTAACCCCATCTTTCTGTGTACCTTAGCCGCAGAGATCTGAACCTGGACCGCAACTACACCTTCAAGTAACTACACACTTCTTTTATTTTTATGAATTTCTTAAATATTTCAGTGCAGCTCATCTGAGTTTCTAATACACATTTTGTTTCAGGTGTCCAGTGATGCTGGTGGTGGGCGATCAAGCTCCTTACGAAGACGCTGCTGTAAGTTTCTTGTCTCATAAGGTTTATCCTCTGCTCAGATTCTCACTGACAGATACATTTTTGTTGAGTTATTCTTCCTGTGTCCACCAGGTGGAGTGCAACAGCAAGCTGGACCCTACATCAACCTCCTTCCTGAAGGTGAAACATCAACCTCTATCTTTGTTTAGCATCTTTTCCTTGATTCAGTTCCTCTCCCACATAACTCATATGTTATCTGGCCCTCCCACAGATGGCTGATGCAGGTGGCCTCCCTCAGCTCACTCAGGTAACAGGAGCGCCTTAAAACCTTTAGAACTATCACACACTGCTGGTATTCAGCTATAGATGCAGAGCCAGGATTTCAAATACCTGAGAAAATCATCCATTTGTCAAAATAAAAGTTGCATTTGTTTAAACAGTGAAGAAATAAATTATTCGTTATAAACAGCATTGGTTTATAGTTGATCTCATTCAAGAAGAAAACAAACACAAGAACACATCCCAGAGGAACTCTTTGTTTTTTTTTTTTTTTTTTTTTTTAGGTTCTAGTCAAAAATGACCTGCCTGGTTATTAACAGTTTGAACACCAATCAAAAGCATTAAAGAATATTTTGCTGCTCTTTCGCACATATCTTATCGTTTTGCAGTAAAAATATATACAGCACAAAACAAAACAAAAAATACAAGTTTGTGCCTCAGTTGGTTTTAATGAAAGGGCAGGGTGCATTGAGGACCAGGGTGGGGAAACACAGCCCTAGAGGTTTTTTGGATTGGACACGCCTACGATTTGGACACCCTCAGTGATGTAGAGCGTCTGGTTTCTCTTTCAGATCATCCTTAAATACATTGTGTGTACGTTCAAACTCTAATAGGGATTGAGCACAGACTTTACACCGCATTGCATTCTGGAATTTTTGTTTCTACCGGTCAGCTCGGCTAAAAAGCATTTTAAAGGCAGCGGAGAAAGAACTAAAGAGAGAGTGACAGAAAGAAGGCCGGAAATGAGTCACTTAGACTAACTGCCAGTGTCTTTTGGTTAATGCAGGACACGTAAATCTGATCTCAAACCCTGGATCTGTCGTAGTTCTACGCCGTGTGGCGTCACGATCCCAGGGATCTCTTCACCTCCATTTATAGTTAAGTTTAATGCTTTTGACATAGAAGTTGACAGGCCTGGTCCGATCTGTCATCTCTCCCACTTTAAACCCTGCAGACAGAAACTTTTACATGAATAACCATCAGACTGATCCTCCACCTGTTGTTTTTTTCTAAACAGTTTATGCCAGGGAAGTCACTCTATTTTCTTAATTGTTTTGTTTTGTCTCTGCAGCCTGCTAAACTCACTGAGGCTTTCAAATATTTCATCCAAGGCATGGGCTACAGTAAGTTCACTTTTCTAAACATCAAAATCTTTGTTTATGAGTCCATCCTGTTTGCATGATTTTCTTTTAATAAACAGAGGATTAAACATGTGTTGTTGCACACTGCGCACCAGTCCCATGGTATGAAAATGAAAGGATTATATTCACGTGAATATAATCCTTTCATTTTCATACCATGGGAAAGTTAAGGATGATCAAAATGACTTGGAATCCCGGTCTTCAGACATGTGAGAATGAGTGACTAAAAGTATTTCTGACATTTCTTTGGGCTTGAATGGCTGGATGCTTTAAAAACAAAACAAAAAAGGCGTAGAGAGAAAAACTTTTCTCGGTGATGACTGATGATTGGACATGTAATCTGAAATTTTTGACTCCATATTTCCATTTGTTATATACAGGGCCATCAAAAACAATTCAAACCTCTTGCATTTTTCTCATATTGTCTCATATTGTCACTTGAAAACCAAACTTTACTCCGTTTATATTGTGAAGTGAAAAGAAAATATAACAGAAAATATAACATTTTATATCGACCCATTCCGGGTCAACACTCTGTACAGCCACCATTTCCTGCAATTCCAACTGGACTGCATTTGATGATAAACTACTGAAGGCAAAAGGTTGCATAAGATTTTATTCGGTGGGGGCGTCGCGTGGCGCAGTGGTTTAAGACGGGCGCCCCATGTTCAGAGGCCCTAGCCCTCGATGCAGCCGTCTCAGGTTCGACTCCGGCCCGAGGACATTTCCCGAGTGTCTCTACCCCCACTTCTCTCCCCTTTCTGTAACCTGTCCACCTTCACTAAAGGCCACTGTGGCCACAAAACCTTTTTTAAAAAAAGATTTTATTTGGTGGTATCAAAGCTAAGGGAACTGAAAACAAAGGCATGCCACAGAATTGTCTTTATATATATATTTAAAAAAAGTAAAACCCGTTTATCCTCATAAAATCACACTAAAGTACATGGAAGTTTATGGTTATAATGTGACAAAATGTATAATAGTATTGTAACAGTTAGTGGTGTTTTTAGGGATGCACTGACAGGAAAATGTTTGACTGAAACTGATATCTGATATTATTTGTGTTTCCTTACACTTTTGAAACTATAAAAGCGACCACACCACCTACATTGCTTATCTGCTTTAGTTTTAAAAAAACATAATCCTGCATTACATCACTGTCACATGACTCATGCTGTAACACAGACTGCTACAGGAGATCCTTCCTGACCACAGCCATCAGAAGAAAATGTTGTAAAATGCTGGGGGATTAATAAAGTATTTTAAATTTATTTTTTTTTTAATATGAAGAGATTTAAAGCTATCCAAAAGTCTGGATTAAAAATAAATTACGAAATTATGGGGATGTTCTGCCATGTGTTGAATAACATAATCTTTTTAACACCTGATGCCGCTTCCAACACCTCCCACCTTCTGAACACACGAACCTATTCTTTCTCCACAGTGGCTTCCTCCTGCATGACCCGCTTGTCCCGCTCCCGCACCACCTCGCTCTCCTCCTCCTACTCCATGGACGGCTCCCGCTCTCGCTCTCGCACCCTCTCCCAGGGCTCGCAGGGGGGCCAGATGCCGCCCAGCCCCTCCCAAACCATGGAGGTCTCCTGCTGAAGAAGAGACCCCCCCCCCACCACCACCCAAACACGGGCGAGCGAAGAAGGGGAAGGAAACAAAAGGCAGAGCGGAGCGCAAGACAACAAGACGAACGGCTTTCTCCATTGGTCACCAAACGACTCCCATCATTCCCCACAAGAGCAGAGCAGAGCAGACAGAGAGGCAGAAAGAGGGAGAGGGCCTGTCCTCCATGTTGGTCCCACACAGATGCAGTCTTTCAGCTAGAAGAGATTAAAACACACAGGAGGGCGATGCAGAATTAGGAGGCAGTCCTCTCTCCCTCTGTCAGCCTGTAGATCCCTTTAACCTAGATCCAGAGTGCGGCATGTAGAAGCTGCACTCCTCACATAAACCAGTAGAAACACTTCAGGAAGCAGGTTTGATGATCATGTTGCCGAGGATGATGATGCTGAACCTAATGATGATGATGATGATGATGTAACAGAAAAATAAAACTGTAACACTTTTCTCTTTATTACATAATGATTTTAATATAACATAGAATAAAAAAAAAGACATACTATAGCAGAGATACTTCCTACAATGTGTGTGTCCAATACTTTTACTGCTAGTTTTTAATGTGTTTTATTCTGATCTGTAGCCCGTCTCAACTAACGGCTGAAGCTACTGATGTGGCGGCCAACGAGAGCCATTCCAGCGACTACACGTGCATCTCAGAAATCTGGAATATCACTGAAAAATAGATTACAGGTTAGTTCAAAAAGTGAAACTCGTGTATTATATGGATTCATTGAACCCTGATATATTTCAAGCAGGTTGGTTGTGGCTTACAGCTTTTGAAAACCCAAAATTCAGTTTCTCAGAAGATCAACATTTTACACAAGAGCAATGAAAGGTTTTAATACAGAAACAGCTCACTGATGCACTATGTAGACTGAATTCTTGGTTGGGGCTACTTTTGCATGAATAGCATGGTAACACCATGATCACTGGCAGGGAGTGCCGGTACCAAGTCCTGCTGGGGAAAAAGGGACACTCAGATTTGCTGGTAGACGGTCGCTCCGACTTCGGATCGGACAGTGGAAGCTTCACACTGCACCGTAGTGTCCAACTGTCCAATCCCGTCCTTTCTTAGTCTATGGAAGATGTTCCTGACACTGTTTCCGGATCCGCCCATGTCCTGGATCCATCTGTGCGGATGCACTTCGTGTGACAATTCCCCCAAACCCTTAAATGAACTTTGCTTCCAGATCCTCTCACAGCTGCAGTTGTCTCTCTCGGTTGTGACCATCCTTTTCTGCCACAGTTTTTCCTTCCACACAGCTTTCCATTAATATGCTTGGATATTGCAGTTTTCTTAAAAAAACAAACAGTTGTTTTTTAAGAAATTAACTTTTTATGGATTATGGGATGTGTCAGTAACTGTCTGCTGGACAGCTGGAAAACTACCAGGTCAACAGCCATCCACAAGATTGGGCCTGTCATCACATAGGTGTAATACAACCATTCTGTACTGAAATCATTTTTATTGATTTTATGTAATGTCCTAATTTTCTGAGAAGCAGAATGGGTTTTCATATTAGCTGTAAGCCATAATGAACAGAAATGAACACATGAAATATATTACTCTGTCTGTAATGGATCTGTATATTAGTTTTAGTTTTTGAATTAAATCACCAAAACGAATGAACTTTTTTATTTGGTTTTCAGATTTTAAGTGAGATACACGTGTATTTCCTTCTTGGTGTTGCCATGTTTTTTGTTGGTTTTTTTTGTTTTTTTGTCTTCTACTCGTCCATCCTCACCGTTTTAGTTTTTTGGGGGATGTAAAGAGGTTGGCAGTTTTTTATTTTATTTTATTATTATTATTTATTCTCCTGAATCTGCATGCTTGGTATCAGCCCATGTGAGTACTGACTGGATAGTTTTCTTTCACATTCTGCTAATAACGTGTGTATGAGTGTTGTTTTGAGTTCAGAGCGACAGTCTAAAAGGACGTTACCGGGGTAACCGATAGGGGGGGTGGGGTTGTCCGCTACAGCTAAGACCGGACGCTGTCGTCAACTCGGGGTCGCACATTGAATAAGTAGTGCTTCCAACTTTTCTGGCCGCGTCGGTCTCGTGCCACCCATGACGTCTGACTAGGCCAGAAGGGATCACTGTGTTCACTGTGTGGGTTGTGGTTTTTTTTACTTTTTTTTTTATTTATTTTTTTTAGCTTTGCCTGTGCATGGATGCCTCCAAATAAAACCCAGCCGGCTTTACTTGAGGTGGAATGAACACTCGATGAAGAAACAGCTTTATTTAAACTGGACAGCTGCTTGTGTGCTGTGATTGTGGGAGTGTTTGTGTCCAGTTAGCAGACTCAACTTAGCTGAGGAGGAGGAGGAAAAACAGGAGCTTGTAGGGATTTTATTATTTTTAAATGTTTTTTCAGACTAACAGGGAGGGAAAACAAACCCTGTAAACCAGCCCCTCCACTGCCAAAACAAGCCAAATAAAAACCACCTGAACCTTGAACCACCCTGTTACAGCTAGTAACGGCATACTGCCAAATTCCAGCGCCTCGAAATCAAAGGAGGCCCGATTTTCGAAATAACACGCGCGTCTTTTTGCCACATTTTATGTGGCTGACTCAGATCTCCCTCTAAACGTAAAGATTTCAACACAAAGCTGTCCACTGCCCTGTGACATGTTGCCAGTAGCCTGACTGTATTTGAACCAAAAAAAAGCCTATATCTGGAATTTTTTGGGGGGTTTGTTTTTAACCATTTAAAACATGATTTGAAAGAGTCAGGCGGAGATGGCCTGTTTCTTGTCTTGCGTGATCCGGTTCTGTTAATCTAAAGCTTTTTTACAAAGAGACCGAGCCGTGATCGGTGAGCATGACAGGGAAGTCCGTGGATAGCTTAAAGTTGGAGGTTTTGACGACGGGAAGGGGGTTTCAGGTCCTTTTTCAGCGGGTGGTTTGTGACAGAAGGGAAAAATGGAACATCGATTCAGGGTGTTGTTGGTTTTAGAGACAGGCCTAGATTTCAGTCAGGCATGGGAATAAAGAAAAAGTCCGTACGGGTGTGTGATTGTAAATGCTTGTCTATGTTGTCTTTTTTCTGTCTCTTAATTTTTATTTTTCCTCCTATACATCTCTCTTTTTTAATCTGTGTGAAGTGTTAGTTTAATGTCCCGATATGCTCACAAGTTAGCTAACCCTGTGCTAGTTCTTGTGTAACTTTTTTAGCATTAGCGCTTATAAGGGAGAGTAATATAATTAAGATTAAAAGTATGACGAAAAAAATAAGCTGAAATTTACTTGTGTGGCTATTTTCCCTGTGTAATACGATGAACATCCTTAATAAGCGAACTTAAATATCAATAAAAGCTTAAAGAGGAGCAACTTGTCTTCTGTCTTTCTTTTCAAATGTCCATATAAATAACAAAATAATCTCTCACTTTTAGATTTCGCCTTCTATATTCAAAAAGCTGGATGAAATGGCTGTATGGAAGCAGGTCAAATGTCCTTTACAGAATAAACCAAGCCATGTTCACCAGCTGTGTGAACGTGGCTTGATTTTTTTTTTTTTTAAAACCCTTTTCGTGTAACCATGATCCTTAAAATACTCGTAAGAAAGGTTTTTGCTTGTGTTTTCGACAAACTGCAGAAGAGATTTTCTTCTTGAAAGATAGCATTTTGGCATCACTGATTAATTTCTTTGTTCCCTTTGCGTTTTTAAGAGAGAAAAAAATGTTTTATATTGGGCGATCGAGGTTCAAGGAAGCCAAATATAAAAGAAAATGTTCTGCAACAAAGCCGTGCAGGAAGCTTTAAGGGATCTGTTCACAAGATTTGTTCATTTTACTGTTTGTGCAGTCAATCATCACAATTAAGCAGATTATTATATGCTTTCCATAATTTATATTTATATTAAGTTGCACATTATAGTATAACATTTTCGATCTCACAAAAGTAATAGTTTATCAAATAAAAAGGCAATTCATACTTAAAGTTCTGTTTATGTTCATACCCCTATTCAATTCCCATTCAATTCAAATGTTCTTTATTTGGTTGAAGTTAATGCATGTACAGAAAATTTCTTTATTCCTACTGCTGTTCAAATTATGTTTATGTGATTGTTGTAAAAATTTTAGAGTGCATTTTGCCTAGCTTTCTGACTTTATTCATGTTATCAACCGTCATCACATACAGGTCCTTCTCAAAAAATTAGCATATTGTGATAAAGTTCATTCTTTTCCATAATGTAATGATAAAAATTAAACTTTCATTTATTTTAGATTCATTGCACACCAACTGAAATATTTCAGGTCTTTTGTTTTAAAACTGATGATTTTGGCATACAGCTCATGAAAACCCAAAATTACTATCTCAAAAAATTAGCATATTTCATCCGACCAATAAAAGAAAAGTGTTTATAATACAAAAAAAGTCAACCTTCAAATAATTATGTTCAGTTATGCACTCAATACTTGGTCGGGAATCCTTTTGCAGAAATGACTGCTTCAATGCGGCATGGCATGGAGGCAATCAGCCTGTGGCACTGCTGAGGTGTTATGGAGGCCCAGGATGCTTCGATAGCGGCCTGAAGCTCATCCAGAGTGTTGGGTCTTGCGTCTCTCAACTTCCTCTTCACAATATCCCACAGATGGGGTATCAGGTCAGGAGAGTTGGCAGGCCAATTGAGCACAGTAATACCATGGTCAGTAAAGCATTTACCAGTGGTTTTGGCACTGTGAGCAGGTGCCAGGTCGTGCTGAAAAATTACATCATCTCCATAAAGCTTTTCAGCAGATGGAAGCATGAAGTGCTCCAAAATCTCCTGATAGCTAGCTGCATTGACCCTGCCCTTGATAAAACACAGTGGACAAACACCAGCAGCTGACATGGCACCCCAGACCATCACTGACTGTGGGTACTTGACACTGGACTTCAGGCATTTTGGCATTTCCTTCTCCCCAGTCTTCCTCCAGACTCTGGCACCTTGATTTCCGAATGACATGGAAAATTTGCTTTCATCCGAAACAAGGACTTTGGACCACTGAGCAACAGTCCAGTGCTGCTTCTCTGTAGCCCAGGTCAGGCGCTTCTGCCGATGTTTCTGGTTCAAAAGTGGCTTGTAGCCCATTTCCTGCACACGCCTGTGCACGGTGGCTCTGGATGTTTCTACTCCAGACTCAGTCCACTGCTTCCGCAGGTCCCCCAAGTTCTGGAATCGGTCCTTCTCCACAATCTTCCTCAGGGTTCGGTCACCTCTTCTCGTTGTGCAGCGTTTTCTGCCACACTTTTTCCTTCCCACAGACTTCCCACTGAGGTGCCTTGATACAGCACTCTGGGAACAGCCTATTCGTTCAGAAATTTCTTTCTGTGTCTTACCCTCTTGCTTGAGGGTGTCAATGATGGCCTTCTGGGCAGCAGTCAGGTCGGCAGTCTTACCCACGATTGCGGTTTTGAGTAATGAACCAGGCTGGGAGTTTTTAAAAGCCTCAGGAATCTTTTGCAGGTGTTTAGAGTTAATTAGTTGATTCAGATGATTAGGTTAATAGCTCGTTTAGAAAACCTTTTCATGATATGCTAATTTTTTAGTGATAGGAATTTGGGGTTTTCATGAGCTGTATGCCAAAATCATCAGTTTTAAAACAATAAAAGACCTGAAATATTTCAGTTGGTGTGCAATGAATCTAAAATATATGAAAGTTTAATTTTTATCATTACATTATGGAAAAGAATGAACTTTATCACAATATGCTAATTTTTTTAGAAGGACCTGTATGGCAAACAAGTGCAAGTTAACTTCAGTTCAACATTTGACCACCAGGTGCCAGTAAGCTTCCTACTTCAGAGGTTGATGTAATATCTGCTTCAACTTAAGAGTGGCTTTTAAAACAGACTTTTCTTCAAACACTTTATTTGAAGATTCCCATACAGTTGTACTGCACACTCATTATATGGTCTCTGGATACATATATATAATCTCAACAATTCAAAAAAGGATACAGTTCATATGCTTTTACTTATTGTGGATGATAGTCACATCTTCAACAAACAAGCAGATCATGGGGCTGTGCCAAACAAACTGCTTTCTAAATGTCCTATGAAATGTTTTCTAACGACTGAAACATAAGGGGGGTTGTTCTACTTTTATTCAAATGATGAATGCATTGTTAAGGATATTTTTTAGGTATTGCAAAGAAGTTATAAAAAAGAAACAAAGACAAACAAAGATTGAATCATTGCCAATCTAGATACATGATTCTCAACATTGGTGGTTAACAATTATTTCGTTCAATCAAGCGCTCTACGTACTTTAGCCCCTATCTTTTGAAAAGAAGCCAGCTAAAGAGAAGAATGTGTCTAAGACATAAATATGACTCAGGCCCATAGATTCTAGACTCTTGATCTCAACAAAAATTTTAAGTGGTGACTGATTAGTTGCTTTCTCTTCAGAGGGTCACATGAAGAGATGCCCCTTAATGACATGTTGCACATCATGGGCAGAATGTGCTCTACTGAAAGTAGGAAGTACACTATAATCTCTTCTACTTTAACAAATCCACCAGTCCTTCTTGCTCTATCTATTTTTTTCTATAGCTTGATGAATATTTGATTTCAAACGAATGAGAACTGTTTCTCTGGCCACTAGGTGTAAGTCAAATCTAGTGATGTGGCTGCCGATGAGCTCCATGATTTCTCGTCTGGCATATTTATGTGTGACCTTAAGTTGTTCACAATAGAGGTCAAGAGACTTGAGTGCATTCTGCAAATCCTCCAGAGCCTGACTGAGGCACTCAGGGTCCTGACTCCTGTTCTGCTGGGTTAAAGATGCAAAAGCACGATTGTAATATGCAACTGCTGCCCAACAGGGTTCCTGGTTTATGACTTTACTGTACATCATGATGCTCTCTGGAAGCTTTCCGTTTTCTTTTAGCTCACTGCCATAAGTAGTGTAGTAGTGCAGGTTTGATAAAGGGGATTCTCTCTGCACAAGTATTTGCATGGCTTTTTCTAGGTCTTCTTTTAGACTTTTTGTCAGTTCAGTAATGGACTGTTCCATATCAAGTTTTGTAAGGAGCCACATTCCCCAAAATTCATTGAGTTCGAACACATCTGATTCAGCCGGCTTGTTGTTGTTTTATGTAGGTAAGTAGAGTTTATTTATATAGCGCCCTTCACAGACCAGGGTCACAAAGCGCCTCACAATTAAAAACATACACAGAGAGCAATACACATAATACAAAAGAAAGCATCATTAAAATAATACACAAAGGGCTATGTGGGGTGAGGCGAAAACGCCTGCCTAAACAAATGAGTTTTCAGTTGGGACCATATACTGTATATAACGGTTGGGACCTGAAACTGTCTATTTGTGATTGGTGCGCATGCGTCAGCGTTAGTCAGCCTGCCAAGACTGGCTCCCTATCAAGCACGGTTTTTAACTGGTTTTAAACCTTTTAAAGACTGGTTTTAACGGATTTTTAAACGCCACTGACTTATTAATAACCAGGACGTTTTTTACCGGATCGTTTTAACAAATGCAGCAGAGGACCGCTGGTTCCAGCAGGGGACTAAACCAAAAGCCCCCATCCGGTGCTCCACTCCGGTGCTCCAGGGTGCCCGGTTAACGGTTGGGCCAGGCCGCGGTGGAGGCGCTTGTAGCAGCCGCCACCGCTCTCCTCCAACCTGCCTGCCTCTATCAAACCGTTTCAGCGCCCTGGATGCGGATTTCCCTCCTCTGACAGCTCCTGGTCGCCGTAGCTCCAAAAGAGCGCCGCCTAATCCCTCCCAGCAGCAGGAGCAACAGCCTGACTCCTGCAGCCCCCCACGTCGCGACAAACCCCGGGCTGCAGCCAGAACTCGCCGAGGAGTGCCCCACTTCACCCCGAACCCACGGAACGAGTCCTCGGCGCCGATTAAACATCGCTGCAGTCCTGGGGAAGCTTCTACACCTGGCATACACTAAGTCCTGGATGGTGAATGATCCTCTGCCCAGCGCAAACATCCGCCTGCAGACCCGCCGCCCACCACACTCATCATCGGGGACTCTATCATCAGAAACGTGAGGATGAGAGGAGCCCTTACACTGTGTTTCCTTGGAGCCACTGTCACGGACATTACCGAACAGATCCTCCAGCTCATTGATCAACACAAATCTGTGAGTAAAGTTGTGATTCATGCTGGCACCAATGACATTTATAAACAGCAGTCTGTGCTCCTGAAGCGTGATTTTATTCACCTTTTTATTCTTCTAGAAAACACACGTCTCTGTTTTTATGTCTGGCCCCACTCCCACTATCGGCAGAGGAATTGGCCGTTTTACCAGACTTTTATCCCTTAATACTTGGCTCTCCTCCATCACCGCCGTTCACAATATTGGTTTTATAGACAATTTTAACATTTTTTGGGAAGCACCTGTTTGGACCAGATGGGCTCCATCTAAATAGACAAGGCACTCCACTGACATTGAGCCTGGCATGTCCACGCCCCCCTGTCAACTACACTGGCCACAGCTGCCCCTGCCCTCTCTGATTCCTCCGCCACATCCTGATGTGCAAATGGTCTTTGCTCCTTAGAACTCACCTGGGATTTTACCAGTAACTCACATACTGGACTTGGACCTTGCTCTACCTCATTCATAGCTGTTATTATCAGCAGAGATCGGTCTAAAAATCATAAACCGAACAAATGCAATCCAAATAATCTCAAAAAGTTGCCAAAAGACCCACTTTCAGTAAATCATACAGTCCCTTCATCTCCAATCACTATTAATATGGCACTTTTTAATGTTCGCTCTCTGCTGAACAAAACTTTTATAATAAATGATCTGATTTTAGACCATAATCTTCATTGTTTATTTTTAACAGAAACTTGGCTGAGTGCAGATGCCCCTGTTGTTCTTACAGAGGCCTCCCCACCTAATTTTAACTTCACTTATTCTACGAGGAGTAGCAAAAGGGGAGGCGGAACTGCTTTTATAAGTTCATCAACACTTTCCGCCAAACCTGTTTTATTTGATAACTATTTTACTTTTGAATATAATGCAAATGTTTTTAGCACTCCTCAGATTTTATGTGTCACAATTTATAGGCCTCCTAAAAAGAGTGCACTTTTTATTCAAGAATTTTCAGAGTTTTTATCCATTTTGCACAACTCCTTTGAAAGGATAATTTTAGCTGGGGATTTTAATCTACATATAGATGACCTTTTAGATCCTTTATCAACAGATTTTTAAAACATCCTGACTTATATGGATTTTAGCCAACATGTCATACAGCCGACTCACAACAAAGGACACACCCTGGACTTGGTCATCACGCATGGCCTGTCCACCCGTGTGTCCTCTGTTGTTGACTTGGCTGTCTCTGACCACTACTGTGTGTTTTTTAACATCACCAGTTTTATTCAGCAGGAGACCTCTGTGAGAACTGTCAGGAAGCGTCATCTAACCCCTGAAGTGGCTGCAGGTTTTCTAGAAATTTTTTAAAAGAATCCTCCTATTGTTTTACCTGCCCCCTGTGATTTTATTTTCAAGGATTTTAACAGAAGGCTTCAATCCACTCTTGACCGGCTTGCTCCACTACAAGTTAAAAGTTTAAAATCTAAAGCTGCAACGCCGTGGAAAAATGAAAACCTCCGAAAAATGAAGAGAAATTGTAGGGCGGCAGAGAGAAAATGGAGGAAAAGTAAAACCACAATAAACCATCAAATATACACAGATATCAAATTATACAACAATGCAGTAAGAAATTCATTCCTCTCCAAAATCATCTCGGAACATAAAAATAATTCCAAAATCCTTTTTTCCACCATTGATAAACTTTTTAACAGAGCTACTACTGCATTTCCTAAAACCCCCTCAAACACTCTTTGTGAGGAGTTCGCAGACCACTTCAGAGGGAAGGTACACCATCAGATGTAAGATTTTATCTTCTCAGAGTAACATGGGTTTAGACAAATCTGAGTGTGTGTCTTTACCAGAGGAAACACTGGACAGTTTTGTCCTGATAGAAGCTGGGACTCTTGATAAAGTTTTCTCCTCAGTGAGGCCCACCACATGTGTTTTGGACCCGATTCCCACTCTCTTTTTAAAGAAATTTTATGGATCTTTTAGAGATGAGATTTTAACCATGATTAGTTGCTCCCTTCAGACAGGGGTCTTTCCTGCCACCTTTAAAGGGGCGGTAGTGAGGCCCCTGTTGAAGAAGAGTAATTTAGATTTTAATGATTTTAACAATTTTAGACCGGTATCTAACTTACCTTTTTTAGGCAAAATTTTTAGAAAAAATTGTTTTAATTCAACTTAATGATTTTATTAATGAGCACAATGTCCTGGAGAAATTTCAGTCTGGTTTTAGGGTGAACCACTGCACAGAGACGGCCCTTCTAAAGATTTTAAATGATTTTAGATTAAACTATGATGCACAGAGTGTGACAGTGTTGGTTCTACTGGATCTAAGCTCTGCCTTTGATACAGTAGACCACACTATTATTTTAACCCGTTTAAAACAGATCGGCCTCTTTGGTGCTGTTCAAATGGTTCACATCCTATCTCACAGACAGGACATTTATGGTAAGTTTAGATAACTGCTCCTCTAGGGTCCATAGGATTACATGTGGTGTGCCCCAGGGTTCGATTTTAGGCACAGTGCTTTTTAACCTGTATATGCTCCCATTTGGCAGTGTCATCAGAAGACATGGAGTCAACTTTCACAGTTATGCTGATGATACACAGCTGTACATTTCCATATCTCCCGATGACACACGGCCAATGGATGCCCTTTTTAACTGCATTTTAGACATTAAATCCTGGATGGCAGAAAACTTTCTCCAGCTCAACCAGGACAAAACTGAAGTTTTAGTTATCGGTCCTGAGGTTCAGAGAGAAAAACTTTTACCAAATCTACAATCACTGTCTTTTAATCCCTCTTTACAAGTGAAGAACCTGGGCATGATTTTTGACTCTGAGCTGACTTTTATTCCTCACATAAAAAAATATTACTAGAATAGGTTTTTATCAACTAAAGAACATCGCCAGAGTCTGCCTTATTCTCTCTCGGGCCAATACGGAGACACTGATGCATGCTTTTATCTCCATTAGAATTGATTACTGTAATGCCCTGCTTTCTGGTCTTCCCAAAAAGAATATATCAGGTTTACAACTACTACAAAATTCAGCAGCATGTGTCCTGACGAAAACCAGGAGGCAGGAGCACATTACACCGGTCTTAAAATCATTGCATTGGCTCCCCGTACATTTCAGGATTGACTTTAAGGTTATTTTAATGGTTTTTAAGTGTCTTAATGGTCTTGGGCCTTCTTATCTCTTTGAACTGCTTTTACCATATAAACCTTTGCGGTCTCTGCGCTCCTCTGGCAGCCGTCTCCTTGTCACCCCAAAAGTCAGGACACACGCATGGCGAGGCGTCTTTCCAGTTTTATGGCCCTCTCCTCTGGAACAGGCTGCCAGGGGACCTCAGGGTTGCAGAGAACGTTCATGTTTTTAAGAGCAGGCTCAAGACTCACCTTTTTAGCCTAGCTTTTAACTGATTATTATTTATTACTGTCTGTTTAATTGCTCTGCATGTTTTATATGATTATATTTTTATCAGTTTTACTATTTAATCTTAGCACATTAATTTACTGTTTATTTTTATACTTTAATTTATCTTAAGCCCCGTTCCAGTGTTTCCTCTGTGGGAGCCCTCTGCACCGGGAGCGGTGGTCGGCTGTGGCTGCCTGGGTGCTCTCCAGGTGGAGCTTGGGTGGAGGTGGGGGTCTTGGCCTTGCCTCCACTGGGTGCCCTGTGTTGGTGCCTCGGCTGCTGCTGTTAATCTACCGCTGCTGGGGCAGATGGCTCCTCTGATGGCGTTTCCTTGCATGGTTCATCTACACTCGGCCCAATGTCCTTTTTTTACTTTTTCTTTTAACTGTATGTGTGCATGGGAGTTTGGTTGGGGGGTGGGGGGTATAACTGTGACCATGCTTTTAAATCTGTGGGGGAGGGAAGGGAAGGTGGTTTTATGTGGGGTCATTTTAATCTTTAAAGCACTTTGTGATGCAGCTTCTTGTATGAAAAGCGCTTTATAAATAAAGTTTGATTTGATTTGATAACGACTCTGACATTCGCAGAGACTGGGTAAGCTCATTACAAAGGCGAGGAGCAGCAGCCTGGAATGATCTGTCTCCTCTAGTTTTAAAACAAGTGAGGGGGACCATCAACAATTTCTGAGTGGAGCACCTCAGGCTCTTGTTTGAGACATATGGCAGGATCAGGGCCTTAATGTA
Source organism: Valencia hispanica (assembly GCA_963556495.2). Lineage (NCBI taxonomy): Eukaryota > Metazoa > Chordata > Actinopteri > Cyprinodontiformes > Valenciidae > Valencia > Valencia hispanica. The sequence goes on along the minus strand of OY747714.1, from coordinate 14,088,152 downwards.
TTCGGGTGCCCGGCCATGAAGAGCCCTGAAAGTCAGCACCAGAATTTTAAAATTAATTCTGTGTGACAGGGAGCCAATGTAAGGATTTCAAGATTGGAGTAATATGGGCTCTCCTATGGGTGCGGGTCAAAAGCCTTGCAGCAGAATTTTGGACTACTTGCAAACGAGCCATGTAAGTAGGCTGTTACAATAGTCCAGACGCGAGGAAACAAAAGCATGGACAACCATCTCTAGCTCGTGGCTTGAGACCATATGTCTGAGTTTAGAGATGTTGCGCAGATGGAAGTTACAATTTTTGATGAGCTGTTTGGTGTGTCGTTCAAGGGACATCCCTTCATCAAAAGTTCGACATAATGTTAACTTTTTCTCCTCTCATGGCTCGAAAGGCTGCAAACATGGCCACAATGCAGGACTTCCCCTCTCCAGTACCAACCTGAATAAGGCGCCCTGTTTCAGAAAGAGCCATGAGACACCAGCTCACCATCTGAGTCAGCCGTGGTTTGAAGTGAGATTTTTCTGCTGCCTGACAAAGACTAAGCAAATCTTTTTTCAGGCCAGTCAGCTGTGACCCTGGACTGGGTGACCTAAGAGTGGCTTCAACTGACGACACAATATCTCTGACATTGGCCAACAGCTCATCATTAACTTGGTCCAACTCTCCTCCTCGGATTTCTCCAATAATCTCATCCAATGTTTTGTCTTCATCATCTGCCAAACATTCCTTGAGCGCTTCTTTGGTCACTGCTGTGTCTTTGACCAACTCCAGAAGTGTTCTTCCTGATTTAGATCTCCAGGTAGGTATAATGTAGTTAACTTCAATGCAGTGCAGCATTTGGAGCAACCATGTAAAGAGGTCTGAACTGTCATCTCTATTAACCAATTCAAATCGCTGTAGAAGAGCATCAGACAGGGCTGAGACATCTTTAGGACTCCATTTAAAACTTCTGACCAGTCCTTGCAGCTTGGGTAGAAGAGTCAGATATGTGTCATTTGAGTACTGCATGCGAAAAGCATTGTGAGAAGTAGGAAGTTCATTTATTTTGCAGAAAACTATTCAAGCTGTGTAAAAAAGAAGATTGAAATTAGTTCTGAAATTATTTTTAAGAACATATATTTCACACATTTCTATAACTGCCTTTTTTGAGCAAGCAAAAAGCAAACACGTATTTTGTAATGGTATAGGTTAAGAATGTAGCTTTGCAGAAATGTGCCCTAAGTCTCCTCAGAAACCTGCCCTGCACAGGTCTCCACAGAAACATATCCTGGGGCATGTCCCGACACAATCCTCTTTTTTTAGCACTCCAATAAAAAAAAATCATGGTTAGAAAGTGACACTCACTTTCAATGGAAATGTCGAGTTGGCATTATGATTCCTTCTGACGAGAGTGTTCATGCCTGTCCTTTTATTACTTTTGTGTTGGATTATACTTTTGCTTTCTATACTTGGGCCCCGCCCCGAGGGAAATTCCAGCTTTTAGCTTTGCTTACAATTGAAACCAGATGTTAACATACTGTACACCTCAGAAAAAGACAAAACACATTTTTTGCTTTACTGTCGAACATAAAATCAGAGTAAACTTTTTGTTTTAGATTAATAAGTATTACATAGTAGTACATAGTTTTTCATATTTATGAAATGTCAGAATAAAGAGAGAGATGTTTTTATTTTTTCCCCCCAATAAAGGTCAGAAGTATACATACACGTTTTTTGTGTCTTCAAGCAAAAATAAAACTCCAGATGATTCCATTCTGAGCTTCACAAGCTTCTGATAGGTTAATTGAGTTTATCTGAGTTCATTGGTGGCACGCCTGTGGAGGCATATAAAGTCACCCCCCACTTAAAGACCCTCTTTCTTTGACATCATGGGAAAATCAAGAGAAAACCACCAAGAAATCAGGAAAATATTTGTGGACCTCCACCAGTGTGGCTCATCCTTAGGTGTAATTCAGACAATAATATGAAGTTTTAAAAAACACTGGAATGTACAGCCATCATACCGCTTGGGAAGGAGATGGATTCTAAGTCTCAGAGAGTAAAGTTTTTTGTATGAAACGTGCAAATCAACCCCAGGAGAACAGCCAAAGATCTTCTGAAGATGCTGCTGAAACTGGTGAGACTGTGTCCCTATTCCCAGTAAAACGAGTCCTGTACCACCATGAGCTGAAAGGTTACTCTGGGAGCAGAAAGCCATTACATCAAACCCAACAGAAAAAAAGCCAGATTACAGTTTTCAACTGCACATGGGGACAGAAATCTTCATTTTTAGATACATGGCCTGTGGTCTGACAAAACTAAAATGTAACTATTTGGTCATTATCATAAAGGTACAATTGGAGGAAAAAGAGGGACACTTTCAAAGCTCAGACACCATTCCAACTGGGAAGTATGGGGGTGGCTATGGGCAGAATTATGTGCCATCAGAAACTGAATTTGAATTACTTATGTTTGAATCACTCAGATTGAATCTAAAATGCTCAAATTGAGTAAATGCTTTGAAAATTTTAATCTGAATTAGCCTAATTTGAAATCACATCTTTAGTTTAGAAATGATTGTCACTGAATTGAAATCAAATTTTATATTTTGAAAATGAATGTTTTTGCTTTAAAACTGTACTTCATCTTTTTGCAAATTCAGTTCTCAAAATTTCTGTTTCCCTTCAATTTCAGTTTTCAAATTCAGTTTATTGTGTCAGACACGCGGGCACTTGAGAAGTAATCGAGCGCAGAGTAATAGAACTACGTTGTACTTCAGCCAGCCTACGATGTCCTGAGCTGGAGAGGGGCACAAATTAATTCCTAAAAGAGCTCCAGCAGCTGTACCACAGTTGTTTTATATCTTACATAAACAAGTATTCTTGTTTCAAAGTTTTTTTTCTATTCCTTTATCATTTTTAATTGTTCCAAGTAAGCTTTATGTTCATATGTTACAAAACAACTGTAAATAATAAAACGGTTGATAAAATTAGTTAATGAGAAATACTAGTTTATTTTAATCAGTTCATTTATAAAAAAAAATCATGCAATTAAAATATGTGACAAGAACAAATAAATTACCAAACAGAAAACTGTTTATCCATCACGTCCCTGTTCTCCTGGGCTCTCCAGCTTCTTATATAAATTATAAGAAAATTTATATTTAACTTGAGCATTTAAAAATGATATCTTCAGTACACATGTACATGGAGTCATTTTCTAATCATCACATTTGTTTTTGGCCAGCAAGAGGGTGACGTTCCCCTGCAAGTCCATCTTCCCCAGAATTGTACTCAAAAGATGGATAGATAACAAGTGAAGAGGTTAAACAGGCAAACTGTGTAAATCTGTGAATGCTAAATTATAATTTTTGCAGCAAAACACATACGCAACTACACTCTACTTATTTACAATAAGATGAAATACAGTTTCAAAGCAAATAAATTCATTTTCAAAATATAAAATTCAATTTCATTTCCAAACTATAAATGTGATTTTAAATTGGGCTAATTCAGATTCAGTTTTTTAAAGCATTCATTATATTTGATCATTTCCTATTTATTCTGAGTGATGCAAATTCAAACAGAAGTAATTCAGATTCAGTTTTTGATGTCGCATAACTCTGCCCATCAACATGTCGTGTGGCACTTGCTGTAGAAAGAACTGGTGAAATTCATATAATAGATGACTTTATGAGAAATATATATATATATATATATATATATATATATATATATATATATATATATATATATATATATATATATATATATATATATATACAGTGTGTTTTGTCATGGCTTTGAGCTAGGTCATGACAATGTTAAGAAAGAAATCTGTTAATATTTAAGACAATTAAAATACTCTGAACATTTATCAAATATTTGAGGCCGAGCATTTGTAAAGACAGTGAAAAACTGAGAGAACCTTCTACTGTGCTTTCGGTTTTGGTTTGGTATGACTGATTTACGTGACAGTTAAAGATAGAAATATTCCCGGTGCGGTCTGTTTGGCAAATGTCTTCATGTCCTGGCAAGTTTGTTATTGTGGAGATAGGTAGAGTGGATTACTCTGGAGTGACTAAATAATGCATATCAACACTGTTTTAGTTGAGTTCTCCTAAGACTTTTGGCCAAGAACTTTTTGATCATGACTCATCGTTGAAGTGATCAGTCAGTCTTTTTTTTTATTCCCTTGTGCTGTTTGTTCCAGATAGCTTTGTAGTCAATAAACTAGGGAAAGATAATGTTCATATTATCAGAATATATAGGCACCACATACTGATGATTCATTTATTGGGTTTTGCTTCTGTTTGTGTTGGACCAAGCCTGGTCTTTAAAGGGCCCAATGTTTAGATAGCTTTTACATTTTTAATAGTTTTACTTTTTATATAGTTGTGACTTTAAATTTTTCATTCTATTTTAGTTTTAATTTGTTTTTACCTTTTTGTTAGTTTATTATTATTATCATTATTATTATTATTAATAAGTCTCTGTGGGTACGCCCCTGGAAGTCTGGCGGACGGCCAGGTGGGCGGCCCCTGAGGACCTGGGGGTCTGGCGGATGGCCCAGTGGTCCTCCCATGAGTACCTAAAGATCCGGCGGAAGGCCCGGTTGGTGTCCCCTGACTGGACGGCGGTCGGGCGGATGGCCCGCTGGTCCTCCTATGAGGACCTGGAGATCTGGCAGACAGTCAGATGGACGTCCTGTTGCCGGGCTGAGTTCTGGCGGACCAGACAGCCACTGAGGAGCTTGACTGGTCGGCAGCAACAAAGAGGCCTGGCCGGCTGAGAAGAGTCTGTCGGCGCGCGGAGGCCGGCTGAGAAGAGTCTGTCGGCGCGCGGAGGCCGGCTGAGAAGAGTCTGGCGGCGCGCGGAGGCCGGGTGAGAAGAGTCTGGCGGCGCGTGGAGGCCGGCTGGGAAGAGTCTGGCGCCGCGTGGAGGCCGGCTGGGAAGAGTATGGCGGCGCGCGGAGGCCGGCTGGGAAGAGTCTGGCGGCGCGCGGAGGCCAGCTGAGAGCTCTAGGGACGGGGACGGGTCCTCCTTGACTCTCCCTGGGAGCTCTAGCGACTCATGGAGGAATGCCGGTCGCCGGAGAGCTGCCGCTGTGACTGCCAGGAAGACAGCAGCCATGATGGCGGCAGGCTCTGGGACTGGAACTGGCTCTGGCTCTGGGACAGGGACTGGAACTGGCTCTGGGACAGGAACTGGAACTGGCTCTGGGACAGGAACTGGAACTGGCTCTGGGACTGGGACTGGAACTGGCTCTGGGACTGGGACTGGAACTGGCTCTGGGACTAGAACTGGAACTGGCTCTGAGACTAGAACTGGAACTGGCTCTGAGACTGGAACTGGAACTGCCTCTGGCTGGCTCACAGGCGAAGGCCGACTTCGGGGAGGTCAGAGCTGGAGCTGGCGGTGAGACAGGGGAAGCTGGTCTCGACAGGCTGACTGGAGCCGAGGGACTGGGAGGAGCCGGTGAGCTGATCGCGGCAGGGAGAACTAGAGGCGAGCGGATAGCTTGGACTTCCTCCCCGGAAGTGGCCCTACCTCGACGGTGTCACTCCCTGTGGTGAGGCGGTAGCGGAAGCTCATGCCATCGAGGACCAGTGCCTGGGGAACAGAATGCCAGCCTTGTTCCGTCGAACGCGGACCGCTGCTCTGAGTCGTCCTCCGCCTCGGATGTTGGTTCGGCCGATGCAGCCAAACAGGGAGAGACTGAACAGACGGGCGGGGGTGCTGCGTCGGTCGGCGGAGGATCCGATGAGGGAGCAGTGGCCGCGCAGGCAGTTGGTGAGGGGGCGGCGCTCTGCTCCCGGAGACGGTCCCGGTGCAACTGGGCCTCCGCCGGCGGTTAGATGGTGGAGGCGGAGAGGGTGGACCGAGAACACATTCCGAAACTGAGGAAGAACTTTGAGAATCTCCTAGGCTCGGAGGTGCAAAGAGGTGGGTGAGGGGAGACCGCAATCTTCGACAGGCCGGCCCAGACGTCCTGGTGATGGGCGGCGATCTCCCTAGCGAGTGCTGGGTCCATCTTCAAGGCCGGATCATTCTGTCAGCGAGTATGTGGTGTGGTGCATTGACACATGTCCCTTTAAAACCTTAGTTGCAAAGGGACATGGAGCATCGCTGTGTGGCAGGAACTGGTTGAACTGGCAGTTGATTAACTATAGGAATGAGCCAAAACAGCATTCTCTCAAAGAACTTTTGGATACATAAAATGAAGTGTTAAAAGAAGAACTAGGTACTTAAAACACCATCACTGTCAAACCTGAAGTGCTCCTAAAGTTTTGCAAACACAGGAAACCACCATTTGGTATGTAGGAAAAAGTAGAAAAAGAGCTGGAAAGGTTGAAGTTGGCAAACATTAAAACACCTATAATTAAATTCAATTCAGTTTATTTATATAGCGCCAATTCACAACAGATGTCATCTCAAGGCACAGTGTGTGGCCAGTACCAATTGTGTCAGTGCTAAAAAGAGACACATCTCTTTGCTTATGTGGGGATTACAAAGTGTCAGTAAATCAAGCCATTAAAGCCAACATACACCCACTACCACGGCTGGAGGAACTTCTCGCAACACTCTGTGGGGGATCTGGCAGCAGCATACCAGCAAGTACTGCTAGATGAGGACTCCAAAAAGTGTACAATGATCAATACTCACAAAGGACTGTTTGTGTACAACCGACTTCCTTTTGGAATCAATTCGGCTCCATCGGTCTTCCAGCGTATCATGGAAAACGTCATGAAAGATCTACCTGTGGTGGTTAAATGATTATTTACTGATTACTGGACGCAAAAAAGAGGAACACCTTGTCAACCTGCAGAAAGTCTTCAAGAAAATGGGTTGCGGGTAAAGTGCTCAAGTGTGAGTTCTACAAACTGCAGATTGAATACTTGGGACACATTGTGAATGAGCAGGGTCTGCATCCTTCAAAGGACAAGGTGAGGGCAATACAGGAAGCTCCGGCACCTACAAATGTGAAAGAGCCTTAAGCTTTTTGGGGACTTGTAAACTATTATGGAAGATTTGTGTCTAAACAAAGCACAGTCTTAGGCCCATTATACAGGCTTTTGAGGGACAGTGAGACTTGGATATGGACTGAAGTTGAGCAGGCAGGGTTTGATAGATGTGTTGTGCCACAGATAGGTAGGTTTTGGCTATAAATAATTATGAATAATTGCTCAGGGCAATTATAATAAGATTAATAATTTGATGTAAAAATTACATAAAAAGTTTGATTCCAGGAATATCAATAGCCAAATAGTTCAGTCTCAGTTTATGTTTATGATTCTCTGCCTGATAAGGCTGGGATAATTAAACAATAGATGAAGGAATGAGTTATTGGCGTTCTTTGAACAGCAAGTTACTACACTTGTAGGTGAAATAACAACAGTTTTCCAAAATACAAGAGTTTATTACAAAAAGAATTCAACTTTAAGTTAAAATGCTTTAAAGGAGTCATGACCTGTCATTTTCACTTTTCCATGAGAAAAAATGCATGTTATGATTGCCTAACGATTATACACTGCCCGGGAAGCCGATATTTAAAAGTGAACCGTTTGTTTACCCCTGGGTTCGTCAACCAGCCCACGTGCACGCGCACTCAAATACGTGGTTTTAATTTCTGGCCGACTTGACGTCAAGTCGGCGCAGGATATACCATATATAGAACTCGCAGGCCTACCTATGCTGCAGGAAGCCTGCCCTCCCTCTCTCCCTTCTCCCCCTCGCCCCTCTCCCCCTCATATTCAGTCGAGCGCCGCCATTACTGACTTCTAGTGATGGGAATTCCAGCTCTTTTTGGAGAGCCAGTTCTTTTGGCTTGGCTCACCATAAAGAGCCGGCTCTTTCGGCTCCTCAGATTTTCTGTTGCTTAAAGTGTATTTATTACCAAAATTTATGCGAAACAATGTGTACCAAATGTTACAAAACAAGCAGGGGGGAATGAAAAAATGAAAAAAAAAACGGCTGCCAATGACGAGCCGGCTCCCATCGTTCACTTCAAAGAGTTAGCTCTTAGAGCCGGTTCGTTCGCGACCGACACATCACCGATTCGAAGTACGAACTCCACCGTGAAAGATGCAGAAAGTTTCTTCACGCAATGATGCATGAAGAAGACATATTCGTGTCAGCCTTTTATTTTAATCAGCTAAAACCATTTCTACCAGAAACGTAGTGCACACGTGAGTTGCTCTGTTGTTGACTGCCAGAATCAACATGGAAATGTTTTTTCTATTTTTTTTATGCTGGAATTCTTTACAAATTTGGAACAATATCAGGCGAAGTTGGCATCGAAGCTCCGTTTGGAAAAAGGGGCCATTCCAACAATCAGAGACTTGCCTGCAACTGAAACGGTAAGGCTGTGTTTTTATTGCTCTCCTGTGTGTAACAAACAACAGCTAACTGCTAATGTGGCTATTGTATGCTAGCTGGAGTAGCAGATGGGTTAGATATGCTGAAGCGTTACCATTGACTGTATAAATAACGGACAGCATTTCCGCACTCCTCCTCGTTTACCAAAATGACCACGTTCATGGGGGAAATCATGGCGGATTTACAGACTACTAACCGGTTCGGACGCAGCATGATCCTAAAAAGGGCATAAGGGCGGGATCTTCACTGTAGACTCGGCCCCACTTGGCCCTCGCGGGGCGTGTATTTCTGTCGTAATCCCGCCCATTCTGCTCCCGCGCCTTTAGCTCTGATGCTAAACCTAGCTAGCTAAGATAAAGGCTAATCCGCTCATTGACTGTATATATAGCGCTCCCGCTTCATTCTACTGCAGCCATCTGTGCGCCTCCGACGGCTCTCTTTTCCCCCCAATCTCATAAGGTAAGAACTCATAACTTAAAATAATTATTAAGATGTAGTGTTACTATAATTACAATCGAACGAAATACAGCAATTTAAACTGAATTATCACAACATGATATCGAAGATAATTGGATAAAAAAGTCTAGAGACAGATTGCTGTCAAAATGTATGTAAAGCCGAGTGGAGGATGTTTATTAGCCTAGTCTTATCTGCAATATGTTTACATGTGTGTAACATTGACTGTATATATAGTGCATAATAATGTGTCAAGTATTAAATTCCCTGGATGAAAAGTGCGTGCACTGTATGTGTGTTGAATGTGTGTAGATGAAAGTGCCAACTGTGTGCTGCTATTAATGGATTAATACGGTAATAATTGTAATCTAATAATGATTTAAATTCTACTCCCCAGAAATGAATACAAATAAGGCCACGGTCGACAATATCCGGATACAGCCGAGGGCGGAGGGCTTGGAGTCAAGCCAGGAGCACGTTTTTCACGTTTTTTGATGATTTTTTTTTTATTCTTGAAAATAAAAGTTGTTAGATTGTGAACGCCTTTCTGTTTCCCCCGCAAACATATGCTTCATTATCAGAACAAATAATACTGATCCTCAGAGAGTTTGCATCTTTGAGTTGATAATAGGTTAAGGTAAGGTTAATTAAACATTTCTATTAAACAACATCGGCGAACACCTTCATAAATTAATGGCTGCAGTTTACAGGTTCCGTCTCCGCAACAGAGTTCAAGAGGGGATTCTGCGCAATTAACCCATAATCCTGCACAGACTAGAGGAAAAATGATAAAAACACTCAACAAATCTTCCCTTCATCTCTGCACGGAGCCCGGCAGGGGTCAGGTGCAGAAATAATTTTGAGGTTCAGTTTACGCATGTTTTATGTGCACGCTGATTTGGACCTTTTCAGAGCTTTAAACTGAAAAAAGGGTATTATTCCTTTAACTTTTAAATAATACGACTAAGATCTCACTAATGACCAGGTTTGTTTCAACTCCATGCACAACAAATGCAATATTTGTTTTTATACGGCTTTGAAGACAAACCGATTGCAAAATTTGTGGAAATAGTCAAAAAAGCTTACAGTGTGTGTCCGTCTGCCCTCTGGGAAGCATGGAGCTGGTAGTGCAGCGTAATTAGAACACCTTGCATTAAAGAGGATACTGAATATGTGGAAATTGCACTGGTGGCTGCACTGTTTAAAAAACAAACAACAAAAAGAACATCAGGTTTTTAAGTGGTGGGGACAAAACTGTAATTGATCAATATTACCGCGGACATGGTCCCGGCTACAATGACTCAAATATCTATACTGTCATGCAGCACCCCAAATCCGTGCGCACGGTTTAATAAACTGAGGGTATAGAGGGATTCTTACATCTGAAAAGTATTTCTGCACCTGACCCCGGCTGGGTTTCAGAGGTGATTTTTTTCACCACATAAAAATATGCAGAGAGAGTTATGGGTCTGAGAGGGCGGACAATGTGCTGCTGATGCCACGGGGAAAAAAATCATCTCACCTGCTGTGACTGGATAAGTCAAGTGAATTCTTATGTTAAATTTTAATCATACTATATTTGATCTTATCTTTTTTTTATGTCAACAATAATTTTGTTTTTCACATTTTCTGTCAGTTTTTAAAGGGTAAACGTATGAGCAAGATGCCCTGCTGCCTGCATACACAAACCTGTCGTTATTTTTCACAAATCGCACACTGCATATCAGCAGTAAAATGTTATAGAGGTCAAACAGACAAGGGGGAAAAAAATTTAACTTACATTTTGTAATTACAAACATGTTTTACTTAGGCTCACACATTATTCAATAGTCTAATATATCAAAGTGAAAAGACTCAGACAGAATGCGTTAGGTTGAGCTCAGCTCCACAGCCAGATAGCCTCTGCTAGCTTCATGCAGCTGCGCAGCGAGCTATTAGCCTAGCCGATGGGCCAGGCAGCGACGTAAACGGCCTGTCAATCAAAGTCCGGCCCTCATTGATTATGCAAGATTTAGAACATTTATCCTACGTTAACCAGCCTGGTGCCTCTGTTTTGTTTTTTTTACCCAGCGTAATCACAGGAGCAATATGTAGCTGTAGACGGTTTTTAAAAAATAGGCACCGGGGATTAAAGTTGTTTTTAAGGTGTCTAAAGTGCAATGTATTCCAATGGGGGACTAGCGGCTTTATGGCGGTACTACAGCAATGGCGGAGCAATGGCGGAGCAATGGCGGCCCCCAGTGTCATAGTCAAAAAGCAGTGCAGCCAGCGGCCATTGAGCGTTATCTGCGGTGTCAACCCCCCTCCTTCCTGCCACCAATCAACGCTCCCCTCATTTGCATTATTACAATGCCCGTCCACAACAGCCAAAGTATCGTATCAGATCTCACGAGACAATAATGCATTCAGAAATAAGGGTCAGAGGAGCTCTGTGTTGATTTTTTTCACTTTTTTTCAACCTTTCTTTTTTAGAAGGGCCTGAAAGACTGTAATAGAGCGTGGGTATCCAAGGTAACTAGGTTATGACTCCTTTAATCAACAAACTCACTAAGCTAGTAACACACAACTAAACCACTAAGAAAAGAATAATTATAATAAAACTAACACCCAAAAGTAGGGATGGGCATAATTGATCGATGATTGATTAATTGATCATTAAGAATTTCATCGATGACTTTTTTTTACCGATCAATTAACGCATGTTCTGTTGCGTAGTGAGTTTTGAAGGAATGCAATTAATTTAGCTATGTGGCCGTAATTAAACACTTTACCACACGAGGGCGATGATTGAAAATAAAACCCACAGGCCGACTCAGTTTCTTGCAAGTTTCTGTGTATCTCAAAAGTAGGATTGTCATGAAGAGGTTGCAGCAAAGTGTGACGTGGGACCACTTTGACTAAAAAAGCAAACAAACAAAAAAGTCTCGGTTCACTGCCAACACTGCGAAGCTGTGTATAAGTACTTAAACGCACTTCTAACCCTGGTTAGAAGCGGAGCATCCTGCTCTTGGTCTCAACCTAGCATCAAGTCGGTGTTAGCACGGAGGAGCCGAGATGCACAACGAGCAGAGAAACGTACTCACCGATTACTTTCTGAGGGAGGCTCCGCCACACCTGGATTGCACCCCTACAGACTGGTGGAAAATGAATGAAACAAGATTCCAGAGGCTTGCCCAGTTAGCACGGAGGTATGTATCACAGCGACGTCTGTCCCCTCACAGCAGGCGATCTCGGCACTGCAGGTCAGACGCGACAGCAGCCTGGTGACCTTCAGTCTGGTCACCAGGCTGCTTTCGTGTCTGACCCCAGCGCATGTTAACATGCTCATCTTTCTCAACAAAAATCAGTAGACTGGTGCTATAGTTGTATATAAGTTACGGTTTCTTTTATTTTTGTCTTTTTTACTCTGTTAATGAGCCTAATTCATTGTTAGGTACGCTGATCTCTCTCATCCTCTTTCTCGACTCTTTTTGCCAGATGTAATACCAAACTATCAGACCTATAAGTATTATATTTTTTTTTGTTAAGTTATTGTTTAACATGACTTTTTTTATTTATTTATTTATTTTTTACTTTTTTGGAGAAGAAGAAAATATGAGCGTCAGTTGTGTTAATGAGTACCGTCTTTTAGCTGTCGGCTCCGCTGCTTATAGTGCATATTTTCTTTGTGCAACTACCGTGAATTAATTCCGTTTAACTGCCACAAGAGGTGTCCCACTTGTAATGAAGATCTCAATGAGGAAACACGCTATTTTTCTATTCTCACTGCATTTTAATATAGCCTATGAACACTGAATTTTAATTTAAAATATCAATGATTAATCAAAAATCGATCGTTAATTCTCCTGATGATCGATTAAGACAGTTTAATCGAATGCCCATCCCTACTCAACAGCAAACAGTAAAAGTGATAAATATGCACAGAAATAGAAACAACCAATAAATTGATAATGATGTCACAGAATGAATAGGTTAGCTTCATTCCCAAGACTCCTCAATACAAGCCTTGGTCTTTAAGCAAAGTTAGTTTTAACTAATTGTTACTAGTTTAAGACTAATCAGCATCTTCTGGTTTGTTTTCAAACCACCAATTCACAATGCAAAGCAGAAGTGAAGAAAAACATTCTTTGGAAGAAGGTCACCAAATAGTGAAATCTAAAGCTTTGGCATGCAAATACTTCTGGTGGCCAAATCTCGAACAGGTCTGCAAAGCATGTGAAACTTTCAGGAATGTGTGGAGTAAGGACCCAAACGCAGACACCGATGAAAGGTGAAGGATATTTATTAAAGGTCGTGCTGGTGGAGGAGGTGATGAGGACGACGGCAGGACGGGAAAACGCAGGACGACACACCATGGAGACAAAGACAATCCAACAATGATCTAGCGCTGATTGAAGGGAAGTGACTGGTTTTAAAGGCAGGAGGTGAGTAGGATCAGGTGTGAATGATTGGGGAGACAGGTGAGGACAATGACGACGAGGAGGAGGGCAGCATGACAGAAACATGTAAGCTAGAGCAGAATGTGCCACAGCATGTCCTGAGATCAGCTTCGTGTCCGAGCTGTATTTGGAACAGAGACTGATAACCTGGAAACTCAAAAGGACGAGCTGAAGGATGGACATGTCACATCTGACAATTGTGTTCTGGACATGGATGGGCAACCACCTGTTTCTCCAAGCCCTCCAGTTGATGTGAGGTGTTCTACACGACCTTACAAAACACCCAAACGTTATTTGGAATAATATTTGCTGAATTAAGGGTGTTTATTGTTTTATTATTAGTTATATTTTGTGTTCTTTGGTTACACATAAGTTAAATGTTGATAATAGATGTGGGAAAAATGTGGATATTGTGGCGGACCACCAGAAGGCTCCACTCACACCCAGAAACCAGGATGTTTGCATTTAAAAATGTATGAATTTTTGGCGTGATTATTGTATGTGTTTATATGTTATTTGTACTGCCTTACCGTGGTGTCAAGTCGGAGCTGAGATAAAGAGATGATCGAAACTAGATCCTGTGTCGTCCATTTATTCCTCCACATTGGTGACCCCTGAATTGAACATGTCAGAAACTGAAGCCAGCTCCTCGCAGAGGACGCCTGCTGCTGTGGAACATCCACCCGCTTCCCCAGCTTTTTTCGTGGCTGTAAAAATCCCGGACTTTTGGCTGCACGATCCTCCTTCATGGTTTGTCCACATTGAAGCTCAGTTTGCTCTGCGTGGAATTACTTCGGACGACACGAAATGCCACTATGTGGTTGCCTCGCTGGATCCGCTGTCTAACCGCCGTACCATGTCCCTTCTCCGGGACCCCCCAACCCAGGGAAAGTACGCCGCCCTCAAAGAGCTGCTGCTTCGGCGTTACTCCCTCTCCGCTGCAGAACGGGCCGAGAAACTCCTCTCTCTCCCTGGATTGGGTGATGGCACAGGCCTTGAGCTCATTGAGAGCATGTTATCCCTGCTGGGTACTGATGACGGAGGGTTTCTTTTCATCGACCTGTTCCTCCGACAGCTCCCAGCTCCGGTGCGGGCTGTCCTCGCCAACTCCCCGCTGCTGCTGCAAAAAGACTACCGCTCACTAGCGGAAGAAGCCGATCGCATCCTCCTGGCTACGAAGAGCTTTACTGTCCAAGCGGTGGCTCCTGCATCTCCGGCGACATCTGCTGTGCCCCCGGCACCGTCCTCAGGGGCTGGCGAGCAATCGGTGGTGGCGAGGATCGCTACGCAGAGACGCCGTGGAACAGCCTTCTGCTTCTACCACCAGCGGTTCGGCGCCAAAGCCTGGCGTTGCCTCCTGCCATGCAGCTTCCAGCCGCAGGGAAACGACACCGCCAACGCTCGGTAGCAGCCGCGGCCGGGGAGACATTTTCTGGTCGACTCTGGTTCCCAGAAGAGCCTGATTCCCCCGGCTGGCTCTGACAGGCTAGCAGAAGGTTGCGGTCCACTGTTGACTGCGGCTAATGGCTCCCCCATCAGGACATTTGGCGAAAGGTTGGTTGGTGACTGTCTGCTTTCACGGTAGAGACTTCCAGTGGAACTTTGTCGTAGCTGCCAGTTCGGTTCCCATCATAGGGGCTGATTTTCTCTGTGCGCACGGACTCCTTGTCGATGTCGCTAACAGACGGTTAATTGACGCTGTGTCGTTTTCCTCTCTGCCTTGTCTGACGCGTGCAGCTGTGATGTTGGTACATGCTAATGTTTTAGCTTCTGAGAATGCTTTTCAGCGCTTACTATCAGAGTTTCCTTCACCGACAGTTCCCAACTTTTCAAACACTGACACTAAGCACGGGGTAGAGCATTATATCCCCACTATCGGGCCCCCGGTGATCGCGCGGGCGTGCCGCCTTGATGCCGCTAAGCTAGTTATTGCTCGGGAGGAGTTCGCTAACATGGAGCGTTTAGGCAGTCGAACAGTCCTTGGGCTTCGCCATTATACATGGTGCCCAAGTCAGACGGCCAGTGGTGGCCATGCGGGGATTTCCGACGCCTTAATATTGTCACTACAAACGATCGTTATCCGATCCCCCATATCCAGGACTTCTCTGTCCATCTCGCAGGGACTGCCATCTTTTCCAAAGTGGACTGGGTGCGCGGTTATCACCAAGTTCCGGTTCGTGCGGACGACATCCCCAAGACAGCCGTAATTACCCCATTTGGCCTTTTTGAGTTTTTACGGATGCCTTTCGGTCTTAAAGGCGCCGCCCAAACTTTCCAGCGGTTGATGGATTCAGTCTTGCGTGGGTTGTCATTTGTTTTCGTCTACCTGGATGACATCCTGGTGGCCAGCAGCTCTGCCGAACAGCACATGTCCCACCCACGTCAGGTTTTTCAACGCCTAGCAGCGCATGGCCTGATAGTAAACCCAGCAAAATGCCAGTTCGGGTTGCCAGTCATGGACTTTTTGGGCCATCGCATTTCTGCCAGTGGCGCTGTTCCATTTCCCACTAAAGTGCAGGTGGTGTCCGATTTTCCGCATCCTCAGACGGCGAAAGCCCTGCAGGAATTTCTCGGCATGGTTAATTTTTACAACCGTTTCATCCCGAGGCCAGCAAAACTTCTACAGCCGCTACACTGCGTGCTTGAAAAGAAAAAAGCCACCGAAAATGTGGACTGGACGCCGGACTGTCTCCAAGCATTTAATAACGCTAAGTCCGCGCTGGCCAATGCCGCCCTTTTGACCCACCCCTCCCCCTCAGCACAGGTGGCTTTGACCACTGACGCTTCTGACGTAGCAGTAGGGGCGGTGTTAGAGCAGTGGGTCTGCGGGGTTTGGCAACCGCTTGCCTTTTTCAGCCGTACGCTGCGGGACAACGAGCGTAAATACAGTGTTTTTGACAGGGAGTTGCTGGCTCTCTATCTGGCTACATGGCATTTCCGGTTTTTCCTCGAGGGCCACCCATTT
Source organism: Valencia hispanica (assembly GCA_963556495.2). NCBI lineage: Eukaryota > Metazoa > Chordata > Actinopteri > Cyprinodontiformes > Valenciidae > Valencia > Valencia hispanica. The sequence continues at coordinate 14,071,940 of OY747714.1, read as the reverse complement.
ACAGCCTACGTTGAGCACAAGCCCTTAATATTTGCCATGTCTAAAAGCTCTGACCCCTGGTCTGCACGTCAACAGCGCCACCTTGCTGCTGTCTCTGAGTTTACAACAGACATTCGGCATGTGGCTGGCAAATCCAACTTGGTGGCTGACTGTCTGTCCCGTGCACTGGTCTCTCCAGTTTATGTGGGGATTGATTTCTCTGCTATGGCTGCAGATCAGCGCAGCAATGCTGACATCCTTAAGCTGCAGTCTGAGCCTACCAGCACTAAGTTGGAAGAGAGACAGGGGCAGGAAGGAGGTCCTCATCTGCTCTGTGACATTTCTACTGGCTTTCCCCGCCCTCTGGTTCCTGCTTTATGGCGCGCCGGATTTTTGACGCTTTGCACGCCCTCTCACATCCGGGTGTTCGTGCCTCAGTGAAACTGGTTAGTTCCAAGTTTGTTTGGCCCGGATTGCGTAAAGATGTAAAGGAATGGGCTGCAGCATGTGTCCCGTGCCAGAGTGCCAAGGTTCATAAGCACACAAAAGCACCTTTTGAACCATTTCCCATTCCTAGTCGCAGGTTTGATCATGTCCATATAGACCTAGTGGGTCCTTTGCCCCCATCGCAGGGTTTCACTCCTCTCCTGACCATGATCGACCGTACCACCAGGTGGCCAGAAGTGGTTCCGCTGGCATCCACAACATCTGCAGTGGTGGCTCGGGCGTTTTTATCAACCTGGGTTGCACGTTTTCAATTCAATTCAAAAATACTTTATTGATCCCAGAGGGAAATTAAGTGTTGGTATAGCTCATATAATTCATTCTTTAAGGAGTTGTTATAGATAATGATGGTTGTGGGCAGGAAGGATTTCCTGTAGTGGTCTGTATTGCAGCGAAACTGAAGAAGCCTCCGACTGAAGACGCTCTGTTGTTGTATGACTGTCTCATGAAGAGGATGCTCAGGGTTGTCCATAATTTTTTTTTATTTTATGAAGAATCTTTCTTTGCATTATCATCTCCAGATTTTCCACAGTTGTCCCAAGAACAGAACCAGCCTTCTTTATCAGGTTGTTTAGCCTATTTAAGTCCCTGGCTCTGATGCTGCTACCCCAACAGATGACGGCTGAAGAGATTACACTCTCCACAACAGACTTGTAGAAGATCTCCAGCATCTTGCTGCAAACCTTGAAGGACCTAAGCTTCCTCAAGAAGTACAGTCTGCTCTGTCCCTTCTTGTAGACGGTTTCACTGTTGCGCCTCCAGTCCAGTCTGTTGTCAAGGTGAACTCCAAGATATATATATTCCTCAACCACCTCCACTTCCTCTCCCATGATGGAAACAGTGTTTGACTTATCCCTGTTTCTTCTGAAATCTACAATCATCTCCTTTGTTTTGTTCACATTCAAGGTGAGACGATTGTTTCCACACCATGTCACAAAGTGGTCCACCAGCTCTCTGTATTCAGCTTCTTGTCCATCTCTGATACACCCGACAATTGCAGAGTCATCTGAGTATTTCTGCAGATGACAGGTCTCTGATTTGTACTGGAAGTCTGAGGTGTACAGAGTGAAAAGGAATGGTGAGAGTACGGTCACCTGTGGTGCCCCTGTGCTGCTGACCACCTGGTTTGACACACAATTCTTCAGTCTCACAAATTGTGGTCTGTTGGTCAGGTAATCATTGATCCAGGCGATTGTTGAGGGGTCCACCTGTGTTTTCAGGAGTTTCTGACAAAGCAAATCAGGCTGAATTGTGTTAAATGCACTGGAGAAATCAAAGAACATGATCCTCACAGTGCTGGCTGCTTTGACCAGATGACGGTGGGTTGGTTGAAGTAGGTGGATGATGGCATCTTCATCTCCAACTCCACAGCGATAAGCAAACTGCAGTGGGTCCTGATACATTCTTGTTTGCTTACTCAGGGGTGCCAACAGGAGTCTCTCCAGGACCTTCATGATGTGGGATGTCAGGGCAACGGGTTTAAAGTCATTGATGACTGACGGGTGAGTTCTTTTGGGTACTGGAACAAGGCAGGATGTCTTCCACAACACTGGAACCTTCTCCTGAGTTAGGCTAAGGTTGAAGATGTGCTGCAGAATCCCACAGATCTGCTCTGCACAGGCCTTCAGGACTCTGGGGCTGACACCATCTGGACCTGCAGCCTTGTTCCGGTTCAGTTTCTCCAGCGGCCTCTTCAACAGGGGGTAGCAGCATTTCCTGACTTGGTTAAAGTCAAACTTGTGGAATTAGAAGAGTCCATGGCTGAGGTGAAGGATAAAACATCCGAGGTGTAACAGGAAAGCTGTTGATCAGAGGAGAGTGGGATGTCTGTTTGGCTGGGAACAGGAGAGGGGGATGCTGAGCTAGTTCCTGAACTAAACCTGTTGAAGAATATGTTCAGTTCATTGGCTCTGTCCAGACTTCCATCTATCCAATCCTTCCTGTCCTTAAAACCTGTGATCTTTCTCATTCCTGACCAGACATCTCTGATATTGTTCCTCTGTGGTTTGTTCTCCAGCTTCTTCCTGTATGCCTCCTTGCTGTCTCTGATCTTGACCTTAAGTTGATTCTGTATACTCCTCAGTAATTCCCTGTCTCCGTCCCTGAAGGCTCTTTTTTTCTTGTTTAGCAGTTCCTTCAGGTCACTGGTGATCCAGGGTTTGTTATTAGGGAAGCATCTCACTGTTCTGGTGGGGATGATGTTGTCCACACAGAAGTTTATATAGTCAGTCACACACTCAGTCATGGCATTGATGTCCTCTCCATGTGCTTGGCAAAGAGTCATCCAGTCTGTGGTTGCAAAACAACCCTGCAGGGCTTCTTCAGCTTCCTGTGACCATTTTCTCACAGTTCGTTTTGTCACAGGTTGTCTCTGAACAAGGGGTTTATATTCTGAACAGAGAAAAACAAGATTGTGATCTGATTGTCCCAGAGGAGGTCTTGGTTTGGACATGTATGAATCCTTTACATTTGCATAAAACAAATCCAAGGTCCTGTTTTCTCTTGTAGAGCAGCTGAAAAACTGTTGAAATGTTGGAAGTGTAGTAGAGAGCAAGGCATGATTAAAATCACCAGATATTGCCACAAATGCATTGGGGTGCTGTGTCTGTAGCAAAGCTACAACGGAACTGATGACATCACATGCAGTGTCGGCAACGGCTGAAGGTGGAATGTAAACAACTGCCAAAATTACACTGGTGAACTCTCTTGGTAAATAATATGGACGAAAACTCATTGCCAAGAGTTCGACATCTGGGCTGCAGAGACGACACTTCACAGTAACATGTTCTGGATGACACCATCTTTTGTTGACAAGCACTGCTACTCCACCACCTTTTCTTTTTCTGCTCGTCTTCAGATCTCTGTCTGCTCGTACAGTCAGGAAGCCTGGCAGACAGACGTTGGAGTCAGGGATATGATCCAGCAGCCATGTCTCAGTAAAACACATAACACTGCATTCACGGTACTCTGGCTGAGTCCTTGTAAGGGCTTGGAGTTCATCCATCTTGTTAGCCAGTGATCTTATGTTGCCCATTATGATCGATGGAAGAGATGGCTTGAACTTCCTCTTTCTCTGTCTCCTTTTTGCTCCTGCTCTGCATCCACGTCTCCTCCTTATCAACTCATCAGGGATTTGTGGCTTCAGTTGAGGTATTATTTCAGCTTTTGTGATGTTAATCAGCTGCTCCCAGCTGTAAACCACATGGTTACGCATCATAACAAATTGTCTAAAAGGGAAAAATTTACAGCAAAAATCCTTCCAGCTTCACAGCACCAAAAACTAGAAAGTATACAGGTCAAAAAAATGCAATCTTCTTTAAGAAAAAAGAGGAACCGTACAAAAAAACAAAACTTAATATGTAGCCAACAGAGCCAATCCAACATGCAGCCACCCAGAGCAGCGCAATTCTAGAATTGGCTGCTCTGGGTGAGCATCGTATGATGGCCCTTTCAGGGTCCTCGAACCTGGCCCTAAGCACTTTCTTTTAGATCTGGGGGGGCGTACGGAGACAGTCTGTATTGATAGGCTTAAACCCGCTCATGTTCTTAAAGATGATGAGGTAGTAACGGCCCAGGCTCCTCGTAGGGGACGACCCCCCTCCACGCTGTTGACGGACTCCTCTCCTCCTTCCAGAGACTCTTGTCAGCCTTCAGAGCTCACCTCATCTTCTGCCTTCCCTCTTCGCCCTCATCCCCACCTTCAGCGCAGGGAGTTCCAGACTGCTTCAGAGGGGCCCAGGTTCAGCCGTTCTGGCCGTTTGCTCAAACCCAGGATCCTGGCTTAAATATGGACACTACTGGGTGTTCGCAGGGGGGGCGTGTGTGGCGGACCACCAGGAGGCTCCACTCACACCCAGAAAACAGGATGTTTGCATTTAAAAAATGTATGAATTTTTGGCACGATTATTGTATGTGTTTATATGTGATGGGTAAAATCTTTTTGGTGTCCTCGAGTCACCTGTGTATAATGTTCTGCAATGTTCTTAATATTATCCTCTGCTTGCTGTATAATGATAAACATTCACATGGAAAGGAGTTTGGATCTTCAGCTTCTCCCATGAAACAGCTGCAGTTTGTTCGGTCTCTAAAACTTGTTTTGGGGCCGGACGGACTGATAAGGCGGGGGGGGCAGCCTGGGAGCGAAGCACGGGCCCGCTTTGCTTCCCACGCGCCTCCTCTGTATGCTGCATAAATGAAGATGGAGCTGTCCAGCTGATGAGAGTCTGCCGTGGGATTTGTGCACGATTGCCCGGCCGCGTTAAGTTAACAGATCTGACCGAGAGGAGATGACTGGCTCTCCACTCTCAAGTGTCAAAGGTGAGATGCTGTGATGAAAACTTAATGCCTGTTTGATGAAGCATTGCTTTGCTGCTGTTTGTGTGGGGAATAGAGAGGGACGCCGTATTCTAGCATAAATCAGTGTATTTGTTTGAAAAAGTATTGCTCTGCTTTTGCTGAACTGCATCTGTGTGGCGGAATAATAAAGATGACACATATTCTAGCACGATAAGCAGTCTGGTGTCCTTTCTTTCTTCCTTTTATATTGTGTCTGCCGAGCCACTAAGATCCTGGGTAAAAATTTCACAAAACAATACATGTGTACTGGCTTACCGTGGTTCAGTGTCAAGTCAGAGCTGAGATAAAGAGGTGATCGAAACTAGATCCTGTGTGTCGTCCATTTATTCCTCCGCAATATATGTATAAGGGTGTATAGTCTGCATCAGTGTTTTTCTTATTTTACTGTGGTGAGTCTTGTACATGAGCCCGTCTGGGCCAACGCTCAAACTCTCTCGCACCCAGATCATATCTGCCCTCTCTGCAAGCAGTTTCTGCCTTCAGTCCCCTGATGTTATGTCTTCATTGCAAGGTTAACCAAAACACTCCTCACTGCTGAGGAGTCAGCAGTTAGATCAGAGTGGGTGAAAGGCCTCTTCCCTGACACTAATGATTATGCCATGTTCCCTAGATTCCTTTAATAATTATTTCTTAATTAGTTAATTGACATAACCTTAAGATATTTCTGTAACATTCCTCTCTTTTTCTTTCACTTCAGTAATGCCCAAAACATACAGAAATATTTCAAGTTCATAACATTTCTATTGGATGCGAAGAAAGGCGACAAAAAAAAGACAATGATCAAACAATCAATTTATAATCAAACATGAATCATCCTGGCCATGGAATTAGCTCAAAGTAACCAGGGATCATCCATTCAGATGTCCTTGTTGAGACATAACTTGTTTATCAGAATGAAAAACCCACAGGGGTCTTTATTTACACCTTTTATGGTTTTCATTTGCTCTCCACTTCTTTCATATTGGTGGGAAAAGATTCTGACGACCTCCTGCCCCCAAGGACGGCCACACTTTGTGTCGTCATCTGTCAGGACTCTATAAAAATCCAACAGAGAGAAATGTTATGTAGCCCCTTTTTGCCCTTGTCAATGAGATATTAAATCTGGACTTGGTGTTGAACTGTGCACGCTTTCCTTGTAGCTGGTCCATGTTGTGACCCCCAAGGTCCACTTCTGGTGGATGTGATCTCCAGCTGAGTTATTAAGTGTCAGAGCATGTTAGTCCAAACATATGTGAGCTAATTCAAAGGATTAGTTAGTTGATTATAAGTAAGTGATTAGGTCAGAGAGTAGGTTGAAAGAATTAGCAGACGTGGGAGATTGGTTTAGATTACCTTGATGCGGCTGCTGCATCAAGCAACATAATGGCACCCAACGTGACCTCCAGCAGACTAAACCGAGTGGACAGGGGATGTTTTTTTTCTCTCCATCGTCCGAGTTTTGGTCAGAGAAAGACTCACCGTCAAGAAATCCCTGCGTCGGCCGCCGCCTGGAGAAGACCACCGGTTTCTGGGTGAGGCTCAGGGTCAGTCACCCACTCTGATCTAACTGCTGACTCCTCAGCAGTGAGGAGTGTTTTGGTTAACCTTGCAAGGAAGACTTAACATCAGGGGACTGAAGGCAGAAGCTGCTTGCAGAGAGGACAGACATGATCTGGGTGCGAGAGTTTGAGTGTTGGCCCAGTGGGGCTCTCGCCGTAATAAAATATGAAAAACAGCAATGCAGACTCCAGCCTCATCCATATGAAGGTAAGAAGACATTTTCCCCACAACATAGCTTTGAAGCAAAAATCTGTGAAATGATAGAGGAAAGGTAAATCCATGTTTTGGGTTATCTTGTGTTTCGCTAAAACATTCGCTAAAACATTTTAAAGGGGGGATGATGTGGTGTATTAATAAAAAAAAAATTAGTTTATTTCTCTTTACATTTAAGAAAAATGACAGATGGGAATTTATTCATACCCTCTGTGACAGTCAATGAAAACAAATCTATGGTATTTTGACTATTCGTTGCTGGTGGTGAGGTTGAAAGGCCTCTTTGTCATCACCCTAATCTCAGGCTCCCCACATCAGATTTTAATCAGGACACCGGATGGGATACTTCTAAATATTAATATTAGCTCCAGCCATGTTGGTAAAAGTACAGATTAATTTAAACCTAAAGCTTCCAGGGATAAAAATAATTCTGCTATTAAAGATAATATTAATCTCTGTATCCCAGCAAATCCTGATATTTTGCTGTAGAGTATCGGCACACTGAAGGATGAGAAAATTGTTTAAAATTCATGTAGTGTGTTTTCAGCTAATAAACCTGGTATTTTCTTTAGAGGAAGAGCATTAGCATTATGATCAAATAAAAATATCCAGAACATGTATCAGATATTTGAAGCATTGGAAGAATTTGAAACATCTGAAGGAAGAGTGCAACGATATGTGTTTAGGTATAAGTTAGATTTTGTATTGGTGATAATTGGCCAGCTCTTCATAGGGAAAACAGCAAATATTTGTCATAACTCAGCATAATTGCCTATTATTCTCCCCTCTTAACCTTTTAAGACACTTTCTGTTTTGGTTTGGCAAACTGGTTCACCTGCTTGTCGCGGGCAGTCTGTTTGGTTAATATTGTCACCATTTCTTGGCATACCGGCTGTTCTGCAAATAAATATCAACAATCACTTGTTCTGGCATGGTTTGTCTTTCATTTTCTTTACATTCATATCATTTCTAAGTAATGGTGTGTTAAGGTGTGTAGGATTAGAACTTAAAGTATGATCACCAAACAGGCAAATGTAAAAGTGTTATGCAGACCTGTGTTGGTAAACACGTATGTTAGACTAATTCATCCAGAATCCTGTTGATTATTCTTTCCCTACTGTGAAATTCATCAATATTGTGTATCAAAGTAGCTTGATTTGAACTCTCTCTCTCTCTCAAACAACCTCTGAAGAGTTTTGAATAATCAGTTAATCCGTTTTCTTCTCATTCCTTTTAGCTGTTTGTTTCAGATAGTTTTCATACTAGAAGATAGGTGCATAAGGGTACCAGCTTTTGCTTTGCATGGGCTCCATCTGATGATGTTGATTTATTATGCTGCGATTCCCTATTGGATTCTTGATTAATATCGGTTGTTATTAAGTATTAGCAGAAGGATCACACACCTCGGATCTTTTAATTGGGTTTCACTGTCGATGGGATGTTCTGTTCGCCATGAGTTTTATTTTCTCATCTAAATTAAACAAAACCAAGTTGCAAAATCACAAAGCATTTTTGGCTTCTCTATGTTAAACGTCTATAACATTTTGCAAGTTAGTGAAAACACTGCTGTCTCTTTATGTGCCATCAGTTTTATTAAAGAGGAGTTTCTGCCACCTGCTGGACAAAAGAAAATCTGATTGGTTACTGCATCCTAATTACTACTGACTGAACATAAGTTCCAACACATGCAGACCAGCAATTGATATGGAAATGATTTTCCAAAAACCTGGTACAGTGAGTGAAGATCGCAGAGGATGTCTTGAAGATGCATTAGACAGCACTACCAGCACTTGACCAGGGTTAACAGAAGCCGAATTTGGGGATTGCATCAGCTTGGGTCACACCGTGAGCCCAGCATGAGGGTCATACAGATGTTACAGTCTTTAAAACATAATAATATTAATAACAATTATCTGGTCTCATTTTTACATTTTCATGGTTAATAACACACTTGGGTGCTGCTCAGTTCACAACAATTTCAAACAACTTTAAACCAATGATCTGAAAGTAGAAATTCAATTTTCATTCAAACCTGATTAGCCATGAAAACATTCCTGACAATTATTTTTAATTGAACTGAACACTTTGCTTCTACTTCTTTATCCAACTTCCAATGTTCTCAGCCATTTTTTAGGTGGTTGTAGTAAAACTGTCTACTTACAGTCTTGCATCTTATCAAATAGCATTAGGTTAACTAAAACAATAAAATATTAATATAGTAAGATACAAACGATCTTCAGTTTGATATTAAGGCACAGTGGCAGTAATAATGTTTTTACATCAGGCTTCTCTCCATGCCCAGTGCTACTTAAAAGATCATCCCCCATACAAACAAATAGAAATATCTGTGTTTAAGATTATTTTCTAGTTATTCCACAGTTAGATTTTACTGCTGCAAATATGCTTTCTCTATACAGACTATAAATCCAAAACAAGTGTACAAAATAAAGACTCCACCACTGTAAAATTCCAGTTTATGTTAACGGAATACAAAGTCAATTCGTAAAATTTAAAAAAGATTTTGACATTTCACTTTACAATTTTTGAGAAAAGTTTCATTGTTACCCAAAGAAAATTATTACTGTGATCTTTAAGTACACATTATGAAATAAAAGGCTAAACTATGCCTCTACTGTTGTCAAGAGATCCAAGATTTAATCTAATAATTGTGTTGAAACACATTCTACAAATGTCCTTATGACTCTTTGTTACACACAATAAAGTTGCTCATTATTACAACAAAAAATGTCAGCGGAGATCTTAAGGTTTATGTGAAAACTGGCTAATTTCCCTGTGTAATATAATGTAATATAATAATATAATGAACATCCTTAAAAAGCGAACTTAAATATCCTAAAAGCTTAAAGAGGAACAACTTGTCTTCTGTCTTTCTTTTGAAATGTCCATATAAATAACAAAATAATCTCTCACTTTTAGATTTCTCATAATATATATTTAAATGCTGGATGAAACAGCTGTATGGAAGCATGTCAAATGTCCTTTACAGAAGAAACCAAGCCATGAAAGGTTTTTGCTTATGTTTTCGACAAACTGCAGAAGAGATTTTCTTCGCATCCTCAGCTTGAATTGTGAAGTAAAACAGCAGAAAAACAAGAAGGCAACAAAAGTAATAATTTATCAAATAAAAAGGCAATTTATACTTAAAGTTCTCTTTGTTTATACCCCTATTCAATTCCCATTCAATTTAAATGATCTTTATGTTAGTGGGGAACCTAATACTGTGTAGTGGAGAATCAAATGTGATCTGCACAAAGGTGCTGGTTCGGGAGTATCACTCTGTTCACACTGACAGTGCTGGCCAGAGCACCACTTAAAGCCACTCAGAGCAGGAAGGATACGAGGAGAGAAATCTGGTGTTCTTTTCTTTCTTTATTATTTTCCACATCTGTTCACAGGTTGGATAGTGCAGCGGGACAGATAGAGGTGCATGTGGTTTCCTAAAAAATAATAACGATAACTTAGGTAAACCTACCCAAAACACACAAATAAACCCAACATCTGTACATCGATTATCTGAAAAACTCCACACATTAAGTTAGAATGTAAACTTAATACTCAGACATCACAATCCACCAACTTGCCATCAGCACACATCTAACAGGCAAAATCTCCGGTTCGTCAAGCTACCGACAACATTATGGACTACTTCCGGTTTGGGATGAGCAAAGTGGCTTGACTATTAGCCGGTTACTTCCGCTAGCGGTTAGCCTCGGTTCAAATCCGAAATTCTCTAAACTATGTCGGATTTCTGTGCTGCATCAATACTCTATGGATTGCTTTCAACTTATACAACGAACCAACATTCATACATCACTTAAATGTGGCATATTTATTCCCCCGGCGCTGCGGAGCAACCAGGAAACCTGAGTCGACAGATAAAGTGAATGAACTCAAACACAGAGCATCCTCACAGACAAAAATAACTTAGACTCATATTAACATAATATGCAATATGCATATACAGTACTTACTCGTCATCTACGCACACACACCATTCGTAGCAGAGCTGCAGAACCCCCCCCCCCCCCCCATAGACTCAAGACTTTGAGGGCTTTTCTACACTTTATTTGGTTAAAGTTAATGCTTGTACGGAAACTTTCTTTATTCCTACTGCTGTTCAAATCATGTTTATGTGATTGTTGTAAAATTTTTAGAGTGCATTTTGCCTAGCTTTCTGACTTTATTCACGTTATCAACCGTCATCAAATATGGCAAACAAGTGCAAGTAAACTTCAGTTCAACAATTGACCACTAGGTGACAGTAAGCTATCTATTTCAGGGGTTGATGTAAAATGTGCCTCAACTTAAAAGAATGGCTTCTAAAACAGACTTTTCTTCAAACACTATTTAAAGATTCCCATACAGTTGTACTGCACACTCATTATATGGTCTCTGGATACATGTAAATATAGCATTCATTTACAGTTTTTAGGAAAACATTTAATTACGTATTACAATAAATGTCTGTCTGTGTCTAAAAAAATTAAATAAAAATCAACATTTATAGAACAAATCTAAATTTATAGAAATCACAAATAACATTGTACTTTTATGTCACATAAAGAAACACTTAACTTACTGAAGAAAACACATCTCACTCATTCAAGGCAGTGTTAATTAGATTAGGAACCTACATATAGTATGTACTGTTAAAACATTGGTTAGACAACCACCGCCAACGCCCAATAAACCCTCCCTCCCCTCAAACCCCCACGCTCACAGACAATGTTTCCTCAAAGGTCATCCATTTTAGCTCGATTACACAATCAAAACCATTCACCGTTAAATAATGGTAAAAAAAAAAAATATATATATATATATATATATATATTTAAAAAAGGATACAGTTCATTTACTTTTGCTTATTGTGGATGATAGTCACATCTTCAACAAACAAGCAGATCGAGGGGCTGTGCCAAACAAACTGCTTTCTAAATGTCCTGCGAAATGTGAAATGTTTTCTAACGACTGAAACATAAGGGGGGGGGGGGGGGGGGGGGTTAACTTTTATTTAAATAATGAATGCATTGTTTAGGATATTTTTTAGGTATTGCAAAAAATTCTAAAAAAGAAACAAAGACAAACAAAGTTTAAATCATTGCCAATCTAGATTCAGTTCAATTCAATTCAAAATTACATTATTAATCCCAAAGGGAAATTAAATGTTGTTGTAACTCATTATGCAAGTTCCTTCAAAGATTTGTTGTAGATGCTGATGGCTGTGGGTAGGGATGATCTCCTGTAGCGCTCTGCAGATCTGAAGAAGCCTCTGACTGAAGACGCTCTGTAGTTGTATGACAGTCTGATGTCGAGGATACTCTGGATCTATGGCGTCTTCTTTTCAACTCATCAGGGTTTTGTGGCTGCAGTAGAGGTATTATTTGAGCTTTTGTGATGTTAATCAGCTGCTGCCAGTTGTAAACCACCTTGTTGCCATGGTTATGCATCATAACAAATGTCCATAAACAAAAAGTATCAGCAAAAATCCTTCCAGCTGCACAGCATTCAAAACCAGAGAGAACAGTTGTCCACAAAAACAATGTTTCTAGCAGAAATGGAAGAATTAAAGTTTTAAAAAAGAAAAAAGTATGAACCAAAGTAACAGAGCTACTCCAACATGCTGCCACCTTGAGCGGCGCAATTCCGGAAAGGGAATTCCGGATACATGGTTCTCAACATTGGTGGTTAACAATTATTTTGTTCAATTAAGCGCTCTACGTACTTTAGCCCCTATCATTGAAAAGAAGCCAGCTAAAGAGAAGAATGTGTCTAAGACATAAATATGACTCAAGCCCATAGATTCTAGACTCTTGATCTCAACAAAAAAATCAAAGGAGTGGTGACTGATTAGTTGCTTTCTCTTCAGAGCGTCACATGAAGAGATGCCCCTTAATGACATGTTGCACATCATGGGCAGAATGTGCTCTACTGAAAGTAGGAAGTACACTAGAATCTCTTCTACTTTAACAAATCCACCAGTCCTTCTTGCTCTTTCTATTTTTTCTATAGCTTGATGAATATTTGATTTCAAACAAATGAGAGCTGTTTCTCTGGCCACTAGGTGTAAGTCAAATCTAGTGATGTGGCTGCCGATGAGCTCCATGATTTCTCGTCTGGCATATTTATGTGTGACCTTAAGTTGTTCACAGTAGAGGTCAAGAGACTTGAGTGCATTCTGCAAATCCTCCAGAGCCTGACTGAGGCACTCAGGGTCCTGACTCCTGTTCTGCTGGGTTAAAGATGCAAAAGCACGATTGTAATATGCAACTGCTGCCCAACAGGGTTCCTGGTTTATGACTTTACTGTACATCATGATGCTCTCTGGAAGCTTTCCGTTTTCTTTTAGCTCACTGCCATAAGTAGTGTAGTATTGTAGGTTTGATAAAGGGGATTCTCTCTGCACAAGTTTTTGCATGGCTTTTTCTAGGTCGTCTTTTAAACTTTTTGTCAGTTCAGTAATGGACTGTTCCATATCAAGTTTTGTAATGAGCCACATTCCCCAAAATTCATTGAGTGCCAACACATCTGATTCAGCCGGCTTGTTGTTTTTGTAGAAAAGTTTTTGTGTGTAGAGGTACTGATTGAAGAGCTCTTCTTTCTTCTTTATCTTTGGAAGATGGCACTCCACATAGCTAGACAGTTCTTCAGCCACTGAAGAATCTCTGATCTTTTTAACAATCATCATATCAGAGTTGGAGTTTTCAGTTAAAATATGTTTCAGCAACAATGAAATCTCTTGACTTTCTTTCAATTCGTTGGTACTTTGATAGTTTCTCAGTCGCAGAAAAAACAACTTTTGACAAGTTGAGAAGAGAGTGTTTCCAATGAATGACAGAATGTTGTTTTTTAAAATTAGCAACTGTAGGGGCTCTGCCAAATGGCTGCAACAGACAATCAGCTGAGCAGACCCTGGAAATCCTTGCCTCCCTGCTCGACCAAATGCCTGAGCCTCCACACGAGCATTTTTAGGCAGAAAAGTTTGCAGAATGAACAAACCTCCAGCTGCCTTTACTGAGTCCGAAACCTTAAGATCTGTTCCACCACCAGCCAGGTTTGTAGCTATGATGACGTCTCCTGCTCCCACCTCCTTGGCAAAGATTGCACTGTTGTCCCTGTTGTTGTTTATGTAAAGCTTTTTGTTTGGGGTTTTATGTTTTAAAGCATGATCAAGAGTATTGGCTAGTTTGATGGTTTCACAGATAACCAGTACAGCTCTTTGACCTTCAAAAGTTTTACACTGGCTTTTCTCAGTAACAAGAAGCCTGTATGGTTTAGGCGTGATTTGTTCAACAACAGCTTCACAAATTTTCTCAATCCATCTTAGCTCGTCCTTCATGATAACTCCTTGAACCTCAAACAGCTTTCTGCGCTTGAATAAAGGGATTTGGCAGGTCTTGATACCCTGATATATTCTCCGCATTGTCTCAATCTCGGCTTGTTGCCCAAGAGTTCCTGACAGTCCATAAATCTGATTTTGGTACTTTTGAAGCAAACCAACATTGGACATTTAGTTGGTGATGGTGGTCATATCGCTCAGCGTAATCATATGTTTCATTTCCAAAAACTGCTGTAGACCATCACTCCATTTCATGAAGTTTTCCACAACCCCTGTACAGCTGTAGTCCACAGGAACAATTCCGTGATCTTCTAAGACGTATTCATGATTTCTTTCCATGGTTTGTGCGTGGAAGGCATTTTCAATCCAAACCTTTAGTTTAGATTTTACCAGATCTGAAAGGAAACCTGGGATGTAGCAGCTGCCTTCAGTCTTGTTCAGCTCACATGGTGTGAAATGCAGAAAACGTCTTATTTCTTCTTCTGCAGCTCTCAGTACACTGTTTTTATCTGGATACATGTACTGACAGAAGCCACCATTCAAAAGCAGAGACACTTGTCTCTGACCACTTTCTCCTGGTGGTCTTCTGTTCAACTCTTCTATGGAGCCGTCTGTGTTTATGCTGTGCAGAACAAACTGGCATGATGGGAATCTAGTCTCCACTGTCTTAAAGAACTCAACCAGCTTGTCAGCTGCAGCATTTGCAGTTTTCTCATTTAAAAGACTCTGTGTCTTCCATATTTCTCTGACTGTGCCATTGGCTAGTACACCTGTTTCCTCAGCCATTTGAAGAACAGTCAACTCATCAAATCCCTCCTGCTTGATCTGTTCCAATACAACTTGGTAAAAGGGGTATTTTCTCCCAACAGTTTGACCTGAGCCTACCATGGTGTACTGATTAGCAGTGGCCCATATTAATGCCAGGAGAGGGTTGAGATGCTGCAGCGCAGGCATGTCACTGCTTAAGTAGACAACATGATGACCCTTGTCCAACATCAATGAGTCCACTTCATCCACAATTGCACACTGGAATGTCCTCTGGCCAAATATGTCAATTCTATGAAAATTATGCCTTAGCCAGTCTCCAGCAAATTCTTCAACAGTACCATAAACAACCTGGCTCTCATAGCACTTTTTTGAGTCTTTGCCTTGCTTGTTGATGTTGCAGTCCACGCTGATCTTTAAGACATCATAAAAATCCTTCCATTCATTCATATCCCTCTCTGCTAGAACCGACGAGCTCGACATAATGTCAACTGTTTCTCCTGTCATGGCTCGAAAGGCTGCAAACATGGCCACAATGCAGGACTTGCCCTCACCAGTACCAACCTGAATAAGGCTCCCTGTTTTGGAAAGAGCCATGAGACACCAGCTCACCATCTGAGTCAGTCGTAGTCTGAATGTTTTTGTTTTTGCAGTCTTTTCTGCTGCCTTACAAAGACTCAGCAAATCTTTTTTCAGGCCAGTCAGCGGTGATCCTAGACTGGGTGACCTAAGAGTGGCTTCAACAGATGACACAATATCTCTGACATTGGCCAACAGCTCTTCATTAACTTGGTTCAACTCTCCTTCTCGGATTTCTCCAATAATCTCATCCAATGTTTTGTCTTCATCATCTGCCAAACATACCTTGAGCGCTTCATTGGTCACTGCTGTGTCTTTGATCAACTCCAGAAGTGTTCTTCCTGATTTAGATCTCCAGGTGGGTGTAATGTAGTTGAGTTCAATGCAGTGCAAGATTTGTGCCAACCATGTGAGGAGATGTGATCTGTCATTTCTATACACTGTCTCATATCGCTGTAGAAGGGCATCAAACAGGACAGAGACATCTTCAGGACTCCATTTAATATTTCGGACCAGTCCTTGCAGTAAAGTAAGGAGAGTTTGTTCACTGTCATTTATGGAAAACGAACATTGAGGTGTATGAGAAGTTGAAAATGGTCCACGCAGTTGCAAGTCTTCGAGAGTTGGTTCAGTTTCATCCATTTTGTGTAAAAAAAATCTGATCTGGTTAGAACAGAAGGAAGAAAAAGGGTTTGCAGAAGAGTTATTTTTAAAAAAAAACAACAGTGTTCAATGAGTCCAAAGGCAATTAATGTTGGTTAGTTAGCTTCAGTTTTTAAATCCTTGATCAATGTTCAAGTTAATACTGTTGATATATGCAAAGCCCAATTCCCTCAAAATTCAAACACTATGTTTACATCCCCACAGGATGTTTCTACACAAATAACATTGCTAGTATGTGCTACTAAATGCAGAAAAAGTACAATACTCACTTGTGAATGAGATGAGAAAGCTTTCAAAGAATGTGTTTACCTTTCTGTACCAGCGATAATAAATGGCCACATCACCACATCTATTTATTGTTTTACTTTTGGTTTCACCTGAGCACCTCCCCAAGGGAGTTTCCAACTTTTGACTTTGCTTTAAACAAAGTGCCTTAACCTAAATGCAGGTGACAAAAATTCTATTCTAAGATTGTACAATTCCATGCTGGAATAAACAAATTAAATAGACTTTTTATGAGAATTAAATAGCTGCAAAGATGAAAATTGTTAAAAGATTTAATAATAGGGAAACCAACGTATTATGCCTACGCATTATCAAGCCAAGGCAAGGCAATTTTATTTGTTTAGCACACTTTCAACAACAGGGTAATTCAAGGTGCTTTACATGATTTTGCGATTAAAAACAAATCAAAACAAACAAACATGGAATATAACATTGGAAATTAAAAGAAAAAGTAGCAAATTAGCATGAAACACACATTACACATGATGCACAATAAACCAAGAGAAAGATCAATATAGCAAGAGAGCATGAACACATTTCATACATATGACATCAATCATTTAATCGAAGGCAATTCTAAACAGATTAGTTTTTAGTCTCGATTTAAAGCAGTTCAGAGTTTCAGCAGCTCTACACTCGTCAGGAAGTCTGTTCCAGATTAGAGGAGCATAGAAACTGAAAGCTGCTTCTCCATGTTTAGTTCTAAGTCTAGGGATGTTTAGTAGGCTAGAGTTGGAGGACCTGAGTGGTCTTGGTGGTTGGTACCATGACAACAGGTCTTCAACATATTTTAGTGCAAAGCCATGTAATGATTTATAAACTAGTAAAAGTATTTTAAAGTCTATTCTCTGAGCTACAGGGAGCCAGTGTAAGGACTTTAGAACTGGGGTGATGTGCTCTACTTTCCTGGTTCTAGTGAGGACACAAGCAGCAGCGTTCTGGATCAGCTGCAGCTGTCTGATTGACTTTTTAGGCAGACCTGTGAGGACGCTGTTTGCAGTAATCAATCCGACTAAAGATAAACGCATGGATGAGTTTTTCGAGGTCGTGTTGCAACATCAGTCCTTTAATCCTAGAAATGTTCTTCAGGTGATAGAAGGCTGACCTTGTTATTGCTTTTATGTAACCCTGGAGGTTCAGGTCTGAGTTCATTACTACACCTAGATTTCAGGCCTGATCAGTAGTTTCTAGCTGTATTAACTGAAGCTGTGTGCTGAGCAAGCAAAACATTTGATCAAGAACACAATGAGGGTGAATGTCATGGAAGACATGACCTATCCAAGCCATTTATTTTCTCTGTCAGTGGTAATCAACACCAGCATGTTCAAATCAAATCAAACTTTATTTATAAAGTGCTTTTCATACCAAATAGCATCTCAAAGTGCTTTACAGATTAAAATGACCCCCCCCCCCCCCACTCCAAGAACAAAAAATATAACAGTTATACCCACCCCCCAACCCATCTCCCATGCACACACACACTTAAAAGCAACAGTAAACAAGGACATTGGGCCGAGTACAGATGAGCCAGGTAAGGAAATGCCATCAGAGGAGCCATCTGCATCAGCAGCAGCAGATCGACAGCAACAGCCGAAGCACCGGCCCAGGGCGCCCAGAGGAGGGAAGGCTGAGACCCCCACCTCCACCCAAGCTCCACCTGGAGAGCACCCAAGCAGCCACAGCCGAACCACTGCTCCCGAGGCAGAGGGCTCCCACAGAGGAAACACTGGATGGAACGATTAAAATAACAGGTTAAAATATTAAAATCAAGATTAGATAAACATGAGTAAATAGGCTAGTAAAACACTGATACAATTTAGAATTGTGTAGTGTAAAACATTGATAAAATACAATCTAGTAAGACATGCAGAGCAGTTAAGCAGATATTAATAAATGATTAATCAGTTAAAAGCTCTACCAAAAAGATGAGTCTTGAGCCTGCTCTTAAAAACGTGAATGTTCTCTGCGGCCCTGAGGTACTCCGGCAGCCTGTCCCAGCCTGTTGAAGACCATAAGACGAAAAAGTAAATGTGGGGGAAAAATAAGCTTTTTTCTTGTTTCAGGCAAATTTGCTACTGAAGGGTGTGTAACTTTGTCACAGATTGCCTGAAACACTGAGCAGGTTTTTTTTGGATGTTTATATGTATTTATTTTTTTTAGTTAGCTAGTTATTTCACTTTATTAAGACACACATGGCTTCATATAAAATAGAAATTAGTAGCTTCTCCTTTTCAGATGTCTTCTGTTTTTGTTGTTTTGCCACATTTTCATGTTTCAGATCAAACAAATGTTGATATATTTTCAAACAGTGATTTCTTTATGAAGATGAAAAACAATACAAATCAACCTGGTCCAACATAATACAATTCCCCCCCTTGTTTTTTTGTTTCGTTTAGTTTTTTTTCACGTGTCCTGTCTGGCAGTGTGCCAATCAGAATTGTTGTCTGAGTGCCAAGGAGAAAACCAACAGATTTACTTTCACATATGAAGTATTACAGCTTTTGCTGTAATGTTAGAAATTGCTTTGGGTTTCTTACAAATGCTGTAAAGGAGACATAAAAAAAAGGGAAAAAATAAGAAATAAAGAGAGGTGGGTCATAAAGTCAAAAGGGCAAGAGGAATGTAAGAATAGGAGAGAGAACGGACAAAGACAATACAAGAAAACACCATAAAACGAAGTGAGCAAAATAATCTCAAAGAGCAACACATCAAAAAGCCATTTCTAAGACGTTAGGGAAATACTTAGATAACTTTTACCCCTTAAGAAATTAAATCTTTTTAAAACTGCAAAAAAAAAAAAACTTTTTTCATTCTTTTGTGTTGCCATTTGGGTCTCTCCTGCATCTATAAACACTCCAAGTATCAATGAATATCATCTATCGATTTAAATTGTTAAAAAAAAAACTTTTGTGCTAATTTTTGCTAAATCTTGTGATTCTACAAGCCGTTTAAAAAAAGTGCCTTATTGTGACTTCACAATAAGCTGAATTTGCATATAACCGTCCCTCATCTGTCAAATCCCGCCCATCACATGTCAAACTGCGCCCACCAAATCCAATTCAATGATGTTCTCATGTGTGGCAAACCCTCAGCCAGAGGTGGGTAGAGTACCCAAAAATTTAAATCAAGTAAAAGTAGCGCTACTTCAACATATTTTTACTCAAGTAAAAGTAAAAAGTTGCTGTCCAAAAAAATTACTTGAGTAAGAATAAAAAAGTATTTGATATAAAGGCTACTTGAGTAATGACGAACATCTGATTAAATATTTTTACAATTATGTCATCATACAGACTAAATTACCTGAATTTCTCCCTGAACTTTATATTTTTAAGATTAAAATGAAAACCACTGATACAAATGAAAAAGATATCACAAAATAGTGAATTTGGAGTAGAAGAAACACTTTTCTAAGTCCAAGTTTTTTTTCAAAATAATACCAATATTTACAGTAGATCATTCTGCCTGCCTATTTTAAAACAAGATAAACACCAAACAGTAACAATATATGGCCTTTATATTCACTTGACCTCAAAATGCAACAACCTCAACAGATGGAAAATGACATAGAAAAACAAAGCTCGCGTAGAAACAAGTGATCTCTTTATTTGAACTGTAGGTGTGTGACTGTGTCTGTTTGTTTTTCATTCGTTGAAGTTACTTTCAGTAGGTAGAGTATTCAGAAATGTTACTCAAATAGGAGTAGCGATAGTTCACAATAATATTACTCATGTAAAAGTAAAAAGTATGGTGTAGTAAAAGTACTCTGAAAAAGTACATTTTACCTAAAAATTACTCAAGTAAAAGTAACTGAGTAAATGGAACTAGATACTACCCACCTCTGCCCACAGCCTAGTAACATCAGGGGGTTCCATCTTGGGGGCCTCAAGATTTCAATTCAATTACGATTCGGGTGCTACGATTCGATTACAAAACAATACATTTTGTTGCATAATTTTTCCCCGTTTAGGTTTTTTACTTAATTCCTTCCAAGGCTACTTTCTATTACTAAATCCATCCAGTTTCCATTAGTTGAAGTATCTAAACCAACTGATGTCCTGTCTTTTGTTCATGTCAAAACACAAATAAACCAACACGTTACCAAAATATGTTTCATAATCATATTAAGGTCATATTTTCAATGAAGCTAAAGGGAATGTGTCTTGGCAATTTAAATATAATATAGGGTGACCCTGTTTTGATTTCCATAAAAGAGGAAACTTGGTCCAATCCTTCAACACATCAATCATATTCTGTTTACTTAAAGGAGACTTTTGATTTGATCATATTTAAAGTATTCCTTCTCTATATGGTTAAAAGGAAAATTAAATAAACTTCAGATCAGCTTTTACAAGTCAACCATTACATAAATGACTTTAAACTGTAAATAGAAATAATTAATCTTCATGGCTGCATGGCTGAAACACTTGCGGCAGCCATGAAGTTTCTGCCGGTCCGTCCCCTAAAAATGTCTGTGCGGGAAGTCGTCTAGAAAAAGGCATAATATGTCCCCTTTAAAGCAAGAACAAGAAATCTGCAGGGGAACAGATGTTGTTTCATGTCCATGAAGCTAACTTTTATTTTTTTTTAGATTATAGGATATTTCAATCTGAGCATTTCCTGAAAACTTCTTTTTCAGCCATGTAAAGCCATGTAAACAAGTGTTTGAGTCTCAGTTTACTTGCCTTCTCCATTGACCTTCAAATTAACTTCCTGCTTCGGTTAGTTATGGTTGGAATGGTTCACAATAGAAACCCTGATGTCACACACACCTCACACCTAATTGCCATGTCCTGGCAAACCAGTTTTTTTCATAGTTTGAATTCCTAATGTTTGGTTTCTCAAACATTCCTACATTTTCTAAGTAGTTGAGTGCCAAGGCATAAAGAAGCTAAAATGTGGTTCCCAGAAAGACAAAAGCAAGAATGTTATGACGGTATAACTATCAGGATCTGTGTTGTTGGAGTTTTTGGTTTCTTTCTGTGTTTACTCCTGTGATTATTTCTTTATTTGCATCGTCCCTCGTCCTATTGTCACCTCCCTCTGTAATTGCCTCCAGCTGCTTCGTGATTAGGTGTGTGTGTGTGTGTGTGTGTGTGTGTGGGGGGGGGGGGGGGGGGGGGGGTTCTTGTATTGCTATCCTATTTAGGACCTTTTCTGGCATATTTGCTAACCTTCTGAAGACCGATGGACCTTGTAGGGACCAAAGCCCGGTCCTAATATGGTGGACCCCCTTTTTTTGGGTTAGGGGTTAGGTTTAGAGGTATGGTGTGAATTATGTTTTGGTTAAGGTTAGGGTTAGGAATAAACTGGTAATGGTTAGGGTAAGGGTTTGGGTTAGGCATAAATGTAGCTATTAAAATGAATGGAAGTCAATATAAAGTCCTAATATGGGTAGCAATACGGACTTGTGTGTGTGTGTGTGTGTGTGTACATGTATAGCTATACTTGTGTGGACCAACCTTTGACAGACCACCAGCATTGTGGGGACATTTGTAGTTGTGAGGACATTTTGCCTGGTCCACACAATGTTTAACTAGCTATTAAACTCTACTAGTTAGGTTTAGAGGTATGGTGTGAATAAGGTTTAGGTTAAGGTTAGGGTTAGGCATGTATCCCTAATGGTTAGGTTTAGGGAAAGTGTCTGGGTTAGGCATAGTAAAATCAATGGAAGTCAATACGATGTCAACACAAGTATGGCAAGACGTGCGTGTGTGTGTGTGTGTGTGTGTGTGTGTGTGTGTGCGTGTTTGTGTGTGTGTGTGCGTGTGTGTGTGTGTGTGTGTGTGGGTGTGTGTGTGCGTGTACATGTATAGCTATACTTGTGTGGACCAACCTTTGACAGCCCACCAGCATTGTGTGGACATTTGTAGTTGTGAGGACATTTTGCCTGGTCCACACAATGTTTAGCAAGCTATTAAACTCTACTAGTTAGGTTTAGATGGGTGTGTGTGTGTCTGTGCGCGCGCGTGTGGGTGGTGGTAGGGGGTAGGTTGGCGAAGTCTGTATAACTTCGCCAAAATCATATGGCATTTTGCCAAATGTATTAGCGTACCAAATCAATTAGCATTCTTTCTAGCAAGAAGAGCAGCCCGGACAAGACAGCAACCTTCACAAGACATGTTACTCCAGTTCTTCGGCGCATCGCATTTTTAAATAGCCCGAATTACATCCTACATGTAACAACACACTCAGACTGTGATTATAATTAAAGACTATTATAATTAAATTAAAGGTTATAATTAAGACTTTTTCTTACCGTTCTCTCCCTCTCTCACAAGAACTGACCAGTATGGACGCTAAATAAGCAATACATAGATTTAGGACTTCTTATCTTTGTTTTACAGCGGTTGCCGCTAAGGACTTCCGACGTGGATTTGATCTATGGCGGCGCCCTTGTCGGCCATTGTAACTGCAGGAAGGCACTCTTGAAAAAAGGTGGTTTCTCGTTCATTTGTTTTGTGGTTAAAACGAAAAAACTAACTATCAAAACGTACACGGACCATTAATCTGAACAGTATAGACTGTAAGGATGAAATTACACCATCTCCATTCTAAAATGATCCATTAGTTTAGAAAGACTGCTTTTTTTAAATATTACTTTTAACTAGAATTATAGTAATAAAAGACTGAGAAGAATACCAGTGTATCATATCACTACAGTATGTCAAAATGTGTATTTGAATCAAATCAAATCAAACTTTATTTATAAAGCACTTTTCATACAAGAAGTTGCATCACAAAGTGCTTTACAGATTAAAATGACCCCACATAAAACCACCTTCCCTTCCCTTCCCCACAGATTTAAAAGCATGGTCACAGTTATACCCCCCTCCCCCCAACCCAACTCCCATGCACACACCCAGTTAAAAGCAAAAGTAATAAAGGACATTGGGCCAAGTGCAGATGGACCATGCAAGGAAACGCCATCAGAGGAGCCATCTGCCCCGGCAGCGGTAGACTAACAGCAGCAGCCGAGGCACCGACACAGGGCACCCAGTGGAGGCAAGGCCAAGACCCCCACCTCCACCCAAGCTCCACCTGGAGAGCACCCAGGCAGCCACAGCCGACCACCGCTCCCGGGGCAGAGGGCTCCCACAGAGTAAACACTGGAACGGGGCTTAAGATAAATTAAAGTATAAAAAGAAACAGTAAATTAATGTGCTAAGATTAAATAGTAAAACTGATAAAAATATAATCATAGAAAACATGCAGAGCAATTAAACAAAGAGTAATAAATAATATTCAGTTAAAAGCTAGGCTAAAAAGGTGAGTCTTGAGCCTGCTCTTAAAAACATGAACGTTCTCTGCAGCCCTGAGGTCCTCTGGCAGCCTGTTCCAGAGGTGAGGGCCGTAAAACTGGAAAGACGCCTCGCCATGCTTGTGTGTCCTGACTTTTGGGGTGACAAGGAGACGGCTGCCAGAGGAGCGCAGAGACCGCGAAGGTTTATATGGTAAAAGCAGTTTAGAGAGATAAGAAGGCCCAAGACCATTAAGACACTTAAAAACCATTAAAAGAACCTTAAAGTCGATACTGAAATGTACGGGGAGCCAATGCAATGATTTTAAGACCGGTGTAATGTGCTCCCGCCTCCTGGTCTTCGTCAGGACACGTGCTGCTGAATTTTGTAGTAGTTGTAAACCTGATATACTCTTTTTGGGAAGACCAGAAAGCAGGGCATTACAGTAATCAATTGTACTGGAGATAAAAGCATGCATCAGTGTCTCCGTACTGGCCCGAGAGAGAATGGGGTGGACTCTGGCGATGTTCTTTAGTTGATAAAAACCTATTTTAGTAATATTTTTTATGTGAGGAATAAAAGTCAGCTCAGAGTCAAAAATCATGCCTAGGTTCTTCACTTGTAAAGAGGGATTAAAAGACAGTGATTGTAGTTTTGGTAAAAGTTTCTCTCTCTGAGCCTCAGGACCGATGACTAAAACTTCAGTTTTGTCCTGGTTGAGCTGGAGAAAGTTTTCTGCCATCCAGGATTTAATGTCTAAAATGCAGTTAAAAAGTGCATCCATTGGCTGTGTGTCATCGGGAGACATGGAGATGTACAGCTGTGTATCATCAGCATAACTGTGAAAGTTAACTCCATGTCTCCTGATGACGCTGCCAAGAGGGAGCATATAAAGGTTAAAAAGCACTGGGCCTAAAATTGAACCCTGGGGCACACCACATGTAATCCTGTGGACCCTAGAAGAGCAGGTATCTAAACTTACCATAAAAGTCCTGTCTGTGAGATAGGATGTAAACCATTTGTGAACATCACCAGAGAGGCCGATCTGTTTTAAACGGGTTAAAAGAATGGTGTGGTCTACTGTATCAAACGCAGCGCTTAGATCCAGTAAAACCAACACTGTCACCTTCTGAGCGTCATAATTTATTCTATAATCATTTAAAATCTTCAGAAGGGCCGTCTCTGTGCTGTGGTTCACCCTTAAACCAGACTGAAATTTCTCCAGGACATTGTGCTCATTAATAAAATCATTAAGTTGAATTAAAACAAGCTTTTCTAAAACCTTGCTTAGAAATGGTAAGTTAGATACTGGTCTAAAATTATTAAAATCATTAAAATCTAAATTGCTCTTCTTCAGCAGGGGCTTCACTACCGCCCCTTTAAAGGCGGCAGGAAAGACCCCTGTCTGAAAGGAGCAATTCATCATGGTTAAAATCTCATCCCTAAAAGATTCATAAAATGGCTTAAAAAATGAAGCGGGAACCGGGTCCAAATCACATGTGGTGGGCCTCACTGAGGAGAAAACTTTATCAAGAGTCCCAGCTTCTACCAGGACAAAACTGTCCAGCGTTTCCTCTGGTAGAGACACACATTCAGATTTGTCTAAAACCATGTGACTTTGAGAAGATAAAATATTACATCTGATGGTGTCTACCTTCCCTCTGAAGCGGTCTGCGAACTCCTCACAAAGATTGTTTGAAGGGGTTTTCTGAAATGCATTAGTAGTACAGTAAAAGATTTTATCAATAGTGGGAAAAAGAATTTTAGGACTATTTTTATTGTCTGATATGATTTTTGCAAAGTAAGCATTTCTTGAATTTCTTACAGCATTATTATAGGATTTGAGAAGTTCTGTTTATAATTGATGGTTTATCGTGGTTTTATTTTTTCTCCATTTTGTCTCTGCCGCCCTGCAGTCCCTCTTTAGTTTTTTAAGATTGTTATTTCTCCATGGCGCTGCAAGTTCTGAATGTGAGCGTTTCACTCTAAGTGGAGCCAGCAGGTCAAGAGCGGACTGAAGTCTTCTGTTAAAATCACTGGCGATAAAATCACAGGGGGCAGGTAAGAGAGTAGGAGGAAACTTTTGGAAAACTTCTAGAAAACCTGCAGCCACTTCAGGGGTTAGATGGCGCTTCCTGACAGTTCTCACATAGGTCTCCTGCTGGATAAAACTGGTGATGTTAAAAAACACACAGTAATGGTCAGAGACAGCCAAGTCAACAACAGAGGACACACGGGTGGACAGGCCATGCGTGATGACCAAGTCCAGGGTGTGTCCTCTGTTGTGAGTTGGCTGCATGACATGCTGACTAAAATCCATATAATTCAAAATATTAAAAAATTCTGTTGATAAATGGTCTAAAAGGTTATCCATGTGTAGATTAAAATCACCAGCTAAAATGATCCTTTCAAAGGAGTTGTACAAAATTGATAAGAACTCTCAAAATTCTTGAATAAAAAGTGCACTCTTTTTTGGAGGCCTATAAACACTGACACATAAAATCTGAGGAGTGCTAAAAACAGTTGCATTATATTCAAAAGTACTAAAATTATCAAATAAAACAGGTTTGGCAGAAAGCGTTGATGAACTAATAAAAGCAGTTCCGCCTCCCCTTTTGCAACCCCTCGTGGAATAAGTGAAGTTAAAATTTGGTGGGGAGGCCTCTGTAAGAACAACAGGGGCATCTGTACTCAGCCATGTTTCTGATAAAAATAAACAATGTATATTATGATCTTAAAGTAGGTCATTTATTATAAAAGTTTTATTCAGCAGAGAGCGAACATTTAAAAGTGCCGTCTTAACAGTAGTTGGAGATGGAGTGACTGTATGATTTACTGGGGGTAGGACTTTTGGTAACGGTTTGAGATTATTATAGTTGCATTTGCTACGTTTTTTATTATTTGTCAGCTCTCTGCTGATAATAACGGGCATAGATGATTTAGGGCAAGGTCCAAGTCCGATATGTGAATTACTATTAATATCAGAACTGAGTTCGTAGGAGCAGGGACCAGCCGCACATCAGGATGTGGCAGAAGGGGCAGAGAGGGCAGGTTCAGCTGGGGCTGGTGTGGTAGACAGGGGGGGGCGAGGGCATGCCAGGCTCATTGCCAGCATGCGGGCACCCTGTCTATTAAGATGTAGTCCATCTGGACCAAACAATTGACTCCTGCCCCAGAAAATGTTAAAATTGTCTATAAAACCAATATTGTGCATCACGGTGGCAGAGGAAAGCCAGGTGTTAAGAGATAAAAGTCTGCTAAAACGACTGCCTCTGCCAACAGTGGGGGTGGGGCCAGAAACAAAAACAGACACGTGTGTATTTTAAAAGATTAAACAAATGAATAAAATCTAGCTTCAGGAGTTCAGACTGCTGTTTACGAATGTCATTGGTTCCAGCGTGAATAATAACTCTACTCACAGATGGGTGGCGTTGGATATGGTCCAGGATCTGTTCAGGAATATCCTTTACGGTGGCTCCAGGAAAACACAGTGTTACGGCTCCTTTCATCCTTACATTCCTGATAATAGAGTCTCCAATGATGAGCGTGGTGGGCGGCTGGTCTGCAAGTTGATGCTGGGCAGAGGATCGTTCACGGTGCAGGACCTGCTGGATGTAAGGCGGATTAGCTTCCCCAGGACTGCAGCGATGTGTAGTCGGCGCCGAGGGCTCGTTCCGTGGGTTTGGGGTGTAGTTGAGCGCTCCTCAGCGAGTCCTGGGTTTAGCGCGACATGGAGGTCTGCGGGAGTCCGGCTGCTGCTCCGGCTGCTGGGAGGGGATGGGCGGCAGTCCTGTGGCACTGCGGTGTTTCAGGGCGGCCGGAGGGACAGTCAGAGGAGGAAAGTCGTGCATCAGTATATGTGAACACCACACCATCTTTGTTGGGCTAATTGGGGAGGAACTAGACGTTTACCCCCCCCCAACCCCAACAACAACAAAGAAAAATGTAGGTTTAAAGGCCACTTTGTCATCACCCTAATCTCAGGCTCCCGACATCTGACACTTCTAGATACGAATTTAAGCTCCAGCCATGTCGGTGAAATAAAAAATATTTTAAAACCCAAAGCTGCCAGGGATATAAATAATTATGCTATTAGTGATAATATTCATCTCTGTATCCCAGCAAATTCTGATATTTAGTTGTAAAGTATTGGCACACTGAAGCTCCAATGTACAAAATCCCAGATGCACTTCCCGCTCTTTGATTTAAAAACTGGATGAGAAAATGGTTTAAAATCCTGCTCTGTGCAAGATCAGTGTGTTTTCACCTAATAAGCCAGGTATCGTCTTCAGAGGAGGAGTAGCACTATTAGATAATAAAAATATCCAGAACATGTGTCAGATATTTGAAGCATTGGAAGAATTTGAAAAATCTGAAGGAAGAGTGCAATGGTATGTGTCTAGGTATAAGTTCCACTTTTTATTGGTGATAATTGGCCAGCTCTTCACAGGGAAAACAGCAAATCTTTGTCATAATTCAGCAAAA
The DNA here is from genome assembly GCA_963556495.2 of Valencia hispanica. Classification (NCBI taxonomy): domain Eukaryota; kingdom Metazoa; phylum Chordata; class Actinopteri; order Cyprinodontiformes; family Valenciidae; genus Valencia; species Valencia hispanica. The sequence goes on along the minus strand of OY747714.1, from coordinate 14,043,977 downwards.
TTTAACATTGCTTATTATTCTCCCATCTTAACCTTTTAAGATACTTTCTGTTTTGGTTTGGCAAACTGGTTCACCTGTTTGTCGCAGCCAGTCTGTTTGGTTAACATTGTCACCATTTTTATGGCTGTTCTGCAAATAAACATCAACAATCGCCTTATCTGGCATGGTTTTTCTTTCGTTTTCTTTACATTCATACAATTTCTAAGTAATGGTGTGTTAAGGTATGTAGGATTACAACTTAAAGTATGATCACCAAACAGGCAAATGTAAAGGTGTTATGCAGACCTGTGTTGGTAAAAACGTATGTTAGACCAATTCATCCAGAATCCTGTTGATTATGCTCTCCGTACTATGAAATTAATAAATTAAATTATTAATAAATTGTGAATCAAAGTTGGTTGATTTGAACTCTCTCTCTCTCAAAAAACTTCTTAAGGAGTTTTGGATCATCACTTTATTCATTTTCTTCTCATTCTTTAGAGCTGTTGATAGTTTTCATACTGGAAGAGTAGGTTTCATTGTCTTTATCACAGATATAGGAAGTATCACACACCACGATGGATCCTTTAATTGGGTTTCACTGTTGATGGGATGTTCTGTTCGCCATGAGTTTCATTTTCTCATCTAAATTAAACAAACCTAATTTGCAAAATCACAAAGCATTTTTGGCTTACCCAAGTGAAACGTCTAACATTTACCATGCAAGTTAGTGAAAACACTGCTGTCTCTTTTTGTGCCATCAGTTTTCATTAAGAGGAGTTTCTGCCACCTGCTGGACAGAAGAAATCTGATTGGTTACTACATCCTAGATAACTACTGACTGGACATTATTTGGAACACATGTTGACCTGCAATTAATATGTGAATAATGTAACTTCCAATGACTTAGTACATTGAGTGAAGGTCACAGAGGATGCCTTGAAGATGCAGTAAACAGCACTACCAGCACCTGACTGAGTCAGAATCAGAATTTGGGGTTTTCATGAGCCTGGGTCACATTGTGAGATGGACATGACTTTATGCCCATTATTGTCATACTAAAGGTCCCGACCCTTGTGATGTTTTCCATTGACAGTTTTACCCGTTGTGTATTGGGGGATAAAGACTTCACTTTTTCATGTCAATGTTTTGCTTGGCAGAATATAAAAATCAGCTTTTTGATTTGATTTAATATGGCCTTTAGTTTCCGATTTACCCTCCTTAATTTCACTGTCATTATCAAAGATGATTTCCAGAGCCCCGAGGGCTGTCCCCCGTTTACTTCTGCTGTTCATTTTGTAAGATCTGTCAGACTGCATGTCATCATATCTGAGTTTCAATCAGTCTGGGTGAAGTTGTAGCCGCTGCAGAATCATTGAATACTCATAATAATTACCACACCTAGTGATCAGGATCTGCATAGGTTTATTTCTACAACACAAAAGCATAAGACATAATTAATTTGCAGGCGGTGACAGGCTCTCTCCCAGTTACAGCATGATAGTCAGGACGCCTTTTTTTTAAAATACAACAAACAACAATAGAGACAAAAATAACATTATACTGAAATTAACACTATTAAAGTACATTAATAATTACTGTAAAAACAATATAGAATGTTTTACAGAATACCAAACTCAAAGTTACGGCCTAATTTGACTCACAAAAAGAAAAAAATCAATACTCCCTTGTAAAACAGATCAGATGGACCTTATCTTATTTAATAATTCAGTCCTTCAATAAAAACATGACAGATAACCGTTCATATTTAAAACTAGGGATACTCTGATATGAAAAATTGGGTCGATATCAATGTCCGATATATTCATTTTCTTTTTCAGAGGTCCTACTTTTCTCTATTTAAAATCTTTGCTTTATTGATTTCATGTAATATTCAAATTTTCTGAGATTTTGAATTTGGGGTTTTAGTAAGCTGTAAGCCATAATCATCAAATTTATAACAAAGGTTTGAAATATCTGCCGTTGCATGTAATGAGTCTATATATTACTGTATATATTAATTTCACCGTTTAAGTTCAATTACTAAAATAAAAAAACTTTTGCACAATATTCTTAATTTTTCGAGTTTCACCTGTGTTTGAAAATGTCACCATCATGGATATAAACAAAAATCGACTAAACTAAAGAGTCATAAAACCTGCATTGTTGCACTTTACAGATAAGATCAGGAAAAGAGGGTGTGTTCTGTGTGTCTCTGTGTATTTGGGTTGACATGTCTCTCAAAAGAATTGAAAAATCTTTGATGCTTCTGATTCCCTTAACTTGCACGTCTCGGAAATTGTGTGAATGTAAAATAAACGAAAGAAAAACCACGTTACATTCAAATATATGAATGCTTGAGAATTTCCTCTCCGGAATAACAAGTTTCCCAGGACATGGTGAAAAATGTTTGCCAAACAGATTAGATAGGGGATTTTCCTTCGCTGACGGTCATGTGAACCAGTCTTAACAAAGTAAAGAAAGAACAAATACCTGAAGGTTAAGGGAGGACAGTAATTAGCTTGGTTTGTTAATGAAATTGTTTTAGTTCTGTGGATATTAGGCCTGCTTAGCTGACCTGGCTCTAATGGTTTTGTTCTGTTTTTGCTTTTATAAAATCTCACCTAAATGTTTCAGATCATCAAACTAATTTTAATATAAGACAAAGACAACCTGAATAAATATAAAAGGGAGTTTTCAAATGAAAATATCATTTCTTAAAGTAAAAGCAAATCAAAATGTGGCCCTCTGTGAAAAATAACTGTGTTCTAGATACATTTTAAATCAGCACACTTTTTCTGAATGCCGAACAGATCTGTAGAGTACAAAAAACTATAAAAACACTTAAGTAGAACCTGAAAACATGGAGGTTAAAGATCTCAAAAAGTAACCATTAAGAAGAGGTGAGAAAGAAACTCATCGACATCTATTTAGTCTGGAAAGGGTTCCAACGTCATTTGTAACAATATAGGATTGCAGTTAACCACAGCTAGAGCCATTATCCACAAATGAAGAAAGAAATGGAACAAAAACGTTCCATCATGGCTGAATTAAAACAGTTCTGCAAAGAGTGGGCCAAGATTTCTCCACACAAAAGACTAATTTCCAGTTACCATAGTTGCTTTATATGTAGTTATGAAGCAATTTGAGAAATACAGTGATGTGAAAAAGTGTTTGTCCCCTTTCCGATTTCTTTCTTTCTTTGTTTTTTGCAAGTTTGTCACACTTAAATATTTCAGATTGTAGTGTAGCACATGTAATGTGGCTAGTGACCTATAGGGGTGCTGTAGGCTGGAAATATAGTTTGTGTAGTTGTACTTCCTTGTTCTAGCGAGTTAGAGTGAACTTTCCTTGTGCTCAAAGATGTGAACATGTAGCAGGGTTGTCGCCACTGCATCTTCTATATAAAGTTCCACTAAACTGCAAGAACTGTTTTGACTCCTTATTTACAAGGATATCACACAGATCGAACAAATTTATATATTAGTCAAGGAGAACAGAAGTAAACACAAAATCCAATTTTGAAATTAAGGTTTCTATTATTAAGGGGGGGAATCCAGACCTTCTTGGCCCTGTGCTACAAGGTGATTGACTGGGGGCGTATTGTGGTGCTGGAGTCCTCCTCCAATCTGAAGATCTTGGTTCTTTTTCAGAGGTGCGGTTGAGTGCAGTGATGGTCTTGGTCCAGATGTTGCGACAGCAACGGATGTGGTGGTGGACAGAAGTTACTGAAATGTCTTTTTTATCAGAAGGGAAAAGAGGTGGTTGGTAGCTGGGCGAAACTTTAAAATGGGGAGAGACCTGTAGCAGAGGTGACATTTGAATTGTGGGCGTACTCGATCCAGATAAGATCCCGAGACCAGTCAGTAGGGTTGGTGGATGTTAAACAACGGAGGGTGGATTCAGGTTCTTGATTCATATGTTTTGTTTGTCTATTTGACTGAGAAAAAAGATTAGAAGTAAGACTGACCTTGGCTTGTAGAGCATTGCAAAATTGTTTCTGAACCTGTGAGATGAACTGGGGACCACGATCGGAGAGGATGTTGTTGGGTATCCCATGAATCCTGAAGAGTGGTTTTACAAGGAGTTGTGCAGTCTGAAGAGCCGTGGGAAGTTTCTTGAGGGGAATGAGAGGACTTGCCTTGGAGAAATGGCTAATGATGGTCAGAAAGGTAGTCATACCTTTAGGTGGTGGCAATCCAGTGACAAAATTGATGGCAATATGGGACCAGGGTCGTTTCAAAACAGGCAGAGGCTGGAGCAGACCGTAAGGAGGCTTGTTGCCAGTTTCATTGCGAGCACAGATGGGACAGGCAAGTATGTAATCTTTGGCGTCTTTGTGTGATGATAGCCACCAGAGCTTCCAGTCGATCAGGGAGCTGGTGCGACTTGTGCTGGGTTGACAGGAGAATCTTGCAGTGTGAATCCAGTGGATGAGACGAGAACGGACAGAGGATGGAGCGCAGATGTGGTTCGATGGGCCAGTACCAGGGTCGGGTTCTTGCTGTTGAGCTTGGAATATCAGATCTTCAGTCTCCCAGTTAAGAGAACCTATGGAGCAGCTGGGTGGAAGAATAGGGGCGGGAACCTTTTCACTGTCATCTGTTGTGAATTGACCAGAGAGAGCATCCGTTTTATGATCTTAGATCCTGGGCAATATGTGAAGGACAGGGGAAAGAGGGAGAAGAAGAGAGACCAATGAGACTGACTTAAATTTAGTCTTTTAGTTTGAGAGTGCGAATGGGTGGGTGTGGCCACGGTGTAAAGCGCTTTCAGTGGTCAGTATGACTAGAAAAGCACTATACAAGTTCAGTCCATTTTCCATTTCTTCTATTCTAACTCTCCACTGGAACAAATCCCTTCCCCACAGGGCCATATCTCCTCTATTATGTATCTTTCTCAAACCATCCCTTTACAGATTAGAAACATCAGGTACCTTAGCATCAATATTTCTAATAAGCTGAATGAGCTGAAAGAACTGACTTATATCTGATTGGATTTCGCACCATGAAGTGGCTCTCTGGCAGAGTAATGGGGCATGGCCGGTGGAAGGAGGGTGCTGCCTCCCTTGGGGTGGTGTTGTTTCTGGCTTGAGCTATGTCCCAGAGTGCTGGGTTCCCGTCAGTTGACCTATGGTTTCCAGGAATGTGTTGGACCGACCAAGAGCTGCGGGGGTTAGGGTAGCCTCTGGTGCCTGGGTCCCTGGCTTGGCCTGAGTAGTAGGAAATGGATGCGTAGCTGTGTCGGAAGGAGATTGGAGTCATATGTATCACCCTGTTCCTCAGTGGCCTGGGAGATTCCGCTCCTGTGTTTTACTGACTACCTACCTCTTTGTGAGGCCTATGGCTGCTTTGGGGTAGTGTCCTGTGTTTTTGTCTGCCTGGGGCGGATGTGACCTTCCGGAACCATGTCCACCCGTCTTTTGCTGCTCTTGAGTGCTGAGTGTTCCCTTGGTACATGCAGGCAACCAGCTTCTCATATGGTATACCTGAAACACCAAGACAGGACACATGAATAGCACAAGAGGATCTAGATCAGGGGTCAGTACTTTTACAACCCCCAGGGCCATTTTTGCCCTCAGTCCAGCTAAACAGAATTTGATAATTCATTATCCGTATTATTCATTACTTTGGACCAGATTCATAACATGTGTAATATACCATTTAATTATCATTCTCATACAGTTTAAAAAAAAGCTTTGAAAGAATAAAAGAAGATTTAACAATTACTCCAGTCCTCTGCTTCAACCCTTGAAAATTCCCCCACAATCATATATTTTCATATCAAGTTTTTGAATAAAAGAATGACTGCAGGTTCGAAAATACAACTAAATTTATTCAGGTTCTGCACAGGTTCATCACTGCTCACAAAAAGTTTAAAATTGGTTTTGCTGACAACAAAACCCAAATGGATTATATTTCCATGTGCTCTGGGTTTGTAGCCCAGGTAAATAGTTCTGATCAGCGATTATAATGGATGTTAGCAGGATAATTATCCTCACTGACCATTCCCAAACACCACCCAACACCTGACCAGCCAAATTTGGAAAAGGTTTATTAGATTTTAAAGGATTACCGAAGCTTGTTTATGTAAAATGTAGCATTAAGTTAAGTGTATTTTCATTTAAAGATAAATAATTTTTCTTTTTTTTATTATACTTTTTTTCAACTTTGAAATCATCATAATTAGAGAAGAAACATTCGTCCAGTCTCTCTAATTATTGCACAAACCCATAAAAGCTAACTGGTAACTAGATGATCTATGCTCAAAAATGTATATGTTTTTATTTATTCATCATCTAACTTGTTCAGAAAATAACACCTCCTAGTTACCAAAAACTCTTTGTTGACTTAATACATAAATGGAGTGACCTACATATTTTTATTTTTGCATTTATGGAAAGTCACTTAATATACAGCAAATGAAGTAAAAGACTGGAAACTCCCTCAGGGCAGTGCCTAACAAGGGAAGTGGCAAGTAGAAAGTAAAACAAGACAAAGGTGATTAAGAAAAAGAACCAGTAAGATCACTAGGTTCATTTGAAGAGATGTGAGCTGTCCGGCTTGTCGGTGAGTACATCACTCCTACCATGAATTTCGTAATATTATGGCACTAACTTAGACGTATCTGCAGAAATATGCCCATGGGTATTTTCTTAATACATAACATTTCAAATTAAAAGGGTTTCCTTTATGTTTACAACTAAAGCTAACTATTACATGTTGTTAAATGCTGTTGAATACTAATCTGTGAAATGCTTCCCACAAAAGCCAACTTCAAACTATTTGTCCTCTTCTGTTTCTTCTAGACTTGAGATTATGCAAAATGGATATACCGAACCCAATAATAACAATAATTATGATCATATTATATTTTATTTATAAGAGTCTTTCAAGACACACAACGGCAATTTACAACAATAAACAACAGAGAGAAAACCTAGATCCCATACCATTTGGCTCGTTTCTATCTTCCTTCATTGCTCGTCGTTTATTTTCTCCAAGTGAAAGTGAAAGGATTTTATGCAAACTGCAAGGACTGATCAGGACTATTGCATGGAGTCCTGAAGACATCTCAGTCCTGTTTGATGCTCTCCTAGAGCGATTTGAGTTGGTGTATAAACATGACAGAACACATCTCCTAACACAATTGCTCGAAATGCTTCACTGCATTGAAGTTAACTACATTACACCCACCTGGAGCTCTAAATCAAGAAGAACACTTCTGGAGTTGGTCAAAGACACAGAAGTGACCAATGAAGCGCTCAAGGTATGTTTGGCAGATGATGAAGACAAAACATTGGATGAGATTATTGTAGAAATCCGAAATGGAGAGTTGAACCAAGTTAATGATGAGCTGTTGGCTGAGGTCAGAGATATTGTGTCGTCAGTTGAAGCAGCTCTTAGGTCAACCAGTCCAGGATCACAGCTGACTGGCCTGAAAAAAGATTTGCTGAGTCTTTGTCAGGCAGCAGAACAAACTCACTTCAGACCACGGCTGACTCAGATGGTGAGCTGGTGTCTCATGGCTCTTTCTGAAACAGGGCGCCTTATTCAGGTTGGTACGGGAGAGGGGAAGTCCTGCATTGTGGCCATGTTTGCAGCCTTTAGAGCCATGAGAGGAGAAAAAGTTGATATTATGTCAAGTTCATCAGTTCTAGCAGAGACAGACATGAAAGAATGGAAGGATTTTTATGATGTCTTAAAGATCAGCGTGGACTGCAACATCAACAAGCAAGACAAAGACTCAAAAAAGTGCTATGAGAGCCAGGTTGTTTATGGCACTGTTGAAGAATTTTCTGGAGAATGGCTGAAACACCATGTTCTTAGGATGGACATATTTGGCCAGAGGACATTCCAGTGTGCAATTGTGGATGAGGTGGACTCATTGATGTTGGACAAGGGTCATCATGTTCTCTACCTAAGCAGTGACATGCCTGCTCTGCAGCATCTCAACCCTCTCCTGGCATTAATATGGGCCACTGCTAACCAGTACAGCAAGTTAGGCATGTATCCTGATAAAAACAGTGTGCTGAGAGCTGCAGAAGAAGAAATTAGACATTTTCTGCATTTTACACCATGTGAGCTGAACAAGATTGAAGGCAGCTGCTACATCCCAGGATTCCTTTCAGATCTGGTAGAATCTAAACTAAAGGTCTGGATTGAAAATGCCTTCCTTGCGCAAACCATGGAAACGGATCAGGAATATGTCTTAGAAAGCCATGGAATTGTTCCTGTGGACTACAGCTCTACAGGCATTGTGCAAAACTTCATGACATGGAGTGATGGTCTACAACAGTTTCTGCAGATGAAACACCAGTCAAAGTTAAGCAATATGACTACCATCAGCAACTACATGTCCAATGTTGGTTTGCTTCAAAAGTACAAAACTCAGATTTATGGATTGTCCGGAACTCTTGGGAAACAAGCTGAGATTGAGACCATGAGCAAAATATATGAGGGTATCAAGACCTGCCAAATCCCTTCATTCAAGCGCAGAAAGCTGTTTGAGGTTCAAGGAGTTATCATGAAGGATGAAAAAGAATGGATAAAGAAAATTTGGGATGTTGTTACTGAACAAACCAAGTCTACCACCTATAGAGAAGGAAGAGCTGTGCTGGTCATCTGTGAGACCATCAAACAAGCAAAAATGATTTACAGCGCTTTTGGAAGAAACGTACCAAACAAAATGTTTTACATCAACAACAATATGGACAATGATGAGATCTCTAACACGCTAAAATCAGGTGATGTCATCATTGCTACAAACCTTGCTGGTCGTGGAACAGACCTAAAGATTTCTGACTCGGTAAAGAAAGCTGGAGGTTTGTTTGTTGTGCAAACCTTTCTACCAAAGAATGCTCGGGTGGAGGCTCAGGCCTTTGGTCGCGCAGGGAGACAAGGATCCCCGGGGTCCGGTCAGCTAATTGTTTACTTAAACTATTCCAACCCTAGTTTATCTGAAAAATGTAAATTAGATATAATGATTGCTAAAAAAATCAGAGATGACTTGGCTGCTGAAGAATTACGTGCTTACACGGAATTCCAAATCCCAAAGATAAAGAAGGAGGAGAAGCTCTTTAGTGTGTATCTGGAAAAACTAGAGCTGCTGTACGAAAGAGCTAATAACAACCCTTTAGAAACAGATTTATCAGCACTTAATGAGTTTTGGGGAATTTGGCTTCTCACAAAAGTCAGTGAAAAAGACTCCATTGAAACACTGACAAAGCTTCTACAAGGAGACCTGGACAAAGCCTTAGAAAATCTGAGGCAGGGACAGACACCCTTACCAAATCTGCACCACTATACTGTCTATGGAAAATATCTGCAAAAAGAGGGAAAGCTTTTAGCAAGTGTTAAAATGTACACTAGAGCTGTAAACCAGGACCACTGTTGGGCAGCTGTTGCATATTACAATCGGGCTTTTGCATCTTTAATCCAACAGAACAGTAAACAGAGACCTGGCTGCCTCAGTCAGGCTTTGGCAGATTTACAAAATGCACTGAAGTCTGTTGAGCTTTACTGTGAACAGCTTCAAGTCACCTATAGTTATGTTACTCAACAAACCCCTGATTCTAACAGGAAAGTAGATAGCCGATTTGACAAACAGAGAAGGGCCACTGTCAGAGTTCTAGCTTCTTTCAAAGCAAACATTACTGAAGCACTACAGAAAGTAGACAGAGCAATGAGAAGAGGTGGTCATGTTAAAGTAGAGGAGAAACTAATTTTCTTCCTTGGTTCTCCAAAAGATTGTCTGCCCTCACCAGCCGAATTGATGGAAGCAACGATCTATTCCAGAAACCCTTTAAAGAGCTACCAAATCATCAGCCAGCCCTCCTTTGATACATTCAACGAACTTGAGAGTCTACATCAAATTGGACTGTCTCATATCTATGCGTTGGATACACTGTTCTCTCTGGGTGGATTTATTTCAATGATAACCTCTCGTTTTCTTGAGATGTGAAATAACTGTGAAACAAACTATAAAAAAACAAGTAAACCACAGATGTTGTGAAACTGAGTTTTTTTTTATTGCTTAGACAATGTTTTACAACGATTGTTTGATTTGGTCTTTAATCTTTGATTTTAATACCTGTACTAAGATGGAATCAAAACATGTATAGGCCTATGTGTTTATGTAATAAAAAATGTCTTCTAAGATATTTCAGGAAAGGTGCAACACTGCTGTAATGTAATCTGATTTCTTTGTGTTATTTTTCTGTTTGTCCTTCTTGGGAAACTATATACTGTAGGGACATCTCTGACAATAAGGACAACAGTGTTATGTTCATCTTTTTTATTTATGTATTTTGAAAGAAGTAAATGTGTTGCATAACTTAAAAAATATGTTGCTCATATGTTATAGCAGAAATGAGAACATTTTAAAAATTGGAACACTATAAAGTATATATTTTTAAATGTACAAAATCAATTGTATGTGTGGATGAAGTAGAATACACTGAAAATTGTTGTTTTTGATTTCTTCTTGTAAGAATTTTTAGTACACTGTATTTACCTGTATCCAGAAATAACATCCATCCATCCATTAGAAAGGTGGGGTCCAGAAATAATTTAATAAAGCTAAAAAGAAAAACTTTTGGAATTGGTCCAAATACAAAAAGCTTTTGTTTGAGGTACTATTTCTCATTATCATGGTACTCGTTGCTTTTATATGAAGGTAGTTGTGAACAGAAACAAAAAGAGAAGGGAGAGACATACAGCAAATGGCCCAGACCAGGCATCAAACCCAGGACAGGTGCATCAAGGACGAATATCCTCAGTACATGGTACGCCTGTTCTATTCACAGAGCTACATGGCACTGCCCCTCAGGCTGCTCTTTCAGGTCAGGGTAATAGTCGCAGTCTTTAAAAACCCAGAAAGCGACTTGGATGCAAGTTAGGTCTAGCCATTAATGTTTTACTGTTAGCAAGTGGTCAGATGTGGAACTGCCGTTTGCTTGCTCCAGAACACAAACAATATTACATTTCAGCTATTAGTTTGGCACACATAAAGACAGTTGAGGACATGAATAAGTGCAAATTAACTAATAGTGATAAACAAGGAAGACGGATAGGATCATACATTCAGCTCAGTCTCTATATAGAGAGTCAATTCCATACATAAAGAAATAAGTGATTGGGTAATTCAAATAGAAAGGAAACATATTGAGAGGCAGGCTTAAAACTGTTCCAAAAAAAGTCCTGTTACTTTATTTTTTACCTTTAAGATGGCAGATTCTCTTTAACACTGAAGCTTGTGTTATTTTCAAGGTAGCATTTTGCTAGTCAAGTGATGCTGGTCATCATTTGAAAGTTAATTCCATGAAGGTGCAGCCTAATATATGGCCTAGTATTGAGCCAAATGTGACATATAAACTATATTTGTGATTATTCATACACTGGACTTTTTAGGTGTACTGCATGGTGTCCTACTTGAATGAATCTGTGATGTATGTGAATGTACTATTCACTATCCAAAATTGATAGGAAATCATTGTGTATTGCATTTTGTTGCTAAAGAAACACACAAAGTGAGATATACAGTTTACAAAGGTGTGTGTTCTGGGTGATTTCTCCAGTACATTTAAAGCAATTCATCCTGTTTTGTAATTAGTGATGTGACTGGAGAATCCCCTGGAGTGAAGAATAGAAAAATGATCCCAACTTATATAAACTTGCTGATGCTTTTGAATACCACCGCCACCATCCCAGCACACACAAACACACACACACACACACACACACACACACACACACACACACACACACACACACACACACACACACACACACACACACACACACACACACACACACGCACGCACACACACACACACACTTAATCTGCGGGGAAATCAACTCAAAACAGAGAAACTGCATAAAGCCCAGCACAGTGGAAAAGTTTTGATTTTTGAATAAATACATTCTCTCCGTAGTGACATAATCACAGTTACAAAGTAAAATAAATAAAGTCAATATTCACAATGTATGTATTACCATCATAAACATAATTGATTTGATTAATTTAAAGCTTTCTATTTCACATTTTAATCACTGTGCCTGTTTTACGTGTATTGTCCACTTGATGGCGCAATAGAGCCAATGAGTGATCATAATTTAAATGTGACCAAAACGAAGTTGATTGCAGATTTCACGAGACACTGGAATGTTTACATCATAGGAAAATAAGTAGAGTTGGTGTGGAGTATACGTTTCTTTCTTCAACTGACTGGACTGGTTAAGTTTTATACAAGAAAGTGCTAAACACATTGGACTTTTTGAGGGTGCTTAGGTTCCTCTCTGTTTGCAGCACAGGCTGCAGATCTGTATCAGATCTATATCTCTATAAGAGAGTGTAATATCTTCTGGCATCATCTGTTGAGAAGGCAAAGCCAGGCAAGGCAAATTTACTGTGTTTGTATAGCCCACTTTCAACAACAAGGCAATTCAATGTGCTTTGGGTGAGTAGGGGAAAAAAGTATAAGCAACAACAAAACAACAATAAAAACACAACATCGAACACATAAAGAACGTTCAAACATAAGCTGTTATTAGTCACTTAATCATAGTCAGCTCTAAACAGATGGGTCTTTAGCCAGGATTTAAAGAAACTCAGTGTTTCTGCAGTTTTGCAGTCATCTGGAAGTTTGTTCCAGATTAGAGGAGCATAGAAACTGAAAGCTGCTCCTTAATGTTTGGTTTTAATTCTAGGGATGCTGAGTAGGCTGGAATTAGAGGACCTGAGTGGTCCGGGGGATTGGTATAGTAACAGGAGATCTTCAACATACTTTGGTGCTATGCCATTCAATGATTTATAAACTAGTAAAAGTATTTTGAAGTCTATTCTCTGAGCTACAGGGAGCCAGTGTAAGGACTTTAGAACTGGGGTGATGTGCTCTACTTTCCTGGTTCTAGTGAGGACACAAGCAGCAGCGTTCTGGATCAGCTGCAGCTGTCTGACTTTTTAGGCAGACCTGTGAAGACGCTGTTGCAGTAATCAATCCGACTAAAGATAAACACATGGATGAGGTTTTCTAGGTTCTGTTGACATTAGTCCTTTAATCCTACAAATGTTCTTCAGGTGGTAGAAGGGTGACCTTGTTATTGCCTTTATGTGACCCTGGAAGTTCAGGTCTGAGTCCATTACTAAACCTAGATTTCGGGCCTGATCAGTCGTTTCTAGCTGTAATAACTGAAGCTGTTTGGTGACTCTTGATCGTTCCTCTTTAGGTCCAAAAATAATTACTTCAGTTTTGTTTCTGTTCAGATGGCGAAAATTATGGCACATCCATTCATTGATTTGCTTAATGCATTACTTAGTGTTTGGATGGTTTCAAAGTCACCTGGTGACATTGTAATACAGTTGAGTATCTTCTGCATAGTTGTGGTAGCTAATCTGGGCTAGAGGGAGCATGTAGACATTACATAAGAGGGGGCCCAGGATGTAGCCCTGGGGCACCCACATGTTATTTATGTCTGTTCTGATGAAAATTGCCTATTGACACAAAGAAGTTCCTGTTTTACATCCTGTTGGTGGTGAGTTACTTACTTCTGGGTCAAATCTGCCCTTTTTTGTGACACCCTTTCTTTGTACATATACATATTGTACATAACTGAAATGCCATGGTTCTTGAGATTCCAATGATGTATGTCAATCAAGGATACAATCAAAACAGTAGACACAGCAAATAATTTTGTCAAACCACTAAGAAAGCAAAACAATGTGCTCTCACCAGTTGAAGCCTTCATATTGTTCGCAATCTGTCTAGCTTGTGCTAGATTTACTCTTGTTTCCAGTAAGCCAAGGTCTAATGTCCATGTTGGCATCATAGACTATATACACACGTGCTCAAATTTGTTGGTACCCCTCCACAAAAAATGAAGAATGCACAATTTTCTCTGAAATAATTTGAAACTGACAAACGTAATTGGCATCCACCATTGTTTATTACATATTTAATAGAAATCAGACTTTGCTTTTGATGTTTCATTCAACATAATATTGTAAATAAGAAAACAAATGAAAATGGCATGGACAAAAATGATGGGACCCCTAACCTAATATTTTGTTGCACAACCTTTAGAGGCAATCACTGCAATCAAACGTTTTCTGTAGCTCTCAATGAGAGCTGCACTTGTTAACAGTTATTTTGGCCCACTCTTCCTGAGCAAACTGCTCCATCTGTCTCAGGTTTGATGGGTGCCTTCTCCAGACTGCAAGTTTCAGCTCTTTCCATAGATGTTCGATAGGATTCAGATCAGGACTCATAGAAGGCCACTTCAGAATAGTCCAATGTTTTGTTCGTATCCAGTCTTGGGTGCTTTTAGCTGTGTGTTTTGGGTCATTATCCTGTTGGAGGACCCATGACCTGCGACTGAGACCGAGCTTTCTGACACTGGGCAGTACGTTTCGCTCCAGAATGCCTTGATAGTCTTGAGATTTCATTGTGGCCTGCACAGATTCAAGGCACCCTGTGCCAGGCGCAGCAAAGCAGCCCCAAATCATAACCAAGCCTGTTTCACTGTCGGTATGGTGTTCTTTTCTTTGAAAGCTTCATTTTTTCGTCTGTGAACATAGAGCTGATGTGACTTGCCAAAAAGCTCCAGTTTTGACTCATCTGTCCAAAGGACATTCTCCCAGAAGGATTGTGGCTTGTCAATATGCATTTTAGCAAATTCCAGTCTGGCTTTTTTATGTTTTTCTTTCAAAAGTGGAGTCCTCCTGGGTCTTCTTCCATGGAGCCCACTTTCGCTTAAACAGCGACGGATTGTGCGATCAGAAACAGACGTACCTTCACCTTGGAGTTCAGCTTGCAGCTCTTTGGCAGTTATCCTTGGTTCTTTTTCTACCATTCGCACTATCCTTCTGTTCATTCTGGGGTCGATTTTCCTCTTGCGGCCGCGCCCAGGGAGGTTGGCTACAGTTCCATGGACCTTAAACTTCTTAATAATATTTGCAACTGTTGTCACAGGAACATCAAGCTGCTTGGAGATGGTCTTGTAGCCTTTACCTTTACCATGCTTGTCAATTACTTTCTTTCTGATCTCCTCAGACAACTCTCTCCTTTGCTTTCTCTGGTCCATGTTCAGTGTGGTGCACACAATGATACCAAACAGCATAGTGACTACTTTTCTCCATTTAAATAGGCTGAATGAATGATTACAAGATTGGAAACGTGTGATACTAATTAAAGTAACTATTTAGTTTGAAATATCACTATGATCCAGTTATTTATTATCTTTTCTAAAGGGTACCAACAAATGTGTCCAGGCCATTTTAGAATATCTTTGTAGAATAAGCAATAATTCAACTCTTTTCACAGCTTCTTTGCTTTATTCTATGACATACCAAAGGCATGCAAGTATACATGATAAAATAGCTTTCAATTTCATCACTTTTCAGGAGTAATGCAGCATTATTTCAATGAGCTGTAAGGGTACCAACAAATTTGAGCACGTGTCTATAGAAGATGAACGGAGCCTCCATGACGTCACCTGTAGGCATCATGGAAGAATCAACATGTGTTTTTGTTTTTTTACGGCTGAATTATCCTGTATGTGGAAAAAGTAATGAAAGGATTTATCATGGTCCTATTTTTTACATAAAATTTTTACAAAGGTGTGTACACTATTGAGGACCACTATACAAATTGTTTCTAATTCTTTTTTTCTTTTTTTTGTATTTTAAAAATGTCCCATCACTGTCCTTTCATAAAAGATTTTTACTCACAGTGGTGCCGAATTTAGCCTATTGATAACGTACATGTTCAAGTCACATCTCTTTCATGTTTTTTTTTTTAATCTAAGATTTATTTATTTTAAAATGTAAAGAAAAGACACTGTTAATATTTCAAGCCATTAAAATACCTTGAACATATATCAAATATTTGAAGCTGAGTGTTTGGAAGGAAAGTAAAAAAACTAAGGTCAGAGTTAGGAATGTATGACAGATTTTTGTTTTGTTTTTAGTAGTGAAATTCATGCCGCACCAACTGATTATTGTCCTCACTTAACCTTGTACTGTGCTTTCTGTTTTGGTTTGGTAGGACTGATTGACATGACAGTTACAGATAAGAAATCCCCGGTGTGGCCTGTGGTTGACAAACACCTTCAACATGTCTTGGCAAGCTTGTTATTTTGGAGATAGCAAAAGTTGATTACAGATGAATGAATACATAATGCATATCAAAGGTATTTCATTTTAGCTCTCAAAAGACTTTTGGCCAAGGACTTTTTGATCATGACACATCGTTGGCCTGATCAGTCCATCTTTTTTTACATTTCCTTGTGCTGTTTGTTCCAGATGACTTTCTAGTCAATAAACTAGTGAAAGATAATGTACCTATCATCAGAATATGTAAGCACCACACAATGGTGGTTATTTTTATTAGGTTTCACTGTTAATTGGGTTGGGCCAAGCCATGAAGAACTGAACTATATAGAGACTGGTTAAAAACGGAATTCCAGAATGAGTTAACCAATTTTTAAGATTTTGGAGAGAAGTTTAAGAGAAGTCTGTGTCTATTCTGTGTATGTGTGCAGAGCTTTGATCTTTGTTTCATCTATTGTTATTTAATAAGGAAAGGCAAATTTATTTGGACATCACGCTTTGAGCAACAAGGCGCTTCAAGGTTCTTTACATGATTAAGTGAAAAAATAAAAGCAACAGTAAAACAACAATAAAAACAGAAAACACGATGTCGAAGACATAAAGAACATTAAAATACACTACGATTGTGAAATTCAAGTTATTATGAATCAATTAATCAAAGGCAGCTATGAACAGATGGGTTTTTAGCTTTGATTTAAAGGAACTCAGTGTTTCAACAGAAACCCTCACCTGACAAGTATTCACGCAACAATAACGGAGACTGAAAAGTATTTGGCTATTATTTCCTCATAATTAAGTGGTGCCCCGACTTGTTCATTTTTATCTAAATTACTAACTTTGTTAATAATTGCCATTGGCACATATTAATGGTTATCTATTGCCAAGACAAAGATATTGTTGCACATCAGTGGGACAAAGGTTCATGGATGTTTTTATGTTTTGGTCTATAATAACATTTACAGAACAAATGTAAACAAAATACATTTAATGACAAATGTGTGAATTAGAGACCAGATAGTGTTGGCAGAAGGGGTTAGCGACGATGGTTTGATAGCTGTTTATCACTAGTTTTTTGCAGTTTATTTTGATCTGAATTCTGATGATCACAGCCAACATTTTTCCTCATCAGTTTTTCTGCATATTTACTCCGATGACAGATGCCTATCACTTTTTATTATTTGTCCAAACTTTTACTTTCCTAGACATACATTTTTCTCAACAATCAAACTTTCCATCATATCAAGCAGCTTATTGTCACATGGTGTGTGTGGAGAATGGACCCAAACGCACTCGCTGAAGGAAGGTGGAGGATGTTTATTAAAGTGAGGAGATCGTGATGATGGTGGTGAACGGAGACACTGGACATCGGGCTGGAACGAAGAGGCAGGAAGACGAGACACCATGGGGATGAAGACAACAGAGGACTAGGAGGAAGGAGGACTAGGAGGAAGGATGAAGGAAGGATGATCCGGCTGGGAGTGAAAGGAAGTGAGGAGTCTTAAAGGCAGGAGGTGAGTAGGATCAGGTGTGGATGATGAGACAGACAGGTGAAGACAATGAGGCAGGAATAGGGCAGCGTGACACTTATGAATGTTTCTTGGTTTTATTTTCACACTTAAATTAAACAAATTAAAGATTTAATTCCTGAAGGAAAAAAAAACATTTTACATGGACTGTGGGAGGAAGCCAAAGTACCTGGAAAGAACCCATGCTAGCAAAGGGCGGACATTCAAACTCCTACAAGCATCCCTCCCTATTATAGAAACACAGTCACTGAAATCTACAGGTTCTGCTCTCCATGTTTCATGCTATTTATTATTTGAACAGTTGTGAAGATAATGGAAACCGATTTGATCTGAAAGATCAGCCATCATAATTGCTTGTGTGTAAATTTATCTTCTAGTTAGGTTTTACAGTTGCAAAGTAGTTTTCCTTTGTACATTTAAATCCAAAATAGGTGTATCAAATAAAGAGTCCGAAGCCATAAGTGTCTGTTTATTCTGTTTATTCATAAAAAGTATATTCAGAAATAAAAGGAAATACATTTCACTTTGTAATTAATAAAAAACTTTAACTTTTACCCAGAAAAGTGATTTCTATATGCTTCAAGTACACATTCTAAGAGGAGATGATTAAATATACCACTATTGCTGTCAATAAATCCAAGATATAATAAAATGTTTGTGATGAAACATGCTAAAAAAAATTACTTTGTTTTTGTATATATATACACACACACACACACACACACATATATATATATATATGTGTGTGTGTATATATATATATATATATATATATATATATATATATATATATATATATATATGTATATATATATATATATATATATGTATATATATATATATATATAAATACATATATATATATATACATATATGTACATATATGTATATATATGTATCTATAAATGGAAGATGTGTTTTTTTTCTCTGTACATTTATAGATATAAAGGATTTATTTTTCTAAAAAGTCAGAAGTTAGAGAAGGTGCATCTTATAATCATGTAAACTACTGAATTTATAGGCTTTTATAGATAAAAACATTATTCTGTGGTATACAGAGTTAGTAAGTTCCCATCACTTTTTTAGGAAACATTAAAGTTCAAAATTCAAAAAAGAATACATATTTTTTGTGCCAATAATGAATAATTGTCATGCGAGGCAGAATATGTTCACCTCTAACTAAAAGCAACTGACAGTCTTGCACAAAGCTTTGCTGAAAAATACTCAATATCTCGAGATATCCTTAAACCTTCAGTTGTCACTCATCACCTACCTAAACCTTTCACTGTACATCAATTAGGCTAATGTGTTGATCTGGTATCCTGTCAACAATATTATTTGATCAGTTTCTTCTCTCTAACCAATTCACCCTAAATCAGTGCAAGCCCCGAGCTAACTTTGAAAAGAAATCAACCAGAGGAAAGGGTGTGTCTAAGACGTAGATGTGCGTAAGGCCCAGAGATTCAAGACCAATTAGTTCATTGAAAATGTCTAAGGAAGGATGGTTGATGAGTTGTTGCCTCAACAGAAGGTTTCTTGAATAAATCTCCCTGGCCGACTCCAACAGGATAACTGGCATGGGAAGAAGATGCTCTACAGAAACCAAGAAGTAAACGGGAGTCTTCTTAACTCTAAAGGATCCACCTGAGCCCCTGACCCGATCTACCTTCTGCATTGCTTCATAAATGTTTGCTTTGAAAGACACCAGAACTGTATGTCTGGCCATGATCTGTTTGTCAAATCTGGTTGTCAAGTTGCTAGCAGGGTCTGTGTTTTGCTGCGTGGCATATCTATAAGTGACATCGAGCTGGTCACAGTAGAGCTTCACAGACATGAAAGCTTTTTGTAAATCTTCCAGGGTTTGATTGAGGGAGCCAGGGTCCTGACTCCTGTTCTGCTGGGTTAAAGATGCAAAAGCACGATTGTAATATGCAACTGCTGCCCAACAGGGGTCCTGGTTTATGACTTTAGTGTACATGTCGATACTCTCTGAAATTATTCCAATTTTTTGGAGCTCACTACCATGAGCAGTGTAGTAGTGCACATTGGAGGAAGGGGGTTCTCTGTGCCTCAGGTTTTGTATGGCCTTACTCAGGTCCACATTCAGGGTTGTTTTCAGTCTAACAACTGAGCCAACCTCAGAAAATTTTGTAAGGAGCCACATTCCCCAAAACTCATGGAGTGCGGACACATCTGATTCAGCTGGCTTGTTGTTGTTGCTTTTGTACAGCAGATCCAGTGTTTCCAGGTACTGGCTGAAGAGCTCTTCTTTCTTCTTTATGTTTTGAAGTTCGGACTCCACGTAGCTAGACAGTTGTTCAGCCACTAGTGCTTCTCTGATCTCCTTAACCATAATCATATCTGAGTTGGGGTTTTCAGCCAAAGTACGGTACAGCAACATGGAAATCTCTTGACTTTCTTCCCTGTTGTTGCTTCTCTGATAATTCCTCAAGTGCATAAGAAACAGCCTTAGAAAAGATCCAGAAACATCTACAATATTTTCCATGAAGGACAGGAGGTTTCGTGTTAAAATGAGCAATTGTAGGGGCTCTGGCAGATGACTGAAGCAGACAATCATCTGAGCAGACCCTGGAAATCCTTGTCTAGCAGCATGTCCAAAGCCCTGAGCCTCCACACGAGCATTCTCAGGCAGGAAAGTTTGCACAACAAACAAACCCCCAGCTGCCTTTACTGAGTCAGTAACCTGAAGGTCTGTTCCACGACCAGCAAGGTTTGTAGCTATGATGACATTTCCTGCTCCCAGCTTCTTGGCAAAGATTACACTGTTGTCCCTGTTGTTTTTGATGTAAAGCCTTGTGTTTGGGACTCTGCCACCAAAAATTTGGTAGAGTACCTTTGCTAGTTTGATGGTTTCACAAATCACCAGCACAGCTCTCGGAGACCTGTATGGTTTAGGCGTGATTTGTTCAACAACAACTTCACAGATTTTCTCGATCCATCTTCGCTCATCCTTCATGATAACTCCTTGAACCTCAAACAGCTTTCTGCGCTTGAATGAAGGGATTTGGCAGGTCTTGATACCCTGATATATTCTTCTCATGGCTTCAATCTCTGCTTGTTGCCCAAGAGCTCCTGACAGTCCGTAAATCTGACTTTTGTACTTTTGAAGCAAACCAACATTGGACATGTAGTTGGTGATGACAGTCATATCACTTAACTTTGACTGGTGTTTCATCTCCAGAAACTGCTGTAGACCATCACTCCATTTTATGCAGTTTCCAACTACATCTGTAGAGCTGTAGCCCACAGGCACAATTCTATGATCTTCTAAGACGTATTCATGATTTTTTTCCATGGTTTGTGCGTGGAAGGCATTTTCAATCCAAACCTTTAGTTTAGATTTTACCAGGTCTGAAAGGAAACCTGGGATGTAGCAACTTCCTTCAGTCTTGTTCAGCTCACATGGTGTGAAATGCAGAAAACGTCTTACATCTTCTTCTGCAGCTCTCAGTACACTGTTTTTATCAGGATGCATGTACTGACAGAAGCCACCATTCAAAAGCAGAGACACTTGTCTCTGACCACTTTCTCCTGGTGGTCTTCTGTTCAGCTCTTCTATGGAGCCGTCTGTGTTTATGCTGTACAGAGCAAACTGGCATGATGGGAATCTAGTCTCCACTGTCCTAAAGAACTCAACCAGCTTGTCGACTGCAACATTTGCGCTTTTCTCCTTTAAAAGACTCATCTTGCTCCGTATTTCCGTGACTGTGCCATTGGCCACTACACCTGTGTCCTCGGCCATTTGAAGAACAGTCAACTCATCAAATCCCTCCTGCTTGATCTGTTCCAATACAATTTGGTAAAAGGGGTATTTTCTCCCAACAGTTTGACCTGAGCCTACCTTGGTGTACTGATTAGCAGTGCCCCATATTAATGCCAGGAGAGGGTTGAGATGATGCAGAGCAGGCATGTCACTGCTTAAGGAGGCAACATTATTGCCCTTGTCCAACATCAAAGAGTCGACCTCATCCACAATTGCACACTGGAATGTCCTCTGGCCAAATATGTCCTTCCTATGAAAATGATGCAGCAGCCAGTCTACAGCAAATTCTTCAACAGTACCATAAACAACCTGGCTCTCATAGCACTTTTTTGAGTCTTTGCCTTGCTTGTTGATGTTGCAGTCCACGCGGATTTTTAAAACATCATAAAATCTCTTCCATTCTTTCATGTCTCTCTCTGCTAGAACTGATGAGCTTGACATAATGTCAACTTTTTCTCCTCTCATGGCTCGAAAGGCTGCAAACATGGCCACAATGCAGGACTTGCCCTCTCCCGTTCCAACCTGAATAAGGCGCCCTGTTTCAGAAAAAGCCATGAGACACCAGCTCACCATCTGAGTCAGCCGTGGTCTGAAGTGAGTTTTTTCTGCTGCCTGACAAAGACTCAGCAAATCTTTTTTCAGGCCAGTCAGCTGTGATCCTGGACTGGGTGACCTAAGAGCTGCTTCAACTGACGACACAATATCTCTGACCTCAGCCAACAGCTCATCATTAATTTGGTTCAACTCTCCTTCTCGGATTTCTCCAATAATCTCATCCAGTGTTTTGTCTTCATCATCTGCCAAACATTCCTTGAGCGCTTCATTGGTCACTGCTGTGTCTTTGACCAACTCCAGAAGTGTTCTTCCTGATTTAGATCTCCAGGTGGGTGTAATGTAGTTAACTTCAATGCAGTGCAGCATTTGGAGCAACCATGTGAGGAGATGTGATCTGTCATTTTTATACACTGACTCGTATCGCTGTAGAAGAGCATCAAACAGGACAGAGACATCTTCAGGACTCCACTTAATACTCCTGACCAGTTCTTGCAGCAGCTTAAGGAGAATCCTTTCATTTTCATTTGGAGAGAATAATCGATGAGCAATGAAGGAAGATAGAACCCGGCCAATCACTCTGGGATGTGAGTTCATTTCTTCCATTCTGCAGAAACCTCAAGTCTGGTTATTAACAGAAAAAGGAAATTGTTTGGCTATTTCTTTTGAAAAACCTTTCATCAATGCAATCAACAAAATGGTAAAATAAGTGTAGTAATTTACTACATAAATTATGGTAATAAAAGAATACTCACTTGTTGTTAAGAAGAATCAGCTCTACAGGAGATATCTTCTTTTCAGACAGCTTTGACAATCTGCACCCAGTGAGATATCTTCTCCTTTTTTATCATCTTTGATTTTGTTTCACTTTTGCTTTTGACTGGAGACTTTCCCCAAGGGATTTCCCATCTTAAGTTAACTTACTGTAAAAGCGTTGTGCTCCCCATACATAAGCCTCTGTTTATTCCATTTACAGCAACAACAATGTGCTAGTGTTCCCCTTGTGATGCACTATTCATTTATTTAGAGCAAAAAGACCAAAATTATTCATACTGTCAGCAGATTTACATCAACCTTTTTATTTAACCATTTATATGTTTTCTGTTAGAATAATGAGTGGAGTAACTTCTAAAAATATAATAAAGATTTGTAAAAGTAATACAATTTTTTTTAATTTTAAAAAATAGCACATGGAAAGACATTAATTATCTTTTTAATAATCAATCGAACAGTCTATTGGCAGCAGTCAACCCCTTTTCATAATTGCAGAAAAGCTTTTTGCATGTCTCCACAGATATTTTGATGATTTATATAGGTGATAACCTCCGTGAGGTTGGTAGGCCTCTCCGCCATCACCCTAATGTTTTGGATTGGGGTAAGATTCAACTCAGGCCTCTGGTTAGGCAACTTCAAAAGGTAAATTTTACTTCAAGCCAGATGAAATGTGTTTTGAATAAATGTTCAAATTCTAACTCCTGACATACTATGAATGGCTTAGGACACAACTGCATCTATGTTTCTATGAATATTTTCAGGTACAGCAATTCAAGATGTATAAACAATTCATTATTTTATTCCATAAAATGTCAATATGTGTCAACAGATTCTAACTGGTAACGAGTAGCAGAAGAGACAACTAATTATTAAATATCTTCTATTGTGGAATGGAGAGGTTGTTTTATAAAGGTCACCTTGTTGGAGTCTCTTTGAAAAATAAATTATATATTTAATATATGTATCAGTCCATTTTCTATACCTAGACCTAAAACTGCAAGCTTTCTTCTAAAGTAACAACAAGAAAAAAGAAATCACACGTCACCTCACTCAGGGTCAAAACTGCCCCAGTCACATGAGTGACCAAATGTGACAGTCATTGAGGAAGTGCAACCAAAGTCTTCATCATCATATTTCACTTACTGTTTATTTCAGTTTTGATTTTTTTTCAGGCATAACATTATGACCATTGATAGGTTAAGCAAACAACTCCTATTACCTCTACATCACCTTTTAAAGTGTGGTATATATAAGTCAGCCGCTGAACATTTTGTCCCCAACATTGATTTGCTGTAAGCAGAAAGAAATTAGGGGCGCTGTAAGGTTTTCAGAAAGCAAAGAAAGGAATTGTGATGACGACTGGGTCTAAACATCTCCAAAGCTACAGCATCTGACAGTGGTCCATTTCTGTCAGAAGCACTCCATAGAAGAGTAACCCAGATTTTTTTCGTTACTTTTATTTCTGGAGCCCGCTAAATGCCTTGTAGGTAAAACAAAACTTAAGTTCACAGTTTTTAAACCTTAAGTATCTTGAAGGGTATAATGGTACATGTTTCATTATATACCTGTGCTTACAGATTCCACTGGTGAAGTTGTTTAAAATATGGGAACTGTCTAAATGGCTGGTGCAGCCACAGGTGAACCATTTAGCAGCTACTGCCGCAGACCGGACTGTTAAGTGTTTTGAAAAATCATATGCTAGAGCCACTGTGTGTAATTGTATTAGTTTACTTTGATGTAAAAGGGTAATGTAATTGTATTTTCCTGTTTTGGTTAAGTGAATGGCCAAGTTATTTTAAAATTATTTGTTTTTAAAGTACCTTTAATTTTGTAAATGTATGGGAAGAAATGTGAAAGAATATAATGCTAAAAGGAAAATGAGCGTAACTGTATTCCAAGATTTCTATAGACAAATTGTCATCCATGGACACCTTGGACCCATAGATCATATAGGGTTATGAAGGCAGGAATGCTATTTTCTTTTGTAGATAATGTCTCATTTTGCATTTAACTAATTTTGTTACACTGAAATAACCATGAAAATATATTAAATATAATTATGTTACATTTTAACACAACTTAATAAGTGTTGATAATGTAAATCATTTTAAGTATGAATTTGTACATTTCCAAACAAGAAACTGTTGAATACCAGAACCAGTGAACTGTGTCAGTCTGTGGCCACAGTACAGCTTTAGATTTTGACTGATGGTAACCAGGATAGAAAAAGGATGGAAAATTTAAACGATGCGACAACTGCACAGTGGTTTGCATTACGGCCCTCCTCACACAGCCTTCCTGGAATTAAAGTTCCGCTTCTTGCAGGGGTTTTTCACATAACATAAAAGCACCAGATCCAGAATACTGATTGCAGCGTTCCCCCAAAACATCTTACCATGTCGTGGCAAACGTGTTTTTCCCAGACAGGAGTCAGCCGTTTGAACATAGTATTAGTTCTGTTTTCCTGCCAATTTGCTTATCAGACAGGCCAAAACAGAAAATTGTTTGTTTCTTGTTTTTTTAGAAATGAGGTTGAGATTAGAAGAAAGGCATGGGCAGAGTCCTTACTTCCACCTAACAGAAAATCTGTTCAGGGAGCTAACGATTAGGGTGATGGAAAGAAGACCCTTAAAACCTCCAACACTTGGAGGTTGCACAGATCCACAGCTCATGTGGGAGAAAATGTTGACAGGACAGCTGTCCGCTGTGGAATTTACCAAACGGAATGTAGAAAAGTGGCGAAAAGAAAGTCATTGTTGAAAAAAAAGCCACGAGAAGTCCCATTTGCAGTATGTCAAAAGGAAAAAGGGTCTTTGGTCACTGCACTGATCTTTATGACCTACATGCAAAACCTTGTGTATAGTGGAAAACTCCTACATATCACCCTAAGCAATCCATCCCAGTTCAATAAAATGTTGGCAGCATCATGAGGGGAAGGTGGGTGGAGCTTAATATATATACAAACAATTACTACAGAGCAGCATGTGTCACTTTTTCATAACCTTGTCCCAAAGTGATAAAGAATGGAGCGTTTTATTATATAAGGGTAATAAAAAGCTCAGTTTTAGAATTGTTTTCCGTTTTCATGCTATAAATGCAAAGATTTTCTACAAAAGAATGGCAATAATGATACAAGGAATCCTCATCTTGTTTAGTTCTTTCTTTCTCTTTATCATTGGGCTCCAAACTAAATGTTTTTTTAAATTTTCATAAATCTAGAACAATTTTAAAGACTTACATCTTAAGATTTAAGGAGCATGGGGCAGAATGAAGAAACGAAACTCGCGGCCGGCGCTGCAAGTAACTGCAGCCAGCCACACGGGAGCGCGCACACGCTTCACAAAAAAAAACATACCTCTTCACAATGACATACTTTTTTTTCTTAGTGCCACTTTTTAGTGGGCTGTGAGTCGTCCTTGGTCGTTTCCCAGTTGCAGAAGAGAAGAATCCATTCTCACAATTAAATCAATGGAGGTCTGCGACCATTCTTCTTCCTCTTTTAAAGCTGTCGAGAACGCGCAAGCCGTGTCAATTGACGTCACATCCGTAGGACAGAGCGGGAAATTCGGGCCCCGAACTGCAGCACATTTTGCAGCACACAGCCAGTTTAAGAAAATGGAGCGATACGTGGGTGGGCTCGTTCTTTTTGGTTTATAGCGCTTCATCCCCCAACAGCATTAAAAAACTGGACATGGATGTTTATTTTATTTACAGATCCTGCCCCCTGTTCCTTTAAATGTAAATCTAATTTCAGATTAGGAGGGCAAAAAGGGTACAGTGGGTTGTAACGGTTGTCGTCATCTGGTCTGTTGTTTGTCAACAGCTACTGCCACCTGCTGGACAATTAAAATCACTCCTGTCAGAATGTTACAAGAAAATAGCATCACCTAATGAGTTAATGCAGAGCATGTACCACACAACGCTTGTTGACAAATCTCCAAAAAAGTATTCTTGACCAGCAAAACAGAGCATGCCTGCAGTGCCTTAAAATTCCTCACCAGCATGACAAAAAAGGAGAGACTTTACTATCATACAGCATTTACTGCAGATATGTTTCCAGCTATCATTTTTTAAATGAAAAAATCAAAAGCACCTAATATCTTTATTGTCTGATAATTTCTCGAACACAGTCAGAGACAACAAAAAATAAATCAATAAACATTATTTTCATATGATTTCAAGAATTTTAAATTGATACATATTTGGAAGGGGAAAAAACACAGCTAGGGGGCAGCATTGCTCACCTCGTGTTGCTTTTGCTGTGTCCTTCAATCTAAAACACAGACAATAACATCGCAATGACTGTAAAATTCAGCAGAAAACCTCACAGCAAATATTTCAGCTGTACACGAACGAGATAGTTTTGTTCAATAGATTATAGTGAGTTTGATTTTAAAATGCATGTAATTATTTATGATCAAAGTGTTTCTTTTCACTTTCTGGTCCAGCAGAACCACTACTCAGCAACAATCCACCCAACAACCTCAGACCAAAGTTATGAAAAAGTCAACATGGGAAATAGCTTCAATAAGAGAATTGTTTTTACTAGCTTGTCAATACATGGAGTTCTAAGTAAGGACATAAGCAACTAATGACTAATTTCCTTCACTTTGTGAAGAAACAAAATCTCATCCATTGAATACTTTTTTTTTTACTTTGTTTATTTAATTTTGAACAATTAGAATTCCAGTACAACAAATACAGAAAAAAAACATGCTAAAACATAAAATTTCATACAAAATGATCTGTAAATCGAAACAAAAGGGTTTGGGAAGAAGCAGTGGCTTAACTGTGGAACGCCAAAATGCTCAAAATTAAATGAATAAATAAATTATATGATTATATAGATGATTATATATAATCTAATAATAAATATATATAATAAATATATCATATAATAATAAATAAATATATCTATGTGAGTAAATAATAGACATAATATATGTTATATATATATATATATATATATATAGTGACTGATATTTTTCAGTTTTGCCACAAAAAATTATTTATTAATCTAAAACATTGTTTAATTGTATATATTTTTTCCTAATAATAGAGATATTTTTTTGCCCTCTTTATTTAATTCCATCAGTTTTTAATTCCAAAACGTCTTTTGCACAGGGTCAGCTTTTATTTCATAATGGTGTTTTTTTTCCCAGTGGCTTATGTATTTCATAATGACACGGTTGGTTTCGGGTTTCAACTGAATGAGTTCATCTGCCAATCAGGATCAGCAGGCTGGACCTGCCTTCATTGGTAGGCCTGCTCACAATAAATACTGCTCGTAATTACTTGTAAGGTAATGAAATGGATGTGATGATAAACATCAAGAGCCGAAATGTTGTGGTGCTGTTATTCAAGCATGCTTGAAAGTGAAACCGCTGAAAAACTGAGAAAGAGAAAAAAAAGGAACCACCCTGTACGAACCGAAGTCAACCAGGAACAAGTGCTGGGGGGGACTTATTTTGCTTTCCATTTATCTTTAAAGCTGGAACTTGCATTTTCACAAGAAGTACAATCAAACCTATGTCTTAGCTCCATGTTCTAAAACCAATGGGATCTGCCTATTGATAAACTCAGTATCCAGGATACACTACTATTCAGGCTAACAATAAACTACTTCTTCACATACTCATACTTCCAAATCCATGCTCACTAACAAGTCGTACAGCGCTGTTATTACAGAAATGCAAATGTTCATACGGTATATTTCTTTTACTGTGGCTATAATATGCAGAGGCAGCCATATTGGATTTTCAGGTCGACGATTCTCTTTACAAGGAGTTGGGAAATCTCCTTTTTTTTTTTTTTTTTTTTTTTTTTTTTTTAAGACTACTTCAGAAGCTTCTGTAAGTGTGAGAGGAGCTGTAAAAACTAAAAAAATGCAAACAGTTACATAACTTGGCAACAGCGAGCGTCTGGATAAAACACCCGGACCACTCCACCCGGTCAGGCGGGGAGAGGACGACCGGTCTGTCCGCATTTCAGAGACACTCTTTGGATGAAAGGTAAAGCGTAACGAACTGTTGTCACCCTGCAACCGGAATGCAACCGGAATGCAACCGCAAACAGACCAGTTTTGAGTTTCAAAATAATTTATTAACTGTGGGAATAATTTTGCATATTTCTACCTGTAGTGATGTAGGCTATGTGTTATAGGGTTAAAAAACGAAGAAGCTTATCCAATGCATGTTTTTGCAAACATTGTATTTATATAAAACTCAAAGACCCATAACAGGGGAGTTGTATTGATTTTTTTATTTTTTTTAATGAATTTTGACCAATTCTGAAGTTATCAAAAAAAAAAAAAAAAAAAAATGGGGGAACAAAATCGAGACCACTTGCCACGGGATTTATTAAACCAACTATGCATCAATTCAAAAGGCACATAAGTTCTAATACCCTTTCCACCTAAACCCTTTCTATTACCGCTTTAATCAAATCCTCCTTTTTCAGTTATGAGAAATCATATGCATTGTTTCGATTCAAATTCAACCTCACATATATCGGTAATATATCTTAAATGAATTAAAAAGTTTAGAGGTCCCAATTGTTAACCTTGTGGGACTCCACATTTGCTTTGAACTCTTGCAATCTCTTAAATAAACTTATTGGGTTTGGCAAATATGTCTTCAACCACATATACACAATGCCTCTTGTTTCGTAAGCCTGTATTTATGAATGTTGAAAATTATGATCTGTGGTATAAATAGGCTAATAGAGTCACGTTTTTTTTTTTTTTTCTATGCAATCCGTAGGCTATATCGTGATGTGCTATTCGGCGAAACAAATAAGCTTTGCAGTTATTAGTAAATGCTTCCAGATGTAAAATAAGCTTTATACAATATAAGTTCGAGAAGAATTTTATTTTGAAAAACCTTCCGAGCAGAAGTTTAATTGTTGCACGCGTCCCCCTTGCCACAGGTGCGTCTCCCAGTGAGATAATTACAAACCAGACCCGTGTGAACCTTGGGAAGGCAGCGATGTGTTTTAATGCGAGAAGATTCTGGTTTTCCGTGGATTAACGTACAGCTGTTGGATAATATTCTGTTCTGAAATCAAAAATATTGTGTTAAAATAAGCTTAGGAAGGACATGAGAGGAGAAACAGCTGTGGTAAGTTTTTATTTTTTACAAAATATATATAAGTTGCAAAAAGGGAAAATAAGCTATGTGGCTGATAAGCTAATGTTTGTAGTATGAACATATACATAATTAAAATGTTTAATTTTTATGGAAAAAAAATGTTCCCCTAACTTTTAATTGCTAACTGTTGTGCTTTATTTTTTTATGTTTTACTTTATTTTTATTTTTTTTTATAAAAACAAAAAAAGGAAAATGGCGTGGAAGCGGGTGAACAAGGAGGAGCAGTGGCACTAACTCCAGTGGAGAGGCGACCTGTGGGTTCTTTAAATTGGTTCTCTGGTACAAAAGCTGTATAAAATGTGCTCCGTTTGTAGAATGACATTACATAATATATATATATATATATATATCTTTTTCATTGCACGTGTATCATCTGTTGTTTGTTCTGACAGACAAGCTACAGTGCCAAACCCAAACTGTTGAGTCAGCTGTTTGTGAATTCCTTCTCTGTTGTTTTCTTTTCTGATCTTTGACATCATCACTGAAAGCAAAAAGAAAATCTTATGTAAAAACAACGGGTATACTCAATATTACCATTGAGTTATTGAAGGAACAACATTCTGAGTGTAAAGAGGTATCAGCTACAGATGCATCATTTAGTAACATAGAGCAGATTTACTTATGGGTTAGAGTAACGAGTTCTCTGAGCTCACCCAGTTCACATTTTGATAATTGCAGGTTTCTTTGCAGTTTGGAATTTAATTCAAGTATTTTCCAGGTCTGAATAAGCACGAAAAAATAATTTTGTTTTCAAACTTTGTCTGCCCCACTGTCTAAATCTCCATCCATTCGTTTGTCTAGCCTATACATCTGTTGAGCAATCTATCAGTTCCAGTGGGCTTTGCAGAAATATTGAAAGTTAGTTCCCTGTGAAATTTCGTGATTTATGCTTTAAACCCAGGCTAAAATTAACTCTGAACATTTGAGTCCAGTAAAGTATGGAATTTTGATAAAAATGTGTAAAATCCCCAGTAAATTTATCTAAGACATGAGAGAGATGAAGTGCTATTTACATTCAGTCTTCTGTTTAAACAGTTTCATTATTTGCATTAGTTTCAGTACTTCTGTCTAGTTTTTCAGGTTTTTGTTGTTCTCTGTGTTTGACACCAAAAGTCAGTCCAACTATGTTAGAAAATGAATGTTTAATTTAAATATGTTGTGACTCTCGGAGAAGATCATCAGCAAAAGTTTAAATTAATCATTTAAAAATCCCACAGTCTGATTTTCTGGATATTTTTTGAGTTTGGATACTGTCTCTCACAGTTGAGATGTACATATGATGAAAGTTAGACCTGTCCCTTCTTTGAAGGTGGGAAAACTTGAAAAATTGGCGGTGTATCAAACCTGTTTTCCTTACCATATTAAAATATGTGTTGGCAAGTTGAATCTTAAAAAAATAAACAATTGCAGGCTTACCATAGTTAAAATAAAACAAATTAAATGACAAATGTTATATATTCTCAATGAAGCAATGATTTGTTTCCGCAGAGCATTGCGACTCTACACAATATGCTAAGAAGGGCTTCTCATGACTCTTCTCATCACTACAATGTAAGTGCAAATATCTTTTTCTTTTTTTTTAAGTTTTAGTTTCTTAAACCTAACATAACCGTGAGTAAAATTGAAAACGTTATGGTAAAAGAATGCTGGAACATTTGGAAAACAACAGTTTTCCTGCTTTTTAATGTATTTGGAGAGAGAATACATTAACATTTTTCTTCAGTCATGTAGCCAAGAGAATAAATCCCAGCAGTGCGACCAGAACCAGTTGTTGTCCATTCATTTGGAAATGGTAATAATGGTCATTTGCTAACCACTTAAACTGGTTGCTCATGAGTCCAGCTGTGGATTTCAGGACATTTTAGCCTTGCACGTTAAGTCTGTTCTCAGAAAGGGTGAAAACCTGAGAACTGAATTCTTAGAACTGACAGACCCCAGGTTAAATGTTGGGGTCAATAACTAAACTTGTGGAACAAGTAAAGCTAAGAATGACCTGAGGGATTTGACCTACTTGTCTTCAGTTTGTTTCTATGATGCAGTGACCCACTTGCAGCTCAGATCTCAAAATAACTTAAACGCTTTTGTTTGGATTTTAAGAAAAGTCCTAATTTAAATGTGCAGAAATACATTTTTACAAAGTATTTCTCCTGAATAACGTCAAGCTGATTATTATATAGAAGAGATTTCAACTGACCAGGCTTTTATTTAATTGTAGAAACTCATATTTACACACTACCTCTGCATTTTGCCACAGTTTTTCTTGTTTAATGATTCAGAATTCATGGGTTTTCTCCTTTTTTTTTTTGTAAATGTCTGTATGGGCAAAACTTTCAACAAAAATGATTTTTTTTACTTTTTAATTTAACACTTATGGGTTAAAATATGATTATAATTCAGGGAAATGTCTGCAAGCTCTGCACAGGGATGAGCATGTCTGTGAACGGGTGAGATCTTGAGATGCTCAAGGAGCATTTCACCTTTTTCTGCTTTGGCATTAAATGGTTTATAACCGGACTCATTAAGTTTTTATTCTGATCCCTGCGGTCATTCCAAATGAATGCATGTAACAAGTCTAAAATCCTGCTTGGAAAATGTGACCACTGTAGCTCTTGTGCTCAGTTCTACATCTGATGCTGTAGGTGTACATTGTCCGTGTCCCTTTTAACACGCATGAAGAGCTGATGCAAAGTAGTAAATGCAACCATAATACATATTTACAGATAAACATCTTTAACTTTTCTTTAGCAATTGATTTGTATGGACTTTTTATACAAATTAAATCCAGGGAATCGACTGCTTGCGTATCATTGTACTGGGTAATATTTGGGTAATAATATCCCAAATCTTCTGGAGTCTGTAATCTCCATACAGAAGCTCTTGACTACCCACAAACAAACAAACATCCTTGTTGGACAGAAGCTTTTTATGAGGTGTTGTCCTTTGTTTACCCCATAAAGGATGGTGACAGGTGAGAAGCTACCATGGAAATTTTTACAGGATAGTTCAAACAGGAAGAAGTAAAAAAAAAAAAAAAAAGTCAACTCTGTCAGGTGCCACATCCCACATGTTCAGCATGCAAGAAAAGAGAGATAAATGACTTTCCATGCTTCCCCCCCCCCCCCCATGTATGTGCTTCTTGACATCTGTGGCTTTTGCTCCTCAGGGAGGTGAATGGTCAGCGACTGCAGACATGGACAGCCAGACCTTTAGACAGGTGAAAGGACACAACATGAAACAAAATGTTGATCCCAGGATTTGTTTGCTTATCGTTGATGTTGCTGTTTAAGCTCAATTTAAAGCTGTAATCAGAGCAATAAAACAGTTGAGAATGATGACCTTGTATAGAACTGGTTGATCTGGGCTCCTGTTTTCTTTATATACTTTGAAGTCTGACTGTTGTCTTTACAGCTTCAGTTGTAGGTGTGTCTGTCACGTTGCTGTCCAACTAGAATTTTCTGTTTAGTCATTTTGCACTTAATCGCAACAAGAATGAAATTACTGGACAAGAATCAGCAGTACCTACCTATCGGTTTCAGTCACTTTGAAATGCATGTTTGTCAACCTGGTTTATATTGCCGTTGTTTCATGATGCAGAAAACGTAGTTATGAAAAGGGCTCATAGTTTTGTAATTTTTCAGAATGGAGTGGCAGAAGAATTTCCTTCAAGCCCCCAGGCTTGTTTTTGGGTGATTGCTTTTCAGAGTTGAGCAGCTTTAGGAGGATTTTATTTAATATTGCGATCTTGTTTCTTGAAATAGAATGGAGGCTCTGCAGATTCGATCAGAACAAACCCCTTTTATGCATATTTCAAGGTACGTACTCTGCCTAATGAGTAGATTAACTTCTCTTCCTGAACACAGCCCACATAAAGTTGTATGTGTCTAGGAATCGACCAACAATGCAAATGGAACCGAGAGCACCGGAACAGAAACTTCAGTACAAGCGGAGGTTGATCCCATCTTGCTACCCCCTTCTAACTTCCTAGACTCGCCACAGGACCTTGGTTATGGAATTAAGACAACGGAAAATGGAACTAAACTTTCTGAACATCTTAACATGCCTCAAACATACGACCCTAAGGATGAGCTCTTCCGACCATCCTCTCTGAGCCTTGGTGTCACCGCCAATGAGGATTTTCAGGATTTGGCTCAAACACAAAACTTCTTTAAACTCAGACAGACGGGCTTCGACATTGTAGCAGATGATGTAGATGCTTTGTTTGCCTCATCAAACAAAGGGACTGGTTTGATCCACTCACCTCAAGCTGTGGCACCAAATCCATTTCACCAAACTACAACCTCAGAAGCAGATTTGTTTTCAAGTAAAGGTGAGGAACTCTTAAATGGGAAAGAAACCAGAGAAGATGCCATCAGCACAGACAATGACATATTCGGCAGGTCTGTCAAGGAAAAGTTTGACATATTTTCATCATCCACAAATACATTTGATCCATTCCTAAGTCCGCTTCCAAGGAGTTCACTCAATGTGTCTAGTTTGGATGATCCTTTTAGTCCGACTCCGTCTAAGCAGTATGATCATCTGCAGAATGGTAGCACCGAAGGAGAGGGGGATATATTTGCTATAACCCCCTCGAAACCAACTTTCTCTATACCTTTAACCAATACTCCACCTGCGTCAATAGATCTAATCAAGAAAAGACCTCCAAAAATTGCTCCAAAGCCTCCAAACAAGCCAAGAGATCTTTTGACAGCTCTGCAAGGGAGCAAAGAGGAGATTCTTCAGCCAACCCCCTTCAGTCAGACCAGCAGTCTGTCCTCCTCGCCCAGCTTTTCTCCAGCTGATATGAATCACGTATGTAACTCTTCTTTCACATGGCACAAGAATTAAAGCTTTAAGGCTTCTATAAAGTCCTTTGTTGTGCAGGTGCAGACTTTTAGACGTCCTCCAAGACCCCTTCCTCGATCTCGCCGCCTCAGGGCAGAGAAGCCCCCGACACCAGTGAGGCCTCCACCCCCAGTACACTCTGTAAGCCACAGTAACACCGACGATTGTGACGCTTTGTGCTAAACGTAATCATGCGAACAGTTATGGCTGTGTAAACCATCTTTGTCTTTCCTCTAAACTCTTAGACTGAACCAGAAGTGCCTGAACCACTTGTTGCTGAGTCAGAAGCACCAAAACCTCCCCCTAAACCAGCCTTCAAACCAATCCCTCCCCCTAAACCAAGGAAGCAGGTATGTAGGGTGATTCTTATTTGTATATAGTGTTCAAATGGTTACTTCTGGATATTGTGTGCAGTTAACACTACACAAACATGGTATCTTTTTTTTTTCTCTTTTTTTTTTTTTTCAAAAGAAAAAGATGCTATTCAATGTGAAACCATAATTCAGCTCCATTTAGCTTGAAAACTAGAAATATCCACCTCTGCATTTAATGCAGGACTAATTACTGCCTAACCCTTGGCCTATCTTTTCTACAGTGAATCTAGTTTCTACTTTATGTTGTAACTCCAGTGGCAGATATGTAAATCATCACTGAATAACAAATGTAGCCACGCAAAGTTCTTCCCTGCTTCTTAATATTCAATTTGCATAATCATCTTCTAACAGTGCTGAGCTCATCATTTTTGCAAGGGTTTGTACACCGGATAGAGAATAGCTCACTGTTGATGTTTGACGTAAGTATTTGTTTTACAGGAGAGCAAACCTTTGGAACCTGAGAACTACGCTGTCTTTGAGGATGTCCTCCTTATTGGACAGGTGTGTTGAAGCTGGGAAAATGTTGCCAAGTTTGTTAAATGCTATGCAGTCAGATTTTGGACAGAATGGAAAATACGATACGTGTTCTAAACGCAAAGTTGTAATTTTATGGGTGTAACGTACGCTTAAGACACAGTTTGATATTCAAAATATCCAAGAACTGCTCAATGCCTATCAGACCAAATATTAAACAAAAGGTTTGCTCAAGTCTAAAATAGAAAGATGAGAGTAAAACTAAAAACGGTACAAAATATCTGAATGGGAAAATCCTAAATGTATAAAACATTAAATACTTTTCTGCCTGGGCTGTAAACAAGTGAAGTTATTTACCACCCCACCCTAGCTTATTCATGTGATATATGATAGTGTTAGTCAGTGGTACTTAATATAATTGTTTCTTTATAGATAGGTCTGATGTAAACAAAACAGTTTGTATTCTTGTCTTTGTCACAGCTGGTTGCTAGTTTGTTTTTATTGTGATCCCAAGTCTGATATACATAGTAAGAGAATGACCTTAAAACTCAGCTTTGACAATCAAACATCTTTTTTTTTTTTTTTTCTGCATCACTCTTATAATTGTTTTTTCACTCAGTCGGCAGAGGTCAACACAGTTGAAGCCTCAGTTGACATTAAACAAAAAGTCGCAAAAACACGTGTTCTCTTCTGAACAGCCGTGATCAACAGTGACGGATGTAATTGTTGTCTGGTTGTTTGAGCCGGTCTTTGACATCTCTAGCATGTCGCTTTCAGACAAAGGCTTGCACTACTTCACACCCTTAACGATTCTGAGGATGCTTCACTACAGCATGACTGGGCTGTATGAATTTGACCATAGTTTTTTACCAGATCATCCGATGACTATGAAGGATTAAGTTATTTTGCCCGATATGTGATGTGCTGACCTGTTTAATGATGTAGAAGCAAAAGTGTAATTTAAAAAAAATATATATCCCACCCCAAAAAAAAAATCAGGAACGCTGTGTAGAAGACTGGCCTGAGGATAGTCCTGAGCTGGACCCAGATTTTAAGCCAGTAAGAAAACAAATCTAAACATGTTTTTGTTTTTCTTGAGATCTTTTCACAACAGATTCAAAATTATATTTCCTTGACATTTTTTATGCATTTTATTTTATTTTTTGACTTCAAGTCTGGAAGATTTAAACTACGGAGAGATGCATTGAAGGTCAGAATTGTTTTCTTCCTTCTCAACTTTGCTCATTGTTAAGCAGAGAAAAGCAGCTAAAGACTGAAAACTTTTTTCTCTCAAAAGATGGAATCGGATGGAGGAAGCAGTGAAGATCCTGATGGTACCCTTGGTCACATTAAGGTAAAATCATAACCCCTCTCTGCATGTTCTTTGCACTAGCTGTAGCTTAACCTACACTTCACATTCGACAGAAAAAGGACAAGAAACTGCGAATGTCGCTGCTATCCAGAAGAAGCTCAAAGGTAAATCTGATCTATAAGAACATGTCATTGATTTGAATATCTTTAACCTTGTATTATTAAAATGGTAATGACCTTGACATTGTAGGAAAAGTTTTCTGATGACATGATGGAGGGAAAGAGTAACACACTGCCTCTCCGACGAAAATCATCCAAGGTAAAGTTTCTAATGTCAGAAAAGCAGCAGTTGTAGCAGTTCACTTCCCTTTTTTAATCCAAACAGCTGTTTATGCAGATTTATTTACCATGTCTTCTGTTTTGCAGGAGTTTGGTTCAAATGGCCATATTTCGACAGGAGATGATGAAGAGCATTATAGCTTGGACTGTAAAGTACGTTTTGTCTCAGACGGTCCCAAATCTGGTTATGAACACGGTTGATCAATTGGTTTTATTATGAATTTAATGCCTGCAGAAAAAACCTTCGAAGACCACAGTCAACCACCTGTTTCGAAGAGCTTCCATTGCTTCCCCTACGTATGAAGGCAAGCAAATGAATGGGCATTTCCCGCAACAATCAAAGGTAGGTTAAGGAAGCGGTTTACAGATTGGCCAAGGGATTTAATTCCAGTTTTCTTTACAGTCCCTCCAGTCACACTTAATAAAAAAAGAAAACCAAACTGATGTGTGAATGCATCAGTCAGTGCGTTCACATGGAGTGAGAGAAACTGAATTACCTCGGGCGGACTGAATTTGGACTTTTGAAATGCATGTATGCACCTTAGTCCAGCTAAAGTCAAGCCAAACTGGTCTTCTCTTAATCAAGCTAACGCACCCAGATAATGGGTTAGAAACCGAATTTCTCTGGATGTAAATGTCAATTAGCAGCCTGGGCACTCCGCCTTTGAGTGACGAGACCGCGAAAGCAGGAAAAACACTGGAACGAGCAACAACAGTGTAACTCAAAGTACATTACTTACAAAATGTACAGTGCTGCAGCGTTATCCTCTTTGCTCATAGTGCATATCCTCATTTTCACTGTTACAGTATTTGTTTACCATCTGTGTGACACTATAGGCAAAGGGGAAACATGCCAACGTGAAAGGTCACATGGCGCAACCTAGTGTCGGAGTCGAACACACTTCATTCAATAATTAGATTTTCTGAGTGACATGTAAACTGAGATAACGGCCTTCATTCTGATTAAGCTATTAGCTCTGTTTTTGTCAAAAGCTCAATTTAGATGTGCATGTAAACGTACTGAGTTATCTTTAAATCCTTTTTATAACAGGACAGTGACCCTGATAAGAAAAGCAGCAAGAGGAAAAACACCATCAGACGTCGGCAGTCAGAGGTAAATGTTAGGTCCTGTTCGAGAAAATTATAAAAGTTAAAAAAATGTAATCATTAAAGCAAAATTTTACCATATTTTACATAATTGGATCTTTGAGTTTAGAGGCTTCTTGTTGCAGTTCTTCCACCAAAGATGTCTGTCCTATCAATATACAATGCTAAACATGCTACATGGAAAAATCTAATTGTCTAGTGATTCAGGGTGTCTCCAGCACCCTTTGCCGGGTCTCAGGTTCAATCCACCTTGGATTTCTCCTTTGTCTGGACTGATCCTTGAGATGTCTCAGATTGCTCTCTGAAATAAAAAGTTAGCACTCTCCTCTGACTCTTCCTGGTTGAGCTCCATAAATCTCTTATCTGTTTACATTCCTAACTGAGCCATGCTTCTTCACCTTAATTTACAACAGCACTCCTATGGTGTTTCAAACAGATCTATGGTCACACAGAACCATAAAATGTGGTGAACACGTTTAAATTCCAGTAAAGAACTGTTATATTAAGCTGCACACACATGCGTTTATTAGCCTTGTAATATTACAAAATTGAGATCAGCAATTCACAATTGGTAATGAGTAGGACAGCTATGTATTTCAATTACTAAATTGAACCCAACATAAATGACCTCAATTCAGCAGACTTGAATTAAATGTAGAAAAGCAGGAAGAGCTCAGGTTTTCAATATCTATCAATCATCCATCTATCCTGTTTAAACCTAAGCAACTATTTTTCAGGGCGCAATGTTGGATAAAGAGGATTATGAAGAGACAAAAGGCGGCCGTCGGCAGGTTGTCAGATGCTTCGTTTATTTAGAAACATTGGACCATTTCATCATATTTCTGATAGTCTGAAAGCAGAACCTTGAATGATCCGCTGTGCCTTTATGTATTTCTTTTCCCCAGAGGAGGAATAGCAAGGTGAAAATCAAGTTTGTGCCACAAAGAGGGTTTTCCATATCTTTAGAAAAGGTAGAAAAAAAACACCTGCTGTACTGATTGTATTGCTTCTTTAACAACAAAAAATGACCTCCTTTCACCTCATCAATCTCTTTTCAACAGCCACATGATGAACCAAAAGGAGCTCATGGATATACTCCTCGCAAGGGCTCAAAGGTATGACTGGAACTTGTGAATGGAATGTTTGCTTAAACTGCGTTTGTCATGAGGATGCCTGAACTGGGCCACATGTTGGTGATTTTCATTTTTCTTTTTTCACCCCCACAGGACAAATCGCTTGATGATTCTGGAGCGCATGGCTACACACCTCGTGACAAGTTCCAGGTAACGTTAAGTTTCACCAACAACAACCTGCACAATCAGGCTCTGATGTGCGGGTAGATATGTCGACTTGAGATAACAGTTTGATATTTTTGGTCCATTTCCCAGAGTTTACAGTACTTGAAGTGCTTTGCGAAAGTATCCACACCCCTTGAGCTGCCTTACATTTCTTCTTGAGACATTTACCTAAATGTAGTGAATAATTATATTCACCTCCCTAAATAAAACCCGATGCTACCAACTGCCTTCAGAAGTCAGCTGAGTGTTGACAGGAAAACTATTGGCCCACTCCCTAAATCTTATCTGAGCTTATGGAAGAGTAGCAAAATTGCACCACAAGAACACCCAGCTAGTTTGCCACAAGCCATTAAGGGACGACCACTAGAACTCTGATCAAATGAGACCAAAATTAAAGTCTTTGGCCTCCGTTCTATGTGGTGGAAAAATAACACCCTCATGTGTGTGGAGGACTACGGGGGTCATTGGAAAAGCAATGCAGTATTTTGACGATGAGTGCTTAATTGTGAATAAAAAATATAGATTGCTAAATATAATTTCAAATTCAACAATTATTCCATACAAAAAACTGACATATTTGAAAAGCATTTTGTAATTACACTTTTTATTGAAATACTAAGGATGGAGGAATTGCAAATTGTATTTATTTGATTATTAAATACTGTGATTTGAAAACGTTTTTCAAATACTATTTCAAAATGGAGAATTAAATAAAACAATTAATAAATGAGATTGTAAATATCTTTCCTT
Source organism: Valencia hispanica (assembly GCA_963556495.2). Classification (NCBI taxonomy): domain Eukaryota; kingdom Metazoa; phylum Chordata; class Actinopteri; order Cyprinodontiformes; family Valenciidae; genus Valencia; species Valencia hispanica. The sequence goes on along the minus strand of OY747714.1, from coordinate 14,003,606 downwards.
TTCATACACTTAAAAAAGTTATTCCCTTTTCTACATCCGTTTTCTCTTTCTCTCTCACTCTCATTTTCAAATCCTTTTTGCGATTGCATTTCCTAAATGGTTTTCCCTCTCTTTTAGCATTCCAGTGACACTCCTGGTGCCTGAGCACACTGAAAACCAAGTTCAACCAATCACAGCTGCTCCTCGAATGTAACCAGCTCTCTCATTGGTTAGACAGCCAGATTTGCGTGGACCTTGCCGAGCTGCACAGCTTTAGGCACAGTAGTCCTCAATACATGTGAGCCCAAAACGAAAGCTTAGTAAACCCTAGTGTTGGCAAACCTTTACCATAGATATGGCAGAAGATCAGAAGCATGTGACTTCACTTGGGGTCAATAAGATGCCTTTGTGTGCCAGAGATCACAAATCAAACCTTGGAACCACCAGAACGAACCACCCTTTATTAATGTTTTCAGCTACATGCTGATAAGACTATTTTAAGAGTTTACAGCTAGATTTAGTTAGAAAACAGTTACTGGTACATGGATTCTGTTTCTGTGAGTGGTGAGGAGAAACATGCATCTGTTTGCATTCAACTGCAGCAGCCTTTACCTGCGAGGCTGTGAAAATTTAGAGTTTAAGATATATGGGAAGTGAGGGAGAAGCAGTATTAACAGCTGATCTGTCCATTTGACCTTTCCCTTTCATTGCTATAAGTTGGTCCACTAAAAAGCTCAAAGAGACGACGAGACTTTTAAGCAGTGAGTTGGATTGAACCAACTCTGGGGATAAGGGGCTGGATCTAAAATTAAGCAATTGTTTCAAATTCATCTTTTGCTTCTCAGTTTAAAAAAATAAAGATAACTAACAGACTTTTGTGGGACTGAGAAAAAAGGGAAAACAAACAAGTTTGCACCCCTACTTTAAAAAATGGGGACACAGTTCCTCCTATTTGCTCCATTGTTCAGGCGCCAAAGATTACATTAGTCAAATAGTGTGCTTGAAGCATCATGCTGTGGGGATTCTTTTCTTCAGCACCAAAAAGGAAGCTGGTGAAAATTGATGGGATGATGGGTGGAGCTAAATACAGAGCAATGCTTTAGGAATACGTGTTACAGGGTGTAGAGGAGTAAGTTTCTGGTGGTCCACCTTCCAGAATAACGACCCTAAATACAGTGAGAACATAAGTATTGAACACCCTGCAATTTTGCAAGTTCTCCCACTTAGAAATTATGGAGGCGTCTGAAATTCATAGTAGCTGGATTTCCACTGAGACAGCATTTTTTTTTAAATTCAGGAAATCACATTGTCTGATTGTTGAAGAATTTATTTGTATTTTATTACTGTACCTGTTACTCTGCCTTTAAAATGCCCACCTCTACTCCACTTATTAATCTAAAGTAGTAGCACCTGCCTGAGCTCATGCTTTGGGGCTGCTTTTCTGCGTTGTGTTCTAAACCAAAGGGGGGCCCAAGTGCAAATAGATTGTGAACCACTGCTTTAACAGATGTGTTCTTAAATATCCAAAACAGGATGGTTGATATTTTACTTAAAACTGAGTGACCTGCATCATATCAGTGTGACCTAACCAAATCTCATTCCTGATATGAGCATGGCGGGCGGGGAGAGCATTATGGTTTACAGTGGCTTTGCAGAGAGAGGTCCCACTTATTGTTTTCCATAGTATCTTATTATTCTTACAGTACCTTTATGCTATCTTTGTTTTTTGTTTTAGGATGAGGATTTTGAAGATCTTGAGGAAATGGAACACCTCAGTCTTTACTCTGCTAAGGTAACATATTTTTATCAACAAGATACCATTCAGTGTTTTGACTGACAGTCTACATGAGCATATTTTTTTAAATGTGTCAATCAGGCTGCTATCATGGAGGATGAGCTGCAGCAGTCTCAACGTTACTCACCAAGTCTACCTGGAGACGATGGTGTCAAAGCAACCAAAGAGCAGAAACATGTAACTTTGTCTTTTTTTTGTTATGAAACACTTTCAGAAATACGGCAAAACGAGAGTTGATTATAATTGCTTTAACTGAAATTGTACATGTGCGTATCTTCCTAGCACTTGTTGCTTTAAATACTAGAAAGTACAAATGGAAAATTCTTTGTTTCTAGCAGAAAAAATCCAAACATAAAGTTGATGTGCCGCTTAAATCAAAGGCATCACACGGGCTGAATGAGGTTAGTGATATACCTCAGTGTATTTTCAATGATTAACAAAGAAATATGCTGCATAATTTATTCATTTGACTTTATTACTGGTATTTCTGCTTTCAGGAGGACTCTGATGATGATGAAATGACAGAAAAAAATATGAAGATCCTTAAGGAGGAGTTTGAAGATCCAGATGAGATTGAAATGCTCAAAACGGTATTCGTTGTTTGCACTCACTTTATTCTAGACTTAAGTAGTTGTTGGTTTTAATCACTATAAACTTTTGAAACCCTTTCTTATTTCCATTAGAAAAAGCATCTTAAACTTAAAATTCCCAAAAAATACATGCGCAAGGTAAGTGTTTGACCAGACCAGAGGAATTATTACTCATAGATAAATTTGTGGAACATTCTCAGGCTTTACTGTTTCTTAACAGGGCAAAAAGGCCAAGAACCAATCAGAAGCTGCATCTGATGACCACCTCTCAGAAGCTACTCAGGTAATTTTGCATTTATTCAACTGGAAATCTGTTAAAAGTGCTGAAATGCAACAGTCTGACACTGATTCTGTGACATCAGTTTGTTGTTTCTGATTATAAGTACAGCTGACTATAAAATGGCACACAGCAACCCGCCACACTTCTTGGTTAAAGAACACTTGAACTTTATTCAAGTGTTGTCACATTGTAAACTTGTTTTGTTTTAGAATGAATGTGATTAACGTAGTGTGGAGTTGTGAAGTAGAAGGAAATGCCATGGTTTTCAAAAATGTGCATTTATAATCAGCCCTTCTTGACTCTTTACAGCAGGGTAATGTGTTAAGCTCATTTACCATCATCGGGTGGGGGGAGTGAAACCCCGGACAACCGCATCGAGGACTGAGGCCTCTGAACATTGGGCGCCCGCCTTAACCACTGCGCTACGCGACGCCCCATATGGCCATGTCTTTATGTTCTAAACTGTTCCATGCTCTCTTCATTTTCTAGCTCTTGGTTGATGTTGGAAGCCAGTTGTGTAAGATTTGGTTTCGGGGCAATGGAGTACAGGATTAAAACAAACTGTGCTTTACAGATTTTAATTTAGTGAAATTGGTTAAGCTTTTTTTTAAATCTATTTCACAATTGAAGTCTTTGAGTTGGTCTACAGCAAAAAAAAGTTAACATTTGTTTTAGTAAAATGACCACGTGTAAAGGTTCCTGTGGTATCAATACTTTATCACTGTACTCTTATCTTTGGTACTTCCCCCTATTTTTCAGCATTCACTATCATGTGATGGCTGTACACTAACAGTGTTGATCATCTTTAGCTGCTGATTATCAGCTTTAAAACTTTCCACCTGCTCTGAACGGATTGCTCTCAGTGGGAATCTTGGCTTTTATCATTCAGCCATTCACAGAACTATGAAGACACCCCAAATATTTTATGTGAAATGCTTGGGATGTGAAAGTTAAAAGAAATGGGACACCTATTACATAATATCAAGCTTTAGTCAAAATAAATTTTTATTGTAGCAGAAGAGAGAGTTAGAAGCATTGATACAGAAAGACACTCTGGCATTATTGATCCATTAAGCTCTTTGATGTCAGCGGACTAATCCCTGAAATCATAAGCTGTTGTTTTTGCCTGTTTGTTTCCCTTCTCAATGGCTCCTTGACACATCCCTGCAGCATGTTACTTGACTGGTTTTAGCTGCATGCTTTCTTTGCTGACGCACCAGCTGCTAAAAAAGGTTTCATGTGAATAAAGGCCTAAGAATTGGTGACTTTAATGACTAAGCTGTAAGAAAACAGTAAGGCATGTTACAAGCACTTCCTGACGTATTCACCCCCTTTCCCCTCCCTCTCATTCAGGCAGCCTGGGTGGCTGCGCAGATGGACGAGCAAGCTGTAGCAGTTGAAGAAGAGGATGATGAGGAACAGGGGGTCAGTTTCTTTGGTTTATTTTTAGGAACAAATTGACTGTACCTATTTTTGCTTTTTATTCATCACACTTCAGTATTTTAGATCATCAAACTAATTTTCATGTTTGATAAATATAACCTGAGTAAATATAATGAGCAGTTTTCAAATGTTTTCAATGGGGAAAAAGGGCCCAAACTGACCTGTTCCTGTGTGATAAACCAATCACCCCCTAAGTTACAGTAAATCTTAATTTAGCTGTGGTTAGCCACATTTTTAGTAAAGTTTTACTAGATTTCAAAAAGCAACACGTAATGCCCTGGTGTGAAGAAATTCAAGAACAGGTGAGGAAAAAGTTGTTGACCTCATCATTCTGGAAAGGGTTACAGAAGGTATTTCTAAGGTTTCGGGGCTATAGCAAACCAAAGGGAAAGAACCACAAATGGAGAAAACCACGAAGGCCTTCAACACAATTGTCAAAAAACACAGAGCCCAAGACTTCTGTGAGAATATTCTGTGGACTGACAAGACAAAGGTGGAGCTTTTTTTAAGGTGTTTCTTGTGGCTTATGGTGGAAAAACTAACTCAATATTTCAGGTGAATATTATTTTGTGGTGTTTGTTTAGGACCTGCACCACTTACTATAATGGATGTAACCATAAATTCTGCTGCCTTGCAGAAAATCTTGAAGGGATTATTTCTGGCCATTGCTTTCTGACCTTAACCTCAAGCTCGCTTGGTTATTGCAACGGCAATATCAACCAAAAACCCCCTTTGGTCCACCGCCAAATAGCTAAAAAGAAAGGGTTTTGCAGTGACCTAGTCAAAGTCTGTGCTTAAATATGATTTAGATTCTGTAGCATGACTTTAAACCAGTGACTCATCCTCAACACTCCACTGTGTCTGAATTAAAACAATTCTACTGAATATTTAGCTAAATTCATTATAGTGGGCTTGGTTGGTTAGTGGACCTCCACCATAGTCCCTGTCCCGGAGAAGCCAAGGATCACTGGACTTAATGACTACAGACCTGTGGCTCTGACATCTGTGGTCATGAAGTCATTTGAGCACCTGGTTCTGTCCTATCTCAAGACCCTCACGGCCCCCATCCTGGACCCTCTGCAGTTTGCATACAGAGCCAACAGGTCTGTAGATGATGCCATCAACTTAGCTCTTCACTTCATCCTGCAGCATCTGGACTTCCCGGGAATCTATGCCAGGATCCTGTTTGTGGACTTCAGCTCTGCCTTCAACACCATCCTCCCAGACCTTCTCCGAGGCAAGCTATCCCAGATGAACGTGCCTGATCCCATCTGCAGGTGGATCACTGACTTCCTGACGGACAGGAAGCAGCATGTGAGGCTGGGGAAGAATGTCTCGGACCATCAGCACCGATTCCCCTCAGGGCTGTGGTCTTTCTCCTCTGCTCTTCTCCCTGTACACCAACTGCTGCCCCTCCGACCACCAGACTGTCAAGCTAATTAAGTTTGCAGATGACACCACCTTTATTGGACTAATCTCGGACAGGGATGAGTCTGCCTACAGAGCGGAGGCTGAACGTCTGGTGTCCTGGTGCAGCCGCAACAACCTGGTGCTAAACGCCCAGAAGACAGTGGAGATTATTGTGGACTTTAGGAAGCACACAGCCCCACTCCCCCCCCCATTGTCCTGACTGACACCCCCATCACCACTGTGGACTCATTCCGCTTCCTGGGTACCACCATCACCCAGGACCTCAAGTGGGAGCCCACCATCACCTCAGTCATAAAGAAGGCCCAGCAGAGGATGTACTTCCTGAGGCAGCTGAAGAAATTCAACCTGCCAAAACGGATGATGATGCAGTTCTACACAGCAATCATCGAGTCCATCCTCACCTCCTCCATCACGTGTTATGCTGGCGCCACCATCAAGGACAAACAGAGACTGCAGCATGTTGTTTGCTCTGCTGAGAAGGTGATTGGCTGCAGACTCCCACCTCTGCAGGACCTGTATACCTCCAGGACACTTAGGCGTGCAGGTCGGATCACAGCCGACCCTTCTCACCCTGGACACAGACTGTTTGACCTGCTCCCCTCGGGCAGGAGGCTCCGGTCCATTCGGACCAGAACCTCTCGCCATAAGAACAGTTTCTTCCCCTCTGCTGTTGGACTCATGAACAATAACCCTAAGACTGTTCCCACCACCCGCTCAGTTACATGACCCATATTGTGGTTTTTTGCACCTGTCTGATTTGCACCGATCGTTACCTGCACTCATGTATATATCAATCTGTTTAGCATATTATATTTTTATTTAACTGTTTGTCTGTTTATTCTTGTATGTTTGCACAAAGTACCGCAGCAATCTCCTAATGGAAACCTAGCCAACATTTGGCAATAAAACCCTTTGATTCAGATTGGTTGCGGTTACCAGGTTTACTGGCAATTATTTTTATCCAATCGGGCCATGATGGTTTCATTTGAAAACTGCATTTTGTATTTACTTACAGAATCTTTGTTTGTCAGGTATAATTTGAGCTGAAACAGAAGAAACTGATTTTAGGGCAAATATTACTTCATAGCACTTTGTGTTTGTCTTTAGGACACGGACAGTCTATTGGAGTGGTGGTACACAGTAGAAAGTGAGTGAAAATCTGATCCAATTCTAAATCAAATGAACAAATGAGTTGTACTGAATGTGTATTCACCTGTCTTCATTTCAGAATGGGATGAACTGCCATCAGATGAAGAGGATGCAGCCGTCAAAGAGGACGAGTCAAAGTGCGCCCATTTGTTTATACCAGCAGTCATTCTGAGTCGAGTGATTGGTTATTATGAGATGCATTTTAAACCACTTTTAATTCTTTCAATTCGGTCTATTGATATAGTGCCAACTCGCATGTCATATCAAAGCAGTTTAAAAAAAATAAATTAATTCCAAATGTTCATCCATTCCAATTGATCACAATTATCAATGTGGTCAAGTTAAGTTTTTTTCACATTGGATTATGAATAACTGGGTACAAGGATCAATTTACAACAGGGTGGAATTTGCCTTTTAGAGTACCACAGAAGCTAACGGAGAACATATTTATGATGCTAGGATTGATGCTGTTCACCAGTTATCAAATGCTCTGCCCTGTACCCAATATAATCTGCTCTTTCTGTAGTAAAACGGGCCACAGTAGATGCAGATATTGGAACAACCAACAAAGAGCAGCTTTGTTTTAAATTATTTGGAATAACCAGACCTTCTAAAATCTTGTTTTGATTGCAGGTCATTCACCGTCTTGGCAGAGAAGGTAGAGCGTGGCCTGCGTCTCTTCAACAAGGTGTTCACCGAGCAAGGTGAGGTCCTGTGGGAGGCAATCATCTCGCTCCACGCCCTCGCTGATGACATCAGCGAGTTCCATCACAAAGCCAAGATCGCTGGCATCAGCGGGGGCACCACCACTGCGGTCGGCACTGTGACCGCAATCACTGGCTTGGCTCTGGCACCCTTCACCTTCGGAGCCTCTCTGGTAGTTGCAGCTGTGGGGGTAGGGGTAGCAACAGCTGGTGGGATCACTTCTGCCTCCGCAGCCATCTCTGATAACGTTCACAACAAGAACGATCGCAAAAAGGTAACGTAGGTTTTTGATGGAATGAGACATGAGGATGACCAATGCGGTGTCCATGCGTTTCTCATTCTGTTACCGTTTCTTCTGTGTAGCATCACTTAATGCCTCTTCCCTGTCCTTTATTAGATCGAGGTAGTGCTGCAGGAGTATGAAGACCGACTGCTGGAGATTTCAAAGATCCTCCACTTCATCAATCAGGGCTTGTACAGACTGCGTGGCCACCCTTTCCTCCGGTCCGGCACCCAGCACTATTCAGAGGACTGGGAAGTTCGCAAGGCAGTCCAGATGATCAGCATAGTGGATTCGCCTGTGATGAAAGCGACGGAGATAACGGACGATGCTGTGGGCTCCCTGCAAGGACTCTTCAAAGGTATGGACAATTATTTTGTCAAGGAAACCAGAGAGCTGAAGAAAGGCTGCAAGAAAGAGATTGTGGGAGAAATAAGAAAGGTGGCGAATGTACTGAATGACTGCATCGTGGAGCTGAATGCCATCAGAGAGGACCTTCAAGAAGCTACTGGACAGGTGTGAACAACCTTTATGATCTCCCTGCACATAGATCACCCCTGACATCTTCTGGCTGAAATGGAGAACTGCAGCTTGAACAATTTGGTGTTTGAAGCTTGTCTCTTTTCCTCCACATTTTTTGGAAACTATCCCACCTCTGAAGCTAATGATGATTTTGTTGAGATTGTGTCAGAAGTGCTAACTTATATTTGGAGCTTTTAATCCTGCACATGAATTTTGTATTTGTTTAGAAACACTTTGAACAAGGAACCTTATCTTTGTGTTTTAATCAACCTTTAGGTGCATCAACCTGTTCTGTATAAATGTCACAGTGGGTTTACTTTGTTGGAAGAGTTAGTTTGAAATTGGGCTATTCACCATACCTTAGAATTGATTCTTTATTAAAGACTTCATGACATAACAATTAAATATAACTTCCAAACATGTTGAACAGAGAAATATAATGAATTTAGTAATTCCTGAGAACCAGAGGTGTCGGATTTGATCAGACTGTTACTGATGCAGGTTAAAGGACGTTGGACTGTATATTGTACTTAGTTTTAATGTTTTAAACTGTAAAAAAAAAGAATCTTACTTTCATAATCAGTGTTTATAGATACACTTATCGGTCTAACCTATACATTTTTTTTTTCTTTGAAATATGACTTGTATTATATCTTGTGATTCACAGCAGTACAGGAAGTGACTGAGTTGGCTACTTAAACTGCCCTGTCTCACTTAACCTTCATATTAATACGGTTAATTTCGAATGAATGCAGAGCATGTATGAAAATCATACCGATGACTCATTATTTTATTGTTTATATGGAATCACTTAACTGCTACTTTACCAAGCGTTTCCCCTAACAACACTTAAATGTAGACATTATTTAACATTTGACACATCCAGCTTTTATAAGCCACTTCCAGCGTAATGCTGCGGCCTTTGTTCATATTTTCTTTTGCGTTTTTTACATGAATTAAATGTACTTGTACACATTTTAACTGCTGTTTTACTATCTTCGATTATGTTCATGTACTGGATTAACCCAAGAATAAAAAGGACCTACCCACACATTTTTACCTGGAGGCAAATTATCTATCTGCAAAACAAATGATTTTGTGCTATTAAAAATGTGCTTTACTGATCCCATTTGTCAAATGCATAAAGCTTCAAGAATGGAATGCAAATGGGAAAGGAAATTAGGGTATGAAATATGAGCCACATTTATTTAAAGTAACATTCAAGTCTCTTGGAACAGTACAATGCCTGTTGGTCTATTTATTGTGTAATACAGTGGCTTGCAAAATTATTCGGCCCCCTTGAACTTTTCCACATTGTCACATTACAGCCACAAACATGAATCAATTTTAATTGGAATTCCACGTGAAAGACCAATACAAAGTGGTGTACACGTGAGAAGTGGAACGAAAATCATACATGATTCCAAACATTTTTTGCAAATAAATAACTGAAAAGTGGGGTGTGCGTAATTATTCAGCCCCCTGAGTCAATACTTTGTAGAACCACCTTTTGCTGCAATTCCAGCTGTCAGTCTTTTAGGGTATGTCTCTACCAGCTTTGCACATCTACAGACTGAAATTCTTGCCCATTCTTCTTTGGAAAACAGCTCCAGCTCAGTCAGATTAGATGGACAGCGTTTGTGAACAGCAGCTTTCAGATCTTGCCACAGATTCTCGATTGGATTTAGATCTGGACTTTGACTGGGCCATTCTAACACATGGATATGTTTTGTTTCAAACCATTCCATTGTTGCCCTGGCTTTATGTTTAGGGTCGTCCTGCTGGAAGGTGAACCTCCACCCCAGTCTCAAGTCTTTTGCAGACTCCAAGAGGTTTTCTTCCAAGATTGCCCTGTATTTGGCTCCATCCATCTTCCCATCAACTCTGACCAGCTTCCCTGTCCCTGCTGAAGAGAAGCACCCCCAGAGCATGATGCTGCCACCACCATATTTGACAGTGGGGATGGTGTGTTCAGAGTGATGTGCAGTGTTAGTTTTCTGCCACACATAGCGTTTTGCATTTTGGTCTCATCTGACCAGAGCACCTTCTTCCACATGTTTGCTGTGTCCCCCACATGGCTAGTGGCAAACTGCAAACAGGACTTCTTATGGTTTTCTTTTAACAATGGCTTTCTTCTTGCCACTCTTCCATAAAGGCCAACTTTTTGCAGTGCATGACTAATAGTTGTCCTATGGACAGATTCCCCCACCTGAGCTGTAGATCTCTGCAGCTCTTCCAGAGTCACCATGGGCCTCTTGGCTGGATTTCTGATCAGCGCTCTCCTTGTTCGGCCTGTGAGTTTAGATGGACGGCCTTGTCTTGGTAGGTTTACAGTTGTGCCATACTCCTTCCATTTCTGAATGATTGCTTGAACAGTGCTCCGTGGGATGTTCAAGGCTTGGGAAATCTTTTTGTAGCCTAAGCCAGCTTTAAATTTCTTAGTAGCTTTATCCCTGACCTGTCTGGTGTGTTCTTTGGACTTCATGGTGTTGTTGCTCCCAACATTCTCTTGGACAATCTCTGAGGCCGTCACAGGGCAGCTGTGTTTGTACTGACATTAGATTACACACAGGTGCACTCTATTTAGTCATTAGCACTCATCAGGCAATGTCTATGGGCAACTGACTGCACTCAGACCAAAGGGGGCTGAAGAATTACGCACACCCCACTTTTCAGTTAATTATTTGTAAAAAATGTTTGGAATCATGTATAATTTTCGTTCCACTTCTCACGTGTACACCACTTTGTATTGGTCTTTCACCTGGAATTCCAATCAAATTGATTCATGTTTGTGGCTGTAATGTGACAAAATGTGGAAAAGTTCAAGGGGGCCGAATACTTTTGCAATCCACTCAATTAGTTTTCATAGTGCCTCAAGTTTTTAATTTCTTAATGTACATCCATAAACTTAATTATAGTTTATTAGTATCAATGTGAAAAGAAATTTGCTGTTAAAATGGAAGGGTGATAAATGGTTAAACATTAATAACCTGTGATTTGTGAATGAGATTAGCTTCCTTTACCCAGAAATGCCAGCAAATAGTAAATAGGAGTCAATCTGTATGGAATTTAATGTCCGATTTACTAGATGTGTGGAGGAAAACCTAGCACTGCATATAATAAACTTTATTTATAAAGCGCTTTTCATACCAAAAAAAATATCACCCTGGACACACCATCCCAATGGTGAAACTTGGTGGTGGCATCATAAAACAAGACAATCCTGGAAGAGAACACGTTTGGAGCAGCAGAATACTTGAGATTTATTCTCCTGCAGAACAATGACAAGAAACATCCTACCAGAGCTACAATGGGATCGTTTTAGATCAAACCATATTCAAGTGATGGAAAGTCCCAGTCAAAGTCTAGATCCAAACTACTTTAGAATCTGTGGCAAGACTTAAAAGTCGCATCCAGTCTGAATTTGTTTTTCTTTTTCTTTTTTTTGCTAAGAATAAGCGAAAACTTCAGTTTCTGGATGTGCAAACCAGATGGAGACACACCCTTGAATTGCATTGTTGAAAGCTACCTTGCTTAAAACACGAGTTAAAGTTGGTTCTCCAGAAATATTGTCAGGGGCAGGATAGAAAATGCACACCACATTTTAAGAGTTTCATTTCTTTTAATTGAATCTACAATATGCATAATTGTTTCACTTCACAATCATGCAACAATCGGTGATGTTCTAACAGAAAATCTCTAGCAAATAACATTTGTGCAAACCTTTGCGAGACACCGGGGATCGTCTTTGCTTCTGCCACTTTATTCAGAGGTTGAAAAATGTTTTACCCACTTGCAGCTCTGAACGTGCTGGGCGTGGCACTACTTATTTTCACCGATGAAAAACAAGTTTTGCCGACACGCATTATAAGGTAGGTCACGCCCCCTACAGGTGAGCCCTAAAAAAACGGGGCGAACTCCCCGCAGCTGGGCTGAGTGGGCGTGGTGACCCGCTCACAGTCAGCCTGTTGTTTAACCTTCATGCGGCTGAAAGTTGGACGTTTACAGCCGGTAATGTGACACCGGTTCGGGTCCGCCTCACATTTTTGAGGACCAAACCGGTTTGTCTCATTTATTCGTGGGAGGAGGCAGGAGAAAACGGAAAAGCGCAGGGCTGAGTTGGAAAAGTTCAAGCACTCGCTCGTGTTGTTTTTGTCCGTAAGCCGGCTTTTGTTGACTTCCGTTTGTCTGCTGTCCGCACTGCACGGCTGAGGTAGGCTCTTTTCCCTGCCTTTTGTTTTCTGTGTTGCATTCCGTTGGGTAGAATGTAAAGGGGCGCTACGGAAAGCAGGTTGGGGATAAAAATCCTGGGAGCTGCAGACTCTCAACTCAGATTTCCTCTTAAGTTTCTTTGTTTTAGCAGAAAGTTGCAGCATGATGACGTTATCAGTCAGCCAGATCTTTCACCTCTACACAGCTCCACACAACTTTCCCCTGACGGCCTCTGTGTTCAGTTTGAACTGTTATTGATAGAATCGACGCATTTAAATGCATCAGTGTCTATCATGAACCTAGAGGCGGGAGAAACGGCAGTGTGTGTGTGTTTGCCTAATGTTAATTTTGGCTGTGCTGACGTCATCATGCCATGCTGTTTCAGCCCCATGAACATGTTCAGAAGAGATAAGGCCCCAGGGTCCCAAACTCCTGTGGTACCACCAAGACCCACTAAAGAGGTGAGGGGGGAAAATGCAAGACAATAACCTATTTCTGCTCGTTCTTGCATGAAGCAATCAGGCATAACATTATGACCACCACCCTGACACTCCCGGTTGGTGCTGGAAAGACCCCGAAAGGTGTCTGACCTCTGGTTGCAGATTCGTTGCACAATTTGGGCTCTATGCTGTGTTCCCAGTGGCGGTCCTAGACCATTTGGTGAGCTTGACTGATGATGCCCCTTGCCCACGAAAAAAGAAGTCATGTCCAAAGAAGGCACATTTATTAAGATAATGATAGTATAACAATATAACATGTGCAAAATAATAAATCTGTTCAATAATAAATATAAAATAAATAAATATAAATAAATAAATCTAAAATAAAAAAACACGTTTAACTTGAACAGTAGTGCAACATCTGAGAAAAAAAAAGTATGCACTAAAGAATCCAAACAAAAAATAAACGTTTAACCCAATTTATTTTTATGGCAAAGTATTGTTATGGATAGAAGGATGGCAAAAACTGTTTAAAAAAAATAGACATAATTTTAAAAAAATCTAAACCGCATATTTGGCGCCCCTCACTAGATGGCGCCCTAGGCAAGCACCTATGTCGCCTATAGGAAGGACCGCCACTGCGTGTTCCTTTAAAACATTCATGTGCCCTTCTAGATTTATCCTCAGCATTGTGATTCTTTCCATAAAAGGTGTACGTTGTCTGCACTAAAATGCCTAGGTTGCAGCATCTGCATTTTTTTAGCAGAACATTGCGTAAATCATTATGCCGTCTCCGTTGGCTTGCCGTATTCCCGTAGTGCAACCTGGTGCCAAGTGTTGAACCCTGCCATCCACACATGGCATCTAAAAGCAGGGGAGTCCAACCACAGGCCTCAAGGTCCTGCAGGTTTCTGATGTGTCCTTGATCCAACGCAGCTGATTTTTAATGGCTAAATTACCCTCTATATCTTCAAGTTCACCAGTGGTGTGGCAATGAACCAATCCTTTATTTCAGGTTCACTGACCCAGGGTGATGTCTGAAACATGTAGGACGCCGGCCCTCGAGGCCCGACTTTGGGCTTCGCTGCTCTAAAGCGAAGTGTGGCTCTTCAGATCTGGCTGCTTTCTTCTATTGCTAGATGGTGCCGTTCTGACGCTCATTAGGCCCATTGTTGGCACTTTTAGGGAGTGGACAGGGGTCAGCATATGACCCTAACTGGTTTGGTCTGCAGCAACAAACTTCTGTGTACTGTGTATTCAGACACCTTTCTATCAGAACCATGATTACATTTGTCCAACATTCGATCTTCAGTGGCTCATCAGTTGGCTCAGATAAACACGGGCCAGCCGTCTCTCACCCAGCCGCCGGTTCACCACTGTTCCTGATAGTGACCTCTGGAGACTGCGAACACCTTTTTGGGGACAATATGTCTACTTGCTGCCAAGTGCATCCCACCATTACCCTGTGGCACGATGTGGCGTGAGAAAATCTGAGTTTTTTACTTCACTTGTCAGTGGTCGTACTGTTATGCCTATTCAGTGCATCTTCTATTAAAATGTGTTTTAACTTATTAGGAGCTGGACAACCCCATCAGACACAGCCTAAAAACTCAGGATCCTGAAGCAAATGCAGACCTGCAGGTAAATGTTCAAACATGATTCTGAAGTCGAACCCAGTCACCTTTATAGTCCTTTTTCTTTCTAGGATACCGAAGAGAACACAAATTAGCTCTACCCAAAGAGATATCGCTGCTCTCTAAGCCTTTACTTGACAATCAGCAAGCTGTGTTTTTTGTTTTTAATCTATGGCGGTTTTATTGTGTTTATCCTGGGGAACAGCAGAGAACGGGGGTGATGGGGGGTTGTACAGAAGGTCAACCCCTTCAGGTCTACCTCAAATGTAGAAACACAAAGGTTTCAGTTCATGTGTCATCAATGGCTCTTCGATTTACACAACTTTGCCTTGTGTCTTCTACTCAGGCCTCCTCTTCATCTTCAAATGTCAGTAAAACCCCATCCCCTGAAACAATTGAACAGACTACGGACTCCACGCAGGTGAGTAGTGATGAATTGTTTGTGTGCTTAGTTAAACACACACACATACACACACAAGGATCTATGCTTAGAAGACTGACTAATAATGTTCCCAGATTAAGAGAAAGTCGAATTATTACCTTAGTCCGACTGAATTTGGAGTTTTGAAACGCATGGTTACACCTTAGTGCGACTGAAGTCCAACTGAACTCGCCTTCTATTAATCGGATTAACGCACCCAAAAAATGTGATTAGAAAGCCAAATTTCTCTACATGTAAACAGCAGTCCACCAACCGGAAGAATGCCAGAAAACTGGATTTCTTATAGTTGTGTTGCTAGTTTAGTTAGCCCCTTCTAATAGATACTTTTCAAGATTCGGTGAGAGATATATAAAAAAAGGTACTTATGCTGGCATGTCTTGTTGACATTTGTTAGTTTGAGCCAAGAGACTGTCTACCAGTGTTGCATGTGATTGAGTAATACCACCATAGCAATATTGTAAAACTACAACACTACTCAACTTTACAATTATGGATCAACTGGGGATTTTAATACAGTGCCTTGGAAACAGTTATTAATTTGCAAATAATTAATTATATATTATGAAGCTAGAATGCATCTGGCCATTTTAAATAAATAGCTTTCACCAGTATACTTTTATTGTTTCTAGTTTAAAACCAGGATTTTCGCTTCAGAGTTTAAAAAGCAGACCATGTTGGGCCAATGAGAACTCCTCTGTGTTGATGCTGCAAAAGATTCATTGTAGACAGACCAACAACATGCTTTCTGGCATTTTAGTGTGTTTGGGGACTTTAAATCTGGTTTGGTTAATCTCTCTGAGAATAACCAGAGTCACATCTGTTTCAGAACCCCGGGATACTGAATTGAGTCATGCAGAAAATGAACCCGTTCAAGTCTTCCTCCCAGGTAATTGCAGTCCAGTCTGACTGCTCTGTTTCAGGCAGCAGAGTTGCCACTGAGCTTGTTTTCTCACACAGGTGCCTAAAGCTCCGTCCTCCGACTCACTTGACCAAGAAAGGGTCCCAGAATCACCTCAGGTAGGAACTAACTAAAATGCAACCCAATCTCCTTAAAAGCAAGCTACTCTCCTTTATTTCAGCTCGTCGTTCCTTTTCCCATATTCTATTTAGGATCACACCCATATCTAACTCCGGCTGGGAGCTATAACTCTTTGTTCCTTTTGAACACTGGTTTTTGTCCTTCAAATTAGACCTTTCATAACTCGCTCTCTCCTCGCATACAAACAGTTTACCTGAGGAGGAAGTGACACGTCTGTGGTTCCCTTAAACGACCGGGCCAGACTAAAAATGAAAGTCAAACTCAAACATACAGTTCACCCTTTTTATAAAGCCAAATGTCACTGGTTTTAAAAATGTATTGCAGTTTTATTGAAAATAGTGATTTAACTAGATAAAATCTATCCCTGGAACCAGACAATTTATACATTCTTTATATGTGACCAGGAGACATCACTGTAGTAATAGTGATTGTTATTTATAGAGCACTTTACACCTTCCAAGGAGACCAAAAGTGCTGTACAGGTCAGTCAAGAAAAAACACTCCATAAGAAAAACAAATCAATAAAAGACAAAGTAACAACCAGATAAAAAATGGTATAATAAAAGAATCATCAACATAAGTCAAGGTGGCTGTGCAGTTTCTGATCAGCTAGAGTAAAAAGCCAGGTAAAAAAAGAAGGGTCTTTATAATCATCCAATGTAGTGGCCATCCTTTTACAAAGAGGAAGGGCGTTTGAGAGAACAGAAAAAGCTGTGTCGTCCCTGGTTACAAGAAGAGATCTGGGAACAACCAGGAGCACCTTAGCATCAGATCTAAGTTTCCTCTTGGGAACATGATGGTGCTAGAGTTCGGACAAGTAAAAAGGTGCTAGGCCATTCAGACATTTTAAAAACAAGAAGTGAAATCTTAAAATCAACCCTAAAACAAATAGAGTGATATGATCATGTCATTTGCAGCCTGTTAGGAGGTGGGCAGCACCAGCATTTTGTACTAGCTGCAAGCCACATAACAGAGTTGTCTAATCCAGCATAGAGAAAGTTGCAGTTGTTTTCAGATTAGAGAAGCATATAAACTCAAAGCTGCTTCTCTGTGTTTGGTTCTAATTCTAGGGATGCTGAGTAGATAAACGCATGGATGAGTTTTTCGAGGTCCTGTTACGACATCAGTCCTTTAATCCTGGAAATGTTCTTCAGGTGATAGAAGGCTGACCTTGTTATTGCCTTTACGTGACCCTGGAGGTTCAGGTCTGAGTCCATTACTACACCTAGATTTCGGGCCTGATCAGTAGTTTCTAGCTGTAATAACTGAAGCTGTGTGCTGACTCTTGATCGTTCCTCTTTAGGTCCAAAAATAATTGCTATATAATAATTACTTGTTTCTGTTCAGCTGGAGAAAGTTATGGCAAATCCATCCATTGATTTGCTCGATGCATTTACTTAGGGATTGGATGAGTTCAAATTCACCTGGTGACATTGTAATGTAGAGCTGAGGATCATCAATGATATGATAGTCAATCTAGGCTAGTGGGAGCATGTAGATATTAAATAAGAGGTGCCCCAGAATGGATCCCTGGGGCACCCCACATGTGATTTCTGTTCGTTCTGATGAAGAGTTTCCTATTGAAACAAAGAAGTCTCTGTTCTTTAGGTAATACTCAAACCAGTACTGTATCAGAGAGTCCGACCCAGCTCTCCAGTCGTTCTAATAATATATCATGATCAACAGTCTCCAATGCTGCACTGAGGTCCAACAGAACCAGCACTGTGGTTCTACCACAATCTGTATTTATGCAAATGTCCTTGAAAACTTTGACGAGGGCAGTCTCAGAAACCAGACTGAAAAACATGAAAGCAGTTGGTCATTGTTAGGAAGCTATTTAGCATCTGAAACACAGCTTTTTCAATAATTCTACTGATGAATGGAAGATTAGAGATTTGCCTGTAGTTCTGCATTAACATGTTGTATAGATTATTTTTTTAGCAGTGGTTTAATGACTGCTGTTTTTAATGCCTGGGGGAAGACGCCTGACAGGAGGGATGAGTTAACTATTTGAATCAGATCAGACCCACTGACAGGGAAAACTTTCTTAAGGAAAGCTGTAGGTAGGATAGCAAGACAACAAGAGGAGGAGCTTAATTGGTTAATGAGTTCTTCAAGTTTTTTTGTGTTTTTTTATTTTTTATTATTTAATTCATGGAATTTGGACATTTTTCTACATTTGTGTTAGTTGGGTATAACAGTCGGTTCGGTGCTGCGGTACAGACCGACCGTCTAATTGTTACAATCTTTTCAGTGAAAAAGCTGGCAAATTCATTGCAGGCCCCGGTAGAGTTTAGTTCAGGGGCTGCTGTCATTGGAGGATTTCCACTGTTGCAACCAGAGTCCGTGCATTTTTAATGTTTCTGTTAATGATTTCAGAGAAGAAAGATTCCCTAGCTTCTTTTAAAGTTAACTGATATCTATTCAGTCTCTCTTTGTAGATCTCGCAGTGAACCTGGAGTTGAGTTTTCCGCTATTTTCTCTTGACTCGTCGACACTCCCTTTTGTTCACTATGGATCGTAGATCGCTTGTCCATGGAGACTTCTCTCTACCTTAGACTACTTTCATTTTAGTTGGAGCAGTGGAATCAATGATGTCTGAGGCGAAATTATTCACCAGCTTATTTACTGAGTTGGGAAATGAGTGGGATGTGGTGGAAGGGTAAATACATTAAAGTTATCAACTGAACTGTCCCCTAGAAAATGCTTATTTTACAGTTATCTCACTGTGGCTAGATAGTTTAGCAGAGAGGGTACTTTCAAAGAAAACACAGAAATGGTCAGATGATTCAATTTCTATCTATCTGTCTGTCTGTCTGTCTATTCATTCTACAGATTTTCTCTTCAACCATTTATGGAGCATGTGAAGTCTACTGTACCTTTCATCATTTCCTTCAGGGACTTGTCCACTGATAAAGATGTTTATGTTAAGTCCATCAAGTCTCTGTAGCAGATCAGAGAAATCTATTTTCAGAATCTCTGATTGTTTCTTGGGTACATCAGTTGCACCTGTGTGGATAACAAGCTTTTCCAGTTTAGGATGTTGTTCTAAAATTGTCTGGATTTGTTCTGATATTTCTCACTGTGTTCTTGGGGCAGCTGATAACACTAGTGTTCTGGCTACAAAAATCCTTGATACCATTAACTGATCCATCATGTGTGATGAGAAATTTTGCTGAGGGTTCTTCCTTTATTATGTGTACACTTCATATGGATGGATTTCTCCTGGTGACCTTGACTGGTCCCGGGGGATGCGTCGTCTTTTAGGGAACTGAGAGCTGCGAATCTGTTTCTCAGCGATATTCCAGGGGGAGTGATATCTCTTGTTTTGGGTTGCAGTTTCTTTTGTTTCTTCTTCCTCGGAGCAGATAAAGCAGGTGTAGATTCAGTGCGCTTTAGAGCCGGACAGTCTTTGTCCAACTGTGAATGGGGTGTTCTACCCGTTAGCCCCCTGTTGGCTGAGGGAGTAGCGTTGTTCTCTGGCTTCTGTGCGAGACTGTTGGACCAAGATGACACCGGGCTGCCAGGTTCTTCCTCCCTGCGTGTAGTCATTGGTTGGTAAAGTTGTCTCATTTCCATATCCAGTGTTTAATTCAAAATCATATCAAAATCTGAAGATGGTGTAAGTTTGTCTCGATTGTTTCAATTCTCTGTAGCAGTTTCTCAAAGTCCTCAGCTGAGCAACACAGCTTTTTGGTAATCCACAGTCCACAGAAAATAATCCAAAAAAGGGACCCGGTCTATTACAGTGACTCAAGAGGCTGGGTGTATAAAGTAACTAAGAAAAGAGAATAAGGCGAAAGATCTGGAGAGGATTCTCCTTCTGGCCAAGTACAGCCTATGTGTTTGAAGTAGAATTATTTGGCTTTTTGGGTTATAAAAAGAAATTTAATTTATATTTCTTCATTTGTTGTATTTTTCTGCCCTGCGTGGCAACTGCTAACCTTCTGAACCAAATTGAAAATAACGCATGGGTTTCTTGATAATTTAGTATCAGAATTACACAGGCAAGTGAGTCATAAAGGGGAGCTGGTTTTAGTATGCCCTTGCAAAACGTACAGTATTTTGCAGTCACGTAAGAACAGAGTCTCTATCCACAAATTGCAGCCATTGTGTGTGGTAAAAAATGAAACCAGTTATGAACATCACCCTAAACGCACTGTCCACCCCATGAAACATC
This sequence comes from Valencia hispanica, assembly GCA_963556495.2. Lineage (NCBI taxonomy): Eukaryota > Metazoa > Chordata > Actinopteri > Cyprinodontiformes > Valenciidae > Valencia > Valencia hispanica. Next base: position 13,983,485 of record OY747714.1, on the reverse strand, counting down.
TGGCTGTGGAGATGCTTCTCTTAAACAGAGTGGGGCTGCTGAAGGTTGATGGGGCAGATGAATGAAGCTAAATGTAGAGCAATCCTGGTAGAAAACCTGGTAGAGGCCTAAAAAAGATTTGAGATTGAGGTCCACCTTGTAGTCGGACAACAACCCTAAACAACCAGACCAGGTGTTTTTTTGTTTTTTTTGTTTTGTTTTGTTTTTTTCCCATCCAATCTGACTGTGAAAACCATGAATAATTTGTTTTCTGCTGGTCAAATTGCAAAAATTTAGAAACATTCAAGGGATGTGAACACTTGCCAGTCGTCAAAGCTCAGCATGAATAATAGCCTGTTTGTGAATAAGTTGGGCCAGGATCATGCTGCATGACCAGTGGTTTCACTGGAACTGGCAACTTCCAGTAATAAGATTTCTTGGAAGTGATTTAAGGTAAATGAGCAATAAAATTAGCTGATAAAAGGATAGCGTAACTAAGTAATTCTGGCAGAGCTTGCCCGGCTCTGACTAAATTACTGGAAAATCGAAGCAGCTGACTGAGAAATTTTGGAACATGATGTACCTCACACAAAGTGTCAGTTGTGTTGAGTCAATAAAAAATCTCCTAACACATGAATCTTTCTCGATTTAATCAGGTTCTTGTGACCATCTTCAGGGTTCCTTGAAGATGGTCACAAGTAACTAGTTTGTTTTTGGCTCATCTGTTTGTTTCAGAACCCTGGTATCTTCAAAGGAGCCATGCAGAAAGTGAACCCCTTCAAGTCTTCTGCACAGGTACTGACTGTAGATTTGTTTGTTTACATCCTTAAAAGATAATTCTGTGAATTTACTATTTCTAGACACTGTCTCATCTGCTTACTTCCAAATTCAAGTTGTCAATCCTTTAATCTTTCACTGTTTTGAGGTTTAGTGGCTAGTATTTTAACCTTATAGTATCTTGGTGTCCAGCTAGATCAAGCCTTAAGCTAAAATGTTCATGTTGACGGCCCATGCTCCTATTTACAACAGAGCATAGGCCTATTGGTTTTACGTTGAGACTCTTCTTCTTGAATTCCTATAAAAAATGAAAATGCCTACAATAGTAAGGACTAGGAAAGCAACATTGTGGCAATGGCAGTTCTATTGCAAATTTACTGGGGGCCACAAAAGAATGAACCAAAAAAATGGTAATATTTTATCATTTTAATATATTATGTGAGCCAAAGAGCCATTTATGAGGTTCGTACAAATCTAACAGATCATAGGAACTCTGGAGTTTGTAGATATTTGTGGAGTGTGGCATAGTTTCCTACAGCCATTTCACAAAGTTGGTACGACTGCAGTTTAATTCGCAAGAGAAACCGAAGAGTGATTCTCTGCCATATGCTGGCTGTAGAGTTTTCATGTTCTTCATAAGGTTGCCTTGGAACATTCCCATGGTTTACTTGGGGCCACCTTACTTTCACCTTACGAATGGGGGGCGCATTTGTGTGAATGCCACAACAATTCTCAGATTGTATGTCATTCATAGGAACGCAGTAAGGACACCCCAAGGAACAACTTAATGTGTTCTCCGGCATACTTGCGGACTCTGTATGAATATGGGATTCCGGGATGGTCTCCTGATCATGTTTAATCCTCGAACATCGTATGTTGTCGTTCTGTTGGCTCTATGAAGACTGTTTTCGTGGCAAGTTGCTAGAAAATCTTGGACAAGACCATCAACCTGGCCACAAACTTACAAACACTGGATTCTTAATAGGCTGCATTGTTTTTGTGGACAACTGTTCTCTCTGGTTTTGAATGCTCTGCAGGTGGAAGGATTTTTGCTGATACTTTTTATTTTTGGAAATTTGTTATGATGCATAACCATGGCAACAAGGTGGTTTACAACTGGCAGCAGCTGATTAACATCACAAAAGCTCAAATAATACCTCAACTACACCCACAAAACCCTGATGAGTTGAAAAGAAGACGCCATAGATCCAGAGCATCCTCTACATCAGACTGTCATACAACTACAGAGCGTCTTCAGTCAGAGGCTTCTTCAGATCTGCAGAGCGCTACAGGAGATCATCCCTACCCACAGCCATCAGCATCTACAACAAATCTTTGAAGGAATTTGCATAATGAGTTACAACAACATTTAATTTCCCTTTGGGATTAATAAAGTAATTTTGAATTTGAATTGAATTGAATTAAGAAAGCCCCAGGGAATGGTCCAAAATTATTCGATGGGTGTTCGCAACTGCTTGTACGGGTCATTGGGACCAAGCCTTTAGACAATGTTTGACAATGCTTTCTTGTTCAGAAAATCTGGCTCCATCTTGCCATGTAATTGAGTAGCCCTGCTTTAGACCATATATGGGCAGCATGTCCTTAGGCAGGCAACTAGTTTAAGAACTCATTTGTTCACATTTCTAACTTAACAGAATAGCTAAAGCTCGGTTGGATTTAATAGAAAGTGTCTGTTAACAGTTTCAAGTCATGTCACCATTTCTGAGTTGCCTTAAGGCATATTCTGTCTTAAACATATTTTAATACTTAAAAACCGACCCAAATGTTCAAATTTGGGTTCATCCAACCAAAGTGTAGTCTTCCTCCTACTTGCTGTGTCCTCTGCATAGATTGAGGCAAACTGAAAACAGGACTTCTTATCAAATTTATTAGGCTTATTGCCTAAACCAAATGAATTGAACCTTGTCTTTTTACCATGACAAAGTGGCAAACTTCAGATGTGTGACTACTTTTGTAAGTGCTGGAAATCCCCCATTTTGATCAAAATCTTGGTATTTGCACTATGTCCTTTTTATTTGTTTTTAAGCTGCCCAAAAACGACGCTCGGGGTGATCCTGCAAACATTCATGAGCCTGACGGAGAACTTCAGGACACGCGGGTAAGCTATGTTCCCTCCTGTCTTTTCCAGGTAATCTGTGTGTGTTGAACAGGTTCTAATGCTCCATCATTTAGAATGCAGGGGTGATGACAAGCATGATTCAGAAAGTCAACCCATTCAAATCTTCCCAGCCTAAGGTATTTTTTAAAATCATTTGGAAACTTCTTTACACACAATTTGATGGTCTTTTCTCTGGCTTCCATCTCACCTTCTCGAGGACACTCAGCTTCTGCACAGTGACCTCTCCTCCAGCAGTGGAAGCCTAATGGACAACAACAACATGCCAGAGAAGCAGGTCGGTTTAAAAAGAAAAGAAAAATGTCTTAAAATAATGCAGTTCAACCCTGCTTTTAAATAGGCAGCACTCTAAACACAAAACCTGTTTCTTGAACCCAAAGTTCTGAACTTAATGCCCCATTTATGTTGGGAAATTTATGAAATTAAGTGGCTCAACTAAGGGCTGACAGAAAGCTCTAAAATGGCTGGCACATCATTGTCATCTAAGGGGAAAATTCATTTGAGAAGACTTCTCTGATTTACAGAGTATTTGGAGAATTATTAGTCTAATACTTTTCATTACCACAAGATGGTGCTCAAACACAAAATTTCAAACTAAGGCTTGTCGAAAATGGCTGCTGGATGTTTTTACGGATGCAAATGAATAAATTAGATGACAATTTTATTAATTCAGCTTTTAATGTGAAACTTTTTTTAGACCATTAGCCTCACAGACACATTGTTGAATTTTGCGTTTTTATTTCTGTTGATCTTCATGATTATGGCTTACAGTTAATGAAAACCCCAAATCCTGTTTTCCACGAAATGTAAATATTATAGAAGACGAACTAAAAATAGAAAATCTGTTATGGCTTAACAGTCATTCAACAGGCATAGACACTCCACTAGTAGGGTTAGCCACAAAAGATCATTATTAAAAAAGTGGATTGTTCAGAGTCCTGAATAGAGCATATTAATGTAAAGTTTAGTGAAAGGAAAAAGTGTGAAACAAAGCCAAAATAAAGAGTGGGAAGATTAGGGGGTGAAGTAATCCGACATGGACTGCAGTTGGAATCAGAGGTACACAAGGTACCAAGACAGATGTTTCTAGAACATAGGCAACTGCTCACACATTCCTTGAAATTGAGAACATTTCAGAAGGATCTTTTCTGGGTCAAATGAGGGGAAAAAAGAGACTGGACCTTTCCTCAGTGGTTTAAAGTCCTCTTGTTCCAATAGTGGAGAGGCACAGAATCCCAGCTCCTTGAGGTTCCAGATTGAAGTTTCAACAGTCTCTGATGATTTAGGGTGCCATGTCATCAGCTGGTGTTGGTCCACTGTCTTTTATCAAGTCCAAAATTGGCACAGTTTTACCGGGAAAATGTTAGTGCTAAAGATACCTATATGTACTATAATGACCATGGTACAGTAAACCTGTGCTTGATTGGCCAGAATAACATGCATGGCCTGAACTCCATAGAGAATCTATGGAGGATTGTCATGAGGAGCTAGAGAACCCCCAGATCAAACAATGCCGATGAGCTGAACTCTGCCATCAAAGCAGCCTGGACTTAGAACCACAAGTTTGATTCCATGCATCTCTGCACTGATGCAGTTATTCATCCAAAAGGATCCATCCCTTAGCACTCAGTGTAAATAGTGTGCAGTTGGCTGACATTTCTGGATTAAAAATCTTTTTTTAATGCAATATTCAAATTTCCTGAGGAATGTAATTGTTTTTTGTTTTTTTTATAGTTTTAAGCCATATTAAAAATAAATGACAGCAATACACACTTGATTCAAATTCAATTCAATTCAAAATTACTTTATTAATCCCAAAGGGAAATTAAATGTTGTTGTAACTCATTATGCAAGTTCCTTCAAAGATTTGTCGTAGATGCTGATGGCTGTGGGTAGGGATGATCTCTTGTAGCAGTCTGCAGATCTGAAGAAGCCTCTGACTGAAGACGCTCTGTAGTTGTATGACAGTCTGATGTAGAGGATGCTCTGGATCTATGGCGTCTTCTTTTCAACTCATCAGGGTTTTGTGGCTGTAGTTGAGGTCTTATTTGAGCTTTTGTGATGTTAATCAGCTGCTGCCAGTTGTAAACCACCTTGTTGCCATGGTTATGCATCATAACAAATGTCCAAAAATAAAAAGTATCAGCAAAAATCCTTCCAGCTGCACAGCGTTCAAAACTAGAGAGAACAGTTGTCCACAAAAACAATGTTTCTACCAGAAATGGAAGAATTAAAGTTTTAAAAAAGAAAAAAAAATATGAACCAAAGTAACAGAGCTACTCCAACATGCTGCCACCTTGAGCGGCGCAATTCCGGAAGTTCCGGAAATATTTCACTGTATGCAATGAGGCTGTATAAGTTTCACTTATTTGCATTAATAAAGTTCTGTTTTCAATCATATTCTACTTCCTTTATTTAATAATATGTTGATGTGGATCTGCAACTTGGGGACTATGGTCGAGGCATTTTGGAGGATGGCATATTGTGGTACTTTGATACTCTATTTTTGTTTTATGTTATTTGTGTATGTCTGGACACTCTTCTGGATATTTTTACACTAAAGAGCTTCTTATCTACAGGACTACACCTGTGGATTTATTTCCAGTGTTTGATGCATCTGCGGCGGAGTTACTACAGAGTTTGATCAGGAAAGTAAGATATCAACTTGTCCGCGCAGACTGGCAAGCCACTCTCTCCTGTAAGACTACAGGTGGAGGCGTCTCCTTCTACATCAATAGTGGCTGGTGTACAGATGTGACATTGATTGCGCATCACTGCTCTCCCTCTCTGGAATATCTTTTCATTCACTGCAAACAGTTTTATTTTCCGCGGGAGTTTGCTTCATTCATTCTGGCCGCTATTTACATCCCGCCAGACGAGGACATGCACTGTGCTCAGTGAGCCCTCGCCGACCAGATACTGTGCATGGAGCGGACATACCTAGACTCTCTCATCATTGGTCGTTGGGACTTTTAACAAAGCCAACCTGAGCCAAGAACTTCCCAAATATAAACAGAATTCTAAATGCCCGACTAGAGTGGAGAGGACACTGGATCACTGTTACAGCACAATAAGTGGGGCCTATCATGCAGTGCACTGTGCTGCTCTCAGACTTTCTGACCACGTGATGATCCACCAGATTCCCACGTACAGACAGGCTGAAGCTCTCCAAACTTGTCGTGAGGACTATAAAACTGTGGAGCAACTAGGCTGTGGAGGAGCTTTACACGTGTTTAGAATCTACAGACTGGGATGCAATGAGGGCTGCTTCTGGCTGCTTGGATGAGTTCACTGACACCGTCACCTCCTATATCCAAAGGGGCCAAGTACTGGTTTAGCAAAGAAGGGGACATTGCTAGACACCAGCACTCTGAAAATATGCAGCAGCAGATCTAAGAGAACGACTCTGCCTCTGTGTGGAAATGTTTTAGGAAAATAAACAACTACAGGCCAAAAAAAAACCCCTCCACTGATGTCTTGCTCTTAGCCAACACCCTAAACGCCTTTACTGTCATTTTGATGAGCCATCAAGCAGCTCCACACCTCCACCACTCCCAACAATAGTGACACTATGGACACTCATCCCTGCTCCCCCCACCTCAGAGCCATCACCACCATTAAGGACTTAACCCTCAGCTCCCCCCTCCTCACCCCACACCTGTGAGGGCCTAACTGAATGCCTGGAAAGCCCCTGGCCTGAACGGTGTGTCTCCTGCCACTTTTAGACACTGTGAAAACGAGCTGGTCCCAGTGTTTTCGGGTATTTTCAACTCTTCACTGGAGGCATGTCATGTGCATGCCTGCTTCAAGACCTCCACCATAATCCCTGTCCCCAAGAAGCCAAGGATCACTGGAGTCAATGACTACAGACCTGTGGCTCTGACATCTGTGATCATGAAGTCATTTGAGCGCCTGGTTCTCTCCCACCTCAAGATCCCCACGGCCCCCCTCCTGGACCCCATGTAGTTTGCCTACACAGCCAACACGTCTGTAGACGATGCCATCAACATGGCCCTAGCTCTCATCCTGCAGCATGTGGACTCCCTGGGAACCTAAGCTAGGATCTTGTTTGTGGACTTCAGCTCTGCCTTCAACACAATTCTTCCAGACCTCCTCAAAGGCAAGCTGTCCCAGATGAACATGCCTGATCCCATCTGCAGGTGGATCACTGGCTTCTTGACTGACAGGAAGCAGCATGTGAGACTGGGGAAGAATGTATGAGACTCTTGGACCATCGGCACCGGCTCCCCTCAGGGCTGTGGTCTTTCTCCTCTGCTCTTCTCCCTCAAACTGCTGCACCTCCGACCACCAGACTGTCAAGCTAATTAAGTTTTCAGATGGCACCACCATTAGTGGACTCATCTTGGACGGGGATGAGTCTGCCTACAACCTGGTGCTGAATGCCCAGGAGTCAATAGAGATTATTGTGGACTTTAGGAAGCACACAGCCCCACTCCCCTCCATCATCCTGACACTCCCATCACCACTGTGGACTCATTCCGCTTCCTGGGTACCACCATCTCCCAGGACCACCATCACCTCCGTCATAAAGAAGGCCCATCAGAGGATGTACTTCCTGAGGCAGCTGAAAAAACACAACGGACGATGATGCAGTTCTTCGCTGCAATCCTCAAGTCCATACTCACCTCCTCCATCACCGTGTGGTATGCTGGAGCTACCATCAGGGACAAACAGAGACTGCAGCTTGTTGTACACTCTGCTGAGAAGATGGTTGGCTGTAGACTACCATCTCTACAGAACTTGTACACTTCCAACACACTTGGGTATGCAGGTTGGATCACAGCTGACCCTTCTCATCCTGGACACAGTCTTTTTGACCTTCTCCCCTCAGGCAGGAGGTTCCGGTCCATTCGGACCAGAAACTCTCGCCATAAGAACTGTTTCTTCCCTTCTGCTATTGGACTCATAAACAATAACCGTAAGATTGTTGCCACTACCAGCTCTGTTTCAGTCTCATGACCCTGTGTTGTTTTTGCACCTGTTTGATTATTTTGCACTGATCTTAACCTTCACACATGTATATATTAATGTTTATCCCATTTTATTATTTTTTTATTTATTGCATGCTTAGTAGTGTTTGTTTTATGTTTTTGCAAGGTACTGCAGCAATTTCTTGATGTGAACCTGTTCACACATGGCAATAAAATCATTCTGATTCTGAAACATTTTTTAAAAATAGGTTTTGCTTATTCTCGGCATAACCACTAGGTGGTGCCCAAGGAAGTGATTTCAACACTTATGAGCAGATTTCTTTCATATTTTCAGTATCTTTCTGTTTCTACTGCAGAACCCTGGAGTGTTTAAAGGGATGATGCAGAAAGTAAACCCCTTCAAGTCCCGCACACAGGTATAGATACTAAAAACCAAAAATTAAAAGAGCCTGTCCCCATAAGCTGTAAGGATCAAACATTTGTCACCTTGTCTAACTTTGCTCTGTCCACTGTTTACACAGGGGGAAGATGATGCTTGTGATACTGACTCATCTGTTCCTTCTGACATGATTGAGGTAAATATAGCAATGAGAACAACAGGTGACCTTTTGATTTAGTGTTTGACATCATTAAGCTTTTTTTTCTCTCTGTCATTTCTGGAAAATTAATTTAACTCCATGTACAGGTGCACCTCAAAAACATTCATATGAATATTGTCTACAAGTTCAATATTTTTCTCAATCGTTTCAGAAAGTGAAACTTATTACACACAGTGAGGTATTTCAAGCTTATATTTCTTGTAACTTTAATGTTAATAAAAAGTTTGGAAATGTCAAAAACCTAAAATTCATTGTCCGAGAAAGTTCAGAGTATTACATAAGAGTAATTAAATATATATATATATATTTTAAAGGGTAATGTCAGATCCCTGAAAAGTTGGTTAATTTCTATCCACTCAATACTTGGTTGGGGCTCCTTTCGCATGAATTACTGCATCAGTATAGCGTGGAAGGTGTTGACTGTCTTCTGGACATCTGTCAAGTCAACAGTCTTCTCCATGACTGGGCACTATAATATGATATCTAGCTATCTAGCTATCTAGCTATCTATCTATCTATCTAGCTATCTCACACATTATAATTGCTTCTCAAATTTGTTGTTGCGTAAGATTTTAATTTTGACACACAGGATTTGGGATTTTCACTGTCAAGTCATGATCATCAAATTGACCAGGCTTTAAATATTTCACTCAATTGTGTAATTAATCTATTTATCTTTTTACTTTCCAAAGGGAGCGAGCTGTCCTTTTGTTTTTGAGCTGCACCTGTACACCAAAAGCATTGCCAATATACTAGATGTGTTTGCAAAGATCCTGCCTGTCAATATTGCGTGTGGCTGTTCTGTTTAACTGACGGAGCTGACTCCGTTTTGAATTCTTACTCAACAGGTTGAGGGAGCTATACACAGTGAGAACTCCAGCAGCTCTGAAAGTTTGGATGACAGTGCGATAGAGAGACATGTAAGACGTGACGTACATCTTGTTCTGGGGTGGGGCGTGACTTGTCATCCATCCAGTGTCATGGATGCAATAAACACTTTATCAGACATAAAAATAGAAGTCTGATGTCTCACTACAACAATGCTAAGCATGTTACCGTAAAAATCACATGCTGCTGCTAGTTAACTTACTGGAAGTAACAATGGTTGATATTCTATAATGCTGGTGTTTATTTTTTCTTTTTAAATTATCAGTCTTTGACATGAGGGTATATATATACTATTGAGGCTTTTTAGAACAGTTCCCATTTTGATTAAATGTTCAGATCCTTATAAGTGATGCCTAAGCCTTATTATATAATTTTACATGTTGCTTAAATTAAATTGATCCCATTTTCAACCTATCCAAATACCCTTCCCAGACTATTTGGTACACAGATGCTGACACTACACGTGAGGTGGCCAACCAGCCAACAGAGGCCCCGACAAAAAAGACTAAGGTTGGTCAGCTTAAAGATGTGGTGGTTGACTGTGTCTAATTTTCTTTTGGGGGGGGTTGCCACGTTTCCATAATCAGCTGGCCTGGTCCTCTCAGTCATTGTGTATCCATTATAAAAAATTAGCCTTTTAAGGAATTTGCTAAGACGTCCGCATATCGCAACCGCTTCCAGCAACTCTGCCTGGCCATTGCCAGTACGTACCCCAAGACTGGCACTCTGCTGGTTCCTGATATGGCCCTGGCGGGCTGGCCCAGTGAACTACAGACATGCCAATACTGTGAAGGTCTGGTAGTGGAAACGCGCCTCATGTGGTTTTCTCTGGATTATCGGGAAGAACATCTTAACATGGGAAAACAATTCTATCTGATATTTTTCACATTATCTCAAGAGAACACAGAAATATTTTATGACGGGAACTGTTCGGATTTTGTCAAATCTGCCATTGAAACACAAAATGTACCGCAATATGATGAGGCCTAGTTGTGAAAGTAATATTTGAATGCGTCTTTATCTTTCAGACTTTCATTATCAAAAGGATACTTCCCAAGTCATTTTTTGGGTCAGGATCCGAGGTAAAGTTGAGATTTCTCCTGTTTTTTTTCTTCTTTTTTTGTCATTGCTTTGCCAAATGGCTACTTCAACAACAACAACAAAACGGTTCAGCATTCCAAAATAATGTTTCGACAGGTGACGAAACAAAGTATGAGAGGTGGCGCTAGTGTTGAAATTCACAAGATCTTGAGTATGGCTAAAGCACTCCTAGGTTAAAGAATTTCTCAAAACAGATGAAGTAGAGTTTTATTTATTTTTATCAGACTGTAAGTTTAATTGGAAAACATTCCGGACAAAGTTAAACAGATGTGGGAAGGAAAATATAAAAACATTCTTGACTTCATTGTTGTGGTTTTTAGTGCAAGAATCGACAGTGGGAAAGTGCAAAGTGGCCCCCTATGCCATTGTTTTTATCTTTAGGTATCCATTTTACACCTAGATGGCACAATAATTTAATTTAAATATTTTATTGATTTTTTTTTTTAATCTCAAATCAGCATTGAGTAGCTTAAAGGAAGTATGGAGTAGATGGTCAATACAGAGCGTTTCACATCAGAAGACAATAAGGATACTTCTAATAGGTTGAACACATCAGCCGTGTCTTTATAGTTTCCCAAAGAAACTATAAAACAGACGTCCAGTGATCTGTTCTGTCTTGGCGCATGTCACCGTCACTCCACCAATGTGCTTTTAATTGCAAGAAATTAGTAGCATCAAATACGTACTGTGGAGTTCGTCCTTGTGTTCTGTCCTGAAATGGACAACCTGTAACCAGAACACTGAGGAGCGTAACAACGGTGGGTTGACTTCAACCCTTCACCACCTCAGTCCTTTCATAAAATCCAGACGTGGTGAAGGTGTCTTAATCTCGTCTTTAAAGGAGCTTAAACCAAGGGTTGTGTTTATGGCAATCTGTTGATAAATGTATATAGGTGTGGTGCATGTACAGGTCTGATTTCAGTCTATCACCAATCAGGACTGGTAAGGTTGAATATAAACCCATTAATCACCAGCCAATTTGACCGTTCAGCAACTGTTCAGGATTTTGTGTACTTTTAAAAAGAATTCAAGTATATTTATTCTGCAGTCTTGTCATTTTCCTTTTGTTCTCTACAGGAATCTGCAAATCAGCCATCTGATGCTCAGGCACAGTCTCAGGTTTGTAGTCTAGACAGTTGAAGTTGTAAAGCTGTAGATGTTTTTCAGCCGCTTTGCCTTGAGGCTGCTCTCATACTATTTTTTTTTTTTTTTTTTAGTGCTAGATAGGAAGTGATTAGATTAGCTGCAGCATTCTGCATTTTTGTGACACCGTGAATAAGTTTAGTCCTTTCTCGAATATAACTGCTCTCAGATGGGGTTTTACCTGAGGAGATTTGGGAAACGGTTTGTGATTTTTAGTAACTTCTTTTCCTCTTCAGCTCACACCCAGTTCTCCAGCTTTCTAGAAGCAGCTATTGAAAAGCTATTTCCTGACAGTTGCCCATAATTATGTAACTCACCCTACCACATGCCGACTTATGTAAACCCATTAGAACAATGACAATCTGCTCTCTTCATAAACTGGACTTGGCAATTAGTTTATACATGATTAAAAATAGAATTAATCCTGCTGTTTTTGCTCGCAAAATCACTGTGTCCTCTTTTTGCCCTATCCTGATGAGGTCAGTCATTTACAAGATGCTTTTTAGGTGATCGTATTCCTGTAATGTCCCCACATTTCCTGATAGCAAAGTGAATGTCCCTCACATGCTCTGACGCACGAAACTCTGTTCAATTACATATAAGGCTATAATTCGACTCGATGACAGGGACTATTGTGTTGAAGCCAACTAATTTTCTTTCTTTTTTAAAATCTGAACAGCATAAGTTAGGAGAAAACTTCCTGCACTAAAGAGATCAGATCAGAACATGAAAGATGCGTAAATATGTAATAATGATTGAGATGAAAAATCCAACAATGGTCTCTGCAGAGATATTTAAACTCATTGAACCTAGAATGTATAAATTTTGATTTGGCTGTTGAAGTCTCTCGTTTTTGTTTTTTTTTCTTTCTTTTTTTAAAGCTGAAACTTTGAGCTGATGCTAAGATTGTGGGACACCCCGAAGCAGAAAATCCATGCTATAGTAAAATGAAAAAAGCCTATAAATTGGTCACATCTATTTTGTTGACTGTGAAATATGTTCTCTCCCTGACTAGGAGGCAGTTGAGGTTCAAACACTGCAGCTGGCTGAAGTACCAGTACTCTGTGAAGGAACACAACTGGACCCTCTGGATGTACGCCTGTTTCTTTTGATCTACACATCATGAATTATATTTGTCTAATCAGGCACATCCTGGGACTAAAAAAAACTAACTGTATTTGCAGGACGAGGATGGGCTTCTGTCATGGTGGAAAACTGTTGAAGGTAGCTTTGCTTTCCCTGTATTATTTTTTATTTTTTTGTTCATTGCAACTCAGAAGGAAATCTGCATTATACTCTCTCCTTTTCTCTCCAAGGATGGGAAGAATGGAATGAAGCAAACCAGAATGATGATCCCGAAGAGTATGTCAAAACAAATGAGCATTTTGGATTTTATTTTACTTTAATTTTTAGCTTAAGATTTAAAACAAAGCATGTGAAATGACTCATTTTAGACCATACTTGTTGCTTGAATTGTCCCTAATTCTGATAAGTCATTTCAAATGAAAAATTTCCTAAAACTGAGTCCCAATCCAATTCTTCCATTTTTCTCTGAAAGTCGAAGTTGTAAACAGAATTAGATTTTTAAAAAGATTGGCTACACAAAACAGGAACATTATACTTGGCATATCATTGGCACATAGTGGCTTTGGAATTTAAGCAATAGTCATGATGTTGTGTATATATTTGTAGTTGCCCCGTTTTTTTCCCCCTCTTGTTCTGTATATTAGAGTGGTGGAAGAAGCCGCCGACCGAGTCTTCATGGCCGCGCGTCTGTTCATCCGTTTCTTCAACCAGCGCGGCGCCTCCCTCCAGCACCGCATCCTGGAGCTCCTCTCCTTGGCCGACTCCGCCGACGACTTCCACAAGAAGACGGTCACGGCGAGCGTGGGCGGCGGCATGGCCAGCGTGGTGGGCTCAGTCACCACCATCACCGGGCTCATCCTGGCGCCCTTCACAGCGGGCACGTCGCTCATCGTCACAGCGGTGGGCATCGGCATCGCCACGGCGGGGGGCGTGACTTCGGCCTCGGCCAACATCACAGACACATTGCACTCGAAGACCGACCGCAAGAAGGTGGAGAAGATGATCCAAGATTACCAGGACGAGATGGAGGACATAAAGAACTGCTTGCAGTTCTTACAGGTCAGAACGCGCAGACAAGGTCTCGGCCATTACTAGTTTTTGATTACCAATTTGGTTTGTTAGAAGTAAATCAAATGCTGAATCTCAAAATAAAGACTCCAACCAACCCAACAAATGATGATCTTTTTCAGGAAGGGATGGAGACACTCGAGGAGTGGAACTTTGAGAAGTACGCCGAAAGCATCTCAAAGAAGCACTTGAACCAGAACGTCAAGCACGTTATGAAGGAGGGCGGTCGAGCTGGGAAGGCTCTGGTGATCAACACAGAGAGCCTGATCGGCACCGTCCAGGTACTGAGCGTCGCCGGCGGGGCCGCTAAAGCCGCGCAGGTGATGAGCGTCACCACGGGGGTCATGTCGGGTCTCTTCCTGGCCCTGGATGTGTTCTTCCTGGCGAAGGACTCCATGGAGCTGAAAAAGGGAGCCAAGACAGAGTTTGCTGCTAAGATCAGAGAGGTGTGCAAGGACCTGCAGGACGGGTTGCTGGAGCTGAACAGAATCAAAGAGGAGCTGCAGAAAACAATGGATGGGATAGAGGTGGAGGTGGAAGAGGAGGATGAGGAGATGTTGAAGTCCAATCTGAAGAAGCTTATTGAGCTTGAAGAGTGAAAGGACGGAAGCTAGATGTTTAAACTAAAGCCTCCTGGTTCTAGTAAGCCAAATAACTGAACTAATTCAAAGAGGTGCAGTAGCTTTGGTAGCTTTCCACTCGTTACTGCAGAATAATCTATTTCTTTCTAAAATATTTTATTATTTTCTCATAAATATACTTCACTAACAGTTATTTTATTTTAGAATTATTCTAAACATGGGCCTTTTTCCTCTTTAATAAAAGTTGTTTATTAGTATATTTTCTGTCTGGTTCATAACACAAGGTGTGTGGTAGGTTACATGAGGCCGGAACCAGGCAGCCAAGGCGGACGGTGACCGGTATACATCAAAGAATATTCCTGTCAACACTGCGTGCCCGTATAGTGCCAGCATGAAGGCCTGAAAAAATGTGGAGCGGTTGATCTTAAAAAAGCATGGCTGGGAAGGAAAACAAATGCCAGTCACGAGCTAAACCTTTACAGAAGTTGCCAGCATGAACGGTAAATTAAAACAATCCAAGGAATTTAAATGGCCTTTTCTATAATGCTGAGTAATTACAGTCATTGAGAGCTTTTTGCTTTAGCCAAAGGTGCAGGGAAAGTCTGTGTTTTGTTTTTTTTAATCCAACATGAATCCAACTTGAACACAGTAATGAGTCCGTCATCCCGCTTGCAATAACATCCAGGCACTACGTCAGTAGTTGCTCAGAACGACATAAAACAGATATTTTTATTCAAAGGTTGTCGGAAAAACCCTCAACCTTGAGTTGACCTCTAAAAGAAAACTTGAACTCCAGCACCGCTCCCTTTAGTAGTCAGGAGTGGCTGACTGAACTAGTTGAATGACACTTCACTGTAACAGATCTGGCTTGTTTAGTAAATCGAAAGCACACATAGATGTGGGGTCTCTGGTGTTTAAGGATATTTTCTTGGGCTGAGGTTATCATTACTAGAGCTTGATTAATCGGTACCATGAGTTTTTCTGTGACGACGTATTTTTATATCCATTTTTGTGTGATGTGGTTGTGTAATTCTTAGTCCACGATGTTAGGTTTGTTTTGTCAATGTTCCTTTTTCGTGTTTAGTTTTGTTTTCCCCCTCTCTCTGCCGTCCTGTGGGTATGGAGTCAGACTTCAATGTCTTCCTGTGTTTTCTTTGTTCCCCTTCCTCTCTTGTATTTTCAACTCACCCTCTCTCATGACATTTTGTTTCCTACCTCTCTTCTTCATCTTCCTTCTTTCTTCTCCTTAATTTTCCATCTCCGTGTCCACAACATCAGGAAATAAAAACCCCAACAATTCATAATAAAGATTTTTCACACATAAATCAAGTGGAGGACTATAGCAAAAGCTGTACTGCTCCGCTTGTGAAAGTAAATCTGTTGGGCTTCTACTTGGTACGCAGACACCAATTCTGAGCTCCACACTGCCAAACAGGACACGTAAAAGAAAGAAAAGTAAATCGAAAGCAAGCTACAACTTCTCAACTTTCTGTCTGTTTCGAACTTGACCACAGACTCTGGTCCACTGACTCTGGTGATGACTGATTGACGGAATCTATGAAAATGAAAGCTTTTGTGGTGGTCTCCTAATTGATCTGGGCATAATAGTCTATAAATATTTAACTGTAAGGAAAACAAATGGTTAACTAAACTGTAATTGGTCATCAAAGATATGTTGGAACGTCCAGTGAATTAAAAATATTAGCGTTTCTGAACACCCAGGAAATGGATACGAAGGCCCAATTGGCTACAATAACAGTAAACCAGAATTTAAAGTATGAAACCTCTGGTCTTTACCAGGTTCTAAGATAAGTTCTAATTGTAAGTGTATAGGGACATACAACAGATTTTGAACTTTGATTGTTCAATAAATTACCTCCTTTTTTTAAGTAAGATTACACCCCAAACGCTCTATACATACAAAATAGGTTGAATTCTTTAGAAAGGCTGCACTTTCTTCATACCTTCACTAAATGTTCAAACGTGATGATATGAAAGCAAAAATATTCTCAGTTGGTAAAAATAAACTACCCCCAGCTATTTATATATCTTTGCCATTTATTTTTCAACCTTGGGTAAAAATATTGCAATTAAGTATTTGTGATTGAAAAATAAAAACAAAAGTAGGAAAAGACGGATACCCCAACTGGACCTTGATTATGGGCTAATAACATTAGAAATGCACATAAAGTAATTGTTTTGGAAGATAATGTCCTCTTGTGCATTTTGAAATCAAGCTCCTTTTACGCTTATGGCAAATCTATTTGGTGCCCATGTATTCAACTATTTAGAAACATAAATAGGAATAGTAAAGTACTTTTTATGAACTATAGATATGATCAAATCTCAGATTTTAAAGCTCATTACCTGAGAATTTGTTTTTAGTGTGCCCGGTTTCCAACATTTGTGGTTCCGATCTGTATTTCTTTTGCCAGTTGGCTCCTATGAATTACTACAAGACCCCGATCAAACCTATATAATTCCAAACAACTTCCTGTTATATTTATTGCGTTTACATGAAAACATTTCCTTTAGGTGAAGGCAAGTAGATTGTGGAAAATTAGTTAGAGACATTGGTTTTTAAAGTTGGTACTACAACGTCCCAGATGGGCGGGTCACAAAAAAGGAAAAATTGTTGAAGTTAGAAAAATAACCCCCTTGTCACATTCACAATGTTTCCACATTATTTTAAACCTGCCACGAAGTCATTAGGAAGATTAAGAGCAATCAACCTTGTTCATAAAGGATGGTTCAGTGGCTCCTATGCTAAAAGAGGCTTATTAATGGAAGCGGCCGAGAGTGTGCAGGGTTTGTGTCGTACTAGATCAGGAAAAGTGGCCGTTGGACATGTTAACTGTGTGATGGTCCTATTAATAAAGAGGAGTCATGTTGAAACTATTCCTTAGAGTAGGGAACGTGAAAGTTGTGGTTTAGAATATCTTAAAGAAAGGTGTTGAAAGACAGACTCTTGGATATTCTTATTCGACATACGTACCAAAAGGTAGAAATTGAATGCTTTGGATACCATGCAAAATGAATTTATTTTCAAAACTACAAATGGGGCTTGGACTGAGGTGCAGTGGTTGACACTGTCACCTTGCTGTAAGAAAATCTGCAACTTTGCAGATTTGCAACGTGCAGTTTATCAGCAATAGGATTACCATATTTTGATTTCCAAAAAAGAGGACACTTGGCATTCTCCATGGGGTATATTTTCAAACTTCAGATAGGCCTTCACGAGTACAAAAATAACTTTTAAAATCTCTGAAAATGAATAATTACTTTTCCAAATTATCAGATTTACCAGTAACATTAATAGTTAACTTTTTAAGTCGTACTGGAAAAAAATGAAACCAAAATCAGAAATATTTTGAGAAATTAAGTATTTTCTTTGTAATGTAGTAATAAAAATAAAAAGCAGTAGTCTCAAAAAAACAAAAATTGCCTACTACAGTCTTTAGTTTAAATCCTTATTCTCCAAAGTCAACCTATAGATGATACACACAGAAACATACGCCAACAAAGTATAGGAAGGTTTTTTTCCTATTTTAAAAATAGTTTACTTAAGATTTAAAAGAATTACTTTTTGTATTTCCTTTAAACGACACTTGGGGGTTTTCTTTTTCCCATTCCCGTACGTCCCTCTCTCCTGTAGCCGGAACAGGGTAAAGTGGATACAGATAACGAGTGTTAAAGTGTCGTCCCCCCATGAAGGGCGAGAAAACGTAATCTGCTTTTCCATCATTCAGGTACTTGAAGTTCAAAAGATCTTAGTGTGTTTACCGTTCCTACCTGCGATACTTGAAATAATCTTATCTGATCTTCAGTGGCGGCTGACTGAAATCTTTTCAGAAACGTGGTGTTGTGGTTAAAACACATATAATGCATCCAAACTAAATATAATCTTTTAGGTTTTCTTTTTTTTTTAAAACCTTAAAGCATCCTTTCAGTGGAATACCTGATAAATCTGTATAAAACTGAAGTTACAGTTTCAGTAAATCTTTGTTGACAATAGTTGTGTGTGTGTGTGTGTGTGTGTGTAATGGAGAAAGAATCTGCACTGGCCTGTTTGAGGTGTTTACATGGTGTCCAAAACTATGGACACTTTCCAGCTGAACAGCCTTTGATATGTTGGTTAGACAAAGACGAGCCCTCCCCAAAAAAACTAGTTTACCTGGTTTTAGATTTTCTTTTAAATCTATTTAAATTGACCTGTTTTAAATTAGGCACAATTGACCATCTTTGGAAAATTTGAAAGCAATATAATCACTTTGGAGGGCTTTAGATTACTGTCACCACCGGCAGTGATGACTACAGCAGGAGCTGCATTGATGTAAAGTTTACAGCTTAAACTTTTTTTTTTTTACATCAGAAGATCTTGTCAAAACAAGCTGAACACAGCTGACAGTAAGGTATGAATTATTACTCCAGGCTCATCCTTTTAACCTAGATCATTCATGCAATTCAAACCGTTTAGGGTGAAAACTAAAGGCCTCAATACGGCATTCACCTCATCAGCCATTAAGTCATCTGTGTACGAAAACACCCTGGAGACTAATGTGAGCTCACCTGTCTGACACCCGGGGTGTGGTTCAAACTGGGCCTCGGCAACCGGACAATGGTTGGAGTCACTGCAACAAATAGCCCGGAAGAAACCTGTCTGAATGATGAAAACAATGTGCTGGAATTACCCAAACAATGTAAACATCTATCAGATTGAAATACAAAGTGCCCCGAAGAGAGGTGAGCACAGATGAAGGCAAACAATCATGATTAAACGGAATTAGCATCTGGCCAATAAAAGAAAATCGTTCCACACAGGTGATGTCACAAAGAGAACAAGTTGTTTCTGCTGAAGCAGGTTGTACGACCTGCTGATTTATGTGAAGTACATTGTTCTTGTCACAAACTGATGATGGATTTATACTTTGTGCGTTCCTGAAGATAATATTTATGCTTCACAATCTGCAAGTATTTTTATGACCTTGTAGGTGGAACAGCGTTCCCCCTTTTAACTCGCATACAACTGCAACGTCTCCAGCAGCACCAAGCTGACGGAGACGGTCGCAACTGTTGTGACATCCTAAGCCAAAACCCAAGAAGTGATTCTGATGAGCGAACATGCCCCAACTCAAACAAAGGCAACACAAAGTTGCCAATATATTGATATGAACAAATAGGCACTTATTTTTAAAGATGATGCGTGGTCACAGACCTTAAGTAAATTTAGAAATTCCAAAAGAAAAACTCTTGTTTCTTTTGTGTTTCCTTTGTAAGAGTCACCTGTATGAAAGTGTTAATATTATGACATCAAAAGTCTTTAGTTTAACCACTTTTATTAAAAATAAAAGAATGTAATGACATTTGGGGGAAAAAAAATCACATTACAATAAATTTAAACATAAGATTAAATTGTTTCTTATTTCTAGCTACTTAAACGGGGGTTTGCAACCTTTGCAACCCTAAGAGCCATTTTTGCCTTTGGTCCTGCTCCAGAAATGTTGTCCAGAACCACTAAATCTAGTTGACCCTTCAAAATAAAATAGCTTATTTTGACAATATCTACTAGAACATCATCAAACTCTTACATGAACAGGGAATAAATACATTTTATTTTATGAAACGTTTGAATAAAAAGAATATTATGTAGAAACAGCTTGGAACCTAATGGCAGAAAAATTACTTCACAAAAAAAAAGTATTTCTATGACTATTAGTGGGGAAAAAAAGGCTAAGGCTGGCATGTACTTATTATTTTGCTTTTGCTTTTAAAATTTTAAGTTCCTAATTATTGTTGGCCAAAGATACTAGGAGCCACAGGAGATGGTCTAATGAGCCACATGTGGCTCCGGACCCCCGGTAACACACCTCAGAAATGATCATCCCTTATTTTGACCGAAGTTTCCCGTTTTCTCTGCCCTTTCAGTTTTCATATTCATATATGTCACAGTAAAAACCACCTGGGTCAGGATATTTTGGTAAAGGTAGTAGTGTTGAATCCAACAAAATGGATTAAAAGATGATTCCTATTTATTGAAAAAAGCATATGTCTGCATATTTTATGTAATTATGAATATAAGCAGGAAAGATGGAGTTTTCCGATAAACTTTTTATAGTTGAGGAATAGAAAAAAAAAAAAAAAATTCAGTGTTTGACCTTTTGATTACCTGTCGTGGTCAGTCAAGGGAAAATTGGGCCTTTTTTCTACTGACTGATTTGATATGTCCAAATTTCTGTTGACCTGCAGCCAAGCACATGACCTGCATCTGATGAAATCATTAATGTAGGATACTTTTGACATTAGACAAACAATGCTGTATGACAAGGGTGTTAACGTTCTCACAGTGCATTGCTAAGACGCCTGCAACGTAGACACTTAAACGAATTACAGGAATGCCATGAACCAGTGTTGATATAAAGGCAACCTGTCAGCAAACCACTTGTTTGCGTCAATGGTTGCTGTTCGGCAGGTCTGCCTGGTTTGGCTGATGTTGCTTTGTTTCATTTTCCTGCATAATTTGATGTTGCTATGACAGTATTGGAGTGACGGATTAGAACTGTATGTGCATACAGTCTGAGGTGTAATGACGTGCAAGAATGGCACCGTTACAGACATAACTGAAAAAATGCAGCGGCTTCACAAGGAAACAACAGTACTGAACAACTGGACGCTGCCTACGAGAAACTAGAGGAAGCGTTGGGTTTACTGTCTGTTTTAAAGGAGATTCAGATCAGCCTCAGGCAATCAAGACAGAATTCTGTTTAGATCTCATTTTCTGTGTTTGTTCTCATGTTTCTCGTAGGTGATAAAGCTAGAATTACACTGTTTGGTTTGTTGGGAACACTTTAAGGCGTACACCTAGTTCATCCTGACAAGGTCAAAGCCTCGACCGGGGACCAAGTCAAAGCCCTGTGTTGCATCAACTCGGCTTTTATCAGCAGTCTGGTGGCTGAGAAAACAAGTCTGCTAAGCGCATGATTGTGGTCAGCGACACTTGTTTGTAGTCTTGCGGCAAGCGTGACGAGGATCTCAGAGAGCATCGGCAAATAGCGTTGCAGTTGATGAACAGCACGCCAATGTACCTGCTACGGCGCCACAAAGCCGGTAGTCCAAACTCGGCTGGGCTTGACGAACAGAGAAAACTGAAATGAAAAAATTAGATATAAGAATTCACGACATGCAGTCTACTTTACAAACAGAAAATAGTAAAACCCTGAAGTATTAAAATTTTAAGTTGGCTTGTTGTTGTTTGCTGGGACTTTTGAACCTTTGTCATTTTATATATATTTTGCAGTTTTTAGTCTTTTTGTACCCAAGTTTTTGGGTATGAAAAAAAACACACACACAAGTGTTTCGTACCTGCTGCCTTAGTTCGCACTCGACAGCGAGATGTTTCTTCCCTGTTTTGACAACTGATAATTTATTGCCATTTTATAGCTTGCACTTAGTCTACTCGGAGGTGAGCTGCTTGAGTGAATATTATCTACTTGCCTGAGGTCACTCATTTTTGTTTTTTGTTCCATAAAACGTTCTAATCTCTCGTGCTTAATGCGCAGAACACCTGAAGCATCAGAAAAACCAATTAAAATGGCATGCAAAATAAACTCCTCCACAAATAACATACAAAT
This sequence comes from Valencia hispanica, assembly GCA_963556495.2. Classification (NCBI taxonomy): domain Eukaryota; kingdom Metazoa; phylum Chordata; class Actinopteri; order Cyprinodontiformes; family Valenciidae; genus Valencia; species Valencia hispanica. The sequence goes on along the minus strand of OY747714.1, from coordinate 13,961,546 downwards.
AATTTAAACTGGATGAGAGCATTTTAATCATAATTTATCTGATAGTAGACAAACTGATAGGCTTTGGTTAGGTACAGTCCAACAGGAAAGTATTCAGACCCTTTCAAGTTTTCCACATTTTGTTATATTCCAGACCCATTTTGAAATGGATTCAATTTGTTTTTGTTTCTCATCAATCTACAGTCGTGGCCAAAAGTTTTGAGAATTACATAAATATTGGAAAAGTTGCTGCTTAAGTTTTTTTAACTCTGGTGAGAATGTTGTCAAGCACAAGGCTGGAGATTAATATTTCAGGCTGATTGGGTTAGAATGGCAGATTTGACATGTTAAAAGGAGGGTGATGCTTGAAATCATTGTTCTTTCATTGTTAACCATGGTGACCTGCAAAGAAACACGTGCAGCCATCATTGCGTTGCATAAAAATGGCATCACAGGCAAGGATATTGTGGCTACTAAAATTGCACCTAAATCAACAATTTATAGGATTATCAAGAACTTCAAGGAAAGAGGTTCAATTCTTCTTAAGAAGGCTTCAGGGCATCCAAGAAAGTCCAGCAACCGCCAGGATCGTCTCCTAAAGAGGATTCAGCTGCGGGATCGGAGTGCCACCAGTGCAGAGCTTGCTCAGGAATGGCAGCAGGCAGGTGTGAGCTCATCTGCACGCACAGTGAGGCGAAGACTTTTGGAAGATGGCCTGGTGTCAAGAAGGGCAGCAAAGAAGCCACTTTTCTCTAAAAAAGACATCAGGGACAGATTGATCTACCATCAGTCCTGTGTCATGCCAACAGTAAAGCATCCTGAGACCATTCATGTGTTGAGTTGCTTCTCATCCAAGGGATTGGGCTCACTTACAATTTTGCCCAAAAACACAGCCATGAATAAAGAATGGTACCAAAACAACCTCTGACAGCAACTTCTTCCAACAATCCAACAACAGTTTGGTGAAGAACAATGCATTTTCCATCACGATGGAGCACCGTGCCATAAGGCAAAGGTGATGTCTAAGTGGCTCGGGGACCAAAACATTGACATTTTGGGTCCATGGCCTGGAAACTCCCCAGATCTTAATCCCATTGAGAACTTGTGGTCAGTCCTCAAGAGGCGGGTGGACAAACAAAAACCCACTAATTCTGGCAAACTCCAAGTAGTGATTATGAAGGTATGGGTTGCTATCAGTCAGGATTTGGCCCAGAAGTTGAGAGCATGCCCAGTTGAATTGCAGAGGTCCTAAAAAAGAAGGGCCAACACTGCAAATACTGACTCTTTGCATAAATGTCATGTAATTGTCAATAAAAGCCTTTGAAACGTATAAAGTGCTTGTAATTATTTCAGTACATCACAGAAACAACTGAAACAAAGATCTAAAAGTAGTTTGCAGCAAACTTTGTGAAAACTAATAGTTGTGTCATTCTCAAAACTTTTGGCCACAACTGTAGACACAATACTCCAACACTCCACAAAAAATCAGGAGTGTTTTGTGAATTTATAAAAAATAAAAGTCTAAACTATTAAATTTACATAAGTATTCAGACCCTTTGTTATGACACTTGCAATTGAGCTCTGGTGCATCCTACTTCTAATAATGGTCCTTGAGATGCTTCCTTGGAGTTCACCTGTGCCTAATTGAATTCATTAGACATAATTAGAAAAGGCAGATGCCCGTCTATATAATGTCTCACAGTTGATGGTGTATGTCAGAGTGAAAACAAGCGATGAAGTCAAAGGAATGGTCCACAGACCTCAGAGACCGGATTGTGTCAAGACACAGATCTGTGGAGGGGTACAAAAAAAATTCTGCTGCGCTGAAAGTGCCCAAGAGTACGGTAGCATCCATCATCCTGAAATGGACACAATTTGGAACCACAAACAGTCTTCCTCGATCTGGCCGCCCACCCAAACTGACAACTTTGGGACAAAGGGCCTTGATCAGACAGGTAACCACGGACCCAACGATCACTGTGAGAGACATCCAGAGTTCCTTTGAGGAGATGGGAGAACCTTCCAGAAGGTCAAAATCCTCTGGTCTGATGAAACAAAGAATGAGCTATTTGGCCGCAATGTCCAACGATGTGTGTAGAGGATACCAGGCACTGAGCATGATCTTATTAATACCATCCCTACAGTCAAACACGGTGGTGGGACCATCATGCTGTGGGGATGCTTTTCTGCATCAGGGACTGGGAGACTAGTCAGGATAGAGGGAAAGATGGATGCAGAAAAATATAGAGCAATCCTGTGTGAAAACCTTTTCCAGAGTGCTCTGGATCTCAGGCTGGGGAGAAGGTTTACTTTTCAACAAGACAACGACCCGAAGCATACGGCCAAGAAGACACAGGATTGGCTTCGGGAAAACTCTGGAGGTCCTGGAATGGCCTAGCCAGAATCCAGACCTGAACCCAATCGAGCATCTCTGGAGGGACCTGAAAATGGCCATGCACCGGTGCTGCCCATCCAACCTGGTTGAGCTTGAACGATTCTGCCAAGAAGAATGGGCAAAACCTCAGAAAGAAAAGTGTGCCAAGCTTGTAGGCTCATTCCCAAGAAGACTTCAGGCCGTCATTGCTGCCAAAGATGCTTTAACCAAGTACTAAGTGAATGGTCTTAATACTTATGTAAATGATTTATTCCAGTCTTTTACTTTTAATAAATTTACAAAACACCCAAGACACCTGTTTTTTCTGTGGATTATAAGAGCATTGTGTGTAGATTGATGAGAAACAAAATGAATTGAATCCGTTTTAAAATGAGTCTGAAACATAACTAAATGTGGAAAACTTAAAAGGCTCTGAATACTTTCCAGTTGCACTGTCTGCATTTGTTATTGTTTGTTGTTGTGGATCCTAATTTCCTTTCTTTCTTTTTGACATGCACACACACACACACACACACACAGATATATATATATATATATATATATAGCTGGACGGGTGGTGTTGTAAAAAAGAAAGAGAGGCGTGTTATCTTACTATGAATAAGCATTGCAATTATCCATCAAGATAAACGCAGCTTTTTGAATCGGAAAAAAACATGTAAAATATGCAGCTTGGCATGCTCATAGGACCAGCATGGGAAAACACCAGTTTCAAACAGCTCATATATAATGTAATGCCCGCAAGGAAATAGTTTTTTCAAAACAACCCGTCTGCCATTAAAAAAAGAAAAGAAGAAAATGTCCCCTGTAATAGCTTCTAGACACGTCTTTGTCCTTAAACCTGCCAGGCCTGTATGTGGTCCCTATAATGGTGCAGAAAAGAAGCACTCTTGGGCTTTTAGATATTTTATTCACACAAAAATGCAATAGTGATGTTTCTTTTTTTATTTTGAACCCATTTGCTAAAAATATTAAAGGGACGATTTAGGGATCCTTAGAGACTGTTTCTGTATAAATGAAAGGCCTGAGGTGATCAAACCTTTTGTGTTTTTATGTAATACTGTTCCTTTGTCTATAGGTCCTTAATTCAGCCAGTCACACCAGCCAATCTGGTCGCAGGGATAATCAGTCACACATTCTCATCTGTGTGTGTGAATACTTTAAACAATTTCAGAACGCACCACTGGTACTACCAAATATGAACTGAATCAGAGTTTTTTTGTGTGTGGAATCAGTTAAGAACCAGAAGCAAACACAGTGGTGTAGTGGTTAACCACTGTCGCATAAGAAAAATAAGATATCTGTTGCAAATCCTAGCAGGAGTGTGTCCGTGTTGGGTTTGAATCGACCATCAGAACCTGATGAAGTAGTTTTAGAGCTGAAGAACAAGCAAACCAAGATGAGACAATTTAGCAGGAAAAAAAAAGTTGTACACTGAAAAACAATTGCATTTTCTTCATAAATCTTATGTAAGTACTATGAGCTGAATGGATTGAGTTCAAATCAGCTGAACTAACCGACGGCTTAACTGTATTTAATTGTACAAATTGTCAAAAATATTATAATGGCTTAAAATCGCTAATTCTAAGCAGAAATAATGCTTTATTCTCAGCTGAGATGTAGGGAATTAGCTGAAAACAGATAAAAAAAACAAAAGTTTAAAACTAAAAATAGCATTAGTTAAAATAATGGAAAATATGGTTTGTGAAAAACCGAAGGATTTAAACGATTTGAGTGCGGGGTTGTTTACGCATGGTCTGTGCGAGAGTAGGAGAAACACTGACGTTCTGTCGAATGTGATGATGAGTCCGCTTCCATATTTTTCCATGACAAATAATTTTCAACAAAAGCTCAAACTGTTCCCTGCTTCCCTGTTGAATGACCCGGGTTATCGAAGTTGTTCAACGTTTGCAGAACCTGAAGTGGTATGAAGGTTGGATGTTGCTGCCACAGCAGCCTTGCATATGATGGGCTGCTGATGAGATTTGACTGCAAAGCCAAAACACCTGTAGGTTTGTTGTTTTCTAAAGCTGCAGAATGTGCTCTGGTGGAGTCAGACATGCAGTCTGTCGGCTCCATTTCCACCTGAACAACTGTTTATGGAAATGTTTACATGTGTTTTGTTGAATAACTCTTTGCCTGCGTGTGTAAAAGTAACGCCAACCGACTTCATTTTATTTCATCCTCTTTTAATCCCAATTGACGATAGCAGAACAAAAAAAAGTGGCAAGAGGAAGATTTAAGCATTTACAGTTATTGCTGTTGAAATTTAGCTTCTGAGAAAAAAATAAGAATAGAACTAATATTGTATTTCATAGAAAATCCCCAAATGATTTTTGAGTTTCAAAACCCTCACGAATCAATGTATGAAAGCTTACACATTACTCTTCAGTGGAAACAATATCCTCAAGCATTTCTGCACCATAGGTATAGTCACAAACGTACCTGCTGTCTGTGAAACATTTAAACTTGTTCCTTTTGACTAGTTTTTTCTGTCTCACCGACTGCCTAGGTTAACCATGACCGTCATGATGGAATTTTGTCATTGCGGAATGAAAAGTTTTCTAATTATTGTCACCTAAATTTATTTCTAATGTTTTATTTAATATGCTTTTTTTCATAATCTCTGTTTGTCTTGTCACAGGAAACACTGAGTAGCTGTTGCTACAACTGTGACCTGTAAGTTGTCAGGAAATTGAATGTATTAATGTTAATGACGTTTTTGTCATCTTTTTTTACTTAGAATTTAAGATATGTTTTTAAAGTTATTAAGGATTTTTGGGGAACGTTTTTCCGAATTCTGGCATGGGGTCCTTCTATATGGAGTTTGCACCCTCTCTCCTAGCATGCGTAGGTTATCTTAAAGAGAAACTCCCCCCAAAAGTAACTTTTTTGCTGATAAACTGTATAAATTACTCTCTAATGGTTCTGTCTATATGTGTAGTCATTATCTTTGGTAATTTAGTGCATCTTTTTTAAAATACACATTATCTGACTAAAACCATCAGTGTGGCACCCTCTTCAGGTTAAAAGTCTGAACTACATTTGAATTTGAATCTGCCATTGCTATTGGCTTGGCGGTGATATGTGACATTAGGTGGTACATGTGATGTCAGCTGCGCTGCCGCTGTGGGGCATAAAAGCAGCAGAGTCTCAGCCACGCCTCTGTAGCGAGTTTGCGTTGGAATAGCTAACAAGCGTTTACGCCGTTTAACAGGTTAGCGATTTGTTAGCATAGCATTTAGTTTGAATATTTAGCATGTCTTCAGAATCTCCATCTGTCTCTCAATTCTGAAGCGAAGCTGTCAAAATGTCAGTCACAGCTCAGCCCTCTCTCCGCGCACGTCCCTCGGTCCGCCAGGCCACGCCTCCTATTGGCACATTTTTCACACAGGGAAAAGGGTGGGGTAAGACTTTGGTAGGGGGGTGACTTGTTCTTTACTTTCTCCTAGAGTCCAAAAACAGGATGAGGCATGCATCCCTGATGCTTGTCCTATTTGCACTGGTATTATTTGTTTGCATTTGCATCCATATTTCATTTGCACAGTGTTTCCATTCGTGTTCTCACTCCTGGTAAATAGTCTGTTCTTTTTTCTTAGACACAAATATACATGCAACGAGACACTTTATACTTTAAAACTACCCTGCTCAGTTGCACAGTTCTTTTTGATCTGAGTGGGCTGCTATAGGTACTTACTACACTATTTTTCTGATGCTTTTTATGTACTGTACAGCCTCTTATAGATCTTCTGTGTATCTACTTTGCTGCTGTTACGTCTAAATTTCCCCCAATGAGGGACAATAAGGGATGTTTATATTCTCTGTGCAGGTTCTCTCGTGTGTCTTTAGCGACCAAACACAACAAGAATCAATTCAGGAGGAAAAAAAACAGGCATGACTGGAAGCTAAAAGGATCTGGATTGGGCGGGTCTGACAATGTCCTGGTGAAACCAGGCAAGTACACAGACTGAGGAGGTGACTCCTGGGGTGAACAAATCCCAAAAATAAAACAAGTCGAGACCAGGTAAGAGTAGTAGGCATTAAAGGAGGAACCAAAAACAACAGTTTACTTAAGGCACATGACTGTTCGGGTTGTTAGTCTGAGGAAGCACAGAGTTTAGAGGGTTACAGGGACCAGTGGCAAAAGCTATAAAAGCTCTATCCAATGAGTAGTCTCAGGAAGTTGGCTAATGGTCTAACAGACAGCTGTGGGAATGTGGGCCGGCTGTATTCAGGTTGGATGCATGAAATTGTGCAAGATGTAACCCAAGCATCGGAAAGCCCAACGATCCAAGTCTGAGACATGGATTGCGATGGCAGCAGATGCCGAGGTGGAGAGTGGGCAACTGGGGAGTCTTGTTCCACCAACAACTCTCAGAGTCTACATTTCCAGAAGTCTAGCGGCTGCCGCTAAATACATGTGGCTCAGATATTTCTGTAATGAACTGAAGATATTAAAAAAAACAAATGGAAGGAGGTAGAGTTGAGTGAATGCATTTTAATTAACTTAAAACATGATCAAAACGTCCAAAATTGCACAAAAAACAGGCGACCCATTAGAAACAATGGAACCACGAACAACCGGAACCAACAGGGGGAACAGTAAGCATTAGGGATGACAGAAGGATCCGACAAAGCACTGTACAAAGTTAGCAAGTTTAAATACTGGGGAGTGATTGAGCTGATGTGTTGCAGCTGTCAGGAATCAGAGTCTGAGACCAACTGAGAGAGGATGATCTGGGATAATGACTAAATACAAATACCTAGGGACGCTGAGATCAGGAAGACAAAATCTAAACAGAAGAAAGCCAAACAGAACATGACTAAAATAGGCCAACCAGAAATACTAAACACAACAACAAGATTAACAAACACACAAAGAAAAACGACAAAAGCATGATTTGTGTAAACCCATTTTCAAACTGACCAGACAAACTCCACTCCTTTGTCATAAGGCGTGGTTCAGAGTTGCCTAGGCTTGCCTGTAGGCAGGTGTTCGTCAGAAACCAAAGAACACAATGGGCACATTAAAAGCGCATGACACCTTGCTCCCCAACTGACAAACCAGTTTTATGCATTCTTGTCTGTGGTTTTGTATGACAGCTAATACGTTTGTACATTGCACTGTTGTTGTTTTTTTTGTCACATCCTGAGGCAAAAAGACATCTAGTGTTTTGGCAGGTCTGTGAAAAAAAATAAAAAATACAAAATAACATTCAAAGCACAAATGAATATTAAAAAGTGCTTACATCACGACAGCACTGAGATTTAGGACTGGTCTCAGACTGAAAGAACGTTTTCAAGACAACTTCTGAAATAAATTTTTTTATATCTAACTATTTTGCACTAATATTATCAATAAAATATCATGTTTAGCAAATATGTTGGTCAGTTTATTTTCATTCTCTTTGGAAAAAAGGTACCTCAAATAATAAATAAGAGTTGTAAAAGTATTTTGAGAGTTGTGTTAAACCAACTGCCGGGGTCTCACTTGGCCGCAATAGGAGATACGATAGGGCTGGTCCACCTGAGATGTGGTAACACTAGCAACTAGATTCACTGGATGGCGGAGGTTACAAGGCAGGGCCAGCTGCTGAACTAGTCCATTAATTTCACACAAAACTGTTATCCTGAGGAAAATTGTGCTAATATAGATTGAATTCAAGAGCTCAAACTCTGTCACCATACAAAATGCTGTTTTAGCTTCAATCTCGTTTTGGTGAAACTAATATAATCTATTTTCCTCATCTTGTCAGATGGATATATGCTTCCATCTATACCATAGTGAGTCTGATAAAAAAAAAAAAACGGTTTTACATATTTTTGGACAGATCATTGGGTTTTGAGGCAGTTCCCAATTTTTCACTTGATCTGTGTTGAACAAATAATGACATGTAGAACAAATAATGACAATGTGGTGCGTGGCTCTGTACACTTAGAACAGGGCATAAATAATTGTAGCACATTTTAACACAATTTCTAAAGTATTTTACATATTTTTATGTAATGTAAATGTTTTTTATGCTAAATTTCTAAAAACAGAGGGGATCAATCAAAGGTGACTAAGTAAAATCCTGTGAGGTCAAATGTTTAGACATTTTTTCGAGTCACCTCAAAAGAATGTGACTAACTCATGCCTGCGTATCAGATTAGGAAAAAAATCTACTTTTTTCGCTGATCTAATCTCTGACATATTTACTAAGTAAGATAACACACGTATAGCCATTTCGCTCACCCCCCCCCCCCCCCCCCCCCCCCCTCAACGTATATCGTCCTGTCCCCTCCCTCTAGGACATAAATAGTAAGACAGAGCCAAACAGGTGCCACAATTTCAGCTGGGCATCTGAGGACATCTGAAGGAGTCCACCTGAGAATCATACCCGGGGATTACATTTACAACATACTCTACCTAAGGAACTATATTTTGCATTAAAGACAAGAAGCTCTGCAGGTAGGTAGAACAACTACTGTCTATATGTAAAGAAGTTTTATATTATTAATCTACTATTATGTAAAGAAAAAAAAAAGACTTACTACAATTTCTTTAGAGATTTGAAATGGTAACAATTCATTATTTTGTAATTTTTTTGTTTTCTATTTACACAAAAACAAATAGACAAAAGATTTTATCCATAATACAAATGATAGCTTATTAAAAATCTTTTATTTAAATGAAAATGTCAGCAAGTTGATTATACTTGTGATGATCTCCTTTCCTCACATCTAACTGAAGCAAAATGTCCCTTTATATCCCCTTTCCTTAAGGCATGGATAAACGACTGATCCTCAGTGTTCTGTTGGTGATGCTGTCCTGGGAATTTATGGCCACCTCTGCTCAGACCACTACAGAAGCACCCAGCAATGTAACCACGGCCACGCCGGCACCGACTAACAATGCAACCACGGCCACGCCGGCACCGACTAACAATGCAACCACGGCCACGCCGGCACCGACTAACAATGCAACCACGGCCACGCTGGCACCGACTAACAGTGCAACCACAGCCACGCTGGCACCGACTAACAGTGCAACCACGGCCACGCCGGCACCAGCAAGCAGTGCAACCACGGCCACGCCGGCACCGACTAACAATGCAACCACAGCCTCGCCGGCACCAACGAGCAGTGCAACCACGGCCACGCCGGCACCAACGAGCAGTGCAACCACGGCCGCGCCGGCACCAGCGAGCAGTGCAACCACGGCCACGCCGGCACCGACTAACAATGCAACCACAGCCTCGCCGGCACCAACGAGCAGTGCAACCACGGCCACGCCGGCACCAACGAGCAGTGCAACCACGGCAGCATCACTCAACATCCCTTCACTTGCGGTAATGGATGGAAAATGACATATTAATGATATTAATAATAGCATAAAGGAACAAGAAAATAACATAACAATGTTTATTAGATGGTTTGTAAGTGTGATACTTAATATGCAAGCCTTCACCCTTGCAGGCAACTCTTTCTCGGCAAGACTGTGGCTCCTTAAAGCTCTGTGCAGCTGAACCCTCAAATTGTGATCCCAGTACCGGAGACAATTGCAGTTTCCTTTCTGCCAAGCAACAAAGTGGCCAGACATACAACTTTGAGCTCTCAGGACAGACAGACGGCTATGTTGCTGCTGGCCTCTCAACTACTACTGCTGAGGTATAGCATATTTTTATGATACTTTTATGATACATGGTACTAGATTAAAGTACCATGAAATCTAAACCAGAGAATTGCTATAGTTTGACTTTATAGATCTATATGAAAAAGGATACTATGTTTTTCAACAGGATGGCAGCTACAGAGCATACATCTGTGCGAACAACAATGGTGCTGTCAGATTCTATACTGGCACCATCAATAATCGTCAACTAGTTTTGTCTGTAAGTTACGCTTAAATAAGATTCCTAGCCGTAGGGAGATATTCACCAGTTAATGCGAACGAAGGTTTGCATGGACATCATAGTTTTACTTTCAGGTAAATAAACTGTTTCTCTCTTCAGCTGTTGGACTCAAGCAATGAGCGTGGCACAGTCAGCAACGGCAAAATCCAGTGCACATTCACAGCTGTTCTACCTGACACAAGTACCCGAGCAGCAGGTTACGCTGTGTCAGTTTTAACTGGATCTTTCAATCCCGGTAAGCAATCACTTTAAGCACTCGCAAAATGTAACTGTCACTCAGAGTCCGAGAGCATTCGGCAAAATCATTGGTGTTGCAATAAGAAATTTTTTGTTTTTTTTCATCTGTCCTCAGCTTTCGAGGAGTTTGGAACACCGAGCTTCAAAATACTGACACCTCTCTTAAACCTTTTGGATCCTACCTCCCTCATCACCAATTTGCTGACTTCCTCTGCTTACCCACTCATGCACACACAGTCATTCTTGCCAGGTAAGCTTATAACACCAAGGGTGGAGGAAGTAGGGAAGTCCCTTTTGTGAATGCCAGGTGACACAACAAAATAGATTTACGTGTTCTTATATCACAACTACAATTTGAAATGGAAAGTCTAAAAATATTTGGTAAACATTGGTCCAGCCAGTGTCCAGAGGCTTGACTTAAGTATGACAGAGAAACAGTGAGGTTAGCTACAGGTTAGGGCAATGAGAAAGGCCTTCCAACCTCAAACACTTGGAGCTCATAACCAAAGCCAAATCGTCAAAATACCAGATGCAAAAGGCTTGTTCCCAGACTTGAGAGGGGCTTGATTGCTGTAATGCTAATAAAGATAATGAAAGGTATCAATATTTTTAACATGCCTTTTTTTAAAATAAACTAAGCAGATCTTTTTTTCATAATGGACACCCTTTTTACATTATTTCATATTCTGAAAGATGCTTGCCTCATTTCTTGTTAGAAACAAACTACTTGGTGGAATGATTTTTTTTTTTTTACATGTATATCTATAGGAATATGAATAATTGATAAAGCATAACAGGACCCTGCAACATGATCCCATTGAGATGCAGCATGGTGACTTGAAATGGGCCAAAGAGAAATGAATGTCCTAGAAATATCACACAGCTACTAGTGGAAGAGTGCGGCAAGCTTACCTCAGACCAATGTCAGGGACTGGTAGATGGCTAGAAGAATCATTTCACTTAAGTTATTTTAGTCAAAGGCGGTCAGTCTGTCTGATAGGGGGATATGGCGTCCTAACTTTTAGAGATAATATTGATGTCAACATTTCTTTTCAAAGAATTAAATATTGTATATAGGATGTACTACGTTTTTTCTCACGACTGTGGGCGAAATGCTTTCTCAAGGCTATGTGCAACATGCATTTCTTATTAGTTGTTCTCCAAATCTGCCGAATCTTGATATAAATTTACAATAACATAACAAAGCATTCAATTCCCTTTTTCTTTTTTTGTCTTCTTCTCTATAGTTATGCTGGTCAGCATGTGTCTGCTGGCTTTCACAGCAGCGTGAAGCCACCAGCCTCCAACATGCTTCAATAAAGCCATAACGTCCTTGTCGATGTCCACCGCTTCCTGAATACAGACAACAAAGCTCTGACATGCAATTTTCCATACAAAGTTTTTTATTTTATTTGGTAGCATTCGTTTTGTGCTTACTCACCATTATTTAATGCCAAAAAAAACCCCAAAACATTTATTGTTTGTGTTACTGCTCGCTGACAAATTTACAACCATTTGTGATTCTGAAACTAAAAGAATGCTTATATTTAGTTGTGTGGAATTATAAACCCACAGAACTGCTGGAATTCTGCTCTGTGGGGTACATGAAATGTGAAATGTGTTTAACTGGAGCACACATGAGAAGGAAATGTACTTCCTCACGAGTTACAAAGCAAGTTACCATGATCTTCACCAGCATATGTCATCATATGTGACAGCATTGGGGTTTCAAGGTCCAGTTACCTTTGAAGCCTATTTTACTAGTGGATGTTAAATTATTCTATTCTTATTCCTTTTAACATTGTTAATTTATATTTTGCTGTAATGATGGTGTTAATTATTTAGCAGTTCCTAAATGATGAAGTCTTTACTAGCTGATGTGTATGCACTTGTTACTGCAATTGGGACACTGAATTTGCAATCAGATATCGGTGAAGGTAATTTAAACATTTGCACAAGTTAAATATTTTAATTTATACAGTCTTTTTTTAAATAAAGGCTTTATGTCAACTTCTTTTCTCAAAAGTTAAATAAAGATGTCTTTCTGAAGGAATAACTTGCCTAGCCTTTTTATTCTGTTTTTAGAGCTTACTTTACAAATTTTGCACTTTTCACATGCTACCGCAGAACAATTTTGAAATTGTCTAGGCCTATCAGACGCCTGTCCTTTGTTGTCGCGCTGGATAGAATCCTTTCCTAAATATTTTACTTGCCGCTAGAAGGCTGCTAATTTAAACTTGCCTGAGTCTTTCCTATATTGGGAGTTTTCCTGTTCCTGTCAGGCCCACATGGGTTTTCTGTTCCCAAAGCCCAAAGAAATCCATGTCAGCTTAACTGGTGTCTCTAAGCAGGCAAAGTAAGGAGTAAACAGTTCACTTGCCCTCTAAACACGGGTGATTCCTTTAGTTGTCCAATGACCTCTGGCACCACTGAAACATTGTCTTTTTGTAATGTCTCTATTCTTGTTGAACTCTTGGTATTCTTAAAGCTTCTTGTGTTTTTTCTTCTTGAGGTTTCTGTTGTTTGGTGTGCAATCTCTTTCACTTCTCCTTGTTTTACTTCTGTTCTTCTCTCTCCTTGGCACCTCACTCTTCCCACCCATGCTCCACACATATGTTCTTTTTCACAATCACAGCCAATCTGTGAAATAGGGCAGTGGGCAGTGTCCCTTATCAGTGCCAAAAGACATCCACAGCAGCAGAAATGACAAGAGATAAACATAGTAGAAGCACAGATTGTTGCTACTTTTCTATTTGCTATGTTGTTATAAACCGCTTTGCCAGTAACTCTTATAATTTTACATAGCCTGTTGTTGTTTTGGTGACTTCTGCTCATTTACCTCTGAATTAAAACCAATCAGCATGACTTAACCACAGCTCACACCCAGCGACTCTACTGGGCCATTTCTGAGTACATGCCCCAAGGCTGGAACTCTGTTGGTTCTTGAAATGGTCCCAAAACTCCCCTGTCCTAGTCAATGACAAATATTAACTCTTTAGACCTAAATCAAAGCCTTTTTAAATACGTTTAAAACAATGGCTGGTTATCAGCTGCCAGATTCAAAAAATCCAAATGTTCTATGGTAAAGAAACTAAATCTCATGCAATTACAAACCAGTTTTATATCAAACAAATAATTCGATTTAGTTGTTACCAATTCCCTCTGTTGCCTGTGGTGCACCAAATACAATATCTCTTCATGTAAACTGCTTCCACAAACATTTTTTAAAAACTCTCTAACTCTCTTTATTTCCATTGACATTAAGTTCTTTCACGGCATTTAATGTAGATGTGAGGTTTTGAAGCAGATAGCCCCACTTGCTAGAGTTACAGCATTCCAGCATAACTTATTTTCTTCTGCCTCACCACTATAAAGTCTTGGGTTTGCTTACTTAAAGTGTTTCTGAGTAAATCTTACATATTATCCCTGTTAACTCCCTGACGTGCCTGTGACTTCAAACACAAGGAAATTATGTACTAATGAGAAAGACTAAGCAGCTCAGTCAGTTGCTATTCTTGCATTCATATTTAAGGAAGTGGCTAAATTGATCTGCAACTTCTGGAGAATTTGCGAGTTTGGTGCATGTAAGGTTACAGTCAACAAAGGAAATGTGGCATATATGTGAGTTTAAGAATAACTCTGCTCAGGCCGTGTCTCACGCCAACAATGGTAAAACATTGTCTCTGTCATGCAAAAAAGAATATAAGTTGTTTATACCTCTGCTCTCTTCTTTGACAGATACAATATAAATCCATTTCTCAGTTAGACTGGAATAATTTTTTGTCCCATCATGTGTATGAAAACATGTCTAGGGTGTTTGGTGTCCATTTTTTTGTTGACAGTGTTTGGGAAACTGTATGGATTAGAACCAGAATGAAAACCACAACCCAGCAAAGGTTGAACAAGCTTTATTGACAATTTTCTGAATGTGCAAGATGCAACTGTCTCTTTGACATGTTTTTTTTTTTTTTCGGATTCTGTGAATGAGATAGTTTAATGAGTAATGGACATGCCTGTTTCCTAAACAGGAATTATTCTGTAATCAAGAATTGAAGAGCAGAGGGGGTTTTCCGGGCAATCCTCTTCTAAGATTTGGACCTCAATTGACTTGAATCATCTTTGATGTATTCGTCCTGGCCATGGAACACTGGACCAGCTCTACACCTTCAGCAGGGTCCTGGAGGGTGCGTGGGAGTTCACCCAACTGGTCTACATGTGTTTTGTGGACTTGGAGAAGGCGTTCGACGTGTTCCTCGGGGACCCCTGTGGGGGGTGCTCCGGGAGTATGAGGTACCGGGCACCTTGATTGGGCTGTCAGGTCCCTGTATGACCGGTGCCAGAGTTTAGTTCACATTGTCGACAGTAAGTCGGGCTTGTTTCCAGTGAGAGTTGGACTCCGCCAAGGTTGCCCTTTGTCACTGATCCTGTTCATAACCTTTATGGATGAGGTCCTTCCCCAAGTGGAGGAGTTTAAGTATCTGGGAGTCTTGTTCACAAATGAGGGAAAAATGGAGCGGGAGATCGATAGACGGATTGGTAGGGCATCTGCAATAATGCGGGCGCTGTACCGGTCTGTCGTGGTGAAGAGAGAGCCAAGCCAAAAGGCAAAGCTCTCGATTTACCGGTCGATCTACGTTCCTACCCTCATCTATGGTCACGAACTCTGGGTGGTGAACGAAAGAACGAGATCACGGATACAAGCGTCTGAAATGAGTTTCCTTCGTAGAGTGTCTGGGTTCTCCCTTAGAGATAGGGTGAGAAGCTCAGTCATCTGGAGGGGGCTCAGAGTAGAGCCGCTGCTCATCCACATCAAGAGGAGTCAGTTGAGGTGGCTCGGGCATCTAGTCAGGATGCCTCCTGGACGCCTCCCTTGTGAGGTGTTCCGGTCACGTCCCACCGGGAGGAAGCCCAGGGGAAGGCCCAGGACACGCTGGAGGGACTATGTTTCTTGGCTGGCCTGGGAGCACCTTGGGATTCCTCCCGAGGAGTTGGCCCAAGTGGCTAGGGGGAGGGAAGCCTGGGTCTCTTTGCTTAAGCTGCTGCCCCCGGCACCCGACCCCGGATAAGCGGAAGAAAATGGATGGATGGATGGATGGATGGATGGATCTTTGATGTAACAATAGATAGTGTCTTTTTACCAGGGATTGTTTCACCCGCATGACAATACAGAGGGTAATCCTCTATATAGAGGAAACCAGGGAGGATGAATTCAAGGAGTGTGGAAACTACGGTAGCAGGGTGAGTAGAATTACACAAAGTAATGTAATTATAAGAGCTCTCCTTGGTAAAGGCAGGGGTTTCAATATTCACAATCAAATAATCAAAGTGCAGGCTGAACAGATTCAGTATTCATGAGGATGTTATCAGTGCCCAGGTACAGGAAGCAAGGTTCAGAGTCAATAGGCCAGTTTCCACAAATTTTTCCGGACGTTCATGGAATGCACGGGTCTCCATTTCACCGGGCCTGGCTGAAAGAACAACTTTCTGGGGAATTTCATAAACCAAACCAACACCTGCTTGGTGTCTGTACTCCAATTTTATAGGTAAAGGCACAGCCCTTTAAGGATGTTTCTAGTGGGTTTATCCATTGTGCACAGCAAAGCACTGAAAATGTCCATACCCACCTTCATTCTGCGGTCAACCCCACTGTCACTGAGTATAAATGATGCTGAGACTGGACAATTAACTCCCGAATAACAGTTTCCCTTTGCCATTTAGCAGTTTGTAGCCAACGTTCTATTTTGTATAGAAAATAGTTAAAGCATATGTTTAATACGTACATATTAGCGGCTGGAGAAATGACAATTTTCAGGCCAATGGATGTGAAATTGAGTCCATGGCTTTCTCTGCAAACAAGTGCTGAAATGTCAATTTTTAGGTGTATGATGTGTCATAGATGCGGCTTGTGCGCCCTGAATTATGAACACTGCATCCTCTAGGAGGCTGAGCCCCTCTAATGCCTGATTCACACTGGATACGGTCCGGACTCAGTGAGCTTCCACAAATTTGAATAAACATTGAGTCCAATCAGAGCATTCTTGCCGGCTGCGATACGGTCCGGATCCAGATGCAGAGCTCAGGGAAGTTTACGCATGCAATAAATTTTTTCTGGACGCCGCTTTGGCATTTCCATGAAGTTAACGAAAATATATGAGCCAGATAGGAGGTGAGACATGGGCCAGCAAGGTGAATCTGGTATATTTCAAAATTAAACCTGTGTTGCTAATTTGTCCGGCTTTTTCTTTTATCATTAATGACAGGGATATTAGTCCACAGTGTATGATAGTTTATTTGTTTACAAAGATATCTTTAAATGTATTGTCAAATTTTGTCAATGTGTTGCATACACAGCACACATGTGTGTTTGGGTGTATATAAGAATTACTGAGAGTTGCTCCTCTTGAACTCCATCAATGAGTTGTGGGATCAGCTGAACTGGAGGAAAAGCGTGAGGGAGCATTTTCGGCCACGCACTATGAGCAAAGGCATCCACTACCATGGTTTGGATCCTCCTTTTGACTCCGTGAGAACCTCAGCTGGAACTGTGTGTTCTAACATGTAGTGAACAGACCCCCTGCTGCGCTGATGAATCTGCTCCAGATCTCAGAGCACGGTGGAGGCGCCAGTCCCTGTATCGGAGATCGTCCCTGGGGCCATTGTGGACATTGGAAGATCTGAAGTCATAGAAGGGGGCTGAGGAGTTCAGACGAGACCCGCATGCTGGGGACCAAGGGACACCTTGTAGTTGGCATGTAAGTCAAATTTCAAGATGTACACGATCCTAAAAAACAGACAAAGGCAAGGCTTTGGCTGCTGTACATCCTTCTACGAAGGAATCAGTGCTTTGCTGGTTGAAGAAAAAATGTGAAACAGTTCTCTGCTTTTAGCATAATTTCTATTCAGTGAGACAAGGGGGGGCCCACTCACCAGGTGGATGCGGACTAAACGTTTTTAGTGATCTGCTGCGCGAGAGGGATAAACTCACTAGCGATAGGGTGAAGGTTGTACAAAATAAAAACATGCATTTATGTCTATGAAGCTCTGGGGGTAAAAGTATAAAACCGTTAGAAAGTTTGCTGGATGAAATGGTTTCCTTTCAGTGATTAGCTGGCTTTTCTGTATACACACACGTATATACGATGTACTGTATATATGTATATATAATAGACTAGGCTGCTCCAAAGTCTTCATTTTGTTTTTCTTCAGCCAATCAGAAGTGGATTCATTGGTGTGTTTTGGATCATTGTCCTGCTGTAGAACTCAAGTTTGTTTTAGCTTGAGGTGACCAACAGATGGCCGGACGTTCTCCTTCAGGATTTTTTGGTAGAATTCATGGTTCCAGTTATCACAGCAATTCTTCCAGCTCCTGCAGCAGCAAAACAGCCCCAGCACATCACACTACTACCACCATGTTTTACTGTTGGCATGATGTTCTTTTTCTGTAATGCGGTGTTACTTTTATCCCAGATGGAATGGGACACCCACCTTCCAAAATGTTTAGCCTTTGTCTTATCAGTCAATGGAGTATTTTCAAAAAAGTCTTGGGGATCATCAAGATGTTTTTTTGCAAAATCGCCTGAATGTACTTTTTCCTCAGCAGTGGTTTTTGTCTTGGAACACTGCCATGCAGACCATTTTTGCCCAACCTGTTTTTTATGGTGTAAGTGGGGTCTTTATAACCTATTCCAGACTGATGGATCTCAGTTACTTCCTTTCTCAGGCCCCGTTTACACGAAGGAAAGACGCAGATATTTCCCTGCGGTTTGGCCTCTTATTTACACAAAAACCCAGTTTTTATCACAGAAAACGAGTATTTCTAAAAACTCCGACCAAAGTGGAGATTTGCTTTTTCTCTGTTTTAAGCATTTGAGTGTGGACAGAAATAACCGGAGTTTTCGGCTCCGCAACGTCACTTTCCGCGACAAAAATGCTCCGACATCATTTGTGCGACCTGTGTTTACACTCGGAAAAGCATTTATGCCCTCAGAGATGT
The DNA here is from genome assembly GCA_963556495.2 of Valencia hispanica. Classification (NCBI taxonomy): domain Eukaryota; kingdom Metazoa; phylum Chordata; class Actinopteri; order Cyprinodontiformes; family Valenciidae; genus Valencia; species Valencia hispanica. Next base: position 13,943,050 of record OY747714.1, on the reverse strand, counting down.
GTTGGCCTCATCGATTGTCCATGCGCTTTTTGTTTGCTTGTTTTTACCAGCTCAATTAGTGCTCTATGTAGAAGTTAGAACATAGAAAGTTACTCTTGAGTGGATAGGATTTGGGGGAACTACTGCCCCCTACAGGTTTGGCATGTCTATGAATGTGCTTAACAACACACTTATGCGGTTAGGTGTGGACTGAGATTTTTTTTTTACGAGGTGGTGAGGATATTCGTTTTTTTTTTAAATCCAGTTACGTGTGCACATAGCCTCATTCAACCCTGAGGTACTTTGAATGTCAGCCTGTTGTCTTTTGGTCTACTTCACTCTGTCTTGGAGGTCCTATTAAAGTGATTTCCTGATGGAGAACAGGTTTGGCAGTAATCAGGCCTGGGTGTGGCTAGAGAAACCAAACTCAGGTTTGATGAACCGTTGTTATGTTTTAATGGGGACAAGGAACTTGTAGTTCCTAGGATTTCTAAAAGTAGAATGGGAGGCAGATCTTTTAGTTATCAGGCTCCTCTCCTGTGGAACCAGCTCCCAGCTTTAGTCCGTGAGGCAGACACTCTGTTTACTTTTAAGGCCAGGCTTAAAACTTTCCTTTTTAATAAAGCTTATAGTTAGAGTGGCTAGGTCATCCTGAGCTATCTCTGTAGTTATGCTGCTATAGGCTTAGACTGCTGGAGGACAGATTTACCAATTTTCTTCACTCTGCTACTTCCTTTTCTACTACTACTCTCCAGTTGTATTACAGTACATTCTGTTATTTCAACTGTTAACTTTGTTTTCTCTCAGTGTTTTTCTCTCCATAGAAGATATACCTGGTCTGGTATCCTGCTTAGCTGCAATGCCCTGTTGGACGGGGGGCATCGACTGGGATGATGTTCCCAGTAACTGAACATCCACTGTGTCCTGTTATCAACTTTTTACTTTCTGTAACATAGAAAGTTCTCTTATATCAGATCTTCTGTTCCTTCTGTGTTTCTGCTCTGTCTTCTCAAACCCCCAGACGGTCGTGGCAGATGGCCGCTCCTACTGAGCCTGGTTCTGTTGGAGGTTTCTTCCTGTTAAAGGGGAGTTTTTCCTCTCCACCGTCGCTACATGCTTGCCCAGTATGAGGGATTGCTGAAGGATTGTTGTGGTTGGCAAGTCTGCATCAACGGGGCCCAACCTCACGCCAATGACTGACGCAATCTGCTTAAATAGGAAACTTTTTAACTGATTGGAATGTTTGTATAAATGTATTGAAATAACTTCTTGTTAAGTGCCTTGAGATGACATCTGTTGTGAATTGGCGCTATATAAATAAACTGAATTGAAGAATTTAATTGAAGGGCAATCACTTTGTCAAACAGGGCCATATAGGTTTACATTTAGTTTTCTACTTTTATTATACAAATTTACATTGGTTTAATAATCTGCATGTTTGAAGTGTAAAAATATGCAAAAATATTAGAAAATCAGCAGGGGGTCATAAGCACTTTTTCTCATAAGGATAAGGTGTTAGGCATCATGACCTTATGCATTTTACTGTATACTTTTTTGGTGTGGTCTGTTGTTTCAACTCCTCCCTAGTTTAAATAGTGACACACAGTGAACAGGTGTCACATCCTTCTTGGAGAGTTTGCAGAAAGCATCAGAGACAGTTTACCTGCAGATCATTTCGAGGAGCAATTCTGTAGAACCTTTTCAATCAAATTGAGAACAAGAAAATTTACAGGTAAGGTACAAAATCAACTGCTGTCCATTTTGAAAGATTTCACACTACAATTATACAAAGTTGTTTAAGTAGCCTAAAGTTTACATTTTAATCACTAATTAAAAACTTAATCTGAAATTAAATCAGTTTAAACCTTATATGTTATAGGACCGTAAAGATGACCAAAATTATTTATGTTTGCTAAAAACCATAATACTACAAAATATATTTTTTTCACTTTTAGGTTTGAGAAATATGACCATGGAAGAGTACATTTTCACAAAAATAACAATTTCATGATTATTATCATCTATTAATGACAAAGAAGTTGCATATTCTCTGATGTGAAAAAGTTGTAAATTTTTAAGAAAGAAAGCATAGATTTCAATGATCAAAGACATACATTTAAAATATTAAAACTAGGATAGTCTCTGGCATTTATTCAGCAAGACCGTTGCAGAAAAAAATTCCAGAAGTCCTTCAAGGTTATAATGGTGAATTAAGGAGATGCATTCCAGTGTAAGTGGTAAATCCGGGTTATCTCCTGTATCAAAAATGACTTCTCATGTGTGCAAATGACCATTATAATCTTAAAGGACTTCTGGCTTTTTGTATCTGAGTTCACAATCTTACTAAACTTCTTATTTTTTCATGCAAATTTCAGACTTCAGACTTTCAGACAATGTTAGAGAATATCTTACTTTGAATATCAAACTGTATGGCTTTAATCATGGAACCTATTTTCATTTTTTCTGGAAATTAATGATTTAATAACATCAGAGAATATCCTAGTTTTTTTCTTGTAAATAGTTTAAATCAATCTCTAAATTTTTGTTTTTCTTAAATGAAATTTACACCTCTGTGGCCACATTATTTTTTTTATCTTTTATCTACAATGACTCTAATACTCTGTTGTGCAGAGGGTTACATATGCTTACTTTAAATTTGGTAGTATTACCTTAACACTATTTGACTTGGGTCAAATCTTTTGGATATCCTTCCACAAACTTCTAACAATAGTTTGCTGTAATTTTGGTCCACTCCTGGTTGAACTGCTGTAACTTATTTAGGTTTATAAACCTTTTCAGCTCTTCTCACAGGTTTGGATTTGCATAGGATGAGTACCAAAACCACTTTTCTAAATATAACTATTATATGTATGGATATGGTTGTATATATTGTATTTGTGAAAACATACATGTAAAGATGTAGATATCTATACATATGTTGTGTGGTGCATGGGCTAATGTGTGTATAATGATTTTGGTATTTAAAACAAACACAGATGTTAGATTATCATGCACAGTTATGCAACAGTAAGAGCTCCTATTGGCAATGGGTCAAAACACACTTCTCAAACAAAATACAACATTGAGGCAGCCGTGGAGCTTTGTTTGAGAAGGGACCGTTATGATTCTGACAAGTTTTGTTTTTTTTAAACAGAGGGGTACAGTGATGTGTTATGCATTCATCCTGGAAAGAGGGCACATTTTTTGGAACAAATTTGGCCACCCTGGACCTTTAGTTAGAAAACATGTGCAAAATACTAATTGTCTTTGTTTGTTTATTACGCTCACATTTGTGTGGGTAAGGGTAATACTTAAAAGTTTTAGACCCAGTGTGTTTTTCAGTCCATTACTCCGTTCTAAAGCTACTTTTAAAGCTTGTATTTTTGGGAAAGTAAACGGGCAGACATAAAAAGTTATCTTTTCCACTGTATTCAAATTACCATGTAGCAATAGCTCTAAGACAGTTCTGACTGTTGTAGGAGAAACTTCCGAGTGGGTTCTTTCAGACCCCAACCATGCCTTTACTCCAAATAGTTCAAGAATAGCTTTAACTTTAATTTGGGTATGGTTTTAAAAAAAACATTTGGATGGAAATTGCAGGAATTTTAAGGGGTTTTAAACATTAGGCTCTTTAGCTAGTTCTACTCTCACTCAAAATGTCAAAATATGACCGATCAGAGGTGTAGTTTTTGAGATATGTTTGTTTATTTGCTAAAACTCGCAATATATCCTGTGGCTTTTGCATTTCTGAGCAAACCCTGAACGTTTAGATAGAAATCGTTGTTATCGGTTTGTATCAATATCGGAAATTAAGATTTAGACTATATCAATTTATCGGTATAAAAAACAAAGCCAATATCGAACAGCCCTAATAATTCTTAAAGCTATTGAAAATACAACATTGTTTTTAGAATATTACATCATACCAATAAAAAATCCTTTTTAATCAAAAGTATGTTTAATACTTGCTGAAAAGTTATTTTTAAAAGGTACCTTTAATCAGATAAATTAGTCATCAGAATCTATATTCTAAATATTTGGATGTGACTGTATTCATTTGAATATGTAAGTGTGTATATGTTCATGTTTGGAAGAAATTGCAATTAAATCTAATCTAAATCAGGGACTTATGACCACTTTAAAATGCTTATTTCACAAATATTTTCAATAGTGATCAACTTCAGACATACAGTAGGGGCTTCCTACCTTTTATTCTGCCGTGGTTGTTACCTTCAGTCTGGCTCCAACATATTTTAACCTTTACCTGAGTTATCATTGGTCACTTTAGCTTCCAATACCTCCACAACTAGACAGAGGCGTAATGAAGGGGGGCCAAAGGTTTGTTTAATTGCTTCACCATTCAGTAAAATGAGCTGTAAGCTGATTAACATTTTCCTGTGTTAATTAATACTGCAATAGAATAGAGCATTGCATCGTTTGGAACTTCAAACCTTAAAAATGCATCTCAACGGGGTAGCTAAGACCAACAGGACACCAACATTGGGCTGTTCATGAAGCTAATTTTCATATTGAGCTTAGCAGATTTTAAAACTTCTTGAGCAGAATTTTGTGACACAAAGAGTTGTATGTTTGAATTTTGCCTAAAGTTCACAGGTTATCCTCCAGTGAACTTAAATGTTAGGTACTACCCAGTTAGAAGCTTACAGGTCACACCAGTAGGTTATTCCATAAGGTGACATAACTGGTTCTTCTCACTAATATATACCTTATTAATGTATTACATCATCAATCAAGATTGTCCGGAGACTGTTCTGAACAACATGTTTCACTTGCTCTCTGGTACATTGAACATTGACCAATATTAAAGTTAGGATTAAATTAACATTAAATATTCAACAGATATTTTGGAGGAATTTAGGCACATTGAATATTTTTACAGACATATCTCCAGGGGTGGACTGGGACAAAAATTCAGCCCTGGCATTTTCTGTCCAGAGCATCCCACTACATTATCAGCCGACACTACATAAAAGTCCACAAATCTCGCAGCATCTCCTCTCATGCATACTACAGTACAAATGAGAATCATATTCCTTGATAGCAGTTAACAAATAAAGTACATGTGGCTTGACACATTAATTCATGTTAAGGCAAGACACTACAGGCAAAAACATGGATTTTTCGTGACCTGGTCAATTTTGAGATTTGTTGATATTTAACATCCTTAACATGTTGGCTTTCAGAATAAAACAAACTACAACTCTGAAACACCTCTAAAATCGACTATTTTTATCATTTTAGTGCTGGTGCAACAGCAGATTTGGCATTCTATTTTCTGTCTCACTGTTTCCGGTTGCCTGTTAACGCGAAGCAGTCTAAACAAAAAGCCCTCAAAAAAGAAAAATGTCCAAAAATGGTATGCCTGTTTAAATTAAAGACCAATCACAAACACGAAACGAGGGATTTGAGGGTCATTTGTACTTCACATTGCATTGAATTATCTAATGCAAATCTTTAATTGCGTTTTTCTGCGTTTTTCTTCCAACATTCAAAACAAATAATCTTGAAATAAGTTATACCTATATACACCAAACTTTCCACCATTGTTCTATGGTATGAGCTGAAAAAAAATTACAGAGCGATTTGTCAATACATCGTTCTAAAAAATATACATGTGCTATTTTGTGTAAAAAAAACAGGGCGAAAATGAGATTTTTGGAGCTGCTGACACTGTTTTTTGATTTATAAAGTAATGAAATGAAACAAACTAAGAAAAATTCAATCTGTCTCTCACCAATTTTGAGATGATACATTTACAAATATATGCAAAATAGCACATTTTTAACCAGATTATACCGCATTTGCATATCTAAAAAAAATTTATATCAAAACTTCTAATACAAAATATGTTTGTTTTAATACTAGGATTAAGTTTGTCAAGTTTCATGAAGGTATCTTGAAACTAACTTTTTTTCCTATTCACCTGTAGTGTCTCCCCTTAATGTTTACTGTTGCTATGGCAACTGTTAGTAGCTAGTAGCTGTTAGCTAGCTTAGCTAAATCATCTGAACAATAATAACCGAAAGTATCACAATTTGGCATATTTAACTAAATCAACCGCAACTACCAACAGTCAGCCCTTCAACTCTGGGCTAATATGTTGTCACAAGTAATCAGCTATTCAGGTCACATCGCAGTCAATGTAAAACCGTTTTATAATGTTTTTTTGGGCATGTCTCAAAATGTAGCCGAGCCAACTCTATGCTTAACTTACCATGGATGTCTCCACTTGCGCGTCTCCTCGCGCAGCAGCACCTGCTGCTGGGGTGGTGACCCCGGCACCAAATAGGTCTGTCAACCGTAAACATTTAGCAGCTTCCACCTCCAGAGATTTCAGCTTTTTGAGACGCACTTTTTTAGCGCCACCGGGGCGTTTTACCCTTCTCCATTTTCAGCAGCAGCATCCCTTCCATTGACTGTATCCCTGGCCAATGTCATGAGGTCCCGCCCACCCTGGTTTGTGTTGTGATTGACAGGTCTGTCATGGCTCTCATAGGCTGTCAGCCCATGATTGATTGACGATGACAAACATAGACCAATAATGTGTCGATGCTGGCAACACACTGCTAGCCCTCTATAGCCAATTGGCCGGCCCAATTGGAGGGAATTTAGAGAGAGAAAAAAAATAATAAAAATAGCCGACCGGCCCACATTGGGTCAACGGCCCACTGGGATGATGCCCGGTATGCCAGATGGCCAGTCCACCCCTGCATATCTCCATCTCACATCCAAGTGTATCCAAATTCCCAATTAGAAAACAATCAAACTATTTTATCTTACCATTTCCTCTAGGCATGGATAAAGGACTTATCCTCTGTGTTCTGTTGGTGACGCTGTCCTGGAGATTTCTGGGCACCTATGCTCAAAACACTACAGAAGCACCAAATATGAGCAACATGCCGACAACACCAGCTAGCAACATGACAACAATGGGAGGAAACGTCGGAGCGACAAATCCTGCCAAAATGTCGACAACAGCAGCTAGCAACATGACAACAATGGGAGGAAACGTCGGAGAGACAAATCCCGCCAATATGTCGACAACAGCAGCTAGCAACATCACAACAATGGGAGGAAATGTCGGAGAGACAAATCCCTCCAAAATGTCGACAACACCAGCTGGCAACATGACAACAATGGGAGGAAACGTCGGAGCAACAAATCCTGCCAATATGTCGACAACACCAGCTAGCAACATGACAACAATGGGAGGAAATGTCGGAGAGACAAATCCTGCCAAAATGTCGACAACAGCAGCTAGCAACATCACAACAATGGGAGGAAATGTCGGAGAGACAAATCCCTCCAAAATGTCGACAACACCAGCTAGCAACATGACAACAATGGGAGGAAACGTCGGAGCGACAAATCCTGCCAATATGTCGACAGCTGCATCAACACGAACTCCAACAGTATCACCGAACAACACAGTAGTAACCCTTGAGGTATATAAAAAAGTTTTTTTTTTTTTTTTTACAATGCAAAAGAGTAAAGGGGAACACTGGGGAGGATTTACTAATTCTTAAACTATAAACTATTTAATGGCTATGGCTGTTATCTCTTTGGCAGAAAGACATCAGTAATACTGGGTGTGGATCTAAGCAGCTGTGCGCAGCTGAGCCCTCTGAGTGCAACCCCAACTCAACAGGATCCTGCTTCTTCCTGGCTACCAAGCAGCAAAGTGGTCGAAACTTTTTCTTTGAACTCTCAGGAGAATCAGACGGCTACATTGCAGCAACTCTAGCAGGTGGCAGTGGAAAGGTATTTTAATGAAATCTACCCACTTGAAAATAAAAACACTTACAACCCAAGCTGGCTTTCAATTTCTGTAGTTTTGTTTCTAATCTTTAAATTTACTTTATCCACTTTCCTCCAGGGAAACCCAACGTATATCTGTGCAAAGAGCAAGGGTGCCGTCAAATTCTTTAGTGCTCTCCTCCAAGATAATAATAAGCTGACTCTTTCAGTGGTGAGTTCTACAGTCATGCTTCAGGGTTAAACGGATAACAATGCATCTAAAACCATTTTATAGTTATCTAACATGTTTAATAGGTGGTTAGTTTGCCTTCTTTTGTCTGCCAAATCTCATCTGCTTAACTTTCTAAAACTTTTGTTGAACCATCTGCTCTACAGCTCAATGTGAACTCTGTGAAGGGCAAGATCGAAGGCAAAAAAATTGAGTGCACCTTTCTTGCCACAGTTCCAGAACCAACAAGAGCTAAACGAGGAACGACCACCTCCCTTTCAGTTTCCACAGGAGAATTTAATGAAAGTAAGCTAACATCTCACAATGAACTCCCAAGAAAACATTTACATTTTCATGAGAGTAAAATATTTTAGAAATGACCTAAAAATGATGTGCTTCTACGCTCAGCTGATGATAGCCTCGGAACCCCCACTCCTGTAATACGTGCCGCCGTGGGGGACCTGGGAAACCCTAATGCCACTATCACTAATGAGATTGCCTCCAACACCACAACCAATCCAACCACAGCCGGACCAACTAACAATCCAACCACAGTAGCATCGCAAGGAATCGTCATCCCCTCATTTAATGTAAAGGATGCATAAATACAAAGAATTATTGCCAATGATTGCTTGGATGGCCAGACACAGACAGGTTGCCTGTTATTTTAAATATACTGTAATTTCAGATAGTAGATGCAGCAGTAGTTAAATATCCATATGTCTAAATGTATTAGAAAGCAAATGCTCACAGGGTGTACTTATTTTTTTCCACATTACTTTATGAAAAAAAGTAACCTTTTTATCGCCTTTTTTAAAGTACAAGAGTTTAAACATCTGCCTTCACCCTTGCAGGGCTCTCTTTCCCAGGATGGATGTGGCTCCTCAAAGCTCTGTGCGGCTGAACCTTCAGAGTGTAATCCCGCTACCGGAGACAGGTGCTTTTACCTTTCTGCCAGCCACAAAAGTTACCAAACATACAACTTTGAGCTCTCAGGACAGACAGACGGCTACATTGCTGCCGGCCTCTCAACGACTGCACTTCAGGTATTGCATGTATTTTATGATTCTAGACTTAACTACAGATTAATCTAAATCTATGGAAATGATATCTCGTTGTTTGGTTCTACAGGCTGGCAGTCACAATGCCTACGTTTGTGCAAACAACAACGGTTCTGTCACATTCTTCACTGGCATCCTCAACAATTTAGAGCTAAATGTTACAGAGGTGAGTTATGCTTTAATGGGAATAGTACATGGGAGGGGAAACGCTCTTGTCAATTTGTATGAGCCCAGGTTTGCATTAGCAATTGAATATTAAATAAGATTCACTTTCAGTTAATCAAACAATTTCTGTCTTCAGGCGCTGGACTCAAGCAATCAGCGAGGCACAGTCAGCAACGGCAAAATCCAATGCACATTTACAGCTGTTCTACCTGACACCAGAAGTACCCGAGCAGCAAGTTACGCTCTGTCAGTTTCAACTGGAACTTATGACCCCTGTAAGTAATCACATTAAGCACTTATGAACTGTTAGCCGGACCTAAAGGCAAAAATATTTACATTACAATTAATGTTACTATATTTGCATGTTTTCTCAGCTTCCCGACAGCTGGGAAAAGCGAATTTCAGAATACTGACAAATCGTGCAAACTTGTCGGATCCTACCGCTAACCTCACCAACACGTTCAATTCTGCCTCTTCTTCTATGGTTTCACCCATACAGTCCTCCTTGCCAGGTCAGCTACAGATAAAAAAAATTCTAAAGCTGCAGAATCTTGGAAAGAGATGTCAACAAAATAATTTGCTTTATCTTCTCCTTTCTCCCCATATAGTTCTGCTGGTTACAGTGAGTATGCTGGTTTTCACGGCAATGTGAAGAAACCAACGTCGGGATATTTTGTAATGACTTGGGATTCAGAAACTAGAGAAGGAAAAATGTCTAAAGTCTACAAGTTAATGTTTATTTAATTATTTAATCCCAACACTGCTGTAAGTGGGTTTTAATTTAAATTTAAGGAAACTCTAAAATGTGCATCACTGGAGTAAAGTAAAGTAACACAAACTGCTAAACCTATTAAGGAGTTGCAAGAATAGTGGTCTTTTTAAAAAAAAATCAGCATAGGTCAATTTATGTAATAGGACTGGGGTTTTTGAGGACTGGTTAACTTTTTAAGCCTATGTTGTTGTATTGTAATGTACTTTATTTCTTGAACATATTAAAAACGTTGTTTCATGTTGTAAAATGTTTTCCAACATGTTTTTCTTTCCTGACTCATTGCTAAAACTGATCCCATCAAGACACTATATTTATTGTTATAATGATGTTGCTTAAAATTATGAAGCCGTCACTGGCTGATATTATATGCTCACATTGTGCAAAAAATGTTTCTCATGATACCAAATATTGGTGAATGGGTAATTTAGACTTTTGCAAAGATTATCTAAAAATAAGCCTTTGACAACCTTTTTTTCCAGCAATTAAATAAATATTTTTTCATCCAAAGGGTCAGTTTTTCTTATTCAGATTCTAAAAACTTTGGATTTAAAAATAATCAAATGTTCTTTTGTAACTTTTTATATGCTCCTATACAAGTTACTCATAGAAAAGTTGAACAATTGCATTCAATTCAAATCAAACTTTATTTATAAAGCACTTTTTATACAAGAGTTGCAACTCAAAGGGCTTTACAGATCAAAATGACCCCACATAAACCATATTCCCATCCCTCCCCTCAGATTTAAAAGCATGATCACAGTTATATCCCACCTACCCCCAACCCAACTCCCATGCACACAAACACTTAAAACAACAATAAAAAGGACATTGGGCCAAGTGCAGATGAGTCGAGTAAGGAAACGCCATCAATGGAGCCATCTGCACCGGCAGCCGCAGATCAACCGCAGCAGCCGAGGCACACAGGGTGACCAGAGGAGGCAAGGCCGAGACACCCACCTCCACACAAGGGCTACCTGGAGAGCCCCCAGGCAGCCACAGCTGACCAGAGGAAACATTGGCAGGAAGATTAAAATGACAGATTAATGTATAAAAATAATGGGATATATATGATAAGACACTGAAAATATAATCAAGCAATAATCAGTTAAAAGCTAGGCTAAAAAGATGAGTATCGAGCCTGCTCTTAAAAACATCAACGATCTCTGCGGCCCTGTGGTCCTCCAGCAGCCTGTTCCAGAGGTGAGGACCATAATAATAGAAAGACGCCTCACATTAGGTGACATTCTAGTAATTTGCTGTTGTAATTCAGTTCTGTACATGTTTATTAGTGAAAAATGGATGCTCTTTGGATCCGTGGTTGATACTGTTGTCTGACAGCTAGAAAGTTGCTAGTTTGAAATTGTTTTGGTACTCTTTTGTAGAGTTGGCATTTTCTCCTAAGGGATCTTATGGGTTCTACCGGTGTGTTCTGTTTCACTCAAAGTCTAAAGAAATCCAGTTTAGGGTAACCTGGTGACCAGAGCTTTAGGTGGACAACAAGAAGGTCGGAACATAGAATGCAGAGATTCCTGAATGTACGTATGGCTCAGTAAAAAGAGGTCCCCCTTTCTCTAGGCATCATAATGCAAATATAGAAGCTCATGTCAAATCTCCTATGTAATTTAATTGAGTCAGAGGTTGACTATGTACATAAAATGTTTTCAAATGAGAGTGTGCAATTACAACATTTCCTTTGCTTGTACTTCCTGCTCTCCACTAGGAGGGACGCTTTTCTCTTTCCCTCCCTACTGTTGCCTACCTCTGCAATCTTTTGTCTTGTCAACGATTTTTGGTAGAGTCTCTCTGCATTCTCCTCCGGAAAGAACAACCATGGTTCTGGATCTGGTTCTGGTCATCTGGTCTCATAATCACATGTTTTCCCGGAGAACGGCTAAAAGGTAGAGCCGAGTTGTTCTGATGGAACATCATGGAGGATCTTGTGTCTCTCACTTTTGACCATCAAGGACGTTGGAATCATTTATATAATTGGATTCATGATAACCGGATATCTGCTGACTATCGCAGGTGAATTTTCGGAGGTATCGTAAACTTCAAGCTTAAAGGCAGCAATTGGCAGGCTGCCCAGGCTACAGGAAGGCTGCTGTGCTGTCAACACTGACTATTCGCGATGTGCGAGCAAAATTGGACTCGTTTCGCTGCGTGATGTAATTAACTGCGTGGGTAACTTGGAGAAGTTCTCAGCCAGCTGGAAGGTAATCTGACCCATGATTTGGCCATTTGGACTGAACTCGGACCACTGACAGACTCTAAGGCAAGAGAAAAAGTGATCTTCGCCTGTTTCTAAAACAATTTCTTATCTACTGGAATTTGACTCCCTGGTCTTGGTAGACCAAACAAAAAACTCCCTTGGATGTGTGTGTAAAAGGACCCTCTATCCCAACCCCCACTCCCCCATCCCCAACATGAGCCTGTGAGCTCCCTGTGAACTTAGCCCTGAGGTCGTATATTACATTACAAGCGACAGACTCTGGGAGTTTCATGGTATCACAATAATGCACACATACATGCAAGCATGCTCATGCCACAGCTACAGACATGCACGCGCTCCTGGATCGCAACATGCTCGCGGTACCCTAAGACTCTCGCTCCCACTCCCTCAAAGTGTGCTAGCGGAGCGCGCTAAGCCGCGAATCCAGTCTGTCAAGTGGGGGTTCCCAGAACCACCCTTCCTGCCTTGTGTTATCATGTGTTGTGAATGATATATGTGCTTTCTATGTATTAAGGTGGGTGTTTTTTAGCACTTAATCTGTGTCCTTCAATAGGGGACAGGGCTTAGATGCATTGTTTTCTCCCCTCTTCCCATCCACTACCTATTGTGAATCATTTCTATCTGCTAAGATAGAGTGCTGTGATTTCTTTTCAACACTTTGAAAGCTTTATTTCAAGATTTAATTGCTTCATCACATTTCTTATTCCACCACGGTACCATCTTCTTCTTAATCTTACCTGTTTTCTTCTTTATACTTTGATTTGCTGCTTCTAAAATGGCACAACATATAGCCAAATTAAAATTATTATTATAATTATATATAATATTATATAATTATTATAACAACATTCAAATCAACTTTTTGCAACTCCTTGTAGGATAATTGCTTACTTATCAATTCAAATGATTCCCAGTCAGGACTTTTGAAAGTCCACATCTTTAATGTCTTTGTCATACTGTTCAAAACTCAGATTTATTTCTGTTATTATAGGATAGGGGTCACTACCTATAGTGTAATCTTTAATTACTTTCCAACTACTGATTCCCGCTAGTGTCTCTGAAACCAAAGTTAGACCAAGTACAGATTATTTCCCTGTTCTAACATTCACTCTTGTCCCACTGCCATCATTTAAATATACATAATCTCTATTTCCCATGATTTCCTCAATTGCATTTCCATTTTCATCATTATAATTATGCAATACTGTACTGTGAGCATTAAAATCTCCACATCATGCCACTTTTCCTTCTAAGTATTTAAGCTGTTCCAATGAATCTAATGAGAGATTTTTACATGGACAAAGAAAGGAAGTATTAAAGTAGTCAATTTTTATAATCCAAGTTTCAATTACAAAATATTCTAATTGAGTACCTTTTCCTTATATTCTGTATTGAATGCCTTCTTTTACAAAAATTAGACATCCTCCTCCTTTACATTCTTTCCTATCTCTACGTATTCAGCTTGATTACAAAATCTAAAGTTGGTTTCAGCCATGTTTCCTAGATACAAATTATATCAAGTTTTTTACTAAACTTATTACTGAGTCCTCTAAACTCTTGCCTGTTTGCCAATAAACTTCTAGAATTCCATTGTGAAATGATCATGTTGTCTTCTGTCCTGATGTTCCTGGCTTCCAGTCTCCCCTAATTCTTCGTGTATATTTTCCTATGAAATTCCTTTCATACCAAAACATCTCTCCTTTCACAATGAGTAAATTTTTTTCTGTTTTGTGTTTTACATGATCTGCACAGTTGATGACATGTGCAATGGATAACATGATCTTCTCCACTACACCACTCCCTTCATCTGAACTAATTTCTTCAATCACCCTTTTACAAACCAAACTTTCATCCTCTCCCCACTTCCTACCTCTTGCTCACCCTCATCCTTTCCCACCCGAAACTTTTGACCATTCCTCTATACCCATATCATCCTCATCCACCTGAGCCGCCATTCTAGTCCAGTCATAAGCCCTTTTATCTCAACCGTCCACTGTCTTCTTTCAAACTTTGACAAACAAGCTCCTAAACCGATGGCTCTCCTGGTTCCTTCGAGCGTCTGACTCCCGCTAGTCCGGGCCGCCTCTGCTCTCTCACCTGCAACTGTTTCTCACTAATTAGTCCCTGGTCTTCTCTCTGTCACTTCTCACACCTTCCCAGCAATATTTAAGCTGTGTTCTGTCAGTCATTACTCGCTGGTCCGTCGTTGATGATTCCTGTTTCCCCGTCTCTGCCTTTTTCTGGTCCTCCTGAGTGTTTGTAAGTTCCTTGTGCTTTTGTTTTATTAAAATATTTTTTTTTACTCCCCTGCATTTGGGTCCTCAATCCACTAAAAACATGACATCTAAGTTGTCAAGATATTGAATGTATTAAGGTTAATGAAGTCATTTGTCTTCTTTTTTACTTAGAATTTAATATATCGTTTTAAAGTTACTAGGGATTATTGAGGAACATTTGGTTGAACTTTTACAAGAAACATTTTACCTCCTTGGAAACTAGCTTTTTGCAGTTGCATTGCAGCAGGACAGCCCTTGGTAGGAATTCTGGCATGGGGTCTTTCTGTATGGAGTTTGTACGCTCTCTCCTTGCATGCGTAGGCTACCTTAAAAAAAAAATCACCCCAAAAGTAACTTTTTGTTTTTCTTATAAACTGTATAAATGACTGTCTTATGGTTCTGTCTACATGTGTAATCATTATTTTGGAATTTTAGTGTATCTTTTTTTAAATATATATTTTCTGACTATAACCATCAGTGTGATGCCCTCTTCAAGTTAAAAGTGTGTACCACATTTAAATTTGAATCTGCCGTCGCTAATTGCTAAGCGGTGATATGTGGAGTTAGCCGGTACCTGTGATGTCCGTGTCTGTCACGCCTCCGTATCGAGTTGGAGTAGGAATAGCAAAAAAGTGCTTAAGCCATTTAACAGGTAAACAATTTGTTAGCATGGCATTTAGTTAGAACCTTTAGCATCTCTTTAGATGCTGACTTGTTCTTTAAGGTACTTGGGCTTCCTTCCAGAGTCCAAAAACAGGATGAAGTATGCATCCCTGCTTCTTTTCCTATTTGCACTGTTATTTGTTTGCATTTGCATCCATATTTCATTTGTACAGTTCTTCCATTCGTGTTCTCACTCCTTGTAAATAGTCTGTTCTTGTTTCTTAGGCAAAAATATACATGCAATGGGACACTTAACACTTTAAAACTGCCCTGCTCAGTTGCACAGCTCTTTTTAATCTGAGTAGGCTGCTATAGGTACTTAGTTAACTATTCTTGCCTCCTATTAATATTCTGTGTATCTACTTTGCTGCTGTTGTGTCGAATTTTCTCCCAATGAGGGACAATAAGGGGTGTTTCTATTCTATGTGCATGTTTTCTCCAACTGCTTGTTTCATGTGTCTTTAGCAACTAAAGACAACAAGAGTCAATTCAAGAGAATAAAAACAGGTGTGACTGGGAGCTAAAAGGATCTGCAAAGTCTCTGTGAAACCAGGCAAGTGTACAGACTGAAGAGGTGTTTCCTGGGGTTAAAAAAAACAAAAAAAAACAAAAAAATAACATGAGACCAGGTAAGAGTAGTAGGCATTAAAAGAGGAACAAAAAGAAAATGGTTCACTTAAGGCACAAGATTGTTCGGGTGGTTGGTCTGAGAAACAGAGTTTAGAGGGTTACAGGGACCCGTGGCAAAAGCTGCAAAGCTCTATCCAATGAGTAGTCTCAGGAGTTTGGCTAACAGTCTAACAGATGACTGTCAGATGACAGGGCATTGGAATATGAGCCTACATATATCCTCCCTCCCCAACCCCTATAGACACACACAAGTTAAACATTTTTACCCCCCTCCCCCAATCATATCCCCATGTACGTACCGGAGCAACATAAATATGACATTAAAATACACAATAAAATAGGCTCTAAAATGGACAATAAAATGGACGCTGGGCTGAGTACAGATGAGCAAGGTTAGAACAGGAAACGCCATCGAGGGAGCCATCTGCACCGGCAGCAGCAGATCAACAGCAGCAGCCGAGGCTCCAACCCAGGGCACTCAAAGGAGGCAGGGCCGGGACCCCACCTCCACCCAAGCACTACCCGGAAAGTGCCAAGACAGCCACGGCAGAGGAAAGACTGAAACAATAGGACTATTAATGTCATGATGGGAGTCAGATGTTTAACCCACATGCAGAAAACGGCTGACAAGAAAAGGTTTAAGGATTTATTTAATAACTCAAAAGGGCTGGAGGTCCAATAGTGGAGGTCCTGACCACCGGTGTGCTATTATGTCTAAGGAGAGTAGTAGTTTATATTCAGCTTGGGTTGTAAGGATGAATGGAGGTCAAGGTAAGAAGCTTACTGCAGCAGAAACTGAATGACAGCTAAGGAGGGGGTGTGATCCAGTGAGTGAGCAGGTGTTCAGAGAAGCTAGAGATGGAACGTGGTGTGGTGGCTTTCAGCCCAGGATCCGGAGCATAGCGGTCGGTGGAGAGCGGGACAGGCCGGAGACGGACACTGGATGCTGGCGTCTGAGAGATCTTCCTCCAACCTGCAAACAAGGCAGGACTCAGGTAAGTCTGCTGAGAGAGCTTTCAGATTGCAAAAAACAAGGAATTCTCAGGAAACAGATTCAGAATTTACAGAGGCTTGATACTACTGGTGCGGTATGACCATCAGGCACTGAATGGTTGTCCTGCTGCTGCTTAAGAAGCCACTGATCTCATCAGCTGGATCACCTGCATGTGTGTGAGAGAGTTCCTCTTCCAAGAGACACTGCTATAGAAAATGGCTCACACACTGGATCATAACAATTAATTAGTGTAAAATAACAGGTAAAGATGTTAAAATTAATAAATAAATAGGTAAATAAAATAAATAGAAAATAGATAAACGTGTGAGCAAATAAATAAAATTAACGGAATAAATACAAGGCCAAAAAGCAGTTAAAACATTAGGGCAGATAAATGGGCAATAAATAGTAAGTTAAAAGCTAGGCTAAAAAGGTGAGTCTTGAGCCTGCTCTTAAAAAACATGAACGTTCTCTGCGGCCCTGAGGTACTCCGGCAGCCTGTTCCAAAGGTGAGGGCCATAAAACTGGAAAGACACCTCACCATGAGAGTGTGTCCTGACTTTAGGGATGACAAGGAGACGGCTGCCAGAGGAGCGCAGAAACCGCGAAAGTTCATAAGGTAAAAGCATTTCAGAAAGATATGAAGGCCCAAGACCATTAACACACTAAAAAATCATTAAAAGAACCTTAAAATTAATCCTAAAACATACGGGGAGCCAATGCAATGATTTTAAGACCCGTGTAATGTGTTCCCGCCTCCTGGTCTTCGTCAGAACAAGCGCTGCTGAATTTTGTAGAAGCTGTAAGCCTGAGATAGTCTTTTTGGGAAGACCAGAAAGCAGGGCATTACAGTAATCGATTCCACCGGTAATAAAAGCATGCATTAGTGTCGAGAGAGAATGGGGCTGACTCTGACAATGTTCTTTAGTTGATTAAAAACCTATTTAGTAATGTTTTTAAGTGAGGGATAAAAGTCAGCTCAAAGTCAGGTTCTTCACTAGTAAGGATGGATTAAAAGACAGTGATTGTAGTTTTGGTAAAAGTCTCTCTCTCTGAGCCTCAGGACCGATGACTAAAACCTCAGTTTTGTCGTGGTTGAGCTGGAGAAAGTTTTCTGTCATCCAGGATTTGATGTCTAAAATGCAGTTAAAAAGTACTTCCATTGGCCATGTGTCATCGGGAGACATGGAGATGTACAACTGTGTATCATCAGCATAACTGGAAATTAACTCCATGTCTTCTGATGACACTGCCAAGAGGGAGCATATACAGATTAAAAAGCACTGGGGCTAAAATTGAACCCTGGAGCACACCACATGTGGCCTTGTGGAGCTTAGACAAGCAGGTATCCAAACTTACCATAAAAGTCCTGTCTGTGAGATATGATGTGAACCATTTATGAACAGCACCAGAGAGGCCAATCTGTTTTAAACGAGTTAAAAGAATAGTGTAGTCCACTGTATCAAAGGCAGTGCTTAGATTCAGTAGAACCAACACTGTCACCTTCTGGGCATCGTAGTTTAATCTAAAATCATTTAAAATCTTCAGAAGGGCCGTCTCTGTGCTGTGGTTCGCCCTAAAACCAGACTGAAAATTCTCTAGAATGTTATTAGTGTTAATAAAATCATTAAGTTGGATTAAAACAAGCTTTTCTAAAACTTTACTTAAACATGGTAAGTTAGATACCGGTCGGTAATTGTTAAAATCATTAAAATCTAAATTGCTCTTCTTCAGCAGGGGCCTCACTACTGCTCCTTTAAAGGCGGCAGGAAAGACCCCCGATCTGAAGGGAGCCATTTATCATAGTTAAGATCTCATCTCTAAAAGATCCATAAAATGGCTTAAAAAGTGAAGTGGGGATTGGGTCAAGGATGCAGGTGGTAGGCCTCACTGAGGAAAAAACTTTATCAGGACAAAACTGTTCAGCATTTCCTCTGGTAGAGACACAGACTCAGATTTGTCTAAAACTATGTTACTTTGAGAAGATAAAATATTACATCTGATGGTGTCCCTACCTTCCCTCTGAAGTGGTCTGCAAACTCGTCACACAGTGTTTGAGGGTGTTTTCTGGAATGTATTAGTAGTACAGCCAAAGATTCGAGCGATGGTGGAAAAAATAATTTTACAATTATTCTTATGGACTGATATAAATTTTGCTAAATAAGCATTTGGTGAATTTCTTACAGCGTTGTATGATTTGAGAAGTTCATTTCAATTCAATTCAAAAATACTTTATTGATCCCAGAGGGAAATTAAGTGTTGGTATAGCTCATATAATTAATTCTTTAAGGAGTTGTTGTAGATGATGATGGCTGTGGGCAGGAAGGATTTCCTGTAGCGGTCTGTATTGCAGCGAAACTGAAGAAGCCTCCGACTGAAGACGCTGTGTTGTTGTATGACTGTCTCATGAAGAGGATGCTCAGGGTTGTCCATAATTTTTTTGATTTTATGAAGAATCCTTCTTTGCATTATCATCTCCAGATTTTCCACAGTTGTCCCAAGAACAGAACCAGCCTTCTTTATCAGGTTGTTTAGCCTTTTTAAATCCCTGGCTCTGATGCTGCTACCCCAACAGATGACGGCTGAAGAGATTACACTCTCCACAACAGACTTATAGAAGATCTGCAGCATCTTGCTGCAAACCTTGAAGGACCTAAGCTTCCTCAAGAAGTACAGTCTGCTCTGTCCCTTCTTGTAGACGGCTTCACTGTTGCGCCTCCAGTCCAGTCTGTTGTCAAGGTGAACTCCGAGGTATTTATATTCCTCAACCACCTCCACTTCTTCTCCCATGATGGAAACAGTGTTTGACTTATCCCTGTTTCTTCTGAAATCTACAATCATCTCCTTTGTTTTGTTCACATTCAAGGTGAGACGATTGTTTCCACACCATGTCACAAAGCGGTCCACCAGCTCTCTGTATTCAGCTTCTTGTCCATCTCTGATACACCCTACAATTGCAGAGTCATCTGAGTATTTCTGCAGATGACAGGTCTCTGATTTGTACTGGAAGTCTGAGGTGTACAGAGTAAAAAGGAATGGTGAGAATACGTTCCCCTGTGGTGCTCCTGTGCTGCTGACCACCTGGTTTGACACACAATTCTTCATTCTCACAAATTGTGGTCTGTTGGTCAGGTAGTCATTGATCCAGGCGATTGTTGACGGCTCCACTTGTGTCTTCAGGAGTTTCTGACAAAGCAAATCAGGCTGAATTGTGTTAAATGCACTAGAGAAATCAAAGAACATGATCCCCACAGTGCTGCCTGCTTTGTCCAGATGACAGTGGGTTGGTTGAAGCAGGTGGATGATGGCATCTTCAACTCCAACTCCACAGCGATAAGCAAACTGCAGTGGGTCCTGATACGTTCTTGTTTGCTTACTCAGGGGTGCCAACAGGAGTCTCTCCAGGACCTTCATGATGTGGGATGTCAGGGCAACGGGTCTATAGTCATTGATGACTGATGGGTGAGTTCTTTTGGGTACTGGAACAAGGCAGGATGTCTTCCACAACACTGGAACCTTCTCCTGAGTAAAGCTAAGGTTGAAGAGGTGCTGCAGAATCCCACAGAGCTGCTCTGCACAGGCCTTCAGGACTCTGGGGCTGACACCATCTGGACCTGCAGCCTTGTTCCGGTTCAGTTTCTCCAGCTGCCTCTTCACCTGACTTTTGGAGACAGACAAGTGGGAGGGGGAGGCAAAGGGGGTAGCAGCATTTCCTGACTTGGTTGAAGTCAAACTTGTGGAATTAGAAGAGTCCATGGCTGAGGTGAAGGATAAAACATCCGAGGTGTAACAGGAAAGCTGTTGATCAGAGGCTAGTGGGATGTCTGTTTGGCTGGGAACAGGAGAGGGGGATGCTGAGCTAGTTCCTGAACTGAACCTGTTGAAGAATGTGTTCAGTTCATTGGCTCTGTCCAGACTTCCATCTATCCAATCCTTCTTGTCCTTAAAACCTGTGATCTTTCTCATTCCTGACCAGACATCTCGGATATTGTTCCTCTGTAGTTTGTTCTCTAGCTTCTTCCTGTATGCCTCCTTGCTGTCTCTGATCTTGACCTTAAGTTGCTTCTGTATACTCCTCAGTAATTCCCTGTCTCCCTCCCTGAAGGCTCTTTTTTTCTTGTTTAGCAGTTCCTTCAGGTCACTGGTGATCCAGGGTTTGTTATTAGGGAAGCATCTCACTGTTCTGGTGGGGATGATGTTGTCCACACAGAAGTTTATATAGTCAGTCACACACTCAGTCATGGCATTGATGTCCTCTCCATGTGCTTGGCAAAGAGTCATCCAGTCTGTGGTTGCAAAACAACCCTGCACGGCTTCTTCTGGTTCCTGTGACCATTTTCTCACAATTCGTTTTGTCACAGGTTGCCTCTGAACAAGTGGTTTATATTCTGAACAGAGAAAAACAAGATTGTGATCTGATTGTCCCAGAGGAGGTCTTGGTTTGACGTGTATGAATCCTTTACATTTGCATAAAACAAATCCAATGTCCTGTTTTCTCTTGTAGAGCAGCTGACAAACTGTTGAAATGTTGGAAGTGTAGTAGAGAGCGAGGCATGATTAAAATCACCAGATATTGCCACAAATGCATTGGGGTGCTGTGTCTGTAGCTTAGCAACAATGGAACTGATGACATCACATGCATTGTCGGCAACGGCTGAAGGTGGAATGTAAACGACTGCCAAAATTACACTGGTGAACTCTCTTGGCAAATAATATGGACGAAAACCTACTGCCAAGAGTTCGAGATCTGGGCTGCAGAGACGACACTTCACAGTAACATGTCCTGGGTGACACCATCTGTTGTTTACAAGCACTGCTACTCCACCACCTTTCCTTTTTCTACTCGTCTTCAGATCTCTGTCTGCTCGTGCAGTCAGGAAGCCTGGCAGACAGACGTTGGAGTCGGGGATATGATCCAGCAGCCACGTCTCCGTAAAACACATAACACTGCATTCACGGTACTCTGGCTGAGTCCTTGTAAGGGCTTGGAGTTCATCCATCTTGTTAGCCAGTGATCTTACGTTGCCCATCATGATTGATGGAAGAGATGGCTTGAACTTCCTCTTTCTCTGTCTCCTTTTCGCTCCTGCTCTGCATCCACGTCTCCTCCTTATCAACTCATCAGGGATTTGTGGTTTCAGTTGAGGTATTATTTCAGCTTTTGCAATGTTAATCAGCTGCTCCCGGCTGTAAACCACATTGTTGCCATGGTTACGCATCATAACAAATTGTCAAAAAGGGAAAAATTTACAACAAAAATCCTTCCAGCTTCACAGCACCAAAAACTAGAAAGTATACAGGTCAAAAAAATGCAATCTTCTTTAAGAAAAAAGAGGAACCAATGTACAAAAAAACAAAACTTAATATGTAGCCAACAGAGCCACTCCAACATGCAGCCACCCAGAGCAGCGCAATTCTAGCGCAGTTCTGCATATAGTTGATAGTTTATCGTGATTTTGCATTTCCTCCATTTTCTCTCGGCCGCCCGGCATTTCCTCTTTAATTTTTTGATATCTTCATTTCTCCAAGGCATTGTAGGTTTTAAATGTGAACGTTTAACTTTCAGTGGAGCCAGCAAGTCTAGAGCAGACTGAAGGCAAGGCAAGGCAAGGCAATTTTATTTGTATAGCACACTTTCAACAACAGGGTAATTCAAGGTGCTTTACATGATTTAAAAACAAAACAAAACAAACAAACGTGGAATATAACATTGGAAATTAAAAGTAAAAGTAGCACATTAGCATGAAACACACATTACACATGATGCACAACAAACATACATAACACATGATACACAATAAAAGCAAGAGAAAGATCAATAAAGCAAGACAAAGATCAATAAAGCAAGAGAGCATGAACACATTTCATACATATGACATCAATCATTTACTCGAAGGCAATTCTAAACAGATGAGTTTTTAGTCTCGATTTAAAGCAGTTCAGAGTTTCAGCAGCTCTGCACTCGTCAGGAAGTCTGTTCCAGATAAGGGGAGCATAGAAACTGAAAGCTGCTTCTCCATGTTTGGCTCTGAGTCCAGGGATGTTTAGTAGGCTAGAGTAGGAGGACCTTAGTGGTCTTGCTGGTTGGTACGGTGACAACAGGTCTTCAACATATTTTAGTGCTAAGCCATTTAATAATTTATAAACTAGTAGGAGTATTTTGAAGTCTATTCTCTGAGGGAGCCTGTGTAATGACTTTAGAACTGAGGTGATGTGCTCTACTTTCTTGGTTCTAGTGAGGACATGAGCAGCATGATTTTAACAGAAGGACTGAAGCCTTCTGTTAAAATCATTAACAATAAAATCCCAGGGGGCAGGTAAGAGAATAGGAGTTAACTTTAATAAACACCTAAGAAACCTGCAGCCACTTCAGGAAGGCTGGTTCTGTTCTTGGCACTACTGTGGAACATCTGGAGATGATAATGCAAAAAAGAATTCTTCATAAAATCAAAAGAATTATGGACAACCCTGAGCATCTTCTTCATGAGACTATCCTGCAACAACAGTGTCTTCAGTAGGAGGCTTCTTCAGCTTCGCTTCAATACAGACTGCTACAGGAAATCCTTCCTGCCCACAGCCATCATTATCTACAACATATCTTTAAAGAATTAATTATATGAGCTTCATCCTTCGAAGGACCCGGTCTACCCGGTCGACGTGGACCGGGTCGTTCGTCGACCAGGTAGACTGGATGCTAGCGGCTGACAATTTGGACAGTCTATCCTTCAGAGTAATTCCAGCCCCTACCTCGGTGAATGTCACCTAGCAACCTTGATGACGCTAAACCCAAGCTGGTAAAAATGTAGCTAGAAATGTTTTATGTTATTATTATTTAAAGCCAAAAAACAAACTGTTTATGTCTGTTTTACTGCTTTCTGACAAATTTACAACCATTTGTGATTCTAACACTAAAAGAGGAATAATGTCAAATTCTTATATTTAGATGCTCTGTGGGGTACATGGAATGTGAAGTTTTAATCCAAATGTCCTATGGTAAAGGAACAAAATATCATGCAATTACAAACCCATTTTATATCAGACGAATATTTTGATTCAGGTGTTACCAATCCCCACTGTTGCCTGTGGTGCACCAATTACAATATGTGTGCATGCAAACTGCTTCTACAAACATTTGTTTAAAAAAACTATCTTTAACTCTCTTTGTTTAATTCCATTGACAATAAGTTATTTCACAGCATTTAATGTAGATGTGAGATTTTGAAGCAAATAGCCCCTCTTACTGGAGTAACAGCATTCCAGCATAACTTATATTCCCTGCCTCACCACTAGAAAAGTCTTGGGGTTGCTCACTGTTGGGGACACACAGCCATTGGGTGGCGCTAACCCACATTCTAGCTCTGACAGGAGGAGAAGAAGACCAGAGGTTATATAAAGCACCGCCACAGATTTTCACACCCTCTCCAGTTCTGGCTTTCAGCCGAACAGCGCCAGGAGAGATCCAATCCTTCCTTCGCTGGCGAGGGAAAAGACGCGAGTTCTGAGAGGAACTCACTCCGAGGACGACAATACTGCTGATCAATCAGGTGAATCAAACCCAGTGTTTTGAGATTAACCCCACTGTTCCGCCCTGAGCCCTGCTTTCTGAACAGATGCTGCCGTATGAAGCGAGCAGCTAACAAGCTACCGAATGCCACAGAACCGGGTCGAGACTGGAGCGTTACCCCACCGTGACAAAGCCTGGGACAATGCTATCTTGAACCTGCAGAGAAGGTACTGTGTCAGTGAACTGAGGTGCAGCTGATCGCTGTTTAGCAAGCCGAAGAGGACGACACGACGTTCCAAGCTAATGCTACCCGCGATTCAACAGCTATAATCCTCCTGCTGCTAACGGACCGCAGCTGGCTAGCCTGCAGGCTAACGTTGTTTTGGCTTCGCCCATCATCCACGGAGCAACCTGGAGAACTTTAACCGTTCAATAAGGTCTGTCTGGGCAGAGCCGAGATTAGGTTAGTTTAAACCAGATTTAAGGGTTGTGTATTTTCACTGTGATTTGTTACTTTGTGTAAGATTTCATTTATTGTTCGGGTACAAACAGGCCGGTCGGCCAGGAGGTTTAAACAGTGATATTCGAGGTTTCCGATGGAAAGTCGTTTTATATCCTGCAACCTAAGTTACTCAATCCGACAGTTTTTCGTTTGATGTTTAATACATGATCCAGAGCGACTTTAAGCAGCACCACGTGAGTTAGCTGTAAGCTACATGCTCTAGTGAACCACGTGGGCCCGCCTTTGACGGCTCTTTATTCATGAACAATGAAGACTGCCGTTAATGCTATTCAAAATAGAGATCGACTTTAAACAGATAGTTTAAACACTAAACTAATCTTTTAAGTCATCTTTGAGACCGCATTCTTGGTAAGTCAAAATACTAAATTAGATCGACATAATTGGTACTGCCGTTGACGTCAACATAAAGTCTAAATATTAAATTAGATCAATCACTGCGGTGACCGATCCATTAAATAGAATCAATTATCTAAAGGTTATTGATTTCTAATTCAGCAAATGGTTTAATGAAACATTGCTTCTTCCAAACAATGTTTTTCTTCACTTCTGCTTTGCATTGTGAATTGGTGGTTTGAAAACAAACCAGAATCTGCTGATTAGTCTTAAACTAATCGCAATTAGTTTAAAACTAACTTAGCTTTATTCCCAACACTGTTCAATACAAACCTTGGTCTTTGAGCAAACCTATTCATTCTGAACTGTGACATCATCATCAATTTATTGTTTGTTTCTATTTATATGCATTTTTATCACTTTTACTGTTTTACTTCGGAGTGTGAGTTTTATCGTTATTCTTTTCATAGTAGTTTAGTCGTGTTTTACTAGTTTGGTGAGTTTTTTGATTAAAGTATGTTAACTGAAAGTGAATTCTTGTTGTAATAAACTCTTGTATTTTGGAAAACTGTTGTTATTTCACCTACATGTGTAGTAACTTGCTGTTCAGGTACGCCAAGAACTTATTCCTTCATATATTGTTTTAATTATCTCAGCCTTATCAGGCAGGTAATCATAAACATAACCTGAGACTGAACAATTTGGCTATTGATATTCCTGGAATCCAGGTGGTGCCCTAAACGTGGTAATTATTACATAAAATTATTAATCTGATTAATAATTTCCCTAAGCAATTATTCATAATTATTCATAGCCAAAACCTACCTTTCTGTGGCACAACACTCATTTAAAGTGTTTCTGAGTAAATCTTACATATTATCCCTGTGTACTCCCTGACCTGCCTGTGAGTTCAAATACAAGGAAATTATGTATGAATGAGAGACTAAGGAGCTGAGTCAGTTGCTATTGTGGCACTCACATTTAGGGAAGTGGCTAACTTGATCAGCAACTTCTGGAGAATTTGCGAGTCTGGTGCCTCAAAGGTCACAGGCAACAAAAGGAAATCTGGAATATGTGAGCTGAAGAATAACCCTCTATTCTTTGACAGATAGAATATAAATGCATTTCTCAGGCCATTCTCAGGTTTTTTTAAACAAATATTCTCACCTTCTCGTTTAAAAAAAAAAATCTGTCCATGCCTAACTGCACTTCCACCTGGATAGATGGAACTCTGGACAGAGCCAATGAACTGAACACATTCTTCAACAGGTTCAGTTCAGGAACTAGCTCAGCATCCTCCTCTTCTGTTCCCAGCCAAACAGACATCCCACTCTCCTCTGACCAACAGCTTTCCTGTTACACCTCGGATGTTTTATCCTTCACCTCAGCCATGGACTCTTCTGATTCCACAAGTTTGACTTCAACCAAGTCAAGAAATGCTGCTACCCCCTTTGCCTCCCCCTCCCACTTGTCTGTCTCCAAAAGTCAGGTGAAGAGGCAGCTGGAGAAACTGAACCGGAACAAGGCTGCAGGTCCAGATGGTGTCAGCCCCAGAGTCCTGAAGGCCTGTGCAGAGCAGCTCTGTGGGATTCTGCAGCACCTCTTCAACCTTAGCCTGACTCAGGAGAAGGTTCCAGTGTTGTGGAAGACATCCTGCCTTGTTCCAGTACCAAAGAGAACTCACCCATCAGTCATCAATGACTATAGACCTGTTGCCCTGACGTCCCACATCATGAAGGTCCTAGAGAGACTCCTGTTGGCCGAATAAGCAAACAAGAACATATCAGGACCCACTGATATGAGCACTTTCTGGGCCATTTCATAAACCAAACCAACACCTGCCTGGTGTCTGTACTCCAATTTTATAGGTAAAGGCACAGCCCACTAAGGATGTTGCTAGTGGGTTTATCCATTGCGCACAGCCAAGCACCAAAAAACTTTTGTCCATGCCCACCTGCACTGTGGGGTCTACCCCAGTTTCACTGAGGATAAATGATGCTGAGACTAGAAAATTAACTCCCGAATAACATTTTTCCTTTGCCATAGCAGTGTGTAGCCAACGTTCTATTTTGTATAGAAAACAGTTCAAGCATATATGTTTCATACGTTCATATTAGCTACTGGAGAAATGACAATTTGCAGGCCAATGGACATGAAATTGACTCCATGCCTTTCTCTGCAAACAAGTGGTGAAATGCAAATTCGAAAAATTATTGAGTGCAATCAGATCATTCTCGCCAGCTGCGGTAAGGTCCGGATGCAGAGCTCCAGGCAGTTTCCACATGAAACCAATTTTTTCCAAACGCCGCATTCAGATTTCCGTTCAGTTAAAGAAATTATATGAGCCAGACAGGAAGTGAGACTTGGGCAAGTGAGGTGAATCTGGTATGTTTCAAAATAAAACCTGTGTTACAAATTTTTCTGGCTTCTTCTTTTATTATTAATGACAGGGATATTAGTCCACAGTGTATGATAGTTTACCTTATTTTTACAAGGATATCTTTAAATGTATTGGGTCAAATTTTGTCAATGTGTTGCATACACAGCACACATGTGTGTTTTAGGGTGTATATGAGAATTACTGACAGTTGTTCCACTTGAACTCCAGCAATGAGTTGTGGGATCAGCTGAACTATAGGAAAAGCGTAAAGGAGCATTTTTTGGCCACGTACTGTGAGCAAAGGCATCCACTACCACGGTTTGGATCCTCCTTTGGACTCAGTGAGCACCTCAGCTGGAGCTGTGCATTCTACCATGTAGTGAACAGACCCACTGCTGCTCTGATGAATCTGCTCCAGATCTGAGAGTTTAGGTCGGGATGGAGGCTCCAGTCCCTGTGTCGGAGATTGTCCCTGGCGCCGTAGCTGACATTGGAAGATCTGAAGTCATAGAAGGGGGCCTAGGAGTTCAGACGAGACCCGTATGCTGGGGACAGAGGGACCCCTTGTAGTTGGCATGCAAGTCAAATTTCAAGATGTACACGGTCCTACAAAACAGACACAGACAAGGCTTTGGGTGCTGGACATCATTCTAGGAAGGAATCAGTGCTTTGCTGGTTGATGAAAAAATGTGACCCAGTTCTGTGCTTTTAGCATAATTTATGTTCATAGAGACTAGGGTAGGGCCCACTCAGCCGGTGGATGTGGACTAAACCTTTTTAGTGATGCGCTGCGCGAGAGGGATAAACTCACTAGCAATAGCTTTAGAGGGTGAAGCTTGTACAAAATAAAACAATGCACATGCGTCTATGAGGCTCTGGGGGTAAAAGTATAATACAGTTAGAAAGTTTTCAGGATTAAATGGTTTCCTTTCAGTGATTAGGGGGCTTTTCTGTGTAAACATTAACACACACAGACACACACACACATATATGGATGTACTGTTTATATAATAGACTAGGCCACTCCAAAGTCTCATTTAGTTTTTCTTCAGCCAATCAGAGGTGGACTCGCTGGTGTGTTTTGGATCATTGTCCTGCTGTAGAACACAAGTTTGTTTCAGCTTGAGGTGACCAACAGATGGCCGGACGTTCTCCTTCAGGGATTTTTGGTAGAATTCATAGTTCCACTTATCACAGCAATTCCTCCAGGTCCTGCATCAGAACAGCCCCAGCACATCACACTACCACAATGTTCTTTTTCTGAAAAGCAGTGTTAGTTTTATTCCAGATGTAACAGAACATCAGCCTTCCAAAATGTTTAGCTTTTGTCTCATCAGTCAATGGAGTATTTTCCCAGAAGGCTTGAGGAACATCAAGATGTTTTCTGGCAAAATGGAGACGAGTCTGAATGTACTTTTTCCTGAGCAGTGGTTTTTGTCTTAGAACTTTGCCATGCAGACCATTTTTGCCCTCTCTCTTTCTTATGGTGAAAGTAGGATCTTTATAACCTCTTCCAGACTGATAGATCTCAGTTACTTTCTTTTTCATTCATTCCTGAACTTCTTTGAATCTCAGCATGATGTCTTGCTTTTGAGGATCTTTTGGTCTACATCACTTTGTCTTGGAAGTCTTATGTAAGTGATTTCCTGATGGAGAACAGGTTTGACAGTCATCAAGTCTGGGTGTGACTAGAGAAACTAAAGTCAGGTGAGATGAACCATTGTTATATTTTAATTGAGGGGGAGGGCAATCACTTCGTCAAACAGGGCCATATAGGTTTGGATTTTGTTTTCTACCTTTTATTGTAAAAATCTTCATTTAAAAACTGAATTTTATGTTTATTTGCATTTGACTAATGTTTCCATTGGGTTAATAATCTGAAACCTTTAAATGTGACAAACATGCAAAAATATTAGAAAATCTGGAGGGGGTTAAACACTTCTTAACATCGCTGTTCTTTATAAAAAGCTGTGACGCCTAAAAGATAAGGTGTTAGGCATCATGGCCTTGGGCAGTTTACTGCATACTTTTTTCGGGTGTGGTCTGTAGTTTCAACTCCTTCCCAGGTTAAATAGTGACACACAGTGAACAGGTGTCACATCATTCCCGGAGGGTTTGCAGAGAGCATCAGAAACAATTTACCTGCAGATCATATCGCGGAGCAATTCTGTAGAACCTTTTCAATCTAACAATCATCTATATTGAGGACAAGAAAATTTACAGGTAAGGTACAAAATCAACTCCTCTCCATTTTAAAAGATTTCACACGACTTCGCTGATATAAACAAAGTATTTTAATTAGACTAAAGTTTAAGTTTTAATCATTAATTAAAAACGTAATCTTACAATAAATCAGATTAAACTTTTTACACAGGTCCTTCTCCAAAAATTTGCATATTGTGATAAAGTTTATTCTTTTCCATAATGTAATGATAAAAATTGATGAAATATGCTAATTGTTTGAGATAGGAATTTTGGGTTTTCATGAGCTGTATGCCAAAATCATCAGTTTTAAAACAATAAAAGACCTGAAATATTTCAGTTGGTGTGCAATGAATCTAAAATATATGAAAGTTTAATTTTTATCATTACATTATGGAAAAGAATGAACTTTATCACAATATGCTAATTTTTTGAGAAGGACCTGTATTATAGAACCGTAAAGATGACCAACATTATTTCTGTTTGCTAAAAACCAGAATAATGCAAGATACATTTCTTTTACTTTGTTAAATATGAGAAGTATGATCTTGGATGGGTAGATTGCCACAAAAAATATCAAAATTATTATTACCTATTAATGACAAAAAATAGCATATTCTTTCATGTTGAAAAGTTGTACATTTTTAGAAAGAAAGCATACAGTTGTTTTCCATGACCAAAAACATACATTTAAATGATAAAAATTAGGAAATCCTCTGGCATTATTAAGCCAGACAATCGCAGGGGGAAAAATTTCCAGATTTCTTTCAAGGTTTTAATGGTAAATTAAGGAGATGCATTGCAGTGTGAGTGGTAAATCCAGGCTTCTCTCCTGTGTCAAAAAGTGACTTTTCCCATTTCCAAAAGACTTCTGGCTTTTTGGATCTGACTTTCCAATCTTACTAAACTTCTATGTTGTTGTTTTTCATGCAAATTTGAGACTTTACAATGTCAGAGAATATCTTAGTTTAAATATCAAAATGTATGCATTTAATCATAGAACATTGTTCTTTTTTCTATTGTAAATGTATGACTTTTTAACATCAGAGAATATCCTAGTACTTGTAAATAGTATAAATTTATCTCAAAATTTCTCAGTTTCTTAACTAAAATGTACCCTTGTGTGGCCAAATGACTTCTTTTTCTTTTATCTACAATTGTCATAATACTCTGTACTGCAGAGGATTACATATTCTTACTTTAAATTCTGCAGTATTACCTTAAAACTATTGGGACAAATCTTTTGGATATCCTTCCACAAACTTCTAACAATAGTTTGCTGTAATTTTGGTTTACTCCTGGTTGAACTGATGTAACTGATTTAGGTCTGTAAACCTTTTCAACTCTTATCACAAGTTTGGATTTGCATAGGATGAGTACCAAAAACACTTTTCTACATATAACTGTTATATGTATTATATGTATAGGTATGGTTGTAATATTTGTGAAAGGATACGTGTAAAGGTGTAGATATCTATACATATGTTGTGGGGTGCATTGGTAAATATAAGTTTATATAAGGATTTTTGTATTTAAACAAACATGGATGTTAGATTATTACGCACACTTATGCACTAGTAATAGATTCTCTTAGCAACATGGCAAAACACACTTCTCAAACATAATACAAGATCGTGCTTTAGACCCAGTGTGTTTTTCAGTCCATTACTCCATTCGAAGGCTACTTTTAAAGCTTGTATTTTAAGGAAAATAAATGGGCAGACATAAAATTTCAACTGAATCAGTGTATTCAAGTTACTTGGTAACAATAGAGCAAAGACAGTTCTGACTGTTGTGGGGGAAACTTCAGAGAACTTAAGAAACTTGAGAGAACCTCAACCTTGCCTTTACTCAAAATGGTGCAAAACTAACTTTAACTTTGAATTTGGGTATGCTTTTTATATTCATTGGAATATGTAATTGTATATATTTTCATGTCAGAAAGAAATTGCAATAAAATCTAATCTAAATCAGGGACTTATGACCACTTTAAAATGCTTATTTCACAAATGTTTTCTATTGTGATCAACTGCAGACGTACAGTAGGTGCTTCCTCCTTTTTTTCTGCCGTGATTGTTAGCTTCAGACTGGTTCCAACATTTTTTAACCTTTACCTGTGTTATCATTGTTCACTTTAGCCTCGAATTCTTTCACAACTAGACAGAGCCGTAATGAAGGGGGGCAAAGGTTTGTTTAATTGCTTCACCATTCAGTAAAATGAGCTGTAAGCTGATTAACATTTTCCTGTGTTAATTAATACTGCAATAGAATAGAGCATTGCATGGTTTGGAACTTCAAACCTTAAAAATGCATCTCAACGGGGTAGCTAAGACCAACAGGACACCACCATTGGGCTGTTCATGAAGCTAATTTTCAAACAGAGCATAGCACAGTTTAAAACTTCTTGAGCAGAAATTTGTGACACAAGGAGGTGTGTGTCTGAATGTTGCCTAAAATTCACAGCTTATCCTCCAGTGAATTTAGATGTTGGGTACTACCCAATTAGATGCTTACAGGTCACAACGGTAGGTTAGTCCATAAGATGACATAACTGGTTCTTCTCACTAATATATACCTTATTAATGTATTACATCATCAATCAAGATTGTCCGGAGAGTGTTCTGAACAACATGTTTCTCCTGCTCTTTGGTGCATTGAACACTGACCAATATTAGAGTTAGGATTAAAATTAACATTAAAGATGCTATAGATATTTTGGAGAAATTTAGGCAAATCAAATATTTTTACATCTATATCTCCATCTCACATCCAAGTGTATTTAAATTTCCAATAAAAAAGCAATCTAAGTGGGGTGTCACATGGCGTAGTGGTTAGAGTGGGCACCCTATGTGCAGAGGCTTCAGTCCTCGACGCGGCTGTCCCCGGTTCGAGTCCCGTCCCGGGCGACCTTTGCCGCATGTCTTCCCCCTCCTCTCTCCCCCTTCAAAAACTCTGGCCACTGTCAATAAAGGCCACTCAGGCCCAAAAACAATCTAACTATTTTATCGTACCATTTCTTGTAGGCATGGATAAAGGACTTATCCTCTGTGTTCTGTTGGTGACGCTGTCCTGGAGATTTCTAGGCACCTATGCTCTAAACACTACAGAAGCACCAAATATGAGCAACATGACAACAACACCAGCTAGCAACATGTCGACAACACCAATTAGCAACATGACAACAATGGGAGGAAACGTCGGAGCAACAAATCCTGCCAATATGTCGACAACACCAGCTAGCAACATGCCGACAACATCAGCTAGCAACATGACAACAATGGGAGGAAACGTCGGAGCGACAAATCCCGCCAATATGTCGACAACACCAGCTAGCAACATGCCGACAACACCAGCTAGCAACATGACAACAATGGGAGGAAATGTCGGAGCAACAAATCCTGCCAATATGTCGACAACACCAGCTAGCAACATGACAACAATGGGAGGAAACGTCGGAGCAACAAATCCTGCCAATATGTCGACAACACCAGCTAGCAACATGACAACAATGGGAGGAAACGTCGGAGCAACAAATCCTGCCAATATGTCGACAACACCAGCTAGCAACATGACAACAATGGGAGGAAACGTCGGAGCAACAAATCCTGCCAATATGTCGACAACACCAGCTAGCAACATGACAACAATGGGAGGAAACGTCGGAGCAACAAATCCTGCCAATATGTCGACAACACCAGCTAGCAACATGACAACAATGGGAGGAAACGTCGGAGCGACAAATCCCGCCAATATGTCGACAGCCGCATCAACACAAATTCCAACAGTGTCACCGAACAACACAGTAGTAACCCTTGAGGTAAACAAAAAAGGTGTTGTTTTTTTCAAATTGCGAAAAAAGTAAAGTGGAACACGGGATGATTTACTAATGCTTAAACTATAAACTATTTAATGGCTATGGCTGTTATCTCTTTTGCAGAAAGACATCAGTAATACTGAGTGTGGATCTAAGCAGCTGTGCGCATCTGAGCCCTCTGAGTGCAACCCCAACTCAACAGGATCCTGCTTCTTCCTGGCTGCCAAGAAGGAAAGTGGTCAAAACTTTTTCTTTGAACTCTCAGGAGAATCAAACGGCTACATTGCAGCAACTCTAGCAGGTGGCAGTGGAAAGGTATTTTAATGAAATCAACCCACTTGAAAATAAAAACACTAACAACCCAAGCTGGCTTTCAATTTCTGTAGTTTTGTTTCTAATCTTTAAATTTACTTTATCCACTTTCCTCCAGGGAAACCCAACGTATATCTGTGCAAAGAGCAAGGGTGCCGTCAAATTCTTTAGTGCTCTCCTCCAAGATAATAACACGCTGACTCTTTCAGTGGTGAGTTCTACAGTCATGCTTCAGGGTTAAACGGATAACAATGCATCTAAAACCATTTTATAGTTATCTAACATGTTTAATAGGTGGCTAGTTTGCCTTCTTTTGTCTGCAAAATCTCATCTGCTTAGCTTTCTAAAACTTTTGTTGAACCATCTGCTCTACAGCTCAATGTGAACTCGGTGAAGGGCAAGATCAAAGGCAAAAAAATTAAGTGCACCTTTCTTGCCACAGTTCCAGAACCAACAAGAGCTAAACGAGGAACGAGCACCTCCTTTTCAGTTTCCACAGGAGAGTTTAATGAAAGTAAGCTAACATCTCACAATGAACTCCCAAGAAAAAAATAACATTTTCATGAGAGCAAAGTTTTAAAAAATTGACCTAAAAATGATGTGCTTTGACGATCAGCTGATGATAGCCTGGGAACCCCCACTCCTGTAATACGTGCCGCCGTGGTGGACCTGGGAAACCCTAATGCCACTATCACTAATGAGATTGCCTCCAACACCACAACCAATGCAACCCCAGCGGGACCAGTTAACAATGCAACCTCAGTAGCATCACAAGGAATCGTCATCCCTGGACTTCAGGTAAGGGATGCATAAATACAAAGAATTATTGCCAAATTATTGCTTGGATGGCCAGACACAGGCATGCTGCCTGTTTTTTTAAATATACTGTAATTTCAGATAGTAGATGCAGCAGTAGTTAAATAT
The DNA here is from genome assembly GCA_963556495.2 of Valencia hispanica. Classification (NCBI taxonomy): domain Eukaryota; kingdom Metazoa; phylum Chordata; class Actinopteri; order Cyprinodontiformes; family Valenciidae; genus Valencia; species Valencia hispanica. The sequence continues at coordinate 13,908,301 of OY747714.1, read as the reverse complement.
CCATATGTCAAAATATGTTAGAAAGCAAATGCTTACAGGGTGTGCTTATCCACCCCACCCCCCTCATGACTTTACGAAAAAAGTAACTTGCCTTTTTTATCGCGTTTTTCAAAGTACAAGAGTTTAAACATCTGCCTTCACCCTTGCAGGGCTCTCTTTCCCGGGATGGATGTGGCTCCTCAAAGCTCTGTGCGGCTGAACCCTCAGCGTGTAATCCTGCTACCGGAGACAGGTGCTATTACCTTTCTGCCAGGCAAGAAAGTGGCCAAACATACAACTTTGAGCTCTCAGGACAGACAGACGGCTACATTGCTGGCGGGCTCTCAGTGACTACACTTCCGGTATTGCATGTATTTTATGATTCTAGACGAAACTACAGTTTAATCTAAATCTATGAAACTGATATCTCGTTGTTTGGTTCTACAGGCTGGCAGTCACAATGCCTACGTTTGTGCAAACAACAACGGTTCTGTCATATTCTTTACTGGCATCCTCAACAATTTAGAGCTAAATGTTACAGAGGTGAGTTATGCTTTAATGGGAATAGTACGTGGGAGGGGAAACGCTCTTGTCAATTTGTATGAGCCCAGGTTTACATTGGCAATTGAATTATTAAATAAGCTTCATTTTCAGTTAATCAAACAATTTCTGTCTTCAGGCGCTGGACTCAAGCAATCAGAGAGGCACAGTCAGCAACGGCAAAATCCAATGCACATTTACAGCTGTTCTACCTGACACCAGCAGTACCCGAGCAGCAAGTTACGCTCTGTCAGTTTCAACTGGAACTTACGACCCCAGTAAGCAATCACATTAAGCACTTATGAACTGTTAGCCGGACCTAAAGGCAAAAATATTTACATTACAATTAATGTTACTATATTTGCATGTTCCCTCAGCTTCCCGACAGCTGGGAAAAGCAAATTTCAGAATACTGACAAATCGTGCAAACTTGTCGGATCCTACCGCTAACCTCACCAACACGTTAAATTCTGCCTCTTCTTCTATGGTGTCACCCATACAGTCCTTCTTGCCAGGTCAGCTACAGATTAAAATATATATATTTTTTTTTTTCTAAAGCTGCAGAATCTTGGAAAGAGATGTCAACAAAATAATTTGCTTTATCTTCTCCTTTCTCCCTATATAGCTCTGCTGGTTACAGTGAGTATGCTGGCTTTCACTGCAATGTGAAGAAACCACCATTGGGATATTTTATAATGACTAAAGTCTACAAGTTAATGTTTATTTAATATTTAATCCCAACACTGATGTAATTGGGTTTTAATTTAAATGTAAGGAAACTCTAAAATGTGCATCACTGGAGTAAAGTAAAGTAACACCAACTGTTTAACCTTTTAAGGAGTTGCAAGAATAGTGGTCTTTTTTTAAAAATCAGCATAGGTCAATTTATGTAATAGGACTGGGGTTTTTGAGGTCTGGTTACCTTTTTAGGCCTATGTTGTTGTATTGTAATGTACTTTATTTCTTGAACATATTAAAGAAGTTGTTGTTTCGTACTGCAAAATGTTTTCCAACATGTTTTTTTTCCTGATTCATTCCTAAAACTGATGCCATCAAGACACTATATTCTTGGTTATAATCATGTTGCTTAAAATTATGAAACCTCCAGTGGCTGATATTATATGCTCACAATGTGCAAACATTGTTACTCATGATACCAAACATTGGTGAATGAGTAAGTTAGACTTTAGCAAAAATTAACTGAAGATAAGCCTTTGACCACTTTTTTTTTTAGCAATTAAATAAATATTTTTTCATCCAAAGGGTCCAGTTTTTCATATTCCGTTTCTATAAATTTTGGATTTAAAAATAATCAAATGTTTTTTCGTGACTTTTTATATGCTCCTATACAAGTTACTCATAGGAAAGTTGAACAATTGCATTCAGATCAAATCACACTTTATTTATAAAGCACTTTTTATACAAGAGTTGCAACTCAAAGTGCTTTACAGATCAAAATGACCCCACATAAACCATATTCCCCACCCTCACCCACAGATTTAAAAGCATGATCACAGTTATTCCCCCCAACCCAACTCCCATGCACACAAACACTTAAAACAACAATAAAAAGGACATTGGGCCAAGTGCAGATGAGTCAGGTAAGGAAACGCCATCAATGGAGCCATCTGCGCCGGCAGCCGCAGATCAACCGCAGCAGCCGAGGCACACAGGGCAACCAGAGAAGGCAAGGCCGAGACCCCCACCTCCACCCAAGTGCTAAAACTTTGAAACTAAAAATAGCGTTATTTGAAATAATGGAAAACAACCAAAGGGTTTTTAATTAACTAATAATTTTCAACAAACGATTTTCAACAAAAGCTCCAACTGTTCTATCCAAACTGCTACGTGTAACAAGAAGCCCCCTCCCCCCTTGCTTCCCTCTTAAATGACCGGGGTTATTGAAGTTGCTTAACGTTTGCAAAACCTGAAGTGGTATGAAGTATGGGAGTACTTCAGGTCGGGTGTTGCTGTCACATCAGCCTTGCATATGATGGGCTGCTGATGAGATTGACTGCAAAGCCAAAAAACCTGTAGGTTTGTTTTTTTCTAAAGCTGAAGAATATACTCTAGTGGAGTCAGACATGCACTCTGTTGGATATCCACCTGAGCAATATTTATGAAAATATTTACATGTGTTTTGTTGATTAACCCTCTGCCTGTGTGTGTTAAAGTGAGGCCAACCAAGATAACTTTATTTCATCCCCTTTTAATTCCAATGGACGATAGCAGAAGCACAAGAGGAAGATTTGAGCATTTACGGTTATTGCTGTTGAAATTTGGCTTCTGAGAACAAAAATAAGAATGGAACTAATATAGTACAAATTAAAACCTGACAAACCTTCCCTCTCCACTTTAATCCCCTTGTTGTGATTCCATTTGCCATAAGATGAACTGAACAGACTTTTGGATGGCTGGGAGCCATTTCAAAGATGACTGAGCAGACCACATTTCCCAGCAATCCTAGCAGTGACCCCCAACACACTCCTATTGGTCCGTGACCACCCATGGTGACATCAACGATGACATCACGGCCAAAGGGCTATAAGAAGTGGAAGTCACGCCCATTTCAAGTTGTCTCGAGCCAGAAGTCTTAGCAGACACCCTGGCTAAACAGAGGACATCTCAGCTGTGAAGATTCTCTTTTGTTCTGAACCGCTGGACCGGGATAAACTCATGTTAAAGCTTTGAAGTGCTCATCCTGTTCACGTAACCAGGGTGAGCCATATCCAGACTGTTCCCAGATAGTTCATTAGATGTTGACCTGCAGGCCACACAGTCCTTGAAAATCCTGCGCAAGGTTTTTTGTAACTCTTCCTTTTCTTGCTCAACTATGGACACAATTTGCTCTCCTCCTAGTGGACTGGAACTCCTTCAAAGCAAAGTAGGACTGAACCGGTTCATTTATATTCATTTATACTAAGATTGTGTCTGGGCGGAGATAAATAGAGAAAATAGAGTTTTAACGAGTTAGATCTCCTTCATTGTTGGTTTAAAGTGTCTCTAAGCGCTTTACCTGTTTGCTCATTTTTGGCGTCGCCACACGCATAAGTTTGAGCTGTAATTGCTGTGTTTGAAACTTTTTGTTTTATCCTGAGCGGATCACGCCTTTCTTTCTTTTTTCTTCCTCTCTTTTCCTCTCTCTCTCTCTCTCTCTCGCTCCCTGATCACTTGGTCAGCAGAGTCGGGCTTGCTCCGGCCTGCGTAAGCTGGTCTTAGCTGAAAAGTTTAACTCTGATGTCTTTAGTCTGTTGGTAAAGCAGAGGCCTTTGCTCATGGACGCTTCACCCATGTGCTCATTTAGCCAACGCTAGTTTTATGACCCCTTTCTTACCCTCCATGTGCAGGTCTCCATCTTGGCAAAGAGCTGAGATTTATGACTCTTTTTCCCACAAACTATCAGTGACTTGGGCCCCCTGGAGTGAGGGCCACCCCTCATTTTCTGACCCAAACCTCAGCTGTTCTCACTGATTCATTTCATGTTAATTGTGTTTAATGTTCACCTATTATTGTTTTCTAAGATCCATAGTATTAGTTGCAAGCTTTAGAATAGATGGGATACATTTATGAAATGTTTGGGTGTCAGGTTGATCTATTTTCTAAATAAAGTCCCCTTAACTTAAAGAGAAGTTGTCTGGGATTACTTGGAGTAATGCGTACAATTAATATCCACAGCAAAAGAACTTATTCCTTCATCTATTGTTTAATTATCTCAGCCTTATCAGGCTGGTAATCATGAACATAAACTGAGACTGAGCAATTTGGCTATATATATGCATATTCCTGGAATCCCCCAGGTAGTCCCCCCAAACTTGGTAAATTTTACAAAAAATTATTAATCTTATTAATAATTGCCCTAGGCAATTATTCATATTTATTCCTAGCCAAATACTACTTATCTGTGGCACAACACCCTTCTCAAGTTATCATAATCTTACCACTGTCGTTATAATCCTTCTAAATTATTTTGAAGATTATTTTCTTTTTTGTAAACTTTATCACCTTTTTATTGTCTTTCTATTTTGACGTCTTCGTTGCAATAGCAGACATTAACGATGCAGAAAAAGGTGCACGCTGTACCTTAAAAAGTGGACAAGTAAAATATGTGCAATATAGGAACCTGTAAAAAATAAATTATCTTAGAAAACTACATTGTACTGGATGAGAATTTAAAAAACAATTTGATGTCTAAAAGTGTCAGTGCCCGTTAGAAATGACAAATTTTGTTGTAATGTCTTTGTTTTACAGTGCTTTATTTGTAATGTATTTTTTATATTAGAATTTCTTATGTTGTATATATTTATATAATTGTATAATATTATAAATTCAAAAAGTTATAATTATAATATATTACAAATTCAATTCAAATTCAAAAAAACTTTATTGATCCAAGAGGGAAATTAAGTGTTGTTGTAGCTCATATAATTAATTCTTTAAGGAGTTGTTATAGATGATGATGGCTGTGGGCAGGAAGGATTTCCTGTAGCGGTCTGTATTGCAGCGAAGCTGAAGAAGCCTCCGACTGAATGCACTTTGTTGTTGTATGACAGTCTCATGAAGAGGATGCTCAGGGTTGTCAATAATTTTTTTCGATTTTATGAAGAATCCTTCTTTGCATTATCATCTTCAGTGGTTTCACAGTAGTGCCAAGAACAGAACCAGCCTTCTTTATCAGGTTGTTTAGTCTTTTTAAATCCCCGGCTCTGATGCTGCTACCCCAACAGATGATGGCTGAAGAGATTACACTCTCCACAACAGACTCGCAGAAGATTTACAGCATCTTGCTGCAAACCTTGAAGGACCTAAGCTTCCTCAAGAAGTACAGTCTGCTCTGTCCCTTCTTGTAGACGGTTTCACTGTTCAGTCTCCAGTCCAGTCTGTTGTCAAGGTGACCTCCGAGGTATTTATACTCCTCAACCACCTCCACTTCTTATCCCATGATGAAAAACAGTGTTTGACTTATCCCTGTTTCTACTGAAATCTACAATCATCTCCTTTGTTTTGTTCACATTCAAAGTAAGATGATTGTTTCCACACCATGTCACAACGCGGTCAACCAGCTCTCTGTATTCAGCTTCTTGTCCATCTCTGATACACCCGACAATTGCAGAGTCAGCTGAGTATTTCTGCAGATGACAGGCCTCTGATTTGTACTGGAAGTCTGAGGTGTACAGAGTGAAAAGCAATGGTGAGATTACGGTCCCCTGTGGTGCTCCTGTGCTGCTGACCACCTGGTTTGACACACAATTCTTCAGTCTCACAAACTGTGGTCTGTTTGTCAGGTAGTGATTGATCCAGGCGATTGTTGAGGGCTCCACCTGTGTCTTCAGAAGTTTCTGACAAAGCAAATCCGGCTGAATTGTGTTAAATGCACTGGAGAAATCAAAGAACATGATCCTCACAGTGCTGCCTGCTTTGTCCAGATGACAGTGGGTTGGTTGAGTGGAAGTAGGTGGATGATAGCAACTTCAACTGCACAGCGATAAGCAAACTGCAGCAGGTCTTCCTATGTTCTTGTTTGCTTACTCAGGGGTGCCAACAGGAGTCTCTCCAGGACCTTCATGATGTGGGATGTCAGGGCAACAGGCCTATAGTCATTGATGACCGATGGGTGAGTTCTCTTTGGTACTGGAACAAGGCAGGATGTCTTCCACAACACTGGAACCTTCTCCTGAGTTAGGCTAAGGTTGAAGATGTGCTGCAGAATCTCACAGAGCTGCTCTGCACAGGTCTTCAGGACTGTGGAGCTGACACGATCTGGACCTGCAGCCTTGTTCTGGTTCAGTTTCTCAATGTATTATATAATAATATATTCAGTTTCTCAATGTATTATATAATACACTTACAATATATATATATAGTTTTATATTTTTATATTATATTCTATTTATGTTCTTTATAATGTATTTTTTATGTTTTATTTCTAATGTTTTATTTATTTTGCTTTTGTTTCATAAGGTCTCTGTTTCTCTTTTGGCAGGAAATGCAACTCTGACCTGTAATGTCATGATGTTAGATGTTTGGGTTTTGAGTTTCTGTTCTGTTATAGTTCTGTTATACTTCATTTCTCTTTTTAGATGGTCTTCTTATAAAGAATCCCTTCCTTGTATGTTTATTTCCCTCAGTTCTGTTTTCCCTCCCTAGTGCTCTTGAGTTCCTCTGAGATCCCTTCTTATATATCTTATCTTTAGTTACTTTTTAGTTTGTCATTCTTATTATTTAGGATTGTTTTCAGTTTCTTCACCTTTGTATTCCTTTCTTGTTGTCTTCCTGCCACACTGTTCCTTGACCCAGTTTCCTGATTGTTTCCACCTGCTCTCTCACCTTCTTCTTCTTCTTTATGGTTTTAAGGCAGTTGGCAAACAACAATTTGGTGCATTACCGCCATCAATTGGCTAGGAGTGTGGAATGGAATGACGCTCACCAAATTAACAAAAACCACAAACAAAAAAACCTTATATCCTATCATACAAGTGAGTTCGGTTTAGAAACTGAAATAAAGCCATAAAACTTATGTTGTGGTAAATGATGAATGTCCAAGATGGTCTTATCAAAAGTGCTACGTGAGGGAATTTGTGTGTTTATTCAGAGAGGTCACTCTGACCCGATAAATTATAGCCTTGGCTAAAAGAACATGTTCCCTCAGAGAGTGGTGTGTTGATAAGTTGTTATTGAGAGGAAACATCTGGATACTCTTGGACAGTTCTTGCATCAATATGAAGGACGAACTAGGTATAAAAATCTGTGTACTAATGATAGGAAAAAAAGTCTTGCTGGGGTATTTGAAGACAACAGAACTGTATGTCATCAATGCTTTTTCCTGCTCAGAGAAGGTATGTAAACTAATAAACCGGCAGAGGCTGTATTCCAGAACTGAAGTTGTGTTGACTCTTTTGTTTAACTTGACTCAATATCTTGCATGTCAACCTGGACCAACACTTTCACATTCCTAATTTCTTTGCAATACATCCTTTATGTCTAGCTTAATCTCAGTTTTTGCCAAATTATGAATCGGTTGTCTTCTTTCTTCTTAGCAATTTCAACAATACAACAGAACATGTTCTATAGTTTCTTTTACTCCACAACGGGTACATTTCCCTTTTTGATGTTTTCCTATAATGAACAAAGTACTATTTAACCCAGTATGTCCAAATCTGAGTCGAGATATTATTGTCTCCTCTTTCCTGGTCCTCTCTGTCCTTCTCATGTCTCCTGTTTTCCTTTGAATAGAATAAAACCATCTCCCTGTCCTTTCCTCCTCCCATTGCTTTTGCCATCTTTCCCTCATTTCCTGTTTTATCATGCTGTTCATTTCAGCTTTGCTGATGTTATTTAAATCTATTTCTTCTCTATTTGTAGCCACTTTATCTGCCTCCTCATTTCCATTAACCCCATAACGTGCTGGTACCCGAACAAATTAACTGTTAGTCCCATCATATTTATTCTAAATATAGTTTGTATCCAGGATACAGGATCCAGGAAGAACAATGCGGTTTTCGTCCTGGCCGTGGAACACTGGACCAGCTCTACACCCTCAGCAGGGTCCTGGAGGGTGCGTGGGAGTTCGCCCAACCGGTCTACATGTGTTTTGTGGACTTCGAGAAGGCGTTCGACCGTGTCCCTCGGGGGGCCCTGTGGGGGGTGCTCCGGGAGTATGGGGTACCGGGCCCCTTGATACGGGCTGTTAGGTCCCTGTACGACCGGTGCCAGAGTTTGGTTCACATTGCCGGCAGTAAGTCGGGCTTGTTTCCGGTGAGAGTTGGACTCCGCCAAGGTTGCCCTTTGTCACCGATCCTGTTCCTAACTTTTATGGACAGGATTTCTAGGCGCAGCCAAGGCGTTGCGGGGATCCGTTTTGGTGGCCTCAGGATCGGGTCTCTGCTTTTTGCAGATGATGTGGTCCTGTTGGCTTCATCGGAGCGTGATCTACAGCTTTCGCTGGAGCTGTTCGCAGCCGAGTGTGAAGCGGCTGGGATGAGAATCAGCACCTCCAAATCCGAGCCCATGGTCTTGAGCCGGAAAAGGGTAGGGTGCCTCCTCCGGGTCAGGGATGGGGTCCTTCCCCAAGTGGAGGAGTTTAAGTATCTGGGGGTCTTGTTCACGAATGAGGGAAAAATGGAGCGGGAGATCGATAGACGGATTGGTGGGGCATCTGCAGTGATGCGGGCGCTCTACCGGTCTGTCGTGGTGAAGAGAGAGCTGAGCCAAAAGGCGAAGCTCTCGATTTACCGGTCGATCTACGTTCCTACCCTCATCTATGGTCACGAACTCTGGGTGGTGACCGAAAGAACGAGATCACGGATACAAGCGGCTGAAATGAGTTTCCTCCGCAGAGTGTCTGGGCTCTCCCTTAGAGATAGGGTGAGAAGCTCAGTCATCCGGAGGGGGCTCAGAGTAGAGCCGCTGCTTCTCCACATCGAGAGGAGTCAGTTGAGGTGGCTCGGGCATCTGGTCAGGATGCCTCCTGGACGCCTCCCTGGTGAGGTGTTTCAGGCACCTCCCACCGGGAGGAGGCCCAGGGGAAGGCCCAGGACACGCTGGAGGGACTATGTTTCTCGGCTGGCCTGGGAGCGCCTTGGGGTTCCTCCCGAGGAGCTGGAACAAGTGGCTGGGGAGAGGGAAGTCTGGGTCTCTTTGCTTAGGCTGCTGCCCCCGCGACCCGACCCCGGATAAGCGGAAGAAAATGGATGGATGGATGGATAGTTTGTAGAATCTCAGCTAAAATATCAGGTCTACCTTCTGATTTACTGCTATCCAAACTTATCAAAGATGAACTAGAATCTGAACAGATTATTGTGCATAATGGTTTGTATTCCTCCATCCACTGAGCAGCTAACATTTCCCCTGTGTACACTGAAAGTCCATAATTGATCAGTTTTCCTACTTTTATTTGAAACTCTGGAATTATGAAAGCCACATCCTCTTGATTGCCTGTATTTTTGATGCATCTGTAAAAATTTGAACAGAACCATGATATTGATTAATATAGTGATCCACTATATGAGAAATTAAAATGAATTCCTTATCTTTGTTTCTCCTGTATAATAATATATGGTCTACTTTCATATTTAGAAGTATCCATGGTGGTACTACTGATAATGAAACTACTGGACTAATGGTAATTTGTTCTATTTTAATTTCTGTTGCTATCCATCCAAAACCTGCCGACAAGGTTTGATTACTTCTTGTTTGGGATGATCCTGTACATGCCCTTACAATTTCACCCAATAATTTTGTATCAATTGATCTCTTCTAATATCAAGCGGCATTTCTCCCATTTCTACCTCAACTGAAGCTTTTGAAGTTTATTTAAATGCACCTATGCAGAGTCCTAAAGCTTGATACTGAATATAGTCCCCAGTCTGTTCCCACTAAACATCTTATATTTAAAACCATTTTACATTTATTTATTATATCCTGAATATGTATAAGTTCCATTCTCATCAAACCATACTCCAAGAAATTTGAAGTGTTTTGCTTACTCTAATTCTTGCCCATGTAACTCTGATGAGACCAACTCTTTTCCTTGTGGCAACCATAATCTTAGTTTTATCCACAGAAAACTTAAATCCCCATTTATTTGACCACTCTTCAACCTTTAGAATTGCTCCCTGTAATTTTCTAAAAATAAATTTAAAATTTCTTACTCTTGTCCACATTGCCCCATCATCTGCAAACAGTGAGTACCCTCTTCCCCCTTCTACATAATCATATACATCATTGATCATGATCGAAAATAATAAGGGACTCATTATACTCCCCTGCAGAGTTCCATTTTCAATATTATAACTCTATAATTCTTCCCTATCCTTACTTGTATTTGTCTATTCAAAAGAAAATCCTTCAGCCATCTGTAAATCTGACCTGTTATACCTATTTTCTTCAATTTAGTTATTAAGCCATTTCTCCATAGCAAATCATATGCTTTTTCAATATAAAAAAATGCCACTACTACACTTTATATACTGTGCGTTTCTAATTTCATTTTCTAAACGTAAAACTGGATCCATGGTCCATCTTCCTTTCCTGCATCCACTTTGATACTGGGATAAATATCCTTTACTTTCTATATAATACATTAGTCATTAATCATTATCTCCATTATTTTACATTAGTTAGGAGTCAATGCTATTGGTCTATAATTTTCTGGTTTTGTCTCATCTTTACCTGGTTTACATATTGGAATTATCACAGCTTCCTTCCAAATCTGTGGTAGTTTCCCACCTTCCAAAATCCTATTATAAAATTCAAGTAGTATATCTTTGGATGCCTCACTAAGTTTATTTATCATGATATAACAAATTTGGTCTTTTCCTGGAGTTGATATCTTATATTTCCTAAGTGCTCTATTTAATTTTGTTTTTTGTAAATGGTATATTCAGTAAATCATTAACATCTTCCTCTTGCCTTAATAACTCTACATTCTTAGCTAAAGTCTGTTGTTTCCCTTTTTTCCTTTCTTCATCAATATTGTTTGAACTATGAATTTTAGCAAATGCTTTATCCATCATAACAGCCTTCTCTTCATTATTAACTGCTAATGTTCCTCTATCATTTAGGATTGGATATCCATACTCTCTTTTAAACCCATTAATTTTCCTTATCATTGTCCACACGTGATCTATTTTTGTCTGCTTTCCCACTGAATTACTAAAACTTCTCCCCAAATCTCTTTTTGCATTTTTTATAATACTTCTCAAATTACCCTTTGACCTTTTATGTTCTATAAGATTCTAAGTGCTGTGATTTCTTTTCAACATTTTGAAATTTCGAGATTAAATTGCTTCATCACATTTCTAATCCCACCACGGTACAATCTTCTTCTTGATCTTACCTCTTTTCTTCTTTATACTTCGATTTGCTGCTTCTAAAATGGCACAACATATAGCCAAATTTAAATCATTAACTTAAACATTTAAATCAACTTCTTGCAACTCCTTTTCACTTATCAATTCAAATGATTCCCAGTCAGCACTTTTGAAATTCCACATCTCTAATATCTCTATGTCATACTGTTCAACATTCAGATTTATTTCTGTTATTATAGGATAGGGGTCACTACCTATAGTGTTATCTTTAATTACTTTTCAACTACTAATTCTTGCTAGTGTCTCTGAAACCAAAGTTAGACCAAGTACAGATTCTGTCCCCGTTCTAACATTTACTCTTGTCCTACTGACATTTAAACATACATAATTTCTATTTTCCATGATTTCCTCAATTGCATTTCCATTTTCAGCATTTTAATTATCCAATACTGTACTGTAAGCATTAAAATCTCCACACCATGCCACTTTTCCTTCTAAGTATTCAAGCTGTTCCATTGAATCTAGTGAGAGATATTTACATGGAATCTAAAAATTTACTACTTTAATACTTCCTTTCTTTGTCCACGTTTCAGTTACAATATATTCTAATTGAGTACATTTTCCTAATATTCTGTATTGAATGCCTTCTTTCACAAAAAATATACATCCTCCTCCTTTACCTTCTTTCCTATCTCTATGTATACAGCTATATCCTTTGATTACAAAATCAAAAGTTGGTTTCAGCCATGTTTCCTGGATACAAATTATATCACGTTTTTTTACTAAACTTATTACTGAATCCTTTAAACTTTTGCCCGTTTGCTAATAAACTTCTAGAATTCCATTGCGAAATGATCATGTTATCTTCTGTCCTGATGTTCCTGGTTTCCCATCTCACCTAATGTTTTGTGTATGTGTTCCCATGAAATTCCTTTATTACCAAAACATCTCTCTGCTCCTTTGACAAGAATTACATTTTTTTCTGTTATGTGTTTTACCTGATCTGCACAGTTGATGAAATATGCAATGAATAACATGATCTTCTCCACTGTAATGGCTGTATCTGCTCTTTTTCCTTGGGTCAATCCTGTTGAACATTTGGTACTTCAGTCTTTTCTTTCTGTACTTTAACTTTTTTAACAGCCTCTGCATAGCTGATGTTGTTATCTGTTTTAACCAGTTCAACTTCCATGGCCTTCTTCCTAGCTTCACAGCCCCCATATGTCACCCTGTGCTGCCCCCCACAGTTACAACATTTATTTCGCACAGTGTCCTCCCATTCCTCGTACCTATGATTATCTCCACACTTAGGGCACATTTGCTGTCCTCTACATACTTCTGCTTTATGACCGTATTTCTGACATTTGTAGCATCTGAGAGGGGGGGGGGGTATATGGCCTGACTGTGAAAGACATGCATCCTATTTTAACTTTATCTGGTAAGGTAGATTCCTGGAACGCCAACATTACTGATAAACTATCAACCCTCTCTCCTGTTCTTAATAATCTTTTGATTTGAGTATCTTACAAAACCTTGAATGCTCTGTTTAAGTTTCTCAGATCCTCATCCTCACTGGAATCCCAGTGATTACACACTTAGGGCACATTTGTTGTCCTCTACATACTTCTGCTTTATGACCGTATTTCTGACATTTGTAGCTTCTGAGAGGGGGGGGGGGGGGTATATGGCCTGACTGTGAAAGACATGCATCCTATTTTAACTTTATATGGTAAGGTAGATTCCTGGAACGCCAACATTACTGATAAACTATCAACCCTCTCTCCTGTTCTTAATAATCTTTTGATTTGAGTCACTTACAAAACCTTGAATGCTCTGTTTAAGTTTCTCAGATCCTCATCCTCACTGGAATCCCAGTGATTACTCCTCTTGTTGTTTTATATTCCCCTATGAGTCTCCTTTCCACCACAGTTTTTTTTTACATATGTTCTCAATATGCATGGTTTTATTTTTTGTTCCTCTGTATTACCCGCCATCAACAAATTTCCATCTCTTAGGATTCTCGCTTGTTGGAAGTCCTTTATTTTCTTTTTCAATTCCTTTGACAGCGCAATAGGGCACAACTTTATGTTTTCATCCTCCCTACTAAATTTCAATATTATTTTGAATTCCTCTCTTATAACCTTCATTCTAACGCCACTCCCTTCATCTGAACTAATTTCTTCAATTGCCCTTTTACAATTCGGCGTTCCCAACCAAACTTTCATCCTCTACCCACTTCCTACCTCTTGCTCACCCTCATCCTTTCCCACCCGAAACTTTTGACCGTTCCTCTATACCCATATCATCCTCATCATCTACCTGAGATGCCATTCCAATCCAGTCATAAGCCAGTTTATGCCAACCGCCATCCACATTCTTCTTTCAAACTTTGATTAACAAGCTGCTAAACCAATGGCTCTCCTGGTTCCTTCGAGTGTCCAACTCACGCTAGTCCTGGCTGCCTGTGCTCTCTCACCTGGAACCGTTTCTCACTCATTTGTCCCTGACATTCTCTCTGTCACTTCTCACACCTCCCCAGTAATATTTAAGCTGTGCTCTGTCAGTCATTACTCGCTGGTCCATCGTCGATGATTCCTGGTTCCCCGTCTGCATTTTTCTGGTCCTCCTGAGTTTCTGTAAGCTTCTTGTTCTTTTGTTTAGTTAAATCGTTTTTTTTACTGTTTTTTTATTTGGGTCCTCAATCCACTAAAAGCATGACATGTAAGTTGTCAAGTTGCATTGCAGCAGGAAGGTCCTTGGTACGAATTCTGGCATGGGGTCTTTCTGTATTGAGTTTGTACGCTCTCTCCTTGCATGCGTAGGTTACCTAAAAGAGAAACTCACCTAAAAAGTAACTTTTCTTTGCTGATAAACTGTATAAATGACTATCTTATGGTTCTGTCTATATGTGTAATCATTATTTTGGAATTTTAGTGTATATTTTTTTTAATATACATTTTCTGACTAAAACCATCCGTGTGGTCCCCTCTTCAGGTTAAAAGTGTTTACTACATTTGAATTTGAATCTGACATCGATAATAGCTAAACTGTGATATGTAGAGTTAGCAGGTACATGTGATGTCCGTCTTGGTCACTCCTCCGTACCGAGTTGGAATAGCTAACAACTGTTTAAGCCGTTTAACAGGGTAGAAATTTGTAAGCATGGCATTTAGTTAGAACCTATAGCATCTCTTTAGAATCTCCATCTGTCTCGCAGTCTGTGTCACTGTCCAGGCCTCTCCCCATGCGTGTCCTTCGGTCCGCCACGCAACGCCTCCTTTTGGCGCATTTTTCAAACAGGAAAAAGGGTGGAGTAAGACACTGGTAGGGGGGTGACTCGTTCTTAAAGGTACTTGGGCTTCCTCCCAGAGTCCAAAAACATGGTGAGGTACGCATCCCTGTTGCTTTTCCTATTTGCACTGTTATTATTTTTTTGCATTTGGATCCATATTTCATTTGCAGTTTTTCCATTTGTGTTCTCACTCCTTGTACATAGTCTGTTCTAGTTTCTTAGGCACAAATATACATGCAATGAGACACTTTACATTTTAAATTGTCCTGCTTAATTGCACAGTTATTTTTAATCTAAGTAGGCTGCTATAGGTACTACACTATTGTTCTAATGTTTTTTGTGTACTGTACAGCCTGTTATAAATATTCTGTGTATCTACTGTGCTGCTGTTGCATTTAAATTTCCCCCAATGAGGAACAATAAGGGATATTTCTATTCTATGTGTGGGTTTTCCCCAACTGCTTCTTTCGTGTGTCTTTAGCGAGTAAAGACAACAAGAATCAAGTCAAGAGAAAAAAACAGGCACGACTGGGAGCTAAAAGGATCTGGATTGGGTGTGTATGACGAAGTCCCAGTGAAACCAGGTAAGTATACAGACTGAATGAGAATAGTTTATTGAGATAGTTTAATGAGTAATGGACATGCCTGTTTCCTAAACAGGAAGTATGGTGTAATCAAGAATTGAAGCGCTACCCTAAAGAGAGGGGTTCCAGGGCAATCCTCTTCAAAGATTTGGACCTCAATTGACTTGAATCCTCTTTTTTGTAACAATAGATTGTTTCTTTTTTGATACCAGGGATTGTTTCACCCACATGACCACATAGAGGGGAATCGGGGAGGATTTAACGGAGTGTGGAAACTGCGGTAGCAGGTTAAGTAGGATTACATACAGTAATGTGATGATCAGAGCTCACCATGGCAAAGGCAGGGTTTCAATATTCACAATCCAATAATCAAAGGTCGGAAAGTCAGGTCAACAATAGGGCAGGCAGAATAGATTCAGTATTCATGAGGAAGTTATCAGTGTCCAGATACATGAAGCAAGGTTAAGAGTCAATAGGCCCGTTTCCACTATGGGACCTTTGAGCAATTTTACCAGACCTTCATGGAATGTGAGTGTCTCCATTTCACAGGGCCTGGCCAAAAGGGCCACTTTTTGGGCCATTTCATAAACCAAACCAGTACCTGCCTGGTTTCTGTACTCTAATTTTATAGGTAAAGGCAAAGCCCTTTAAGGATGTTTCTAGTGGGTTTATTCATTGTGCACAGCAAAGCACTGACATTTTTTTTGTCCATGACTACCTGCATGGTTGGGTCAACCCCATTGTCACTGAGTATAAAGGATGCTGAGACTGGACAATAAACTCCAGAATAAAATATTTCCTTAGCCATTTAGCAGTGTGTAGCCAATGTTCTATTTTTTATACAAAATAGTTAAAGCATACGTTTCATACGTTCATATTAGCTGCTGGAGAAATGACAATTTGCAGGCCAATGGACATGAAATTGAGTCCATGCCTTTCTCTGCAAACAAGTGCTGAAATGTCAATTTTTAGGTGTATGATGTGTCATAGTGGTAGCTTGTGCGCCCTGAATTATGAACACTGCATCCTCTAGGAGGCAGATCCCCTCTAAGGCCTGATTCACACCGAGTGCGAAATGGATATTGTCCGGACTCCGTGAAGCTTCCGCAAATTCGAAAAAACATTGAGTCCAATCAGAGCATTGTAGCCGGTTGTGGTACAGTGCGGATCCGGATGCGGACCTCTAGGAAGTTTCCACATGAAACCACTTTTTTTCAGACGCCGCATTTGGATTTCCGTGAAATTAAAGCAATTATATGAGCCAGACAGGGAGTGAAACTTGGGCCAGCGATTTGAAGCTGGTATACTTCAAAATAAAACCCATGTTGCATTTTATTTATTTTTGCCTTTTTCTTTTATTATTAATGACAGGGATATCAGTTCACAGTGTATGATAGTTTACTTTATTTTTTACAAGGATATCTTTAAATGTATTGGGTCAAATTTTGTCAATGTGTTGCATACACAGCACACATGTGTGTTTTAGGGTGTATATGAGAATTACTGACAGTTGTTCCTCTTAAACTCCATCCATGAGTTGTGGGATCAGCTGGAGGAAAAGTGTGAAGGAGCATTTTCGGCCACGTACTGTGAGCAAAGGCAACCACTACCACAGTTTGGATCCTCTTTTGGACTCAGTGAGAACCTCAGCTGGAACTGTGTGTTCTAACATGTAGTGAACAGACCCACTGCTGCTCTGATGAATCTGCCCCAGATCTCAGAGCACGGTGGAGGCGCCAGTCCCTGTGTCAGAGATCGTCCCTGGGGCCATTGTGGACATTGGAAGATCTGAAGTCATAGAAGGGGTCTGAGGAGTTCGGACGAGACCCACATGCTGGGGACCAAGGGACCCCTTGTAGTTGGCATGTAAGTCAAATTTCAATATGTACCCGGTCCTACAAAACAGACACAGACAAGGCTTTGGCTGCTGTACATCATTCTAGGAAGGAATCAGTGCTTTGCTGGTTGAGGAAAAAATGTGACCCAGTTCTGTGCTTTTAGCATAATTTATGTTCATAGAGACCAGGGTGGGGCCCACTCAGCCGGTGGATGTGGACTAAACGTTTTTAGTGATGCGCTGCGCGAGAGGGATAAACTCACTAGCAATAGCTTTAAGGGATAAAAGTTGTACAAATATAAAAACATGCATTTATTTGTATGAGGCTCTGGGGGTAAAGGTTAAGACAGTTAGAAAGTTTTCTGGATGAAATGGTTTCATTTCGGTGATTAGCTGGGTTTCTGTATAAACATTAACACACATAAACACACACGCAAGCATGCACGCACACACACACACACATATATGGATGTACTGTATATATAATAGACTAGGCCACTCCAAAGTCTTATTTTGTTTTTTTTAGCCAATCAGAGGTGGACTCACTGGTGTGTTTTGGATCATTGTCCTGCTGTAGAACCCAAGTTTGTTTAAGCTTAAGGTCACCAACAGAAAGCCAGACGTTCTCGTTCAGGATTTTTGATACAATTCATGGTTCCAGTTATCACAGCAATTCTTCCAGGTCCTGCAGCAGCAAAACAGCCCCAGCACATCACACTACCACAATGTTCTTTTTTTTAAAATGCGATGTTAGTTTTATTCCAGATGTAACGGTACATCCACCTTCCAAAATGTTTAGCTTTTGTCTCATCTGTCAATGGAGTATTTTCCCAGAAGTCTTGGGGAACATCAATATGTTTTCTGGCAAAATTGCCTGAATGTACTTTTTCCTCAGCAGTGGTTTTTGTCTTGGAACGCTGCCATGCAGACCATTGTTGCCCAGCCTGTTTTTTTTATGGTGAAAGTAGGATCTTTATAACCTCTTCCAGACTGATAGATCTCAGTTATTTCCTTTCTCATTCATTCCTGAACTTCTTTGAATCTCAGCATGATGTCTTGCTTTTGATGATCTTTTGGTCAACATCACTTTGTCTTGGAAGTCTTATGTAAGTGATTTCCTAATGGAGAGCAGGTTTGACAGTCATCAAGCCTGGGTGTGACTAGAGAAACTAAAGTCAGGTGTGATGAACCATTGTTATATTTTAATTGGGGGTAGGGCAATCACTCTGTCAAACAGGGCCATATAGGTTTGGATTTTGTTTTCTATCTTTATTGTAAAAATGTAATCTAAAAACTGAATTTTATGTTTATTTGTATTTGACTAATATGTACATTTGTTTGATAGTCTGAAACCTTTAATGTGACAAACATGCAAAAATATTAGAAAATTAGCAGGGGGTCAAACACTTGTTTACATTGCTGTACTTTATAAAAAGCTATGAGGTTTACAGGATAAGGTGTAAAGCCTAGTTTATACTTCTACATCTACATCGGAACGGATAGACACAACGGCATTATCTGTCGACGCAAGGTCTCTCTGTAACCTACACAAGGACGCACAGAGTAGAGGCCTATTCTCTAACTATCCGTCGAATGAAACAGAGAGCGCACGCCTCTAATTGGTCAGCCCAACATTAGCCCAAGATCATCTCACCACAGCGGTGTTCTATAGATGATGTAATAAGTAGTCATTGCAGCTTTAGAGCACTATAAGCTTTATATTGCAAGACCAGTTGATCTAATATGGTCTTTTGGTGATTTTGAACAACAGGAGGTGTAGAAAACAACAAAACAGACAGCTGTGTTTGTTTTTTTCCATCCGTTTTTAGAGTATTCAGTGAGCTGAACTTCTAGTAAAAAGCTTTCCAGCTCCATCAAAACTCGCTCTCAGTCGGCCATTGTTCCTTGAGAGAATGTGCATTTACAAGCTGAAGTAAATAAACTTTCTTCAACCAGAGACGCCACTGGAATGGTAGGCAGACCCCTCCAGAAAAGGTCTGCACCCCCTGCTGTCCTGGTGGAGAAATGCTTTGCAACTCTGACACACCGACAGAGAATTATAAATGGAAAATGTCTCCGTCAATACGTCTGCATGTGGGTGCAAAGTATAATCCAGGTGTTAGGCATCATGGCCTTAGGCAGTTTACTGCATACTTTTTTCGGGTGTGGTCTGTAGTTTCAACTCCTTCCCAGGTTAAATAGGGACACACAGTGAACAGGTGTCACATCATTCCCGGAGGGTTTGCAGAGAGCATCAGAAACAATTTACCTGCAGATCATATCGTGGAGCAATTCTGTAGAACCTTTTAAATCTAAGAAACAATCATCTATATTGAGGACAAGAAAATTTACAGGTAAGGTACAAAATCAACTCCTCTCCATTTTAAAAGATTTCACACGATTTCACTGATATAAACAAAGTATTTAACTAGCCTAAAGTTTAAGTTTTAATCATTAATTAAAAATGTAATCTTACAATAAATCAGATTAAACTTTATCTATTATAGGGCCGTAAAGATGACCATAATTATTTCTGTTTGCTAAAAAACAGGATTATAATAATAACAAGATACATTTCTTTCACTTTGTTAAATATGAGAAGTATGATCTTGGATGGGTAGATTTCCACACAAAAAAAAACATTTTCAAGATTAATATCACCTATTAATGACAAAAAAATAGCATATTCTTTAATGTTGAAAAGTTGTACATTTTTAAGAAAGAAAGCATAGTTTTCTATGACCAAAAACATACATTGAAATGATAAAAATTAGGAAATTCTCTGGCATTATTAAACCAGACAATACAGGGGGGAAAATTTCCAGATGTCCTTCAAGGTTTTAATGGTAAATTAAGGAGATGCATTGCAGTGTGAGTGGTAAATCCAGGCTTCTCTCCTGTATCAAAAATTACTTCTCCCATTTCCAAAAGACTTCTGGCTTTTTGTATCTGACTTACCAATCTTACTAAACTTCTATGTTGTTGTTTTTCATGGAAATTTGAGACTTTACAATGTCAGAGAATATTTTAGTTTAAATATCAAAATGTATGCATTTAATCATAGAACATTGTTCTTTTTTCTATTGTAAATTTATTACTTTTTAACATCAGATAATATCCTAGTTTTTTCTTGTAAATAGTATAAATTAATCTCAAAATTTCTCAGTTTCTTAACTGAAATGTACCCCTATGTGGCCACATGACTTCTTTTTCTCTTATCTACAATTGCCATAATACTATGTTCTGCAGAGGATTACATATTCTTACTTTAATATCTGTAGTATTACCTTAAAACTATTGGGTCAAATCTTTTGGATATCCTTCCACAAACTTCTAACAATAGTTTGCTGTAATTTTGGTTCACTCCTGGTTGAACTGAGGTAACGGATTTAGGTCTGTAAACCTTTTCAACTCTTCTCACAAGTTTGGATTTGCATAGGATGAGTACCAAAAACACTTTTCTACATATAACTATTATATGTATTATATGTATAGGTATGGTTGTATATATTTGTGAAAGGATACGTGTAAAGGTGTAGATATCTATACATATGGTGTGGGGATGCATTGGTAAATATAAGTGTATATAAGGATTTTTGAATTTAAAACAAACATGGATGTTAGATTATTACGCACACTTATGCACTAGTAAGAGATTCTTTTGGCAACATGGCAAAACACACTTGTCAAACATAATACAAGAACGTGCTTTAGACCCAGTGTGTTTTTCAGTCCATTACTCCATTCTAAGGCAAATAAATGGGCAGACATAAAATTTCAACTTTTTCATTGTATTCAAGTTACTTGGTAACAATAGAACAAAGACAGTTTTGACTGTTATGGGGGAAACTTCAGAGAACTTCCAAAACTTGAGAGAACCTCAACCATGCCTTTACTTAAAATGGTGCAAGACTAACTTTAACTTTTAATTTGGGTATGCTTTCTCAAAACATTTTGTGCGAAAATTGCAGGAATGTTAAGGGGTTTTAAACATGAAGTTCTCAGCTACATTTACTCAATCAAAATTTCAAAATATGACAGATCAGAGGTCTTTTTTTACAGTTAGTTTGGTTTATCTGGTAAAAATCGCAATATATCCTGTGGCTTTTGCATTTCTGAGCCAGCCTTAAACGTGTAGATAGACAACGGCATTATCGGTTTGTGTCAGTATCGGAAATTAAGATTTAGATAATATAGGTATTTCACCTATGGGTAAAAAAAGCCAATTTCGAACATCCCTAATAATTATTATAACTATTGAAAATATAACATTGTCTTTACAATAATAAATCAAACCAATAAAAAAAAATGTATACAAAAATCTGGTCTTAATCAAAAGTATGTTTAATCCCTGCTTAAAAGTTATATTTGGATGTGTATTCATTTGAATATGTATGTTCACATGTAAAAGAAATTACAATCTTATCTAGATCAGGGACTTGTGACCACTTGAAAACTCTTATTTCACAAATATTTTCTACAGTGATCAACTATAGACGTACAGTAGGTGCTTCCTTATTTTTTTTCTGCCGTGATTGTTACCTTCAGTCTGGCTCTAACATATTTTAACCTTTACCTGTGTTATCATTGGTCACTTTAGCCTCAAATTCTTTCACAACTAGACAGAGGGGGCGCAATGTTTTTTTTTATTGCTTCACCATTCAGTAAAATGAGCTGTAAGCTGATTAACATTTTCCTGTGTTAATTCATACTGCAATAGAATAGAGCATTGCATGGTTTGGAACTTCAAATCTTAAAAATGCATCTCAACGGGGTAGCTAAGACCAACAGGACACCACCATTGGGCTGTTCATGAAGCTAATTTTCAAACAGAGCATAGCACAGTTTAAAACTTCTTGAGCAGAAATTTGTGACACAAGGAGGTGTGTGTCTGAATGTTGCCTAAAATTCACAGCTTATCCTCCAGTGAATTTAGATGTTGGGTACTACCCAATTAGATGCTTACAGGTCACAACGGTAGGTTAGTCCATAAGATGACATAACTGGTTCTTCTCACTAATATATACCTTATTAATGTATTACATCATTACAGATATATCTCCATTTCACATCCAAGTGTTACAAAATTTCCAATTAGAAAACAATCTAACTATTTTATCTTACCATTTCTTGTAGGCATGGATAAAGGACTTATCCTCTGTGTTCTGTTGGTGACGCTGTCCTGGAGATTTTTGGGCACCTATGCTCTAAACACTACAGAAGCACCAAATATGGGCAACATGACAACAACACCAGCTAGCAACATGTCGACAACACTAGCTAGCAACATGACAACAACACCAGCTAGCAACATGACAACAATGGGAGGAAACCTTGGGGCGACAAATCCCGCCAATATGTCGACAACACCAGCTAGCAACATCACAACAGTGGGAGGAAACGTCGGAGCGACAAATCCAGCCAATATGTCGACAACACCAGCTAGCAACATGACAACAATGGGTGGAAACGTCGGAGCGACAAATCCCGCCAATATGTCGACAACACCAGCTAGCAACATGACAACAATGGGAGGAAACGTCGGGGCAACAAATCTCTTAAATATGTCGACAACACCAGCTAGCAACATGACAACAATGGGAGGAAACGTCGGGGCGACAAATCCCGCCAATATGTCGACAACACCAGCTAGCAACATGACAACAATGGGAGGAAACGTCGGAGCGACAAATCCCGCCAATATGTCGACAACACCAGCTAGCAACATGACAACAATGGGAGGAAACGTCGGAGCGACAAATCCCGCCAATATGTCGACAACACCAGCTAGCAACATGACAACAATGGGAGGAAACGTTGGGGCGACAAATCTCTATAATATGTCGACAACACCAGCTAGCAACATGACAACAATGGGAGGAAACGTCGGGGCGACAAATCCCGCCAATATGTCGACAACACCAGCTAGCAACATGACAACAATGGGAGGAAACGTCGGGGCAACAAATCTCTTAAATATGTCGACAACACCAGCTAGCAACATGACAACAATGGGAGGAAACGTCGGGGCGACAAATCCCGCCAATATGTCGACAACACCAGCTAGCAACATGACAACAATGGGAGGAAACGTCGGAGCGACAAATCCAGCCAATATGTCGACAACACCAGCTAGCAACATGACAACAATGGGAGGAAACGTCGGAGCGACAAATCTCGCCAATATCTCGACAACACCAGCTAGCAACATGACAACAATGGGAGGAAACGTCGGAGCGACAAATCCAGCCAATATGTCGACAACACCAGCTAGCAACATGACAACAATGAGAGGAAACGTCGGAGCGACAAATCCCGCCAATATGTCGACAACACCAGCTAGC
Source organism: Valencia hispanica (assembly GCA_963556495.2). Taxonomy (NCBI): domain Eukaryota; kingdom Metazoa; phylum Chordata; class Actinopteri; order Cyprinodontiformes; family Valenciidae; genus Valencia; species Valencia hispanica. Next base: position 13,884,917 of record OY747714.1, on the reverse strand, counting down.
AACATGACAACAATGGGTGGAAACGTCGGAGCGACAAATCCCGCCAATATGTCGACAACACCAGCTAGCAACATGACAACAATGGGAGGAAACGTCGGAGCGACAAATCCCCCCAATATCTCAACAACACCAGCTAGCAACATGACAACAATGGGAGGAAACGTCGGAGCGACAAATCCAGCCAATATGTCGACAACACCAGCTAGCAACATGACAACAATGGGAGGAAACGTCGGAGCGACAAATCCCGCAAATATGTCGACAACACCAGCTAGCAACATGACAACAATGGGAGGAAACGTCGGAGCGACAAATCCAGCCAATATGTCGACAACACCAGCTAGCAACATGACAACAATGGGTGGAAATGTCGGAGCGACAAATCCCGCCAATATGTCGACAACACCAGCTAGCAACATGACAACAATGGGAGGAAACGTCGGGGCGACAAATCTCTATAATATGTCGACAACACCAGCTAGCAACATGACAACAATGGGAGGAAACGTCGGAACGACAAATCCCGCCAATATCTCGACAACACCAGCTAGCAACATGACAACAATGGAAGGAAACGTCGGAACGACAAATCCCTCTAATATGTCGACAACACCAGCTAGCAACATGACAACAATTGGAGGAAATTTCGGAGCGACAAATCCCACCAATATTTTGACAGCCGCATCAACACAAACTCCAACAGTGTCACTGAACAACACAGTAGTAACCCTTGAGGTAAATAAAGGTGTTGTTTTTTCAAATTGCGAAAAAAAGTAAAGTGGAACACGGGATGATTTACTAATGCTTAAACTATAAACTATTTCATGGCTATGGCTGTTATCTCTTTTGCAGAAAGACATCAGTAATACTGAGTGTGGATCTAAGCAGCTGTGCGCAGCTGAGCCCTCTGAGTGCAACCCATCTTCAACAGGATCCTGCGTCTTCCTGGCCGCCAAGAAGGAAAGTGGTCAAAACTTTTTCTTTGAACTCTCAGGAGAATCAGACGGCTACATTGCAGCAACTCTAGCAGGTGGCAGTGGAAAGGTATTTTAATGAAATCAACCCACTTGAAAATAAAAACACTTACAACCCAAGCTGGCTTTCAAATTCTGTAGGTTTGTTTCAAATCTTTTAATTTACTTTATCCACTTTCCTGCAGGGAAACCCAACGTATATCTGTGCAAAGAGCAAGGGTGCCGTCAAATTCTTTAGTGCTCTCCTCCAAGATAATAATAAGCTGACTCTTTCAGTGGTGAGTTCTACAGTCATGCTTCAGGGTTAAATGGATAACAATGCATCTAAAACCATTTTTTAGTTATCTAACATGTTTAATAGGTGGTTAGTTTGCCTTTTTTTGTCTGCAAAATCTCATCTGCTTAACTTTCTAAAACTTTTGTGGAACCATCTTCTCTGCAGCTCAATGTGAACTCGGTGAAGGGCAAGATCAAAGGCAAAAAAATTGAGTGCACCTTTCTTGCCACAGTTCCAGAACCAACAAGAGCTAAACGAGCAACGACCACCTCCCTTTCAGTTTCCACAGGAGAGTTTAATGAAAGTAAGTTAACATCTCACAATGAATTCCCAAGAAAAAATTTACATTTTCATGAGAGCAAAATATTTTAGAAATGACCTAAAAATGATGTGCTTCTACACTCAGCTGATGATAGCCTCGGAACCCCCACTCCTGTAATACGTGCCACTGTGGGGGACCTGGGAAACCCTAATGCCACTATCACCAATGAGATTACCTCCAACACCACAACCAATGCAACCACAGCGGGACCAGTTAACATCGCAACCACAGTCGGACCAGCTAACAACGCAACCACAGCCGCACCAGCTAACAACGCAACCACAGCCGCACCAGCTAACAACGCAACCTCAACCGCACCAGCTAACAACGCAACCACAGCCGCACCAGCTAACAACGCAACCACAGCCGGACCGGCTAACAACGCAACCACAGCCGGACCGGCTAACAACGCAACCACAGCCGGACAGGCTAACAACGCAACCACAGCCGGACCAGCTAACAACGCAACCACAGCCGGACCAGCTAACAACGCAACCACAGCCGGACCAGCTAACAACGCAACCACAGCCGGACCAGTTAAAAACGCAACCACAGCCGGACCAGCTAACAACGCAACCACAGCCGGACCAGCTAACAACGCAACCACAGCCGGACCAGCTAACAACGCATCCACAGCCGCACCAGCTAACAACGCAACCACAGCCGCAACAGCTAACAACGCAACCACAGCCGGACCAGCTAACAACGCAACCACAGCCGGACCAGCTAACAACGCAACCACAGCCGCACCAGCTAACAACGCAACCACAGCCGAACCAGCTAACAACGCAACCACAGCCGGACCAGCTAACAACGCAACCACAGTTGGACCAGCTAACAACGCAACCACAGCTGGACCAGCTAACAACGCAACCACAACCGCACCAGCTAACAACGCAACCACAGCCGCACCGGCTAACAACGCAACCACAGCCGGACCGGCTAACAACGCAACCACAGCCGGACCGGCTAACAACGCAACCACAGCCGGACAGGCTAACAACGCAACCACAGCCGGACCAGCTAACAACACAACCACAGCCGGACCAGCTAACAACGCAACCACAGCCGGACCAGCTAACAACGCAACCACAGCCGGACCAGTTAAAAACGCAACCACAGCCGGACCAGCTAACAACGCAACCACAGCCGGACCAGCTAACAACGCAACCACAGCCGGACCAGCTAACAACGCATCCACAGCCGCACCAGCTAACAACGCAACCACAGCCGCAACAGCTAACAACGCAACCACAGCCGGACCAGCTAACAACGCAACCACAGCCGGACCAGCTAACAACGCAACCACAGCCGCACCAGCTAACAACGCAACCACAGCCGAACCAGCTAACAACGCAACCACAACCGCACCAGCTAACAACGCAACCACAGCCGCACCAGCTAACAACGCAACCACAGCCGGACCGGCTAACAACGCAACCACAGCCGGACCGGCTAACAACGCAACCACAGCCGCACCAGCTAACAACGCAACCACAACCGCACCAGCTAACAACGCAACCACAGCCGCACCAGCTAACAACGCAACCACAGCCGGACCAGCTAACAACGCAACCACAGCCGGACCAGCTAACAACGCAACCACAGCCGGACCAGCTAACAACGCAACCACAGCCGGACCAGCTAACAACGCAACCACAGCCGGACCAGCTAACAACGCAACCACAGCCGGACCAGCTAACAACGCATCCACAGCCGCACCAGCTAACAACGCAACCACAGCCGCAACAGCTAACAACGCAACCACAGCCGGACCAGCTAACAACGCAACCACAGCCGGACCAGCTAACAACGCAACCACAGCCGAACCAGCTAACAACGCAACCACAGCCGAACCAGCTAACAACGCAACCACAGCCGGACCAGCTAACAACGCAACCACAGTTGGACCAGCTAACAACGCAACCACAGCCGGACCAGCTAACAACGCAACCACAGCCGGACCAGCTAACAACGCAACCACAGCCGGACCAGCTAACAACGCAACCACAGTTGGACCAGCTAACAACGCAACCACAGCCGGACCAGCTAACAACGCAACCACAGCCGGACTAGCTAACAACGAAACCACAGCCGGACCAGCTAACAATGCAACCACAGCCGGACCAGCTAACAACGCAACCACAGCCGGACCAGCTAACAACGCAACCACAGTAGCATCAACAGGAATCGTAATCCCCGGACTTCAGGTAAAGGATGCTTAAATACAAAAAAAATTATTGCTAAATTGAAAAGGGAACAATGATGAAAAACGAAAGGAACTAAATTTTCTCAAATATCCTGATACACAGTAGGATTACCAGTGGTCTCTGAGATGGTGAGCTTGTCAATTCTTCCCAAATCATGACAATGTAAGCTCTATGTTGCTCAGTTGGTATGGCATGCCTTTCTCAGATTCTCAGATGTATGTAGTCCATGCCAAACATGTCCAAGTATTTCATTTCAGACCTGCCTTGGCCTTCATGCTGTTCTAAGAGAGCAAACGTTTTCTCCAAGCACGCTTGCGATTAAGGTTACATTTACTGTATACTGTAACTTGGATAGTAGTACCCAACGCCAGCAGTAGTTAAATATCCACATGTCTAAATATGTTAGAAAGCAAATCCTTACAGCGTGCGCTTATCCCCCCCGCCCCCATGACTTCATGAAAAAAAGTAACTTGCCTTATTTTATTGCCTTTTTTAAAGTACAAATTTTAAACATCTGCCTTCACCCTTGCAGAGCTCTCTTTCCCGGGATGGATGTGGCACCTCAAAGCTCTGTACGGCTGAACCCTCAGAGTGTAATCCCGCTACCGGAGACAGGTGCTATTACCTTTCTGCCAGGCAAGAAAGTGGCCAAACATACAACTTTGAACTCTCAGGACAGACAGACGGCTACATTGCTGGCGGCCTCTCAACGACTGCACTTCAGGTATTGCATGTATTTTATGATTCTAGATGAAACTACAGTTTAATTTAAATCTATGAAACTCATATCACGTTTTTTGGTTCTACAGGCTGGCAGTCACAATGCCTACGTTTGTGCAAACAACAACGGTTCTGTCATATTCTTCACTGGCATCCTCAACAATCTTGAGCTAAATGTGGGAGAGGTGAGTTATGCTTTAATGGGAATAGTACGTGGGAGGGGAAATGCTCTTGTCAATTTTTATGAGCCCAGGTTTGCATTAGCAATTGAATATTAAATAAGCTTCACTTTCAGTTAATCAAACAATTTCTGTCTTCAGGCGCTGGACTCAAGCAATCAGCGAGGCACAGTCAGCAACGGCAAAATCCAATGCACATTTACAGCTGTTCTACCTGACACCAGAAGTACCCGAGCAGCAACTTACGCTCTGTCAGTTTCAACTGGAACTTACGACCCCTGTAAGTAATCACATTAAGCACTTATGAACTGTTAGCCGGACCTAAAGGCAAAAATATTTACATTACAATTAATGTTACTATATTTGCATGTTTTCTCAGCTTCCCGACAGCTGGGAAAAGCGGAATTCAGAATACTGACAAATCGTGCAAACTTGTCGGATCCTACCGCTAACCTCACCAACACGTTAAATTCTGCCTCTTCTTCTATGGTGTCACCCATACAGTCCTTCTTGCCAGGTCAGCTACAGATTTTTTTATAAAATAATTTTTCTAAAGTTGCAGAAACTTGAAAAGTGATGTCAACAAAATAATTTGCTTTATCTTCTTCTTTCTCCCCGTATAGCTTTGCTGGTTACAGTGAGTATGCTGGCTTTCACGGCAATGTGAAGAAACCAACGTCGGGATATTTTGTAATGACTTGGGATTCAGAAACTAGAGAAGGAAAAATGACTTAAGTCTACAGGTTAATGTTTATTTAATTATTTAATCCCAACACTGATGTAATTGGGCTTTAATTTAAATGTAAGGAAACTCTAAAATGTGCATCAACCAACACAAACTGTTTAACTTATTAAGGAGTTGCAAGAATAGTGGTCATATTTTTGTTTTTCTTTTGTCAGCATAGGTCAATTTATGTAATAGGACTGGGGTTTTTGAGGTCTGGTTACCTTTTTAAGCCTATTTTGCAGTATTGTAATGTTGTATTTTAATTCTTGAACATATTTAAAAAATTGCTGTTTCATGTTGCAAAATGTTTTCCAACATGTTTTTTTTTCATGAATCATTGCTAAAACTGATGCCATCAAGACACTATATTCTTGGTTACAATGATGTTGCTTAAAATTATAAAGCCTCCACTGGCTGATATTATTTGTTCACAATGTGCAAAAAATGTTACTCATGATACCAAATATTGGTGAATAGGTAATTTAGAATTTTGCAAAGATTAAATGAAAATAAGTCTTTGACGACCTTTTTTTCAGCAATTAAATAAATATTTTTTCATCTAAAGGGTCCAGTTTTTCTTATTCAGATTCTATAAATTTTGGATTTAAAATTAATCAATTGTGCTTTTGTGACTTTTTATATGCTCCTATACAAGTTTCACATAGAAAAGATTTGTTAGGTGACATTCCAGTCATTTAATCTTGTGATGCAGATCTGTATATATGTCTGACAGCTAGAAGGTTGCTAGTTTGAAATCGTTTTGGTACTCTTTTTGCAGAGTTGGCATTTTCTCCTCAGGCTCTTATGGGTTCTACCAGTGTGTTCTGGTTCACTCAAAGTCCAAAGAAATCCAGGTTAGGGTGACTGGTGACTCTAAATATCCTAAGGGATTAGTAAAATGTCCACTTTCCCTTTCCCTTTTGGTGACTCCACCTCAAACTTTGTTACTCTCCCAGAGTTTGAGGGTTCTGCGGAATGTCTCAGCTTTTCCTAGGATGGTTGCCTTCTGGATAGAGGTCTCCACAAAATAAGTTCTTAATTTATTTTTACCGTCAGTCTTTAAAATGATTATAGTGACATTTTCAATATTATTTAATTCTTCATTTTAATTATTACTCAATCGTGTACATACGTGTATCGCTTGTGAGTAATGGAAGCTGAATATGAGCTCCACTGCCACACTGGAGACTGGAATTACAAGCGTCACTTCAACCAAAGTTTTTAAATCAATGGACATTTCTCAAAGTCTCTTTCAATGAGAGCTTTCCTCTCGCCTTAGTGGGAGGAAATCCACAGCATGCACATGCGCTCCTTCTGTATCAGTGGTTAAGCTGCACGGTCTTTCTCCGGTGCTGTTGGTCACAGACACGCTCCAAAGCCTCCAGAATTCTTCAATGCGCAGTCAGTTCCCAGATAGTAAGATGCATTGGGTACAATGTCCAGATCTTAGATGGTGCTCAGATGCTCTCATGGGAATCCTCTTCTTTTTTCCCCGTTGATTTAGTTACCTGTAATCTGTGTGTGAAATTTTAAATGTGTATGCGTCTGCACCAAGTGGTCAGAGGTGAAAATGGCAATCTATCAGAATGGCCGATGCCCTTCTGATTTTTTTGTCACCCTTTAAAAAACCAGTCAAAGACGGAAAATATTCCTCAGTGCAACCCCTGCATTGGATGTTCCTAGATTTTACCCCTTGATCCTCTGATGAGAACCTAAACTACAGAGGCTTTGACTTTCCACAACTTCAACCTTTGTTTTTCTTGGTATTTCTGAAGCTTTGTGCATCTCTTCTTAATGTTGCTGTGGCATTGCTATATCCACACTGCTGCCCTTGTGACACAGTGACACCTGATGTTAGCTTTCATTTGCAGATGGATGGTATTGGTTAGTATTTGAAAGGGAGTGTCCGGTATTTATGCGCTGAAAGTCCTTCTTCTGGTGGCCATATTTATTTCCCTGGCTTCTGCTTCTCTGGTGAGGCAGGTTCCTACAGCTGTCGGGCTTTGCCAATCTCTACAGGTTCTTCTACAGACAGGTTGCGGTATTTCCTGGGGTGATCTTTGTGTATTGCTTGTTCTATTGCTCCGAGAGCTACCTAATTCTGCTTTGTGATGTCTTCATCTTTGCCTCTAGCATCCACTTCTATTGGAGACAAATCTTCATATAGCATGTAGTGTGTAACTTGTATCTTACTGGTCTTTGTTATGGCCCAGTTGACTCTACACACAATGCTGCATTTGCTCCTTCTAACACACTTTCAGATGTTATGCTATTACTTAGCCTAGCAAAGGGCATAGCCCACAAGTTCCCCCATCTCCAAAGCTAACCCTTCTAGCATTTTTGTCATCCTTGGTCAATCTCTGCTTTTGCAGGAGATTTCTCTCCCTAACCCTAACCCTGGACTAGTTAGGACTCAATGGAAAAGTCTTTGTCTCCTTACAGATTTCTTCAAATCTTGCAATTTTTTCTCAGTTAAATGTTCCAGATCATCACAAATATTCAATATCAAACAAAGATAACCCAAGTAAATAAAAAACACAGGAAACACAACTGTCATATAAACTCAGCAAAAAAAGAAACGTCCCTTTTTCAGGACTGTGTATTTCAACAATAATGTTGTAAAAATCCAAATAACTTTACAGATCTTCATTGTAAAGGTTTTAAACAATGTTTTCCATGCATGTTCAATTAACCATAATCAATTCATTAACATGCACCTGTGGAATAGCCGTTAAGACCTTAACAGTTTACAGAAAGTAGGCATTTAAGGTCACAGTTCTAAAAACGCAGGACACTAAAGAGACTTGTCTACCGACTGTGAAAAACACCCAAAGAAAGATGCCCAGGGTCCCTGATCATGGGCGTGAACGTGCATTAGGCAGGCTGCAGGGAGGCATGAGGACTGCTGATGTGGCTAGGGCAATAAATTGTCATGTCCGCACTGTGAGACGCCTAAGACAGCGCAACAGGGAGACAGGAAGGACAGCTGATCATCCTCGCAGTGGAAGACCACGTGTAACAACACCTGCACAGGATCGGTACATCCGAATATCACACCTGCATGACAGGTACAGGATGGCCACGACAACTGCCCGAGTCACACCAGGAACACACAATCCCTCCATCAGTGCTCAGACTGTCCGCAATAGGCTGAGAGAGGCTGGACTGAGGGCTTGTAGGCCCTTACCAGACATCACCAGCAACAACGCCGCCTATGGGCACAAACCCACCTTCGCTGGACCAGACAGGAGTGGCAAAAGGTGCTCTTCACTGATGAGTCACGGTTTTGTCTCACCAGGGGTGATGGACGGATTCGTGTTTATCGTCGAAGGAATGAGCGTTACACCGAGGCCTATACCCTGGAGCAGGATCGATTTGGAGGTGGGGGGTCCGTCATGGTCTGGGGCGGTATATCACATCACCATCGGACTGAGCTTGTTGTCAATGCAGGCAATCTCAATGCCTTGCGGTACAGGGAAGACATCCTCCACCCTCATGTGTTACCCTTTATGCATGCTCATCCAGACATGATCCTCCAGCAGGACAATGCCACCAGCCATTCTGCTCGTTCTGTGCATGAGTTTCTGCATGACAGCAATGTCAGTGTTTTGCCATGGCCAGCGAAGAGCCCGGATCTCAATCCCACTGAGCACGTCTGGGACCTGTTGGATCGCAGGGTGAGGGCTAGGGCCATTCCCCCCAGAAATGTCCAGGAACTTGCAAGTGCCTTGGTGGAAGAGTGGGGTAACATCTCACAGCAAGAACTGACAAATCTGGTCCAGTCCATGAGGAGGAGATGCACTGCAGTACTTCAAGCAGCTGGTGTCCACACCAGATACTGAGCGGTACTTTTGATTTTGAGCCTCCCTTCATTCAAGGACACAATATTCTATTTCTGTTAGTCACATGTCTGTGAAACATTTTTAGTTTATGTCTTATGGTGTTGACTCTTTTAGTGTTCATACAAATATATACACACATTAAGTTTACTGAAAGTAAAAACAGTTGAAAGTCAGAGTATGTTTCTTTTGTTGCTGAGTTTATGACGCTGAATGAAAATATAATTGCACCCCTTGTTAAATCATGTTTTGATGTCGATTAACTAGATTCAATTAAGGGCGACGGTGGCTCAAGAGGAAAGGGTTCCTCCTGTGACCGGTAGATTACCAATTCAAACCCCCACTCTGTCATTGTGTCTTTGGGTAAGACACTCTCCTGCTGGTTGTGGTCAGAGGGCCCGGAGCTTCGACTGAATGGCAGCCTTGACTTTCAGTCTTCCCCCAGCCAGCTGTAGGTTCAAATAGCTTACCCATCGGTGTGTGAATGTGTGTGTAAATGGATGAATGACTGAATGTAGTGTAAAGAGTTTTATCTTTAGAACAGACAAAGCGCTATATAACTACAGGCCATTCATGTGTTCAGTTTCAGAGGCAGCAACCAGGATTGAAGACAGCTAGACCTATAGAATGTTTTGTAAAAACACGAAACAGGCTAAAATGTCTAAAATAAAACATCACTTTATTCCCCTAATCACTGAAATTATTCAATTCAATTTAAAATTACGTTACTAATCCCAAAGGGAAATTATATGATGTTGTTACTCATTATCCAAGTTTCTTTACAAACATTGTTGTAGATGCTGAAGGCAGTGGGGAAAGATGATCTCCTGTGGTGCTCTGCAGATCTGAAGAAGCCTCTGATAGAAGACGCTCTGTAGTTGTATGACAGTCTGATGTAGAGGATGCTGAGGGTTGTCCATTATGTTCATTTTATGAAAAATCCTTTATGGCACACTACAGTCGTGGCCAAAAGTTTTGAAAATTACATAAATATTGGAAATTGGAAAAGTTGCTGCTTAAGTTTTTATAATAGCAATTTGCATATACTCCAGAATGTTATGAACAGTGATCAGATGAATTGCATAGTCCTTCTTTGCCATGAATATTCCACTGCAGTTCATTGCTGTCATTAAAGGACCTGCTGAGATCATTTCAGTAATCGTCTTGTTAACTCAGGTGAGAATGTTGACGAGCACAAGGCTGGAGATCATTATGTCAGGCTGATTGGGTTAGAATGGCAGACTTTATGTTAAAAGGAGGGTGATGCTTGAAATCATTGTTCTTCCATTTTTAACCATGGTGACCTGCAAAGAAACGAGTGCAGCCATCATTGCGTTGCATAAAAATGGCTTCACAGGCAAGGATATTGTGGCTACTAAAATTGCCATAAATTGCCATATAAAATATAGTCAACAATTTATATGATTATCAAGAACTTCAAGGAAAGAGGTTCAATTCTTCTTAAGAAGGCTTCAGGGCGTCCAAGAAAGTCCAGCAAGCGCCAGGATCGTCTCCTAAAGAGGATAGGCAGGTGTGAGCGCATCTGCATGCACAGTGAGGCGAAGACTTTTGGAAGATGGCCTGGTGTCAAGAAGGGCAGCAAAGAAGCCCCTTCTCTCTCAAAAAAAAACATCAGGGACAGATTGATCTTCTGCAGAAAATATGGTGAATGGACTGCTGAGGACTGGGGAAAAGTCATATTCTCCGATGAAGCCTCTTTCCGATTGTTTGGGGCATCTGGAAAAAGGCTTGTCCAGAGAAGAAAAGGTGAGCGCTACCATCAGTCCTGTAACATGCTAACAGTAAAGCATCCTGAGACCATTCATGTGTGGGGTTGCTTCTCATCCAAGGGAGTGGGCTCACTTACAATTTTGCCCCAAAACACAGCCATGAATAAAGAATGGTACCAAAACACCCTCCAACAGCAACTTCTTCCAACAATCCAACAACAGTTTGGTGAAGAACAATGCACTTTCCAGCACGATGGAGCACCGTGCCATAAGGCAAAGTGATAACAAAGTGGCTCGGGGACCAAAACTTTGAAATTTTGGGTCCATGGCCTTGAAACTCCCCAGATCTTAATCCCATTGAGAACTTGTGGTCAGTCCTCAAGAGGCGGGTGGACAAACAAAAACCCACTAATTCTGACAAACTCCAATAAGTGATTATGAAAGAATGGGTTGCTATCAGTCAGGATTTGGCCCAGAAGTTGATTGAGAGCATGCCCAGTTGAATTGCAGAGGTCCTGAAAAAGAAGGGGCAACAGTGCAAATACTGACCCTTTGCATAAATGTCATGTAATTGTCAATAAATGCCTTTGAAACGTATAAAGTGCTTGTAATTATATTTCAGTAAATCACAGAAACAACTGAAACAAAGATCTAAAAGTAGTTTTGCAGCAAACTTTGTGAAAACTAATATTTGTGTCATTCTCAAAACTTTTGGCCACAACTGTAATCTCCAGAGGGTCCTCAGCATCAAACCTGTTTGCCAACGATCTCACATTGCCCAATATGATTGATGGAGATGGTTTGAACTTCCTCCTTTTCTCTCTCCACTTTGCTCCCGCTCTGTATCCATGGCATCTCCTTTTCAACTTATCAGCATCAACTTTTCAACTTTTGTGGCTGCAGTTGAGGTATTATTTGATCTTTTGTGATGTTAATCAACCACTTCAGTGGATCTTCAACCTTAGCCTGCAGCTGGGGAGAGTGCCCACCCTCTGGAAGACATCCTGTATCGTTCCAGTCCCGAAAAAGAACCGGCCCAGTGAACTGAATGACTTCCGACCGGTGGCACTTACATCACATCTTATGAAGACGCTGGAGTGGCTCTTCCTCAGCCTCCTCAGACCCCAGGTTCAGCACGGCCAGGACAACCTGCAGTTTGCTTACCAGCCAGGTGTTGGGGTGGAGGATGCCATCCTCTACCTGCAACATCGAGCCCACTCCCATCTGGATAAGGGAAGTGGCACAGTGAGGATTCTCTTCTTGGATTTCTCTAGTGCCTTCAACACCATCCAGCCCCCTCTGCTCCGGGACAAACTGAGCAGGATGGGAGTGGACCCCCACCTGGTGGACTGGATTTCTGACTACCTCTCTGACAGGCCACAGTACGTCAGGCTGAAGGACAGCACATCTGACACTGTGGTCAGCAGCACTGGAGCACCCCAGGGAGCAGTGCTTGCCCCTCTCCTCTTCACCCTGTACACCTCGGACTTCTGTTACAACTCGGAGCTGTGTCACCTACAGAAGTATGCCGATGACACAGCCATTGTTGGGTGCATCAGGGACGACAGAGAGGAGAAGTATCGGAGACTGGTGGGGGACTTTCCTGCATGGTGCCACACCAACCACATACAGCTCAACACCTCTAAGACAAAGGAGCTGGTCATTGACTTTGGGAGGTCCAGACCAAAACCGCGACCAGTCCTGCTAGAGGGAGCTGAGGTGGAGGCTGTGGATTCATATAAATACCTGGGGCTGTGGCTGGATAAAAAACTGGACTGGACAACACACACCAGCCACCTGTATGGGAAGACACAGAGCAGGCTGTACTTCCTGAGGAGGCTGAGGTCTTTTAACATCTGCAGCAAACTGCTAGGGATGTTTTACCAGTCTGTGGTTGCCAGTGTCCTCTTTTACACCGTGGTGTGCTGGGAGGGCAGCATATCCAAGAAGGACAGATCCAGACTGGATAAACTGATCAGGCGGCCCGGCTCTGTGGTCGGCATGAAGCTGGACTCTCTGGTGACGGTGGCAGACATGAGGACACTGGAAAAACTGCTGGATATTCTTGACAACACCAGCCATCCTCTGCACACTGTCATCAGCAACCAGAGGAGCCGGTTCAGTGAGACACTGCTTCTTCCCAAATGCAGGACCAGTAGACACAAGAACTCCTTTGTCCATTGTGCAATCATCCTCTTCAACTCCTCACTTGGGGGGAGGAGGAAATAGGGAGGAAAGAGGGGAAGGAGCAGTAGCCACAGTGCAATATTATATGTATACAGTTGTGTGCGAAAGTCAGGGCACCCCTTTAAAAACTGCATATTTTATATATTTAAAAATGTATATTCATATTTACTGTCTCTCTGGTATATGGGAAAAAAAGACAATATTGTCAGGAAACATTAATGCATAGTTACATTTTATTTTATAAATTGAACAAAATTACAAAAATTAAAAACATAATTTTGGCATGTGCAAAAGTCGGGGCACCCTACAGCATCAGTACCTTCAGTACTTAGTAACACCCCCTCTGGCAGATATCACAGCTTGTAAACGCTTTTTATAGCCAACAACAAGTTTCTGGATTCTATTATTTGGGATTTTTCCCCATTCTTCCTTGCAAAAGGCTTCCAGTTCTGCAATATTCTTAGGACGTCTTGCATGCACAGCTCTTTTAAGATCTACCCACAGATTTTCGATGATGTTTAAGTCGGGAAACTGTGAAGGCCATTCCAAAACCTTCAGCTTGCGTTTCTTGAGGTAGTCCATGGTGGATTTGGAGGTATGTTTAGGATCATTATCCTGTTGTAGAAGCCATCCTCTTTTCAGCTTTAGCTTTTTTACAGATGCTGTGATATTTGCCTCCAGAATATGCTGGTATTTAATTGAATCCATTCTTCCCTCCACCCGAGCAATGTTTCCTGTCCCACTGGCTGCAACACAACCCCAAAGCATGATGGATCCACCCCCATATTTAACAGTTGGCAAGGTGTTCTTTTCATGAAATGCTGCTCCTTTTTTTCTCCAAACATACCTTTGCTTATTGTGGCCAAAGAGTTCTATTTTAACTTCATCAGTCCACAGCACTTGTTTCCAAAAGTCATCAGGCTTCTGTAGATGTTCTGTTGCATATTTTTGACGTTGTATTTTATGATGAGGTCGTAGATAAGGTTTTTTTCTGCAGACTCTTCCATGAAGGTCTTGTTTGTGCAAGTATCGGCGCACAGTGGAAGGGTGCACCACCACTCCTGAGTCTGCTAAATCTTCCTGGAGGTCTTTTGAAGTCAAATGTGGGTTTTGGTTTACCTTTCTGATCAGACTACGAGCTGTTCTCTCCGAGAGTATCCTTGGTCTTCCAGATCTCTTCTTGACCTCCACAGTTCCCCTCACCTGCCATCTCTTAATTATGCCTCGCACTGTGGAAACTGCAAGCTGAAAACGCTTTGCTATCTTCTTGTAGCCCTCCCCGGCATTGTGGGCATCAATTACTTTTATTTTTTCTGTCTTACACAGCTTCTTAGAGGAACCCATGGTTGCTGAGTGTTTGTACAAGGTTTGTGGAGTCGCCGTATTTAAGAAACCCTCAAATTGGCACCAGCTGGCACTCCCTAATGACAATTGTTGACCCATGCTTCAGGACCAATGAGCTGGTAGAGGTCTGAGCTTGTAAAAAGAATCTGAAACTTTGAAACTCTCAGGGTGCCCCAACTTTTGCACATGCCAAAATTATGTTTTTAATTTTTGTAATTTTGTTCAATTTATAAAATAAAATGTAACTATGCATTAATGTTTCCTGACAATATTGTCTTTTTTTCCCATATACCAGAGAGACAGTAAATATGAATATACATTTTTAAATATATAAAATATCCTGTTTTTAAAGGGGTGCCCTGACTTTCGCACACAACTGTATGTATATATAATTATTTTATTTTATTTAATCAAATGTTCTGTATATGTTTATTTATTTATCTTACTCCATCCTTTTGTTTGCTGCTGGAAATGTAAATTTCCCAAGAGGGAGTCATCCCAAAGGGATGAATAAAGTTAAGTCTAAGTCTAAGTCTAAAAGGAAACATGGAATACTGGTTAATTCTCCCAAGAAAGGTTCCCTACCAGAAATCCAAGAATGTATTGATGACTTGAAAACCGATATAGAATGACTTTGTCTAAAACTGATCAGCGTGTATTCTTCTATAGCTTTGTTCCAGCTTATTTTTTGTTGTTTTTCTCCCACAAAAGTCTCATAATTACAACACTTCAGTCTCTGAGTGCATGTAATGCAGCCATTCTTCATAGATTAAGGTTCTGTTATACTGCACTGTGCTGCTTCAGTGAATTGTCAGCTTCTTCCAGTTATCTTATATTGTAGCATTTCATTATTACTTTGAACCCGTAACTGACATAGCAACAAAAGCCTGTTTCAAAACAAAAGAGTTACACATAATTGAGGTCTAACAGAAAGAGAACAACGTTCTTTCCATATGTGTGCAAAGGCTGTCCAACGGGCTTCTCCAAATTGAACTGTGAGTACCATACTCAGGGCCAGGAATGTGATTTAGAAGGTGTTGCTATGTGATCAATGGAAGAAATATGACTTCCACACCTAAAGGGACTGAGGGTGTGCATAAAATACTTCAGTAAACATTCTCATTGCTAGTTCTATTTTGGTCACTGTTGCGCAGTTAGCTACACTAACAGAACCAGGCATCCACATAACAACATTTTTATTTTTATAAGTTAGACAATTAATATTTTCAACTTTAAGGTTCCACCTGATTTGTATGCATTCGGAAAATATCCACAATGCTTCACTTTGACATTTTATCATGTTAAGGGATTTAATTGATTTTGTTTACTCCAAATTTGACATATATTGCCTCATAATGGCAAAGTAAAATAATTTTTTGTTTTGTTTTTTGCCAATAATTATTCCAATTCCTTAAAATTAAAACAAACAAAGATACCATGTACATAAGTACTTTCAGCTTTTACTTTGAGAAGACCAAAACCTCTCAAAGTTTTCATCACACCTACCATTAGCATGCAGCTTAGCCTACAAGAACACAGCACACTTGTTCTTCTTTGTGTTTATTGGCCGCTGGAAAACAACAAGTTGGTGCATTACTGGCACCGACTGATGTGGAGTGTGGACCAGAATGTCACTCAAGATTGTACTTGCTGGTTGTCTCGGGTCAATGCATTGCATGGTTTCAACTTAATTTACACACGAGTTGTAATCTGTCTTGGGCAGGCCTAACACCTAAATAGGCGGGCCCAGCCTGCCCTCTGGTGCTGGACCTGGTTCCAGGCACTGATCTAGAACAGACCGGCCATTGGGGAAAACTCCCGAACCTCCCTATGGCCAGCCTGCCCCTGATCACAAGTATCTCAGCTTACAAATAACGTATAATATGTTTGCACCCACATGTATTGACTTTGTGGGTGTCAGTGTTCCACGCCAAGACAGCAGTGGATGCAGACCTTTTCTGGCGGGTCTGCCTACCATTGCAGTGACGTCTCTGGTCGACGAAAGTTTATTTACTTCAGCTTGTAAATGCACATCCACTTCAGGAGCAATGGCCGACAGAGCGAGGTTTGATGGAGCTGGAAAGCTTTTTTCTTAAAGTGCAGCCCATTGAATACTCTAAAAAAGGCATATAAACAAACAAACACAAGCAGTCTGTGTTGTTCTCTACACTTCCTGGTGTTCAAAATCACCAAAATACCATATTACACAAAACTGACCTTGCAATAAAAAAACATCTAGTGCCCAAAAGCTGCTTTGACTACCAATTACATCGACTATAAAGCACCGTTCTGGTAAAATGATCTGCGGCTGATGTTGGGCTGACCTATAACAGATGTGCGCTCTCCGTTGTGTTCGAGCCCTTGCATCGACGGATAATGGCGCTGCCTGTCTCCGCACCTCCGCATACGGAGAAGTATAAACTAGGCTTTACCCTGTCGCTGGGTCTGGCCATCAACCAACTCTTTAGCTCCGTCCGCAGATTCTCTGTCCGATTCAAGTCTGGACTCTGTTTAAGCACATTTCTACCTTCTCGGGGAACTTTATAACCAGAACAATTTATATTTTCTAGTTTGTGCAACCAAACAATTGCGAGCAACTTTGCCATATGTCATTACATGCGAAGAAGTTGTTCTGTCTCTCCGACAAACAATTCCTCTACTGTAACCTTAGTCTCCTAACCTGCGAGAAAAGGTGCATTGTCCTCGTTTTCATAAACAATCAGCTTTCCTGTCTGCAGCTATTGTTGCTGGATTAGGCTAGGGAATTTGAGTCATGGCTGATTCACATTATGACGCTTAGCAACTTGGACATCATAGGAAAGTAAACAACCCTTTAATTCAAAAGTAATGATGTTTTTTTTTAAACAGCTGAAAATCAAACCCAACGCGATGTTTTTTGATCTCCTTTGCTACAATTAGAGTTTGGGCTACTGTAGGCCATCTTAATTTGGTGCTCAATGTCCCCGCTAATTGTCTAAACTCGGATGTTTCCGTTTTATGTCTAACGCTGGTAAGATGGTGTTGATTCATTTAAAAACACAGCCCACTTGGGGGAAAAAAACGAAATTTCTCTGTGAGAAACGTAAAAGATATGGAACAACTGAAAAGATAAACAAAATAAAATGCTTCATAGACAATCTCAGGTAAAGAATAAACTCCTGTGCACACCTCTTCTCATAGTTTATCTGTGATCCATAAAATTATAGTTATTACCAGAACAGCACAATACAAGATGGAGAATGAGAAGGAGGCATTGTGAGAGCAGTGAGGTGAACGCGTGTCAAAATCGGGACAAAATGTTACTCTGGGTGCGGCACCATCACGAGTCCTTTCAAAGGTGCTTAAAGAGGTTAATGAAGATGGCCGTTGCAGGAATGACGAGGTTGTTGCATAAATTGGGGCAAGTCAGTGAACACCCAAAAACTGAGGGAGCGGCTAAATAACGACTTAACCTGGTTCTACTAGTCCTTCTTGCCTGGTTTCTGAACAGCAGGTGTGGAAGGAGTCATGTGTTTATCCAGATCCCAGCTAAACAATGACAAAAACAACTATAATTATAATATTCGTAATAATAATAATAATAAGAAGAAGAAATAAGAAGAAGAATCATTTGTAGTAGTAGTAATTGTATATACAAGTAAAGCCTGTCAATTACACATGGTTAAAGGGTTCTCCAGCTGTTCTACACAATTGAGATTAGTATAATAATCCAGATTTTGTTAATTTTTAGTAGAAAAAGGACAGAATTATGACACACTTGTCTGATTTTACCCAAAGTTATGAGTTGATATCAAATTTGCAGGTTACTTATGGGATGAAGCCTCTTTAGGCAGATGGAAAAACACAACTCTAAGAAAGTAGGTTGTCACTCGAATGGGAAGGAAAGCAGATGTCAACAGGGTTAATACAAAATTCCAATTTAAAAACAGTTCATGGCATTTTTGTTTAAACAGTGCCTTACAAAATTATTTGTAACCTTTGAACTTTCTATTTTTACTTTGTCATGAAACAACCGGGGACCTCAACACATTTCCGTATTTAAGAAGTATTATTTAATAATGTGACAGATCAGCAAAAACAATGGGATAATTGTGAAGAGGAGGAAAAATTCTACATGTTTTAATGATATCATTTTCACACAGAAATCTGTAAAAATGGATTCAGATCCACTCGGTCAGCCACATTTTATTAAACTACACCTACAAATCATTTGAGGAATGTTGGGGGGGGAAGAAAAAAACTTCCCCAGAGCATGACGCAGTTGTGTTTTTATAACTGGAATGGTGTGTTCAAGGGGGATTCATATACAGGTCCTTCTCAAAAAATTTGCATATTGTGATAAAGTTCATTCTTTTCCATAATGTATGATAAAAATTAAACTTTCATATATTTTAGATTCATTGCACACCAACTGAAATATTTCAGGTCTTTTATTGTTTTAAAACTGATGATTTTGGCATACAGCTCATGAAAACCCAAAATTCCTATCTCAAAAAATTAGCATATCATGAAAAGGTTCTCTAAACGAGCTATTAACCTAATCATCTGAATCAACTAATTAACTCTAAACACCTGAAAAAGTGTGGCAGAAAACGCTGCACAACGAGAAGAGGTGACCGGACCCTGAGGAAGATTGTGGAGAAGGACCGATTCCAGAACTTGGGGGACCTGCGGAAGCAGTGGACTGAGTCTGGAGTAGAAACATCCAGAGCCACCGTGCACAGGCGTGTGCAGGAAATGGGCTACAGGTGCCGCATTCCCCAGGTCAAGCCACTTTTGAACCAGAAACAGCGGCAGAAGCGCCTGACCTGGGCTACAGAGAAGCAGCACTGGCCAAAACCACTGGTAAATGGCTTACTGACCATGGTATTACTGTGCTCAGTTGGCCTGCCAACTCTCCTGACCTGAACCCCATAGAGAATCTGTGGGATATTGTGAAGAGGAAGTTGAGAGACGCAGGACCCAACACTCTGGATGAGCTTAAGGCCGCTATCAAAGCATCCTGGGCCTCCATAACACCTCAGCAGTGCCACAGGCTGATTGCCTCCATGCCACGCCGCATTGAAGCAAAAGGATTCCCAACCAAGTATTGAGTGCATAACTGAACATAATTATTTGAAGGTTGACTTTTTTTTGTATTAAAAACACTTTTCTTTTATTGGTCGGATGAAATATGCTAATTTTTTGAGATAGGAATTTTGGGTTTTCATGAGCTGTATGCCAAAATCATCAGTTGTAAAACAATAAAAGACCTGAAATATTTCAGTTGCTGTGCAATGAATCTAAAATATATGAAAGTTTAATTTTTATCATCACATTATGGAAAAGAATTAACTTTATCACAATATGCTAATTTTTTGTTGCATAAACATAGTGAAAATATATAATAATATAAATGTAGGTAGAATCAACCTGTTAAACCTTCATTATTCAAACTCTATTTCTTTAGATTTTTACACTTTCTTTGATGATCAGTTTATTCATTAGTTTGTCCATTTATCAAAAAACTATATATATTTTATGACCCTATCTCAATAAAAAGTTCCAACAAATTCTTACAAGTTTTAACTTTGACTTTTTTAACTTATTTATTTCAACTGATGCACATTAGGCTGCTATTGTTCCTGACCTTTCCTGGTGATCGAAATGTAGCATTGCAAACACAAGGGGGTGCTGTCTACCTTCCCACACTGCCTCCAAATATTCCTTCCTTTTCAGGCGCCTGAACACAAAGTCAAATTATGGAAAACTTTCATTAATAAAGGAAAAGAGTGCTTGTTTTACACTAATCTGATAGAAGAAACTAGAATGTTAGAATGATAGAAGATAGAACATTCTTACAGGAAGGCTCAAATACAATATTTTGTTGTATATTAAGATAATGGTGACAATTTAAAAAAAGTTGTTCTTTTCTATAAACTTAAATCTTTTTATTATCTGGATAATGATGTCTGTGTCCTGTGTTGAATCAGACTGGGGATTATCCTGAGAGCTCCGATTAACTAATTCAAACTGTCAACCCGGCTAGTCAGTAATTATGAGCTTCATATAAAGTATATTCATAAAGCGGGGACTGAATGAATAACATGTCAGACTAGTGTTTAGCACAGGTGTGTGTGAGTGTGTGTATGAGTGAAAACATTGCGCAAACGGAAAGGAAAAGGCTTTAACCAATCGATATACAGCTTCCCCTTGAGAGATTTAAAAGATAAGAGGCTTTCCGGTGTCCCACCAATGGTTGCCACCATGCTGAAATTTCAAATCTGAAACCAATGGCAAAAAAAATTGTCAAAACTCCACAACCACTGTGGATTTTTTTTTTTTTTTTTTGATGCACAGTGTTGCTTAAAATAACAATATATTTAATGAATGACAGAGTGATAGTGGATTTAATATCCTAGTGCAAACACAGGCCCTGTCTACACGGAGATGAAACCAGGAAAGATATTTCATCCAATATGTGTCTCATCCACGAGGAGCCGGCGTTTCAGGACACCGTAAACGATCATGTTTGAAACCCGGTCCCAGAGTGGAGAAATCTCATAACGCCGGCTCAGTTGTCTCCATGATCAGGAGCTCTCCCGTATTTATTCTGAGTGGATGACTTTGCCGCCCATTTCCTATATTTAACGCGCATGCTCAACTCTGTGATAAAGTAAACCAACCCGGTGTTGCGGTCCTATCACCGGCAGCAAAGAACGGATCTGGAGAACCACAGACACCATATGCTTTAGAATGAAGCTCTCATTTGAAGCTTGACTTGTCATGTTTGCCACCGGGTTGACTGAACATGCTTGGTGTTCTTTTCTGTTTCTCTGGCAGTGTCACAGCGCCACCAGTGGGCACGCCATAGGTACTGCAGCATTTTGATCCAGTTTGTGTGAAATTATGTGGACAAAGGTTTTCATTATCTTGGTGCCGTTTTTACAGACTCTGTTTTTGAAACTATACCTGTTTTGTCTTCATGTAGAGCAGCTCCCAGACTATTACCTGCCGGGCAGCAATCTCCAGCTTATTCTGAAGGCCTGAAAAAGCACTAACAGGCCAGGAGGGATGTAAAGTCCCTCTAGTGAGTTGTAGGTCTGATTGATTAATTAATTGATTGATTAATTGATTGATTCCAAGCTAAAATTAATGACTTTGGTTACTTAAATTACTCTTTATTTAGATCACCTACTGCAATGTGGGTGAGATTAGAATGAGAACTGTGGTCATGTGACCTACAAATGTTACAAAGTTATCACATTTTCAAAGAATTCGAATAGCCACAACAATAATGTACTTCCCAATTTTCCCAATTTGGGTTTATCATTATTAAAAATTGTCCACATATGGTTAAGGGAACAAGTTAGACAGGCTGTGGTATCTATAAAGAGATGAAACTGATATGGGATTTAGAAAAAGTTAAAAAAAAAAACATATATTCAAAAACGCCTCCAAAACTTAATAATTGGTTTCACCACTCCTGGCAGCAACAACTATCAAGCATTTGTGATTAATGGTAATGTGAGAACATTGCTGTTGAGGAAGTTTGCCTTACTCTTTTTACTTCTTTTTGAAGAATTCTTCAATGCGGCCACATTGGAGGATGGTTGAGCAAAAGCAAAATTTCAATTGGATGTATGTCTTTACTTTGACTAGGCCACTTCAAAACCCTTATTTTCTTTTCGTTTTAGGTGAACTTGCTGGTGTGTTTGGGATCCGTGTTTTGCTGCATAATCCAAGTCTGCTAGGTTTTATGGTCCCAAACTGATAGGTGGACATTCTCCTTCAGGATTTTGCTTTCATCAACTTTGTCAAGTTGTCCAGGTCCTGAAACAGCAAAGCGGGACTAAACCATCATACTACCAACGTCATGTTTGACTATCGGTATGATGAGAGATTATATTTTCCTGATCGGCTGGATCAGTACAGATATACCCCCCCCCCCTTACCACAAAAAAAGTATATTTTTCTTAGAGGGTACTTAGCGTTCCTTTATGTCAACAGTGTTTTTTATGACTTTGGAGCTCTCTTGCAGATACTGTTTTATCAAGCCTCTTTAATGCTATAGTTGTTCTGCGTTGTTTTATGACCTCCTAGATGACACATTGATGCACTCCTGGAGTAAATTTGGTAGTTGCCTCCTGGAAAGCTTCACCACTGTTCCATGTTTCGCTTCAGGGTTTGATTGCACGTTTCGACTTCTCCGAACGAACCGGACGTTTAGGGCAAACAAATCAGATTTTGATCTGATTAGTGGGCTAAACAAGGCACGTGTCAATGCACACTAAGAAAGGTCTATATAAAGCATTTAAGATCAATAAATGTCACTCACGTTGATTCTCATCTGTTGCAGAATGTCTTTAGACCGGGACATGATGTGTTGCATCTTGCTATTATAAATATATATATATATATATATATATATATATATATATATATATATATATATATATATATATATATCTTCGTTCAAACAAGATTTTGTATTTACTCGAGTCACAAACATCCGTGTGAACAATACTGGAGGGATAACTTGACTAACATTACATTTCGGAGGCGCTCCTCGGGGGGGGGTTCCCCAGTTCCCCAGCTCAGTACAGTGAGTGCCGACGTGAAACTTTTTCGTGCAAAACACCCTTGGTCTTTTATGGTGCTCTCTGCAACATTTACAGCCTCTTAAGGTTATCCGAGAGCTTTAAAATCTCTCATACGCAACCTGAAGTCTATCTGGTTTCTGCAGATGTTCCGTTCTTCTGCTTAACTGAGTCAGAACAAGGGCCTCACTGTTTAACCGTGTCTGAGTAATGGGTTTGTGTTTTCTTACTCTCACTGATGAAGCAAAAAAAACATATTTAGGTGTTGAAATAAACCCAGAGACTGTTTGATCTGTGTTCATTTGAAAAGAGGTGGTGATTTTGGATGTTTGTTGAACACAAACAAAGCTCTAAAGGGAATTCATGGTTTGACGCGGGCCCCTCGTGGTCCCCTGGGTGCATGTGCGGGTCAAACATCTGTGATCGTGCAGACTCAGCGACTTTACCCATTGGTCAGTCTCCTATTTAGAAAAACACCTCTGACAATAGCTACATGGATGGTTGTCATTATCCACACTTCAAAGCTTTATAGAGGGCAGAGGTTTATAGATGATTATGCATGAGAAGCTTCAGCTAGCTGATAAAGAGATATGAACAAACAGCTATTGCACTTTAGAAATACATAAATGGAGTTACAAACTTTCCAATGGAAAACTGAGCACTATATACAGCAGTGGACATGGCCCCATGTCGGCTGTTGCCCAGGGAGACATGAGAAGGGGGCGCACATGAGGTAAATGAAAAAATAACATATTTGTACTTCACTTGTGCCCTGAATAGGTTTTGTTATCCTGTGACCTTGTCACTTCTTTTAGCCAGAGTGTCTGAGCAGAACCTTAAGCTACAGCTAACCAGTAACACTGACAGCATTGTCGTGTTGGTCTGGACTTGGAGGTAGAAGAGGGAGTTCTCTCCTAACTGTAAAAGTTGAAGTTGTAACAAATAGTTCCCTGCAAGACTGTTCATATCCTTAAAACTTTCCCTTTTATTTTTATTTATTTATTTTTTGGGGGAATTTCATATGACAGACCAAAACAAAGGAGTGCGTGATTGTGAAGTAAAAGAAGAAGGATTTACAATTTTCAACAATTAGATAAAGGAACATTTGTATGATGTGGGTTTGTATTCAGCCCCCACTTAGCCAGTAGATCCACAGTTACATTTTATTGAAGAAATCAATAATTTTGGGCATGTCTCAACCAGCTTTGCACGTCCGTCTGTCCATCCATCCATCATTTTCCATTTATCTGATATATGAGTCTCAGATTGGTCCAGAGGAGAACCCCAGACATTCCTCTCCCCAGCAATATCCTTCAGCTCATTTTAGGGGGGGGGGTTCCAAGGCGTTCCCACGCTGGATGTGAAGTATAATCCCTCCAGCAAGTTCGGGGTCTTCCGCAAGGTCTCCTCTGAGTGGGAAGTGCCCGGAAAACCTCCACTGGTCATCCTGATCAGATGTCCGAACCACCTCATATCTTTTCGATGGTGAGAAGTCCCCCCAGATGACAGAGCACCTTCCCTTATCTCTAAAGTTGAGTCCATCCACCCTCCAGAGTAAGCTCATTTCAGTCGCTTGTAGCAAACTAGTTTGGCTGACCTAACAAGATGAAAGTTTTATCAACTTTATTATAGAATGACTCTTTGAAGAATTGGAGGCCAGCGGTTTCTCTTAACTCCCCAATAGGGTTCTAAGGAGACAATACCAGTGATTAATAAAAGACACCATTTGGACATGTGTTTTCTGTTTTCGTGCCATTGACTCAGATTGAGATTCTCTGTCTGGAGCATGAAGAGTGATTGGGAGATTAGGCAGTTGATTGTCGCAAAGAGGGAGAAGAGGTAAGTGTGAGGGGGAAATTGATGAAGGTGAGGAAAGGGACGATGGCAGGGTGAGTTTTGGTAGTAGTGATGAACCGTTGCCACCAGAACTAGAGAGCAGGAATAGTCAGAGACAGATTTCAACAATCTTTGATACAACCTAGCAACACAATCAGCAGGTTTATGTCAGACGCAGAAAATCCACCACAGACAGGTTGCACAGGGGGAGGCAGAAACTTGATCATCCACCGGATCCATGAACACCAACCTTATTCAACAGAGACCAGGGACTGAATCGAAAAAAACAACAACAACACACACTTGACAAATGAATATGAATTTGACACTGCTGGAACTCCGACACCATAAAGCCACAAACAATCTGGCAGGGAGGGAGAAGAGGGAGTATATAAAGTTTAGCCAGCAGACTCAAGCAGCATGCTAATTAGAAACAGAGCTGTGGACTGCAACAAGTGGAGCAGAAACATAAAGTCAGAGGGAAGCGTGATTAATCTGGGGGGATCCGTTTTCAGATCTCACCACAGATTTTCTATTGGATTTAGGTCTTGACTTTGACTAGGCCATTCACACATAACCACACGAATAAGCTTGAATCCATTGTTGATCTGGTTGTATGATTAGGGATTTTCTTCTTCTTCTCAAGCCTTTTTTAGCCTCTAACATTGTCCCGTATTTCTTTTCTATTTTTAGGTTTTATTTGGCACTGTTGGCCTTTATTTGCAACAGATCAGACAGGATAGGGGTACATAGAGAAAGGGGTAAAACATGCAGCAAAGATCCCAGAGTTGGGGATAGAACCATGAAACATACTTATCTTACAAGACACACTAGTAAGAGTGTGTCTAAAATCTGTCTTACGTGTAGAGCCTGCAACTCTAAACTTGACCAAATAAAAGTGGTGTCTGCATATGGAAAGTACAGCTTAAGACAAGGTTTGTAAGCGGTGTTACCAACTATGGCTACCTGGGCGTCGCCATATTGGAATCCTGACTTATCCTACTCTGTGTCCTACACTGCGTTTGGGGCCAGTGAGGCCTGGCCCATCAACATTTGTTTAAAAAATGAGCATCTGAAATCACAGCGCGCATGCCCAACGTGCGCTCAGTAGACCGGCGTGGGGGGCACAAATGCCATGGCCCCAAGCTGAGATCCCGCTCTCAAACCACGAGGCTCCAAACCTGAAAGAAGCTATTCGCCCTGTTTTACCAAATGCAAAGGTTGGTCATGGTCGGGTCGCGGGGGAAGCAGCTTAAGCAAGGACACCTAGACTTCCCTCTCCCCAGCCAGTTGTTCCAGCTTCTTGGGAGGAATCCCAAGGGGCTCCCAGGCCAGCCGAGAAACATAGTCCCTCCAGCGTGTCCTGGGCCTTCCCCTGGGCCTCCTCCCGGTGGGATGTGCCCGAAACACCTCACCAGGGAGGCGTCCAGGAGGCATCCTGACCAGATGCCCGAGCCACCTCAAATGACTCCTCTCGATGTGGAGGAGCAGCAGCTCTACTCTGAGCCCCCTCCGGATGACTGAGCTCCTCACCCTATCTGTAAGGGAGAGCCCAGACACTCTACGGAGGAAACTCATTTCAGCCGGTTGTATCTGTGATCTCGTTCTTTCGGTCACCACCCAGAGTTCGTGACCATAGATGAGGGTAGGAACGTAGATCGACCGGTAAATCGAGAGCTTCGCCTTTCGGCTCAGCTCTCTCTTCACCACGAAAGATCGGTACCACCGAAACGGATCCCCTCAACACCTTGGCTGCGCCTAGAAATGGCTCAAGACCATGGCCTCGGATTTGGAGGTGCTGATTCTCATCCCAGCCACTTCACACTCGGCTGCGAACCGCTCCAGCGAAAGCTGTAGATCACGTTCCGATGAAGCCAACAGGACCACGTCATCTGCAAAAAGCAGAGACCCGATCCTGAGGCCACCAAAACGGATCCCCTCAGCACTTTGGCTGCGCCTAGAAATCCTGTCCATAAAAGTTATCAACAGGATCAGTGACAAAGGGCAACCTTTGGCGGAGTCCAACTCTCACCGGAAACAAGCCCGACTTACTGCCGGCAATGCGAACCAAACTCTGGCACCGGTCGTACAGGGACCGAACAGCCCGTATCAAGGGGCCCGGTACCCCATACTCCCGGAGCACCCCCCCCCAGGTTACCCCCGAGGGACACGGTCGAACTCCTTCTCCAAGTCCACAAAACACATGTAGGGCAAACTCCCACGCACCCTCCAGGACCCTGCTGATGAGTGACCCTTTGTTTGTAATTTCATGTATTTTAAAAAAAAAGTTTCGTTCTTCAATTCCATTCATATAAAATTGCATTTGTAGAGTGTAGGTTTGTGCTATTTTATGTGGTTCGTTTAATATTGATCAAAGTCACATTGTATGCACCACAGAAGAATTAGTTGCTGCTAACAGCTGTTGAGTTATTTTGCCCCCACTAACCTATCACGCCAGAGACGCCACTGATCCCGCTACGTCAACTGGAGCGCTGTGTGACGTCAAACCTGGCTCCGAGTTCCGACTTTATACGCATATACGTTATAGCTGATTCTCCCACCTGAGCTGCGGATCTCTGCAGCTCCTCCATGGTTACCACAGGCCTTGCTTGGCTGCGTCTCTGATGAATGTGCCTGTCAGTGTAGACGGACGCCCACATCTTGGTAGGTTCTGCAGTTCAGTCGTACTCTTTACACATTCAGATGACGGTCTGTCACCTCCAACTGCAATTAAACACATGTCTAAAGGTGAAAAGGTTGAAGGGGGAGAATACTTTTTGCAAGACGTTCATTAATGCGCAGAAATAGCTTAGTTTTGCAGCCTAATTACAGCATAGTTCAGTTCCTCTAGATAAGAAGAATGAGTATGCAGTCACATTAACATAGCACGATAATAAAACAGTGGCGGTTTCTTTTCTTTGGAGTGTCGGGGCTGGGTGGGGTTTTCATTGTCTATTTATTAAAGTTAGTGAGGAGGGTGAGCCAGGGGGGGGGGGGAGTGGAAAGTTTGAGAGTGGAGCCGAACTGTAGTACTTCTGTTAGGTGAGAGGGGGTTGGTGTGGTAGCGTGTGTTGCTGCCGGGGCAGTCGGAGAGGAGAGAAGAGGGGAGGGGGAAAGGAAAATGCAGCCTGGACATTCCCACTCTGGGAAATCCAGCGCAGACTGTGGAAGGGAACAGAGGAGGAAATGTAACTTTTTCTCTTCACATGCTGAAAAGCCTTTTATTCTATTTTATTATTTTTGAAATGGTTGGAGACGTTTAAGCTTGGAAAAGCATCTGATGAAAGGGAGGCGGATGATGGGCGAGAGGAGAAAGTTCGGTGGAGACTGCAGAGAGGAAGCGGAGCCAGGAAAGGAGCCGAGGACTATGTAGGAATTCCTGACTGAAGTCATGGTAAGTCCCCAAGCTTTATGAGCCTCTCTGTTTGGAGAAAAACTCCATCAAGCTAGTTCCTTGTTTTCTTTTTACAAAATTCAAGTAGAGTTTCTTACTATAACCGCCTCAAATTAGCAGAGCTTGAACTTTTCTGTATTAGCTCTGAAACCTCCAAACCTGACAAATTAGATTAAACACAAAATGAAATGGAAGGAAAAAAAAAAAAAGAGAAACATGTTTTTAAATTTGTTTCAGTAACAAAAATCTGAACGGTGTGGCATGCATTTATATACAGCCCCATCTACTGCGATACCTGTAAGTAAAATCCAGTGTGACAAACTGTAAGTAAAACACGCTGAAGTCTGTAGGCGTAACAAGAGAACGTGCAGCAAGGAACCAAACAGAGCTAAATCTTCCGACTTCACTACCGGACCTTGTTACTGTACATGCTTTGTTCAGCTATATGTCAGGCAGGGATCGCATTGTCTCGAGCAGATCCAACCCTCAGCTTACAGCATTGTAAATTCCCACAGGCTGTAAATGATGACACGATTTCAGTCGCGTGACGTTGGTGACATTTGTGGCTGACTTGCACAGGGAAGCAAAAGAGCTCTCTCTGTTGCATCCCTTGGGATTATGCTCACATTCCCCCACCCACTTATGGCCTGACTGGTGACAGAGAGAGAGAGAGAGAGAGAGAGAGAGAGAGAGAGAGAGAGAGAGAGAGAGAGAGAGAGAGAGAGAGAGAGAGAGAGAGAGAGAGACTGGGCGATGGCAGATGCATGAATGTACGTGTAGACATCAGATTTATGCAAGAGAAAAGCCGAGCAGCGACCGAGCTCATGTCCCTGCTTCTGTGTGCCGTGCTGGGTGGAGCCGTTTGGCAACGGGGAGGAAGAGAAAGAAAATCAGAGAGAAAGGGAGAGGGAAACATAAAAAAGTGCAGGGTAGGGTTGCTTTTTCTTTTTCGGAGACTTGGATGGTTGCGACGGCGGTTTCGGTGATGCCGCATTTTCCACAGTGGAGCAAGGAGAGAAAAAAGGCGGGGTGGAGGAAAGGGGAACAAGGGATGGCACGGCCTGAAGAGAGGGACCAACATGTGCTCTGCAGTCCCCCCCCCCCCCCCCCCTTTAGTGTGCCCAGTTTGGGGATCTTTGGAAAGAGGACCAGTTACAGCTGTGTTTGCAACGAGCTGAACAGACAAAAAAGTAGTTCATAATCAAAAGATGGAAGGCAAAGGTTATATTTTATGTCATTTTTTTACAACCCCCCCCCCCCCCCCCAAAAAAAAATAAAATAAAAAGTGTGGCGCGTATTGGTATTACAACCAACAGATCCGGGTTTTTCAACCCTGCTCCTCGAGTAAACACTGCCCTGCATGTTTTAGATGTGTCTCTGCTTCAGCACGCCTGATTTCAGTCGGTGGCTGATTAACAGGCAGTCACTTGAAGGAGGTGTGTCGCAGCGGGGAATCATCTAAAATATGCAGGGCACGTGTGCCTTGGGGAAACGCTGCCCTGGTTAAAATCCAGGACCCTCATTTTACCCTCACAAGTCACCCTGTTCATAGATAGAGTCCGGCTGTGTGAATGCGGCTGTTCCGTGAAGGCATTGGAGGTGTGTTAGAGAACAGAGAACAAACAGCATCATGAAGACCAAGGGACACAGCAGACAGGTCAGGGAGAAAGTTGTGGAGACATTCAAGGCAGGATTAGAGCTCTGTTCAGCAGAGTATGGCACAACTACGAACCTAAATTGCCAGGCAGAATAGAGCAATTAATCAGCGAAGCAGTGAAAGGCTAAGGGTAACTCTGTGGGAGCTGCAGAGATCCACCGCTCAGGTGGGAGAATCTGCCGACAGATCTAATGAGACAAATGCTAGTAATGTCCTCACATCTGGCCTTTATGGTAGAGTTGTAGGAAGAAAGTCGCTGTTGAAGGAAAACCGTTGGAAGTCCTGTTTAACGTGAACTTGGGGAAACAATAAATATGCAGAAGAATACAACGGTCAGTTTCGGATGAGACCTTCATACAAAACACAATGTGAGGCAAAACATTAAACCAAATATCACTGATGGAGTACTCGAGTCCTGGACTTGGACTTGTGTACCGTTTAAGGGACTTGCGACTTGACTTGAGCAGCTTGCACTTGAACTGGGACTTGCAACGTTAGGACTCGGAATCCGACATGAGAAATTGCTTTTGTTGGAATTAGCATGTAGCCGATGCTAATGTTAGCTTGTTACAGTAGGTCAGATTACTGTACAAACTTAATAAAAACTTCCCAAAGCCTTTGTAAGTGTTCGGGTGACATGTCGATTATTGATTGTTTTCACATTGATTTTAAGCATGTTGTATTATTTTGCACATGCTATCACAAGCTTAATGATAACATGGGGACATTGAGTAATTTTTTTTTTTTATAAAGTAAACCATGTATAGAAGCCATTATTCTAGTCTTATATTCCACACGCTGCCCTCCTATTTTTGACTTGCTCTCAGGTGATAATAACTTGACTTGGGCTGGGAGATTCTTTTTGGGACTTGGACTCAGACTTGGCCTGTGGGACTCGAACACTGAGGACTCAAGTGTGACCTGGACTATTCCCATGACGAAACATGGCAGTGGCAGCATTATGCTGTGGGGATGCACTCCGGAAGGGTTGGCGGAGGTAATGTGAAGATGGATGGAGCGAAATAAAGTAAAGAATCCTGAAAGAAAAAATTACAACAAACATAACATGCAGTCAGAGCTACAATAAAAGCGGTTAGATCAAATCATACGCATGTGTTAGAATGGCCCAGTCCAAGTCCAGACCTAAATCCAACTAAGAATCTGTGGCATGATTTGAACAACACTCAGAGATCCTCTTCATCCAATTCGACTGAGCTCGAACTATTCCGCCAAGTACGAAGGTGCAAAGTTTACATACCCGGGACGACTTGCAGCTGGACTTGCGACGGAAGGTGCTTCTAAAATGACTGACTCAAGCTGGCTGAGTAAAAATCCACATCTCACTTTTAATGTCACTTTTCTTTCCACCTCCCAATGATCTGTGTTGGTCTGAGTCTAGGCTGCAAAGTAACAAGAGGTGAAAAGCTTCCCAGGGTGCGAAGACTTTTGCCAGACACTAATACATGCAGCTGATAGAAACTTAGCTCATGTGCACATAGGTGTTAAAATTTACCAGCAAGTTGCTCTGCACACACACACAGCTATTTGACAGCAATTCACACATTGACACTCCTTTGCCAAGAATATGTGGCAGAGGGTATTTCCAGTGCTGCTGTCTGGAAAGATTTTGTAACTAGAGGTTATGTACCAGCTCCTGATTTCAGTCAGGGGACCACCTAATTTGGCCTAATGAAAGTCAAAGCAAACAGCTTTTCCCCCGCAGGGGTGGAGACAACAAACCTTGCCGTTAATAGGATTTCCTGTAATTGTCCAGTGCACAGTGCACCCAGTCCTGTGTTCATGCTCGGCAATTCTGCTTCACTCAGCATCTATGCCACCTTCATCACCCTATATCTTCCTAATGCAATGAAAAAGTTGCAACAAACCGCAAAGATCACTGGTATGGAGTGTTTTATCAAGCTTCAGCTGCTGATATCCTGTTGACCGTGCATGCATGCTGTCTGGTTTTAGTCCCATGATTAACAGCGGAAATGCCCCGATAAAAAAAACAACGTCTCCACATTAATTATCCGCTCCATAACCAAGCAACCAACAAAGATAGCAATTTGGCAAAAGAATTGAGCGTGTAAATGCTAAAAGCAGATCATTCCCTCGGTAGTTGTGGAAGATGAGCAAATCAGAGCAAAATGGAGGGTGGAGGGAGGGGGCGGGTGAAATTTAGTTAGCTGGGGGAAAAAAGTACACATGGGAATACAGTGACGTTCAAAAGAAATCAACAAGTAGGAAGCATCCAAGGGGAAAACGGCGCCTTTGTGCCTGTGAGACTATGTTAAGAAAAAAAGATATTTAACAAAGAGTCATAACAGTTTGTGTCACAAAATGCGATGAATTGATTTGTATCGTGACAGCTGCAAATATTATGTAGACGATTAGGGACTTTGGAACTGGTGTAATAGTTAAATGTTTTTTGTTTGTTTGTTTGGGTGTAGATATGGACATCCCAAACTGAATTTGAATGGTTTACATACCAGCCATGCCTAAAAACAGTTTCGGAAAGCTCAGACGATGATTTCAGGGCTTTTAAAGATGTGATAAATGAATTCACATCAAGTTAAAAGAAGGCATACCTGTAGACGTTTTTGAAGGAAACACCCTTCCTTGTGTGCGATCATCTGGAAATCTAAAGGAAGAGAATTGACCTCAACAAGTCTGGTTCATCCCTGGGTACCATTCCCAGATGCCTGAAGGTGCCACGTTCGTTTATTCAAGCATAAACAGTACAGAATTTTGATGTAAAATGTATAAATCAACCCCGGAACAAAAGCTAAAGCTCCTGTGAAGATGCTGCTGAAGCAGGTGAAGAGTGTCTTTGTCCACTGTGAAATGAGCTGTGAGGAAGAAGCAACATAAAGCAAAAGAAACATAAAAAGCCAGATTACAGCTCTCAAATTGAAACTTACAAATAATTGACAGATTTTGGGAGACATGTCCTGTGGACTGGGGAACCTGAAATGAAAGGGTTTGACCACAAAGACGAGTGTTTACTGTATATTTGGAGCGGGGAAGCTAGCAAGCACTGGAAAACGATCCTTTGCTCGGTAGCTTGCACGGGATTGGTAAGAAAGTGGTTTAAGGACAATGGTGACAAACATCTGATCTAAATTGATTTATTTTGAAAATGTACACCTATACACATACAGTGGCTTGCAAAAGTATTCGGCCCCCTTGAACTTTTCCACATTTTGTCACATTACAGCCACAAACATGAATCAATTTTATTGGAATTCCACGTGAAAGACCAATACAAAGTGGTGTACAGGTGAGAAGTGGAACGAAAATCATACATGATTCCGAACATTTTTTACAAATAAATAACTGAAAAGTGGGGTGTGCATAATTATTCAGCCCCCTTTGCTCTGAGTGCAGTCAGTTGCCCATAGACATTGCCTGATGAGTGCTAATGACTAAATAGAGTGCACCTGTGTGTAATCTAATGTCAGTACAAATACAGCTGCCCTGTGACGGCCTCAGAGGTTGTCTAAGAGAATGTTGGGAGCAACAACACCATGAAGTCCAAAGAACACACCAGACAGGTCAGGGATAAAGTTATTGAGAAATTTAAAGCAGGCTTAGGCTACAAAAAGATTTCCCAAGCCTTGAACATCCCACGGAGCACTGTTCAAGCGATCATTCAGAAATGGAAGGAGTATGGCACAACTGTAAACATACCAAGACAAGGCCGTCCACCTAAACTCACAGGCCGAACAAGGAGAGCGCTGATCAGAAATCCAGCCAAGAGGCCCATGGTGACTCTGGACGAGCTGCAGAGATCTACAGCTCAGGTGGGGGAATCTGTCCATAGGACAACTATTAGTCGTGCACTGCACAAAGTTGGCCTTTCTGGAAGAGTGGCAAGAAGAAAGCCATTGTTAAAGGAAAACCATAAGAAGTCCCGTTTGCAGTTTGCCACAAGCCATGTGGGGGACACAGCAAACATGTGGAAGAAGGTGCTCTGGTCAGATGAGACCAAAATGGAACTTTTTGGCCAAAATGGAAAACGCTATGTGTGGCGGAAAACTAACACTGCACATCACTCTGAACACACCATCCCCACTGTCAAATATGGTGGTGGCAGCATCATGCTCTGGGGGTGCTTCTCTTCAGCAGGGACAGGGAAGATGGTCAGAGTTGATGGGAAGATGGATGGAGCCAAATACAGGGCAATCTTGGAAGAAGACCTCTTGGAGTCTGCAAAAGACTTGAGACTGGGGCGGAGGTTCACCTTCCAGCAGGACAACGACCCTAAACATAAAGCCAGGGCAACAATGGAATGGTTTAAAACAAAACATATCAATGTGTTAGAATGGCCCAGTCAAAGTCCAGATCTAAATCCAATCGAGAATCTGTGGCAAGATCTGAAAGCTGCTGTTCACAAACGCTGTCCATCTAATCTGACTGAGCTGGAGCTGTTTTTCTAAGAAGAATGGGCAAGAATTTCAGTCTCTAGATGTGCAAAGCTGGTAGAGACATACCCTAAAAGACTGACAGCTGGAATTGCAGTAAAAGGTGGTTCTACAAAGTATTGACTCAGGGGGCTGAATATTTTCGCACACCCCACTTTTCAGTTATTTATTTGCAAAAAATGTTTGGAATCATGTATGATTTTCGTTCCACTTCTCACGTGTACACCACTTTGTTTTGGTCTTTCACGTGGAATTCAAATAAAACTGATTCATGTTTGTGGCTGTAATGTGACAATGTGGAAAAGTTCAAGGGGGCCGAATACTTTTGCAAGCCACTGTATGTGTAACCAAATGCTTAACATGTTATTCCCTGCGCTTTAACCTTTTATTTACGTCACTGTACTAGATCCATGAGCTATCTGTAGATACACTAAATATACTATATACACACTTATGCATCCCTTTACACATTCATACAACCGAGACCAATACACATAAAACAAACACCTTCCTATATTCATATACACATCTAGTACTTATTCTTTGCGAAAAACATTACGTAATACTGTGCTAGTGCAGACATAAAGTGTTTTCAAAAACTTGACACTGGACAACATTTAATTTGATAGGAAATTTGTAAAATGGAGCTAAAAAGGTATGTGTGTTTGTGTGTGTGTGTGTGTGCGTGTGCGTGTGTGTGTGTGTGTGTGTGTGTGTGTGTGTGTGTGTGTGTGTGTGTGTGTGTGTGTGAGAGAGAGAGAGAATAAGGCGGCTTACACACCTGAATCGGTTACATCAATTCTGCCTAGAGGAGTTGGCCAAATTTTCAGCAAACTGCTGTTAAAAGCTTGTGGTAGGATACCCAAAATGTTTAACCAAAGTCATAGAATATTATGGTAATACTTACGATCTGACATTAAACTAAGTAATAGAAGGCTACATAACTTCTGTTATTATTCTGGTATTTAGCATATTGAAATAATTTTGACCATCTTAACTGATCAAAAACAGGAAATTGAATGCAAGACAGTGAGAAGGAATTCTTTTCTCTTTAATAAAGTGATTCAAACTTCTGGTTTAGAAGTTTGAATCACTAGGTACGTTTACATGTGCAAAATGTCTTTAATCTGAGCATAGTTTGGATTAGAATTTGACTTTGTACATGGTCCCTGAAAAAATGTATCCGATTATGACAAGGGTTTACATCCGTCACACATTCGATCGGAATAAATCATTTTGACATGCGCAGAATTATCTAACATACCAGAAACAGCCATAGAAGAAGTAGCAGACTTCCGTTGTAATCAAACATGGCAGCTTGCATTTAAAATGGAGTGGTACGATGTTCTCCAGAGTGTGCTTTAGTTTTTTTCTGGTCATGGTTTAACATCGACAAGCCTTTATTGTTGTGTACACAGTCAAATTCTAATCCGAATTCCTTTGTTGTTTTACGCTGATGTAAGGTACGTCTACGCATGAAGTAACAGAAGGTGGCTTTTTAATAATAATAAAAAAAGATGCCAAAAAGTGAGGTTCTAAGTGATTAGGTAAATGGAGCCATTTAGCTCTGTCTGGCTATAATTGGACCATATCTCACCGAAACTGCCTGCTCCCACAAGGTTCGGCTTGGGTCAAAGTTCAAACAGTGTGACCTTTCAGCCCCCCAAAGCCCAGTGAACCACAGAGATCTGAAAGAATGCACCATGCACCGAAATAGATTAGGCTCAGATTCAAATACGTTGACTCAAAAATAGTCACGAAATGAAGCCCAACACATGGATCGAACCGTCACAATCATCTTGCATTCCATATGGTTTTTGTTCTATAAAGGAAATTATGGCAGCATTATTGTCTCAGCTGGATTTTACTTGGCTGTGCCATTTAGTAACCTCAAGCAGTCTGAATGAAAGACCCACTATAGGTGAGGTTAGATCACCCGAGCTAATTTAGGAAAGGAAATCACTATCAGGCTTGACTGTTTTACTTTTCTTTGTCCTCATTTCCCTTTGTCTGTCTGTCTCTCTTTTTTCCCCCATTTTCTTTCCCGTTTTTATCCAAATCGTCTTCTAATCTTGTCATCCTCTATCAGTTCCACATTTTTGCAAAGTCCTCTCAGCCCCATTGCTCTTCCTCTCTTCCTTGTGTCCTTCTTGTACATCTGGTTTCTATCATGGTTGCTGCTCCTCTTGTTTCCCATCGATCTCTTCTGCTGGTCATCCTCCTCCTCCTTTTTTCTTTCTGTCTGAGCTCTCACTCAACTGAAAAATTGTCTGCCTCTCTCAGTCTCTTTTTTTGTGTCTGTGCCTGTGGCTGTTTTTACTTCTTCTAAACTCCTTCATCTCACATTGAATCCTAGGTTTGGTGTTTTGCCAATTATCTTTAACGCTTACTTTTCCCATCCAGTTTTTTTTTTACCCTTCAGTGGATTTCTTTCTCGCAAAGCATTGGTTTTTAAACCCCTTTCAGTTTCAATGTTCATACAAAGCATAAAAACTGGAACTCAGAGTAACAACAGCGATCAAATTAAAAGCTTTCTTTTAATTTTTCTCATCTTGCAAAGTCGTAGCTATGGAAATGTGAGCGCTCTAGTGGTTTGCAGCGCACACATGTTGCAAATAACAGCGGCGGACAGAAACAGAACAAAGCGAGAAAATGTTTCCCTTCAGCTTGACGTTTAAAAGACCCGACACTATATTCACAGTTCCGTCCATACTGAAAAATTGTTAATCCAACACAACCGTTTCGCCGTAGCCAAGGTTGAGGGGGTGAGAGCTTGTAAAAGTAAATATTTCACCATCTTCTTCTTCCATGTGCAAAAAGTTAGCTTAAAGTAAAGAAAAATTAGAGTTTAGCTTTTTGAGACTTGATTTTTGCAGACGCTCCTTACCCGCTTTGACTGATTTTTAGCTGTTTTCTAAAGAAGAATGGGCGAAACTGTCCGTGTTTGGAAGTACAAAGCTGGTTTAGACATAACCCAAAAGATCTGAAGCTTCATCTACAAAAAAAGCGTGTCTTTATAGAGTGCTGACTCAAAAGGGCCAAATGCAAACACACATAATGCTTTTTCAGATTTTTATTTAGAAACTTCTTCAAAACCATACATCATTTATCTTTCACTTCTTCCTTATGCACTATTTGTGTCCAAAGGATGTGAATGCATTTGCAAGGCGCTGTGCAAAAAAGTAATTATAATGACAATGAATGCTCTAAGAGTGCCCCTTTAAATGTGACTGTTTTCAGTTTGGCGATAAAAATTAAACAGCTAGCTTTCTTGGTTACATTTGATGCTGATAATAGCGTGAGGACTAAAATAAGTCCTAACTTCGGCAACATTTTCAGATACTGTCGCATATTAAGTATAGACCATGCTAACGTGTACTTTATTTTGAAGTGTCTGATTTGGGTGTAACTGAATTACATCTGCAGGTCGTTGATGCAGAGGCACCAGGTTTCACGTGAAGGTCTTTTTCTGTCTGTTAGCGAATTGAACTCTTGTATTACCACAGAGCTG
This sequence comes from Valencia hispanica, assembly GCA_963556495.2. NCBI lineage: Eukaryota > Metazoa > Chordata > Actinopteri > Cyprinodontiformes > Valenciidae > Valencia > Valencia hispanica. The sequence continues at coordinate 13,847,007 of OY747714.1, read as the reverse complement.
CTTTGCCTCTTGAGCACAAAAAAAGTCTGTGAATGAGTAGAGGCTTCATTATTTACCTTCGTGGCATATGGTTGTATACTAGATGATACGCCTCATTGTTGTGTTGCTAAAGACAGGTTTATTTAATCAATCTTATTCTCTCTGTATTAGACGCCTGTCACATATTATCGTAACCACCGTCTATAAACAGACGAGTCACATTTTTGAATCTAAACAATGGTTGAAACTTGTGTGCACAGGGTTGTAAACGCTAACAATTCAAATGTGTGGGAAAAGAAATGCAAGGTAGCGGCTAGTGGCAATAAAAGTCAATGGAAAAAGAAAGTTGATACATGAGAAAAACTTGACTTGAAGCTTGATGAGCCAGATTAGGACGTTGTGCATATGGCGTTACATTTGACTCATCGATAATTAGGAATACTGAGGAATTTGTGGTTGAGTCAGTAAATCCAAGGTGCCTTAGCCTTGTGCTGCGAAACAAACCCAAACCATCAATTGGTTGTATACTTGTATAGCGCTTTATCTAGTCCAATGGACCCGAAAGCGCTTTCTATTCAAGCACACATTTACATTGTAGCCACAGCAGCCCTGGGGCAAACTGACAGAAGCAAGGCTGCCATACAATCGTCACCACCCTCTGACCACCACCAGTACGCAAGGTGGGTGAATTGTCTTGCCCAAAGAAAACAATCATGTGACAGAACAGGGGTTTGAACTGGCAACCTACTGGTTACAGATCGAACTCCTACCCCCTGAGTCGCCCCCACCACTGTGTTTGACAGCTGGTCTGAGGCATAAAAGAAGACATCATAGAATTTTTGCTATGTTTACATGAAATAATTGTTGAGTTGATGCTTTAGGAGAAGCTACTGCTTGCTCTCCCTGCAACCCCCTAAACCCTTTAGCTTTTTTAACTAAACCCAGTACAATCTGTACATGAGAGATCCTGTATTAAACTTTCCAGGGTTTACAGTGTATCATCTGAAGGACTCTTGTGGCCCTTTCCCAGTGGCGTCACCTCAGCACGACTCGACTCAGCTCTACACGGTTATAAGGATTTTTCAGCTTGTAGCAGTTATGTACTACCAGTCCATTTATTAGAACCTACTTCGCTGAACTTCCAAGCGTGCAGAGTGGGGGTAAAAATGTGGCATCAGAAGACTGTTGGACTGTCGCTAGGGGGTGGAGTCACTGGCTGTGTCAAAAGAGCAACACGTTTATGATAATCCGACTCAACATTTGTAAAAACTCACAACAGCAACTGCCCATATTTGAAATTTTTAAGGCCAATGACAGACTGATTAGAATGTTCAATTTAGCTTCCATGTCCTCCATTGTTGCGTTTTGTGTTTGTAATGCGTACAGATCACGTCCTGTTACTTTTCGGACTCTGGTATCGCCCAACTATATGACAACCGCAGCCGGTGGAGCTGTCACGCAACAGTGATGAAAAAAAGCAACTGAACTGAGTGGAGTTTTGCTGACTCAAACCGCGCTGCTGGGTGCTAGCGGAAAAGGCCTGGTTTTGATCTTAGCTCGTGCATCAATACACATTTTTTTTTATATATATAGGGTCACTTGAACCTTGTATCTATTACACCTTCATTATATTTTATTGGCATTTTATGTGACAGACCAACAAAATAGGTTTCCAAAGTGTGGAAAACACATGTATTCTGCCCCGTTGACTCAGATACCGCTAAATTAAATTTAGTGCAACCGCCTGCCTTCAAAACTCAAACCTACAATGGCATTGCCGTTCATCTGAACTGACAGGCCAAATAAGGAGATCGTTAATCAGAGAAGCAGCCAAGAGGCCAGTAGTAACTCTGGAGGAGCTGCAGTAAATCCACAGACGTGAATAGACATGAATCAAATCAAGAGATCCTGAAAAGACCCCAACAGCTAGAACTGCAGCAAACATCATAGTAAAATGCAATGTTCACCAACATTTATGTAAGTTTTACTGTTAGCTTCTTTCCAAATTGGAGCTTAGTACCAGTCCTCCTTTGATTGCTGCCATTTGGTTTCCATCCAAGATGGTAGGTAGCTAATCATCTGCTCTAAATGGAGTCTAAGCAACATTGGCAAAACAAGTTTCCAAGTTTTATCCAGTGTCTTCATCTCCAAATTTCTGTCAGAAACTTATTTGAACCTTGCTCTGAGAATCTGAGCTCTTGGATCTGTTTTCTCGGGACATGTCTTTCGAGACTTGGACAAGAAGTATAGCCACATTAAAAACTCCACGCTTTTTCAAATACTTTCCTGTTTGTATTGCTCATTCTGCCCTCAAGCGTGGCTAACCACGTTTCGTCTCTATACACAAAATAAACCCAGAATAATAAGAATAGTTCTTTCTACTCCTGAACCCACTTCTTCTGCCATAAAAAAACCTCCCTACCACTTCCAGCTCATTCATTCCTGGCTGGCTCTCACTCGCCACTCATCTCTTTTTCCATACACCCTGCTCTCTTTGTTTTTTCTTTAACGATCACTCTCAGTCTATCCCCTCGGTCGTTGTAATTGTTCAACCCAGTGTATGGAGAATCCAGATGTAATTGTTGTCAGATGACATTCAGAGGGGCTTGTCGAGGTTCAGCGCTGTATAGGGGATAATGATTGGAGATCAGGGGAAGGGGGCAGGGTTGAGAATGTAGCTTTGAAAAATTGGGAGAGAAACAGCTTAAATGTCTAAGGGGAAATGTGAAGGGGGGGGGGGGGGGGGGCAGCTGCAGGTCACCATGCCAACAGCACAAGCAGAAAAATAAACAGCAGGATCCTCGTGCTCTGCTGTGTCGCCTTCCAACTCCAACCGGGCCGGCCCTGTGTTCTCAGATGTACACGCCTCTGCAATTGTTAAGGAGTTTAAACACGTTTTTTTTCTGGGGGGATCAGGCAATCTCTGGCCCATGGAGGAAAGGTTTGACACTCCCCAGATCATGCAACAGGAAGCTGAAAGTGGTGTTTGTGTGCATATTTATGTGTGTGGGTGTCGGCAACAAGTGAGGCGAGCCGGCTGTTGAACACAAACCCGGCCGTGAGGGTTCATTCATCGTTCCGGTTTTGGATTAACCCTTCTCTCACCATCTCTGTGTCCCTTAGGGTTCGGAGGCAATGGAGGACTGCGTGCAGGGGGCGCTCTCATCCCTTTATCCGCCGTTCGAGAGCACGGCACCGCCCCTCCTCTCTCAGGTAGACGTCCCAAGCACACACTGCTAATTTGGTTCAAGTATGCATGTTTGCAAAAGCACACATTATTCAGTTAATGAAGGGCTTGAAGAAGAAGTGCTCATCTGATGAAAGCAGAATAAAAACAAATGTAACTAAATGGTAGAATTTTAAATATTTTTGGGTTTCCTGCCACAAACCTTTTAATGATTTGCTGGAATTTTGGCCCATTCCTCCTGGCAGAATTGGTGTAACTGAGTTAGGTTTGTAGCCCCCCCCCCAGCTCTCTACACCTTTCTTCTGTTTTGCCCACAAATTTACAATACATAGGACTGATGTGGTGTGCTGTTTGCACACATTGTCTTTGTAGTCCTGAAGCTACTTAGGCAAGACGATGCAATTTTATTTGTAGGACACTTTCAACAACAAAGCAATTCAATGGTCTTTGGTAGGTAACCTGGTGTTATGCTTAGTCATTGCCCATTGAGAAGACCCATTTGTGGCCAAGCTTTAGCTTCATGGCTGATGTCTTGAGATGATGTTGACTGATGCTGAAGCGCACCAGTCCCTCCTGCAGCAAAACATTCCCACAACATGATGTGTCCACACCCTTCAAATGGTGTTCTCATGGTTCAAAGTTTGTTAGCTTTTCTTCCAAATGGTATAATGGTCAATGTGGTCTAACACTTTAATTTCTTGACATCTACTGTAAGTCTATGATTCTGTCTGTGGCAGAGTTTAGGTATTCAGTTGTCTCTTTCACAAGTGATGGTTGGACGGAGCGGGAGATGGACATACGGATTGCGACTTCTTCTGCAGTAACGCTGTTAGAGTTTATTGTGGTGAAGAAAGAGTTGCGCCAAAAAGTGAAGCTAAACGCTAACCAGCCCATCTGTGTTCCAACCATCACCAGTGGTCTTAAGGTATGGATTGTGACCAAAGGAACAACATCCTGGATACAACTGGCCGAAATGAGTTTTCTCCATTGGAGCTCCGTCTGATCAGGATGCCTCCTGGGTGCTTCTCTTTGGATGTTTTTCCATGCATGTCCACAGGGAGGATATCTCTGGGAAGACCCAGAAGGGAACATTGTCAGATCCCCCAGAATAAACACAGACCTCTACAGGATATCCGTCCTGCCCACAGCCATCAGGATCTACAACAACTCCTTAAAGGATTAAACAGTATGAGCTACAACAACACTTAATTTCCCTCTGGGATCAATACAGTATTTTTGAATTGATCTGAACTTGCAAATGCAATGATGCAGGGGTCACAGTAAATTGGTGGAAGAAGAAAAGAACAAAATTAAACTTTTTGCCTTACGTGCATACTGGAAGAAAACCTGTAAAAGGCTGCAAAACATGTCAAACTTGAGAGGAGGTTCACCTTCTAGCAGGACAACAATCCTAAACATACTGCTAGAGCTACGATGAACTGGTATAGATCGAACCATGCACATGTGTCAGAATGGCCCACTCAACGTCCACTCGTAAATCCAATTGAGAAGCTGTAGCAACACTTGAAAATGGATATTCACAGACGCTTTCCATCAAGTCCAACTGGGCTTGAGCTATGTAGCAAAGACAGATGGGAAAGCAGTTCAGTCTCTATATGAGCTAAGCTGGTAGAGACGTACTCTGAAAGACTTAGAGCTGTAATAGTTTGACCAATTATTTCCCCAGGAGGCTGGGTGTAAATGCATGACAAGCTTTTTAGATTTTAATTGGTTAAAATAAAATGTAAAAAATCCATGCATTATTTTACTTTAATGGTACTTTTTGTTGATCTTTCATAGTTTGTGGTTGTAACATGAGAAAATAAGGAAAGAAATTTCACCCCTTTTGCAAGGCACTGTTTATATATTTCAAGATTTGGTCTGGAATATATTTTTAATGCATTATACAGTGAAACAGACTAGATTTGTTCTCTGATCATGAGATGCAATTAATGCCAAATACTCTTATCTAGTTTTCAACCAACATTTTTTTTGCCCATCTGTTTTCTGATCCACCATTGTTTGTCCAGGTCTTCTCAGTCCTGGAGTCAACCTACCAACACGACAGTCTGCGCTACCTCCTGGACTATTTCGTACCCGCCAAGCATCTCCTGCACAAACTTCAGCAGCATGCCTGTGTGAGTTCCAAAGTGCAAGCACACTGAATAGTGAGAACACCCACAACGCTGCCTAATCAAAAGCAGAATCAGCTGTCACATGCAAGTAGTATACTGTGGGAAATGTGTCAGCTTCTCGAATCCTTTGGTGAAAGTTGCGATGTTTGTGTGTGTGCCCGGGGAATGGGGAATGGTCCAAAAAGTCAAGCCTCAAGTCGCCAAAACAAATCGAGTCTTCAGCTTTATAGAGGTCGCAGGGTTGTTGAGTTGAGTCTAGAGACATAAATAGGGTGCTTAATGTCAGCTTAGATAAATCTAAGTCAAGATTTAGGTTTTCTTCATAAGGCTTAACATAAGGCCAAGTTCAAGTAAGCTGAGACAGGACTCACATCCGCTCTAATTCTGAGGGAATTAATATTTGTTTTTTTCTTCCTTTGTTAGCACCAATTCTAGTCTAGTTACTCAACCCAGAGTTTTCAGGTTGTTATCAAGTCATAAAGTCAAGGAAAAGGCACCAAAAATATTCCAAACACATTTCTTAGTCATTCAAGTCTGTGTCCAATCTCTAGTCCTATAGGAGAAAACCTCACTGGATGTTTTAGGTTTTTAACATCAGACAAGGAGATGGGTTATTAAATGGACCAACTGAGGATGTATCAAATGGGTCAAGGGTTGAAAAGCTACCGTTCCTGAACCTTTTTTAAAAAAAGTAAGTGTTAACACAAATCTTTGGAATAGAAGATCTGAAACAACATTAATCAGAACCTACCAAAGGAACAAAAAACTAGCAAGAGTTTAAAATTAAATTAAGAAAAACATATAAAAGATAGCAATAATTACCATGGACAAGAAGATGCAAAAAATGATAAAGAAACACAAAAAAATACATAAAGCAAAAAGAACAAAATAGAGTGGACCACTGGCCTTCGCTGTTGTTCCGGACAACAGCCACCTGTGAATAGCCAAAATTGGCGAATACTTGAAACCCACTCTAAAAAAGCTTATTCCTGGCCATATTAATAGTTTAAACACCAAATATACCCTAAAATGCATTAGGACACACTCTAGAAACCATCTTGGCACTATCAAAGAGGCTAACATCTAGAGCCTTATTTCCACTCTTGGGGGTACAGCCAAACAGCACCGAGGAAAATACATTAAATGCAGCTTTTGGGTTGGTTGGTTCACAAACACCAGCCAATAGCCTGTTAAGTAGCATCGTTGCTAGGTATTTGAGCTTTCCAAGCTGCATTTTCTTGAAAATATTTTAGATATGCTCTATGAAAATATCAGTAAAGGGGCAGATTTGTGAATACTTTGCAGTAAAGAAGAAGCACAACATTAAATTGATAAAACAGGAACAAGGAGAAACAAAGGATTGATACAAACACAAAACGGCTACAAAGTGTCACAACATGAGACAACTGTATCAGTAAACAAAGAACTTCAACGAACAAAAGGTAACTTTAAAGAAACGCAAAATGGTTACATTTTGACACATCCTTATTACAACATATAGACAGTTTTACAATTATTAAAATTATTCATACTTCTGGTACATTTTGGTTTAAAGGAATCTTTTGAGTTTTGCCAATATTATTCTTCAGTATTAAAGTTTTCAAGCGGCCAAACCACCGTCCTGGCCTTAGTCTTATTGTGAATCTGTGGAGGAAGCTAAAGATAAGGGTGATGGCGAGGAGGCCTTCCAACCTCAAACAGTTGGAGCTCATCACCAAAGACGAAGGGTCAAAATCCCAGCGGAAACATGCAAAAAGCTGGTCAGCAATAATGAGAAGGCTTTAAATGCTTTCATGCTAAAAAATATTTTTCTGTTGATAAATGAAAATGTAAATTAAAACGAAACAGATATTTGTGTTGGGTTTTTGGTCTCGAAGCAGCTTCTTCTTTTACATTGTTTTATTTTCACTTGCGAGATGCCTGCTACATTTCCTATCAGAACCAAACTTTTTGGTAGGATGAAAATAATTGTAAATATGTACCTGAAGAGAGTGTGAATACTTTTAGGCCTAACAGTACACATTACCAGTTATGCTTTTTATCTCATGTTTAGACCAAAGTTATATTATTTTGAGTCATTTGAGACCAAGGCCTCTCCCAAGGTCAGAGAAACCTAAAAAAGCATTCAAAAGCAGTACCTGCTAACATGTCGATTTCAAGCATTTTCATTCTCAGACATGCCTGACCAAGTCCCTCTGTGAACAATGGTTTACTATCCTAGCTCTGTGTCAACACAGAACTGACAAAATAAAAATCCTTTTAAGAATTCTTTTTGGAACACCTATGTTTTATTGTAGATGACCAAAAGGAAACACTATCTTCCTGTTTTTAGTTTTATATCAGTGGCTGCAGTACGGCGCCACACACAGGCCTGCATTAGTTACCATAGATTTGAGTCCTGTCCTGTGTTTTTGCAAGAATGACAACAAAAGAGAGTTTCTTTCGAAGAAAGGAAGAGAAATCAATAAAACGTGCTACTAAAAGTTTTATACATGGAAAATACAGAGATGAACAACACACAGAAGACTAAAGCATAAGTGTGAGATTTCCTTATTAATTTAACACTTCTATAGACCTCTAACCCTAAACTTAACAGTAAAACGTTAAGTTATGACAACACCTTGCAAACTCTGTATTGTTGAGTCTCTATCGAGCAAATTCGGCGTTGCACAAGCCAAGCGAATAATATGCAGTTCGTGATCAAGCAAAACCCTGATGTTTACACTTAGCAGCTCTTTCATTTTACATTCTAAGACACTCGCGAAGGTAAACAACTGAGGGGCTCCAGTACAAGCGTTAGTGCTGTAGAGTTTCCCTCTCTAGACGCGCGTTAATATACACGTCCACATGCAGGGATTGTGAGCGAACGATGTTTTCATTGTCGCTGAGTGGAGTTGCCTGGGACGGGAGTCAGACTCTGAGTCATGACAATAATTCCTTCCATATGTGATTGTGTTACCGCTGTGAGAGAAGGAGAAACTCACACAGCGCCGGTGGGACTTTGGAGGAGAGAATCGCGAGAATGAACATGACATTCATTCACCGTGCTTGTGTTGATTGGCTGAAAAAAAAGGGGAAGATGTATTTTGCAGACCATAGTAGAGTGATTGAGAAATTTTTGAGAGTGGGAGGTGGGGGGTTGCAGACACAGGCGTACATTGAGGGAGAAGTGGGTGGAGAGGAGAGGACCACAGGACACAGAAAGTTTCAGAATGTGGACTTGTTTATTACGCTTCCTGAAGCTTGGCCTGAGCGAAAAAGACGCCAAAAACAGACAAAAGAGAGGGTTAAGGGGAAGAATTTAAACAGAGGGCAGAGAGGCATGATAAGGAAAAAGAGAGGAGGGGAGAGGAAGGAATTTAATGTGATCACTTCTCGTGTGTCTGGAGGGTATGAGGAGGGAAGGGAGCAGCGACTGTGAATGGGAATCAGGCTGCACGAGCTGGGATATCGATCTGACACAGCATTCACTGAGCTAGAATTAATGCTTGTATTAAGGCTTATTACTATAGTAGATCAAGCCAATAATGGCTGCAGAATGCCATAGAAGGCTTCTGCTCTTTGCCCTAATTCTTAAAGGTATTCCAGGTTAGGGCCTACGTTTCACCCTAATTGATTTAAGAAATGTTCTTCTCGCGCACTACTTCATCTGTTTTCCTCCTATGATCCAGTGGGCTTTGTGATACTAGCTGGCCTTTGTGTTCAGTTGGTCATTTGCAAGTTGCTGTCTGACTCAGAGCTCTCTAGCGTTTTCCCCATTGTGTCATTTCATAAAAGCGCTTTTACAAACTGGAAAAGGTCACGTGAGTCTGGCACTTGTCTTTGGTGCCGGCTTTAGGTCAGTTGATCTACCCAAACGCTGACCGGTGCAGAATAGGTCCGAGAAATTGAGTTTGCCAAGATTGCATCAAAAAAACTGACTAAAGAAAAAGAGACAATACACCTTGTCTCTTTCTGGTACTTAGAGGTTGCTTTCCAGGACCTTCGTTAAACTTACCAGGTACCTTTCCCAAACCGTTCCCAGAACTTACCTGATACTTTTCTGGAACTTACAGGGTACTTTCCTAAAGCTTACTTGTCACTTTTTTTTGGAACATACGTGTTACTTTACTTGAACATATGTGTTATTTTTATGATACATATGTGTTACTACCTTAAACTTTCAAGAAACTTACCAGGAACTTTACTAGATCTCAGTTGTTACAATTCTGGAACTTACTTTCAGGAATCATGATGACATGACTAAAATGTGTTACTATCCCGAAAATTAAAAGGTGCTTTCCCTGAACTTACCAGGTACTTTTGAGAACTTTCATGGAACTTATGTGATGCTTTTCCCAAACTTTACCTGTACTGTTCAGAACAAACCAGGTACTTTCATGACATTTTGATGTAACGTACTGGTTTTATTCATGAAACATACAAGTTACTTTCTTGGAGCACTTGATACTTATCCAAAACTTTTACTAAACATACTTGTTAGATTTCTGGAATATGATTGTTATTTCTTAACTTTTTCAGTTATCAGGTACTTTCTATAAATCTAATGAGTATTTTTCTGGAACTTACTGGACACCTTCAGGCTGCTTAATGATTTAATTTTGTATTTTGTATTTCCAACAGCTCTTGGAAGTTTCTGGAACTAACGTGTTTTTGTAAATTTTTCCTGGAATTAGCTGGTGTTGTTTTAATAAACATATTGATAACTTTCCAGTAACATACTGGTTATCTACCCAAAAGCTCACTGAGTAGTTTCCTTATCTCCCTGTCTCCTTCTTATGGCTTCAGTCTCAGTATTTGGGATGCTTGTTCCTTCACTCTGGCTGGCCCCTCTGTCTGGCCGAGAAAGTGGTCGTTCAGCTCTCCACCTTGGACTGGAGGCTTCTGCGCAGCAATGACTTCTACCTGCAGGTGGTGCCCTTTTCTACGCGCTGCCCACGGCTAGCCCTGAAATGTTTGGCCCCCGGGGGTCGCACCGTGCAAGAAATCTTGGTCCCCGAGTCACAGCATCCCCTGGTGTTCACCTCTGAGTGGCTCCATAGTATCAACAAAGAACGGGGTCACAAGAGAGAAGGTAAGCTTCCTTTAATTGTTTTTTTGTCTCTAAATAAACTGAAATAGAAGTTCATTAAAAAGAAAAGGAACTCTCAGCTAAAAAACATTTTTCCTCTTTATTTTCACCTCTGTAGATCAATAAAACAGAGATTTCCCTTGTGTTGATATTCAACATTTTCAAAATTTTATTGCGCTTTTCATTTGAAATAGAAAGTAAAATCCTTCTCAAGGTAGCACTTCTGTGTTTTGAGCAGTTTTGGAGACCTCGCTCAAAAAAATTATACTTAATAAGCTATGAAACAAATGATAATTGTATAAGTGAGTCTACAGAACAGAGCCTGACCATTTACAGTAGCTTGAAAGCCCTTTAATACCCAGATCACAATCTTTCTCTGTCTTAAGTGCACATTTATCCATTGAGCCAAAGGTTGGAAAACACTTATTCTTTTGCCTTTCTTTGAAGTAACAGTTAACTTGCGGTCCTCAAAGAGTATTGTAGCAACCTGTAGCAGCATAAATACTTTAAACATTTGATATATTCCAATAGCCCTAGAAATATCAATAGAGCCCCAGTGGGAGGAGCCTCAATAATACAAAAATTAAGTTTAATGATGCTATATGTTGTGATAGTTTATGACTAATCAATCAATCAATCAATTTTGAAGTTTGTTTAGGAAAAATTACTCTAGCCATTCAGGCTGTTTTAATGTGAAAGTCTTTGCAATAAGGATGTCAGAAGTAGATGAACCATCTGCCATCTTTCCACAGTTGGAGGAGGACTCGACACCTGTCTGGTTAGTACATGTGATGGCGTGGTACGCTTGCCGTGGAAGGAAATCGTCTACCCAAAATTCCTCCACGACCCTTCGGAGGAGCTTGGCCTGGGTTCTAACCGCCTATCCAGTGAGGGGGTCAGCAGTCTCGGTGGGTGGGGTGGCTCTTCCTCGGAACACCTGGACTCCTGGTCCTGGGATGAGGAAGAGGATGACAGCCTACCTCCAAACGGCATGGACTCTAACCCAGCCATCAGACGACGGCGCAGCGAAGATGGGCTTGGACGGACTGCAAGGCAACCTCAGATGGATGGGGATTATGTGGAACTTTTGGAGCCCAGAGGAGGACCTGATGGAGGTGTTGATACAAAGCAGAGGTACTTAGAGATGCATGGGATTTGTAAAACCAGAACCTTGCCCTTATGCAGGAGAGGTAAGGCCATCAAACTTCGCAAAGGAAAAGCTTGGGGTTATGCAAAAACTGAAAGATCAGGAAGCTTCCGGGGTGCCTATTGTACCAAGGAAAAGGAGTTAAATCCAAAGGATGATTTGCTACTGTCAAAGCCTCCACCAATGGTTGCAGGGTCTGCCAGAGTAAGGCAGTCTTACTCCTCCTCTGCCCATGATTCAGATGAAGGAGATAAAACAAGCAGAGTCAACAATAGGCTGCAAAGCCGCAGCCTTTATTTTGATGGTCCACTAAAAGAGAGGAGGCCTGGTGTTGGCAAAGAAAGAGACAGCAACGGGTTCCCCGGACCGCCCAGAGAGGGACACCAAAGTAAAGACTCCCAGAGCAGCGACAGCTTAATAGGAAACGAAAGCTATGACTCGAGCCATAAAAGTGCCCACGACGTCGAGGGCCAATCGGATCATGGTTCACATTCTGACTCTGTGTTTGAGGATGCAGATAAACCACTGAGCGGAGACAGCGACGCTGTTACGCCAACATCGGACGCACCAGAGAGGCTGTTTAATGGAGTCTCTGAAAGTAAAGGTACATTCAACATCCAGTCTAAAATGAGGAAGTCATCTAAACCGAAGATAGCAGATGAAGGGGTTGAAGGAAAGACAGAGGAAAGAGTGTGTCCCAGAGGAAAAGAAGTTAAAACAGCAGGATTCAGAGCACCACGGTATAGAAATATTACATTTTCTTAAGATATGTTACATATATTTGCACACACACATATTAGACTGAATTGGATGACACAAAGAAACCTCCAACTGATGAAAAAGATTATACACTAACCCCCTGGTGTACTTTAGTAAGATCTTCCTGTGCTTTGTGTTTAGGAGGAAACGGAAGGGAAAGGGTGCCAAAGGAAAGGCTAGGTCTGGTGGCAAAAACCAAAAGGGAGCAAAACTGCAGGCTAAAAGTCCTCTCCCAAGTCCCACAGCCTACTCTGCATGTACGAAGCTGCTAGTGCCAGAGGAAAACAAGCCTGAGGAAACAGAAAAGGCTGACAAACCTGATGGAGTGCTCACAACTTTTACTAAAAGGAAAGAAAAGACAAGGAAAGGCAGTGGAGGTGGGTGAAAATGTATCTTGCCGCAGTAATATTTGATTTTACTTAGTGCCCAGGTATCCCTAGAGTGTTGTTTCTGGGTTTTTCCAAATTCCAGTTGAGACAGAAGATGGATCGTTGCCTGTGTGCAATGGTCAGTCAAGCACATCTTCATTTAACCACTTGACTGAGGAAGCTGGATCACAGGAGACGTGTCCTGACCAAATAAATGGTGTTAGCTCTAAAGAGCCTGGACTGTTAAGGGAACTGGATGCAGAATTGCTCCAATCAGGGAAGCTGCAGCTGACAGGTGAGCTTCTTTCATTCCATCCTTCCGGTATATGTTTCCTGTCCATATTTCCCCCAAACATTACATACCTTACCACTTTATTTATAAAGCGCTTTACACATGAAATGACATAAATAAAATAAGACCTTCAGTAACACACATAGTAAACACATAGTAAAAATTAATAAATAAATAGAGGAGAAATTAAAAAGATGGACATAAAACACAAAATGTCATACGCAAGGTGAGGGTCATAAAATATGCAAAGGGCAAATGGAACAATAAAAGGTAGGCAAGCTATGACAAACTAAAAGCTAGGTTAAAAAATGTGTCTTAAAACAAGTTTTAAAAATGCCTAGAGAGGGGGACTACTACATGGAGTGTACAAGCCTGTGACACAGGGACAAGGTAGCATTGGAATTTAGAAAAAAAAGACAGCTCAGACTAATTGTACCGTAATCATGTCAGTGATCTTTCCCTTTAATTATCGACGCCTCATCTCTGCAGGTACAGTGGACAGATTGGGGCGTGCTCTGGTTTTTACAGACGCAGCTGCATCAGAGGAGGGGTTCTGCTCGGAAGAGATGGCACGGGTTCTTTCGTGTTACCACGGAATCACTCGGTAAGTCGTGTGTGCTTCCGCTCAAGCAAATAAAGCAGGATTTATAAAATCACACTTAAGAAAACTACCGGGAGACCCCTTCAACAACTTCTACAGTATAGAATATGTGCAACTGATGCATGTTTCTACTCTGTACTTTTTTGTTTTTTAAGGTAATCAAAGTGTTGTGGAGCTTATCATTAGCAAAAAAAAAGTTCTACTTCTCTTAGCCCCTCATCAAAATAGGAAAGACAAGAGAACATATTAAATCAAGGAACATTTGTGTTTATCTTCATAAGTCCGGAAATGGTTACAGTAAGATATTCCTCAACTAAACTTGTTCATGTTTAGAGTGAGAAGTTTACAGGTCTCTTTCACTGTGAAACTTTGTCATACTTGTTCTTTTTGAAAACCGATCGGTCACTCTGAGTTGCATACGCAAGTTGCACATGAAAATGTTCTCCAACCCCCATTGCCTGCATTAGCCGCAGAAAGGAAATAGAAGGCAAAAACAAATGAGTCAGAAAAAGCTCTCTTCTACGTCACAGGGAAAATTAGTGTTTAAGGCTTGCCTACCTGGGCTTGCGACCGCCCACAGGAAGATGTTATTGATTTTGCGGCGAGCACATCTCCGCTAGTGGAAGCTAATCGTTAGCCACTCCATAACAAGCTGGACCACGTTCAGGCTTGTGTTATTTGTGGAGATAGCTCAACATTGTTGAATTTATTTACCCAAGAAAGAAGAGCTGAGGAAGAAATGGTTGGACATTGTCTTTGGAACACCATTACTGAACTACGTTAAGTTAGGTATTTGTTTGAAGGCAGCACATGAATGTCATGTCATGAATATTAAAGAGTACGACTCGTCACCCTGTCGTTTTCCGCCCATCCACTCCTCCAATAAACTTCAACCCCCTGAAATAGGAGCACAAGAGCTTTTCTTTCACAGAAAACAAACCACAAGCTTTTCATTCAAACTAGAGACCACAGTAAATCTATTGAAAAAAAACAAGTAAATGAGACCTTTAGAATGCAGGAAAATTTGACTGTCATGTCTGAAAATAGATCCAGGTTTGTCTTGTGACCTTGTCAATTGCTAACGTTACCAAAGCTTTCTTTCGCCGACCTCATTTATGTGTTTATAGCCGCTTTCGCGAAACTCTTCAAGGTACGACTCAGAGGCCTTTCTGATGTCTGAGCATGTTTTCTGATAGGTACAAGGTGGAGAAGGGGGTTAAAGTCAACCCACCCATACAGCTTATTTTTTTTCCGGTGTTGGGGCTTGAATATATGTTGTATAGCGCACATAGCCAAACTTGGCTGCCAGCTGACTGTGAAAGCACACATTGAGACCATCAGAAGAGTCACTTAAGAAGTGACTTTCCTCACTTCTTGCATGAATGCACATCAGATGGTTCACACTGAAATCCGCTGAGGCAGAAAATCTCACTGGACTTTAGCCAACGGTAGTTTTGTTTCATGGAGGTGACTTCAAAACCGGCATTAATGAGTTTAGGCCCTAAAAAAATCAAGACGTCCAAAGAAAATAGTCTAACATGTCTAATGAACACGCCTTGTTTGGTTCTACTCTTAAAGCTTACATGTGTGCAGGATATCAGCAGCTTGATTTGGGGCTTGTCTTTGTGTGTTTGCGATGGAGCTGTTTTGAGAAACAGGCTATTGATGTTCTGACACAAGCCTATTTCAAAAGACACACTGTGGCTGCATATCAGGGTAATACTGACGCCACAGTGTGTCCTTTGAATGCGCTGTGGCGTTATGGCGAGAATAGTGCCCCAATACTGCCACCAAGCTTGACAGTAATATTACCGCAATGCCGGACTTGACCACTTATGAATGACCAAAGGCTCCCTGATGCCGCCTCCACTTTGCCGCGAAGTGGCACCATTGCTCTTTGAAACAGGCTACAGTGGCACCAAAGTCGGGCCTCAAGGGCTGGTGTCCTGCATGTTTTAGATGTCACCCTGGATCATCACACCTGAATCAACGGCTTCTTGGGAACATCATGACATGTTGAGGAGGTAAAATACCCATTTGTATCAGCTGTGCTGGAACAAGGAGACATCTAAAACTTGCATGACACCGGTTCTTGAGGACTGGATTTGGACACCCCTGGTCTAACAGGCACTTCATAATTTTATTTGACTTGAAAAGATTTTTACAGACCTCATATGAGAAAAAATATACTTTCAGATTTATAAACTTCTCTGACCACTTGTGACCCTTTGAAAACATAACACCTTATCTTTAAAAAATAAGTTTTGCTTATATTTTCATCTTACATTTACCTTTGTTTATTTATCCCTCATCAGGTCTGAAGCCAAAGAAAAGGGGCTAACTGTGCTAATAGACAGCAGATGCTCCCAGCCATCTAGTCTCTACCTTTCTGCACTTAAGCAGTTCCAGGTGAGGCGAAGGGAAAACAAAATAGTTGTTGAGACAAATTTTCCCAACTTTTTTTTTTTTTTGCTCGTGTGCTTTAATTATCCTGTAGATGTGCTGGTGGCACAAACACGTGTTTCTCTGTGTGTTCCAGGTCTTGGTTCCTGGCGGTCTAGGATCCGTCTTGGTCGTGGTAGAGGAGCAGCAGGAGTCCCTTTCCTTAGCTTTAGAAGGGGCAGAGGTGACCTCACACGGATAGCATGTTTACATCTTATCGACCAACTCACTATGAAAGAGTTCCAAAACTGATTTTTTTTTTTACATCAAATATTATTGGTTTTATTTTATAAAGCTTTATTGCACCATCAGTTAGTGTTTGACAAACGTTTTTCATAGACGTGTTGACCCACAGTCTGTTATAAGTAATAGTTATAATAGTAATAGTTCTGGCTGAGGCCAGACTTTAAAAAATAGCTTAATATGGGTGGCAGCCCAGGGCACTAAGTTTTGGTGGCGTCAAACATTTATTTTACTTTTTTTAAATAAATTTATATTTAGCATTGTACTTTAGAAAAAAAAAAACATTGTACTTTATGTAAAGTTCATAGAAACATATCAGTTAATATATTTTAATATGGTTGGTGTTTAATGAAAATAAACAACACCTAAGTAAGCCCAGACAAGTCACAAATAAAAAGTTTTTTTTTATGTATTTCAGGGTTTTTAATGGCATCAACACAAACAGGCTTTAGTTTGTCACAAAAACACTTTATTTTATTTTTTGTAGGAATGAAGACATTTCATAAAAGGGTGCTGGTCAGTTTGCCGTTCACTTTTTTCACCGTGTGCCAGGAGACATTTTAACTGACCATGCCTTAGCGCCTGCTGCTGTGAAGGCCTAGCTAACCTATCAAGGTGCATGAGTAAAAAGAAATTGTGTTGGTAGGGTGCCAAACCGGTCTCTAGCCCTGTGCCTATAACATCCTAAAACCATCCCCCGGATATGGGGCATGGGAATGGAACCCGGAAAAGTAAAGATGAATAAAAATCCTAAAAAAAAAAAAAAGAACAAACATTTATATTTTGGGCGGGTTTTTTTGCAAGTTGCACAACACAACGTTTTTGAGATGAAAGAGAACATCTGAGTCTGGACCCTGCTATGATTACCTCTTAGGTCCAAATTTATTTCAGTTTAACCACTCTGCACTTGTTTGCTTCACACAAGATACTGCCTCTATCTCTCTTTAACATAACAAAAATCCTACTTTCTATTCTGGTCACTTCTGGTTAGATATTATATTGTTGGATTCCCTCTGCTGAGGAATAAATTTACTTTGTCCTTGAGCCTCGGGGTGCGTTCTGCACATCCACACTTTTCCGGTGCCTCCCTGAATCAAGTTAAAACTTGCATCTGTCAGCTCAGATGTTTTTCATGCACACTTGCGGGGCAAAATTCTGTGACATGTGGTTTATATTACAGCTTGGCAGTATTCAAATTTTGCTTGTTAAAGTGAAATCCCGCCCAAATTATGTTAACGCTGTTAGGAAAGAAGAGCACTCATGGATTTTCACCTCGTTTTTCTCTGCTTGTGATATTGTTTGCCAGAAGCCTACTTGTTTTAGGTTCTCATCGTGTCCCGGTCCTTATATTTTACTGCATCCTTATGTTCTCGTCCATTCCCTCCGTAGACCCACGTAGTGCGGAGTACAGGAGTCCTTCAGCAATATGTGGACAGTCTGCAGCTACCTAAAGAGCTGGATGGAGACTTCAGTCACAGTCACTCAGACTGGCTGGCATTCAGACTGGTAAAAGTCCTTCTGTTTTTGTTTGTTTGTTTGTTTGCTGTTAACATAAAAACCCTCTGTTTTCACTCAATCAGAGGTCTCTGATTTTACTGACGTTGGAAATTAGGCGGGAAAACTTTATCTAAGATGTTGAAGAATTACTGACTGCCATGTTTTTGTCCCATTCCTGGCAGAGTCAGGCGGGATAGTTTGCCCAAAGCATGATTCAAAGTTTTGTGTTCCTCCAGTTTATGTGAAAGCCGATGTAGGCAGAAAGTGCATACTAAAGAGAAGGAAAAGGAAAGTTTCAACCCAATTGAACTGACATCAAATTTCCTAATTCCACTTCTGCTTTACTTTTTTCCATCCAACAGAGGTTGGAGAAACTGACGGAGCGTTGTGAGAGCGCCCTCTCTCTGCTCGGTGAAGCCCTGCGGTCCCTGGAGATGGAGGAGATGCCAAGCGACATTAAGGTTAACTGCTGTCAAACTACCATCGCATGCCGTGTTTCTTTTCAACTCACCGTGATAAAAATGCCACGTTTAAAAGAGAAGAAAGAAAAGAACGATCGTTTCAACATCAACGTTGAAATGATTTTTGTTCAGGCTGTTCCACGGAGCATCGACAAACACAGACAGCTCATGGCGAGTGTGCTGGCTGACCAACGCTTAACTGAGCTGCAGCAGAGGGGCGGAGCCTGGCTAGCAGGACTGACTAACTGTTCGTCTGGACTGGCACAGAGGTCACCTGACTGCAGGTACCAGACACCTGAATTCACCCGTAGCTTCATATAACATCGTTTACTACCATTTTGTTAGCCACAAACTTTACTCTGTTTTATTGGAATTTTTATGCGATGGACTAAGAAAAAGTATTGAATACTTGTGAAAATGATGCATGGTTTTCAACCACCTTTTGCTGTTATTACAGTTAAAACCTTTTTGTTGCATCTAGAAACACATTGCGCTTTAGTTTATTCAGTATGGAGAAAACCTGTGGGGTGAAAAATGAACACTCCAGATCAACCTGAAAACACTGTTACCACCTTGTTCTGTAAATACAGTGAAGTTGATGGAGAGATGAATGGAGATAAATACTGGACTATCCTGGACCCCCCCCCCCCCCCCACACCTGTTTCAAGGGAAGGGTTTATATTAAAGCATTTGTTAGACAACGTGGTGGTCAAGCCACCATCTCTCGAGTTCAAGTCACACTTGTGTCCTTAGTGTTGTTTGTCCAACACGGTCCAACTTTATTTGTTTGGTTTTTTTACGTGTCCTGTTTGGCAGTGTGGAACTCAGAATTGGTGTCTGAGTACCAAGTAGAAGCCCAGCAGATTTACTTTCACAAGCGGAGCAGTACAGCTTTTGCTATAGTCCTCCACTTGATATATGAGTGAAAAATCTTTATTATGGATTGTTGGGGTTTTTATTTCCTGATGTTATGGACACGGAGATGGAAAATTAAGGAGAAGAAAGAAGCAAGATGAAGAAGAGAGGTAGGAAACAAAAAGTCAAGAGAGAGGGTGAGTTGAAAATACAAGAGAGGAAGGGGAACAAAGAAAACACAGGAAGACATTGAAGTCTGCCTCCATACCCACAGGACGGCAGAGAGAGGGGGGAAAACAAAACAAAACACGAAAAAGGAACATCGACAAAACAAAACAAACATTGTGAACTAAGAATTACACAACCACATCACACAAAAATAGATATAAAAATACAACAACAATGTCAAAGAAAAACTCATGGTACCGATTAATCAAGCACTAGTAATGATAACCTCAGCCCAAGAACATATCCTTAAACACCAGAGACCCCACATCTATGTGTGTGTGTGAGCATGCTGGAGCATATAAGGTTTCTCCATAAGAGTGTTCGATAGTTGGATAGATAGTCTCCCAGGAATCGATGCAGACATGAAGGAGATCGGAGCAAAGACGTCCAAAGGACCCCCAGAGCCCCAGGCGGACCCGGCGGGGCCGACCGCATCCCCCAAGAGTGGAGCAAAGGAGAACTCCAGGGGAACGTCCAGCGGCTACTATGCAGGGGCCCGGGGGGCAGCAGTGACGAGCCCACGGGCCCCGCCGGCAACCGGCCGCGCCAGCCGGGGCCCAGGGGCACCCCATCCCCCAGCAGGGACCCGGCAAGGGGCCGCCACGCGCCGCCAACACCCTAGGCCAATCCCCACCACCAACATCCCAGCGCCCCACCCCTGCCCTACGTCGGGGCGCCCCACTGAAACACATTGCGCTTTAGTTTATTCATTATGGAGAAAACCTGCGGGGTGAAAAATGAACACTCCAGATCAACCTGAAAACCCCGTTACCACCTTGTTCTGTAAATACAGTGAAGTTGATGGAGAGAATGGATGAAAAGATGAATGGAGATAAATACTGGACTATCCCCCCCCCCCCCCCCCCCAAGCCACCATCAAGCCACCATCTCTAGAGTTCAAGTCACACTTGTGTCCTTAGTGTTCTTGTCCAACACAGTCCAACCGTAAGTCCTCATGTTGCAAGTCCGAGTCTAAGTGCAAGTAATTGGCGTGCTGCTCGAATAAAGTCACAAGTCCCTTAAACATGAGTCCGAACTTGAGTCCGAGTTCAGGACTCGATTACTCCATCCCTGGGGTAGGAATGACCCAGGCGAAGGCCAGACCTAAGTTAAACTGTTGATATGTGGTAATACTTGAACATTTATGTTCACAGAAACTATTTATTCAAGCTGGCTAGGCTTCAGCTATTTTATGAAGACGAAGAGGTAAAGAACTTTAGTCTCTGCAGCTGTAATTGACTTATTGCTCAGTCCAGCTCAGACCCACCCCCCGAACACAGACAAACCAATTGCATTCAACTACCAGTTTCCCGGAAACAAACAGACTTGGAACTTCTCGCTCCGTAGAGAAGCATTAGGACCTGTGACAATTTTGTGGATTTTTGGGCTGTATTTGTATTTTAAGACACAATATGTGGTTACACGATGTGCCTGGGGCACATGCAAAAGTGGTACACGGTCTCCAGAGAGGATAATCAACAGAGTTTATTTTATATCCGTTTCCCTAACCAAAACAAAACATGAACAAATGTCTCCGTTGGATAAAGTTGTGTGGCAGACTGCACAGTCAACTCAACATTCCAACTATTTAAAAAAAAATTAAGTTTGTGGATATTCTGGGTAAGAAAATAGTCTTATGTAGTCTTAGCAATCAGGTCATATAAGTTAATATCAATCACATAAAACCTAGCAGTAATGAGCTTTTTTAAGCTAGCCATTTAGCAGGCTTTTGTTAAGCTAACTGATGGTAAATGAGTTTAAGACATTACCCTGCTGTACAAGAACAATTCTTGTCTTCAATGATGTGTCCCTTGTTAAAGATGATTGATGTAATTCTACTTTTAAAATGTTGTACATATCCCACCATGGAATAATGCCAACCTCACAGAAGGCTCCTTAAAGATATTAACTATTGTTGGATCCAAAAGTTGTCAATAGCCTCTTTAGGAGTTGTTTTGGCACTGACCGCTGTAATTGTAAACCTGCAGTAAGCTGCGGTGACTTGCCCGAGTTAGCAACAGTTACCAAGGGGGGTGGGGCTTAGCAGGACTGACAGGTGACAGGTCAATTGCAGTGAAAGGTGATTCTACAAGCTTCTCTCTGCGATGGCACAGAACAGAAATGCATGCCACAGTTTTTCCTTCCACTTCACAATTCCTGCACCACTTTGCGTTGGTATATGACATAATAAATGATACTGAACTTTGTACTGCATTGTGGAGCAGTTGTGAACACCAGTGCCTTAGACCAAGAAGTTCCTTGGTTTAAATCCTATCCAGGGCCTTTTGCACAAGTCCCCTGATGGAGATAGGCACCGGCCACCTACTACCGAGCACTGACAAGTGGCTGGAGCTGATGGATGTATTGATAACAAAACGTGTAAGGTGTGAATACTTTTACTCGAGGGCGTATGGTTTGCAATTTTCCATGCACATTTGTACAAAGACACTATAGCACATTTACATATTTTCTTGTGCAGTTTATTTTTTTAAATCTCTCAGACCTGGCACCAGATATTTTTGACTATATTTGCATCTTGTCATGTCTTTGACCGTTTATCATTGCAGACTATGCATAAAAACCAGGTAGATAACAAACCGAGCATTGTTTGTTAGTGTTGGCATTGGTGCTGAGCTGATGATGTACCCTCCTACTACATTCTGAAAGTGGTTAGTGGTTCAACCACAACGTTTCCCTACCCCCACCGACACACAGTTTGTAGCTTCAAAATAGCAGGCGTTCATAGGGAAGTACCGAACCTGAGTCAGACTTTAAACAGAGCTCAGTTGTCAATATTACTTGAGTGCAGTGTTGTGAAAACAATTATTTGTCCTCTTGGAGATTTCTTCTGTTTTTGAACCTAAACATTTAGACCGCTATACGAGAAAGACAACAAATGTTATTTCAATTTTTTTTTAAGTAATCATCCCCTCTTGTTAAAACATGAGTTAACTGTAATTAACCACGTTTTTTTGGGAATGTCAAGTTCCATTTCTTTAGTCAAAAACAGCCATGATTACTTCCAGATCTTTGGAATCAAGAAGTCGCTTCAATAGAATCTTACTAGCATTGCGAAGTAGGCTGAACATTTCAAAAAGCAGCTAATCATGTCGAATCAAGGGAAATGTCATTCAACTGTTACATGGACTACAAACCATAGAGAGAGCTATAAACAAATGGAGGAATCAAAGAACATTGGCAAACCTTCCAAGCAACAGAACAATGATCCAAAAATGCACCAGCAAGTCCACCGATGTACAGCTTCAAACACAAAGTAAAGATTTTGGTGTTGGCCTTGTCAAAGTCCAGACTTAAATCCAATTCAGATGCTGTGGCGTGACCATAAACAACTGTAACCAGTCGGTTTCTAGTTCGACTCCTCGCTCTGTCCATTTCAGTCGCTGTGTCCTTGGGCAAGACAGTGGTGATCAGCTATAACACTGGTCATTGTGGTCAAACACTTTCATTTTAGGTTCACCAGACCACAGGACATGTCTCCCAATTATTTGTTAGTTTCCATTTGCAAGCTGTTATCTGGGTTGTGATGTTGCTTTTGAAGTAATGGCTTCTTCCTCACTGCGTGGCGTTTCAGCTCATGTCAGTATAGGACACATTTTTACTGTGGATGATGACACTCTTCACCAGCTTCAGCAGCATCTTCACAAGATCTTTGTGATGACTGTTGTTCAGGAGGTAGGAGTTTGTCCAGTAACCAGTGGGTTGACCATTTAACCCCTGCTCTGTCCATCTCGCTCGTTGTGTCATTGTGTAGCTTACCACCTTGCCACTAATACAGGTTATCACCAGTGTGTCAGTGGGTATATGTGAGGCTCTTTGGGTGTCTGGACTAGATAAAGCGCTATACAATAAAGGGCATTTACCGTTCAAACAAGCGTCTTATGCTTAAAAGCTTTTTTAGTTGTGGTTAAATTAAAGCAATCTGCAAAGAAGAGTTGGTTAATATTCCTCCACAGCGATGGAAAAGACTCAGTTTTCACACACTTGATGGCGGTTGTTGCCTCCAATGGTGGCACAACCAGTTATTAAGGCAAGGTCATTGTGAATAGCTTATTTCCTCAAATAAATTAAGAAGTTTTTTTGTGTGTTCACTCCGGATATCCTGGTCTGGTATTAAGATATGTGTGAGATTACATCACATCACAACAACGCGTTGTAGTCTTCTATTTTGTTGTAAATACAGAAGCTGCAAACATGTTAAGAGTCATCGGTTCGAAAATAGTCGTTGCCTGAATGCGTCGTGTGTGTGTGTGTGGGGGGGGGGGGGTTTGGTTCGCTGCAGCAAAATGCACCAACCTGCTGCACTTTACTTTCTTTATTAAAAAGCTCGGCTCAGGGTTAAGATTTATAATCAGTCAGAAAATTCACCACAGCGAGACTTTTTCAGTTACAGCAAAGTCAGGACAAACAGCTGTAACTGGGCCTCCTTGTGTGACTGGTTCAGTCTTGAAGGGCACACACTCCTCTTTTAAACACCACTCTCTGGCAAAGCTCACAAAAGTTGTGACAGAAACCCAAAGTAGCTGGAAATAAGATGAATTTTTTTTTACAAAAAGAGAGAAACATAACATTCTCGTCTTTGCTTCTGCAGGGCCGCCCTTGCTGCCACTTCCCAGCTCTACGACAGCGTGGACGACGCCCTCCACCAGCTCGTCCGGGTCTCCAACCGGAGAGGTCGCGATCTGGAATCGCTGGGACGACTGGCGGGACTGGTGGACAAACTGGAAAAGGCGTGTGGGCTTTATTTTTGAAGATGCATCAGAAACAAACATTTGAAAGATCATGTTAAGCGTTTAGCATCAGCGGGGTAAAACGTATATCTTTTTAAAGATCTTATTAAATCTACATAGGAAGGGTTTTTCCCACTGTTCATGTTTGTTGTTACTTCCCACTTTTGCTCTCAAAATGAACTTGATGGAAACTCCCAAGACTTACTTCTTCTTCTCAGATTTTCTTTCCCCACTTCCTCTCAATCACAGCCAGACATAACAACACAGTAAATAACGCACCAACACCGATAGCCTCAGGTGTCCTTGTGTTCATTTCCTCTCTTCAGCTGTCTTCTCCTGTGACTTGGTCCTGTGTTCAGTGACTCATGTCCCCCTCCTCTCCCCTCTCTTCCTGTCTCTGTTGGCCTTTGACCCACAGTGTGACAAAGAGATTGAGCAAGTGCAGTCCCAGCTGGAGGATTACAAGGACCCTCCTCTGTCTCTGAGCAGGCTCTCGCTGAAACAGCAGAAGTTCAGGACGTTCAGAGAAACGGCCAACGTGAGTAGCACAAACACGTTCGTGAGCGCAACTGCAGCAGTTTCATATGGAAATGTACAATTTTAGTTGTAGTGGGAATTAGATCCAGTCTACTGATCTGAAGGGATCTGTCTGTGGGAAGAGTAATCCACCAGCCGCAGGCCTCTTAGAGGATTTATAGCTAACAGCCTGACACCAGATATCCAGGGTCATAATGTTTTGACTTATTTGTGTGTAACATAGGGCAATAATACAACCAGCTTATGAGATGAGATGAGATGAGATGAGATGAGATGAGATGAGATGAGATGAGATGAGATGAGATGAGATGAGATTTTAGTCATCATTTTGGGAAGTATGTGATCCTGCATTCCTTTGCATTCAGAAATAGAGTAAAGAGATTGAAAATTAACAACTGTATAAGAAAGAACCTGGAATCAGGGTGAATAATTCTGTTTAATTTCCATTTGGGAATAATAAAGCATTATTGAATTGAATTGAGCTTGTTTCATGGCTGCGCAGTGGAGTTCTTCGTCGTTCTTTTCCATCTCATGCATGCATTAATTCATGAAATACTATGTTTTGTAGTGGATGACAATAAAACCTGAAATTCTAAAAGCCATTTTTTAACATCAGGGAACTCCAATAAAAAATAGAAATCCAATTCCATTCTTAGTGTTTCAAAGATTTCTTTTGAATGGAAATCAATTCCCTTAGAGAAAAACTCCCCACAAGGTCTCGCATGGGCAAAATCACAAGGAATCACATGTATAAGAAAAAATCTTTGACCTATGTAAAAATTCACATGCGAAAACATGTTAAAAAAAACACGTGATGTGTGAAAAAACATGTGACCACCCGTGATTTGCACAAGTTGAATTTGGAACATTTTCATGGGATTTAACTGTGAAACCAATTCACTATGGGATCCTGGGGGTCCATGAAGCCCATAGGAGAACATGTAAACCACATGTGGAAAATAAATGGGTGAAACCCATGTAAAACCATACATGTGAAGTCCTTGTGTGCTTACACATGTGGTGTACCAGGTACCACATGGGATACCATGGGAAGAACATGTGAAGAATCAGAATCAAATCGGAATCAGCGTTTATCTTTAGTCGGATTGATTACTGCAACAGTGTCTTCAGAGGTCTGCCTAAAAAGTCAACCAGACAGCTGCAGCTGGTCCAGACGATGCTGCTCGCATCCTCAGTAGAACCAGGAAAGTAGAGCACATCCCCCCAGTTCTAAAGTCCTTACATTGGCTCCCTGTAGCTCAGAGAATAGACTTTAAAATAATTTTACAATTTATAAATCATAGAATGACTTGGCACCAAAGTATGTTGAATACTTGTTGCCACTATACAACCCCCCCAGACATCCAGGTCTTCCAACTCTAGTCTACTAACCACCCCTAGGATTAGAACAAAACATGGAGATGCAGCTTTCAGTTTCTATGCTCCCCTGCTCTGCTTATCTGGAACAAACTTCCGGATCACTGCAAAGCTGCTGAAACACTGAAGTCGTCTAAATCAAGACTAAAAACGCATGTATTTAGAGCTGCCTTTGAGTAAGTGAATAATAATAGCTGGAATGTCATATGTTTAAAAAATGTTGTGTGTTTTATTGCTGCTTTTATTTTTATTTTATCCTATCCCCTAATGATGTCACGCACCTTGAATTGCCTTGTTGTGGAAAGTGTGCTATACAAATAAAGTTGCCTTGCCTTGCCAAGTTGCATGCTGGGTGAGTTGGTAGCACTGTTCCCTTTCACCAAGAAGGTCATAGGTTCGAATCCCAGCCTGGGGTCTTTCTGCATGGAGTTTGCATGTTCTCCCTGTGCATGCGGGGGTTTCTCCCAGTGTCCTCTGGCTTCCTCCTACAGTTAAAAAACCATGACTGTTAGGTTAAGCGGTCTCTTCGAATTGTCCCTAGATATGAATGTGTGCATGGTTGTTTGTCCTGTGCGTCTCTGTGTTCCCCGCCTCTGCCCTATGACCGCCAGAAATAGGCACTAGCGGTGACAAGCGAATATAGACAAAGGATGGATAAACTGAACTGAATTTGGTTCTGGATTTCTAGAGTTCATCCTTTCAGGCTTCTCCAGTTGATTGTAGCGTTTTCCACTGATGGTCTCCTCAACCAGTTTTCTGGCCTCTTTTAGGAGCTGCACAGTGAGACCTTGTCTGTGCTCGGCGATTTGGAGGGCTGGTGCGAGCTGAACTGGGCAGGTCTCAGCAACGTCCAGATCCGCCTCCCCCCAGTAAGGGAAAAGCTGAGAGACATGTCCCACTGTCTGTCGGACTGCTGGACCACTCTGGACAACACACAGAGGCTGCTGTCCACACTGACAGAGGTAACGCAGAGCAGGAGGATGTTCATCCGAATGTGCATTTAAAAAAAAAAAAAAAATAACAAAAACGTTCTCGATCTTATTTTACTGTCCTGTGTTCTGTGCAGGCGACACAGTGGTGCGATGCAGTCTCCTCTACCCCCTCCTCACCCACCGCCTCTTCTTCCACCTGCCCCCTGGCGTCCCTCCCACCGATCCCTCCATCTCGTTTTCAGGATGCACGGTCCTTAGCCATGGAGCTCGGAGGCGGGGCACTTCTCGACCTCTGGACCCAGACGGTGGAGCGCTACCAGCGGACTGTAGCGCAGGTCAAACCCCGATTCCTCCATTCCGAAAGGACACAGAACCAGAGCCAAGGGAAGGCCAAGACGCCCTCCGGCAGCACCTTCTGGGACCTGGCGGGGCCTGACGGAGAGGGCGACGGAGGGGAAGGGGGACTGCAGTCCTGGGGGTCCCTGGCGTCGCTGTTCAGACCCCAAACCTGCTCCACGTTGAAGATCGGAGAAGACAAAGGGAACAGGAGAGAAGGGACTGGGGGAGGAAATGGAGGCGGAGCGGGCGGAGCCGGTGGAGGGAGGTTCCTGCAGAACCTTCTGAATCCTGCGAAGAAAAGTGTGAGTTCTTCTGTACTCATCTTGTCAGATCCATTGGTTTCCTTTTGTAACCGCCGCTGTGCATGGTATCATTCCATGCGCTTCGTGAAACCAAACACATAACATTTCAACACGTTTCATCAAGTCACAACCATAAATTTCATTGTACTTTACATTTTTATGTGACAGTGTTGCATAATTGTGACCTTCAAACCCAATAGTGTATCATTTTCAAAAAAAGATTTTTGGTGAGAATCGAATAACTGTGGTTTGCATTTGTATTTAACCCCCCAAGCAAATGACTTGTTGAACCACTTGTTGCTGCATTTCTACCTCCAAGCCTTGTATCTTGCAGCTGTGCACATCTAGAGGCCTTCCTTGCCCAATCTGTTTTGTACAACAGTTCAAGTTCAGGGAGATCGGATTGAGCCTCCACCCCAGCCTCATGTCCTCTGCGGGATCTAACAGGCTTTCTCGAGAGGGTGTTCTTGTATTTAGCTCCACCCGTCTACCATCAGCTCTAACTAGCCTCTCGAAAGCTCAACTAATCCCTGAACTATGACCCCCAAATCCAAATAGAGCTGAAAAAGAGGCTTAATGGATGCAGAGCAGGTCCAAATGAGCAGATAGAGAAGGAGAAAGTTTCAACCATCTCTTCCGTCGATATTCCGTCATAATTGGCAAGGGTCAAGGAGGAGTGGCAAAGGCAAATGAGGTGGATCAGCAGTGCTTGCTAACAACTGAGGATTTCATCCAGGAAATGTTTCTGTGGAATTCCATCTCGGCTGTCTGGATATAGAGATGTTAGCATGTCATCACAGTCATGAGACTGTCATACAGAAACTTCTTCAGTCTTCCGTCAGAGGCCTCCTCCAATTTGTTGCAAGACTGACAGCTACCGAACAGCCTTCCTGCTTGCAGCATCCCCATCAAAATTACTCTTTCAAGACACTTGGATGATATAAGTCACAACATTTAACTTCCCTTTAGAATAAATGAAGTATTTTTGAATTCAATTAAATTCCCATACCAATCTTGAATCATAGTGGAGATGTGTTAGGGGTGACATGCAATGTTAATCTTTCCACCACCCACGGTGCTTTGCATATAGATCAAAACATTCAATTTTGCTTTCGTCTGACCAGGGCACCTTCTTTCACATGTTTGCTGCCCCCTACAGGGCTTTAAGCAGAGGTGGGTAGAGTACCTAAAAGTTATACTCAAGTAAGAGTAGCACTCCTTCAGTATATTTTTATTCAAGTAAAAGAATAAAGTAGCCATCCAAGAAATTACTAGAAAGTACTTGCTGGTGTGCCCTGTAGCTGATCAGAACATCAGATCAAATATTGTTACTCAATAACAAATTTGAAGCAGAAGAAACACTTTTCCTAATCAACATGAAACTAGTATTTACAGTACGTTATGTATATATATATATATATATATGTTAGAACAGGGTAAAGTGCTTCCAGTGGCAATATATAGTGTTTACCGTATATTCAGTTGATCTCCAAATGGCTCAGCAGATAGAAAATATCATTAGAACATCAAAGCTTGTGTACAAACCAGAGATCTCACTTATACATAAACCGTAGGTCTGTGTCCTTGCCTGGTGCATTTTTTGGTTAAAACGTTCTTGTTTTGATTCAGTGAAATTAATCGCAGTGGGTAGAGTATCCAGAAATATTACTCAAGTAAGAGTAGCGATACTTTATAATTTAAATAAAAGTAAAAAGTGTGGTGCAGTAGAACTACTCCTAAAAGTAAATTTTATTCCAAAAAACTACTCAGGTAAATGTAACTAGCCACAGCACGCCTCTGACTTTTAGCAACCGGCAAATCTGACTCCCCATGGGTTCACTGTAAAAATTGCTAACCTCAATTGGTTATCACGACTAATAGCTGTACTGTAGACACAATTTTCCCCTTGAGGTGTGGATCTCTGCAGCTCCTCCAGAATTCCCATGTGCCTCTTGGCTGCTTTTCTGATTTAGATGTATTTGCCCAGCCTGTCACTTTAGGGGGAGGCAGCCATGTTGTTCCTTTTTTTTTTTTTTTTTTAGATTATAGGTTGTGAGAGGACGAAAGCCTGACTTTAGTAGCACAACTTTCTCCCTGATCTTCCTGAGAAAGAAATACAAATGCAGGCCACATTTTTTTTAGATATTTGTAAACTGTGTGTCTTTTCCCTTCTGTTGCACACTTATGCTCTACTTTGTGTTGGTCTATCACATCAGATCCCATTGAACTGTATTTTACAAGCTTGCTGTTGTAATGTAGGACAATGTGGCAAAGTTCAAGGGGGTACCGATGCTTTTTATTAGATATTAGATAATAGATTTCCAGCAGCATTCTCAGTCTCAACATCTAAAATGATCTCACAGCCCACCGAGGCCCCGCTCCCTCCCAAGCCTCCCAGGAAGCGCCACCCCAGCTTTGACCTCCAGGCTCTCCTGGCCCCCCGCAAAGGCACCGCCACCCCCAAACCAGAGTCTCCCGTCGGCGGGGCGAGCCGCACCTCGCCCATGTCTTGGCTGGGGCGAAAGAACGTAGCCGACCCCGTCGTCGCCACCAGCATGGCCGCAGCGATCCCCGGGTGGGGCGTTGGAGTCGGAGGAGGAGGAGGCGTGTTGATCCGAGGCGTAGAGGTCAGCAGCAAAGAAGTGGTGGATCACACAGGGTCGCCACGGCAACATGTCCTTCTGGGGAGAACAGAGAGGGACATGGGGGCTGACCGGACTGGCTCAACTGCACAGAGGTATGTGACATTTTATCCTGTTTTGATTTTTTCTGTAAATTTGTTTTTGAGAATGTGGAAGGTAAAACTCATTGCGTAAGAGGCAGCACTTGGCCTAAAACTCCCAAATCCAACCCAGTGAATAAATTACATTAGATTAAGCGGGGCTGAGATGAAAAAGAAAAGCCACGCATCATTTTGGGGATCAATCAGCATGCAATCTCTGATCATTTTTTTTTTCATCATCATCATCATCATCTCTTTGATCTCTGTCCACTGCTTCCTTCCAGCATCTCTGCTTTTTCTTTCATGTTTGTTTCTCGTGTTTGAAACACGATTTATTCATTTCCTCTGATCCGCATGGACACTTAACCGATTTCCCGTTCATCCCGCAGTAAACTGTACCTGCTCTGGTGCAGGATGCTGAGCTCAGAGAGGCAGTACGTAGCCATCCTGAAGGGAGTTGAAGAAACGTACCTGCCCCTGCTGGAGCTCTCTGACACCCCGCCGTCCATCAGGGGGAAGGGAGACACGCTCTTCCCCAACTGGGGCAGCCTCAGTGCCTTTCACTCGCACGATCTGCTCCCTGCCATGGAGGGAGCTCTTGTGCAGAGTTTGTTGCAACAGGACTGCTTCAGCAAATATGTAAGTCCCAAAATCGGCCAGAAAGGTATAGCAAGGTCCCCACTGTTGGATTATATTAGATTTTGTTTTTTTTAAGATGAGGAAACTTTCAAATAAACCCACTGATGAACCCCCTGATGTAAACACGTTTTTTTTAAGTATTCTTTTAAGTAATTTAAATAAGTTTTTAAGTAATTTAGTAGAACCAGTTGTTTTACATACTGAGTATTTCACAAAATGTAAAACCTTTTCCATTAATTGAGTTTCACAAAATAAATGGCTCTTAAATGTTATGTTTTGTGTAAAATATTAGATTTGAGGTCTGGCTAGTCTAAATATTACTTACTATGAACCACAGGTATATAGGCTTGTAGTCCAGGCATCTGAAAAACACAGAAAGAGCTCTTTAATTTAGAAATGTGAGCTTTAAATCAGATACCAACTTCAGCTATATTTTCTTAAAGATCTCACACTGTACCAACAACTGGGGTGATCATTCCCCATTAACTAGTCTTGCTAGTAATCATAAAAAAAATTACTAATGACAAACTATATATTTGTTAAATTTACTTTATATTTTAGCTTGTGCTACCCCCAACGCTGTGGAGAGCCATATTGACCATATCAAAGAAATATAATTTTAGGTGTTTGAAGAAAAGTGAAAGGCGCATTAGCTGGTTTCAAAGCTCTCCACTCAGACTGTTGTTTATTAACAGTACCGAATACAAGCAATGTAATGTAATGTACAATATAATGTTCGTCACTTTAGCTATCAGAAATCCTCGATGTAGCTAAAGCTAACTGCTAGCCTTATTTCTACTACAATTTTTGTTAGTCCAAACTCAAGTCACGTTCATAGTTATGTTTGTGCAAATAACAGAATTACGTTGTTAAAAACGTTGCAGGGTAGAAGCTACTGGTAATATAATTTCACATGTTGTCAAGAACACTTCAGGTAGACCTATTCAGTGAAAATACAGCCCTGATTGAGCATTAGCTAGCGCACAGGCGAGGCTATGTTTAATATCAACATGGAAGTTTTCCTGCTAAACAGATTGAAAATGTATATGCAAACCAAACACCCTATTTTTGTAATCATGACTGAAATAGTGATCAATAAACTTAGAAAAGATAAGTATTTGAATACACAGACTGAGGAAGAATAATGGGGAGACTACATCCGGTCCATGGGTCCCCTACTGTCAAAAAAAACGAATGAGAGTCAATGGAGCGATAAAAGTTATTTTCTGATCCCGTTTGAAATGTGCCATGGATTTAAAATATGATGTGCGTGAATTTTTAAAATATTTTGACGCAGAGAAAGCGCTGATTTTCGATAGGCGGCAAAAGTTACTTCAGGTTTTGTGTGAAAACACATAGTGGACTACAACTGAAGAAGAAAAAAAAATGGCCGTGAGTTCAGCTAGCTTCGCATCCTTCTTCCAGGACGAATGAAGGAGCGTTAAACGTGGAGAAAACCCCTATAAATCTGGCCATGTGGAAAGTGGCAGCTATGCTGGGGGAGAAATAATTTGTAAAGTGAGAGCCAGCACGCGGGACGAGCTCTACAAGGTCTCGTGAGTATTTCAAGTGCTAGCTAGTCCTAGCTAACGTGACGTCATACGGGCGACTTCTGATTTTTAGTCATTTTAATTACGAATTTTTACAAGCAAATAAATCACAAGTCACATGACAAACACAGTCGAAACACACATCATTAGTTATCATTTAAATTGAGGTACAGCATATGTGTGATTCAGGGCGTAAGGCAAACCGGCTCCATTGACTTTCAATCATTTTTCTTTTTTCGGCCAGGGGACCCATGGGCCGACCGGGAGGGGGGGAAGACTTAGGGTGCTTTCACACCTGTTAGTCCGCTGGACTCGGTACGATTGGGGACCAATTTTGCAACATCATTGCAACTTTGAGCTGGTGCGGTTCGTGTTCACATTGCCCTTTTGACAAACAAACTAAATCTTTTACATGTTGTATGTACCCCTTGCGTGTGGTGGCGCTGTAGCAAGAATAGCCAAAAGAAAGTCCAAGAAAAAGACAAACAGGAAACGCATGCATGATGTCAGTCATTCCGTATTGGTCCAGTAGCAGACGCAGTGAAACTCCCGGAAATAAACAGACTTAGCTCTGCATACACAGATGGATTGCGCTTGTCTTCTTGTTGTGGTGTTCATAATATATTATATTTACATCGTTCATCGACCAAATCTCGATGAAGCACTGGACTTCCCCCCGACTCCACTTTTGACCACGATTCATTGTTGGCGCTAATGCTAACAAGTTACAACACAGAAACAGCGCCTCCCACAGTGCAAAGCGCAGCACGCTACGGATGCCTGCATAGAACAAAAAGGGCTTTTATCAGGAAGTTGGACCAAACCGTGGCTGGTTCGTATTCACACCTGAAGCGAACCGCACCAGAGTCCGTTTGGAAGCGGACCGAGACCACCTCAAAATGTGGGTCTCGGTCCGGTTCGTTAGTCTGGACCAAATCTCACTGGTTCGCATTCCCACCAGCTCAAACAAACCGTACTAGGAAATGAACCGTACTTCAGTTCGTTTTAATTGAACCAAATGCTGCAGGTGTGAAAGCACCCTAAGGCTCCCCATTGGTGATGAGAAGGGAACCGAAGCTAGCTAAAGCAATTCCGATGTACCGTTTGCTTCGGGCCAGCTAACAATTCACATTGTGGTGAAATTTGTAATCACATTTCATCGTATAGCCAATTTTTAACTGAGTGAGTTTTTTTCCCCAATAATTAAGAGTTGTAAAGAAGACTAAAAGTTGGATTCAATGGCAAGCATGTATGAAAAAAGGCTTGTAAGAGCTAAATAGCATATTAAACTTTACTAAGCTTATTTTAAGAAAGTCTATATTTTTTTTTTTTACATTTTTTCTGTTAAATTGTGTATATTTAACTGAAAGCTATAACGTAAACCCACTCTGTTATGTTTTATCTTATCTATATTTTTTCCTATGTGTCCAAAGCGGGAGGAATTTCTCCAGTATTCCCACTACATCCGCACTAAACCAGAAATCGATTCACCGCTGGTCACACAGGCAGCTGACTTCTTCAAGGTAATTTAAACAGCTGGATATAAAAGCCCAGTTCTGTTCCTATAAATATATCAGCGAGAGACTCACAGTTTGACTCGATGCATTTTTATCAACGTACTATCAGCTCATCCCCCAAAAACAATTACAATCTGACCAAGGGAAAAGGGGACAGTTTTTGGTTTAAAGTAGACTAAAACACATTGTTTACGGAAATGTTTATAAAAGACAATGCACGAGTGTCAGTCCAAGTCGTTTTTATGAGCTCAAGCGAAAACCAATCAAAGTAGCTTTATTTGTCAGTGGCGGCAATTAAGCTGTATACAGTGATGTTAATTATATGTTCAGTATAAGACCAGAAAAGCCAATTAAATGCAGATTATAGAGAGCGTAATTTGAGCATCCAAGCTACAATTAGCAAAAACTAATCCATCAACAGCATGATGAGATTACCACCACGAGGACTTTACATGGAGAGATCAAAGCGCCTGGGATCTCTTGAGGGAGTGCTGGTGCTGGGGTCTCTGACGGATCACCACCAGGTGGCAGCGTGCACTAGTGATGGCACACGCTGCCACTGGTAAAGCAGCTTGAACACATGGTAGATAATGAAGAACAGGCAGTTTTATGGTCATGGTAATGGCTGTGGAACGGCATGCAGGCTGATGGTGATAATTGTAATGGCAGTGAAAACAGAAGCAGTTGCTCCTGGGTTGTTGTTTTTTTTTTTAGGGGGGGGTTAGGATGATGAGGCATTTCCAAAACGAACTGCAGTTAATGATGGTTTATTTTGAGTAGATTAGACTGAAAAGTACAAAATGCAAATGTCATATACTGTTATCATTTTGGAAGTTTTATACACTAAACATGATATTGTACCCTGAACTTTTTTTTATTTTATTTTTTTTACTTGTAGTTGATTTTGTCATGGCAGCAAAAATGGTAAAAAATATATATATATATATTGTTGCATTATACTTCCATTTAGGATCTATTAAATTAATTGTATGTTAGAATTTTGAAAATAAAACAAATTTTCTAATATCTTTCAATTAATAACACTAAATTTAAGACCAACAGGGAAAGCATTTTTTGTTTTACATTTTTAAAGCTGTGGAAGGAGAAAAATCTTTTTTACTGTGCGTAATTAAAAAAAAGTACACCCTCTTAAAAGCGTTGATATAAAATTGATGTGATCTTTAACAGGTCCTAACTGTAATGTCAGTTTAACCTTAATTACAACGTCCCACATCGAAGAATAAAACATGGCATAATTCATTAAACAAAGGTAAATCCAAAAATTAAAAAAAAGGTTCAGATGAATTGTGGTACACTCAAAAGCGGAGGTCTCTGGAGAGGTTTTGCAGTTTACAGCACTTTAAGAGTTTGTCTTGGCTTAGAGAAACGGTAAGGAGCTCCTAACAGAGAGTCAAGCCAACTTTAGCTAGTCAGACTATAGTGGATTTCTCCTACGTCAAACATTGTGTCCCAATTCATTAAAACACTTTTAAAAAGTAACATTTAAACCACCATAACTTTTGCATTGGACAGATATTTACACAGAAGTCAATGGATATTCACACTTAAAGTGTTGGTCCATTACAGTTACCCAACTACTAACACAGTAATAAAATATAAAGTTATAAAAAGACACAAAAAAAACATGTTTACTTTAAAAAAAGGATTTTCTATAGGGTTCTAAAACTGCTCTACCATCAGATACCATGAGATGTTTGAGATCAAAGTTGACTACTGCTAACTAGCTGTTAGCTTAACACTCCAGGGAAAATGAAGCTCTTTTTCCCCAAAACGAAGTTGTTCAGAGAGCTGTTAAGACACTGAGTGCACACAGCCTCCCCACAAAACCCAGTTCAGAAACCTAAACTATCCTTTAAAAAGGGATGGTTCCGCACTTTTCGAGTGAGGTTCCATTTGAAGGTTGGAACTCCCTCGGCTTCTGCGTTTAGCATAAATCCAATTTAGCTGGTAAGGGAGGCTCAAGCTAATAGCTAGTCGTGCAGTCAAGTAGTCATTTTCAAACTGCCCTGGAAGACATCGTAGTGCTTCATTCAAACACTACTTAATGAACCTTTAAACACATCGTTGTGCGTAATGTTCCCACTGAACAGTTACTCAAAGAGAACCCGATGCCAGTAGGTGGTTCCCCGCAGACCCAGGCAGACCGTGTGTGTGTTCTACAGATTTATAGCATGCTAATACACACAGAACATGTCAACAGTTTCTGGTCGGGGAATTTGTGACAAAAGGTTTAACGATCAACATTTATGGTGTTTCAGAAGAACACAATTGTACTGAATCTGGTTTGGTAGTTTCGCTGTCCGGAAACAATCTGCTCATGTTTCACACTGGTCTCCAACCTCCATGTCCCGTTTGGAACAAAAAAAAATGTAATTTACTTGGTGAATAACCACACTATCCAAACCTGATATGAATCGGAAATGGAGGTAGGAAGCGACCTATATATTTTTTCAGCTGTGAAACATATTTAGAGAACGGAACATACGAAGCGAAAGAGTAGCTGTCTGCCAATCGAGTAAAAATCTGCCTTTTTGAGATCGGGTTGTTTTAGGAAGGTAGAGGCTGTTAGCTTTAGCCTCCAGGCACTGCTAGTCTGGATTTTTACTAAATCAACAGCCTATTATGTTCCCCACTACAGATGAGACATGAACTGCTTGTTACCTTCTAGCAGAATCTCACTTCAAAATACAGTTCGCACGACTGGACCTTCATGAATTGCATTTTTTTGCGGCAGAGCTCAGTGGCTTCCACTCAGACTGACATCTGGGAAGGTTTCAGGCTATAACTTCAGCCATTTAATTTGTTCCTAGAAGTGTTCCCAAGGAGCTTTCTGGTTGGGCGCCAGCGGACATCGCACTGTGTCAGTGAATATTGTTGCCACGGCGAGCCACCTGATCTGTAGCGCTGTTAAGAGTCGGTGTCAGAAAGCGACCCCCACACACCAGAAAGTTGTTGGTTTTTTTTTCTTTTATGTGAAACCAAATCCCAGACAGAGGCGGTATTCATTCTGCTTCAACATTTCCGCTCTTGTCAACCCCTCCTTACCCTGTCATTCTTCCCCTACCAAAGTCCAAGCTCCCCCAGGCCTCCCCCCTCTCCCCTCTGTCTTTCCCATGCTGCCTGCAGGCTCCCATTCAGAGGCTGGAGCAGTACTGCGAGGCCCTGCAGGAGCTGGGGGGCTTAAATCCGGCCTCGGACTCCGCCCTCTCCGTCCTGAGACACGCCCAGCGGCACGGCGAGGACCTCAGGGCCAGTGACCTCATCGTCGGCTGTCCGGTGAGAGCGCCTGTCCCACTTTTAAAAAGTCTGCGACTGTCAAGTCCCACTTTCTTTTCTTAGATGGAAAAACCTAAATAATGTTTGATGAGGTCATGCCGAGGTTTGGGGGGGGGTGTTTTAACTTCAGTTTTTATTTGTTCTCATTTAGAAGTTGAAAGAGATAGTACTCATTAGGTCCACAATGTTTAAATATATATGTATTTACAGTAAATGTGCACACCCTTTTGACTTCTACATATTGTCAAGTTACACCTAAAGACTGCAATATATATTCTATGGAACATTTTGTGTGACATAAAGAACCACATAGATGGAGACGGATAGTTTTGATTCACCTATTTTTACAAATGAGAATCTGAAAAGTGTGGCATGCATTTTCAAGAAGTCAGAAGAAGCACCTTTACCGATTCCAGCGGTACGTTTCCTCTGTGGCTCGGCTGGAAAGTGAACCTTCACCTCAGTCTCAAGTCTCTTTGATAATCTAACATGTTTTCTTCCAAGACTGCCCAACGTACTTGCTGTAAAATGAAAAAAAAGGCCTCTCACAGGATGATTCTGCACAGATAGCCACACAGTCGGAGAGACTGACTGAGTCAAAGGTTCATGCACAAATGAGTTAACCGACTGTGGTTCGTGCGACTTTTTATTGGGAAAGTACCGAAATTTAACACCAAAAAGTATATATTTTTTCAGTGTCAGTACCTATCGAATGTTTTCGGTCGGCCCTAAAGATGTACCGAGTTTAGGTACCCAACCCTAGTAACGTGACATAATCTGGAAATGTATCTGTCCACCTTTCGACACCTACAAGTGGAGGAAAATAGGGATGAGAGAGAAAAGAAAAAAAAAAGAGAGGAAATATGTTGTTTTTGTTTTCCTATTCAGCCCGTAGAAGCGTTCACAGCTTGTGCGGTTATTGTGGATTTTTCTGAACATATTTGAACACGTTTATTTATAAGAAATTCTTTGACGAAAACATCTCCTCTTGACCTTCACATTGTTAGTCTAACGCAGCGGCGTCGTTTCGGAGGCAGTCACGACAAGCGTCGGACTCCCACACACACACACACACACACACGCACACCTAAACACACACGAGCAAACACAATTCATATATGAGGGGAGAGATTAAGAGTGCACAAACACTTCCACTGAGCCACTTCACATTGACAGCTCTCCAGGTAAAAAGTAAGTGCAGGTGAGCGTGTTTTTCAGTGGGCGTGTGTGTGGGTGCTCATGATGTATGTGAAGCCTCACTACTTCTATGATGACCCCACCCCACCACCCCCCTCCTCCAGCACCACCACCATCTCTCCGGGGTTTTGATAAATAAAGCTTACATGTCTGTGAATCTCTTCAGCAGAGAGACGTTCGCGTCGCTCTCGCTGTTTGTTTGCCAGCCTGGTATCTCGTCCTGAAGGAGCACTACACAATCTCTGACTTTCATGAGCGTCTGTCTGCCTTTTGTTACGTGTCCCAACAGCACGTCGAAAAAGTCTCAGCCCTGTAATTGACGCGAACAATGAAGCCACTTTTTTTTTTTTTGTTGCAAAAAAAAAAAAAAGACGTGACTCAATCTGGCCAATTAGAGCAAAGATCCAACAGATAAAGAAACAGAAGGGAAAAAAAAGCGAAGGCAGCGTTTGCCACTGTAGAAGGCGGTGGAATAATAATACCGCTTTGTCTTTTTTCTTTATTGGACTGCGAACAAGGCCTTTCAATCTCTACAGATGAAATGTTTTGCTTTTTGTTTTTTCGAACGCCAAACTAGGAAAATTGGTAGCTGGAGCGGTTCTGGGTATAAGGGTCTGATTTGGCAGTAGAATAAAAAGACTTTTGACAGAATCTGAATCTTCTTTATTGGCCCATGATTGTGTGCACAAACAACGAATTAGACTTTGGTTTAAAAGCGCTCCCAGTGCACAGATATTAAGTAAAAATAGATCAACTTTAAATGAAAGATAAAAGGAACAGTTTATACTGTACATGTGTGTATATATATCTATATATATATAGATATATAGACACAGGTGGAGCCCTCAACAATCGCCTGGATCAATGACTACCTGACCAACAGACCACAATTTGTGAGACTTAAGAATTTTGTGTCAAACCAGGTGGTCAGCAGCACAGGACCACCACAGGGGACCGTACTCTCACCATTCTTTTTTACTCTGTACACCTCAGACTTCCAGTACAAATCAGAGGCCTGTCATCTGCAGAAATACTCAGATGACTCTGCAATTGTCGGGTGTATCAGAGATGGACAAGAAGCTGAATACAGAGAGCTGGTTGACCGCGTTGTGACATGGTGTGGAAACAATCGTCTCACCTTGAATGTGAACAAAACAAAGGAGATGATTGTAGATTTCAGAAGAAACAGGGATAAGTCAAACACTGTTTCCATCATGGGAGAAGAAGTGGAGGTGGTTGAGGAGTATAAATACCTCGGAGTTCATCTTGACTACTGACTGGACTGGAGACTGAAGAGTGAAGCCGTCTACAAGAAGGGACAGAGCAGACTGAACTTATTGAGGAAGCTTAGGTCCTTCAAGGTTTGCAGCAAGATGCTGCAGATCTTCTACAAGTCAGTTGTGGAGAGTGTAATCTCTTCAGCCATCATCTGTTGGGGTAGCAGCATCAGAGCCAGGGATTTAAAAAGGCTAAACAACCTGATAAAGAAGGCTGGTTCTGTTCTTGGGACAACTGTGGAACATCTGGAGATGATGATGAAAAGAAGGATTCTTCATAAAATCAAAAAAATTATGGACAACCCTGAGCATCCTCAGGGTATATATATATATATATATATATATATATATATATATATATATATATATATATATATATATATATAGTGTGAAAAAATGCTGTAAACAAAGAATGCTTTCAAAAATGGAAGTGTTAATCATTTATTTTTATCAACAAAATGCAATGAATAAACATAGACAAAACCAGAATTTAAATAAATCAATATTTGGTGTGACCACCCTTTGCCTTCAAAACAGTATCAATTCTTCTAGGTACACTTGCACACAGTTTTTGAGAGAACTCATCTAGTAGGTTGTCCCAGACATCTTGGAGAACTAACCAGAGATCTTCTGTTAATGAAGGTTTGCTCACATCCTTCTGTCTCTTCATTTAACCCCAGACACACTCCATGATGTTGAGATCAGGGCTCTGTGGGGGCCATACCATCACTTCCAGGACTTCTTGTTTTTCTTTAGGCTGAACATAGTTCTTAATGACTTTGACTGTATTTTGGGGGTCATTGTCCTGCTGTAGAATAAATTTGGGGCCAATCATACGCCTCCCTGATGTTATTGGATGATTGATAAGTATCTGCCTGTATTTCTCAACATTGAGAAGACCATTAAAAAAAAATTTTTTAAAAGAGAACACCATTAATCCTGACCAAATCTCCAACTCCATTTGCAGAAATGCAGCCCCAAACAATCAAGGAACCACCACCATGCTTCACTGTTGCCTGCAGACTCTCATTATTGTGCCGCCCTCCAGTCTTTCGACAAACAAACTTCCTTCTGTTACAGCCAAATATTTCACATTTTTACTCATCAGGCCAGACCTCCTGCTGCCATTTTTTGCACTCCAGTT
Source organism: Valencia hispanica (assembly GCA_963556495.2). Taxonomy (NCBI): domain Eukaryota; kingdom Metazoa; phylum Chordata; class Actinopteri; order Cyprinodontiformes; family Valenciidae; genus Valencia; species Valencia hispanica. Next base: position 13,806,164 of record OY747714.1, on the reverse strand, counting down.
CCTATGTTTGTGTGCATGCTTGAGTTGCTTGGCCTTGTTTCCACGTCAGAGGTATGGCTTTTTGGCTGAAACTCTTCCATGAAGACTTCTCCATAAAGTAGATGGGTGTATCTCGGTCCCACTGGTTCCTGCCAGTTCTGAGCTGATGGCACTGCTGGACATCTTCCAAATTTCAAAGGGTAATAAGCTTGATGTGTCTTTCATCTGCTGCACTAAGTTTCCTTGGCCGACCACTGTGTCTACGATCCTCAACATTGCCCGTTTCTTTGTGCTTCAAAATAGCTTGAACAGCACAGCTTGAAACCCCAGTCTGCTTTGAAATCTTTGTCTGGGAGAGACCTTGCTGATGCAGTATAACTACCGTTTGTCTTGTTGCTGTGCTCAATCTTGCCATGAAATGAAACAATCTTCAACAACCTCACCTTGGTAGCAGAGTTTGTCTGTTCCTCACCCAGTTTTAAGCATCCTACACAGCTGTTTCTGTTTCAGTTAATGACTGTGTTTCAACCTATTTATGTATGTAATAACCTATGTAAATGTAATATAAGGTGTGTTTCCACTAGAAGAGTTACAGGCCATTTCTCAGAAAGGAAAGCTGACTGTTGTGTCTTCATAAAATATTGTCCCTTTAAGGAATTTGTTAAAACATCAGCATATCGTGACTGTTTCGCCAGTGAGTAGCGTCACTGATTAGTGCCAAAAGACGCCCACAGCAGCAGAGAATACCAAGAGATCAACACTGGAAGAAGCAGGAATGGTTGGTGTGTTTCTGTTTGCTATGTGGTTAAAAACTTCTTTGCCAGAAACTCTTATAATTTTACAAATGCCGTTTGTTTGGCGATGTCTGTTGATATAACTTCCCACTTAGTTACAACAAATCAGCATGAGTTCACCACAAGTCCTTCCCCGCGACTCTACCGGGCCATTTTCAATTACATACCCCAAGGCAGGTACACAGTGGGTTCCTGAAATGGCCCGAAAAGTGGTCCTTTTGGGTCGGAAATGGAGACACTCGAATATAGTGCAAGCACACCTATGGTTCTCCTGAAAAATCTCAGAAAAGAGAGATAGGGCCTATTCAGCCTCTTTTCCACTTGGGTTGGCTCGGCCCAGCCCGGGTTGAGTCCGTCCGTATTTGGCGCGGTTCCACTACTTTTGTCTGGGCCAAATCGACCCCTTTTTTCGTACTACCTCTGTGGACTGAGGCAACTCAGCACGCACTCCTGTGGACTGATTGGTCCAGTAAAGTGATGTCACTCACACGCCTACCTACGTAGTCGTAGCCACCGATTGGCCTGACGATGTGCATGTGAAGTGATGTTACAGAATGGCGCTTTTTCGCACCACTTTAGTACGCTGAGCGTTCCTGATATGGCAATGGAAACACAACCAGGCCGGGCTAGGCCGGGCTGACCCGACACGACCCTGGTCGAGCCAACCCTAGTGGAAAAGGGGCATTACTAAAGTTATCAGTTTCTGTATCAAGGTAGTTTTAAAAAGTTTGTTTCAAAATCGCAACAATTTACAGTCTTACTGTCCTTGTGGCTCAAGGGTCTGTCAATGGGAGGCCAGAAAAAGTACTATAGAGGCCGGTGTTTTCTTGAGGTTCTCCTCCCCTTTGTTGAGGTGTCTTGTTCACCAGTAATGCTAGGATGGAGCTGGTTAGACGAGTTGGGGCCCAGTTACCTGCATTCTGTCATACTGAAGAGAGGATTCAGTTGATTGAGCAGTGTGTGTATAATGTGAACCTCTATGGGATCAGAACAGTATCACCTTGAAATGAAACTGAAAATAAATATTGGCATTGAAAAATATTATTGTAACTGAAAATATTAATTTTGAATCGGAAATAAAACTAGTGAAAATTTTTGTATTGAAAGTGACATTTTTTTTACAATGCCAATCCTTTTTTACAATGCCAATCTTATTTTCAGCATCATTCAGGTGATACTGTTTTGAAGCTTGTGTGTGTTTGCTTGAACGAGGCAGGAGGGAAACTCCGACTGTCCGAGTGGGATCAACGTTTTCTTTGCTTCTAATGTGGTTTGTGGAAGGTGATAATCTGCTGTTGGGGACCCGATTTATGACAGTCTTTCTGTAGTCTTTTGAATCAAACATGTTTGATATTATCGCAAGTCCTAGTGTAGTCGTTGTGACGTAAATCAATCAACAACCAATAAAGCTGTTCTCACACAAGCGGAAGCACGAAGCTACAGAGCCCAGCAGGATCAGGTGCAGAAATAATTTTTGAGGGGTAAGAATCTGTACCCTCGGTTTATTAAACCATGGGCATGGAGTCGTGATCTGTTCCCTCCGTTCACTCAACTATGTGACTGTGTGGGGGTCCTGTCCGGTTAGAGTGTACCCTGGCTGTTTGGAGTTGTACTTTACTGCTATGGCACAATGGTTAATAAGCAGGGTTACATCGCCGATGATGGTTGGGTTTGAGTCCCGTTTATGATATTGTCTTGCACCTTGCCACATATCAATTTTTTTTTTTGTTCCTGCGGGAAAGTAGGCTATAAACATAGGTGTCATATTTATAAATAACAGTTTTGTAGCCACTTATGGATAAATACAATACAATACAAATACAATATTTGTGTTCCATGGCTGAGTAATGGGCCATAAATTAAAAAGTGTATGCCAACCTTGCCCCCTGGAATACAGGCACAAACCAGCGCTATCTGTGCATCTGCATGGAGCAAGTGGTACAGCATAAACACCTTGCATTAAAAAGATATGAGTTAACCAGTTACTTGTTGATACAGTACCCACTTTGAATGCAAGTATTTATATGACATAACATTAATCTTGGCAAAGAATGCTACAAACTTCGCACATAAAGAAACTGTATAATGCTGAGCATAGGAGGAATTTTGCGGGAAGCTAAAATAGCCTAGGTGTAGTCTGAAATAGTGTCCCAACAAGATTCAGTGTTTATAAAATCTCTAGTCTGAGACTGAATGAAGCTGAAATGAAGCTGAAAAAAATGATGGCATTGAAAAAAAGATTGGTATTGAAAAAAAGATTGGCATTGAAAAAAAAATTGGCATTGTAAAAAAAAGTTTGGCGTTGTAAAAAAAGATTGGCATTGTAAAAAAAATTAAAGTTTGAAAAAATGAGTTATTTCTTTCAATGCATATACATGAGTTTCATAGAGAGAAAAAAATCACTTTCAATACAAAAATTTTCACTAGATTTATTTCAGATTGAAATTTATATTTACAGTTACAATAATATTTTTCAATGCTAATATATATTTTCCGTTTCATTTCAAGGTGATACTGTTCTGATCCCATAATACATGAGTTTCATAGAAAAAAAAAATCACTTTCAATACAAACATTTTCACTAGATTTATTTCAGATTGAAAATTAATATTTTCAGTTACAATAATATTTTTCAATGCCAATATTTATTTTTAGTTTCATTTCAAGGTGATACTGTTCTGATCCCATAAACCTCACCAATAGCTGTGATAAATGGATCATGACCAAAAGAATGAGATTCTGTTTGCAAGAAGCTAAAAAGATTAGAGAAAAATGAGAACTTTGTCAACAGAAGGGAGCTCAGACTGGATACGCATCACCGATCAAGTTGCCTCTTTGGATGTTTTCAAGGTACATTCCATTGCAAGAAGACTATGGATGTAAAGAAATATCGATGTATCGCAATATTTTATGTCACGATATTGTATCGATGTTCTAAAGCAATGTATAGATTTTTTAATTTTATTTGAATGGAACCATTAATAATGATAGTAATAATAATAGTAATAGTAACAATAGTAATTTTTGACTGCTACTTGGTGGCCTTTTTTCACCTTCGTTCCAGTGGAACTAGATCTAGTAATAAAACCAGTTGCGTTATGTATGGAACAGGTTGGAGTGTTTAGAATGCTATGACAGTTTTTCTGCAGTTAAATTCAGTTTTAAAAATTATAATATATAGTCTTACTCATCGTATCGCAATATCGTCTCCCCTGTATCGTGATACACATTGTATCGCCAGATGTTTATCAACAGACCTCCCTAAAAGAGACCCAATCCTCTTTGGAGCGACTGTCCAACCTTTATGCTTGGGGAATTGCTCCAAAATGAGCTGGAGAGTCCTATCCAAGCAGTGTTCATCTGAATTTTGCTACCAGAGAGAAACCTCTGAGGTCTTGATACACAGCCGACTAACAGCATAACACTACAGCAGAAAACACCCTACTCTTTAAAAGGTTTTGAAAACTTTTGAAAAATGATTTGGCCATGAAGCTATCGATTTCCTTTGTAGCTTTTCGAGGTCAATTTTAAAAATATATTAACCCACAGGCTAATGTGTTTTGTGATATTCAGATCTCAGTGATAGAACGGGGCGACCTGGTGAGGCAGGGTGAGCTCACCGTGTGCGGGGGACCTCGGAGGAAGCGGGCAGGTGTCAGGAATGTCTTCCTTTACCAGCACGCCATCATCTTCACCAAGCAGAAGAGTCCGAGTCCAGGTCGCACCGTCTACAGTTACAAGCGCTGCATCAAGGTGCAGAGCTAGGGGCTGTTTTCTATAAACGGCGATGCTTGGATAAGTGATTCAGACACGATTCCATCATCTTCTCCTTCTCCTTCTCCCTACAGACGGGTGAAATGGGTCTGACTCAGAGTGTCGGTGATGAGGGAGTGAAGTTTGAAGTCTGGGTCCGACAAGCTCCCCGTACCAGAGACTGCATCACCCTTCAGGCCCAGAATAAAGAAGGAAGGGAGGCCTGGGCTCACGACATAGCCCATCTACTGTGGACGCACGCCATAAACAATACGGGTACGCTGTAATCTCTTGCACCAACGGCATCAATCACCAAATCCCATTTTTGAAATGCAGTGCAGGTCTTAAGTTGTTATTGTACTTGTTTGTTTTTAGTGTTAAAAAGCAGAAAAGGATGTCTTTCAATGCTTTAGCATTTTCAGATCATCACTATGGAATTGGTAGTTATAGTTTTATGTCCCAATCAATATACATTAAATGCTATGATAAGTGTACAATAAAGAAGGCCTATGGTGTTATTAAACGTTGCTATTATTTGGTTTGCCACTTGGGACCTTCTTTCCACCAAACTGGTTCCAGTGCTAGATCTGAACCAGAGCCTGACTTGGAACCGGTTCTTTGGTTTTCCATCGCCAAAGCAACCATTTCTTGGTTCTAAACCGGTGCTTAACGTAGCGCCAATTCCTTGCCGGGCCAGAGCTTGGAGCTAGCTAAGAACCCCTTTCTCCCCCGGGTCCATGGTGATGCAACCAAGGTGTTGGGGGTGGGATTATGGAAGCTTCGCGCAGATGGCCAGATGGTTAAAATCTCTCTCTGTTTTCGCATTTCCTTTTTTTGTTTTTTCATGTGGGCGTATACCCGTCTTACTTTAGATAACTTTATGCCACAGCACCGGCTAGGGCCCGTGTCAGTGGAAAAGCAACTAGTGCTTTGAAACAACCAATTAAGCACTGGCTCTGGCACCAGCATCGAACTACCACCGGCAGTAATGGTTGTTAGCCATCTCTACTGCCCACTAAGAGACATAGCACTAGAACGACCACTATGCTGTAACTCCAACTCTCTAGTACTTAAATAGAACCTGTCTGACAGCATGAAGTTGGCTAAAGGAGATAAAAAAGCAAGACATAAAGCTGTGATCTAAAGAAATTCAATAAAAGCTGAGGAATAAAGTTTGCCTGATTTGCTGGTTTAGAACCTGGCTGACTCTCCTTATTTGATGATACCATGAATTCTTCTCTCCAGGTAGAAATCCTAAAGACGTGGATGTGGAGACCCACTCTGCGTACTCAGAATTATTCCATTATCTCGATTTGTCCTGACTCCTCCGTTTTACATCAAACTCCAGATGTGAGCTAATAAAGTGACTGACCGAAAGAAAGCGGTCAAAAGTGTCAACAAAAGGTCAAGCTAAAACAGTTTCAGCAATGCTCAGGAACTTCTTCTGCAGATATTCGCTATAGTTATTGCTGACGTTACTGCTGCCTGCTGCTGGAGATGGCAACGCAGTGTTTTTTGACTGGAATCAAACAGAGCTTGTAGATGCAGGCTTTTTTTCACTTTTTTTTCAATATTATCATTTCCTGGAAGCAGAAAACACATGAAAAACCAAAGGGTGGCTTCAGTTTGCAGCTTGATATTTTTTCCCCTTTGTTTATGCTAAGCTTTCTAAACACAACGAGCTGCTGCCTATCTTGTGATTAAGCGTCGCTGCATCACCGCAGTTGGCTTAGATTTCAGTTTCACCCAGCAATATGGTGCTCAGACGCTTCTTATAAGAAGGGATTAATTTTGTTCAGATGGTAATGTTCCCTGCAAACAATGTATTGTTCAAAAAAACAAAAAAAGAAAGCTGCACCAGACAAATGCAAGCAGTCAAGCAAAACATGGGATGTTTCTGTGACTTTGGACTGTGACTTAGACGAGAATGTGTAGCTATTTGTAGAAGAGAGAAGATTTCTTAAAAATGCTACTTTACTGAAATTGTTTTTTTTTTGAGCGACCTTTACTCTTCCCCCTCAGAGCTGTGTCTGAAGGAGTCACTGTGCATGGGAGTTTCCAGTAAGCTTCTGCTGGATGCTACAGGAACTCCAGGATCAGAGATGGACTCCATCTGCAGTCTCAGCGACAGAGGTAGGAGCACAGCGCTGCGTCACGTCTTGAGCATCTTTACTGTTCAGAAGAAGTTTTCAGCAGAGAAAGGAAAGGATATAAATACAGATCCTTCAAAAATTACACTTTTTTACACTTTTTTCATATTCAAACCACAGACTTCAATTTATCATGTTGGGATTTTATGATCAACACAAAGCGGTGCATAATGGTGAACCGGAAGGAAAATGATAGAGTGGACCTCTTTTATTCGGAGGGGGTTAGCTAAAATCCACAAATACTTGAGGCCCCCCTGTAAAAGTGCTTGTAATTGCCTACTTTAATAGATTGAACACCAAATTAGAGCCCTGCAACGAGAAGACAAATCTTGCGGAAGCGGCCAGCTAATAAAAATTAGCGGATCCCTCCCGAAGATAACGAAATTAACGCTAGAGAATATGAGTATAATGAGTACAGTGCAATCTTAAGTAAGACAGATGTCTGTTTAACTGACTGGGCCTAAAAAAAACGTTCATAATCCGTTTTTATCCGTCAACTTTTTAAATGATAATGACAACATATTCCGTAGTATTTAGTTTTCATTCGGTTGAATTAAGATTTAATCGGAACCAACTGAACAGGGAATTCAAATCGTGTCATCTTCTTTCGAATATTTTCGATATGCTCCACAAAAAAAAACAATACAATGATATTCCGTGAATACTTTGTTGTTACGTTCCACAGAAAAATTGGCAAATAGGCGGAAGTACAATAGGCCGTTGTACATGGTTTTCAAAATTTGTCCCAAATAGAATGTGCCTTTTCCTTTACTCTGGTGCCCCTAAATAACATCAAGTTCAAGCACCGGACTTAGTAATAACAGTCCGCCTGTGTGCCATCAAGAAGAGCTGTTCTGCGAAGGGGAATACAGCACAACAGCTAACCTAGCAAGAAACTGTATACATGAAAGAGAGGGAAGAAGAATGCCACCGTTGACAGAAAGCCATTAGAAGTCCCGCCTAAAGTTTGCTGTATTCTCCTGGTGAAACACGACAGAGTCAGCATCATGCTGCAGGCAGTGTTGTCGTCAGGTCAACATCTCCCGACTCCAAGTCACACTTGACTAATTCTATGTTACTTGGAGTTGCACTTGGACTCAAAACACTAAGAACTCAAGTGTGACTTGGACACTTGAGTTCTTAGTGTTTTGAGTCCAAGTAACATAGAATTGGTCCAAGTCCCAAAAAGAATCTTCCAGTCCAAGTCAAGTCATTATCCCCAGAGAGCAAGTCAGAAATAAGAGAACATGGTGTCGATTTTAAGACTAGAATAAGGACAGCCATACATGGTGTACTTTATTTAAAAGAAATTGTAAACAATGCCCCCACGCTATAACTAAGCTAACACAGTAGCATGTGCTAAATAATAAAACATGCTTAAAATAAATTTGAAAACAACAAACAAATGACATGTCACCCATAAACTTACAAAGGCTTTGTGAAGTGATTAAATCATGACCTTATATAACAAGCAAAAATTACCGTCGGCTACACGCTAATTCCATCAATGGCAGTTTATCATGTCAGAGTCCTGAGTCCAAGTGCAAGTTATCGGCGTGCTGCTCGAGTCAAGTCACAAGTCCCTTAAACGTGACTCGAGTCCTCCATCCCTAGCTGTGGGGATGATTTCCTTCAACACTGACAGAGAAGCTGCTTGATGGTAAGATGTACGGAACTCAGAAGCCGCAAAAGACTCAAGACTGGAGCAGTGCTTCACCTTCCAGCGGGACAATGACCCAAAGCTACAATGGGAAGCGGTGGTTTTCCTTGAGGGCCCCCCTGCCTGTGTGGGACTCCCCCCCCCCCCCCGCAGACAAAATTGTGCGGACCCCCCTGCAATCTTTGCAGAGCCCAGGTTGGGAGCCCCTGGATTAAAGCATATTCATGATTTGGCCTACTCAAAGTCCCAACCCAAAAGAGTCCGGGAGCTGAATACAACTGTGTGCCACACTTTTCAGCTTTTATTCTATAAAAACAGACCTTGTTAAATTTTCCTTCTCTTCTCAACTTCTTGTTAGTCAATCACATCAAATCCCAATAAATTACATTAAAGTTTGTGGTTTTTTAAAAAAGGTAGAAGGGACAAGGTCCTGTATCCAATGGGTGTCAAGAGTTTCTGCCTGTAATGCACTTTCACAAGAACAGAGAGAGTTTGAGCATAGGTTGCATAATGTTTTCACCCGCACCTCTGTGCCTGTGGTGGTTTCTGGCCGTAACATCACACGGTAATAAAAAAAAAAAAAAAAAAAGACAAGCTTTTCGGACGCATTAATTGAATTTCTTTGTTTTTGAGCCGCTCGGAGCAGCGGATCAATCTCTTAACAGGAAAAATGAAAAAAGGGCCTTATTATCCTCCCGTATACTTAATATGGTTGATGAAATCACTGTGGGCGATACGCTGAGAAGCCTTTGCCCTTCATTTGCAGTTATATTTATTTAGTCAGCGCATACGATATACCTCCTTCGGAAGGGTCTTGAACTGTTTGAAACATTGTAACATGCGCCTAAACCATCCAACTTATCTATTTTCAGAGTAGCTTTTATGGGATTTGATTGCGTCTTTGTTGATCTTGCAGAAAAAAAACCATCTTTGGCCTTTTGGCAGGAGAGCAAATTCAAAAGTAACCAGTGATTTCTGAAAGGCATAGAGACGTGATAAAAATAGATAGGAACATGTTGACAACAGCTAGAGCACACTCATAAATCTGTCTCTTAAATACAGGGAATTAGGGAGAACATTCATGAGAGTCCGGGGGGAGAGGAAACTAACAAGCTGCTGCTGCCGTGTAACCGTCAGCGTCTTGATGGGGCGTTCGTCCGCAGAGTTCAGCTGTTAACTACAATTCCTCAGGTTTTAAATTTTTTTTAGACCCGTTCAGTCTCCGATGGGAACCTCTGGTGCAATTCTCCCCATTCACACCTTAGTGTAATGCACATTCTGCCCACCAGGTGTCTCGTCGGGCAGATTTCAGGCCATGAAATGTCTCAGACACAGAAACTGGTGTCAGAAATTCAGTGATACAGATTAGGAGGAGGTGGGGGGGGTTCCTTCTGCTTTTCCTGCCCTCCTCAAGAAAACTTATCACAACACTTTTTATTTTGTTCATCTGAAGCAGAATAAAACACTTTCACAGTGTTAGTGTGCGGGCAACCCACACAGGTTCTGTTGAGGGGTATTTACGCCTCCTCCATCGCGGAAACATGTATTTTTGTGCTCTGTTTTGATTGGACCTCCTCTGCCTCAGTCCACAGTAGCTGCTCAGACTCCTCCTCCGTCGGCAGCCAGAAGGAGGGGGGATCCCCGGCGTCCGGGAGGGACCCCAGGTCAAGCTCCGGATCAACAAGCTATTCACAGGTGGGCTCAGAGTTTACACGCGAAACCGCAAGCCATCCCCAGGCAAATGAAAGCTGTTTCTATTCCTCGTCGCTACTCAAACACTCCAACGTGCTAATATACAGTATGTATTTATGAAATAATAACGTTTTTTTTTTCCTTTTCTGCTGGAGAAGGAGCCATCTTTTTCAGTCCCACTGGGTTTCCCAGGAAGCTTTGCAGGAGTATTAATGTATCTCTCTAACAGCTGAGGATCTACGAGAGCGCGGGTCTCATCACCAGACATGCTCGGAGTCAGGGTTCGAAACCATAACAACCCCTCAAAACAAGTACGGCAGCTCAGATAGATCAATACAATCGAAAACGAAACAATCAGTTTGAATCATTTTTTTTTTGCAAATATGAATATGAAAAGTGTGGCATGCCACCAGCTGCAGGAGTTTGCCCAAACTCAGTAAGATTAAATGGAGAGCTCTCCCAGTTTTTAGGTCTTGCCAGCATTTACTTTGACTAGGCCGCTGTGGCACATGAATACGCTTTGATCTAAAGCTTCATGTTTAGGGTTGTTGATCAGGCCTTCTGTCCCTGCTGATGAAAAGTAAACTGTCTTTACATACATAAACTTGAAATGTCTGTAATGACTTTATGACCAATCCCGCTGAGAACGAAAGTGAGCCCCGGCGAAATTTGACGGTCGATCAGATTTATTTTCCCCGCCCATACCTCGGCATTGGTCCTGTTCCCTGGCAACTGTGACCGAGCTAACACAAGCCGGCAAAAATAGAGCATAAAATCTTGCTGAGCTTTTTTAAATGATTTATTTTGTCCTTTTTATCATTTAAATTTTGTGATAATTTTTTTTAGAAGAATATTTTTTTTTAAACACAGCTTTAAGCTTGAACAGGCAGATTTGAATATACTTACTCTATTTAAAACCTCTCCCGTTTCGCCCGCCGTTGTTACAAGAGCAAAAATCTCCCATTTGGCCTGCAACGAATCTTGGGAATTAGTGGGCTGTCCCGACCCGTTCTTCAAATCGGGGGAAAAAGAAGGTCGCATTTGGAGGAGCCTCGGAATTTGGATAGCCTTCGTGACGTAATCGGCCTTCGGAAGCATACAGCCCCCGAATTTATACATACCTGTCACAGAAGATGACTCAAATTTTTTTGATTTAAAATGTCCAACTTCTGTCTCGACAGCATAGACTCAACATTTTGGTTAACAAAATAACCCAGCGGGTCTTTGTTTTAGTTGGGGTTGTGTGTAGCAATCCCATAACGTATAAAGATCAACACATACAGTAAAGCTTGCAATTCATTGCCACCCTTAGTAGAGCTAGATTCAGTCCTTTTTAAACTTTAATGATATATTTCTTCTGGCTGGAAATAATGTTCATATTTTCATGTGGCTCGGCTCGGCTCGAGTCGAGACATGAATCTGACAGAGAATCTGTGGAGAAGGCTCAAGATCAGGGTGATGGCAAGAAGGCCTTCCGACCTCAAAGACTTGAAGCTCACCACCAAATATATAGGGGCGCTGGTAAAGCCGGCTGCTACTGCGGTCTTCCAAATCCTGTATGATCTGGGATTGGTTGTAGCGAAACTTAATTTCCCCACGGTGATTTTTGTTCAGAAACAACCTTTTTTTTCTCATGTTTTATTAGAAAACATATTTGTGTGTAGCACTCTGGGATTTGCACACTATTGTGTTGTTGCTAAGTTAGCAAGCAGAGAAGCAATAAACAGGTGGCACTCACATATATGAGTCTGAAAATATGTAAAATCTCTTGGACTAATTATGAAGAAATAAAGTTCAGTTTGGGGTCTGAGGAGATCAGCTGAGTTTTTTTTTTTTGCTTTGTTTTGTTTTTTCTTCTAGAGCCGACATGGTTTTGCTCAGTCCTTCTGTCTGTAGCTTACTTTTTAATCAAGAGACTTGCCTGTTTGGTTGGTCAGTGATGGTAAGCATGACAACAGTTTTAAATGATGGCCAGAATAGTTATTTGTTTCAGGCCAGCATAAGTTACAAGAAACCTCTTTTTACAATGCGAGTTTGAATGGTTGTGATTCTATAAGAAGGGTTTGCTATACTTTTATTTGGATCTTATGTGATAGACCTCTACATAGCCTCAAAGAATTGTGAAAGAGAAGGAAAAGGATAGAGAATTTTCAAAGATGTTTTGTTGCACCATTTTTTGCTGCAGTTAAGGTATGTCTCAAAAACATTCCTCCTGCTACACTTTCATAAATGACTTGTTTGGGAACTGCATGACTAAGTCCCTCTATTAAATTATCTTTGCAAATCTCGGTTCAGCTTCTCTGATCAATGCTCCTATTAACTTTGTAGATTTACAGTTGTGTCGTACTCTTGCTTTTCAGATTATGGATGGGACAGTGCTCTTTGAGAGGTTCAAAGCTTGGGATGTTTTTTATAACCTTAACCAACTTTATACTTCTTCACAGCATTATCCCTGACCTGTCTGCTTTGTTCCTTAGTCTACATAATTCTGTTTGTTTCCTAACATTCTCCAACAAACCTCTGAGACTTTCACAAAACATCTAAATCTATAGCCTAACTGAGATTACAGACACATGTACTCTATTTTCTAATTGGATTACTTCTGAAGGCAGTTGGCTGCATTGGATTTATTGCTGAGGTACTGAAATAAAAGGGGGCTGAATGTACATAAACTTTTATTAGTTAAAAAAAACAAAAAACTAATTTTTCCTCCACAGTTCTGTGCATCTTTGTTTGGCCCCATCACAGAAAACTCAGATAAAATTGGCGTTAAAGGTGATTTTTGTTGATCAGAAGTTTTCTCTATGACAATGGGCACTGAATATTTTCTATTCTCTAACACTTAACCCTGTCCTTTATTAAATAAATAGAACCAACTTTGTATGCAAAAAGTGAGCAGTACTTAATTGTCTACCAAATTGAGTTTCAGAAAACAGCAACACTAAAGCACCACTAAAGTCAATAAGACATCTCTAAGATGGATTGCAGCTTATACCCAGAATCCCACATATTTCCTAGTTTGCGGCATAGCTGCTGAGGAGCATACGGTTCACCAGGACTGATTTCACCTTCTGGAAAAATTTGTGACCCGCGGGATACCTCACAGTAATTGGTGAAGATTTATGCAAAACCTCAACAGTGATGAAGCCAGCATTGTCAGACTGAGGCAAACAGAATGTGTGTAAAATGAAATTCTATATTGGATATGACAATTTAAATTGGACAATAAAGCTAGAATTCAATTTTATTTCCTAAAAAAAAAAAAAAAAAAAAAACTTTTTTAAACGATAATTTTAAATCTTAATCAGCCACGGGTGTGAATGGGCCTTAGGCTACTGGATCTCCCTTAGTTGAACGGTATGTTTTCTTGTCTTTCCCGGTTTGAGAAATGGCGCTGTGCGTCACACCGTCTACCTATACCCCAGAGGTCATGGCGGAGTTCCTAAACACAAATGGTTTCGAGACATATTATTGGAACTTGCAGAAGTGCAAGTAGACATGGGACGGGTATAAAGCAAAAGTTAGTTTTTTTTCTACCCCAAATATGCGTAACTAATAAAATCCGGACTTTCAGTGTGATACTACACCCCTTTAATTGGAAACATGAATAAATGTTTAACTTTTTTTTTAAATCTCTCATAAAAATGTATCTTTTCTTTTTTTTACAGTGTACAAAGAAACAGAGTTAACGTATAGTCCCAGTGACTTCATGGTTCCGGGGACTGTTTGATTAAAACTGTTTGATTTTAGGTGAAAATGTCACTCATTATTATGACTTCAATAAGACTTTGTTACAATTTCGACAAAGGCGGCCAACCTCAAACCATACAGGCACTTTCCGTATGTTCGCGAAGCTGCAACTCAATGTTCGTCTTTAGCTGTGAGGAGTGCCTACCCTGAATTGGATGCATTTTTACTGTTTAGACACATCCATAAACACACACACACACAGAGCCCCCCCCCCCCCCGATCTCCTTATCCACCAAACAGAATATGACAGATTGGCAAACAGACTGCGGCGGGAACAGATTGACGGACAGACGGACAGAACGGATAAGAGCAAACACGCAGGCAGCGATGTGCGCAGAGTCGACAACAGGTTGACGGCGCCTTTGGTGCCAGCGCACTCTTTTAGCACAGAATCTCAAACTTTTTTTTTTCTTCTTCTTCTTCTCCCCCACCCCACACAGAGTCATTCTCCCTCTACAGCTGTGTGATCGTCATCTCAACAAGTGTGAGTTTTATGGCCGGTTTCTTCCTCTCCCATGTTTCGCTGTTGCTCTTTTTTCTTATTGCGCTGCTCATCTTAATTTTTCTGTGCTCTTGCTCCCTTTGGGGATGTTACAAGTAGCACCCATTTCCTCCTTCTTCTTTTTTTCCCACATTGAATTTCTTTAAGTTAATTAATGTTTTGTTTTTTTGCTCTTTTGTTGGTGTTAAGAAGCAGACACTGCACTAAGGACTATAAGGAGGCTTCCAACATCTCTAATCCAACTCAAACTGGACTTCGCCGACTCCATCCGAACTTCTCCAAAAAAACGGCGCTCCCTCTCTCTTGAACCCTTCAACCTCCTCCAAAAGTGCAAACAATGCCGGGGGGGGGGGTGGATTAGGTGCAGCTGCAGCGCTCTGCATCCAAACGGGATCAAAAATTCCCCCCACCCCCTTTAAACCATGACAAGCACCAGCGGTTCTCTCTCCAGCGCTCCGCCATTTTGGGTCTGCCAGTCTCAGCTGCTGGCAGAGTCATCGACACCGAAGGCACTTCAGCTCGCACAGTGCGACCATTGTCTGCTCCGCAGCTCCCCACTAGGCCAAACCACTTGGTCTGAACCACTGACTGGCTGACTGTACACATCACATGTCCCAGCATCTGATAATAAACAGGAAGGAATATGCTGGGGTGTAAACGTGGCCTGGCATGGCAGATTTAGGATGTGTTATGTACTTTGTCACCCTCCTAACGCTGACTGGACGACTATGCTCCTTGTTTTTTATTATTATTGATATTATCTGACCTGTGTTTTGTGTGGTTTGGGTTAGGTGGGATTGGATCTATGTAAATTAGGTAACAAGCACACTCGTACAGACACACACAATGTCCCCCGACGCATGCAGTCACTCTCATTGTTATCAGACAGTGGAGCACTGTTCACATTCACATGCTCTCCCCCCCTCTCACTCACACACACACACACACACACGCACACACTTACACATTGCCCAGCTTAGAGCCTGGTACAGTGACTAAATGAGGCGAGCTTGCATCTGAACAGATGATGAGGAAGAGGAGTAGTTTTGCAGTTTCGTAACTGTTGCGAGTGTGTAAGCAAATTATATTGCTTTTTATGAACAGTACTAAAAATGAAAGTAATAACAGTATTTAGTATTATAAGTGTGTGAGTAACAGTGCTGTGAATCCCCCCCCCCCCCTTTCAGATTTTTCTAAATATTTCAGATCAAACAGTCTAAAATCAGGTAATTATCAGCTGAAATCGTAGCCTAGTTTTTCCTATGGCCATAATCGAGCAAATACCTCGACCAGAATGGGAGCATTTATCCGAGTTTACAAGCTCAGTGAGAAAATCAAATTACAAAGTGTGTTCTACTCCGCGACAGTAGGTGGCGACACGTGACCTTTTGTGGTGCCATTCTTCCAGTCCACAAACAGTAAACAAATGCGGGCTGCAATGAAGTAGACGGATACGAACTTTGTCTCTTTGTCACTTCAAAAGAAAATACACAGATCGGCCACTTACATTCGTCTGTGCTCCAATCTTCTTCTTCTACTACTAATCTGTTGTTCTCCTACCGGTGTTGTTATTCCCCACATCTGGAAGAGGGAGTGCCCAGGCCCGTCATAGCACGACTAACCTGGGATGTCGCACACATGCAGAGGAATTCGGTTTTTAACCGCATCATTTGGGCGCGTTAGCTCGATTAGGAGTAGACCAGTTCGGCTCGGCTTCGACCAGACTGAGGTGTGTACATGCACTCCAAAAGCAATTTTGGCCCATCATCCACATGGAAGTGCAGATTTACAGCATCAAAAACGATTCTTTTAAAAAAACTCCAACCAGAGTGAAGATTGGCAAATTCTCAATTTTAAGCATTCGCTTGTGGACATTTTTAGTCGGGGTTTTAGGAAAATAGTTAAGAACAACACCAAAACGACTGGAGGCCTCACTTGTCATTTAAGGACAGTGTTTGTGTTTCAACAAAAAGGAAGGGACTGGACAAAAAAAAAGGCATCCTTGGGTGAGTTAAGACGTAAAAAGAAAAACTACAGGTGGATAAAACAAATGTCCCATTTGGACAGAGGCTAAAAGACCTTTTGAAAACTGCTATGTCCCCTTACCATCTAAGGGTAAAACAAGCACAGCATTTCAGAAAAAGCGAAATCAAAGGAAAACTGTTTTTCCATTTATCATCCAGCTGTATCTTTATTAAAACATGCTTGATGAATTTGAGACATTTCAGTTAAAAAAAAAAACAACAACAACAGAAGATATCTGTAAGGAGGCAAATACTTTTTCACAGCACTGTTTATCATCCACATCTTGGTGCCTTCGGAATCTCCTTCAGTGTACTGAAGCAGAACTTTACTGCTTTATACCTTTTATTGTAAGATGCCATAATCTATATGCCAAAGGTATGAATGGGTGTCGGTGCAATGTTTGTTTGTGTTCTAAACAGTATTGACTAGTTTTGTTTTTCACAAATTGTCTGCACTCTCCATAAAATGGAGGAAAGTGGATTGTTACATTTGCTTCGTTCTCTGTTTAAAAGTTGTTTTTTTGTGTGTGTTTTGGCTAGCAGACATGAAGAACTGATCATTTTTAATAAGCAATATAGCAAATGTAATTCATGACTATAATGTTTGAGGAAGATGTTTTTGCAGAGTGTATAATTTTAGCTTTTTGTTTGAATTTTGGGTTTTTGCCCATGGTTTCTGGACGTTTACAGGAATTGTTTTTCATACAGCAAAATTGGAGGTCGAAGGAAGCAGTTAGCTTGTCTTTGCATTAAGGCAAGAAAAAAATGATGAGTAAAGATAACCATATTTATGGTCTCTACATACAGAAGAAGGAAAAATATGGTAAACGGTACAAAAATTCAAGAGGAACCAAGTAGCATGAGTAAAAATGAGCTTTTTACTTTATTTTTAAAACGAAGCCACACACGTATAGTACCTTTAAAAAAAGTGTTTGAACACTTATAAGATTCCCACATTTTGTCAAATGCAGAATGTTTTATTTCAATTCAGTGTGATAAACTAGCAACAATAGTGCATAGTTGTGAAACGGAAGGAAACACTGAGACACGTTGCTTTCGAGTTTTTCAAAAAACGTTTTGCAAGCTTCTCTGTCTCTGCTGAAGAAAAAAATTCCCCGTACAATGATGCAGCCAACACCGTGTGGTGTTGGTACGTTAGGTTTCTGTCGCATTAGAAGTTCTATCTTGGTCTCAGTTAAACGGAACCGCTTTATACCACATGTTTGCCATGTCCCCTACACTCTTTGTGCTAAACTGGACTTCTTATTGGTTTCCCCCTTTGCTATTGTTCCGTGAATCCCAAATTTGTAGATTGCACAAATTATGTTCTCTTACAGTGTTTTTTTATTTAGTTTTTTTACAATTTCTTATGTTTGAGGCCCGGGTTCACACTGCTCGTTTCTCTGCCGTCGTAGACAAAACTCCTTCACCGTTAATAGAGTCGTGACGAGAAACTGTGAGCGTGCGTGATTCGCAAGTCGGCCGCCGTGCAGTGTGTCCAGTCTTCAAGCAGCATCAGAAAATCTATGACTCAGGTGTGCAATCGACCAATGAAAATGCACCCTATATATAATATATATATATATAGACTATAAATATATAAACTATAAACTATAAACGGTTGACATTTGCGACAATGGAGGCTACATGCAAGAACATGTGGGGCAACAAAGAGTTTTATTGAGCTTTGGCAACGAAGACGGTGCATATGACATGTTATCGTTGCCATCTTGAGTATCTGGCGGCTTTTAGCGACGTATGCTTTTCGGCGAGCTATGCCCGTGACGTCGGCGTGTCCTGCTAGAGCGAGACGTTGCGCAGTTTTACTCACCGAAATTTTTTGGCTGTATAATGTTACACTTCTCTAGAGCTCGCACAGTGAGACATGAAGCAGTCCTTTGTGATGCTCGAGAAAACACACAGTTTGTGCCTAGCTTAAGGTTTAATTCATAAATGTAGTTTTGTACTTAGAAAAGTTGGCTTGGCGAAGTTGTCCTGCCAACCTGAGCTTTGGATCTACGGTCCAGTTCCTCCAAAGCTACCACGGACCTCTTTATTAAATGCTCTCTTTACCCGGCCTGTCAGTTTAGCTGGATAGCCATGTCTTGGTAGATTCCCAGTTGAGACAGATTTATTTCATTTTCATCATATGGACAGAGGTCCATAAGATGTTCAAAGCTTGCCTTAAACAAACATCTCTCACCTTTCCAGTGTCTCTTTGGTCTTTCGGACACTGTTCAGCTTTCTTCAGTTGTACATCTGAAGGGAATTGCTTGCACTGGATTTTGTTTTGGAGTATCAGAGTAAAGGGGTTTCAATACATATTCATGTCACACTTTTTAAATATTTATTGGTAAAAGAATTTAAAAACCATGTTTATTTTTCTTCAACTTCTCTAATATTCACTCATTTGTGTCAAGTAAAATGCAAGTAAAGTATATTGATGTTCGCATTTTTAAACGTGGCAAAACGTGGGCAAGTTTAAGGGGTGTGAAAACATTTGGAAGGGCCTGGATATAAAGCTAACAAGTGTGATGAAGTTGGAGAAATGAAGCACACTTCAATACTGCAGACCTTGATTTTTGGTTTTTTTTAAACCAGGGTGACATCATCGAGGTTCAGAAATACATGAAATGAGAGCGGCTTCTAGGCCACCACCTAGCAAAGTGGAAGGACCTAATGTGCTAAAAATCTCTTAACGGTGTGTCATACAGCAACAAGCTTGTCCTTCGCTGACTGAAGCATGTAAAAAATTCATAGTCCTGTTATGCTTTTCAGCTTCTCAGATGAAAGATGAAAAAAATCAAATTAATTCATTAGGCCTTGCATTGATTCCACATCATTATCAGCCTCTCTTTCTTTGTAACTCATTTTTGTTTTTGCTCTATTCATTTCCAGAATTGCTCAGTGGAAATTCTTTGTGAAGCTCAAGTGGAAATATGTGTTGTTTACCGTAGACACGTGTTGGTTGTCGAGAATTCTTCGGACACTGACCTTGAAGTGCTTCAGTTGAGACAGATCAGAGACATGTAGAGTTAAGGTGGTCCAAAAGCACCTACAACAAAATGTTAAGTGTTAGGCAACCTCGTTGTTTGTGAAAATGGGAGTTTTTAAGCCCATATTTCCTGTCCAAATTGATTAGCTCCTTTAAGCAACCCCAATCACATTTAGACATCAAAATATATCTTTATGTGTACGTCCTTTTACCTTTCCCATGTCAATCACATTTGTATGTTCTTTAGACGGAAGCCATTGTTGTTCAACATACTATTTTGCCATCCCATTTCTCCTTAAATGAAAGTATTTTTGATCCATTCTGAAGATTAATGACTCAGAGTATTGGACTAAAATTTAATTTATGTTAAGATTCCAAAGACAAGTTGGGGTTTTTTTTTGCAGAAAATTTGATAAATGAGCAACAGGAATAACAGTACTTTAGCTAGCTCACGTTAGCTAAATGTTAGCTAAACGTGCTTAAGTGCTTCACCTCAAAAGTACCTCATTTGAAAGCAAATATTTTCAGCTTCTCCGAGTCCTCTGAGTCTTTTTTTGTTTTTTACCTACATTGTGATGTAGCGGTTTATTTTAGGTCGATTTTTGTGCCATTAGGAAAACATTGCTCAGTTCCTTTTTTTTTTTTTTTTTTTGGGACTTGGAAAAATCTTTAAATATTCCTGATTTTTTTGAAGCACTCATTATTACAAGTTACATTTTATTCATGTGGTTCTGTATTTTTATAAGCATTATACTTACTGTCTTGTTCAGGGTATGGACAAACCAAATGGAGGTGGCTAACGCATATACGATGCTAACATTGGAAACAAAGGGAGCTAACTAGCTAAGCAGCAACAGTGTGCAGTTTTATCTACTCCTATTTAAATGAACTAGATGCTGAGCTAATACTGCTTCTGTTCTTTGTGGTGATGTGGTTGCTATCTTTCCATATTTCTCCTTTTTTTGCAACAAAAACATCCAACTGGTATCTTTTCATAGCACAAGAAAAAAAAAACACATCGCCACAATGTGAAGCCTTTCCTTTAAGAGACCTCAACACTACAGTAACAAGGGGTAAAAATAACTTTCACTTCCTCCTCAATTCTCCTGCACTTGCTGTAAACCTATTAATAGCTATTTGTTGCACTGCTGAGTGCTATTTACATACTCGGATATGGAAATTACCCCGTACAAAAATGTCGTTATTTTAAACAGATGGAGCGTGATCAAAAAAACAAAACAAAAAAAGAAAATTTTTTAAGCAATGTCATGTTTAAGGTACAGAATTCGGAGGACGCAGGAGAAGGCAGCCAGTGCCGCAGTTTGTGGCTGGCATCACGTTTCATATCTGCATCCGAATTGAAAAGTTGCAAATGGCTATTGAGCCATTTCTTGGATCAATATGTAATTTGTCGGCTTGAAGAAGTCGGCGCACTCCGCAGCCTTTAGCTGTTTGGTACATTGCATTATATTGGAAGCGATGTAATAAACACCATCATTCATTTATGCTGCGACATACGTTGTCTCGGGCTGAGACCCCTTCGCTTTTGTGAACAGTATGGAAATCGGAACAGTGAGGAAACTTCTCTGAGTTGCTTTTGGTGCGTGACAAACTCTGCCGGATGTTTACATTTTTGTTTTTTTTGAAAGTGGAAATGCATGTTTCGCTTGCCTAATGGTTGTCCTTTTGTACCATCCTGTTTTGAATTAAAACTGGACTTTACATTAAAAAGGGCACCGAGCTTTTGTGTCTCTCTCTCTCGGGCCTAAAACACGGGGGGGGGGGGGCTGTAACCTTGTGAGGCCCTCGAACTCTCGCCGTAATGAGTGTGTGGTCTCCTCTGTGGAAGCCAGCTGTGCTGCCGCGGCCTGCACGAAAAAAAGCTGAGTGATTAGATAACTACAGTACAGAGCCATATCAAATAGTTCCAGGGATCAAATTCCCTCAAGGAGGGGAGGGCGGCTTCAAAGTCCATCTGTGCATGTGAGGGGGCACCGAGAGAGGAGTGGGAGATAAAGTAAAAAGGGTGGAGGTGGAGGGGAGGGGGGGTGTCAACGGGAAGGGGCGACAGAGGAGAAGGACAGGAGACAGTAGGTGGGAATGATGGGAAATGAGCGAGGGCTAAAGGGGCAGACAGACAGAGAGGCACAGTGAAGGGGAGAACAGGGAGAAAACGAGAGAGGGGGGGGGGGGTTATAGAAAGAGGGAGACACAAAGTAGAGTTCAAACTTTTTTTTTTCCTTTCTTTTTTCCCTCCTAATGTTGAGAACCAAGAGAGCTGGAGAATAGATGGAGGAGAGAGTGCGTGCGGGGTGAAAAAAAAAAGAGAGGGGGGGGGGTTGATGTTGACAAAGCAGCGAGACTGTGGCGAACAAAGAGAACGTGAAGAGAATGAGTCGGGGGAAACATCAAAGGGATTTTTCAGGCCCGGTTACCGGGACAACAGACATTTGCATGCGATTAGCTTTTTACATCATATTAAGAAGGGTTAGGGCGAGGGAGGGACAGGGAAGGGGTGTGTACGGAGAGAGGCAGGGAACTATAGATCATACACACACACTGTATAGAGGAAAAAGAGGGACGTTGGCCATCTCAAGCGGATAAACTGACTTATAGGCAGCCAGCCAAGCGTTTCTTTTGTAAATGAGTGAACATGTTCGGAGAGGGGGGGATGGATACAGTAATATACCAGAGATTTCTAGCGATGAGAAGTGAGAGCAGATTATTATTATTTTCTTCTCTTCTTTTTTTTCTTTTTTTTATTTCACCTACGTTTTTTTTTTTACCGTAAGGAATTCAACAAACAAACAAACAAACAAACAATAAAATAAATTAATAATAATAATACAACCGCATGAAATCTGCAGCGACTCAGAGGTCACACCTGGATGAACCCCTGTTTTAACGCTTCCAGCCCTCAACAGGCCGCCGTGGCTAGAACGCATCGTCGCCGTCATCACGGCTGAAGACCAAGATATCGATTACGTTTCCATAAACCACTACGCGTCGCTCGATGTGTTTGAATCTCAACAATGGTGCGGTAATATCTTTACGGGATGGTATAATCGACAATCGAAATCATAACAGTTTATTGTCCTGGAGTAAAAAAAATATCGTTTTGACTCAAAATAGCGAAATGTAAAATTGACCCGACACGTAAAAAATCCCCCCAAAAAACGAAACGTGTGTTTGTGGTGGATTGTTGTCGGTTTTTTTACACACGCCAAATCCATCAGTCATTAAAACACCAAATGAGAAGGCACACCTCACACTACCTTTCCTCCAATCACTAAAAGCCATTAAACATGTTTCTGTGGGCACACACACACACCTACACACACACCTACACACACACACACACCCTCCGGCATTTTTTACCCATGTAACATTATCCCACCCTATCTCCTCTCCCCCCGCCTCCCTCCTTCCCTTCGCTCCTGTCTCTCCATCAATCCGTGTCCCCTACCCCTTCCCCTTTGCTGCTCTATCTATCTTCCTCTCCTCCTTCTTAATCTCCACCCCCCCCACCCCTCCACAGATGTCTCCTCCCCTCTTTTTCTTCTGTTTGATTCCTTCTCATTTTTTTTCTCTCCTCCTCCTTCTATCTGGCCTCTTCTGCTCCTTCTGAGTGTGTGTGTGTGTGAGTGTGAGTTTGAGTGAGATGCTTCAGTGCCCTCAGTATTGTGGCTGCATTGTGCCAGTAGGCGTCGCCGCGACAGCATTGTGATGGGGTGTGTGTGTGTTTCTTTTTTTTCTTCTTTTTTTTTTTGGGGGGGGGGTTATTACAGTATCAATACCCTGACACTGCGACAAAAAGGACAGCAGTCGTAGCCACATATCACTCCACCTCTGCACTCCTCCTCCTCCACTCACACACACCTGCGCCTCCTCCACACCCCCCCCCTTCCCTCCCCAAATCAATTTCTCCACCCCTCCTTTCAATTGATTTCCCACCATATCTCACTGAATATGTGCATATTGATCCTCCTCTTCTCCTCCTCATCCCTCACTCCTTTCTTTCTCACTCTCTCTTGTTTTACTCAAACATCTATTAGATTTCACCCAACCCCACCTCCTCCCCATCTACGCCCTTATCCACCACAAACACACACTCTCATTCCTCATCTTTCATTTCGTTTCTCCAATTCTTTCTCTCTCTCTCTCTCTCTATGTGCCCCCCCCCCCCCCCCATCACACTTCCCTCCTCGTCTCCCTCCCTCACGGCTGTTTTTTTTTTTTTTGTTGTTTTTGTTTTGTTTTTTGTATTTGTGTGTGTGTGTGTGTGTCTCCGTCTCACTCACTCTCTGCATATTAATTGGTGCATTTCTGCTGCGGCGGAGAAAACAATCAAAGCGTCAGGGGCGGCTGATGATGCCATTGTGGCACATATGTACCAAGTGCATGCACACAAACACACACGCGCGCTCTCACACACACTTCCAAGGGGGGGGGGGGGGGGGGTGACAGACACAGCATACCTACATACGTGCACATGTATACATAGATCCGACCTTTGCTGACGTGCAAAACGGGGGCGCAGTGATTTACAGCGCGCACACGCACGGAGACAAGTGTGTGCGCTCCGCACTAAGACACTAAGTCAGTCACACAATAGCGGGGGCTTACAATGGCTGATCCAGGAGATATGTTCTGCGTCAGCAAAGACATTTTGAATTTCTGAGCCAACATTTACCTTCACACAGCGTGTGAGCGCAAGCGCATTTAAATGTTGGAGGAAAAAAAAGAAAATTTAAAAACAGGCCTGTTGCTGAAAATGTTCCAACTTTTTTTTCTGACTGGGTTCTTCCACGTGTTGAGAGGAATATTCATAGATAGACGCAACGATCAAAATGCAGAAGATGGAAGACAATAGCAGAAGTTTCCCCTAAATGCAGGAGATTTTGTTTTTATTATGATTTATATTACAGGTCAACCTGGTATTGTCAGTCTTTAGTAGGGGTGGCGTGAGATCTTGTGGCCTGAGATCTTGTAGCATGAGATCTTGTGGCGTGATATCTTGTGACGTGTGATCTTGGGACGTGAGATCTGGTGGCATGAGATCTTGGGGCGTGAGATCTTGTGGCGTGATATCTTGTGACGTGTGATCTTGGGGCATGAGATCTGGTGGCATGATATTTTGTGACGTGAGATCTTGGGGCGTGAGATCTGGTGGCATGAGATCTTGTAGCGTGAGATATTGTGGCGTGATATCTTGTGACCTGTGATCTTGGGACGTGAGATCTGGTGGCATGAGATCTTGGGGCGTGAGATCTTGGGGCGTGATATTTTGTGACGTGAGATCTGGTGGCTTAAGATTTTGGGGCGTGAGATCTTGTGGCCTGAGATCTTGTGGTGTGAGATCTTACAATATTAAATTAAGTGAAATCACATCACAGAGTCTTTGGAACACAGTTTGGAATTTGTGAATCCTTAAATGGACCGTTTCCACTGCCGGACCTTAACAGAATGCGCGTGTCTCCATTTTACCGAGACGGCCTCAGAGGACCACTTTTCGAACCACTTCAGGAACCAAACGAGTACCTGCCCACCTTGGGGTATGTACTTGGAATTGGTGGAGGAGCTTGTGGTTAACTCATGCTGATGGGTTGTAAATTATATCAGCAGGCATCACCAATCAAAACCGGCATTTGTGAAATTGGAAGAGTTGCTGGCGGAGCAGTGTGTGGCAACAGAAACGTGGCAACCATGCCTGCTTCTCCCATTCTTGATCTGTTTTTCTCTGCTGCAGTGGGAGCTCTTCGGTCTCTCACCGCCGAAACTGTATTATATGCTGACGTCTTAGCAAATTCCTTAAAGGGCCAACTTTGTAGACAATAAGACTGAGAGGACCAAGCCAGCGGTCATATTAGCTTCTCCCTTCCCAGAAATGTCATGGAACTTGTCTACACACCAGGAACAATGTGTCGAACATGAACATGTTCATGAGTGCCGTTAAGTCTTTGAATATTTAACATCGACACATAACTATGTTGTGTTTTACACGACAAACGTGAACCGTGCACAGTTCTCCATGCCGTCATTGCTCTGTTTGACAGTGAACGATAAGGGACATTTACCCTTGAGGTGAGAGCTTGGTGACTGCTGTGCTTTTGTGGACGTGTGGATGTGTGAAGGCTCATGCCCTAACCATCTTAACAACAACCAATTTATACTGTTGATCCTCAGGATGCAGACAGCAAGTTTGACAGTACAGCACAGACAAAACAGAGCCATGATTATGCAGCTTGATACTTTAAGTCACTTCTTACTTTGCCTTCTGATCACCATGGAGTTAAGTATAGCTAAAATAGCAACATAGATTTCGTCAGCGGTTGTGTTTAAGCAGACTCAAGATTTTATTAAACAGGAACCCCGGCTTTATGTGCTCTCTAGAAAATGAAACAAAAAGTCCATTTTATCATAACTTTTGACTCTCATTTTGCTTTCTGACGAAGAAAACCTAACAATATGTGAAGCTTTTCGAGAATCGAGCCACATTGAAATACACAGGGCAGGAGAGAATTAAGCAGAAGTAAAAAAGGAGGGAAAACCCAGGTCGCCATTGATAAACGACTGGCACTACACTTTTTTAGCACCTTTAAAACACATTAGACATGCTGAACAGATTACTGGACTTCAGTCATGGGTAGTTTTATCGGAAGTGCCAACCTATCTGTGCAGAAGAGATCTGAACCAACCAAACAGTTACTGAACAGATGTCACTGGTGAGGGATGATTAATAGAAAAATATCAGGCATGTTATACGGGTTCTGTGAAAACAAAAGACGGGCATTGTCAGTTTTCTCAAAATCATTGCTACAGTTTCCTTCTGGCAAACGCAGTTTTGGTAGAAATATAACTTTTTTACTGTTATATCTCAAGTCTAAATTTAGCCTAAACATACATGTGAAAAGTTTAAAAAGCACATAGACACAGACCTCAAGTAGAAAGCTTTTCAACTTTCACTTTTTGATCACATTTACAAGTTTCGTTGGCAGAAGGCAGAGATTAGGCTCAACCTGATAGACGTATGGGAATTGTTTAGTTGTCGCTTTTGGAACACATTTTGCTCTCTCCTTAACTCTTCTCTGTGAGGGCTGAGAGCTGAAAGAGTGGTTTGCAATTGTTGACATCCGACCTCGAACTCCACCACGGTGTCAGAATTCAGAGGGATGAATAAAGTACCTACTGTAACTACAAGAGAAAAGCTGAGCTTTTTACAAATGGAGCAAATACAGCAGATGACAAAGACCTTCTAAAAATATTTGGAGCTCACTGAGGAGCTGGCATGTGAAAATAACTTTTCTTCAAGGCCAACGGCAATAGTATACACTTCAAATGGCTACATCCCATAACAGACACAGCTGTATGCAGATCTGGGTTGTGTATTCAGGCAGGTTCCCACATTCCACCTGAAATAACTGTTACTTGTATCAGCACAGTCGTAGACTTCCATTTTATTTATTTTTTTGTCTCTTCTTCCAGTAGCAATTGTGCCACATAACTGTGCATGCGTAAAAATCCAGCTGGGAGAGTTTTCTCGCCTCCACATGAGCCGGGATGTTGAAGACGTAATAATAAACCAGTTCCGAATCTAAAGACTGAGACAAATGTGAAAGGGTTATCCTCCAAGAGTTTTAGCTTCCTGTGTTGCCTTTGACTCGCCTTGAATTATAAAACATTGCGTTCCGTGTTGTTACTGAACACTGTAGAAGCTTACATGTGGTTGAACTGTACAACACGTTTTAATCAGGGCCATTTCATGTTTGGAAATCAGTGCAAAACTCTTTTTTTGAACGTGTATTCGTCATTTTTTGGGGTTGAGGCGTTGCGTGTTTTGACAAATATTCCCTCTGGTTTTGAATGCTGTGCAGCTGGAAGACAAAAGTAAGATAGTAGGAACTTGACTGCCCACTTCCCTTGTTAAAGCCTACTGTTTGGGAACACTTCAGCTTCTCGGTGTTACAGAGCAATGCGTTTTCATGCTAACCAGTTACCAACTTCCCGTAGTGTCGGTAGTTGCTGTTAGCTACCACTGAATAGAAGGAGCACCGCCCCCACCACAGTGTTCTACATAAATGCCAAAATAAAGTTATTTAACCAACCAAGAGAGACTCCGGGGTTAGAAACAGCGGCTCTTCATAAAAAGGAACTCTGCAGTCCTGATTAAATGATTGGACTAGAGGTGCGCTACAATGCCTCTCGCCTCACCTGTATAACTCATTCAACGTCCTTTCAACTGGTTCCGGTAACAGGTTAACCCCCGATCTACTTGTTACTACTGTTGACAGTCTAAATATTCATTTCATATCCCAGATTTCGTGAAGCCAAAGTATCAATGTTGCAGTTTCCTAAAAAAGAATATATTGAAACTAGTTTGGTATTTATTTTATATTTTATTCATCCGTCCATTTTTATGCTATCTGAGAACATTTTGTTGGAAATTGTACTGCAAATACAGTTTGATCTTAAATGTCGTTTCACAAAAACTTTTTTGTTGTTTCCTGACTGTACCGAAAAGTGAAATTTAAACAAGGTATGTCACGAACCTGGATTTTTGGCGTAGCGTTACACTCCCAGTGATTAGCATCTCAAAAGCTCAAATAATACCTGAACTATACCGCCCCAGACCCCAGAGGGGTTGAAAAGGAGGCTTCAGGGATGCAGAGTGGAACCAAAGAGCAGAGAGAGAAGAAAGAAGTTCCAACCATCTCTTCCATCAATCAGAATGGGAAAAGATCATATCCCAGAGTCCAACATCTCTCTGCCCGCCTTTCTCACCATACAGCCACACAGAGATTTAAAGAGGAGACGTTAAAGCAAATTAGGTTTATTAGCAGTGCTTGCCAAACAACTGATGGTGTCATCCAGTCCACAGTATGAAAATCATATCTGCTGCCCAGATATATAGCCATTAGCATCACTGTCATACAGCAACAGTGTCTTCAGTCAGAGGCCTCTTCAGATTCGTTGCAAGACTGAAGATCCTTCCTGGCCACAGCATCACCATCAAAACAACTCTTTAAATATACTTGGATGATAAGTAAAGTAGTTTTGAATTGAACTGAAGTTCAACACAGTTCTGCAAATGGCCCAAATACTTGACTTAGGTCCGTTGACACAGAGACGCATCTAGAAGTTGCAGGACACCAACCCCCAAGGACACCTGGGCATTAGACTACTATTTGGATATGGAATGACTAGATGACCTGACATTGTTCTGTAGTCCTTGCATAGAAGGGCCTAAGCTAAGATTCCAACCTTTGTGGTGTAAGAAGAGGGTGCTAACAGTCCATTTCAAACCTGCAAAATTAACAAGATTTATTAATAATCAATTTGAACAACAAAAAAAACTTTGTCGCTTATAGAAGGCACTGAGAGCCAATTTGTTGCTTTTGTAAAAATAAAAAGTAATTAACATATAAACTTTGTTTTCCAATTGTGGGAAGACGAGGAATTTTTCCACAAAATTCTTTCTCACCCATCCGGTATCATTCGTACAACTTTGTTTCACCTCAGGTGAATTCTGCGCTGAACTTTTGCTTGGCTTCTCCGCGTTTTCAAATTTCTTATAAATATATAATATCCATCAGCGTTAGTCTGCTCACAGTTATTTTTGCGTAATCAGGTGTCATAATCGACCACAATTTTTAAGAGTCAACTGACTTAATTGGATAGTCTTCAGAAGAAAAAAAGAATACAAGCTCAGTAAATTTAACATCAGATCTGAACATTCTAGTGAGCAATGATCTTCCTATTTCCTTTAAATACTTAACTATAAATTTAAAAAACAAACAAACAGATAAACAATGATTAAAGGATAAAGAGTACGAAACACCCGTCTACCAAACCCTGAGCTGTAAAGTAGCTCATCTGTCAGATTGGACCACTTGGGATAAATACGGACCGTCGCGGACCAGGGACAACCCGCAAGGACTCGCCGTTGTGGAGGACGCCCTGACCCATATGTCTCAAAATCAAATCTTTCCCCCGTTTTTTTTTTTTTTTCTCCCAGTCTTCCAGCACATCAACTATAACATCACAACGTTCACTAATGTGCCGCCACTTACAGGCGCCATGATATGAAGACAGTCGGGGTTATTCGCTTCACCTATGATTGGTCATAATGTTATACCTGATTTGAGTATATATCATCTGCATTTTCATTCTTAAAATCCAGTTTGCTTAAAGTAGTTCAAATGTTGTTTTTTTTACTTTTTTTACTTATGCTATTGTAATTTCATGTTTACTCATTTTCCTCGATTTATTTGTTATAGCCGGGGACCGGCTCTCCCCTCCTGAAGGACCCTTGCAGTGACTTAACCCTCATGTTGGGACCAAAATATGTGCACATTTGTTTCCTCCCCTTGGCCATGTGCTTCCGGGGTGGCTCACTACAGCATTTAACCCCCCCCCCTCCTCCCCTCCATCACTTTTATAACACCACTTGCACTGGTGAGAAACTTTCTCCTTCACCCTTCCGAGAAAAAAGTGTCTAAACTGTCAGCTGCCCTCCAACCCAGATGCCATATTTAGGATACAAATGTGAAGAGATGACAGCGTTGTAAAATGGAGCCCGTGCTGAGATTATAATTAACATTTCCAACCTACATCACTCTCCCTCCCACTTTCTCCTTTGCTCTCTCCCCTATTCACTCACTCCTGTACGATAAATTGGGGACGGGGGGGGATAGAAGAAGAAAGGAGAGAAGGGGAGAAAGAAAAGAAAGGGAGATGGAGGAGGAGGAGAGAGTGAGAGAGAGGGTGACCAAACGGAGGGAGGGAGGGGGAAACGGCGTATGCTTGTATACAACCCTGATTTCCATTTTTTTCCCAACTCGTAATGTATTTAATTCAAGTGAAACGTAATCATGACGTGTCGTGTCATTAATCTCCTCGCCGCCTCTCCCGTAAGTACACTGAGTCTTTACTTTCAACATATATCCTATATCTTCATTTATCCGTTTCGTTTTTTTCCCACTACTATGTTTACATAGCCCGTGTGTACACTTTTACACTCGGTGGCATGACACGGCGGTGATGAAACATTTCCAAAAATGGAGAATTTAACTGCGACTCTTTTTGCCTTTTTTTTCTTCCTCTTCCCCCTCTCTTCTTTCTCTCGAGCGGGATAATGGTAGTTGTTGATGTGTTTTGTATCTCTCTTGGTTTCTTTCATGTGCAGTTAGCTCTCTCGCGCGCGCACACCGGGAGAGACACGCGCGCGCGCATGTGTGTGTGTGTGTGTGTTAGCATGTGGAGTGATTGGCATGAAGCACGTATGTATGGTATGTATTTAAGCGCGCGCGCTCGCTCGTTCGTTCGCTCCGGACACTCTTCTTTCCCCTAGGTCATGTATGTGGAAGAGAACAAAAAAAAGGTGTTATGTCGGTGCGCGCGTGGACGACATGCGTTTTAGCCTCGCTTCTTGTCCGTGACGTGACCGTAAAAAAGAGGAAAATAAGGGGGGTAGGGGGAGAGAGAAAACCGCTGTTTTCACCGGAATAAAAAACCCTCCTCAGCGTAACAGTTTGATCAAGTCGACTCAGTAGGTCCGGGGCGATTTTTAACGCCACTTTAAAATGGTCGCAAGTGCTCGGAAGTCGCTCGGGAGTGTTTTTTTTTTTTTTTTTACAAAAAAAAGAGGAATTTGCTTCGAATTTCAGCAACTTAAAAGTAAGTTGGGAGCTCCTGTCAGGAGGAGTGAATTTGGGAAACTAATAGTAAAACAATGCGACGTTCGAGTTTGAAAGTAAAGTTGCTGGAATGTCAAAGCATGTCGATAAAAGTGTTTCTATTTTAACGCAAGTTGACGCGTTTAGCTCGACTCGTCCTCTTTGTTGGACGCACATTAAACGGCATTGTGTGTGGCTCGTTGTTTGCGAGATAAGCGTCGTCACTTTTCCTTTAAGATTTGCGCATAAGCGTCTTTAGCGACATTAGTCCTTTCACCTTTTTTTTTTTTTACTACAGTGTTTACTATCAGGCGTTTAGATGTCCTAACATCTCACCAGAAAGTAGCATATAAAGTGTGGCAGCCACGTTTGGATCCTGTGAAGTTACCGGGTTTCGGCTTTGATGTTAAAAATAAACGTGTTTTTTTTTCGGACGCTATGTGGCTTTTTTTGGGGGGGGGGGGCGGATGTCGCTTGGAGATTGGCACAGGGTTAAAAATGAAATCCATGATGGCACTTTTTCTCTCTTTTTTTACCCCCCTCCTTCTTTCCTTTCGCTGCTCTCTCGCTCGCCTTTTTCTCCCCTCCCTTAATCTTTTGTATAGAAAATTTAGGAACAAAATGGAGCAGGGGAGAGAGCGATAGATGGGCTGACATGACACTCAAACGCGCACACACACACGCCACCCCTCCGACTTCTCCCAAACTACACCACCACCACCACCCTCCTCCTCCCCGTCCTCCGCCGGTGGTGTTTAATCGCATTCTTTTTCTCTGGGATACAATCTGCGGGGCAGGGTTAATCTCGTTTTAGTCGGGGTGTTTATTAGTGCATTGTTTGTTGATGCTTATTTATTTCATTAATGTGCCTCTAATTGAGATGGCCGCGAGAGGAGGAGGAGGATAGAGAGGGGGAAAAGGAGAGCGTGCTGAAAATGGTTGCACGTTATTGACGCACATCACAGGGGCGAGGAGGAAATTCCTCTCGAGATAAGGCGCAGACGTGTCATCTGGCCTCACCAAAAAGACACTCCCGTCGCCCTTTTTTTTTGTATCCAATGGAATATGTTTAGGGATCCTGAAATGCCCTATTTCATTTTTTGTTCACATCCACCCAAAATGTCACACTCTTGAGAGCTGTGTGTGTGTGTGTGTGTCCAGAGGAAGTAGGTTGACATTGCTGGCTCGTCCTATATAATCAGATACATTTCTTTTCATAATCCTTTAAACTCTTGTTTATTCCCAAGTCTTTTGAAGTGACTCACAGGGCTTTTTTTTAATGTTAAATGTATTAAACAAACTTTAGCTATAGTTTGTTATGAACAGAACAACACAAAATGGTTCAGTTTTGCTTTTTTTGTTTTTGTATATGTCAATCAGTGAGATAGCATCTAAAAATGAGTACCCAAACATTGTACTTTAGTAAGAGTAGCACTAACGTATTTTTACTCGAGTAAAAGTAAACAGTAGCCATCAACAAAAGAAATTACCCGAGTAAGGGTTAAAAAAAAAGTATTTGGTAAAAAGGCTACTTGAGTACTGCGTAACATCTGATTTGATAATTTCAAAATGATGTCATCATACAGTCAAAAATATAAAGTGATGGGGAAATTCTGGTATTTTAAAGACCAAGATGAAAAACACAGATACAAATAACATAATTACAAAATATATAATACCAATACTTACAGTAGGTAAATCTATCTATCTATCTATCTATCTATCTATCTATCTATCTATCTATCTATCTATCTATCTATCTATCTATCTATCTATCTATCTATCTATCTGTACTTCCAGTGACAATTTATGGTGTTTACTGTATGGTACGAGCTCATAATGCAACAAGCTCAACAGATAGAAAGTGACATTAGATAAACAAAGCTCGTGTAAAAACAGGTATTCTCCCTCTTTTTGTTAAAACATGTTTCATTCCATGAAGTTACTTGCAGTAGGTACAGTATTCATAGATTTTATTCAAGCAGGAGTAGCGATAGTTCACTGTAATATTGCTCAAGTAAAAGCGAAAAGTACAGTGTAGTAAAACCACTCTTGAAAGTAAATTTTTTCCAAAACAATTACTCAGGGAAATGAGTTAAATGTAACTAGTTACGACCCACCTCTGGTTTCAACACCACAGTTCATCAGGTGACATCACGTAAGTTCATTTGGATAGTTTATTTGTAGTTTTTCCTCCATCGTTATTTGCTTGTTTTCGAATCTGATTTCATTGTCGGATTTGTACAAAATCGCATCCTTTATGGCTGCTGTAAAATGTGGGCGCTGCATAGACTCACACTGCGTGGATATTAGGAAAACTGCTCGAGTCATAAAATGTATGATAGCGGTTTGGGAAGAGAACCAGCGCAGACCAAGTTGCTATGAAAACATATGGAGATTGTATTTCATTAAAATGATTTTCAAGTTTCAATTACTTGTGGACTTCACGCAGATAGACTCAATAGTCAGTTGGAGGTCATAGAAGTCACATGTGTTTTTTCTTTAAGGATGCAAAGGTTAGACTCCTTGCAACTCAGATGTTTAGAAATCAACGTAGTAAAATGCTTGTTTGCCATAAATCTTTACTAATGCCATCCAATCAAGCCGATTCTTGTACCTCATGTGATGTCGTCAACCTAAATAAACACAAATTAGCAAGTTTTTTCTTTAGCCTGCTTTTAAAAGAAGTCTGTAGTTTTGTGAAGTATGCAGTTGAGGTCCACACTTCCTTACCCAGCTGTGGTTGTACTATTAGCGTACATATGTTTATATTTAAAAAAAAATACACCACTGGATAGTCTCTTTAAAATGGAACAACTTATAAAACTGTGTCCAAACAAATGCAAACTGATTTTTTTTAAAAAGTGTGAAGATGAACAAAGAAGGTTGTTTTCATAGCAGATTCCCCAGCTCCAGTTTTTGTAAAGTTTTGGCCTGCAGATAGAGACTTTGGGCCAATTTTCTCTTTAAGAACAATCATTTAAGAAGTGATTGGAAGAGCATTCCAAAGTTTTTCCTATCCTGCCACAAGAGGTCATAAATGAAAACACTTTTTTACTACCAGGTTTAGCCAAAGAAAAAACGACAACAGAGCTGACACTTCAAAACTGTCATTAGCATCACATATTGGCAGTTTGAGCAGCTAGCATGGCTGGCATTTCATGTTCCCTGAAATTGTAGATTTGTAGTTTCACTGTAATTTTTCCAAAGAGCTGCCAACGTTTCCAAATCTACCTTAAACTGATTAAACGGACCAACTGACGTGTCTCGTCAGAATATGAATAAAGTTTCCGGATTTTATTCTGATACACCGCCCTGATGCTATCCTTTATCCTTGTCACTCGGTAGCAGCGTCCACACTGAAGAGTGTATGCTGCATTCAATCATCAAACAGGGTCAGATTATTGAGCTTCTCTAAAAAACGTAGAGAAAATTCTGCTGTTTTCAAAGTACAGTTTGAAAACGGCACTTTTTGTCAAGATTTAGATTCTAATGTTTTTCTTCTAGTCTGATGAAGCTTGTTCAGTTCATCAGCTAATTTTTTTAGTTCATCTCTGAAAAGCTCAAAATCAGAAATTTTGTTTTCAAAACGTTGGATTTTTCTTCAACTCATACATTGGGGAAAACAAAAAAACCCAGCAGCATTATAATTGTTTTTCATCTACACAAACTCAAAGAGACGACATCTTTCCCTTCGCCTCTACAGGTAGTCCGCTTTTTGGCAACAAGATCAGGATTTCATGCGAAACCCTTTCCAGGTACTCATCAGGATCCAGCTGCACTAATGAACATTAAACGCGGGCCCAACATTAAAAAGGGTCTAATGGGTTCTGCTCATTCAGACCCCTATCTGCTTTTTGTGTTCGAGTAGTGTCCTCCTGCTCCTCCGCCACCATCAATGCCGCCTACTTGTTATCTTTGTGCGCTTAGTACCGTGCTGTACTTGAGGGGGGCCACACACACACACACACACTTACACACACCATCCAATCCAGGTGGCTCCTGGGAACAAGATTGTATGCGAAGGAGAAAGAGATGGAGTAAAAGGGAAAGGAGTGTAGCACCAATCAAGGCTTCTGATTGATATAATTGGGTCATTAGTGCGCCACGGGAGAGGCACCTGCTTGCCCTCAGTTAGGGAGAATCTACCGCATTGTGACATTTTGAGACTGTTGAGAGTTCTGCCTGCTGCTCGGGATTACTGTGAATTTAGAGCATTACCATCTGACTTATGCGGCGTGACACGTTCGCCCGCTCGCATTGAGTTTGCAGACTACCTCAAGCGATCTCGCAGTAGAGGCGTACGGATAGTTGGTGCTCCCTCCGGCGTTCAGAGATGGGATATCAGCAAACGGGGGAGCTAAGAAGACGCCAAGCCCTGGTGGTCAAATGAAACTGACACTCTGTTTTTAACCGCACGTTGTCAAAATGAATTCGCTCCATAAAGAAGAACACCATCTAGTTCTACTTAAGTGTTAAACAACTTTTACCATAACCGATTCTTTCCAGTCTCGTTTCCCTTCATAAGCACATGTCCAGGCTGCCTGAAGGAGCATCTTGGGGTTCAATATTGTGCTTGAGGGCACTCAACGTCTTTGCATTAGTGGACATATAACTCCTGAGAAATGAGATCTCGTCTTTTGAACCACTTGTATTCCCGATTTTCAACTTTAAAAGAAACACCACTGGGAAAATTGATTGTTGGCCGTTAGAAACTGTTGACTAGAACGTGGAGGACATTTCTCAGGTTTGGCTCACATCCTCGTTGACATGTTGGAGACTAAAGGTCATTACTTGCTGTTGTGTTCTCCTCCAAAATGACCAACAGGATAATGAGTAGGCCTGTACCATAACTTGTGTTTTTCCACAAATCTTTTTTTTCTTCTTTTTTTTAAAGTACAGCTCTGCCCTGAATTTTACATTCACGCATCATGCACATTGTCATTTTAATTTAGGGGCTTTAACGATGCATTTGTCCCATTCTTTTCCAAGCTGGGTTGATTAAACAACATTCAGTGATTTTACTATTTAAAGCAAGACTTGAATGTATAAGTCTGGATTTGGTGTCAATTTTCTACTATTCACACAAAGTCCAAGTTATGCACATAGGCTCAAATATATACATACACCCTTAATGGTATTTGATGAGATGACCCACAGCAAACTAGACTTTTACCACAAGCTTTTAGTAACCATTCCACACCATTCCTTTGCCCCCTTCACTTGTAGATCAATAGGTCAATGGTCAATGTCCGGTTAGGGCGGGGGCTAGTGGCCTCACAGAACACAGTCCCCTTTGTTTGGGCGACAGAGTAAAAGCATAGATAAACATAGACAGATAAACACCAGAGCGGACACAGACTCAGTTTTTCCTCGCCGCACAGAGCCTAGGTCAAAGGTCAAGGTCAAATGTATTTCTATAGCAGATTTGCAGTGTCTCAAACTGCCCCAAAGGGCTGTACAAGGCAGAAATGCGAATGCAACATTCAATCAAAGAAGGTAAAATAGTAGAATTAGAATGTTAACCTATAAACGCAGTGATGGATCAAAACAAGATAAGTTAAGAAAACAAATAGATAATAATAAAAACGAATAAGATGCTTAAATCAACCTGCATTAAAAGTCAGATAAAATAGGTGCGTTGTAAGTAGTGCTGTGTTGAATAAGTCGATTATCTGATTCTAAATCCATTCATCTAAAAATTCTTAAAGATCGATTTAACCCTATTAAGTTGTTTGCCCTTTTTAAAGCCAAAGTAGGAAGGAAAAAAAGCCCAGACAGGTATTTTGAGGTTTAGCTTTTAAAGGGTTAATACAGTTTCCCCCGCGTCATTGAATTCAGGCTTGTGCGCTAGGTGTGAGGAAATGTAAACAACATGGTGTCGGACAGTATTGGTAACGTAAGCCAAGCTCCGACCAACTTCAGGAGCCACATGTTGCAACATCACAAAGATCTCATGTCCAATCCGTCCACCGGGCCACAACAGGTTGAACTCAAGCAAACACTACAACTACCAGCCAATTCTGCACGTTCTGTCAATATAACTGAGGCTATTGCTGGCTTCATTTGTAAGGATATGGAGACAGAATACAGCCTCTTCTTTTATTAGCCGCTTCAGACGGCTAATGAAAGTACCGAATCCGCACTACGTTACGGTGTCTCGCAAACGTCTTTCTGAAGAAGTCATCCAGAACACGTACCAGTCATAATCGTTTCTAACTTGATTGTTTAAATTTGAATCGATACCCAGCTCTAGTATTACGTAAGGATTTAAAGTGCCCCAAACTATGTGTGGTCCTTATATGTAGAGGTAGACTGTTGCACAAACTAGGACCATGCCACCAAAAAAACTCTGCCACTGCGGGTCTTTAAACGAGTCTTGGGAATTATTAAAAGAGACTGAGCACTGGACCTCATGGTTCTGGCACACAGAGCCTAGTCTTAAACACTGCGGTAAGGTTTGAGTAAAGAAAGAAACAAAAACCAAGCACAGGGTGCTGTCTCGACTCCTTTGTTGTTATCGGTTATTGCAGGCATGTCCAACTCCAGGCCTCCAAGGGCCTGTGTCCTGGAGGTTTTTGATGTGTCCTTGATCCAATACAGATGATTTAAATGGCTCAATTACCTCCTCAACATTTCTTGAAGTTCTCTAGAAGCCTAGTAATGAACCAATCATTTCATTCAGGTGTATTGACTCACGGTGAAATTCAAAAGGGTAGGGAAATGTGTATTATAATATATAGTATCAGTAAATGTCAATTATCCAATATCAAGATTGGTCGGGGTGTCTCGTGGCTTAGTGGTTAGTGTGGGCACAAAGGCCTCAACCCTCAAACCGGTTGTCCCGAGTTTGGCTCCCGTTATCGCGGACCTTTGCCACATGTCATCCCCCACATCTCTCCCTCTTTCTATGCTATCCACTTTCAAATAAAGGCCACAAAACCTGACTCCACCAAAGACAAAATACAGCAAAGAGAACGCATAATTTTATGAAGCATTTTAAGATGCAAAAAAAACAAAAAACGTTTTGAAGCGACAAACAGGTTTAACCTGCTGATCTCTGGTCATTATTACCCTGTTGATTAGTGCATCCCTAGAAATATTCACCAGAACAGGATAATAAAAAATTAAAAAAATCAGACCTTCCAAATCAGCTAATCTCATCAAAGACCCGTGATCTCGTAAAACAGAATGTAACTGTAGTTTAAAAATAAACGTATGACATAACTGTTTCTGTCAAAGGATCTAAAACACACATGTGTATATGTATATATATATATAGATCATTATATTGCGCTTCAAGGAACGTGTCACTAAGAAGGAGAACGCTGCCTTAGTAAATTTCCCCAGAGTGAGTGAAGAATCAACTCATTATTACTCTACAGTTACTATTCTTTTCTGGTGCAAGGATCCTCGTTCGTGTTCACATGTCGGATGTTTAGCGATACACAAAACTCCACCGGGGGGGTCACGGTGTTGGGGGTCGGGACGCTTTGAGCTGTTGTTGCTCAAGGCCTCCGAAGGGGAAGAATTTGGAAGTGTCTTGGAGTGTTCTAGGACTGATTGACGGTTCTCGGGATCGATTCAGATCTATGATGAGGGAGGACGGATCATCGGGTAGGTTCTCGTGTCTTCCCTGGCTTTACCTTTCTTCTGTCGAGCCCAGCAGGTGATCTTCAGCGCAACAGCTTTCAGTGACAACACACTAGCGTTTGAATTCTTCCTTCTCCAAAGGCCTTCGGTCTTCTGCTGCCTAATCAGACAAGTCAGTCAGCACTTCCCAACTTAGCGTGTGAGTCGGAGCCCACGGTTTTTTGTTTTTCTGCTGAGGCACTGTGATGTTTCCAATGTTCAGATGCGCTCGCTTAGATCTGGCGCTGTCAGGATGCTACCAGAACAGTGCGCTTAGGCTGCGAGTGACTGTCAGTGTTCTCCGCTGGAGGAGGGAATTCATTCAGAAACAGAAGGAAGTAAAAGGTTGAGAGGAGGGGAAGGAGGAATGAAGTTGTAAGGGTGAAACAAAATGTAACACGGCTTGCTTGGTGCTTCCACTAGATTTTGCTCACGTACGTGACCATGGGATAAAGAGGCCTGAACCGAGAACAGACAGGAAATTCGACCGTGTTCCAAGAAATTTCCTAAAGGTGCACCACATTCCGGTTTTCAACAGAATCGAGGCAATGTCCTTCTGCTTTCACACCTAAATAGTTAAAAGAAAAGCATCTCCTGCACGACAAACCTTTCAGTCACATCTGTAAAGATTTAGTGCTGGAGACGCGGGTGGGAGACTCTCATCCTTATCTCTGTTAGGGGGGGAGGGAGGGCGCGAGCCAGGCAAAGTTGAAGTGAAGCGCCAGGGGTTCAGGGAAAGGTGAAATAAAGGAAATGAAAACCGTCTGTGGGGAAGTTGGCCACGTGACCGCGCGGGAAAGAAACAGGCCCAGATTGTATGGTGCCTTCACAGAGAACAGGCTGCCTTCGATTCCTTTCCCCGTCCATGTTCTTTTGCTTTTTGTACTCTTTCTTTTGTGTGTGTGCGTCTGTGTGTGTGTGTGTGTGTATGTGTGTGTGTGTGTGTGTGTGTGTGTGTGTGTGTGTGTGTGGTCCTTCTCTCACACCAAGAGTTATCCCCAGAGGACACCTTACCTGATACACTCTTCCTCTCAGGAGATGATATCAAACAATACAGCGGGAACAAAGGACCTAAAGGGACGAACTTAGAAAGACACAGCAATGTGAACAAGTATCCCCCCCACCCCATGCAGATTTATTTCTAACCTGAGGAGATACAAAAAAAGTCTTTAAATGATAACTTCACTTATTAAGGTAAAAATACTATCAAAACCAAGCTGTCTCTATGTGAAAAGTAATTTCCGCCCTGACTTAGAGAGCAACTATTGCCATTCTGGCGTTTGCGATAATCGTCAGAGTCTTTCACATCACTGTGGAGGAATCTTGGCCCACTTGGGATATTTTTTATTCAACCACATTGGAGGGTTTTAGGTCATGACAAAGCATCTGATTCGGGTTAAATTCTGAACTTTGACTGATGAGGAGCCTTTTGAGAACTTTTCTCCTACTTCATGTTGTCAGACAGGTTCTATTTTAGTTTTCTTCTGGATCCTACAGGCAGAGGTGGGTAGAGTACACAAAAAATTGTACTCAAGTAAGAATAGCACTATTTCAGCATATTTTTACTTTGAAGGATACATATTATGCAAATGTCAATGTTTTCATCCTTTTGTGTTGCTATTGGGGCTCTGCTGCCTCAATAAACACTCCAAACATGAATAAAAACCATCCATCCCTATTTTTTGCAATTTTTTTCTGTCAGAACTCGTGTGCTTCTACAAGCAGTCTGAAACCCCACCCACCAATCCCATGCCATTCTCATGTGTGGCAAACCCGCAGCCTGGTAACAAGATGGGTGGGCGTGGTCTGCAACTGCTAATTTGCATAAACGTGACAGAGCCATCCAAACAGCTCTTTCTGAAAGGAACTGAAATTGTCAAGAATTGAGCTGGTGAGATCGCTTTATGTGAGAGTGATTTTGTGCAAAGAAGCTAATTAAAGTGTTTTGTACAGACTATATGCCTATTATAACTTCTTTACAAAGAGGCACAATACAGTGGGGCAAAAAAGTATTTGGCAGCCACCGATTGTGCAAGTTGTCCCACTTAAAAAGGTGAGAGAGGTCTGTAATTTTCATCAAAGGTACACTTCAACTTTGAGAGACAGAATGTTTAATAAACATCCAAGAAATTACATTGTATGATTTTAAAAAAAGAATGTATCTGTATAATGGTGCAGAAAATAAGTATTTAGCACTTACAAACAAGCAAGAATTCTGGCCCTCACAGACCTGTTACTTCTTCTCTAAGAAGCTATTCTATCCTTCACTCGTTAACTGTATTAATAGCACCTGTTTGAACTAATTATCTGTATAAAAGACACCTGTCCACACCTTCAAACAGTCAGACTCCAACCTCCACCATGGCCAAGACCAGAGAGCTGTCTAAGGACACCAGGGACAAGATGGTTCACCAGCACAAGACTGGGATGAGCCTATCTACAACAGCCGGAGCTTGGTGAGAAGAGATCAACTGTTGGAGCAATTATTTGAAAATGGAATAAATACAAGATAACTCATAATCTCCCTTGTGGGATACACATGATCTTGAAAACAGTGAGGAAACGGCCCAGAACTACACGGGGTCAATAATCTGAAGAGAGCTGGGACCACAGTAACAAAGGTTACTATTAGTAACACATGGATTAAAATCCTGCAGTCTCCGAGGTTGGGCCAGCACATGTCCAGGCCCGTTTAAAGTTCGCCAGAGACCATCTGATGATCCAGAGGAGGATTGGGAGAATGTCATGTGGTCAGATGAGACCAGAATAGAACTCTTTGGTATAAACGCCACTCACCATGTTTGGAGGGGGAGGAATATTGAGTTGCATCCCCAAAACACCATACCCACTGTGAAGCATGGGGGTGGAAACATTATGCTTTGGGACTGCTTTTCTGCAAAAGGGACAGGACGACTGATCCGTATTAAGGAAAGGATGGATAGGTTCAGGTATCGTGAGATTTTGGGCAAAAACCTCCTTGCATCAGTGAGATCATTGAAGATGAAACGTGGCTGGATCTTCCAGCATGACAATGATCCCAAACACATCGCCCAGGCAACAAAGGACTGGCTACGTAAAAAGCATTTCAAGGTTCTGGATTGGCCTAGCCAGTCTCCAGACCTCAATCCAATTGAAAATCTGTGGAGGGAGTTGAAAATAAAACTATCACAGCTCTAGAGACGATCTGCATGGAAGAATGGACCAAAATACCAGCTACAGTGTGTGCAAACCTGGTGAAGACCTACAGGAAATGTTTGACCTCTGTCATTGTTAACCAAGGTTACATTACAAAGGATGAAAATTAACTTTTGTTACTGGCTAAATACTTATTTTCTGCACCATTATGCAAATAAATTCTTTCAAAATCATACAATGTGATTTCCTGGATTTTTTTTTCACATTCAGTCTCTCACAGTTGAAGTGTACCTATGATGAAAATTACAGACCTCTCCTCTTTTCAAGTGGGACAACTTGTACAAATTGGTGGCTGACCGTAAATGTAAACTAGTTATCGATATTAACCGATTTAAGTTTTGCTGTTACCAATGCCAATTTGTAGAGGTCTTGGTCAGCCTATATGTGCTGCAGACAACTTTTATGGCAGATCTCTAAACGTTTTTTCGCCTTTTTTGCATTATTTTCAACAGTGGTGCACAACTTTTCTGAACCTAACCAGTTTTTGGACACTGAATTTAACCTGAGCCTTTAATCTTAATTGTGTGTACTGCAGAGTAAACAAAATTTAAAAATCAAACCTAAGTTGATCAAACAAATCAATAAACTGCCCAAGTACAAAACAGGTAAATAAAAAGAAATGCTGGATTAGATTTATGTTGAGCCAATCAGACAACAATTAGTAAACAGAAGAAATTAGAATTACTAAAGAGGTATGGAAGGTATAAGGGCTTGGTGTGGTGAGTTAAATTGAACTTGTCTCTCCAAAAGATATGGTCATTCGCAGTTTCTTTACAATTATCATATGGCAAGATTTGCCTTTTTTCTGTCTTTGATTCATGGAAATTATATAAAAAGTACTTTTTTGTATGTACCCAGTTTATCTTGGCCTGATATTAAGACAAGGTTGTTGATCTGAGGTATTTGAATGGTAGAAACCCCCCCAGCAAAACCAAAAGAAATCTCTAAGGATTCCCGTTGTCTTTGACAGCGCTGCTTGTAATCTCTGTGCTCAGGCCTTTAACCAATCGCTGCTTCACATTAAAACAACGGGAGGTCACAAGCACAACCGCGTAAACTGTTATTTGCCAATAAACGGCTGATGACGTTCACCCAAAACCCTCTCGCTATGACACACGTTCACGGTCATAAAAGGATAGCTGAGCTGATTTTACTCTACTGCCCACACACATTGTCAAAAAAAAAAAAAAGTGGAAGGCTCTCACACCCTGATATTTACATTCACAGCGCACAGGTTGCTGACATGTTTGAACCCGCACTCGCCGGCTTCTCTATAATACTGTTGGTATTTAGACAGTGTCATCAAAACCTCCCCGAAATAAACTTGTCAGAACATATTGCCCTCTCGCTCCTTTTGGCAACTATTTACCAGGGATGTGATGTATGACTCAGCAAGCTCCTCTTCTCTGCACACAACTTTTAAGTCGGGGGTTGTTATCTGTACTTAAACCATGCAAATGTGCTCTGATTTTTAGAACAAGGGCGGTGGTGATGGTGGCGGTGGGGTCATCAGTTACCTCATTGCCCACAAAGTTACGCCGCAATTACTGTAATGGCAACGTCACCGCGCCGCTTAAACCAGCAGCACCGGTGCTTTTAAGCTGTCGTTACCTTGTGTCATTACACTCCCACATGAATCCTGGGAATTTCTCAGCGGAGAGAAGGATCTCAAGGAGTGCGAGTGAATCCAGTGAAATGAGCCAATGCAGTACCTTGCGAAAGTATCCACACCCTCTACACCAGTGGAGGCTGAAACTTTTTTTTTTTTTGTCTTTGGGATCACAATTGTGCAGTTGAAAATATTTGTGGGCCCCAAAAAACAATTTTTATTAATCAAAAATGTGGAGATAAATTTTGTTGCATGATAAGCACAACCCTTAGGATATTTCTTTGGGGTTTTGGGGCCAGCCAATAATACTAACAATAGTTATAATTGTCAAGTAAAAGGAAACTAGAACAACAAATGAAAAGTGCGTCCTGTACATTTATACTCTGCCTGCCCCATCTTATTCTGATACCTCCCAAATAAAATTCAGCTGAACTAGTTGCAACTAGGAATACGGCATTGTGGAAGAGTGGCGAAGAGGAAGCCACTGAGGGCCCCTTAAAACATGATGGTGGCTGCTTCATCCTGTGGGGAATTTTGTTTTCTTTTTTTCCCAGCACACCCCTAAAGATTTCAAGCTAAAATGCCACCAGTAGGTGGTTCTACAAAGTATTGAGATAGATTTGCTGTCCCCACAACATGATTCTGCCACCGCCATGTTTCACTGTTGGTATGGTAATCATAGATTTGCGATATAAAAAATGTTTAACAGGCTACATTGATGTGCTGTCTTAGTTTTTTGCATATACATGCGTCTGCTTTAGCAGTCGTGTTCCCTCAGTTCACCTATTTCAGTCCATCTGCCCTCCTTTGCAGCCACCCGACCTTTGCGGAGGGCAGCCTGCAGGTTGAGAGCGTATTCCACAGGAACCGATAATGTGCCTCTTGACCATGTCTGGAGGCGCTTTAGTACCCCCCCCCACCCCCCCCCCCCCCGCTTCCTCTGCACATTCCTTGGTTCATTTGCACCTTTTGTTGTTTCTATCTCTGCTCCTCCACCCGATTCCAATCTGATTCCTAGTCGGCCCTCCCCTCCCCAGCCTTCCCTGCATCCTTTGCTCCACCTTATCGCCCGCTCTCCATCTATCCAAATTTTCTTCATTGGCATGACAGGGACCGGTGGTTGGCGACAGCCGCCGTCACGGCGGAACAATGCGCTGCGACGCTGATATTCATATGATAATCGCAGCCGCCTTGAAACTGCAGAGACATCCAGGCTTCTTCTTCTTCTGCTCTCTGTCCTCT
Source organism: Valencia hispanica (assembly GCA_963556495.2). NCBI lineage: Eukaryota > Metazoa > Chordata > Actinopteri > Cyprinodontiformes > Valenciidae > Valencia > Valencia hispanica. The sequence continues at coordinate 13,761,512 of OY747714.1, read as the reverse complement.
CTCTGCTCGTTTTTTTTTCTTTTTCTATCTGTGTAATTCCTGTGTTTATTTTTTCAAAAGACTGTAACATCTCTTCATATTGTTGTGGCACTTTCTGCTAACCTCTGTTCCAACATGCCTGTCTTTTTTTTTAAGACCCCACCACCACCACCACCACCCATCCTGCAACACCATGTTGACAATCAAATTAAGTCGTTTTCATTCCCATGGCCTCTGACAACGTTGCTCTGAAGCTGCCCTGTTTGCAACAGTGCTGTACATTTCTCTCCGTCTGCCTCTTCTCTTTCTCTGTGTCTGCCTCCTTTCTCTTTTTCTTTTTCTTGCTCTTCGCCATGTTGGCAGGGCCCAATCTACCAGCTGATATCAGCATTCCCTGGCACTCTGCCAACTGGCAACACTGCAAGAGAGAGAAGGGGAAAAAAAGGGGGGAGAGAGGGAGCGAATGAAAGAAAATTAGTGAATAATAGACGGCGGGAGGGTGCGAGAGGATGAGAGGGGGATGGGAGAAGTATGAATCAGGGAGAGAAAGAAAAGACAGACAAGAGGGGTGGGGGGGGGGAAGGAAGATGGGGAGAGAGAGAACAATAATGGTGGATTAAGAAAGGGGCTGTGTGTGAGTGTTCATGTGATTGATATGGGGTGATATCCCTGTGAGTCATAGCTGAGCTAAAATGTCAACTGGCTACATGAGAATCTCTTTGTCATCCAGCCTCGACGACAAGCACACACACACACACACACTCACAGGGAAACCCACACACACAGGCGTCCTACAAACACATATATGATCCTGCTGCCATGCGAACGCCAACATATCTGCCACACCTGTGAGCACAGATGTTTCATTGTCTCTCCCACATTGATTTATGACCTTTTGTTTTGTTTGCAGGCGCATTCGCCGCTGCTCAACCGCACTGAATGATGGGCAGGGGGAAAAAAATAACCCACAGCCTGAATGTGCATAAATCCAGTCAAACTGCTGTGCACTTCAAAAAATATTTGGGGTGTGTATGTGAGTAACTGAATGAGTGAGCTTGCCAAAAAAAGAGAGGAAAAAACGGCTCAATATGCTGTATATCACACTTTACGTTTTAGCTGACGGTGTTAACTGGGGTGACAGTCGCAGTGCAGTCAACACAATAGTAAAAACGCTTACATTTGTAAATTACCTAAACAAGTAGCCATGACTAAGCAAAGAACAGGTTAGGGTGCAAACCACACCCGAGCTTAGGGTTCAACAAATGTTTGTTGCGTCGCATTAGATGTCCCAAGTCCCAATTCAACCAGAAAAAGCGGCTACTGCATGTGGTGTGCAGGAAGGGTGTGTGGGGAAGTCAAAACATTGCGCCGCCCATCCTGTTTGGGACAGTCCATGTCCTGCGGTGGTTGCCTTTAACTTCTAAACACACACAAACACATACCGGTGCACAGTCACACTCCGGCTAATCATCCCATATGTGCTGACAGGATGCAGGAGAGTCCCGCGAACACATGTAGGAGGAAGAACAGGTGCACACCTGTTACACGTTGGAAGCGCGCGCACACACGCTTTGCGGTGCGCGCCCACGCAGGCTTGGGGAGTAAATGAAGATCAAGCGACGGGGGCTGCTTTTATGTGTATACATTGAGACACGTTTAAACCGCCGTTCGTTTTGTCGTCGGGTAAAATGGTGATGGAACGCATTCAAAGTGTCTTCGATGCAAATTGCTTTTAATCCTCTAAAGGAAAGAAGAAGAAAAAAAAAAAACAGCCACCTCGGGTTTGATGCTTGGTATTTCAAATCATTGCCTCTAACACTTGTACCCATTTACCCATAGACTGGAAACTAAAAGATGAGATTGTGTGAACTTTTTTAACTGAAGGGAAACTCAGGTTCAGAATTGTTTTTGAAGCTTTTCATCGAGATATTTGTGTTAAATCTTCCTGTCCTCTGATTAGGTTTATTTGCTGATGTTGTCCCCAGGAAATTATAGTAGGAGGCTGCCTCAGAAGTGTATCCCCCCTTAGCCGAGACACTAAAGAATGGCATAACACCACACACACTGCTGGTAAATTTCTACCTCTCCTAAACAGTATAGCCAGTTTTCAAAAATGTGAAATCCACAGATATTTTACTCAATCATTTTTGCTTGTTTTTGTTTTTCCTTTGATAGAGGATGGATTCTCCACCAGAGTGTGTGTTGTCTCTTGCTTGTGAGCAGCCCCAGTCTCCCCAAACGCTGCCATCTCTTGACCACAGCCCCCAAGCCTCCTCTCCTCTACCCGACAGCCCGGTTGTCCTGCCGATCCCCAGCCCTGAACCCTCCCCTCAGAGCCCCGACACCACGCCTTATTTCCCCCTCTCTCCCTTCCCCCTCCAGGAGGTCAACAACAATGACTGCCTCGATCTCAACGGAGAAGGTTGCGAAGAAGAGCTCGACGGCATTCCTCCGTCTCCAACCCCGGCTGTAGCTTTGTTTCCAGGAGGAAGCACTCAGGATGTAGGATGGGGACATGGTTTGGATTCCTCCCCACCAGACACGCCGTCAGCTCCGTTCCTTGGGTATGGTGCCCTTGAGTTTGCCCTTTCTTCGGGACAGGGTGGAAACTGCAGCGATGAGCTGGATCTCCAACTGTTCCAGAAGGAAACTGTCACCAGGGCCACACCTGGAGCTGGAGGGGCCTCGCCTGGGCCTGCACTCAAGTTTCCCTGTCATGTGTGTGGGAAGAGGTTTCGTTTCCAGAGCATACTGTCGCTTCATGCACGAGCACATAGTTTGGACAGAGACCGAAAAGCTTCATCGCTATACCTCTCGAGACCACCCTCATCTTCCCTGAAGCAGCACCTCAAAATCCATCAGAACCACAAAGATTTGCTCTCCAATCACAGAAGTTGCTCAAATCAGCGTTTACTGCCAAAAACTCTCATCCAGCACCTCACGGAGGAGGAGGATGTCAATGGGGAGGACAAAGGTTTAGATGACGACCAGAAGACGGACCAGAACCCAAATTTTCTACTCGATGACAGCACACCCTTGACCCCTCCGCTCACAGAAGACCCCGTCTCTGTAACATCCCCTTATTCCTCCACTGGCGAGGGCTCAACCGTTGCCGCGGCGCCTACATTCCGCTGCCATGCCTGCAAGGGAAAATTTCGCACAGCTTCGGAGCTGGCGCGTCACGTCCGCATCCTCCACAACCCGTACAAATGCACCCTTTGTCCTTTCTCCGCCAGCCAAGAAGAGAGCCTGGCGTCGCACCTACAGGAGTGTCACCCCTCCCCGGAGGTGTCGGCTTTGACGACAGCCTATTGCAGGACCATCATTGACACACCAGTGCCCACTCCGACTCATACTCCCGCCCCGACCCCTAGTAACCCTCAGATTACGTCGACCGCTGGAGTCTCTGCGTCCTCCTCGGTGCCTGCGTTTCGCTGTGATACCTGTGGCCAGAGATTTACCCAGTCCTGGTTCCTGAAGGGACACATGCGAAAGCACAAGGACTCCTTAGACCATAAGTGCCAGGTATGTGGCCGTGGCTTTAAGGAGCCTTGGTTCCTCAAGAACCACATGAAAGTTCATCTTAACAAGCTCGGCCTCAAAGCTGGATTGGGGAGCCACGGTATTCTCGGGAGTGCTGAGCAGCAGTCCAAGGGCTCTGCTAGTACTTACACCCTCAACTCTCTGTACTCAAGCCTGCTTATGGCCCACCGAGGAGGCGGAGCCAGAGGCGGACAAGGAAGGTCTGACAGAGAAACCGGGGGTAGGATTGATATGAGCCTAAGCAAGACCGCCATCCTGGGATACCTCGGCTTGCCCAGTGATGGCAGTGGGGCCAGTTGCATGGAAAGACTTCAAGCAGCAGCTCAGGTGGCAGAGATGGGAAACAGTGGTGGAGGCATTAGTGGAGGGGGCGACCCTAGCAGAGGAGGGGGAGCATCCAGAGGAGGCGGCATGAGTGACACCACATCAGCTATTTCAGAAGGAGGGGACCAGGCAACTTGGTGGCAACTGGTTGCTCGCAGCCTGGCCGTGGCTCAGCAACAGCAGCAGCAGCAGCAGAGGCCACAACAGCGAGGGGAGCGAGCTCCAGGTCGAAGTTCAGTGATCACAGAAGCAGACCAAATCAGGGCCTACCGATCGGGCCCAGATCCCAGAGGAGAGGCAGGAGGAGCTGGAGGGCCTTGGGAATGCCCGGACTGTGGGAAGTTGTTCCGCAGCCTGCAGCAGGTGGTGGTGCACGCCCGCGTCCACGCTCAGAGGCCGCAGAACCATGGCAACGGTGAAGAAGAAGGGACTGGTGCTCGAAGAGGAGTGGGGCTAGGAAGAAGCGGTGAAGTGAGACCAGAATCCCATCTTCACAGTGGTGGATCCCAGCACATGGGAGACGGAAGACAGGAATCCAAACCGAACAGCGGTGGATCTCAGCAAGCAGGAGCAGTCACAGGGTTTCACTCTGTCATTTCCAACTTCAAAGGTATCACATCTGCTTTCTTGTTTTTTTATATTCTTTGTTGCTTGCTTGGTTACATCTAATGTTACTTCTTGTGTACATTTTTCTCCTATTGTTTAACTGTCGTTTTACTTTTCTTAGGCAGCAACTGTGATGTTTACATTTCCCTCACCTTTTTCTCCACTTGCAGGAGAGAACGGCTTCGCAGCAGTCTCCTCCATGCCCTCAGTTCCCACCAGGGAGCGAGTGCGTGGCAGAGGGATAAAAGACTGCCCCTACTGTGGCAAAGCCTTCCGTTCTTCCCACCATCTCAAAGTGCACCTGAGGGTTCACACAGGTGAGACGCTGCTGTGGGTTTAATAAGGCACATTTCTCTTCTTTTTTTCTTTACCTCTAGAAATCCCTAGTAAGCCTTTCCTGAGAGTTGTCTCGTTTTCAGAACCACCTCTTTATTTTTCCACACATCGACCCCAGAGAGCTGACCAGTGCTAATCATAGATCTCTACTGCAGGCAAGTGAGATTCTCCTCTGGAGTGGCTTCCTGCGCAGGAGTAGAGCTCGGGCACACATTAACAGTAGCTGTTGAAGAGAAAATGAAGCCATGCTGGGGATTTAAAAACCGAAAAGGAGCTCGGTTCTCTTAAAAGCTCGCCTCCACTGCAAGCTTCAAACAAACCGATTTTCTGACCGGTAATTGAACCAATGATTTATAACTTAAAACTATTTAATCTAACGCCAAAAAATAAACCCTGTTTATATCAGAGTTGGGTTTGAATAGATTGGAGGTTATTCAAACCCCTTAAACTTTTACACATTTTTTATTGTAACAACAAATTACTTTTGGGTATTTTGTTGGAACTTAATGTCACAGACCAACACAAGCTGTGATATATGGTTAAGATGCAACAACCAACTTTGCACATTTAGGTTTTGCCCTACTTGTGAATATAAACTCTCACCAAGTCTTACCACAAATTGTCAGTTGGGGTTTGAACTTTGACTGGGCCATTTTAACATACTTACAGGTTTGAGTTACTGTTACTGTTAATTTTAGAGCTCGACCGATAAGGTTTTTTTATTGTGGATGCCAATATGTAGATGTCATGGTGAACCGATCTCCGATTGTGCTTTATGGGCGACATCTAAACGTTTTTTCACCTTATTTGCTGCTAAAATGTCCCACTAATAACAACAACGGACACACAACATTCCTTAACCTAATTAGTTTTTAAACACTGCAGTGCACAAAATTAAGATTCAGGAGTTGGTTAAATACAGAGTACATAAAATTTTAAAAATTAACCAAAGTTAATTAAACGAATCAATAAACTGACCAAGTATTACATGTACAAAATAGGTCAATAAAAAGAAATGCTGGATTTGACTTTTGCTGAGCCATCAGACAGTAAATTCTGAACGGTTATTGTTCGTATTTTTATGGTGCATCCATCTTCAATTCCGACTATAATAAATATTCCAGAAACATTTGAACAATTACCCTATGTATTTGATTAATAGTGTACCAAAACTATTTACTAGTGCGTTTTTAGGGTTTTCATTTGTTACCAGACAAATTTCTTACAAACTACAAACCAAATTACCATAATCAGATCACAGAAAAATATTATATTTTTTTTTATGTTGCACATGCAAGGACAGTTTTATATCCTTAGTGATTTCTAATATTCTTGACTGTTAATGTTAGACAGACACAATGTGGAAACTAACTGTGAGATGTAAAATACAGTCTTTCGTCAGAAAACATAATGTGATCAGGCCGTTTTTATTAGCTTAACACAGTGAATGGAAGCGGATATGCCTGACTTTATATCAGCTCTACTGAAGAAGTATATCGGCCGATCCCGATAAAAATCAGCCCGATATGTTGATCTATCCTTATGAGATTGCAGCTCTGGCTGTATGATTTAGTACGATGTGCTGCTGGAAGGATTGCCCCGTATTTCATTCAAACCTCCACCAACTTCCCACCCTGCTGTAGAAAAGAATCCCCACAGCATGATGAGGCCACCACTATGTGTTATTGAGGGGATGGTATGTTCAGACGTCTGTGCTGTATTTGCTTTCCACCGGAGATAGCTGTTTTGCATGTAGGCCAAAAATAGTGGATGGATACTGTTGAATTGTATCAGAGTGAAGAGAGCTGAACAAACCACTCAACATTTTTCAGATCTTTCATGTAAGAGAAAAAATCACAAAGAATGTGCATAATTTTAATTGTCCAATACTTAATTAAACTATATAGAATTTCGTTATTGAAACAGAAGAGAATGTGACAAAAAAAACCTGTGGTTCTCCTTTAACTTCGCAATTTTGTGTTTTTTGACACGGATACGAATAAAATACATTGAAACTTGCGGTTTCCCCATGCCAAAACCGTTGCGATGCAATTTAGGTTTCAGTCCCAGTTTAGAATTAACATGTCTACTACACTAATATCACAGGAATGCAGGTTAATAGACATTTTTTTATATGTTGCCGCTAGTGGCCTTTATTGAGTGTAATTAGTAAAAAGGCAGAGAGAAAAATACATGCAGTAAGAATAGAATAGAATTATCCTCTTGTTGTCCCAGGGAAATTCAGGAAATAGGTTGGGGATCGAACCCCAGGTGGCTGCATTGAGGCCTCCGTTAATGGGGTTGCCAAATCTACTGCTACGCCACACGCCACCCCTTAATAGACTTGTTTTTGGTTCAGAAATCATGACATTAAAAAGGAAGATGTTTGTTATCATCCATATTCATGCACACCATGACCATTTCTTAATATTATTTTCCCTTCACCTGATATATCTCATTAAGATTAAAGAATGTCTTGTTCATTTGTGAGATCTCCACCAATCCCCATCAACTGTAGCATAACCAAGTCCAAAGTGCACCCTGTCAGTTCTTCATAGTTTTCTCACCGTCATTACTCACATCAAAGTTCAGTTGTGAGCTAACATTTCATATATATTCAGCTTTTTTATGTTGTGGATAAGATCCTTTAATAGTTTTCATATGTAGTAGGTTTCCTGCAGTTAACAAACAACATCATCCTCTGGTATACCCAGCTGTGGTGTTTTAACAGTAATGGAACACCGCCATCTGCCTTCTAACTGTGCAACTGCAGCTCCCACTGCACACTAATAAAATGTAGCCTAATGGCTGTTAAATGCTATTGCTTGTCAGATCATCGCACTTATTATTTACTCCAGCCAAATTAGCCATACCATTCTGGTCTTTGGGCACCCACCGAGTTAGGTCTTGTTCCTGAGTTAGCTTCTTAGCTAAAACTATTAGAATTTTTTCCACATTTCATTACATTACAACCACAAACTACAGTGTATTTTTATTCAAATGACACAGCCAGGTTGTGTTTGTATTAATTTTTCTTGATTAAAGTGTACCAAATACGTACTGAATCGTGATTTTTAAAAACTCCTTTATTCCTATATGATAAATGGCCTGTCCTTGTATAACGCTTTATCTAGTCCAGAGGACCCCAAAGTGCTTCACACTACATTCAGTCATTCACCCACTGGTAGCCACAGCTGCCCTGGGGCACACTGACAGAAACCAGGCTGCCGAACACAGGCGCCACCGGGCCCTCTGACCACCACCAGTAGGCAGAAGAATGAAGGTCTTGCCCAAGGACACATCGACCAAGATGGACAGAGCGGGAGGAGCTCATCCTGTAACCCTCCAGTTATAGGATGAGCTCCAACCTCCTGAGCCACAATCACCCCTTATCTTACATCACTTACCTTTTACTTTTTTAACTATGCATATTTTTTTGTCTCCTTCTATGTTAGGTTTATTCATTTAGTGACTGAGAGCTGGGATCAGTGTTGCACATGTCCAGTAAGCAGTCGGATTTTACTTATCCTTTTTTCCTGCAGGTGAGAGACCCTACAAATGCCCCCACTGTGACTATGCGGGGACTCAGTCTGGGTCATTGAAGTACCACCTCCAGCGGCACCACAGGGAGCAACGCAATGCCTTATCAGCTTCCTCCAATTCCTCCTCCGGACCCACTTCCAGCATCCATCCATCTGCAACTCCTGGGATGGTCAAGCAGCGTCGATCTCAACTCAACCACGGCCCGATCGGCCGAGGCACGTCTGATACAAGCACGGCACGCTCCGGCCAGCAGTCCTCCTGGCTCCTGGGCCTTCCGGACCAACGGGAACATCGGAAGGCTCTGGCAGCTCTAAGGGATGTCGACTTGGAGAGCCAGTACAGGTATCTGTCTGGGGTGATGGGGGCCCTGTATCAAGGAGGAATGGAAGGAGGTTGGATCAGGGGATCCCCCCCACCAAAGACTACAAAAGTGTCCCGCCGTAAGCCTCTCACTACGAGTCGAATGGTTCAGCCGCAAAGTGACAAGAACGACCCTGTGCCACCAACTCACCAGGTTGGGTTTGAACCTTTGGATCTTTCCCGTCGCACCTCGCCCAGCCATGGAGGGATAGAGGAGAATGAAAGCATCAGTGCCGGGGAAGGAGGAGTTGTGTTTGGTGTTGATGGTGGAAGGGATAGCTCAGCAGGGGTCAAACTGAGCCAGTGTTTGTTCTGTCCTTTCCACACATCATCGGCCGAGCTGATGGCCATGCATATCCAGGTAAACCACACAAGTAAGTCCAGGCGCAAGAGGGTCTCCTCGGCTCTGCTGGATGATGACAGAGCCCAAAGGGCCACCAAGCCGCGGATGGGGAACTCCAACCTTGATCCCCTGACAGTATGGAGGCATGTGAGTGAGGGTGAACCCCCGGTACCTGCGGGGCACTGGTCTTCAGCTCAGCGCCAGATCCCCAACGGTCACCCTGAGGATACAGCGGATCATCTGGATGATGCATCCTATCATCAAGACTCTCTGGCCTCAACGCCCAAGAATGTAAGAGACGGCCCAGCTGCGAAGGAGCAGACGGAGGAGGAGAAAGAGGAGCTCGATAATGAATTCGAGGACAACATGGAGAGCAGCAGCGTGGAGGACTTGCAAGATCGGGATCTGAGGATGTCCCTCGACCTTTCACCAGCTCTGAGCTCCAACCACAGGGCAGCGGAGGATGACAAGGCGCTAACACGTTAAAAGAGAGAGAGAAAGAGAGAGATGGAGTTTTTTCAGCTGTATATGTGATAGGACTGAAGACGGGGAAATGTTGCAAAAAGGCATCCCTTCATAGTTTAATTTATGAGAACACATAAAGAGTCTTGAAGATTATTGTTTTCTGCAAAATGGAGGGGAAAAAGTGCTGCTTTATTGTTCCCTCTAGTATGATCTGTCTACTTTCTTTGTGACTGTTTAATCCTCTACAACATACACTAATATTCCTGTGATCTCAAAGGAGCATGGAGACAACTTTTCAGGATTTTTGTAGGCCACTTTTTGTACCCCCCCCCCACCCCCCCTCCCAAGAATAACCACAAGGTTGATGCTTTTTGTGAAGATATTCTACTCAACAAACATCTGCTAAAGTTCTAGCATCATTCCAGAATCACAAACTTTAAGACACATTGCTATATAAGCAGTGTATCCCTGACTACTACACTAAGAGAGCAGAACAGGTAGGTCTACTGACTGACCACTGAACAGTTTGACCCCGTCAGCCTCATCTTCGTCCCCAACCCGCAGAAACTTTTACGCTGTCTGGCATTAATTTAAGGCATGAGGTGACTGTTTCCTCGACTGTGTATCACTGCCTCTTTTTTTTTTCATCTGAGTGTTTATCGATTACTGTCCTAAAAAACTTATCCGAAAGAAAACTTTTGTTTTTTGTTGTCGTAATCAGTTAGTGCCTGTTCATGTATGTTGTCAAAAGAGTCTCCGGCGTTGCCCCGAGTCTCGCATAGGTCGCTAATTTTATCGGAATATACAGTTTAAAATGATTTAAATACAATATATTTGTTTAAAAGTGGTTCTAGGGTGTTGTGAATAGTTGTAAAAGAAATGCTACGTCATAGCGCAAAGTTCTCGACACGGACTGTAGCTGGTTTGTGGTTCTTTTAAAGAAGATTTTTTTTTTCTTTTAAGTAGGCGATGACAAAATGTTTAAAGACTACGAGCTAGAAATTGGTCACAGTTTAGAATTTTGTGTTTTATGACGCTAGCTGGGTTGTGGTCCGTTGTAGTGCACAAATAATAAATCAAGGGTTTGTTTTAGGGGGTGAGATTGAGCCCTCTTTCACAATCAGCTGGCACTTTGTTTTAAAAAGAACCGTGTCAACAAAAAAAGATAGAGGGTAGTAAATGAGAAATAAACAAGAGTCGCGGCCAGACAAGACTAAGTCCAAGAAATAAGCTGTACTTTTTGGGTTATGGTGACTTTTAGACAACTAGAGTCCTTGTCTTTCTTTTCTGTAAAAAAAGAAGAAAAAAAAACCGAAAAGACAACAGTAGGAATAATTATTAAAACACTAACACATGCTTAGACATCCCAGTAGTATATGTGTAGCTTTTGTAAAGACAAGAAAAGAAAAAAAACCCACAGACTTTTGTTTATTTTCATTTCAAGAGGCTTACAGAAAAAGGTTATCAATATAGGTAATATTGATTATAATGTTCGTAAGCTAAGACTAGTTGGAATGTCTATACAGAGCACTGTGCAAGGTTTGAGTTCCCAAAGTAGTTGTTTTTATGTTGACTCTATTGATAGACCAAACTTTTTTCTTTCTTTTTTTCCAATGGCAGTTTTTGTTGTCATTTTAAATGTGTAAGTGTGTGTTTCGAGTAGATTTACCCCATCGATTAGCAAACATTTGGACAATTTAATTAAAGCTCAAAAGTATGAATAACTTATTCTATGAAGTATGAAATCCCGAATACTTCATAGATTTGAAGGTATTTGAAGGTATAGCTAATGAAAGTAGATGGTGGTGGTTAATGCCGACTACTTATTTTGATATTTGATTGGGTATAGGGCTTGTGGAGTGATATCAGAACTAATGTTTATGGCAGTATCAGTCTGCATTAGCACATAAAAAAGTATGTAAAAAGCGGATATTTCTGGTGAATTTTCTAAAAACATTCAACATTTAGAAGGCATTGTGAGATACTGTATATCCGATTCCACGCATACATCTACAAGGTCTGATAATCTCCTGTCTTACTCATGCCGAATGGTTTTGTGTGTAAAACATCAACATTTCAAACAATTGGTCCGGGTTAATTGTTACATGCATACATTTAAAACAAAAGAAGCTAAGTAAATCCTACACTGGTCATTGTAGCTACACTTTGAAAAACCGATAAGACATTAGAAACGCAGGAAGTTAGGACGCTAATGCTTGTTGCTGTCTTCATGGAATCTTCGATGTGACGGTTTTAACTTTTGACACTTTTTTAACAATTCGGACAAATAATTACATTTTTCCATTAAAACAAAAGCCAAGTAAATGAGAAGCCTCATGTTAGCTGCATTTTTAAAAACTGAAGCAACATGTAACATACAAGAAGTCCGGATCCTAACGCTAGCTCATTTTCTCTTCGTGGAATCTTTAATGTGACCATTTCTTTTGTTTGACACTTTTGAACATTTCAAACAACTTGTCCTGGTTAATTGTGATAGCTATACATTTAAAAGAAAAGAAGCTAAGTAAACCATACGTGGGTCATTTTAGCTGCACTAAGTCAGGAAGCTAACGCTAGTTGCTGTCTATAAATGGGGTCTTCGAAGTGACTGTTTTAATCTTTGAGACTTTTTAACAATTCAGACAAATTATTACATGTTTACATTAGAACAGAAGAAGCCAAGTAAATGATCAACTTTTCATTTTAGCTGCACCTGTGAACACTGATGCAACTTTAAAAATACAAGAAGTCAGGATGCTATCACTAGTTTGTTTCTATTCGTGGAATCTTTGGTGTGACAAATTTAATGTTTGACACTTTTTAACATCTGAGAAAAACTGTTACAGTTTTACAATAAAAACCAAAGAAGCCAAATAATGATTAACTTTTTCTTTTAGCTACACTTTTTAACACATGCAACATTAAATCTGTATATGTCTCGGGGTAATTTAGTTTCTTCCCCAATTCATACCTCCATTTTTACCCACAGACTTAACTATTCGCGTTTGTGATTTATCAAGGTGTTTTAACTTTTTGATAAATTATGGACATAAAAAAGTCTGTAACTAAAATAATATTTAGTGCTATTTTTTCTGTGGATTTTATATTAAAACTAATCATCAATTGTGGTTCCTATTCCTACCCTTAAACTTACCCTTAAATTAACATCACATAACCACATTTATTTACAACTAACACTGAGAATAATACAGACAATCTTTTTAAAATGACCAGTTGTCATTTCTGGTTCTAAATATACCCAATGCGGATACAAAAATAACATAGTCGGTACGATGTCTTTACCTAATTTCACACTATGCAAATCTGTAGCTGAGCTTGGATTCTGGATACTTAAAACTGAAACTGACCTACTTTCTAAATAATTTATCTAATAAGTATCAAAGAACTTTGAGACACTCATAAACCATTCAGATTTATTTCACATAGGTTCAACTTATGCATAAATATGAAAAAAGGGTCATGTCATGGCAGTGTAACATAGCCACTCCTGAAACAGCCGAGCACTGTGAATTCCACACTAGTGATCCCAAAACACATGCACTATTCAGAACACAACAGAAATCCTCTAAAGATGTCACAGCAGTAGATATTCCACATAATCCCCCTATTTTTTAACAAGCGCTTTTCTATACACCAGCAGTTGGGAAATATGGAATATATATATATATATATGACATTGTCCTCTATATGTTAAGTGTCTTTAGAAATTAGAATGTCCTCCAGCAATATCCGGTAGCTCCATACTAACTTATGTGTACTAAATGGTTGCGCTTAGGTTAACATTCGTCCTGACATGCTACAGGAGCCCTTCCAGAATTACTGCTACCACACTTTAATGTGCATTAATGTGTTTGGAGTCTGTTTTTTAGAGCACCTTATGAGTTTTGTAGTCAAAACAAGTCCCTTAGTGGTGTCTCCTTTACAACTACTATCAATGCCACCGTGCCTTCTGTTTCAAGCACTTCCTGGTGTATTTTGTAAAAACTCACCAAAAGCACTTAGCCTATATCACACTTTCATTGCTTCTCTTCTTGTTTTCTCTTCGTTCCTTTTATCTCCCCCTCCTTGCCCTCCATCACACTGGCTTATTTCCTTATTCTCCCCCCCCCCATGTCTGCTTCCTGACTGACTGTTTTCTCCGGTGAAGAGCTGTTTTCGTGCTAGCCTCTCCTGCTCATCAGGCCCCACTGGGCCTTAAACAAGGCCACTAGGCCTCATTTTTACCCAGACTGTTAAAAGAATATGGACTACCTAAGCCCTAGGCAATTAAAAATGACTGTAGCTGTAGGGTGAGGCTACTTGTAGTCATAATACTAATCCTTGGTAAACCAAAGCCCAAGTCTTTAATTCTTGAACGATGTTTTTAACATCGTGAGGTGCCAAAACATGTCCTATGTGACACTAAAGAGAAAAAACCTTGAGAAAGGAGAATCATTTACACATCTTTCTCCCGTTCATTTTTTTTCTTTCCATCCCCTGCTTGCTCTTCCTCCATCTCCTTCTCTCATCCATAAACCATCAGTCTCTATAGCACCACTTGAAGGTGACGTGTACTATCTGGTATTGAGGCCTTTATTAGAGTTTTTTTTTTTTTCCTGTTCGTGTGGTGTTTGTTCAATGCCGTTGAGATGGAAAAATGCTCTTATGATAAGTATTATTGTTTTTGGCATTATGGTTAAAAAAAAAGAGAAATGTGATGTTGAATGTTGTACAGATAGCTCTAGAGATGTTGTGTTTTTGTTTGTTGTTTTTTTTTGGTTTTTTTAAGAGAGCACAAACTTGAGCGATGGCCCCTTCAGCTCCTCCCACCGGCAGATGGGAATAAAATCGCCGGCCAATCATTGTACTGTAGACAATGGTCCCATCACCAATGACATATTGATGGAGGCAAAGTGACGCTGCTTAAGTTTATTGGTCTGAGAGAACAATAAAAAAAAAATCTGGTAAACTACATCTTTATGCGTTTTCAAAAAAGGCAACAAAAAAAAGCAGATCTTTTTTGCGTACCAAGAGTTAAAATAATAGAAAAACACATTCCTATCTATTATAAGGTTATTCCAGGTTTGTTTGTGTTTAGTTAAGCACATCTTTAAGATCATAAATGCATTTTTTCAATTTTTTAAGAATATTTCATGCAAATAAAAAAAAAGGAAAGCACTTGCTATTTACTTCAAAAGAAAATTGAAAAACATCCAATTTAAATGACTGGTTCATGTGGAGAAAATTCTTCTAAGGGAGTCATTCATTTCTAACACTTTTCAACACTTCAAAGCTCATCTTGTTATAAGACTGTTTTTGTGTTTTTATTTTTACGCCAGGGATTACCTTGAAGTGACAAATCGCTCATGAGGTGAAGGGGTCATGCTTGAGTTTGAGCTCTTGTGTAGTTGACTGCCATTGCAGTGAGGGAAAACTGACCTAACATAGTAGTGACTAATATAACTTTGTGGACAAATGAAAAAAAATAGGAAACACATTAGAAATAAAATCATGGAGAAAAAAAAAACACTGACAAAACATATGTCTTTTTTTATTCATACCCCCCTACATTTTCTTTAGATTTTCACTTTAAATACATTTGACACATGAATTACTGGGGGGGGAAAAGGTAGACAAGCTTTTGAGCTGGAACATACATATTAGTGTGTTTAATTCGCATTTCATGTGACAGATCAGTCCCTTTCCAACAAAAAATAAATACAAATCGGAATACCTTATATGGTTAAAATATCGCATGCTGATTTTTATTGTTGAGCAAAATTGACTAAAGGATTTCTTTGCAAATTCAATTGGACATTTGGCCTGCGACTGCTTTGGATTTGACGATTGTGGCCCGTGAGACAAAGGTTTGGACAGCACTGGTGAAGAGGAAGGAAAACAATGCATGATTTTCAACACATTTGTTTTGTGTTGAAAATCCCAAATCAGTCGGACCACCTTTTGTTGCAAGAACTGCTGCAGGCAGTTCTTGCACCTTACCATGAATCCTCAGCTTGGCGTAAGCTTTACCTAAGAGCAGGAGATGTTTATGGGTTAAAGCCCGACATGGTCTTCTAGATGTTGGATGCGAACACCAAAGTCAACCCGTGAATATACTTTGATCTAAATCCTTCTATTGCAGCTCTAACTGCAGGTTTATACTTGTTGTCCCAGTGGAACCCGGGAATGATGTGTTCAGAGTGAGAGATATCAGTAGGATATTCAATTGTGGCTGTTAATGCTGAAAATTGTGACAGCCACACTAGTTAGGTTTAACCTACATTGCATATGTCCCCATTCTCCCCAGGGAGCAGCTGGTCGAATATATCTTTAAGCAATTTTATTTGTGCAGCACATTTGGGCAACAGGGCAATTGAAAATGCTTTACATGATTGAAAAGAAAAGAAAACAGGCCAAACAACAGCAAAAAAATCTTAAGATGCTGAGCATGGATACATATTGTGTCAAAACAGTTCTTTGCCATCGCGGTACTGCATTCTCAGACATTGCAATGACGAGATGATATCCCGTGCACCTCTACTACAGGACGATGTACAGGGTCTAGTTTTTCATTGATCCGTGTTATGCCAGAAAGTTTCAGTTGCATCTGAATCGATCATATTGTTCCATTTTTGCTGCGTCCTTTACACAGCTCTTAGGATGGAGGAGTCCTTGAATTGTGGTTTCCTTCAACAATTGAACAATCTCCTCCAAAGGTACCGTGGGTCTCTTTGGCTGCGCCTCCGAGTCATGCTTTGCTTCCACAGCCATGTCTCGGTGGGTAAACAGTTGTGCCGTACCTCTCTGCCATCTCAGATGATGGATGGAACAGAGTTCTGTGGGATCAGTTCAAAGCTTGGGACACGGGTTTATAACCTAACCCTGCTTTAAACTTCTCCACAGCGTTCTCTCCTGCTCGGTCAGCTGCGTTCCTTAGTCTTCTGAGGTCTTCACTGTGCAGGTTTCAACGTGACAAAATGTAAAAAAACAAAACACTTGAATACTGTTTAGGGAGTATGCATTAATATGAGGCGCAGAGGTATTGCTGGTGGGGCGTGACGTCAATGGGATTTAAATAGTTCTTCCCCCCTAGATTCTGTCGTTGTGAATGTTTCACTGCACTGTAAATTAAATCAACCAGCTCCCCCCTATCACAAAATTAAACACACTCAAATAAATTAGCAATTGTGATCATCATTATAAACAGAACCGGGACCTGGAACATCGGGCTGGGAGTTTGAATATATCGCAGCAGAACAAAACGAGCTGAAGTAGCCGCATTATCAGAGATTCCATCTACAAAATGGAGAAATATCTAAAAAGATCAGGGAACGTTTCAGAGTCAGAGAAGTCACACGGTCAACCACGGAGGAAATACAGGAATGAGTATCTCGCTCTTTATTTATTTTATATTTTTTGTATTTTGTACTTTTGAAAGCTTTGTAAATTTGATAAAAATACAACTTTTATTTTCTCCAACTGTGAGCTGAAGTTCTACATGTAGCAACTACTGACAGCATATGTTTCTGAGCCGGTTTTATACCAGTGCGCAACCCCTTTTTCCAACGAATTTATACCCTTAAAAACTTGTAGACTAACTCGGCTATTTAAATAAATAAAACACTTTAAAAATCAGGCGTGGTCACCTTTCTGTTGGGGCGATAAAAGCATGGGGGGCTTGTGTATGCGCCTTTGTCCAAAGTGGGGAATAATAAAAAAAAGTTTGAGAAACACTGCACTAGGAAGACGTGTAATTCCAATCTGTAGCATCAAGTCTTTATTTCTTCAATTTGGTAGAGGAGAGAGCCCTCATGTGAACATAGGCTAGATTGCAGCCACATGTCTGTGGCAATATTTCTGCACAATACTTGTACAAAGTCCATGAAACGTAGTGGGAAGCGTAAGTAAATAGGTTGCATGTAATAATGGACTTGTGAGGACTAATGCATGCTGCAGTCGTTCCTTTTTTTCACTGTGACTATAGGTGGAGCCTTAAAGGAACTTTTCATTGCTGCTGATCTGTGTTTTGCGCTTCTAATCACCTGCACACTGGGACCTCCACTCTGCAAAGATGAAGAGAATTAAAAGTTTGTTTTTTTTAAAGGCATAGTTCACTTTTTATGACTTTAGGTTATGTGTAGTCAATATCAATAGTGCAGTAGATAACATGAAAGATTAGCTTTAAAGCTAATTTATGATCTGTGCCGTTTTGTGGAGAGTTTTATGCAGAGAAATCTGATGAGGTTAACTCCGCTAATGTTGATTTGTAACGATGATTACCCTACATGAAAGATGTAATGTGAAAAAGAACGCCATTAGCTGATCCATGCAGAGTAATAACTGTAGTACACCCAGTGCCATTCTGACAATCCTGTTTAAACTGCTTATATAGCCTTAAAGTACATCCTTTTTCTGTTCCAGAAGCATATTCTCATATTAAACATGTAGAAAAATCCAACCTTTCATTTGAATAGACTTATTCATAAAATGTCCAACATAAAAAAAATCTTCTTGCCTGTTTCATTTGGATTTTCAGCGGGAGACCCATTACTTTCCTGTTTGCCTGGGGCATAAAAATTGTATTAAACATGAGGTGCTTTTCCACTTTCGGAGCTTGTCGGTAATACTTTACAGAATCTTAATGCTAGTGTCTCCACATCACCGGGCCGGTCTGATAGGGCTGTTTACAGGGCCGTTTCAGAAACAAAGTGAGTACCTGCCTTGGGGTCAGGACTCGGAAATGGCTCGACAGAGTCGCTGGATGGGACTTGTGATTAACTCATACTGGTTGGTTGTAGCTCAGTGGGAAATGATATCAGCAGACGTTGGCAAACATCCGGTACTCGTAAACTGGAAGAGTTGCTGGTGAAACAGTGAATAACAAAATAGCAAATAGGAACACGTCGACCATCTTTCCTTCTTCCATTGTCTACTTCTCATTATTCTCCACTGATCAGTGTTGACTGTCGAAACGGTCGCGATATGCTGACGTCTTAGCAAATTCCTTACACTTTGTATAAAGACACAACAGCTGAGTGTACCGAGCCAGTGGATTATCCCTGTTAGCTTTTTCCCCTCCAGGAAAGTTCCCGGAACTTGTCCAGTAGAAGATGGCCAAATGAGGAGAAGAAGTTTGGAGAGAGAATCAAAGTAAGGCTTTCGTCCCTGAAGAACACAACGCCAACTGTCAGCCATAGTGGTGATAGCCTCAGGCTGTGGTGCTGTTTTATTGTCAGTCTTACTGAGAGATGAGGCTACCTCTGAATTCTTTCTAATTTCTAAACTTTTTTGCTTTTAAATTCTGACAAGACAGATGTTGTCTTTGGACCAAAACCTCTGGTCACTTCATCTGGATGGCATTAAATTGCATCCCAGCATCGGCTGAGATGATACTCCCATTAACCCAATGTTCTCCGTGTCCTCTTATCATCTTTTTACTTTCTTTACATCAGTTCTTTTGTTCTTCCTGTGTCTCTGCTTTGTCTTCTTGAACCCCCAGACGGCCATGGCAGATGGCTCGTACTGAGCTTGGTTCTGGTTCTGCTGGAGGTTTCTTCCTGTTAAAGGGGAGTTTTTCCTCTCTCCACTGTCGCTACATGCTTGCTCAGTATGAGGGATTGCTGTGAAGTCAACGACACAACGCAGGCGACCGCTTCCTGACGCTACCTGTTCGTTCAGGAGGAGTGAATGCTATAAGTCGATGACTCGATGCAATCTGCTGGGATTCCTTAAATGGAAAACTTAAACTGATTTGAATGTATGATGAAATTGAAATGACTTTTCTTGTAAAGTACATTGAGATGACATCTGTTTTGAATTGGCAGTTAAATAGAGGAAACCTGGACAGAGTTAGGTGCTCCAAAAAGACCATGATCCCAAACACACGTTATGTTTACATGGAAATACAAAAGTTTCCCTTTTAAAGTGAAGCAAGTCTAATTTTATTACACTGGGATTTGTGTTGTTCTCACCTGACTGTAGCATTATTCTGAGGGTTTAGAGGGGTTGAAGGCTTATAGCTGTCACAGTAGTTTATGTACACAAGTTTATTATCTTATGCTACGTTCTATAGGGGTTACAGCAGCGTTCAAATGGTCGGAAAATACAAAAATCACCAGAAATACAACACCACCATCTAGTGGGGACATAGGTCATTTGTCTGAAAAGAGTTCAGATTAGTTTCATCCATTCATCCTAGCAAGGTCATAGAGGGACTGGTTGCTGCCTGTAGCAGTCACTGGGTGAGAGGTTGAGTACACCCTGGGTAGGTCACCACTCCATCGCAGGGCAACACACAACCATCCACTCATACACTCATGCCTAAGGGCAATTTAGAGTAACCATTACACCCTGCAGTCAGGTGTGGAAGGCAGCCAGAGTACCCAGAGATTTGAACCACACATATCCTTTTTTTAATCTAATTCGGGTCATTTGGGTGTACTTTATTTATTTTTTGCCATCCTGTATTGTGATGTCAGTCTGTGTCTCTTTTTTGTCATGTTGAACCTTTTCATATATTTTTCTGTCCTTTCCTCTATACACTTTAAATATTTCTGAGTTTGCATGCAGTTACGTACTAGTTACAGTGTTTCCCCAACCCTGATCCTAAAGGCACACTACCCTGCATGTTTTAGATGTTTGCCTGCTTTAACGCACCCAAGTTTCAGGCGATTGCA
Source organism: Valencia hispanica (assembly GCA_963556495.2). Classification (NCBI taxonomy): domain Eukaryota; kingdom Metazoa; phylum Chordata; class Actinopteri; order Cyprinodontiformes; family Valenciidae; genus Valencia; species Valencia hispanica. The sequence continues at coordinate 13,741,337 of OY747714.1, read as the reverse complement.
GTTCAGCGAAAGCCCATCAAATAGCCATCGAATTTTGGGCAAGAATCTGTTCTTGCTCTGCATTTATAACTTATCTCCAAATACTAGTCAGGGCTGGCTCAAGGTTGCATGGGGCCTCAAGCAGAATTCAATTTGGGGCCCCGCTTCCTGTAAGGAGAAACACCAGCACTGACAGCGTTTACATACAGATTTGGAGGAATTTGCGTGAGAGAGCAGGGTTTAATTCGCTAAACCTTTAATAATTGATTATTATTTGCTAAGGAATATTTTGGGATCAAACCAGGCTCAAACACAAACAGGTGAATTGGTCTCTCTAAATTGCCCTTAGGTATTAGTGTGCTGTTTGTCCTGTATGTCTCTATGTTGCCCTGCGATGGATTGGCGACCTGTCCAGGTTGTACCCCGCCTCTTGCCCCGTGACTACTGGATATAGGCACCAGCCCCCCCGCAACCCTGCATAGGATGGACGGGTACAGATAATGGATGGATTGATGGGTCTTGCCTACCTTTGGCTTGCGACCGCCCACAGGAACGCTGATTTTGCAGCCTGGAGAGAGCAGAGCACATCTCTGCTAGTAGAAGCTAGAAGCCGAAGCTAACTGTTAGCAACGAAGCTAACTGTTAGCAACTCCACAGCATGGCAGAGCAGGGTTGGGCTTGGTTTATTTGTGGACATAGACATCAGCGTTGAACTTTTTACTCAAGAAAGAAGAGCTGAGGAAGAAACTGTTGGAATTGATCTTGTTACACCGTCTGTGAAGTAGGTCAAGTTAATTATTTGTTCTAAGGCAGCATAAGAGTGGCATTGCTGTTAGCCAATCAGAGGCGATATGTTTACATATTGTGAATAATAATGAGTCACCCCCACCAACTCCTCCGACAAACTGCATCCTCCTGAAACAGGAGCGAGAGAGCATTTATTCCACGTAAAATGACTCAAGGTATTCATTCATACTGGAGACCACAGCAAATTTATTGGAGAAAAAAAACGAGTGAATGAGACCTTTAAGATAGCATTGTTTTCCTCTGTTTATTATAACAATGTTCTTACTACTTTGAAAGATGGCTCTGATTTTCAGCAAAAATCTGTTTTGATAATTATTACTGAATCTCACATATAGAAACAACATCAACAATAAAAAGAATCAACTAGAATTCTCTGTAGGCTAATAGAATGGAAACCAACCTATTATTAATGCTCAGTGGTAGTGAAGAAATTAGATAGATTCACCATGGGCATGAATATTACATTCATTTGCGACTTATGGATATATTTGACCAGCGCTTTCCTCCCTAAACAAACTACACTTCAACTACACATTTTTGGAGAGACTAAGAAGCTTCCAACATGATTCTAGCTGGGTAGTTCTCCATTCTTGTAGGTAGAATTGGTGCAGTTTGTTTAAACTGCTTCGTTTTCTAACACTATTCAGCTTTTAGCCATAGTCTACACATTTCCAATGGGGTTGAGGTCACGGCCATTCGTGTAGTTAAAGGTTACCCTGCTTTATAACTCCAAAACCAGTCTTGATGTGTTTTTGGGACTAATGGAAAACCAAATGTTGTCAAAGTGTCAACCATCTAGATGTGGAGTTGAGAGGAAGTTCAAAATATTCTGTCCACCTTCTGTATACCAATAGTTACTTTTGGTAGCTTAACAGCCCCATGGCATGATACTACCACCACCTTGCATAACAGTTGGTACAGCAGTCTTTGTTGTAAAAGCCTCACATCGACAGTACTAAGCATGCTTCCGATTAGCTGAGTCAGAAGACGTAATTTGGCTTGTCTGGAAATTCCACTGGAGTTTTAAAGTGTCCATATTGTAGCAGTCAGGAGTTCTGTTCCTATGGCAATGTAAAACTGGCTAGAACAAGTTCTCAACTGCTTATTTGGCTGTCCAGTCAATGGGGCAAAGGTTCCCCCTGTGTTAACACCATATGGCTGTTTGATGAGTGATTGATGCTGCATTGCATAAAAGGGCTGTTTCACTTGTTTGAAAGAACGTTCGACTGCATTTGAAAAGCAATATCACTTAGACCAGTGGTGTCCAAAGTACAGTCCTCGGGCCAAATGTAGCCCCTGGAATAACCGGTTGGCCCCTGAACACTGTTCAAGACTGATACAAAGTTTATTTTAAATTAGATTTTCAGTGACAAATTAATGAAACATTTGGGAGTACACTGAAAACATTGACCAGTAAAATGGGAAAAAAGTGACCCAAAGATTTAAGAAATTGCACACTTTTTTTAATTTAGGCAAACACTTTAGAAGAACCTCTTCAGACATACAATAATGTTGTTTTTTATTGGTTTCATTAAAATAATGCGTGTTGAATGTATCACTGAGGAACTACAAAATAAATTCTCAAAATTATTTTGCTTTTTAAAATTGGAAAAGATATTATGGCCCCTGCGTGGTTTCAGCTTGGCGATTTTGGCCGGAAAAGTCTGGACACCATTGTCATAGCCTGATCAAACCCCAAGTAGATATTTCCGCACCAAAGAAAGACGACTGGCGAGTTTTTTAGATGAAGAGTCCAACCGTGACGGGACGGAGGCAGACGTAGGATGAAGTAGACTGAACAGATGAAGTCCAAAACACTTACAGCAAAACTGGGAACACAAGTGACTACGAAAAAGGGCAGAGCAGGAGTCTGACGCGAGGATCCGGCGGCCAACAATGACAGAAGTAAGAACATATATACACAAGGGGTAATCAAGGGAATGAGGAACAGCTGGAATCCCTAAAATACAGTTGAGATGTATATATTTATTTATGAAACCTGCATTTTGTTCTATACCTTATTATATTCCTTCGAGTGTGCAGACGGGGGGGGTCTCGCCCAGGGTACCAATTGTTCCAGAATTGCCACTGGGTCTATATAAATATATACTTTATACATCCATGTATGATTACAATCAGACCAACACAACACACACTCAAAGCTGTGCACACAATTCTTGGACAGAGTGTCTTCAGTCAGAGGCTTCTTCAGTTTCGCTGCAACACAGACTGCTACAGGAGATCCTTCTTGCCCATAGCCATCAGGATCTAGAACAACTCTTAGAAAAGTTAAATAGTATGAGCTACATTTTTTTGCTTTTACATAGCTCCGGTTCCCACTGTTGTTATTTGGGGTTATCTTGCTGCTGCAGTGTTGGTTAGCCACGTTAGCTAGCTTGCTTGTTAGACAAGGCTTACTTGATGTGAAGCATTCGCTGTTTGTGAGTATTCCATCTGAATATGAAGCTATTCCTCTGCATCCCTAAACGGCCAACGTTAAGGACAGTCCCGTCCAAGATGAGTGTGCATACTTGTCTCACTAGAGCTGTAGCTCAGGAGTTCACAACTACGCAGGCACATTTAAATAAAAGATGAAGGGATCACTAAGAAGAGGCGGGTAGTAACTGATTACATTTACTCAGTTACATTTACATTTTGAGTAACTTATTGAGTACCTTTGAGGTAGTTTTACTGGATTGTAAGTTTTACTTTTACCTGAGTCGTATTTTTATGAAGTATCGCTACTCTTATTTGAGTAAAGTTTCTGGCTACTTTACCCACAAGTAACTTTACTGAATGAAACTGAAAGCTTGTTTTAACCAAAAATACATGAGACTCGCACATGCAGTTTATATACAAGTGAGACCTCGTTTTTGTACACAAGCTTCATCATTTTAACATTATTTTGTATCTGCCTAGTCAAATTTTTTATTTTACAATTATGTCACTATTTCTATTCCTTTTAGTCTTTAGAATTTGCACATAACTCTTCATTTTTTGTCCAATTACATAATTTCCAAATGTTTAATATATGGCTATAATCTCAAAGCAAGTACTCAATACTTGAGTAGCCGTTTTACTAAATAGCAATTGAGTAATTTTGTTAGAGGACTACTTTGCAATTTCACTGGAGTAAAACTGCTGGCTACTCTACTCTGTCAAGGAGCTTCAGCAATGATGCCTCAGTTAAGAGTTCGTGACCCCAGTTTTCTTCTAAACTACAACCAATGTAAGGAAACTCCATGAGGCACATCAGTTTATTTTCGATGAAAGGTGGGAGGTCTCCGTTTTAAACAGCGGATTGGAAAACGTGTGTGTTCTTTGGTTTATTGGGTTATAAAAGGCAAAAAGAAAAACAAAAAAGAAAGAGGATAAAGCGCAATTTGACGCTGCTTGATGAAAGCTTAAACTAGGTTGAATGATCTAGGCTAACCGGGCTTTTGTGCTCATAAACATCCGTGTCGGAGCGCATCAGGCTGCTCCCCGGTGACTGCTTCAGACTGAGTGGGTGAGACACCGCGAGACCGAGAGAGAGAGAGAGAGAGAGAGAGAGAGAGAGAGAGAGAGAGAGAGAGAGAGAGAGAGAGAGAGAGAGAGAGAGAGAGAGAGAGAGAGAGCCGCTGTTGCACAAAACCTCACAGCTCCACGCGCTGCATCCTCCTCCTCTCTTTATCTCCACCGGAGAGCTGCAGTGCATCTGTCTGTCTGTGCTTCTGAGAGCCGAGCCCGCATCATCATCATCACCGTCATCTTCATCATCATCTTCTTCTTCGCTCCTAACCGGAGAGCCCGCAAGCAGCGTTTTCACCTGGCTTCTCAAGAAGTCTTCTTGCGCCTTATAGATATATATTTTTTATCAATTTCTTTCTTTGTTTTTTTTTTCTTTTCTTCTGTTGTTGGTTTTTTTTTTTATACTACGGCTCTGATAGTCTGAAGGACCGGAGGGGGAGGAAGGAGTCACAACTGAAGTCCGCCTCTGTTGCACAACTCGCACCGCGCACACGCTTCCAACATGAGTGAGGTGAGTTGGAGAGAAAGAAAGAAAGAAAGAAAGAAAGAAAGAAAGAAAGAAAGAGAAAGAAAAGGAAGTATTGTTGTTGGGGGGGCGGGGGGGCTTCATACAACAAGTGCAAATCTGAGTTAAATGCGTCTGTTTTGGGCAGTTTTCTCACGCGCGGTTAAGTCCCGTGTCAAAAAAAGCTGCACCTACCCAAACACACGCGCACCCAATACACCCCCTCCCCCCTCCTAGACACACACACACTTCCCCCGCAGTCTGAAGGCGCGGCTCCAGAACAGATCCAGAACAGAATGTTTTAGCGCAGCACGGCGCAGGGGCTCCCTGACTCCTGCTTGGCTCCCGTCCCGACTCTTTGACAGAAACGCTGCTGCAATACGCGGAGCCGCCGCTGACACTGGTCAGCTCCCAGCGCCCGGTGGGGCACCCCGCGGACGTGTGGCTGGTCCCTCCCGGAGAGCGCCTTCTTAGACCATGACATTTGGATTTGATCTTTATGAAGAGAGAGAGAGAGAGAGGGGGAAAAATAGGACCTTTACAACAACTCACTGAAGCGCATTTAATGCAAAGGGGGGGGGGGGGGGGGGGGGGGGGATTAGGGTGCATGAGCAGAATTTTTATTTGGGTTTGCCAAAATCTTTTTTTAAAGCTAGAAGTCAGATCTTTCTGTGAAATCAATCAAACATACTTTAAATACAGCTAGTTACCTCTAGGATAATGCTTGTTTTGGTGTTTTCGTTCTAAACTGTCATTTAACACGAGATAAAAAATCTACCTCTCCAAATAAAACAAGCCTACACACACAAACTGGAGTACTGAAGGTGTGTTTTATTTGTAGTAGGAACCCGGAAATTCCAACTTCAGAATGGGAAAAACTGGAACGTCCGCCAATGAATTTTTTTCTTTGCTCCGAGTTTTGACTTTCAATATGGCCGCCTCTCGCGTCTACAGTAGTAGCTGTGGTGGAAATGGCTTTATTTTGCAAGACACACTTGTAAGTGTGCTTCTAAAATCAATGTTACATGTAAAGCCTGCAAATCTAAACGTAACAAAATAAAAGTGGTGTTTGCATGTGGAAAGTATAGCTTGTAACGATGTTCATAAGAGGTACTAGCAACAATGGCTACCTGGGCGTCGCCATATTGGAACGTGGGTGTGACATCAAATGCAGCTCCGAGTTCCGACTCCCAAGGTAAATGGAATATATGCAGGACTCTATATCGACTTAAGCATGTTAGCTGCTAACGGCTAGCTAGTCGCACCGTTGTCACAGGGCTTATAAGCAGTTTGTATCTCGTCGTTTTTTTTTGTTTTTGTTTGTTTGTTGTCGTTTTTTTTACCAACACTGCCACACGGTCACTGCAAAAGTGTTGGGAGGTTATGCTTTTGTAACCGGGCATCGTCAGCTAGCTCCGACGGACTTTATCAGCCTTTATTAACATGACGAGGTTTAGCATGCGTGTCGAAACCTGTCAAAGTCACTGATCTGCCACCGTGTTTGTTGATGTCAGCAGATCAGTTTGAATCCTGTTCATATTGTGATGTCGTCGACTCTTCATTTCGTGAAACGCGCCGATGGAGATCCGCACTTCGGTACCCAGCTCTGTTTTGTTACTGTTTGTGTACATGTGTTGGTGAAAGAAAATCACAAGAAAGTGTCTTTCAAAGAATAAAGCATAATAAGAACTTCTAATTTTCCTGCCGCACCACAGCAAAAATCAGTCCCAAACTCTCTAACGCTGTTATTATGCATCCCCTTTATCCTTGCATAATAAAGTGCCTAGTGAGGCTTAAATCACTGCAGGCATCAAAAGTATGTCTACTTTCTGTTATGTAATATGGGTCTATGCAGCTGGTAAACTTTATATTGCTCTAATGAGTGTTCTGTTAAGATGCCTCACAAAGCTTTACTGTCAGGAGCAGAGTAAGTATGATAAAAAAAACAACAACGCGGTTTGAGTCTGACGTGCAGCTGGCTGTTCAAGCTCTCGGTCAGAGCCTCATCGCCACAAGGACGCAATTCTCCGGCTTTAAGCACCTCTCCGACTCGGAAGCAGAAAAGGATGAGCTGCGGAATGTCAATAAGTTGCAATGCTCTTTCGCATTAGCCCCTAAGAGAAGGTAAAACCTGACACATGTTTAGCTAATGTGAAAAGGCGGCCTGTGCTTCCCACTGGCGGGGAGCCTGGAGATGATAATCAGGCTGATTAAAGAGATAGCCGTGTTATGTAACTTACTAACTCGTACGGCGTATAGTGTGTCGTATCGGGAGGTGCGGAGATGAATTGATCGGTTCCACTCAGATAAAAATAGCAGCCCCGTGGAGAGATTATTTCCTTCCGTCACAGAAGTAGAGCATCACTCCTGTGGGAATGCTGGCTCTTTATGCAAACTGTGGTTCTTACTGTATTGGTCTTGCCATTTTCACTCTTCAGCCCTGTCCTGATGGCATGTGTTACTCCCGTTTGATATGTAGCAGATGGTGCCAAAAGTGCACATGGTTGAATGTTTGGAATGTAAACACAATGATGGATGGCGCATTTTGCCGGTGTGCTCCTTAGTTCATTCCAAAAATCTTGGAATATATTCTGCTTCCTGCATGTGTGCTAAGTACTTGGTTTAAGTTAAAATTAGGTATGCATGTTGATAATGCCTTCAGAAGTACATCACCTTCTCAAGGTCTTTAGTCTCTTTAAAAGTTTTTAAAAGTTAATTATTCTAAGAAAATGAACCTATTATGCCTTTTTTGCTTTGTTTTGTTATTTTGGCGACACCCTTTCTATGTACATAATTGGAAAGGTACGATTCTTGAGATTCTGGTGATGTATGCCAATCAATGATACTGTCATAACTTGAGACGCAGTATACGGCTGGGTCAAACCATGCTGAAATGCTAAATGATGTCCAACTCACCGTTCGAAGCCTCATATCATTGACAGAACAGAGCCATCTCAGAAAAAATCTAGGATGGACAAGGGTCCAATTAATGTACTCCATTAAAATAGTTAGTCTACAACAAGTGTTACGTTCACAATCCAAAGTATTGAGTAACGTAGTTTAAGGAGTGTGGTTCTCTCCCCCCCCCCCCCCCGTACATGTCAAAAAATTAATGAGCTTTACAATTCAAAGACGTTTTAGATATATCATCAGATGTGGCACTGCTGCGGAATTTAAAGTAAGGCTAGTCAAATGTAATTCCATGCTATGCTATGCAGACACTCCATCTGCATTCATGAAGACTTACTTGTCAGACTGAAGTTAAGATGAAAAAGAGGGTGGTATCAAAAGGTATCATGCCTGGACTGATGTACCAGAAAACTACATTGGTTATCTTTCTTTACCGAGTTACATGCAGTTTAGATCGGCATGATACACGTTTTTGCATACATGGCCTCATCATAAGAAACAATGTGACTAATAGTGTAGGAATAGAAAAATAGAAAAACGGGTAATTGAATATTTAAAAACTTTGAGAATCCAATATTATTATTATTATTAGCAGCAGCAGCACCATTATCATGTATTTCCACATTTTATACAGCTGTATAAATATATATATATGGTTTGTTCTATTGTGGTTGATAAACATGGAAATAATTGTTATTTTTTTCGAAACCAAGTTATTTTCTTTCATGGATCCGTTTGTTCATTTTTCTGGTCATTTTCTGGATTGTTTTAGCTCAGCTGATATCTACTGTAAAAAGCAACACATTTTCAGATTATTCAAGTTCACTTCCTCTTGCCGCTTGTTCGGGTGAACGAAAACGGCTTTGAAAATAACTTATGAATCTCAAAGTTAGTTTTTCATAATGAATTACATAACTGGCCAAATGACTTGTTTAACACTCCCAACAGCTTGTACTTTCCGGTGCCCAGCCTTGCTCTTACAACACTTGCGGGACAAAAGCTAATCCCGAGACCTGGTGCATTAAACTGCACCAACCCCCACCCCCCAGTGGATAAGCCACTAAGCAGTAGAGTGCCTCCGTTATTGCCTCAAAGCTGTAAAACCTCACTTTTTGACATTTACGCAGAAAATTCACTGAGTTAGAAAGTGTTCTAATGCGCCACGTCTGACAGAAACAGTACAATACATGAGGAATTTTAGCGTTTGACAGCAGATAAAGGGCTAGATGAACATCTGGTTCTAGGTTATCCTCACATGTTCATTATCAGCTTGTTGTATGATAGCACAGCAGAGCACCCCATCCTATCTGGGAGTAATGGGAATGCACCTTTAAGCTGCATTGACAGATTTGCCTCCTCCAGCTGATATCTAGTCATCCAATGCCTCATTTCCTCCACTTTACTTTCATGAACATCTATTCATCCCTATGTTTCTCCTCCCCCCCTTTAAAATCTTAACTGTACTCTCCTTAGCAACAGCAGGAAGACTCAAGGCAGGGTATGAACGCTAGTTTGTTCGCATCCGGTACCCGACATCTGAGCAGCGCGAAGAAGTTGAAAAGAGACGGGGGGAAAATGTGGATGGGAGGGTTTTTTTTTTATTTTGCAGGAAGACGAAGAGAATATGCAGGGATGGAAATGAGTTTAGGGACGTTATGTAATTCATGTTTGGCAGTAGTTCCACTTTTGACAGCTGTTCGCTGGATTTTCTTTTCATCCCCTTTTGCTCTCAAAAACAGGACAGCATTAGGAAGGGGAGGGGGGAATAAACCCATGTAGGCATTTTTAATACTTTTTAAAAATAAGGTTGATAATCCATTAGCGGCTTCAAGTACAGCGGGGAGCGCATGTACGCGCTTGTAAGAGGGAAAGGTAGGAGTGAGTCTCATTATGCTCGGAAGCAGTCATTTAGCAGACTCCCCATCCTTCACGAAAGCCACCCTGTTCTCGGCGAGCTGGCAGGGGGTAATTATCAGGCTCTGATGTGGCTTACAGGCCAATCTGAAGCTAGTGAATTGAATCTATGAAAATGACACTTCTCCCCCCCCCCTCTCAATCAGTCTCTCCCCATATGTCAGGCTTCCACTGTATTTTCCTTCCCACCCCCGGTTTTCCCTCCAACTGAGGTTTTACAGCATTTGACGTGTCTGAAAATCACTGGCTTTCCCCTACTCCTTCATGGAGGTATAATCCTTTTATTTCTGTCTATAAATACATTTCTGCTGAGCTTTTTAGATGCTTTCTACTGCCTCTTTTTCGACCACCCCCCCTCCCTTTCTGACAACCATTGCAGCAATAAGCTTTATGTGTGTGTGTGTGTTTGGCTTAAGATGTGTACTGTATGTATGTGATCGCAAATAAAACACCATTGAAAGCGGAGCGACGACCAGCTCCGGGGGAGAGATAAAGGAAACAAACAGGGAATGCTGCTTTTTAGCCATCATTTGTCGCCACATCCAGCCAATCTGTTTCCAGTATCTCACTAATGGTGGAAATCTGAATGGTGGGTTATGGCGCCAAAACAGGATCAGCTTAGCTTGAATTAGAAAGAATAAACATATTGTAAACTCTAAAGATAGATATTTTAAATTTGGGGGGAAAAATGTGTACATTCAAAAAATATTGTACTGTAATATTGAAAATAAGAAAATATCTATAAACCCAAAACCATAACCAAAGAAAATAATTCCATCCGATTCCATAGACCATTTCCATAGACCATTTCGAAAAAATTAGAATATCATGGAAAAGTTTATTTCTTACCACAAGTCCATTCAAAACCTTAAACTTCCATAGATTATAGATTGAGGGCCCACAGCTTAAACGATTTCAAGTATTTAGTAGTTTACTGCGTAATTTGGGCTTCCATCTCATTAAAACCCACGAAAACAGGAATTCAAAAAATTAGAATACGGTGAAGAAATCACCATTTGCTTCTCAGTTTTTGCAGAAAAAAAGAAAGAAATTATGATCACATCAAATCAATCAAAATATGCTAATTTCAAATTACTGTGAACGAATCAGCCCCAAAAACAAAGAAGAGCTGACAGCAAGCAGCCAGGAAATCTGGGCTTCCATAACTCCCAGGCAATGCGAGTTGCCTCCTCCAGCTGATGGCCTCAATCCCACGGCGCATCAAGGCAGTGATTAAGGCAAAGGGATTCTCTATCAAATATTGAAGATCGCCATATTGTTTTGAAAGTACCATATTTTGATTGATTTGATGTGATCAAATTTTATTTCTTTGTTTTCTGCAAAAACTGAGAAGGAAATGGTGATTTCTTCACAGTATTCTAATTTTTAAATTCCTGTTTTTGTTGGGTTTATGAGGTGGAAGCCCAAATTATGTACAAAAAAACAACTGTAGCTTATGCTATGTAATTCCTCAAGGAGTTGTTGTAGATCCTGATGGCTGTGAGCAGAAAGGATCTCCTGTAGCAGTATGTGTTGCAGTGAAACTGAAGAAGCCTCTGACTGAAGACACTCTGTTGTTGTAGGATAGTCCCATGAAGAGGATGCTCAGGGTTATCCAAAATGAATAAGAAATGGTCAGCTTTACATCCAGAAAATGTTAACCAGTTAGTTTACCTTAGCAGCTGGCTAAAAGATAAATCGGGTAAAATGTGATAGTGGAGTTTAAAACAAAAGTTCTATGCATCTCTCCTGTATTTTCTTCGTCTTTGTTTTCGGAGTTGAACCTGATTTTACGTGGGGACGGGGCTTAGATCCCATTGGCTACATAGCGCATGATTGACATCTGAGTGACAGAAGCTATTCGAAGCCCTTTCAACCAGAAATGAAGCAAGCCCGAGAAACGAAAACATTACTGCATAAACGATGAACACAAAATTATCGTCCCCCATTCCAGTGTTTGTTTTGTCACATCGGCTGAGGCAGCATTATACAACTCTCCGGGACTAACAACAGACGCGCCTGTTGGGCAGAGATGATGTCAGATCAAATTTATGTGGAGACTGACAAACTTCATTTGAACCCATGACTGTAGACTAAAATTCATCAACTATTTTGTGTCATTCCAGGAAAGATGCTAGTTTCTAAGCTTCTACTTTCTGTAAAATATTTTTAATTACTCATAGATTACTAGCAGATTTTTATGAGTTATCATGCGTCTTTTAGAAAACTGGTTGTGAGTAACAGAATTCAAATTTGATTTGATCAAGGAAAGGCTACTGCTTTTCCACCGGTCAACCAACCCACTAACTAGCCAACCAACCCATTAAGTAAAGATCTAACCTACCAACAAGCCAACCAGATCAAAAAACAACAAACCAACCAAGAAACTTGTCAACCATCCAGCTAACAAATTAAAAACCCATTAAGTATCTAATCAACCAACATCAAAACCACCCCTTAACTTAACAATCAACCTGTCAATTTCATAACCAGCTAACAACAATACCATCAACTAAACAACCAACCAGTAAACCTAGCAACAAACTGCCAACCAGCTGACCAACCAACCAATCAGCCCATTAACTAACCAACTCATCAACCAACTCATTAACTAATGGGCCAACCAGCCAGCTTATGAACAAAACAACCAAGAAAACAGGCTGACCAACCAACCAATCAACCCACCAACTACCAAACAAACTACTCAGCCAACCAACCAGCTTAACAACCTGCAAACCGACCATCCACAAAAACACTAATAAAAGCAAATCTAGGCAGGTTGAGCAGTCACTTTAAATCAAAACACGAACCTGAAATTAGTTTACAAAGTGCAAATTCAAATGTTAGAGTTATGGCTAGATAGATGTTATGGATAAGGAATTACAGAAAACAATAAATACCAAATTCTACTTACCTCTTCACACTTGAAAACATCTCTTTACCAATTTATCTTAATATACTGGAGAAATGAGAACAAAGAACATCCGACCACTGAAGGCTAAAAACAAGCTGTGGCTACAACAGAGACATGTCCAGATGACTTAAATAACCTTGAAAGATAACAAAGATGTCACAAAAAAAACGTGGAACTAGAAAGGTCATGTTCATATTTGTGGAAAAACAGCTTAACGTTTGGTGACATTTCTCCAAACTGCCATTAGACCTGTCAGGTTTGGCATGGAAAACAATACCATTTACTTAAAATGTCTTTCTTCAGGAGATTTTCGTTGTCTTCGACAAAGGTTCACCTTGTGACCATAATGGTTCCACACGTCAGATTGAAACAATTTAAATTCGAACTGCACAAAACTAAACATTTGAACTGAAATATTTTTGTCTTAACACCGGCCTTCGCTTCCAATCAGCCTCCTGGAGCCCCAGCTATTACTGAGTCCCTCTCACACCACACAGACCCCCCCCCACTCACTTATATAAAGCCATTAACTACTGGCATTGTGCTATTTTTGGTGGGCAGGTACAGTGTGTTTCAGCAGGAGATGAGATTGTTATGGCGAGGCGAGCCGCAGATTTTAACAGGCTCTTGCTCTTCGAACTCAAAGTGCTCACGCAGTCAGAGGTAACATGTGGTGAGATTACTAAATTCATCAGGGCGAAATATTTCTGGGTTGTTGTTTTTTTTAGCTTCACATCACATTACAGTTATTTTTTGATCACATCCTGTGATTTTGATGTATTACCCTGGGTTAAACAGTAAGGGAGAGATTTGTGACATACTGTTGGTGTACATTCTAGACAGGTTAGGCTGGTAAAAGTTTGGATTTCCAATAGGCCTATTATCGGCCTACCATCATTACTAGCCGATATTGGTATCAGGTATCTGGTTGTTCCATTGCAAGGATCTTGTAGGATTCCTTCTGGCCTGGAAACACTATGGGATACCCCAGAATGAGCTAGAGAGGTATCTGGATTTTTTTTCCAGCCCTGTTATGCCGACATTCCAATCTCGAATAGGCAGAAGAAAAAAAAAAACCCCAGATGGATTGACAAATATAGAAGCTTTTTTCAAAAGATGGTCCCCAATTTTCTCATATTAGAATATTTTAGTCTTTAGCTCAGCTTTTTTGATTGACTAATTTAAATACTTCCTCAACCTAGGTAGGAATATTCAGGTTTAAATAAAAAAGGCTCCACGTAGACTCAACATTTAAATAGCTCTGTGGGTAAATGCTGTGAGTCAGAGGCACTCCACAAAGCTGTGTAGGTTCTGGGAGGTTACCATGGCCTAGTATAGAAAAACATATTAAATATAGATGGAACGATGATGTCCTTGGGTTGCAGAATCCAGGCAATTGATTACCTAATCTTCTTGTGCTGTAATACTTCAGGAAGTTAGGAGTTTTCTGAAGATGAGGCAGTTCTGTCCTACGTTGGAGAAAACTGTAGCTCGGTCTCTACATGGCGATGAAATTAGAACGTTGTTGGAAAGTCGGCTTTAAAGATAAATGAACACTATTAAAGGTGTTAACTAGCCCAGGAGGGATGCAATAATTACGTGTCAAAATAAGCTGACATGCCAGATTCATTACCACCGGCTCCAGAGGGACGACGCATTTATTTAGAGACGAGCAACATTTTTTTTCTTCCCCCATCACATTTATGCCCAGAAAACAGGGAATCTGGGGCTTTCTCCATGTAATTTTGCATATCTCAGTGCCCCGCCTCTTTTCTCCCTTATCTCTTACATAACATATGCTATTTGCTGGCCTTTTGTTTTTTTTAAAGAATGTTCAGATGCCCTCAAGTTTGTAGCCTGAGTTAGATCCACGCTCTTCTGCGTTATTATCTCGTCTTCTGTTCTGTCTTGTGTTCTACTCTTCAATTTTCCACCCACCCGGTTTCTGTTTCAATCCCATCTCCATCCCATACTTCCCATCCCTGTATCAATCCTCCGCAGGCAGTCTTCTAGCGTCCCTGCGTTTGACCGTGCAGCCAGATGTGTGTTGATGTTGAGTGAGTAAACTGAACATCTGCTCATACCTGGGCTTACTGTACGTTAAATGGATTGGACTGCTCTCTCCCCCTCCCCACCGGGGATTTCTGTCCACTGCTTTTAGGGCACACTCCTGATAATTCTAACTGATGCTCTGTGTCTTCAAATGAAATTCAGAGTTGAATATAATTCGAATTACAGGTGAGCTCTGAGACATAATTTGGTTTGATGCCTGCAGCCTCTGGCTGGATGTATCTTTAAAAGGTGATGTATCTCTTATGGGTTGTGTCATAAAGGCTACACAAACTAGTGATGTTCGAAATCAAAAATATCTCGAAAAACTGTACCTCGGGTCTGTACCTTTTTGACATCTTGAGTTAGAGGAGAAGTAGCTGAAGAGTTTGATGTATAATATGTCAAAGGGAAAGTCAGCGACTCTAGTTTGAGCTCAGTCCAGCCACTTTACAAAGGAATTTTACTTCAGCCACATTATGCTAATAATCCATATCTCATGGTCATAGGTAAGGGTTGGAACTAGTGCTGTGTTGAAAAAATTGATTGGCTGATTTATAATCGATTTTTATAAAAAATTCCTAAACATCGAATCGTACGTCCAAAGATCAATTTAACCCTTTAACGATGTCTGCCCTCTTTACAGAAAAAAGTCCATATGGGCATTTCGAGGCTTAACTGGGTGAACTTTAACCCCACCTACTGTCACATTGAATTCAAGCATGTGCACTACGTGTGAAGAAATGGAAACAATATGACATCAGACACTAGTTGTAACATTAGCCTAAGCTTTGAATACGCTTGCGCTAGGCTGTGGTCTGGAACCATTTCGGGTTCAGAATGGACAAACGGAAAGATGAGCTGGACAGAAGCAAAGTGATTTGCAAGGCCTGCCAAAAGGAGGTGAAGTATTCCCGAACTACGACCAACTTCAGGAGCCGCATGTTGTGACATCACAAAGATCTCATGTCCAATCCGTCCACCGGGCCGCAACAGGTTGAACTCAAGCAAACACCACAACTACCAGCCATTTCTGCACGTTCTATCAATATAACTGAGGCTATTGCTGGCTTCATTTGTAAGGATATGCAGACAGAATACGGCCTCTTCTTTTATTAGCTGCTTCAGGGGACTTATAAAAGTAGCAAAACCGCAGTATGTTATGGTGTCTCGCAAACGTCTTTCTGAAGAAGTCATCCCAAACACGTACCAGTCATAATCGATTCTAAGTCTTTAGAATCGGACTTCAATCGATTCTTGAAATTCGAATCAATACCCACCTTTAGTTGGAACTTAGACAGACTGGTATATTGATGGTTTTGACTTTTGGCTCAGCTCTTTTTACACCTCAGATCAGAGCCCATATTACAACAAATAAGACCTAGGTCTACCTAGCCATCTCCAGCTCATTGATAAAACGCCAGGATATCGAAACTCCTGTGCTCGAGGATATATGATATTTATATATTTATTGACACCTAGTGTTTTGAATAAGAATTGCGGGGAATGCTGTATGCCTCAAATTAGAGCTATGATTCTTCACATCTGAATTCTCTCACCATGGGGAGCCAAAGTCTTCTCCCCTTCCTGTTGGCCCATGGGTCCCCTGGCCGAGAAAAGAAAATGAATGGAAGTCAATGGAGCGGTAAAAGTTATTTTCTGGTTCGCTTTGTCTTACGTCCTGAATCACACATATAGGTACCTCAATTTAAATGTCAACTAATGATGATGCGTTTCGACAGTGTTTGTCAAGTGATTTGGGATTTATCTAATTGTAAAACTTTGCAATTAAAATGCCTGCAAATCAGAAGTCGCATATATGACGTCACGGAGTTAACGCTAGCTAGCACTTAAAATACTCACCGAGACCTTGTGAAGCTGCATGCTGGTCCTCACTCAACCGACTATTTCTCCCCCAGCATAGCTGCCACTTTCCACATTTATGGTGGTTTTCTCCACGTTTAATGCTCCTTCCTTCGTCCTGGAGGAAGGAGGCGAAGCCGGCTAATCTCACGGCCATTTTTCTCCTTCTTCTTCAGTTGTAGTCCACTAAGTGTTTTTACACAAAACCTAAAGTAACTGTTGCCGCCGGTCGAAATTTAGCGTTTTCTCTGCATCACAATGTGTCTTTAAAATTCACGGACATCATATGTTCAATCCGTGGCGCATTTGAAACGGGATCAGAAAATAACTTTTATCGCTCCATTGACTATAATTAATTTTTTTTGGGCAGTAGGGGACGTAGAAGGCAGTGACTTAGGCTCCCGATACCCCAAGACTCATTGCGGAATTCTTCAAATGGGAATTCTTTTGTTCTTGTAACAGGTGGACGAAGCGGGAGAGGAGTACAGTTTTAAATAAATCAAAATATAGCAATACAAAGTATAAAGCTTAAAGAAGGTGTTTTGTTAGGCTTTAATCATTTCCATAGATATGTTTTTTAAATAAAGATGTATTTATTCATTCTTAAAAAATAATTTATTAAATCAAAAATAATTAAACAAATAGCGAAAAGCTCAGTAAGATTTTGACCTCCCTTTTTACCTGCTTGTGTTCAGTGCCATCAGAGTTGCTTGGCAACACTACAAATGCCGAGCTAATAGCGGGAATGATTCCGAAGGATCGACTGTCAAGTTTCACTAGCCGCTTACTTTCCTGTGCTCGCGGTCCACGAAGGACCCGGCCTAGGTCGACCGGATAGGTCGGGTCCTTCAAATGACGCAGGTCCTGAATTCAAGCGCGTTCCGACTCCGAGACCCAGAAAGTTTTCCTTGAGAATGTAACTTACCTTGTCGTTTCTAGCGCGTAAAAGTTTGTCTGAAAAGGAATAAACTACTGAACAAGAGTTTTTGGAGGAAATTCCTAGTCTTTTTAATATTTTGTCACTGGTAAAATTAATAGCTTAAGAAATGTAATGAAACGATTCACCAACCAAGATCCCGAAGCGAATGAACACCCACACGATCCATACCACTCCAAGAATTACCCAGATCCTCTGAGAAACAAATCAAGTCTTCAGCGCTAGGTTTGGGTGTCCACATAAGACAGGAACTGTGGGCGGCTTCAGATTTTAATCGTCTCTGACAATTGCAGCCGTCTCTCTTGGACCTTATGTAAGTAAATTAATATTTATTGTGTTGATTCCATGAAGGCATGGCTTTGAGATCAGTGGAGGGTGGAGAGGGGCCAACTGGGGACGGAATAACGAAATGTGACAGAAGAGTTAGGAAAACAGCTCATGGAGGTGTATTCCCCAAAGGAAAACCTTGCTGTAAATGAAGTGCGTCGTGCTGTGTGAGAGGAGGAACTGAGCCTGTAGAGAAACGTGGGGGGGGGGGGGGGGGGGGGGGGGGGCAAGACGGGTTTGTGTGTGTGTTTTACTTCTACGTGTTGTGTGGAGCACGAGCGTCTGCATGTGTGCGACCATCTGGAGCGTTCGTGCCAGATGAGTTATCTCCGAATAGATGGCGTAGCTTCCAATTTTTCTCCCAGAGCTGGCGCGCAGTTTCCTTTAACCACCCTGCTCGCCACAATGCATGTCTCTTTCTATCTTGCGTCTCTCCCCCTCCATATGTGTCTTTCTCCTTCTCTATCACCTTCAGCGGCTCCCCAGGGGCAGCCTGTTAAATGCTGCAATCTGTCTTTGTCCCCCATCTCACCCCCCTTCTCTGCTTCCTATGCCTTCCTCTCCGTCTCTGAGCCTTTCTCTGAGGCTCCGCTCATGAATCATACCAGCAACTACTACATGGAAAGAAGGGAAATCCCTGAGAGCGGTGGAAAGGGGGCACTGATAAGGAGGCATCTCGAGGGGGGTGTTAAAAGCAGCTAGTTGTAGAGGGGGCGGAAGGGACAAGAGAAGAAGAAGAATAGCTGGAATAAAGGGCTGGACAGATGACATGAGATTTATTATCTAAGGATATGAAGGGCGGAGGTTAATATTTAATTTGTGATTTCAGCCCCCTCATAGACTCCGTATGCGACATCACTGGCGAAGCACAAGGATTTTTTTTTTTCCTTAAGAAAAAGTGGTTCAAAACCTAAGCAGCTGAGCTTGCAGTAATTTGTGTTGATACAGTTGCTTTCTTTCAGGAAGCTGCTCTGCACAGTAACATTATTCTTCTGTCGATCACGGCTAGCTTCACCGGAGCAAAAGGGGGTTAAGTGCATTTCGAAGCTAATGGTTGTAGCGTAGGGGGAAAGCCTTTTAGGATTTCCCAATGGGTTGTGGACATGACTTGACAACATCCCTTATACTTCCCAGACATTTTAGTCGAGCAGTATCGATAGCCACTCATTTTTTTCTTTTCTTTTGTTTTGGGGTGGGTTCTCTTTGCCATTTCACTTTTTAATTTACTCTAATCTGAATGATTATGGCTATTACAGCATGATGACGAATGGAAACCCCAGCTGTGGGTTGTAATAAGCGGCTTATCTGGGCAGTCTTTGGTCAAAACAATTGACAGCCCTGTGGGAGAAGATAATGGACAAACAAAAAGAGGATTTAAAGATCAGTGGTATTATGACATCTGTGTAATTCAAGTCTGAATATTCCCGTTGTAAGCTTCCGAATCCACCACACTGTTATGTTTGTAAAAAAAGGCCATATTATTGACCAAAATCAGAAGTGACATAAAGGATTCGAAAGATTGGGGGGAAAGTTCTCAAAAAGGCCAGTGGACCAAATATTATTCCTTGAGGTACACCATTTTATATTAATTGACCCATTGGTAACAAAGCAATCAAACTAGCAAACAATTAAGCAAAAAAAAAAGACAATTAAAAATACACTAATTTGAGTTAAGTGCCCAATTTGCACACCCTGGTTATGCAAGTCTTTATTAGCAGTGGTTAGCTTTGCTTCGCCTCTCAATAAGGCGGTAGGCCGTTACATTTGTTGTGTGGTTCTTTCGTCTGTTCCTCGCATCTTTCCTGTCTTCTGATTGGATTTTGGTCGTGGTTGATTTTCGTTTTGTCTTTTAACTGTTAACTAATGGTAAAAAAAATGTCGATCACTTTTGTCATCCTCATAGTCTTTATCCAAGATTTTTTTACTATTATTTTCATTTGGCTTTTGTCTGCAAAAACATATTCGTGATGAAAAAAATTACGAAAATATCCAGCTAACACTGGATGTAGAGAAACGGGAAAGAATGAAAACCAGAGGGAAAGAAACCTAAAAGATTTAGGTTTCTATCAAAAAGAGAAAGGTCAACATCAGCTATAGTAAACCGAGTTAGCTTAGCATAAAAGCGTGACATCAGCAATAACCTCTCCGATGGATATATTTGAAATTTACTGAGATTCCTGTTGGGAGTGAGCTGTGAATCCTGTGGAGGTAAACTCAAAAACAACACTGATGGTGCTGCTCTCTATTCATCCATAACAGATTACAGCACAAATTGGGTGTTTATGGTGCACAGAACCCAGCTGCTATTTCAACTTTGACCCGAGTGCATCTCAAGCTCCAGCAAGCTTATCGCACCTCCACGCCGCAGGCTGCGCTCCACTTGTGCATCTCTCAGTGCAGGGAAAAACCGGTGTTGTGTGGAGTAGCAATTGAAACGAATGGATTTCAGGGTGCCACATTCGGTATGAAAGCCCCTGCATCAGCTTTACCCGCAGATGTAATAATCAGTCTACCATCCAGGCCACAGGCAGACGGATCAGCCTGAATTATCATAAACAGACCTGAGTCCAGATGTGAGCAAGAAAAGCTTAAAGTCCTGAGCTTTAATAAATGGAACAGTTGGGCTCTGAGCTCCTTTACGCACAAAATAACGGTAACATTGGAGATTAAAATAAGTTACATTGTAATGTTCCATATTTATCAGTTTAGAACATCTAGAAGGATCTCCCCTGTTTTTGAAAGTCTTACCTTCAAATAAATACTTTATAAAGAACACATAAAAAGGAAGGATTGCACATAGACACGACAGACGTTGGAGTTTCATTTCTTCATTAATTCATTCCTTTTAATTAAATTGGTCAAGCCTAATGAGATACCAGGTCTGATTTTCAAGAGTGACCTGTTTAAACCATCATACAATTTATAGTAAACAATTTGTTGCAAGCTAATATAATCCAGTATTGTAAAAAAACACAACATTTCAAATAAATGTGAAACAGTGGTCCTGATAGAGCATTTTACAATGTCCAAACAGAAACAACTGTTTAAATATTTTTCCAGATTAACCATAAATGGTCCCAGGCTTAGTTCTGATGAAAAAAAAAGGGTGATGGTGGTGGGCAACACCAGTTAAAGAAACACATTTATCAGATTAGTTGACCAATCAAATAATTATTTGTTAGATCACTTGTTTACTAAAGTATTCAACACCTGTAACTGTGAAAATATTAGGGATGATCAACATCGGCTTTTTTACCCAAATCCGATACGCCGATATAGTCTAAATCTTAATTTCTGATACCGATATAAACAGATGCCGCCAATAGATGTCTACCTAAATGTTCAAGGTCGGCTCAGAAATGCAGATTTATTGTGGGATTAGCCAAACAAACAAAAATATTTTAAAAAACCTAAACTTTGGATCTGTCATATTTTGATATTTGGAGTGAGAGAAGAAGTAGTTGAAGAGTTCAATATATATAATATGTGCATAGTATGAAAGTAAGGTATAAAAGTTGTCTTTAATAAAGTAAAACCCGATACTGATCATTTCTGATTTTACATCTTAATGCCAATATCGGCCGATAATAATGGTAGACAATAATATCGGACATCCCTAGAAAATATATTTGCCCACCTTTTTAAGTCATGCATTATCTGTGATTACCCACATTGTTTCTCATCTGTTATAGAATATCTTTAGATCCGAGCATGACATGTTGCTTTTGGTGGTCCTTAAAGCAAATTTATGTTATCCTGCAGATTGCTCTCTTAATTTCTTGATTCCATAGGCTTGGTAGTAATCATTCTTGGGTGTTGCCAGAGTAATAAGATCAAAACAAAGACATTGTCATCAAACACTCTGGAAAGGGTGACAAAGCTATTTCTAAGGCTTTGTAACTCGAACAAAAAGCACTGAGAGGCATTATCCTCTAATTGAGTAAATATGGTGCAATGGTGAATCTGCCCAGGAGTATTTGGGCTACCGAAACTTCTCCAAGACTGCATCTATGGCTCATTCATTAGGTCTTAAAAAAAAAAAAACAGAACACCATTGTAGCACGATGAAACCAAAGGTTGTGATCCCTTGCTGAAAATCCTGAAAGAAAATGTCCGGCTATCAGTTTGACACTTCAAGCTCACTTCTTGAGCAGGGCAATGATCTGAAGCACCAGGAAGTTCACCTAGTTGATGTTTTTTACCCATTGATGAACTCTGGTTGATTAGTTTCTAATGTGACCAGCTAACAGCCCCCCTTAAGAAAGCTTCGGTTCAGGTCTAGAACCAGACACCTCTCGCCGTTCCGTCTCTCTTGCACTCACCTGACATCTAATGCCGCTATCCTTCAATGAGATGCCTGTTTACCCCTGTTTGTTCACCAGTCATTACCAGGTTACGGTGTTTGACGGTTACCAGATACAGGTATCGAGTGGTACAAACGAAAACCAAGCCCCCAGAATAAAATGAAGAAGAGAATTCAAACCGAGAATGATAAGCCAAATTAATTTGACTGGCTGTGTAGCATGCATCACTCAATGCTACGGTCCTGAGTCACAGAATCAGGTTAACATCGTGGCTTTAGTTGCAAATTTATGTTGGCAGATATTACAACAAAAAGCCTTGTCAAAAATTGTTTTAGTCTTTTGCAAAAGCGTTCAAACCATTTCGTCCCCCTCGCTAGTCTTTTTATTCATAGCTCTTTCTTTTCTGGTTTTAGGTTTGTTTCTTCTTTTTTTTTTTTTTTAAACCTTTACCTTTGACTTCTGCTCTCATCTCTGAGCCTACCAAACACCGTGGAGAGTGGATCCTTTGTGAGTAAAAAGCCTCAGTGAAAGCATCTGCACTCCTCACTGTGTGATGTGCGCCAATGCTTGAACGTATGGTCTCTCCCTCTCTGCAGTGTTTCCCCCCCTCTTGCCGCAGACACCCTCACTCATACCTCTGCAGTCAGCCGCTCTTATCTCTCAGCATCACACACGTTACTCTGGTTGTCGTTCATTTTCTTGCATTCATGTCGACTGATGCAATGTTTAACCGTTATCGCAGGACGAGAGCAAAATCCAGCTTTTTAAACCACAAATTTGATGTAAGATGCAGGGAGTTTCTGTATTTCTTCAGTGCTGCCTTCTGCCTTTGAAAACATATTTTAGGACTATGTACAGAATCACAAGTGTCATCCTAGTATCACTGTGGGCGGTTTTTGTTTTTTTTTCATTGCAAAGAACCGCTTAAATGCAATATTTGGAAATGATGTCATATTTCAAATGACATGCTAATTCTACCCGACAATTATATATTTGGGCAGTTGGATAGATTCCCTTCCCCCAAATGCCCACACTGGATGTAGACGAGATGCTAAAGCTCACAAACCGTGGTGGGGACATTGTGATAAAGGGGGAAAAAAAGAGAAAAGAGTCAAAAGGTAGGGCAAACTCTATTGTCATGACCACTAAAAAAGGCCCAATGTATACAGCTATTTTGTAGATTTATGCTTTGTCCCCAAAGCCAGATTATGTCACCAGGGATCAGCACATCCAGGCTCCCACTTTGGTTTTGCTTGCCCAGTGTCCCAAGGTTTGATTACAAGGATTTCACCGATAAAGTCCCACCCACCCCTAGGTCTGCCATCATGTCCCAATCTCCCTAATCTGGCCGAGATTAGCCTCTCCTCCTGGGCGGCCATTCCATTGAGATCGAAGAATCGATCATAGTCTGACACTCTCCTTTAAGATCCGTTTGCCATAGAAGCTGTAGGGTTCTGGACAGCATTCTCCCCGGGATCACTGAGGTACTCAAACCATTCCAGGATTTAAAGGTGGCAATGTGCCAGAGAGTCACTCTATGAACAGCTCTGTCATATGGGGGAACATCCTGGAATAGAGTCACTTCTTCAAATCAAAAGGAGTCATCTTAGGTAGTGCTTGGGAGGCCTCTGATCAGGATATATCCATGGTGACTAGGGCTGGATGATAATTCGATAGCAATATATATCGATCGCTAGACGTGTGATGCGATAGAGAAAAAATGGTTCAATAAAAAAGTTCGATAGAAAAAAAGTTTTCCCTCATTTTTTTCATTATAGCCTATCGGGTAGCTTAATACAACAATTATTACTTACTCCAAACAAATCATTACCGCTGATGGGCAGCTCTGTCAGCCACTGCTCTCTCCTTTCAAACCACAAAAAGGATGAAATGATTTGAGCTGAAACATAATTTTTTGATAGTCCCTAAGCGAACCATCGCCGTAACTTCACGTCGGTCAGATGTCACAGCAAAGGAGCAGCGGAGGAAGTTGTTCCGGATAAATGTTTCAGTGACTCAGGTAAAGGTTGCATCCCGTTTTGAACCGATCCTTGACGCACTAAAACAGTAAATGTAGCAATAATAAACCAAATAAAATACTACGATCAGTTGTCTTAAGCAGGACTCCTCTCTCCCAGCTCGCTGCGAATCCGTTACAGAGAGACACAGGAAACTTACCCAGGTCGCGCTGCTAACAACACCTGTGGCTTTTAAAATGTCCCCCTCGGTTCTGCCCCCTGTCCTCAGAAGCGAAAAACGCTTTAAAAAACACAACAATGTTGGATAGGCCAGCTGGCTGAAATGAATTAGAATAAGCTTTATTGACAAACTAAACCAAAGGTTTCAGTCATTAATATTATAAAGTGTCATAAAATGTTTAAAAGATTAAAAAGCATCACGATAAGCCTTCAATTTCAATTACTAACAATTAAAAAATGTCCTCCCAACTTTTAGATGTGTTCCTGGTCCCACACACCTGAATCAAATGGTTGAATTGCCTCCTCAGAATGCAGTCACGTTCTCCAGAGTCCTGCCAGTGACCTGATTGTTTGACACTTCTAAAAGTTGCAGGACACTGGGCCTTGAGGACTGGAGTTGCAGACCCCTGGTCTAGGTTTTCCTCTTGGCCTTGTACCTCCCATGACCCAATCTCGGATAAGCAGAAATAAAGGAATGGATAGAAATTAGTGCTTTACAGAATGCAACTGTAATGTGAAGGATAGAGTTGAAACAGTGTTGTTTTTTTAAATAAAGATACAGAAAGCTCTAGGCATAGGCAAGATTTTGCCAAATCAGTGGGCCCTCTGTATTTGGGATTATAGCCACCCACAAACAAATAAAATACTCGAGACCCGCTCAAAACACACTTATAGCTGCCTGTTCTAATAGTTCAAACACAAAATATACCTTAATATGCATTAATACGCACAGTGGAAACCGTCTTGGCACTACCTCAGAAGCTAACATCTACAGTCTTTGTTATCTCCGCTCTTGGGGATTACAGCCAATCAGCACCAAGGAATATAAATGGCATCACCTGCTTTGCAAATGGCAGCCACTAGCGGTTCGAGTACTTTTTAAGGGTTTCAGATTACCTGCATTTTTGCTCCAATATTTTAGATATGCTGTATGGAAAAAAATAATTTCTGTAAATAATGTGGAGTTACGTTACACCGAGAAATTAGCAGATAGGTGAATCTGGTTTCACTGTTTCACAATATTTACAAAAATGTTAAATAAAAAGGACATTCCATAACGAGGATTATTCCTGAGGCTGCTAAAGCCAATTAACATATTGACTATTACAGTTACACTTAAGCAGGAAATATAGAGTAAACATAGCTAAATGTAGCTGTAGTTTTTAAGGAAATGCTAACAACGTAAGTTGGTCTATTCGTTCGGCTGCTTTGCCAGCCTGCAGTCTGCTGCTTGGCAGACTTGTTGCTCATCGCTTGCAAATAGCGTTATCTTAAAGGGAGTGGTGGGTATTGCTTTTTGTAGTTAAGACACCATGGGCCTGATTTATCAAATGTTTGCGCTTGTTAAAACTTGCGCAGACCTCACAGCGGGCGAAAAAAACATGCAGCAGGTGATTTACTAAGCAGCAAGATGCGCGCAAACTATATAGGGCTTTTTTGCCCTTGATGAATATGCAATGTGGCCATTTCTGTTGGAAGGGGCAAAATATTGGGAGGAGAAAATGCAATTAAGTAGGCGTTCCAATCGCGGCGTTATTGATCAGACATGAAACTGTTAGCGCCGGCTGTTTTAGCACCTATTTCTACCGCCTCTGAGAGGCATGTATTAACTTTGCGCCACCACGATTCAACATAAGTTTAGTACTGACAAATGAAAAATATAATTCACACACATTCTAACCTAATAGTAATTAACACATCAATGGCTATAAACCTGACAGTTATGTCGATTTTTTCCCCCCTTTTTGTCCAAAGATCCATCATAACTCACTGCGTGCTCAATGCGTGCACCTGCTGTTTATTTGTTTATTTATTTGGATCCCCATTAGTTTCCACCGGTGTGGTTACTAATCTTCCTGGTATCTAATTAATAAAATATAATAATCATGTGCAATACCACCATGACAATTACTTATATGACATTTTACAAACAAAATTCATACATTTCAGATTACATACAAAAAGCCAGATGTAATTAACTTGTACATTTCCCACCATCAATAAAATACCTAAAATATTCAGGTAGCTCCAAAGCTAAAATTAGATTTTAATACTTGATGAAATGATACATACCCTTTGGTTCTCTATTTTCAGATTATTTATTCTATTCCTGCAAGGCTCTGTAGACAGCAGACTTCTTTCCAGGCCTGCATGTTTTACCATTAATTTAGTATCACAAGCTCCATGCTCCATAAATACGCATCATGAATCCACTGCGCCTCTTTCTCCTCTCTCTGGCTGTGGTGCAGTGCATGGGGCAGAAAGGCTGGCACACTGCAGCAGACGCAAAAAAACCTAATTTGAATACTGCTCTTTGCGCCTGTTATCAATTGCGCACGCAATCTTAGTAGAATGTCTAGATGCTCTCCCAAAGCAGCCTATAACTTTCTTCAATAGAATAGAATAGAATAATCCTTTATTGTTCCACAAAGGAGAAATTCAGCTGTAACAGCACCAGAGTGGCAGATGATAAAAGCATTTAGATTTACAAAAGAAAAGTAGAAAAAGTCCAAAAACAGAATTAAGAATAATAAATGTACATTAATGACAAAATTACAAAAAAACCAAAGCACTGTGCAGTTTTTTTTTCAATGTGAAACTGAGTGGGACAATTTAAAAACCAAAAATATAAACAGAATGTGCATGTGTAGTTGTGCACTAAAAAGTAAGCGTATTATTTACAAGAAGTTTACAGAATACAAACTGAGAAAAACAGATGTGCAAAAAAACAGCAGCATTAATGTTAATTAAGTAAGTCAAACGGTGCAAATTACAGCGGGGGTGTCAACATTGTTGAGTTTGTTGGGAGCTGTTTTGGTTGGAGAGTCTAACAGCTGCAGGGAGGAAGGACCTGAGAAAACGTTCTTGCTGGCAGAACATTATGCCAACAACTATGGTACCATACTGGCTATTTATCCCTTAATATCTCAGAAATTGCGTCGTTGCATATACACTTTGTTTTTCTATGTCTCTTCTAAAGGAAAACACTACAGTTAATGAATTCTCGTCAGATATCTTGTGCTGAGTTGTGCATTTATTAAATCATCTTCCTGTGTGTAATTCTAGTTTCATCCATTCTTCCAACAGTTCATGGCTTATGTCCTGCCGTCTTTCACATACTGGTCACGCTCCGGACATTAGCGTTCCCTCCTCGCTGAACTTTGACCCCGGCTTGGCCGATGACCCGACGGCCTGTTCACACAACCCGCATGCACGCTTGAAGTCACTCCGTGCACAGCGTGGTGCGGAGAGAACTATTGGCGGGGGGGGAGTGATGTGAAGGCTCTTTTCACCAACTCATTCGCGCTCTGCTGGAGAATTCCTTACGCATGGGCCGTTCGCCACATGTGTTATAAAGGGCGTCGGGGCCAGAGTGAAGCTGGGATGGATGCAGTCATCACCCACACACACTCACACATGTTCTGACACATGTTGCCTTCCTTTTTTTCCAGTTTACCATCAAATGCTATATTGCATAATGTCAGAATTTGTTCTCTTGCCAGCTTCTGTCCCTGTTTTCCTCTTTTCAGCGTCCCCTCGCCCTC
The DNA here is from genome assembly GCA_963556495.2 of Valencia hispanica. NCBI lineage: Eukaryota > Metazoa > Chordata > Actinopteri > Cyprinodontiformes > Valenciidae > Valencia > Valencia hispanica. Next base: position 13,713,575 of record OY747714.1, on the reverse strand, counting down.
TGCCTCCGCCGTCATGGAGCTGCACGCTCAGAGTGTTTTGCCATGATCTCACAATGCTCTAAGCACAAAATGAGGGAATTAAAACAATTCAGACCAAAGTGTGTTGAAGCTTTTACAAATGACGGAAGTTTACCAGACAAATGTCTGAGTTCCAAACACCCGGTTAAGATGCGACGGGGGTCCCTTCTTCTTTGAGTTTTTTCGTGGACGGGTATATAGTCCAAAAGCATTCATGCCCCTGGAACTCTTTCACAGAAATGGTGCTAGTGTATTTTAGTGGGATTCTTTTCCCAGACCAACACTAAGAAGTCCTTAACTGTAGGGTAGAAGGTAAAATGATACATGGTTTAAAAAAAAAAAAAAAAACAAGAATCCAAAAAGTATTTTCTCAGACACCACTAAATAATACCTGGCACAAGCAACTGTCTCTGAGGTTTGTTAGAGAACATTAGTGAACAAGCAGCATCACGAAGACCAAGGAGCTCAGCAGACAGGTCAAGGAGAAAGATTTGAACATCTCACCAAGCTGAGGCAGCAGGACTTTTGTCTTTATTCATGGCTGAACGATAAACAAGCCCCTGGTCACTAGGGATTATGTTCCCTGGGGGGGGCATGACAGAAAATAACTGAGAATCACTTACCTGACCTAACAGGTCGAGCAATGTACGCGCTAATCAAAGAAACATGCAAGAGGTCGATGGTTGTGTCCCAAACATGTGGAAGAAAGTCCTCTGGTAAAATGAATCCAAAATTGACTATTTTTAACATTCCACTTCTGGAACTTAAGAGTGATTCTATCGCACCTTCACGGTATGTACGTCTCTCCATTTCACCGGGCCGGCCCAAAACGACCACTACAACAATATTGATAAATCATGCCCAATGCCTCAGAAATACAGAAACCATGTGGGGGGGAGGGAGTCCACCATGACGGAGTGGCATCAATGACAAATACTCCAAAATAAAGGGACTTAGAATAGGAAGACCTTTGAAAGAAACCGGACTTTAGTGAAACAGACAAAAGAGGTCAGAGGAGGCGTGTTCCATAGTCTTCGATGGCGACATAGCACAATAGAAACGACGAGGTTTACAGGAACACCGTGGAGCGGCTCTGAGAGGGACGCCTCGAGTCTCTTGCTTCTCATCTCAGCCTGACAAGAAGTGTTCCCGAACATAACATGACAGTGTAACGCCGAGAGGTGTTCCGCAATGTGCGCCACTGACATTTTCACACTGTTTGTGCGTACCGCAGTGTTTGTGTAACATGTGAACTGTTCAAATTTAGCTTAATATTTAGGAATTGGGCAATCAGAAATGTGCCAATACCATCGTAAGGCATTGTTACCTCCACTGAGCTTATAGAGGAGATTTCTTGAAGTTGCAGCACAGTGGGCTAAAAGTGTGTTTTTCCTCCACAGCTTGCATCCAATAACTCGGACAACAGCAGCCAGACGACTGCAGCTGACAACAAAGGTATGATTTAAAGATCTAAACTTTATTAAGACATACTTGACAGTATTTTACTGTCTCCTCTCCTTTGGATTTTGGGGCACTGATGGTTCTCTGTTCACATCTCAGCAGTCCCTCTTAAATTAGCAATAATTAGCATTAAGACCATAATGCCATATTGCAATTATTTAGACAACACAATGCGGTTTTATTGATAAAGAAATTGTATTTTATATATATATATATATATATATATTCTAAAAGTCTAGGCTCACACATTTACATGATTATTAAATCAAGCAGAAGAGTATTGAAGTCCTTGTAATGATAATACTTTCACAGTACAGAGAAGTATTTCTGATGTAATTTCAGTTTTTTGTTGTTTGATGATATTAGTCATTTCTGGGCATACTGTGTGCTGAAAACAGTATTCACCCCTTACTGCTTTCGATTATTTGTCAGATTATCAAGCTGATTCTTATTTCCAGACAAAGAAGTTTTACAATGAGGATTTCATTTTTTAAAGAAAAAAAAAAAGAAGCCAATAACAAGTTTACCAGGAAGTGGCCGTGCGCACCCTGCCAGCAATAACTGCCACTGCTGACCCTCGCCTATTCGCAGTTTAGTATTTGCGGAATGTAACTCTAAAATATTCGTAAAAAAATAGCCTAAAATAAAAGCATAAAATATAAACAATTTATATTTTAAAATATAAATTTTAAAATTATTATAAAATCATTAAAATCATATTTTTGTCCTATTCCTGGATTGTTTTCTTCAGCAAAAACGCTCCCATTGTAGTCAATGAGAGCATTTCCACTGCCGGCGCCGCCGTTTCGCCATCCGGCAAAAATAGGATCGATTCTATTTTTGCCGGACGCCGGAGCAAGTCAAGCAGTCAATCGACACAAATAATTAAGCACCAACAGGATATAAAACAACCATATTTCCGGGTGTTTTTCAAAATACATCAATAAAGACGGACTCAAATTTTTTGTATGCATAGCTACATTAATATAAACCCATGTATATTTATACATATGTTGCCCAAAATATTTTAACACCGAATAACAGAGAATAACCGTTTTTTTTCTGTTTGTCTTCCACGGAATGAAGAATTTTGTTCGGACTTCCGCATTTATCACTGGCTTTTATCGCGAGATCTCGCAATTCCTGCGTATGCTTCTCTGAGCACCTCTGGGCTGCGGACCGGAGCGGAGCGGATCTAGAGCGCATACAGTGGAAATTGGGGGTTAGAGTCATTTTGGTAGGACAACCACTCCTGGGAAAGCCCCCTACTGCTCAATGTTTTCCCCATTAGTTGATAATGGCTCTCACTGTGGTTCACTGGACTACCAACGCCTTAGAAATGGCTTTGGGACCCTATTCAAGACGTTTTCAAGATGTTTTTGTTTCTAATCCACGCTTGATGGCATAGTGTGTTGCTTTTTGTTTGTGTGTGTTTTTTTTAGCCTGCTTCAGGTTGTCAGACAGGTTCTTTTGAAGTGATTCTAGATTCTACAGGTCTTGCAATAGAGAGCCTAAGTCTTTCCTTCCAGTCGGCCCATGGGTCCCCTGCCCGAAAAAAACAAAAAAGATTAAAAGTCAATGGAGCGATAAAAGTTATTTTCTGGTCCCACAAATGCTGTACCTCAATTTAAATAACTGAGGATGTGCATTTCGAATCTGTTTGTCATGTGATTTCTTGATCTATTTGCTTGTAAAATTTCGTAATTAAACAGACTGCAAATCAGAAGTCGCATATATGACGCTAGCTAGCACTTGATATACTCACCGAGACCTTGTAGAGCTCGTCCCGCGTGCTGGGTCTCACTCCACCAACTATTTCTCCCCCAGCATGGCTGCCACATTTAATGCTCCTTTCTTCGTCCTCGAAGAAGTTTTGCGAAGCTCGCTGAACTCACGGCCATTTTCCTTCTTCTTCTTCTTCAGTTGTAGTCCACTACCTGTTTTCACACAAAACCCTCAAGTAACTTTTGCAGCCTGTCGAAAAATTTGCGTTCTCTGCATCAAAATGTTTCTTTAAAATTCACGGACATCACGTTAAATCCATGCCACATATCAAACTGGATCAGAAAGTGACTTTTATCTCTCCATTGACAACCATAATTTTTTTTTTCCACAGTAGGGGACCCATGGACCGGATGTAGATGGGTGTGACTTAGACTCTCCTGTAGTCAGGCCTGAGTTTGGCTTGTGAAGCTCAAAGCAAAAATGTGGTTAGCCACCATATTTCTCAAGATGGGCTGTTGGTTTTTAAAATGGGACGAGGATAGTTTGGGAACTTGAGCAGCCTATATTGGCAAGTCCTATATCTGAAGTTTTTATTGAGTGATGGAGAGTCCGCGTGAACGAGTGAGGAATTGTTGCCGCGAGAGACAAAAAGGATGAAATGAATTTATGTCTAGCTTTACGGGGTCTATAGCGTCACCTGACATATTTACAATATAATATGACGCCTCTCATTTACAAGCAAGGGGAAGAACGTTTTTAAAGGATTAATAGTTTAATGGTTATAATTATTAACGTAATCTTGCTTTTTGTTTAGGTATGACTGATTTAGTAATCAAACACCCTCTGGGCTGATATTAACTACTACAGTATAATACGATTTTAAAACGTGTTGGTTCTAAAACCACTTCCATTCTGGCTGTTTAACTCCGTTTCAATAAAATGCTACAGAGAGGGCCGGAGTGATCACAGTTTTCTCTGATCGAATAGAGCACCCACTTGATGCTCGGATGGGGGGGTGTCAAAAAATTGTTTATTAATCCCAGAGGGAAATTAATTAATGTTTTAAATCATATCTCACAATTTCAGTCAAAGAGTTATAAATGCTGTTGGCTCTGGGTAGGAGGGATTTCCTGTAGTGGTCTATATTACAGTCGCTCTAAGAAGGCCTCTGACTGAAGACACTTTTTGTATAACAGTCTATTGAAAAGGATGCTCAGGGTTGTCTGTAATTTTTCTTGATTTTACCGACAGACATGATAGCAAGTGGGCTGGCCGCCTAGCTAGCTAGTTAATCAAGCTAACCAGCTAATATCCGTTTGTTCGACTCTGTGTTACAAAGACCAGGAAGATGGAATAGACACAGTCAATGCATTTAGCATCGATACCTCTAAATATATATTGTATTGTTACGTACGTGCTATATCTGTTTATAAACCACAAAATCTTTTCAATTGACCCGTTGGTGTTTTAGCTGACACTGACTTTAAATTTAATCTCACGACTTGACTCAGAATGCGAGTTTTAATGTTGATCTTTAGAATCTTTAAAGCCGAAGAGGATTTTTAAAGCCCTGAACACATAAAACCACATAAAACCACTGCCACTGATGAGTGGTTGCCAACACTCACATGTCTTCTGTCACTCAAAATCAAAATAGCTGTAAATATTAGCCATCATTATAGCCATAAAAATCAGTACAAATAAAACCATAATAATAATAATGACTGCTGATTTTTGGTACTATAATTTTTTTTTTATTTGTTTAGTTTACATATAAATTTGGAACAAAAATGTCAAACATGATGTAATTGTTATTTTTCAAAAAGACATTATTATACTACCGCTGCAAAAATAATATAACACAGTGTTTCTCAAACTTTTTACAGTGTGTACCACCCGAGAAAATGTCGAGCTCTCCAAGTACCACCATCATGACCAACTACTCATCTTCCCTCTTAACATTTTACCTCTGCTTATCTTTTCACACTGTTCCACTCATAACCAATCATGTCTCCACTAAGAATGGGCTAAGTACGTGAACACGATGACGTAGCAGGCTTATTCAAAATTCAATTCAATTCAAATATACTTTATTGATCCCAGAGGGAAATTAAGTGTTGGTATAACTCATATAATTAATTCTTTAAGGAGTTGTTATAGATAATGATGGCTGTGGGCAGGAAGGATTTCCTGTAGCGGTCTGTATTGCAGCAAAGCTGAAGAAGCCTCCGACTGAATGCACTTTGTTGTTATAAGACAGTCTCATGAAGAGGATGCTCAGGGTTGTCCATAATTTTTTTGATTTTATGAAGAATCCTTCTTTGCATCATCATCTCCAGATGTTCCACAGTTGTCCCAAGAACAGAACCAGCCTTCTTTATCAGGTTGTTTAGCCTTTTTAAATCCCTGGCTCTGATGCTGCTACCCCAACAGATGACGGCTGAAGAGATTACACTCTCCACAACAGACTTGTAGAAGATCTGCAGCATCTTGCTGCAAACCTTGAAGGACCTAAGCTTCCTCAAGAAGTACAGTCTGCTCTGTCCCTTCTTGTAGACGGTTTCACTGTTGCGCTTCCAGTCCAGTCTGTTGTCGAGGTGAACTCCGAGGTATTTATACCCCTCAACCACCTCCACTTCTTCTCCCATGATGGAAACAGTGTTTGACTTATCCCCGTTTCTTCTGAAATCTACAATCCTCTCCTTTGTTTTGTTCACATTCAAGGTGAGACAATTGTTTCCACACCATGTCACAAAGCGGTCCACCAGCTCTCTGTATTCAGCTTCTTGTCCATCTCTGATACACCCGACAATTGCAGAGTCATCAGAGTATTTCTGCAGATGACAGGTCTCTGATTTGTACTGGAAGTCTGAGGTGTACAGAGTGAAAAGGAATGGTGAGAGTACGGTGCCCTGTGGTGCTCCTGTGCTGCTGACCACCTGGTTTGACACACAATTCTTCAGTCTCACAAATTTGTGGTCTGTTGGTCAGGTAGTCATTGATCCAGGCTATTGTTGAAGGCTCCACCTGTGTCTTCAGGAGTTTCTGACAAAGCATATCAGGCTGAATTGTGTTAAATGCACTGGAAAAATCAAAGAACATAATCCTCACAGTGCTGCCTGTGACAGTGGGTTGGTTGAAGCAGGTGTATGATGGCATCTTCAACTCCAACTCCACAGCGATAAGCAAACTGCAGTGGGTCCTAATACGTTCTTGTTTGCTTACTCAGGGGTGCCAACAGGAGTCTCTCCAGGACCTTCACGATGTGGGATGTCAGGGCAACAGGTCTATAGTCATTGATGACTGATGGGTGAGTTCTTTTTGGTACTGGAACCAGCCAGGATGTCTTCCACAACACTGGAACCTTCTCCTGAGTTAGGCTAAGGTTGAAGATGTGCTGCATAATCCCACAGAGCTGCTCAGCACAGGCCTTCAGGACTCTGGGGCTGACATCATCTGGACCTGCAGCCTTGTTCCGGTTCAGTTTCTCCAGCTGCCTCTTCACCTGACTTTTGGAGATAGACAAGTGGGAGGCAATAGGGGTAGCAGCATTTCCTGACTTGGTTGAAGTCAAACTTGTGGAATCAGAAAAGTCCATGGCTGAGGTGAAGGATAAAACATCCGAGGTGTAACAGGAAAGCTGTTGGTCAGAGGAGAGTGGGATGTCTGTTTGGCTGGGGACAGGAGAGGAGGATGCTGAGCTAGTTCCTGAACTGAACCTGTTGAAGAATGTGTTCAGTTCATTGGCTCTGTCCAGACTTCAATCTATCCAATCCTTCCTGTCCTTAAAGCCAGTGATCTTTCTCATTCCTGACCAGACATCTCGGATATTGTCCCTCTGTAGTTTGTTCTCCAGCTTCTTCCTGTATGCCTCCTTGCTGTCTCTGATCTTGACCTTAAGTTGCTTCTGTATACTCCTAAATAATTCCCTGTCTCCCTCCCTGAAGGCTCTTTTTTTCTTGTTTAGCAGTTCCTTCAGGTCACTGGTGATCCAGGGATTGTTATTGGGGAAGCATCTCACTGTTCTGGTGGGGATGATGTTGTCCACACAGAAGTTTATATAGTCAGTCACACACTCAGTCATGGCATTGATGTCCTCTCCATGTGCTTGGCAAAGAGTCATCCAGTCTGTGGTTGCAAAACAACCCTGCAGGGCTTCTTCAGCTTCCTGTGACTAGTTTGTCACAGTTTTCTTTGTAACAGGTTGTCTCTGAATAAGTGGTTTATATTCTGAACAGAGAAAAACAAGATTGTGATCCGATTGTCCATGTATGCATCCTTTATATTTGCATAAAACAAATCCAAGGTCTTGTTTTCTCTTGTGGAGCAGCTGACAAACGAAATGTTGGAAGTATAGTAGAGAGCGAGGCATGATTAAAATCACCAGATATTGCCACAAATGCATTGGGGTGCTGTGTCTGTAGCTTAGCAACAACGGAACTGATAACATTACATGCATTGTCGGCAACGGCTGAAGGTGGAATGTAAACAACTGCCAAAATTACACTGGTGAACTCTCTTGGTAAATAATATGGACGAAAACTTACTGCCAAGAGTTCAACATCTGGGCTGCAGAGACGACACTTCACAGTAACATGTTCTGTATGACACCATCTTTTGTTGACAAGCACTGCTACTCCACCTCCCTTTCTTTTCCTGCTCGTTTTCAGATCTCTGTCTGCTCGTACAGTCAGGAAGCCTGGCAGAGAGACGTTGGAGTCGGGGATATGATCTAGCAGCCACGTCTCAGTAAAACACATAACACTGCATTGCCGGTACTCTGGCTGAGTCCTTGTAAGGGCTTGGAGTTCATCCATCTTGTTAGCCAGTGATCTTACGTTGCCCATTATGATCGATGGAAGAGATGGCTTGAACTTCCTCTTTCTCTGTCTCCCTTTCCCTCCTGCTCTGCATCCACGTCTCCCCCTTATCAACTCATCAGGGATTTGTGGCTTCAAATGAGGTATTATTTCAGCTTTTGCGATGTAAATCAGCTGCTCTTGGCGGTAAACCACATTGTTGCCATGGTTACACTTCATACCAAGTTGTCAAAAAGTGAAAAGTTTACAGCAAAAATCCTTCCAGTTTCACAGCACCAAAAACTAGAAAGTATACAGGTCAAAAAAATGCAATCTTCCTCAAGAAAACAGAGGAACCAATGTACAAAAAAACAAAACTTAATATGTAGCCAACAGAGCCACTCCAACATGCAGCCACCCAGAGAAGCGCAATTCTAGAATTTATTATATTGTATATATTATTATATAATTATATATATTAAATTATTATATATATTATATTGTATATATTATAATATATTATATTATTTATTATATAATTATATTGAAACAAAAGGCAAAGGGAAGACAAGGCTATTTTAAATATGAATTTAATATGCGTTATGTATTTTAATTCAAAATTTTGTACCATTTTGATTGAGTTGTACATTTTTGAATTAATTTTATTTTCAAAAAATAATTGACTCTCCTCCAAGTACCACTAGGGAGACCTTGCGTACCACTGGTGGTACTCGTACCACAGTTTGAGAATCATGGATATAACATATTGGTTATAAAAGTTATTGTAAGGATTATACTTTTTTTTTATCTGATACATAGACATAACCTAAAATATAGATACCTGCTAATCAAATCAAATCAAACTTTATTTATAAAGCGCTTTTCATACAAGAAGTTGCATCACAAAGTGCTTTTCAGATTAAAATGACCCCACATAAAACCACCTTCCCTTCCCTCCCCCACAGATTTAAAAGCATGGTCACAGTTATACCCCCCAACCCAACTCCCATGCACACACAGAGTTAAAAGAAAAAGTAAAAAAGCACATTTGGTCGAGTGTAGATGAACCATGCGAGGAAACAAAATGCTTAGTGTCGAAGTAGCTTTCAGCACCTTTATTTCCCCATATCGAAAACACGCCTTACTTCGGTACTTTCTCTGACTGCCTTTCCAGAACCCTTCATGCGGGTAGAAGGCCATGTCTATTTGTAATTTTTATAGTTCTAAAACGTAAAACGATTTTGTACTGGTGCTCTTTTTCTTCAAGGAAATTGAATGTTTTATTATGGACATGGTCACATTTTCAACCCAAAATCACCAAAAAGTAAAATACCAATGGGCGCATCCCTTCAAACAGCTGCAGGCCGTAAAAAGAATTCATAATGAGGACTGAAAAGCAAAGCAAAAGATTTACAAGTTCTTCACTAGAAAAGTCCAGTAGTTGCATTAATAAATGGCCAATCTATGCAGCACTAATTATAACTGTCCACCATGACATTGTTTCCACCTCTAACTTTAAGAAATTTTCAGCAATTTTGTAAAAAGAAAAATATGTATAAATGTTTTTTTTCTGCAACCTACTTTTCATATCTTTCTTCTTCTTTTTTTTTTTTAACATTGCCCCTGATCCCCCTCTTTGACCTTCCGCACCAACAGAAGTGCTTGCGGTGTGTTCGACTGAAGGATCAAACTGCTGGGTTTTTTCCATGAGCTGAGCACCGACACAAGGCAGCGCTTTGGCAGGAATCAAGCTTGTGTGTCAGCCAGGAGAAGTTGGCGCTTGTGTATAGCATTGCTCATCAATTAGCAATTCCAACAAGGGGAAAACTTTCCATCTATCAATGCGGCACCAACATCTGCGATGGACTTTAATGAGAATAAGGGTTCTGGTTCCACGTCTCTGTTTGTTTTTGCCAAGCCTGCTGCAGGATATAGAACATTTAAAAGGCATCTTTAGATTTTTTGTTTTTGCTACAGTGAGTTCATTAGTACCCTCTCGTCCCTCCTTCCTTCTTGTCGCCATTCTTTTTTGGTAGTGCGTGAGACTTTCCACACTCCCATCTCTAAGGCAAGGTGCATCTGGAGAACATTTGTGCAACGCTTTGTAGCTACCAGATGTAGTTTGTGTATACAGGGGCTGTACAGTAGAGGCAGAACTATTTATATTATTCTGAGTGATTGTTTTTTTTTTTTTTTGCTGTGTGCAGGTGATGGTTGAATCCCTTTTTAAAATCACTGTATTCGTGCTGGAACAAAATCCAGCCCAATGTTTTTTTTATATATATATTATTACATAGGTATGAGGTATATTTCACTGTTTTTGTTGCATGTTCTATAAGAACATTGCAAGATGACAGTTTTGACATGAGGTTTCACTCCAATTGTTTTAAAACTGACACTGTTGTGGTAAAGAGTAGATACTTCATACAATGTCCGCATGTTTTGCATCTAGAGAAATTCACTGTCCAAATTGAATTTTATATTTTTGCCTTTGTATTTTTCCTGTACTTTGTATCTGTAGTTTTAACTGGAGATGCACTGATCAGAAATTTGTCCTGATTTCCGGTCTCAGATTCTTGTAAAGGTGTGACCTGCTGATAGCTATTTTAACCGTTTTGGAACTATATTATAAAAAAGATTAAAGGAAAAAGCATTAAAAATAATTTTGTCTAGTTTTCCTGCTGTCAGCAGAGGCGAGGTTACAACGTTTAAGCTCTTTCTGATACTGATATTAATTGTTAGCCTACTGCCGACAGATGTCTACCTGAACGTTCGAGGTTGGCTCAGAAAAGCAGAAGCCACAGGATATAGTACGAGTTTTGCCAAACAAACAAATATATCTCAAAAACTATACATTGGATCTGTCATATTGGGACATTTTGAGTGAGAGGAGAAGTAGCTGAAGAGTTTGATGTATAAAATGCGCATGGTATGAAACTAAAAGCCGATACCGATATTACATTTTAATGCTAATATTTATCGGCCAATAACATTGAACATCCCTACCAGCGAGACCTGGTAGCGTAAATCAGATTTGCCCGTTTCTGTCCCTCAGTTAGGGCAGTTAACATCACCAGTTGCTTTCTTTATGCATCTCTGTTCTATACAGTATTTATGTTCAACCATTTAGTAATTTGATTGAAATGAGTTTTTCTGGTCCCAATGAACTTCTATTTCATACCCGTAAACAGACTATTTCATAATAATGTACTAAACCAGCACATATCAGTTTATTTCTCTTTTTAGTGAAGTATTTACAATTATAGAAACAAATAGTTATAAGAAAATTATTATATTTCACATTTTTGGTAATCCAATTGTATATTCAAGTAATTTTACATTACATCTCATCTGTATTGACCGTGCTTCTGATTGCCATATTCACCAGTTGTAAGATTGTGTTCCATGAGGAGCACCAGGAGAACCATTCAAATTCAATTCAAATTCAAAAATACTTTTTTGATTCCAGAGGGAAATTAAGTGTTGTTGTAGCTCATATAATGAATTATTTAAGGAGTTGTTGTAGATGATGATGGCTGTGGGCAAGAAGGATTTCCTGTAGCGGTCTGTATTGCAGCGAAACTGAAGAAGCCTCTGACCGAAGACGTTCTGTTGTTGTATGACAGTCTCATGAAGAGGATGCTCAGGGTTGTCCATAATTTTTTTGATTTTATGAAGAATCCTTCTTTGCATCATCATCTCTAGATGTCCCAGTCATCCCCAGAACAGAACCAGAACCTTCTTTATCAGGTTGTTTAGCCTTTTTAAGTCCCTGGCTCTGATGCTGCTACCCCAACAGATGACGGCTGAAGAGATTACACTCTCCACAACAGACTTGTAGAAGATCTCCAGCATCTTGCTGCAAACCTTGAAGGACCTAAGCTTCCTCAAGAAGAACAGTCTGCTCTGTCCCTTCTTGTAGACGGCTTCACTGTTCAGTCTCCAGTCCAGTCTGTTGTCATGATCTACAATCATCTCCTTTGTTTTGTTCACATTCAAAGTAAGACGATTGTTTCCACACCATGTCACAAAGTGGTCCACCAGCTCTCTGTATTCAGCTTCTTATCCATCTCTGATACACCCGACAATTGCAGAGTCATCTGAGTATTTTTGCAGATGAGAGGTGTCTGATTTGTACTGGAAGTCTGAGGTGTACAAAGTGAAAAGGAATGGTGAGAGTACGGTCCCCTGTGGCGCTCCTGTGCTGCTGACCACCTGGTTTGACACACAATTCTTCAGTCTCACAAACTGTGGTCTGTTTGTCAGGTAGTCATTGATCCAGGCTATTGTTGAGGGCTCCACCTGTGTCTTCAGGAGTTTCTGACAAAGTAAATCAGGCTGAATTGTGTTAAATGCACTGGAAAAATCAAAGAACATGATCCTCACAGTGCTGCCTGCTTTGTCCAGATGACAGTGGGTTGGTTGAAGCAGGTGGATGATGGCATCTTCAACTCCAACTCCACAGCGATAAGCTGTGAGTGAGCTCGTACTGGTAGATATTTATTGGAGTCAAGTAACCATAATCCCTTCCCTATGCTATGTGTTCATTCATAAATAATTGATTTAACAGTTGTCAGTCCTCTCAAAGCCGGTACCAACTACCTAAACGACCTAAAAGTATGAAAACGGATTATTTGCTTGAGTTTCAGGTTGATTTAAAAAGGGGGGACACTGTTTTCTTTCACTGTGTTGCAACCTGGGAGTTCGCCCAGTAGGTGTCAGTAGCTGCGTTTACATGGACACAAGTAATCGTATTAAAAGCCTGATCGGAATAAAAATGCTTCATGCAAACACGGCATTGGGAATACTCTGATCCGATCACACTCATTCGGATCAAGATTTCATTCCGATTGAGACAACTGGGTTATGGCGATTGTTAATCCGATCGCAGTTCATGTAAACACTTATTCCGAATGTCGGTCACTACTGCGCATGTCTATTACGTCTTGCGTAGCCGTACATTACCTCGGCATAAAACAAAAAGAGATTTGTGACTGTGTACACAACAATAAAGGCTTGTGGATGTCAAACCGCGACCAGAAAAAGATAAAAGCACGCTCTCAAGAACTTCGTACAGCTCCGTTTTAAACACTCGCAGCCATGTTTGTTTACAGCAGAACACTGCTACTTCTTCTTCTACAGCCGTTTCCGGTATTTTAGATCGTTCTGCGCATGTCAAAACGATTTATTCCGATCGAAAGTGTGGCGGATGTAAACGCTTGTTATAATCAGAATAATTTTTTCAGGGCCCATGTAATCCGAACTATGATCCGATCAAAGACATTTTGCACATGTAAACACAGCCAGTATGTTCACCATACAGGCCCTTTAAGTGTTAAACTGTGCACGTTATAGATGTTGAGCAAAATTATGGAAGTAAAACGTTCTAAGCATGTTAATGTGGATTTCCACTTTATTGCATATACACGTTTTGTTTGGCATCTTTGGTTGATGTGATCCTGTGACGTTATCATCATCAATTTAGGGTTGTCCTCTTATGGATTAGTTTGGTCAAGTAGAAACCCATTTTAAATAATTCTTCTGCAATAGGTATATTAATAGACGAACTGAAATGTCTCCCCCATGCTGTGAACAAACATTTGACCTTATGATTTTTTTGCCCTTCTAGAGAAGGCATCAGGAGCGAAGCCTCAGGAACAAGAGGAGGAGGTCGACATCGACTTGGAGGCGCCGGAGACGGAGAAGGCAGCGCTCGCCATCCAGAACCAGTTCAGGCGCTTCCAGAAAAAAAAGAAGTAGACTGACTGATTGAAAAACAAAAAAAAACATAAAAAAAAAAGATCTATTTATTTCAGCAGATGTACAGATATTCAATCAATGACTGCTAGTGGCTTGGGAGAGACGACGTGAAAGGATTTAAATTGTTCAGGATTTATTGTCATATTATGCAAAGTGGAAAATGCCTTTTTGCATGACGGATCAGTAATTGACAATGAGGAAGTTTCGTAGGGGCAAGAAAGAGGCTTAAAAAAAAACAGCCAAAAAACAAAAAAAAGATTTGGAATTTATAATCTAGCATGACGAAATACTGTAACCTCCCGTCACCTCATTAACCTTTGCTAAATGTCCCCGCGTATCCTCTCCCGTCGCTTTTCCCTCTGCTCGTTCTGCACACGAAACAAGCCCGGCGCACACACAGAGAGAAACATACAGGATCTGCATGGCAACAAACATCTCCGTAATGACTTTGACACAACAAGCACAGTCAGTCGACGTTAATGAAAGAGAAGCACACACCCCCCCTCCAGTTTCTAGGTCTGTTTGTTCCTCCTCCCTCAGCCGCTCAAAGGCTTTCCGTTACTCTCTGTCTGCCTCTGCAAGGACAGAAATATCAACAAGTAACTGTCTCAGGTGTAAAATCACCCCCAGTGCCGGCCGGATATTGGATATCCGCCGCATGCCAGTCTGATCTCACAGGTGACGAAGGTGGTGGCCATGGAAACTGGCTGCTAGCTCGCTCGGTTGGAGGCAGTTTCCTGCAGGAGGGCTTAATGAGAGATGGGAAGTTCGGGGGACTTCATGCTTGCACAAGTCATTAATCCCATACAGTGCAGCAAATGACTGACACATTAGTGATCAAGGGTTTATGTGTCAACATGCTACTGCAACTTTAAACAGCCTTTCAGTAGCACAAGGCGAGTAACACAGCCGATTCACTATTTACACAGATTTTTATCCAGAGGTTTATTAGAAACGATGACGCGTTGGCTCCACGTTGAAAGCCGCCTCGAGCTGGAGTTGTTCTGAGAGGATCTTTAGCCTAGCACTGCTTTAGCCATGCTCAGGAGCTTCTTCATTCCTTGTTTCTTTTTCCCTTCTTTTTTTTGTCAGTAAAGTCAACATTTCCTGCAGCTGCTGAAAATAGAGTTAAAGAAATATCCATTTAAAAAATATCCAGAGGGTCTTGATGCTAGCCCCCTATCCCATTTTATTTACTGCTAGTAATGGCCACTAGCACCAGTACATCTTTAAAAAAACAACAACATCTGGAGCTAGAATTGTTTGCCAAATTATGCACCACAATACTTCACAAAGTGACTCATAATAACTTGGGAGTAAATGATGGCGAACTCTGTGGACAAATATTGAATTTAAATTTGTAAGTATAAACACTTTAGTAAGACTATGCTATTGACCAAAAACAATTTACTTGCTAGCTATGTTTGAAGCTAACCAAATGTAGACCCATCGATTTAGCTCAAAAACTTTACTTTCACTGGCTGGTAAAATTATAGTCCTATAAATTTATTTCTCAAGTAGCTTGCAAAATGGTTTCTGATTTAGATATTACTAATCTGGTACATGTCAAAGCACGTTAGCATGCTATCCAGCAATATGCTAACCTCATGTAGATATTAACTACATTTAATCCCCAGCTTTTCTTTGGTGTTTCTCTCCTAATCAAGTTTGTGCAGATAATTAGCACTGTTGAGCTGCTAGCATTCAGATTTTCTCGTAGTGGGTTCCCCTAAAATCAAGAAATTTAGAACAACACCTGGAATTAGCTGAACTTTATACAACCTTTTAGGGAAACAGCAAAGTAAAATTAAATGTCTTCAAATGATTGTCTTCAAAAAACCTGGGAATTGTTACGAAATTTTAGAACTTAAAAAAAAAAAAAAAACGCGAAAAAAAAAAGACGGACTTGACAAAAAGTGAAAAGCAGTTTGTTGGCTCATTGATTCGTTGGCCCTTTGTTGCTTCTGCCCGAGACGTTTAAACGAAATTGCCTCCAGCCGAGGACTCTCAACCTCATCCAGTTTCGGGTTACTTGGAGCCACAGCAGGTAACTTAAACCTCTGTATCCTTAAATAAACTCTTGATAATGACTTGAGAGTAGATAGCAGCCGTGACCCAAAGTCACTGTGCCACTGTAAGGTTAGTTAATGCTGCAGCGGTTAGCCAGAGAGTAAAGGCAACAGAAAACCCTTGCTTTTTAGTCTTATTCAAACGTACAGCACAAAACATATATAAGCACATTAATCCTACGATGCACATGTACTGTGTATACATAAAAAGGAACAACAAATACTCTCCCTGCACCTCTATGACCCTTTCAATACATGTAGCACACTGAACTGCTTCTAAAAGCCAAATTCCTCTACATTGCTATAATAGTACTCTTACTAATTAAAGGAATTATTATTGGAATCTAACCTATTTTCTATATCGAGGACAGAAAGTGGCCACACTCCTCCCTCACTATCCACCCTGTTTCATTTTCTACGTGAAGAAAGAGATTTGTTGGAGACATCATCTCAGTGTGATATCAAACTCTTTTTCTCCTCTACGTGGAACTGACCTTTGTCAGAAAGTACCCTAGGATGAAGTTAAAAACTAGATAAATAAACAGAAATTAGGTGAAGTAGTTATCTTACATAAAACCTTCCAAACTCAACATGATTTTATGGCCAATTTCAGGTTGTTATTGCAAGATGTGGCTTTTTAGCACCAAAACAAACGCTGGAATTAAATGTTTTTTTTTTGTTGTTGTTTACTTTAGTTTACCAAACACAAATATAATGAATGTCAAGCTCTGTCATTTAGATATCAGTAGATGTCTTCATGCGTACAGCTTTTCACTTTTCAGCTACTTTTACGTGTTCTTTAGATTCAAAGCATGTGTTTGCAGCAAATTTTGCTCAGGGTTTAGCGCACAAAAACCTCGACTAAACAAGCTCAAAGGTCTAATCTAAAAATGTTTTCTGCTTAAAACAAAAAAAAAGGCTTTCATCATTGATGGATTGTTTTTTTTTCAGTCATCATTTTATGACAAAGTCTTTTTGTTCATAATCTACGAGAGAGACATCTGTGGATTGAAGAATTAGCTGCTAGAATTGCAGGAGAGTCTACACAAACTCTAGAGAGCTATCACAAGGAAATTGGTACAATGTCTTTGCCGAGCAACGTAAATAAGAATCATAATACCCGATATGATGTTCATGATTCACCTCTTCATTATAGAGTCTGCATGCAGTCAAATCTTAGATATAGTCCACGTAGTACAGAGGAAAGTTGATAATATAGCCAATAGGTTTTAGCATCAAAACAACGGGCTAATAAGCTAGCTTGCGGCTAATTGTTCTCGACAAGAATCCTACAAACATTTTAGATTTCTTTAGTTGCTTTTTTCTCATTGTTTCTCTCACTGATCTGAGCGTGGCATCTGAAATAAATCATAACACATATCTCAGTGCAACAAATAACATTTAGCAAATGACTAAAAATCTGATCAGGCCACAACTTCGAAAGTGTCTTGAGGTTTATATTGTGAAGAGATTCCACACTTGAAGTCCTTACAGTCAGACCCAAATATGGCTGGCAGAAATGTGTTCACATCTACACAGAAAAGAAAAGAAAAGAAAAGAAAAGAAAAGTCATATAATAAAGTCATGTGAAACATGTCTGTTCTGCTGTTAATGCAGAGGGACTGCCACTGTTCAGAGTCTCTGTCGGGAGGCTGTAAATAGCTACCTGGTAGAATTTAAAGGACCTTAATGTTGCTTGGCAACTGACTCAGCTGAAGAACTAATGCCAAGCCGGTCATTTCAATGTGAAATGTGACTTGTGATAAGCCCGCAGAAATCGAGCCGGTGAGATCAGCGCTACAGAGAGAGGGGGACAGGGCCGGTGACAGGTTCCCCCCCCCCCCCCCCCCAAAAAAACACATAGCCATTCATGTTTCACCTCTTCATTATAGAGTCTGCATGCAGTCCAATCTTAAATACAATGAAGTCTTATCTCCGCTCTACAGCAATCAAGCAGAGAGCTCACTTTTTCTCTGTGATATAATAGCCAGTACTCCCAATACCTTACTGTGTATTAGACAAGTTATGAATTGTTAATAAGCCATTTGTATGGGTGCACTTTGCTTACTTAGCTACTGTGGTAATCACAGGATAGATGCTCCTGCATATCAGCATGTTTAAAGAGTAACTATGAGCATTGACAAAGACGTTTCAGGTCAGATTCGCCAAGAACTCATATCCATGTTTTTATTTACTTTTATTCTTTTTTTAGATCCATTTCAGTGGGTTTTGGCTGATTTCTTAGACTTTTAGCCTAGGCTTCTTGCTTTCACCCAGAGCATGTTAGGTCACTTGTATGTTCTTTTTCTCTTTTAAGTTTTTCTTTTTCAAAGCTGTGTTTTTTTTTTGCTTTGCTTTGTTAGCTTGACCTCATTCCACTCCCCCCCCCCCCAACCCCGAAGCCAAACGCGGGGTTTGCCGAGCACAGCTTGCGCACCGCGAATATGGAAAGGCTGGAATTAAAAGCCCGCCTCATGATCATGAATGGAGCAACCATGCGTGCGCTTTATCTAAGATGGTTTAAGTAAGCCCCCACCCCTCCACCCCCGCATCCTCCATAAAACGCCTCCTGATGCCATGGCAGATACGCTCTCGCTCTTGTACATAATGTTTGTTCACGGCTCCCCAATGTTTGGTTGCCGTCTCCCTGAAACCCGTTGCTTGACGGCGTATTATTCTCCTCCGCTTACGCATACGCTTATCTCCATCCACTTCTTATTCCGCTCGAGAAGAGTCTGTAGTGATAGGGAGAAGTAATTGTCGTGGTATGCACAAAGTGGATTTCGGGGCTCAGCTTTACAGCCTAGAGATGACATCTAAGCCATACTTTAGAAAGTTTAGAGAACAAAAAAAAAGCATATATTTAGATAATCTCTTCTTGCACATTCCTTCGTTTATGTTGTCCGCGAAGCAGCTTGTGACGCGGCCCCGAACGAACACATCATCTCCCCCTCCCAATGCCACCGGGGGAAAAAAGGACCTTTTCCTGTAAATTGGAGGCTGTTGGACCGTAAATGTGACAAGAGCATGGGGCTGGGAATCCAGCTCGAAATCGGAGATGGTTGTAAGCACACGATGTGTGTGGACCGGTCAGTGATCAGTGTTCTTTCAGGGAGGCATCCAGCAGTCAGGAAGCAACCCCCCCCCCAATCTCTTGCCCCACTATAATTCTTTCCGCATCATTAGTTTATCTACCATAATGGATGAATTATTTATTACTGCTTTTCTGTAACTTATGTGGATACCTGTGTTGTCGTGTTCTTCTCCAACTGTTGTGTTCTGACGTGAAGGCATGTACAATCCATATTTGTATGTTTAAGACAATAAATTCCCCTTCTGTATACTGACATTTTGATCTCGCGTTCGTTTTTTTTTTTGTGTGTGTGGGTTTTTTTTTCAGAAGGTGGGGGAATCCTCAAAAACTCCCCAACATCGATAAAATGTCTCATTACAATATTAATAAACACACTCTATCCACATTGGATCTACACTTTTCATTTTAAACGTAAAACCTGCGAACCGCAAAGGTAAACGTAGATCTGCAGAACTAACAGACCTCGGACTGGACCCTCGAGGAGGATGCTGGACTCACTTGGGGCCCCCAACGGGGAGCTACTTTCAATTTGGTCTCCTCTGGGTGCTGCTCCAGTTCAACCACGTTCATAAACGTGCTCCGCTGATTACAGAGCTGGAATTTATGAATTTGGAGCACTCAAATTATCCACGAGGCAAATGGGACATCACGTCTTTGCGTATCACCTTGACCAGTACGTTTAAAATTACACGTTAGGAAATACATTTGTATTTGGTCCAAATATGACATGATCCCATCACTGATAAAATAAGGAGTTAGAAAACTGAAATGGGGAGTAGAGAGAAGTGAAAGTGAAGTGGAAGAATCACATCGTTAGATCTAATTAAATGTTTTCTATGTTGGTTAATGCGGTTTCGAACGCCACCACAAGTACCCCCTAGGTCTAGGATTATTTTGGCAAAACTTAAATAAGTTTTATACTTCCTTTAACGGTCAGGTAAAAGTAGGTTAGATCTCCCTTTCTCGAAGCACGTTTGACACCTCTCCAAGGCGACGTGACACACCTTGATAGATGGGTGTTTCGAAACATCCAGTTGAGGTCTTCCTTTTTTTTTTGACCAAAAATGTCAGGTACAAAATGATCTAATTTGGAAAAGTAAGAAATACAAAAAGAAGCAGGCGAACTGAGGAGCACTATTCCCAAAACATTTCTTTTTAAACTTGGATAAAAAAAAAAACATGTATGTCTGCCTGAGCTTAATGATTCCTTTAAATAATGTGCACAAATGTTTTGATATCTTTCTACTCCCATTTGACCACGAATGTTTTTGCACATTCCTTCCGGTGATTTTATACCTGCCGTTACAGTCAGTGATTTAAAAATAATTAAAGATCTATACAGATGAAATATCTATTCGAAGTCTAACGTATGGTAATGCTATTATGTGAATCCAATAAATATTATCTACCAGCAAGAGACTCAAGATTTCATTCAGTTTGATCAGGGGTTATATTTCGACACAATATATCCATTGTTCATGAGACTTGACTAACCAACTCAAATATACAGTCACCTGAAATAAGGTGCAGTAAAAAAAAGAAAGAAAACAATACTTGATTAAAGGAAACTACAGCTTTGAGGACTTTCTGTCTTTATATTCATCAATAACTCATCAAAATAAGTTCGGAACAAGGAAGATAAGCTGAAAGATTGGAATTTAATGTGAAAAACCCTAATTGTCAAGATACAACAAGCTGTTTCCTAGACCAAAAAAGCTTAAGAATAAAAGGGTGACGTGTTGGTACGAGTTGACGGAGGTGGTGAATTTTATGGATGGAGTTTCTTGTGGCCGGTTGCACTTTAGAGCAGGAATGAAAACCTGTTGCTTACATAATACCGCAGAATTTAACATAGATGAAAATATACTGTACTTAAAAGTGTAGATACACAACAAAAATTATGGTAGTAGCATATTATTAACACATTTTTCACCACAGTCTACAGACATACTTAACTACAAAAAGAAATAAACTTATATCTAATGTTTAACTACATTGGGTACAGAATTATGGAGGACTGATCCTGCCAAAATGGAACATAAAGAAAGAAATCGTTAAAACATGTAAATACATAAAATTGAAAATAAATACATAAATATATGTGGGATAAAAAAAAAAAAGTTATGTATTCCCACATTTATTTATTTATTTATTTCCACATTTGTTTATCTATTTTCAATTTTGGCAGGGTCAGTCCTCCATACTGAATGGTTTGTTTAAAGGTAGAAAATGGAAGCTAGGAGGGAAGCAAATGGCAACATGTGTGTATGAAAAACCAAATGGACATATTATCGGCAGCTTTTTGGCTTTAAAAACAAGAGTGCATGTTTTGATTAAAAAAAAGTTAATGTACACAGAAAGTTAATCCTCTATTCCACATCATCACCACGACATACACGTGCCTTATATTAATAATCACAGTCAAAAAAATATTTACATGTACTTTGCTAGTTTCCCAACTAGCAAGCTAGCAAAATACATGCAAGCACATTATACAAATATCTGCTGATTTATTTTTATTCTAGTGGTGCACAGAAAAATTGGCAAATCCCCTTGATCAGATTTTTTTCCTAAATTTGCCTAACTGGGCAATAGGAAACTCAAAGATCCATTAAAGGAGCCGTATGTAAGATTGTGGCCAAAACTGGTACTGCAATCACCAATTACTGCAGAGCGGTGTATCCCTCCCGATTCGAGGTTGCCAGATAAGATGCAGGAAAGTAGGCTGCTACAAGGAGCTTCCAGTGGGAAGTGACAAGTCCTACGTCCTACACAGTAAGTTTTTTTCTGTTAATTATGTTTAATTATAATGACAGAGAAACTGGCTCTGATAATGCATCGCTAATGTCAGCAATGACGACGCGCCGTTTTTATTTCCTAAACAATTCCTTATCTTTTCAATTCCATGACCCTCCTCCTCCATATGCGCTTACGTAACGTTACTTTGCACGAAAATTAATAACTTTGTTTGATTGTCATGAATATTTGAAATGTCCATTTACATGAAGTACAAGTTAGCTAAAAATAGATGGATCTTACTTGTCCCGGAGAAAATTAGCAACGTTGGCGTCTGTCTTCAAATTTTTCTCTGTTTTCAGCCATCTCCATCTTGCAAAGGCATCTCCTACACAAATCCTTGTTTTATTTCAGACTTTGTCACAAAGTATTTCTGAATGATAACGACGTCTTTTAGGTGTAGTAATGTTAAACATTTTTTATCCGAAACACTTTTGTAGCTGCAGCTGTAGTAACTAGAGTAGAGCTGGCAACCCCGATGCTGAAACACCACAGACTTCATCATTGGTAGACAGGTGGAAGGTGGCGCTTCAGGCCAAAACACAAGATGACAACAAAAACATCATTTTTAACTTCATTTTTAAATGACAATATCCTGACCGTACTACTGTTGTCAGTGATATAAGTATTCGAAATGAACATTATTTCTTAATGTCTAGTGACATATCAGGGCCATTTTAATTTTTCAGCCAGGTCGTGGTAACAACAAATCTTTTCGGTGTGGACACTATTGCTAACCTTGCGCTGCAAGCTGGATTCTCGCGAGAGATGGATTTTTCTAAACCCACGAAAATTCATCTTGTACTTCTCCAACTAAACCGTCTGACTTGACTCCAGTGGTGGTGCGGACCAATCGTTGGTTAGCATTGTACATTGGGCCGGGCCCTTTGGCTGGTGTTCAGGTATGACGGCAGTAGCAAGTGCCCAGGAAAAATAAAACAAACATGGCCGCACCGGTGGACGTATGCGTAGAAGCGGCTATTGAATCTGTTTTAGGAAAACTAGAGACGATTTCTTCTTTGAAAATCAAAACGCCGTTTATGAGCATATTCTCCATGCAAAACCGGGAGAAATCACCCGAAGATATGGCGTAAGTGAAGCTTGGGCGATTTGTTGTTGTTTCCCTGGCGCACATGGCATATGTCATATGAGTAGTTACTGTGATTGGCTAAATTCAATTTAAAAATATTTTATTGATCCCAGAGGGAAATTAAGTGTTGGTATAGCTCATATAATTATTCTTTAAGGAGTTGTTGTAGATAATGATGGGTATGTCTGTATTGCAGCCAAACTGAAGAAGCCTCTGACTGAAGACACTCTGTTGTTGTATGACTGTCTCATGAAGAGGATGCTCAGGGTTGTCCATAATTCTTTGATTTTATGAAGAATCGTTCTTTGCATCATCATCTCCAGTGGTTTCACAGTAGTGCCAAGAACAGAACTAGCCTTCTTTATCAGGTTGTTGAGCCTTTTTATATCCCTGGCTCTGATGCTGCTACCCCAACAGATGATGGCTGAAGAGATTACACTCTCCACAACAGACTTGTAGAAGATTTGCAGCATCTTGGTGCAAACCTTGAAGGACCTAAGCTTCCTCAAGAAGTACAGTCTGCTCTGTCCCTTCTTGTAGACGGCTTCACTGTTCAGTCTCCAGTCCAGTCTGTTGTCAAGGTGAACTCCGAGGTATTTATACTCCTCAACCACCTCCACTTCTTCTCCCATAATGGAAACAGTGTTTGACTTATCCCTGTTTCTTCTGATATCTACAATCATCTCTTGTTTTATTCACATTCAAAGTAAGACAATTGTTTCCACACCATGTCACAAAGCGGTCAACCAGCTCTCTGTATTCAGCTTCTTGTCCATCTCTGATACACCCGACAATTGCAGAGTTATCTGAGTATTTCTGCAGATGACAGGTCTCTGATTTGTACTGGAAGTCTGAGGTGTACAGAGTGAAAAAGAAAGGTGAGAGTATGGTCCCCTGTGGGGCTCCTGTGTTGCTGACCACCTGGTTTGACACACATTTCTTCAGTTTTACAAACTCTGGTCTGTTTGTCAGGTAGTCATTGATCAAGACGATTGTTGAGGGCTCCAGCTGTGTCTTCAGGAGTTTCTGACAAAGCAAATCAGGCTGAATGGTGTTGAATGTACTGAAGAAATCAAAGAACATGATCCTCACAGTGCTTCCTGCTTTGTCCAATTCAATTTCAATTCAGTTTATTTATATAGCGCCAACTCACAACAGATGTCATCTCAAGGCACTTAACAAGAAGTCATTTTGATACATTTATACAAACATTCCAATCAGTTAAAAAGTTTCCTATTTAAGGAATCCCAGCAGATTGCGTCAGTCATTGGCGTGAGGTTGGGCCCCGTTGATGCAGACTTTCCAACCACAGCAATCCTTCAGCAATCCCTCCCTGTCCAGATGACAGTGGGTTGGTTGAAGCAGGTGTATGATGGCATCTTCAACTCTAACTCCACAGCGATAAGCAAACTGCAGTGGGTCCTGATATGTTCTTGTTTGCTTACTCAGGGGTGCCAACAGAAGTCTCTCCAGGACCTTCATGATGTGGGATGTCAGGGCAACAGGTCTATAGTCATTGATGACTGATGGGTGAGTTCTCTTTGATACTGGAACCAGCCAGGATGTCTTCCACAACACTGGAACCTTCTCCTGAGTTAGGCTAAGGTTGAAGAGGTGCTGCAGAATCCCACAGAGCTGCTCAGCACAGGCCTTCAGGACTTTGGGGCTGACATCATCTGGACCTGCAGCCTTGTTCCGGTTCAGTTTCTCCAGCTGCCTCTTCACCCGACTTTTGGAGACAGACAAGTGGGAGGGGGAGGCAAAGGGGGTAGCAGCATTTCCCGACTTGTTTAAAGTCAAACTTGTGGAATCAGAAGAGGCCATGGCTGAGGTGAAGGATAAAACATCTGGGGTGTAACAGGAAAGCTGTTGGTCAGAAGAAGGTGGGATGTCTGTTTGGCTGGGAACAGGAGAGGAGGATGCTGAGCTAGTTCCTGAACTGAACCTGTTGAAGAATGAGTTCAGTTCGTTGGCTCTGTCCAGGCATCCATCTATCCAATCCTTCCTGTCCTTAAAACCTGCGATCTATTTCATTCCTGACCAGACATCTCTGATATTGTTCCTCTGTAGTTTGTTCTCCAGCTTCTTCCTGTATGCCTCTTTGCTGTCGCTCTATACTCCTCAGTAATTCCCTGTCTCCCTCCTTGAAGGCTCTTTATTTTTTTTAGCAGTTCCTTCAGGTCACTGGTGATCTAGGGTTTGTTGTTAGGGAAGCATCTCACTGTTCTGGTGGGGATTATGTTGTCCCCACAGAAGTTTATATAGTCACACACTCAGTCATTGCATTGATGTCCTCTCCATGTGCTTGGCAAAGAGTCATCCAGTCTGTGGTTGCAAAACAACCCTGCAGGACTTCTTCAGTTTCATGTGACCATTTTCTCACAGTTTTCTTTGTAACAGGTTGCCTCTGAACAAGTGGCTTATATTCTGAACAGAGAAAAACAAGATTGTGATCTGATTGTTCTCAGAGGAGGTCTTGGTTTGGACATGTATGCATCCTTTACATTTTTTCATAAAACAAATCCAAGGTCTTGTTTTCTCTTGTAGAGCAGTTGACAAACTGTTGAAATGTTGGAAGTGTAGTAGAGAGTGAGGCATGATTAAAATCACCAGATATTGCCACAAATGCATTGGGGTGCTGGGTCTGTAGCTTAGCAACAACGGAACTGATCACATCACATGCATTGTCGGCAACAGCTGAAGGTGGAATGTAAACAACTGCCAAAATAACACTGGTGAACTCTCTTGGTAAATAATATGGACGAAAACTTACTGCCAAGAGTTCGATATCTGGGCTGCAGAGACGACACTTCACAGTAACATGTCCTGGATGACACCATCTGTTGTTGACAAGCACTGCTACTCCACCTCCTTTTCTTTTCCTGCTCGTTTTTTAGATCTCTGTCTACTCGTATAGTCAGGAAGCCTGGCAGAGAGACGTTGTAGTCGGGGATATGATCCTGCAGCCACGTCTCCGTAAAACACATAACACTGCATTCCTGACACTCTGGCTGAGTCCTTGTAAGGGCTTGGAGTTCATCCATCTTGTTAGCCAGTGATCTCACATTGCCCATTATGATCGATAGAAGAGATGGCTTAAACTTCCTCTTTCTCTGTCTCCTTTTTACTCCTGCTCTCCATCCACGTCTCCTCCTTATCAACTCATCAGGGATTTGTGGCTTCAGTTGAGGTATTATTTCAGCTTTTGTGATGTTAATCAGCTGCTCCCGGCTGTAAACCACATTGTTGCCATGGTTATGTATCATAACAAGTTATCAAAAAGTGAAACATTTACAGCCAAGATCCTTCCAGCTTCACAGCACGAAAAACTAGAAAGTTTACAGGTAAAAAAATTTAATATTCCTCAAGAAAACAGAGGAACCCATGTACAAAAAACCAAAACTTAATATGTAGCCAACAGAGCCACTCCAACATGCAGCCACCCAGAGCAGCGCAATTATAGAATTCTAGAAGACAAGTCATGGTAGGTGGACACTTGCTGTCACGTCCTCCAATCAGCTCAAAATATTATTCAAGATGGCACTCCCTTTTTCAGACATTTTCCACCAACCAAAATGTTGATCGGTGCATCCGTGGCCTAGTCCCATCACTTCCCTATTGTGTTTTGATTTCTGAGACTTGTTTAATCAGTCTTTAAAGTTGACTTCTGAAGTGTAAAAACCTCGATCACAAATAACTTGACACTTAGCAACTTCAGGGTTTAAGTTAAAGTTTGGATGCATAATAAATTGGGGATTTTCAGGAATAATTGTTTTGCCACACTTAGTGGTAAATTCAAACTAAAAGAAAGGTCCTTCGTGAAAATGCCACGTTGAAGCAAATATTATACACAGAATACATTTTTTAGGATAAACACAAAGAGATATGGATGCTGTGCTCTATTTAAATCTGGATAAAACGTGAACAGATCCAAAAATGAAATGAAACGAGACTTAAGGTTCATCAGCTTATAGCTTGCCTTTGATCCTCTTGTTTTCTGAAACTGGCAGCTTAAAGCATCTTTACTCAATAGTTCCTATTTTTGGACGACATAATTTAAACCTTGGAAGTTTTCGTTTTGGTCGGGGCCCGTGATCTTTGGCGTCAGACGCCTCTCTCAGTCACAGATCGCGCTGCATTACGACATACGAAGATAATATGCCAAATTGCACATGGTTATATGATAGAAGATTAGGTCAGACAGAATGAGATCAGATCAGAATCCGAGGGCAGAGGAGATGATGCTGCTGTCAACCTTGTCTGTGCTTTGGCTGTTTATGCGGGACGTGGCTTTAAGAAAATCCCACATTGGCCTGAATATGCATGCTCTCATTTCAAGTCGGAAGGGAAGGGGGGATTGGCGGGGGGGGGGGCATGTCATCAAAGGGACAAAAGCCAAAGGATGCATGAAAAGGTATTACCTGATACGGGTATGATACAGATATTATGGTGAAAGGATTGACTGGAGGTGATTCACAGCCCTCATCCAGAAACTGTACACACACACACACACCCAGACACACACACGCACGCACGTCTTGCTATACTTGTGTTGACATTGTATTGACTTCCATTGATTTTACTATGCGTAACCCAGACACTTTCCCTAAACCTAACCTTTAGTGATACATGCCTAACCCTAACCTTGACCTAAACCTATTTCACACCATACCTCTAAACCTAACTAGTAGAGTTTAATAGCTTGTTAAACATTGTGGGGACCAGGCAAAAT
The DNA here is from genome assembly GCA_963556495.2 of Valencia hispanica. Taxonomy (NCBI): domain Eukaryota; kingdom Metazoa; phylum Chordata; class Actinopteri; order Cyprinodontiformes; family Valenciidae; genus Valencia; species Valencia hispanica. The sequence goes on along the minus strand of OY747714.1, from coordinate 13,686,031 downwards.
GTCCTCACAACTACAAATGTCCCCACAAGGCTGGCGGCCTGTCAAAGGTTGGTCCACACAAGTATAGCTATACATGTACACACACACACACACACACACACACACACAGAGAGAGAGCTGGGTTGGGAGTGTGTGTGTGTGGGGGGGGCAAACATGCTGCAACAGGCAAGATCTGAGGGAACAGAACTGCTCGCAAATTGAGTGTTGCCTGCGAATGGAGCACAGCAGAGTTGGCAGGCTGGTGGAGCTTCAGGTTACGGAACACGTTAAAGTCACAGAGAAGTGGAGAAGTGCCTCGGTCTCGGGGTCAAACAGAAAAAACAGGCAGAAGGGGTTGATATCTGAATGTATTTTTTTCCAATAAACCCTCTACCTGCAAGCGCATCAATCTCTTTTTTGCCCATTTTATTTGATTTTTTTGTAGACAGTCTGAACAGCACAAATCCAATTTTTATTCAAATCAGAACCAGGTCACTTTCATACGTGGTACTCAGTGTCGTCTCTGGCATGATAAGTTAGCACAGCAACTCGACACCTAATAGCAGCAACTAATTCTTCTGTGATGCATACAATCTGACTTTGATCAATAATAATGATTGCTCTTTTATGTGATAAATTTAATATTGATTCAAAATTAAATGGACCACATATAATAGCACACATCTACACACTACAAACACCATTTTATGTAAATGTAATTGAAGAATGAAACCTTTTTTAAAGCCTACATGAAATTACAGATAAAGGGTCACTCATCAGTGTTGTTCATCTTGAAAAAAAATGCAGATCTTTCATCTGGGCAAACTTTTCAATAGCTATATAATCTTTCAAATAATCCCCTTTAAATCTAGAATAATCTCTTAAAGTCTCTGAACGATGTTAAAGTCTACTGGCTGGTGACGTCCCAAATGTTAAATCTCTAATTTTTGTTCAAGAGGCAACGTGCTAAAGTTAGACTTCATAAAAAAATCTACTTCATTCATTCTTTTTTTTTTTGTCTTGGTAGTTAGCAAGGATATTAGATGGCTGCACACTTCTATCCAACAGAACGTAAATGTGACGTGTGCTATTCCGATATTTTAAAATGAGTTATGCTGCACAACCAACTTTCACATTTGGCAAAACGGGGCGCATCACTTCCTGCTGTGGTTTGATAGCGGGATTGCATTGCTGCCTCTCTCTATCGAGGAAGGTAGCGAGATCTCAGCTTTGGGTCGTGGCATGTGTGCTCCTTGGCTGTCTACTGATTGCACGTTGCGCATGCGCACTGTGATTTTAGATTTTGATCATTTAAACAAAAGTTATGGGCCCGGCCCCGATCGCTGCTTCAGGAGGATTTAGCCTACCTAGCTTGTCAGTATTCTGGCAAAGACTCATAGGTATACACAAATGTTTATGCCACAGGTGGTAATTATGGGGCTTTCCATTTACCTCGTAACTCGGAGCTGGGTTTGACTTCACACCAGAGTAAACAGCGTTCCAGTTAACCTGGTTGGATAAGTCGGAATTCCAATATGGTGACGGCCAGTTAGCCATAGTTGGTAGTACCTCTTACAAACATCGTTTAAAGCCGCATTTTCCATATGCAAACACCACTTTTATTTTGTTACGTTCAGAGTTGCAGGCTCTACATCTTACATCGTTTTTCTGTTACTGCGGCCATATTGAAAGTTAAAGTCGTAGCGGGAAAAAAAATCTGTGACTTTCCGAGTGTGATGTCCGACTTCGGGGGCGTTTCAGTTGATTTTTCCCACTCGGAAGTTGGAATTTTTCGAGCTCCGTCTACAAATGGAATGCACCATAAATTCGATACATAACCGAGGGCAAACTCCGGTGGCAAAATGTGAAGCCTACCCGGAAGTGACAAATATTCATCTGCTAGGGGCTGGCTGCAGAAAGGAACACGTTTCCATTGATTCCCATGTTAAAAATGTCAACTTCAAAGCAGAAATAAGCATGTGTAAGGTCTGGTACAATAAAAAACATTTATTGGGAATTGCCCCAGGGAAGGCCGCAACCTCGGCCTCACGTTAACAGTGTAGGCTATTTTGTTTCTCTGAACTTGACCATCAGTTGTGTCTGCAATGTTTTTTCATGTTGTTAATTGTACACTTATTAGACAAAGAACTCAGTGTTTCAGCAGCTTTGTTGTTGTCTGGAAGTTTGTTCCAGATAAGAGGAGCATAGAAACTGAAAGCTGCTTCTCCATGTTTGGTTCTAATTCTAGGGATGCTGAATAGACTGGAATTAGAGGAATTTGAAGTCTATTCTCTGAGCTACAGGGAGCCAGTGTAAGGACTTTAGAACTGGGGTGATGTGCTCTACTTTCCTGGTTCTAGTGAGGAAGATGAGCACCAGCGTTCTGGATCAGCTGCAGCTGTCTAATTGACTTTTTAGGCAGACCTGTGAGGACGCTGTTGCAGTAATCAATCCGACTAAAGATGAACACATGGATGAGTTTCTCGAGGTCCTGTTGCGACATCAGTCCTTTAATCCTAGAAATGTTCTTCGGGTGGTAGGAGGCTGACCTTGTTATTGCCTTTATGTGACCCTGGAGGTTCAGCTTTGAGTTCATTACTACACCTAGATTTCGTGCCTGATCAGTATTTTCTAGCTCTTGATCGTTCCTCTTTAGGTCCAAAAATAATCACTTCTGTTTTGTTTCTGTTCAGCTGGAGAAAGTTATGACACATCAATCCATTGATTTGCTCAATGCATTTACTTAGGGTTTGGATGGGTTCAAAGTCACCTGGTGACATCGTAATATAAAGCTGAGTATCATCTGCATAGTTATGATAGCTAATCTTATTGGTTGTTATAATCAGGGCTAGTGGGAGCATGTAGGTATTAAATAAGAGGGGCACCCGGATGGAGCCCTGGGGCACCCCACATGTGATTTCTGTTCATTTTGATGAAAATTTTCCTATTGAAACAAAGACGTCCCTGTTCTTTAGGTAAAACTTAAACCAACCAAGTACTGTACCAGGGGGGAAACGTAAGGATCACGATGCTAACTCATTAATATTCATGATATGCAAACGTCTCGCCTCTGATTGGCTAACAACAATGTGACTCTTATGCTGCCTTCGAACAAATAACTAACTTAACCTACTTCGCTGATGGTGCTCCAAAGACAAATTCCAACAATTTCTTCCTCAGCTCTTCTTTGTTAGATAAAAAAAAAAAATCCATCGTTGATATGTTTATCTCTACAAATAACACAAGCCTGAACGTGTTCTGCCACGTTGAGGAGTTGCTAATTGTTAGTTTCTACTAGCAGAGATGCTCTCTGCTCTCCCCTGGCCACAAAATCATTTCAGCCTTCCAGTGGGCAGTCGTAGGCCAAGGTGGGCGGGGCCAAGAATGCTAATTTTCCCTGTGACTTAGAAGGTACTGGCTTTTCTGACTCGCTCGTTTTGGCCGTCTATTTACTTTCCGCGGCTAATGCAGGCAATGGGGGTTGAACAAAATATGCATATGCAACTCAAAGTGACGGATCGTATTTCAAAAAGAAAAAGTATTACACTGTTTACAAAGTTAGGTTAATCCAGATTCATTTGTTAGAATGGCCCAGTCAAAGTCGAGAACTAAATCCAATCGAGAATTCGTAAAAAGATTTGAATATCGCTGCTGAACGGGTGCGAAACGTGGAATGTAATTTCAGTCCTTAGATGCACCAAGCTGGTAGAGACACACCCCCGAAACACTTGCAGCTTTTAATGGAGCGCAAGCCGTGTCTTCAAAGTGTTGATTTGCACACCACACTTTTCAGATTGTGATTCATAAACTTAATATCTCCAATAAAATAAGTGTCGAAATGCAGAAAAGATCAAGAGTTGTGTTTTTGCAAGGTTGCTGAAAACGTGTCCCCTATTCATTCCTAAAGAAGTTTTTTGTTTTTTTTAAGTGTACAGTGGAAACTGTGTGCATAATCCAACTGATAGTAATTTTATGCTAGAAACTCAGCATCAAATGAGCTGCTTAAACTGTAACTGAACCACATTGAAAATCATAACCCCGCCCCCAGACAACGTTTGAAAGTGGGCGGTGCCAAGAAGCACGGAGGGGTATGGCCAAGTGTGGGGGAAAAGCGGAGGGGGGAACGTGGGGGTGTGTTCAGGAGGACAATGACACCTCGCTTAATCTGACACTGAAACATGGACAGTGACCAAAGCGACGTTGGCAGTTTTGCGACTGATCGACGTTCATCTGTTTTGAATGTTAGCCTATGTTAGCATTACCACTCAGACCGAACTCCTCCTGTCTTCCTCTGTCTCAGCAGCACCGGCCTCAGCGGCCTGAGCCAGCGGATCTCCTCCGTTGTCACCAGAGAGAGAGGGGTAGAGGGAGGCTTTATGGAGCCCTGCGGCCCCAAGCCGTATCATTTAGAGCCGCTGGGGGCGTGTCTGTGAGACCATGGTTGCTGTGACACAGTCAATGTCTGTGACGTAAAGCTGTACCGCTCTCCACCAATCACAAAATTCAAATGCAGTTGCCACAGTTCAACCCTAAGGGGGCAGCACTAAGACGTTTTTAGACCAAAAAGTGTAGAATTAAACAAGTTTACACCAAAATGTAAAAAAATCCCAGAAACTGAAAGATTGCATTGGTAAATACCCATTTATACAGTTTATAGGCGAAAAAAGGTTGTTTTGGGGTTTAGTTACTCTTTTAGATCATAGATTTTCATTCGATGTGGTGATAATAAGGTTGTTAATTATACAGGTGCTGAGGATTGTCTACATAAAAAGCATTTAAGGTTCTGGAGTGGCCTAGCCAGGCTCCAGACCTCAATCTTTGAAGGAAGTTGAGAGTCCGTGTTGCCCAGCAACAGCCTCAAAACATCACAGCTCTAGAGAAGATTTGCATGGAAGAATGGGCCAAAATACCAGCTACCATGTGTGCAAACCTGGTGAAGACATTTGACCTCTGTCATTACCAACCAAGGTTACATTACGCTGTATTGAGGTAAACTTTTGTTATTGACCTTATATACTTATTTTAGTACTTATTTTATGCACCGTTAAACAATAAAAGAATCTTATGATGTGATTTCCTGGAATTCTTTTGAACATTCTGTCTCCCACAGTTGAAGAGTAACTACGATGAAAATTACAGATCAGCTTTCGAATAACCTCCACAGGATCGGATTCACTCCCTGGCCTTCAAAGAATATCCCACCTGGGAGCGACCTGAAATGTCACCGTGGGCCCCTGAGCCCGATTGGCTTTCTACCAGCCTGAGAGAGGTAACATGATCGGACCTGGAGGGTGGGAGGTTGGGGGTTCTGTCCTCTGGCTCCTGCGGCACAAACGAGGTTATCAGTAACGCAGAGTGACACTATCTGCGCTGACTCACTGACGCTCACTAGCTCTGGTCGTGTCCTCCCGAAGGAGGTGAGAGCGCTCATACTCCCCGTCTCAGGGAAACCAGAGAGGAAGAGGGGGGGAGGGAGGGAGGTAGGGGGGGACATCCAGAGCAGATGCAAGAGCTGGAGGGGTGGAGGATGGGAGAGGAAGCAGCACGCTGAGATGTGACAAAACTGTACACTGGCTGAGCTCCCAGGTTTCCCAGGGGAAGACGAAGAAGGAAAAAGAAAAGCAAACAGGGAACTTTGCTTCTCTTCGAGATCTTTGACGTGGCTGGAGGGATGGAGATGGAGGAGCAACACAGGGGAGTTAAGCTGGAGAGGCGTGGAGAGAGAGAGGCTGGGGAGTTCAGGGTGGAAGTGTTGCTGAAAGCCAATGCTCTGCAGGGTGGGTGGGTGATTGGGGGGGGGGGGGGTGCAGAGGAAGAGACAGCTCAAGAAGGGTTTAAATTCTATTTTTGTACATTTTGGATGGAGTTGTGGAAAATAAAACAAAGGGGAGAAGGGGGGAGCAAAGACAGGCGCACAAGACGGATCAGATCGGCGGCTCACATAGGAGAGTTGAAGAGAGCAGAGAGAGGAAGGAAGGAGGGACAAAGGTGGTGGTGGTGGTGGTGGTGGGGGGGGGGATATAGTTACCTTGAGTGACGCAGGGAGAGAAAGCAGAATTCACCCCCCCCATACCCCCTCACACACACATACACTCCTAGAAACTCGAGATCCAGAACATCATGCGACATAATCTCTGCAGTGGATTTGCTGTATAGGGGCCACTCCGAACACTGGGACCCCCCTCCCCTCCCCACCCCACCCCACCCCTTAAACACCCCCAGCAAAATGCCACAAAGGGGCAAATGTACAGCTGAGACCTCACAGCCATCGCCAACAGTCAAAACCAAACCATCCGGTCCCTTCTGTTTTAATGCAAACTGCTCGGCAAGGAGATATGAAGCATCATGTATACACATCAGAAGAGTGTAAATATATGAAGAACAGAGATGGAGAGAGGCATCTGTTGATAATTAAAACAAAACAAAAACCACCATCAATCGATCTGGAAAGATGATATATATATGTTGGGATAACCCTGCTGCTCTGTCCGTTACTGATACCAGTGGTGTGGGTGTGTGTGCTGCAGTGCATCCACAAAATCTATCTGTTTAAAACTTGGGGAACGGCTGAGTGCCTTACAGTTGCACTGCAGTTTCATTGAAAGAGAGAGACGACAGTGTTTATATTGTTATGTCTCTAAGCATTAGTTGTTGGTGTAAAACTATCGGCGGATAACAGTTTTTTCTTTGTTCTGCTAAATTGCTGCTATGGGCAACAGCTGCCATATAGGCTAAACATGCGCGGTGAATGTAAAGTGCATTGGCACAACATAAGAGTTGTCTCATTGTCAGCTCTAGGCCACCCACTAGTGGTGAAGATTAACAATAGCAACCTGTAAGACTGCTAAGACTCATTTCCATATTTACCCAGGGTTCCCCATTCTTTTTGCCCATTTAAAAAAAACACAACAGAAATGAATGTCAGATGTATTAATGTCCGATATGAAATTTATGATCTGTAAAAGAAAAAAACAAAACTGCCAGACGGATGGGAAGGAAGGACACAAGGAGATATGAACAAACGACATACATAAGGAGTTAAAGAAGGAAAGGGGGGAAAAAACTAAATAAAGTGAGAAAGAAGGAAGGAAGGAAGGAAGGAAGGATGGATGGATTAGTGGGTGAAAGGAAGGAAGGACACAAGGAGATATGAACAGGCGACATACATAAGGAGTTAAAGAAGGAAAGGGGGAAAAAACTAAAAGTGAGAAGGAAGGAAGAAAGGAAGGAAGGAAGGAAGGATGGAAGGAAGGAAGGGTGGATTAGTGGATGAAAGAAAGGAAGGACAAGGAGATATGAACAGGCGACATACATAAGGAGTTAAAGAAGGAAAGGAGGAAAAAACTAAAAGTGAGAAGGAAGGAAGGAAGGAAGGAAGGAAGGAAGGAAGGAAGGAAGGAAGGATGGAAGGAAGGAAGGATGGAAGGAAGGAAGGAAGGGTGGATTAGTGGATGAAAGAAAGGAAGGACACAAGGAGATATGGACAAACTACATACATATGAAGTTAAAGAAGGAAAGGGGGACAAACTAAATAAAATGAGAAGGAAGGATTGATTGATTGATTGATTGATTGATTGATTGATTAGTAAAGGAAAGGAAGGAAGGACACAAGGAAGGATGGATAGATGGAAGCATGGCTTTACACAAGGAAGGATGGATGGACAGACACAAGGGGGGACGAATAGAAGAAGGGAAGGATGGAAGGACACAAAGAGGATTCATGGGTGGACGGAAGGAAGTACACAAGGAGGAATGAAAAGAAGAAGGAAAGGAAGGAAGGACACAGGGATGAAGGGAGGAATACACACAAGGAAGGAAGAACAGAAGGGTGGATAGAAGGAAGGATAAAATAAAGGAAAGGAGCAAGGACACAAGAATGGTGGTGGAAGAGAGGGAAGAAAGGAATCTATTTTTACCTATGCTAATGTGTTTTCTATCTTTATCCTGACCCAGAAAATACTTGAATCAAACTCCAGACTGAGTAGGTCCAGTGACAAACACACTTAAGGTTTGGTTCCTTTCTGTATCAAATGCACTCAGAGGTTTTCATGTTTCAAATCTATTCAGATCCAATATTACCAGAACTCTATATCTCCTATACACGAGAACGTAAAACAATAGAGTGACATTTGGGTGTGTCATTTTATTAGAATTTTATGTGACAGACCAGCAGAAGGTAGGACACTGGTGGGAACTCAAGAGAAACTGATGCATGGTTTGGACATTTTTTACCAACATTTGAAAAGCGGGTGGTGTCCTTACTAAGTAAACTCTTGGTGGAGCCATCTTTCACTGACGTTAAGGCTGGAATACCTTTAAGGTACGTCTCTATCTGCTGTGCACATCTAGAGAATTACATATTTGCCCCTAAATTCTTTGCTAAATAGATCAACATTAGATTCTCAATTAGATTTAGGTCTGGGCTGTGACTTTAACAAGTGACTATGCTGATGTTGATCTAAACCATTCCATTCGGTCATGTTTAGGGTTATCCCACTGCTGGTGCGTGTTCCTGGGATTCATGTGGTGGTTTCCATCTCTGCTCATTGACTCTAGGGGGCGTGGCTGAGCACAGACACCTCCAGTATCAAGCCATTATTCTTAGTAACATGTTCTCTATGTTCTTGTACTCGCCTTGTGCTTCTCTGTGAGCTTAGAGGAGTGGTGTCCAAAGTCGGGCCTCGAGGGCCAGTGTCCTACATGTTATAGGTGTCGCCCTGGATCGAGACACCTGAGTCAAATGACTGGTTCGTTACCAGGCCTCTGGAGAACTTCAAGACATGTTGAAGAGGTAGTTTAGCCATTTCAGTCAGCTGTGTTGGAACAAGGGCACATCTAAAACCCGCAGAACACCGGAAACCTTGGAGGCCTGGAGTTGGAGACCCCTTGAGCTATTGTGAGAACAGTTCGCCTCTCCAATCCGCAAGTGACTACCTGGAATCCCTGTGAACTCCTTGGACTCCTTGGACCAGATCGTCCACACCTGCTCGTCTGCCCTATTCCACTCTCACCTGAGACATTTCAAACCCACCTGCACTGCACAATCTCACAATACTTATCTCTTCATCGCCGTACGAGTAAAAATGTAAACGAGTTACACTCTCAACAGATCCTCGCATCAAACCATAACCTCTAATCCCGCTTCTTCTCCTTGTCGGACGCCCTACTGAACTGGGAAACTGGGATCCATCCAAACCGTAACGCACCTCTCCTCGGTGAACCCATACATGTGTGCCAAGAAGTCTCATAAAACCACGAAAGGTAGAAAACGAACCCCAGCACTAGTCTAAAGTCTTTCTCAGCCTCTAATGTAGTCTCAAACTGTAGTCCCTGAAAGCCACTATTCCTCTACTTTTAGGCGCACTATAAGCAAACATCCTTCACTGTCCATGAAATTGGAATTTTCCCAAAGCATTTATCAAGAAAAGATTCTATAATCAAATCCTAACTTGTATGTAGCCATGCAAACTCTTGTTCCAACACACCAGTATCAAATATCTGAAATACATCCACAGCATTTTATCTTTTATCAAGTTCTGCCAAACCCACACTGTAAAAAAAATAGAACTTTCATTTTTTTAGCCTGACAAAATATTTTATGTTTAGAAGACACAATAATTGAAGTTTTATTAATTTGAGGCAATAACATATTAGTCCAACAAACCAAGGAAGTCGTAAGCTTCAACACAATTTGTTGAGTCATCAGGACTTAAATCTGTAAATTGCACTTTATTATTACCAGTGAAAGTTCATCCAAGAGAAATGCTTTTTTTGTGAAAGGTGGGAAAACCAACTTTTGGAGTTGTAAGCTTGCTTAGTGGGTTGTCAGTACTTGTATCTCTATGTTTTAGGTCATTGCAAAAGGCAAATGTTGTGCTAATGTTTATAGGTTTTCTACTGAAAAGAAATTTAAACGGTAGAATATGAGCTGTATTTTTACTACAACTCATACTTAAGTTACAGTCAAAATTCTTGAGGTGACTGTGGTTCCGTGGGTTGAGTTGTTGGCTCGTAATTAGAGTGTTATAGGTTCAATTCCAGCTTCTGCCTGTCGTATGTTGTTATGCCATACACTTAACCCTGAGTTGCCTACTGTATTTAGTGGATGCATTTGTGAGTGTTAAGAGATTCGAGTGGTCAGTATGACTAAAAAAGTACACTCCATTAATCAGGATTCGTAATTGATAGAATCTACAGTATATTTTTGAGTTCCCTCAACCTTTAACTGAGTTAGAGAAATTTGAGCTTCATAGTTTGTACAACATAAAATTTTAGGTCACTGCTACTTTCACACGGGTAAGAAAAACTAAAAACTAAACAAAAATTTGAAATCTCTACAATTTGTAGTTCAGTTAGGAAAACATAAAAAAAAAATCCAAGTTGGGCAAAAGCAAAACTTTAAATTTCATTTTCCAACTTAAAATTCTACTTTTGTTTGTTGCCTTAGAATTTTGAGCTCTGCTAACTTTTTTTTTTTTTTCACAGTTCAGCTGATGGGATATTCATTTGATTTAGACACGCATGAACAGGAATGCTTTTAAAAACTAGGACAGCGGCTCTCAACGACTGGAGTGGGGGGATCTTACAGGATTGCTCTCTGTAGCTCCTCCAAAAAAATACCACGAGCCTCTTGGCTTTTTTCTCTGATTCCTTCTCTACTTGACTGAATTGTCCATTTAGGTGGACGGCCATCGTCCACTAGGATTAGTTGTTATATACTCTTTTCGTCTTCAGATAATGACATAAAAAGTGCGTTGTTGTGGATTTTTTTTCGTGCTTTGATATTGTTTCACCTAACATCGTTTTAAATTTTCACCACAGTTTTCTCCCAGACCTGCCTGCTACGTTTTTTTGTCTGTTTTTTACTTTAAGGAGACTCTAGAAGGCAGTTGGTTGCACTAGATTTTATTACACAAATGTATGCCATATGTTTTCATTTGTAAAAAAGAAACAAAACAAAAATGTCTACTTAATAGTTATGCACCCATAAAACACCCAATAGAGTGCACTGAAGTCTGTGGTCATAATGTCACAAACTGTGTAGATGTTAATTCTAGTGGCAGAAAAATCCACTTTCACGAGCACATAGAGGGAAGTTAGCTTAACTTCACCCAGAACCCTGAGGTGACATGACATTTAGGTCTGTATATGCCAGTATACTCATATAGTACACACAAATACATGTAGAAACGTGGCCGGTTGGTGTTTGTATATGATTCGGGCTCAGAAAACAAAAATCAAGTCAGTCTGGGCTTAGTGAGCAACTATTAGCTTGCTAAAATTCAACTGTTGCTACCTCCTTAAACCACCTCTAAATGTCATCCAGCAACAACGTGTATGTATATATATATATATATATATATATATATATGTACTTATATAGGGCTGTTTTAGTTGAACTCATTTAAAGTGCATTCGCCCTTTCATACACACAAAAAGGCCTTTACATTAAAAAAAGTAAACCTTTTTATTTTATCTGCTCAGAAATAAACTAGGCGTGCAAGAATTTATTGAAACAAACTAAAATAGTCTGATTTTTGTGTAAAAAGTAATCCGCAAATGATTGTAGATCCAAAATATAAATAGGGTCAGGCATACAGTTTTCTTATATATATTTTTTGGTTGATTCTTTTGGGTTTTTATTAGGCTAGAATTATTTTTTTTGTTTAAGCTCAGCGGCAACAATAGGACTTGGGTCGCTCTTTCCCCTAGAGCGCTTCCTGTGTCTGCTTTTGAGTAAAAGTTGACGGATGTTTGGGGTTCTATTTACTACCCAAAAAAAAGACGAATGCAGAAACCTGGTTAACAATGAGAAATGTCTTTCTGTTGTACTACTTACATTGTAATGTATCGGTTTTTTTATTGCGTTAAGATTTAATTTCTCTGTAAAAAACAAAAACAAACTCACCCTATACCTATTTTATACTTCTCTATCAGGGGTTTGGAAATGATGGCGCTGTTGACGCATTCTACGGGAGTGCCATGCTGAATAATCACAGGCTTGCGCTCTCCGTAGCTTTCGACGGACATTTGTAAAAAAAAATAAATAAATAAAAATGCTTGCTGGCTTCGAGGAACCTTAAATTGAAAACAACCTGACTTTTTAACACTAAGTATTAGCACTTTTTAACACTTAACGGACCACAGCCACCCACGAATAGCTCAAATCTGCAAACATGTGAGTGCCCCTTTAAAAACGCTAATAACTGCTTTTTTAATAGTTCAAACACCAAATATACCTTAATGTGCTTTAATGCGCACAGTGAAAACCGCCTCAGCACTACCACAGGAGCTAACATCCACGGTCAATCAACTGCCTGGTGTTTACAAAGTTTCCACCCCTAAGTGAAATTTAGTCTGTTGCCATTTTCTCCTAATCTGGCAGCAGTCTGTTTGCTTTACTTTAGCATAAGCAATGTAAGTGAATGGTAACAGCTAGCATTTTGTGTGCAAATTAATAAAAATTACTCAAGAATGATCCTAATTATTCCTGTTGACCTCACTATTCATATCAATTGCAAATGAAACTAATAGTAATAGTAATAGTAAGGAATTAGAGTAAATAGACGGCTTACACCCGTGCTTTGTCGTAATGTAGTCCCAAGTCTAAATTTGCTCCCGTAATTCCTTCGTGTTACTTATTATTTTATTTTGCAATCAATATGATTATTGAGGTCACAAGGAATAATTAGGATCATTATTGAGTAATTTTCACAACTTTTGCACACGAAATGCTAGCTGTTACCATTCACTTCCATTGTTTATGCTAAGCTAAAGCAAACGGACTGCTGCCAGATCAGGAGACTGACTGGGCTGGTTACAAAATGCTATTTTCTCCCTTATCTAACTCTGGGGGGATTATGGCAACAGACTAAATTTCACTTTTCAAAGACACATCAATAAACATGTGATACGGCGTCAAATCTGTATTGCAACATAATCTAAAACGTGCGGTAATATTTATTGCGATATATTCTTATCTTTGATTTATATATGTCAAAATGACACACATGTCACATTCCTGCCACATTGCAGCAGAACTACAAAAAAGCATAGAGTCCCGTTTAAAGAACATTGATTGTGCGAAATGCATGTAAAAAATATTCACATTTTTTTTGAGAACTTCAACACATTAATTCTTATATCATAACTAAAGGTTAAAATGTTTTAAATAAAATCAAAGCTAAATGTTATGAAAATAAAGTTAAATATAGTTTCGACTGAAGTCCAAAATGTTAAAAGAGAAATAACATTTCTTTCTGCTTTCCTGATTACTTATTTATAAATTTAATATCGCACAAAAATAAAGCTGGTACGTCGGCACGGCTTGATGACATCATCAAAATGTGCAATGACGATAGTCAAAATCTCTACTGTTGTCGAAATGTATATAATTTCCACCTTATACCGTTTATATCGCCCACTGCTTACAATAATCCATATTTAAGATTCCTCCCCCTTCTATGATTGAGCTTGACACCCTTGATCAATAGCTTGTTCTCAAATGGAATACTGTCTTTTAAATGAGATGTTTTAAACTGCTTTGACTTTTCATTCATGGGAAACGATGTGAAGAGAAGGAAATCATTCAAACAAAGCTAAACAGGTTTGATTTAAACTGTTATAATGTTTCATAGAGAATAATGGTACACCATCTTTCTCAGCACGGTTTCATGAATAGTTTAGAGCGCAGAGACTTCAGCGTGTGAAAACAACATGTGCTAGCCTAACGCGCCATATGTTTTCACATAATTATTTTGGTTACCAAGGTGACCAATCACACCGTGGGCGGCTGTGATAATACCGCCTATCCTAAAAATGATTGGAGGCAGGATTTGGAGTGCATTTCTTTTTCTTTTTCTTTTTTTTCAAATAGATGAGAACTAATCTTGTTTTGATGAGTTTGGGCGTTAAACAAGCAAAAACAGCGACCAAGGTTAGTAGGGGGTGGGTTTAATTTCCATTCATATTTTTTCTAGGCAAAGAAAAAATCAAAAACATCAACAGAACCACAAATCGGGATTTTGGGGGAAGGCAGTCAGGCCTTAATCCAGTAAAGATCTTAGTTGGTGCAGCTCAAGATCTGAGACAAATTAGAGACTGACGTTAAGAAAAAGTCCAACTGGCTGCTGGGAGTCACATCTGGCCCACTGATCAGATTAAAACCTCCGGTTCCAGCGTTAGGAACCTGACATGTGGTCTCCAAGACACAGGGATGGGAGGCTGTGCTTCTCCCCCCCATCCGGACCCGTTCCCCTTCATGCTTTCATCTCGTCCTCTGAGGGGTTTGGTATGTTTGTGAATTATTAACAGGGACAGACGTTTCTCTTTTAAAGAGAGGCCAAGATGTGCTTCATCACCTTCCCAAAAAAAAAATAAAAAAATAAATAAATATATATATATATATATATATATATATATATATATATATATATATATATATATATATATATATATATATATATATATATATATATATATATATATATATCACAGACCAAACATATGACTTCAAGTTGAGAATCTTGCTTAAAAATGATTTCAACACAAAGTAAAAAAAAAACATATTACTCTAATATAGTGATATAAGCACAAACCACAGCTATTTTGTCTAAATAGATCAGGATTTAAAAATCGCATGTTTAATTTCCGAGGTTCTGTGACTGTAACTGGGAATTATGTTGCCGCACACCATGAGAGTCGTTTTCCTTTCATTCATTTATTATATTTATCTGTCTTAAAGGAGGAACATTCTGTCCCACATCACCCCACCAACTGTTTTGTTTTGTGTTTAAGTGAGCCCTATACCTCTTTTTTTTTAGAGATCTGCTAGAAAATAACCTACCTGTAGTTAAATGAGTATATTTCTGTAACCACAAAGTCTGTTTGATTACTTTTGGTCAAACAATAAAGGGAACCCTTGTGAGAATCATAAGAATGTGTAAATATCGGTGTATATGGTATTGCTGTAGTATAATGAACACAGCACAATGTACAAACTGTTTTTGTTTTTATTGTTCGCCTGAAATTCTTTTTATTTTTAATGTGAATATCTCTTTGGAAAAATGCAGCTGCACCCTCAAATCTCAATAAAGTCATAGTTCAAAATCTTAATATCTGTACAAAGATTGATTCCAATAAACTGAAAAACAACAATATTATAGAGGTTTTTATACAGAAACATTGTGTGCCAATCTGTACCACACCATTTGATTTTTCTCATAAAGAATAAAAGGTTTTTAAATATTATGTAACTAAATTAATTCAAATACAACCATTTGTATCCTTTTTTTCAATCATTTTCTCTATACATTTCCTATTTATATAACATTGACGAGGCTGGTCTTTGGCCTTACCAACATGGATGCTGTATTTACGCATCCTTGTATCTCGGTGACTGATTGGTCAGTTCGGCCATATTACACCTCTTGGGAATCATCAGTGGTGGTGGGGGGAAGGGGCATAAACAATCTGAAGTTCTGTAGTGTTAGACATAGACATATATGGGGCAAATTCATCACACAGGGGTGGGGGTGTGAATACTTATATGTAATATCATTTAGTTGCTGTTTTAGTCGCGTTTAGAGCAGGAAAAAATAACTTTGATATGGCATTGTAGCACATAAATTCAGTATCTATGTTTGTAGACTGACACAGAAACCCAAGGGTCTCCCAATTGGTCCTTTCCTCCCATAAAAAAGTGGGCACACTACAAAATCTGTGTATCGTTCCTTTTTTTTCCATTTTCAATTGACAATCACAAATCAAAACATACAAAAATGTATTTGTTTTTTGGGTTATTTGTGTTTGAATTGGATTCTAAAAAAAATCCCAAAAAAGGTCTTGTTCCCCCCCCCCCCCCACATATATTAATTTATGTATTTACTTTCTGTTTTTCTTACACATTTACATGTGTATTTACTTATTTCCAATTGCATTTCCAAATGTACGTAATTATTTATTTATCCGTTTATTTATTTTAGATTTTGGCAGGATCAGTCCTCCATAACCACCGCTATTTCTCTATATATAAATGAAAAGATAAAAAACAACAGCCACTGAGCAAAAAAAAAAAAAAAAATCATTATTCCTGTGTTTATTTGCTCCCATGTGATGCTTCCTTGCAGGTTAAGTACTAATTAAACAATGCACAAGCCACTCCTCTGGCTTTAGGGCTTTGAATATTTACTCTGCTCCCCCACAGTAACAAAACACAGACACGTTTGGGTGTGTCACACTGAGAGTGGGCGGGGCCACTTCAGGTTTCAGAAAGAGCTCTGTACCTGTTGGTCTCAGGTTCACGGGGGACTGGTTGGAGTCAAGGACCGCAGCGTTCCACATCAGAGACCAAAATAAAAACATGAGTAAGTTCTACAGGTTTTCTGTTATTGTTTTCATGTTTCATGGAAGGTTTGTGGCAAAAGTTGGGCTAAAGTTGCCGAAAGAAAAAAAAAAAAATCTTTAGATTATATATATTAGAAGTTAAATAACATATTAGTTGTTTTGCCTGAAATCAAGAGATTCTGACAAAGAGGAGTCTTGATTCGACTCACAGTTTGACAGCGTCGTTTAAAATCTAACACAGTAGATGTTTTTGTCTGAAAGTGCGCGTTTCTCCTGAAGGTGAGAGCCGGAGCGGTGGGGGCAGAAGGTCCTGATTGTCTGCATTCCTCAGATAGTCTCTCACCCACCCCATGTCAGCATGACACATTTAAAGTCGTAAGAATGCTTTGCTACATGTGATCTGTTATGAAAATCTGACCGGGCCTCGCCTTATCCTGCTTTAACAGCTCCCTCGGCAGGCTTCCATTAATCAGAAACTAACCCCAAAACCCCCAATGTAAGATCATCTCATGTTAGAGAAAATGTCCTGTCTGAATTGCTTCATGTCCTAAATTACAACTTGAAGTCAGCTTTAAATTTGATCACAATGTTTTGTGGTAATATTTTGTGTTTATTGTCAATAAATTGACAATACGCTTCTTTGCAGATTTTGTTTTTTCTACAAAGACAAATACTGCTATTTTTAAATAGGCCTCCTATGACACCGCTTATGGAGGACTCATCCTACCAAAATGTTGATGAATAACAGATATTATCTCTTAACTGGACACAGTAACTGGACTAAATCATTTTTTTTTTTATCTATATTTATTGATGCTCTCATGGAACTAACAATAGAGAAAATTGTAAAAGTAAGTATCACAACAAAATGTTATTTTAATTAAAATACATAGGTGTCAAAAAAGACTTTTTTTAAATCCTGATTAGAAAATATTAATTAAAATGATAAACAGTATATTTTATTGACAGTTTTAATATAGTTCCCATACATGTTTATTAGTTAGTATGACTGTAGGAGTAAAAACAATAATCCATTGTTTTTACATAATTGGTCAGTTCCTAAAGGCAACTTTTGTCAAATTAAAACTAGTATTTTTGCGTAAAACATCTTCACCTTCATCTTTACATGGTCAAAAGGCTAATTTTGACAAATCAAAGACAACATACATTCTTTGTAGTCTGATGAATCTTGGGGATTTTTAGTCTGGAAGAAATGTTACCCGCCTTGAATCAACGATGTAACACAATGACCGCAACACATATTGGGCAACCGCTGATTTTTACATTTCTTTTTCCCTTACAAGATCTTTACTCAGTTAGGGACCGTACCCCCGAAAGATTTCCAGCCTCTCCCTTTCTGTTGTCTGTTTCCCAGGCATCAACTCCCCGGGCGGCCGGGTCCTCTCTGAGGACCAGTTCTCCTGCTCCATCTGCCTGGAAATTTTTGTGGAGCCCGTGTCTACGCCCTGCGGTCACAGCTTCTGCAAGGCCTGCTTGCAGGGCTACTGGAACCACAGCAAGAAGTTCTCATGCCCCATGTGCAAGAAGAGCTACTCGAGAAAACCAGAGATGAGCATCAACCGTGTCCTGGCTGAGATATCCTCCCAGTTCCAGGGCCTGGTGGTCTCCGGAGGTGCCTCGGGAAGCCCCTCGCGAGCCGGCTTGGTGACTGTAAGCTCAGACGCGGGCCACAACGCCTCCCCGATCCAGGATACGGGAGAGTTCGCACAGCCCGGCGACGTTCCATGCGACGCCTGCATCGGTAGGAAGCTGAAGGCTATGAAGTCTTGCGTGAGCTGCCCAGGGTCTTACTGCGAGGCCCATCTGAGGCATCACAAGAAGGTTTGTCTTCTCTCTTAACTTTGTTCTCAATGTCCCACACACCTGTCCGTTCGAATCTAACGGGGCGTACTCCCCTTCCGCAACCTCGCCGCAGGTCAAGACTCTGATTTCACATCGCCTGATCGAACCCACCTTCCACCTGGAGGACAAGATCTGCAAGAAACACGAACGCCTCCTGGAGGCGTACTGCCGCACCGACCACACGTGCATCTGCACGACGTGCGCGGAGGCGACGCACAAATCCCACGACATCATCCCCGTCGACCACGAGTTTAAGAAAAAGATGGTGAGCTGTCGCCGTGTTTGAACTCTAGAGTACAAGTGTGTTGTGTAATCCTGAGGTTACTTAGTAAAGCATGCAGTCCCAAGTGCTGAACAATTTGACAAGATAAGACGGTGGCGACGTATCGCTGCTGATACAAACTTCTTACACAGTTTAACATTTAACGGCTGACTTTCGTTGATTGACGGCTGATTTTGACAACCAGAATCCTTCTTCGCCCCCCCCTCTCTCTCTCTCTCTCTCTCTCGCAGAGCAACCTGGGAAAGAAGAGGTCAGAGTTGAAACATTTAATCAAAGAGCGAGCGAAGAAACTGGAAGAGATCAAGCAATCCATCAAGGTGATCAAGGTGAGTCCCCTGCGCAACGAACAACTCAGTCGGTGGATGACTGTAACAAAAGCCAACGTCTACCGACTGGAACTGTAGTATGGATTAACCAAAATTTTTTGTATAACTTGGGGTAAAGTTTAACTAAAACCAAGGCTACCGTCACACAGTTTAAATGTCAGAGTTTTTTTTGTTGGTTTTTTTGTTTTTTTTGGGGAAACTTTAGCCGCCAAGCTGAGCTGTTAAGCTCCTGGTTTTACTCCATAAAGTTCTGAACAGTAAAAAAAGGTATACTAGTCAAAAAAACTACTACTAAATGAAGTGGTTTGTTCCATGTTTTTGCTGCACTCTTGAGTATCAAAATAACAATTAATAAAAGCTACAGATTTGTCTAGAATGTATATGTACTATTTTAGGAAATATGAATATTTGTTGCTATGGTGTTTTTTTAACAGTTTTATATTGTCTATCTTTTTTTTTTTCTTTTTTTTTTTTTTTTTAACAGCCAATCAGAATCAATGTTCAACCCGTTCCCAGTGGCTGTTAAATATTTACCCCAGTGTCTACTGTAATGAAGTGCTTTTGATCTTCCAAAGCTCAAGGACCTCACCAAGGCCCTCTGTTCTAGGCTGGATTATTAACCACATCAACCATCTACCTCCTCCCAGGTGTCAGCGTAGCCGTTTTACCCCCTCACTCTGTAGTCTTACCCTGCTTTGGCAGAGAACAGGAAAGAAATTCGGCCAATGATTTCCGCGCTCTCTGGTTAGTTTGTTTTTCTCGCGCACACGGACTCTAATCCCTGTCTGAGGCCGTCCAACCGGTGGGACGGGTGTAAGAACGTACCGTTTGTTTTCTCACACGCTGCTTTGGCCCATAAATGCTCATTAGTCAGTTGTTTAGGAGGAGGAGATAAAAAAAAAAGGGCATGAAGGATCTTACGCCTGATCCATGCGCTCGTTTTCAAATGTCGCAACAGGGATCTGTTTAACAGGTTAATATTCTTACATATATTCCTCATATTTCCTCTTTACAGTGTATTTTAGCTACATCTTATCTTGATGGGGTAAAAGCCAACAGGTTCATTGAAACTCTTTGTTTCATGTTTTGCTTCGTCAAATACAGGGAGGGTTAAGTTACCAGTTGGCCTTAACATCTTTGTGTTTACTGTACACCCTGCTGTGTGTGGGTGCGTGTGTGTGTACACTTGTTTATGTTGCCTATTTAGGGCATTTCCTGGTACATTTACTACTCTTAGACCAATGGGCATTGTGGGGACAAAACCTTATTGGGTTAGGTGTGTGCGTCCAGGCTGCTCTTTGCGGTCTATCCGAATAAGAAAGCTAAGAACAATACATTTAAATAGATGTTACTCACTAAAACCATAAACATTAGATTTTGATTTTACTTTTGATGTATAACTGCTGTTTGGATTAAAAGTGTTGTTTGGAAAAAAAGAAGAAGAAGAAATTCACACTAATACAGAGAGAGGTTTCAGAATGAAAAGCTATTTGGCATTTCCAGCTGGGCTCGGGTAAAACACAACCAGCCCGTCCGGTTGAACAATAACTGGCAGAAATACTCTTGGTGATTCACTACGGAAACAAGTGATTAAAGAGGCCATGGCCTTCATTTCACATCCTGACTTCGACCAGGTTTATGTGGTTTTATTTTACCCTGAGGGATACAGCAGATCCAGATTTCTTGTGGCAAAAATGCAGAGAAGAAGTTGACTTTTTTATTCATTTATTTTTTTTGTTTTAAATTCCATATATTTCCTTTTGAGTTTCAAAGACTTAAACAGGAGAAACCAAAACTGAATCTGTCAGTCCATAGCAAAAAGGCAACTCCCATTAAAGAATGTTTTTTTGACAAAAACAAATAAAAGATACAATCAAATGATTGTACACAGAATAATGAATAATTCATTAATTATAAAGCGCTCTTAGTTATAAATCTGACCACCACTAGGCAAGGTGTCTTGCCCAAGGACACAATGACCGAGAGCGAACTGGGAACCCACCAGTTACAAGACGAACTCCTACCTCCGTTTGCCATAAAAATAAAAAATCTGCTTGAAAACAAAAAAAATCAACCAGAATATCTGAGTTTTTGTTGTACTCCATATTGTAGTTTTCAAATTCTGAACATAACTCATTTATAAAAGGGCATTTATTTACACACGTTTTGGGGATAATCAGTAAGTACTCTCTTTCTTATCACAGTAAGAGAAAACCAAAACTGACCCTGGGTTTTTGTTTGAGAAATTCCTAAATTAAATTCCAAATATCCTCTTCGAAGAAAACAACTCGGCTAGTAGAAGCTAACTTTTAGCAACTCTGCTAGTAGAAGGTAACCGTTAGCAAATCAGCTAGTAGAAACTAACCGTTTGTAACTGGGCTAGTAGAAACTAACTGCTTGTAACTCGGCTATTAGAAGCTAACCGTTAGCAGCTCGGCTAGTAGAAACTAACCGCTTGTAACTCGGCTATTAGAAGCTAACCGTTAGCAGCTCGGCTAGTAGAAACTAACTGCTGGTGACTCTGCTATTAGAAGCTAACCGTTAGCAGCTCGGCTAGTAGAAACTAACCGCTTGTGACTCGGCTATTAGAAGCTAACCGTTAGCAACTTGGCTAGTAGAAACTGACTGCTTGTAACTCGGCTATTAGAAGCTAACCGTTAGCAGCTCGGCTAGTAGAAACTAACCACTTGTAACTCGGCTATTAGAAGCTAACAGTTAGCAACTTGGCTAGTAGAAACTAACTGCTTGTAACTCGGCTATTAGAAGCTAACCGTTAGCAACTTGGCTAGTAGAAACTAACTGCTTGTAACTCGGCTAGTAGAAGCTAACCGTCTGCAACCCACTGAAACAGGAGCGAGAGAGCATTTCTTTCCCCACAGAAAACGACTCCCAAGGCATTCATTTAAGTTAGAGACCACAGCAGATTTATCGGGGGAAAAACAGCTGACCCAGCTCATATCACCGTAACATCACCATTTGTATACTTTCTGGATCTTTTTAGTGTCTCAAAAGGCAACAATCAATGTGTTTGCAGGCCAGCTCTCAGAAAGAGCTCGAGGACAGCTGGCAGGTGTATGCCGAGCTGCAGAAGCTGGTGGAGCAAAGTCAGGCAGAGCTGGTGGAGCTGATCGCCACGAGGCAGCGGGAGGCGGAGCGCCATGCCCAGGAGCAGGCCAGGGTTCTGGAGAACGAGCTGAGCCAGCTGAGGAGGAGGAGCAACGAGCTGGAGGCCCACGCCCACACCAAGGACAAAGTGTTCTTCCTTCAGGTATTCAAGACTTTCTAGTAAATCACGAGATCACTTCGACCTCTTTTGAGGAAATATTAGGAAAAAGAAAGCAGCTTGACAAGTGTGGGCTATACTGCTATGAAATGCTACTGTTAAAGCCATCGATCTGAGAGGACCATCAGAGCTGTGGTTGCTTTAGAGGTTCAGAGACACAACATCAAACGCCTCTATGAACGGAGGAACGTGCCAGCCCTCCTGCCCCCTTTTATTCCCAGACTTTTCATGTGGATAAAATGAGGATTGTAACGTACATAAAAGACTCTTTGAAGTTATCAGCCTGGAATATTGAACGCAAAGGTGCAAAGCATGACATCCATAAACAACAAGCTTTTTTTCCCCACCTCAGTTAATCTTCTAAAACCAAGAGGACAACACTGAGTGCAGCTTGTTCTTTTCGCTGCAAACCTCCCCCCCGAGGCTCGTTAAATTTTCATTTCATCTCACTGCTCTATTTTTAACAGAACCTGGCCACGCTGTCCCACTCGCCCGAGCCCACCGATTGGTCGGGAGTCAACATAAACACCGACATCTACCTGGGGACTCTCCGATCTTCTGTTAGCAACCTCGTGGAGAAGTTCCAGGATGAGCTGAAACGGCTGTACGGTAGAGGTGAGAGAGCCGGCGACACGTGGGGCCAATCCTGAGCTTGACCAGTTAGAAATAACCAACACTGTAGTCTGAATTAGATGAATATAATGAAATCAGAAGACATTACTGGACACATGAAAAAAAAATAATAATTCGGGTACTGTTTAGATAAGTTTCAAAAAGTGTGTTTTATTCCATGTTTACTAGGACCGGGCGATATGGCTTAGGAATGAAACCTCAGATTTCTTCATACCAAAACCGATTTTTAACTTAATAGATATTTTTTTATTTCAATAATCCCTTCTGGAAGGTGACCATAAATCAAAGTCCAACTAAATAAAAGCTGTAAAACAAGATGGTAGGCCCTGTTTGGGCTGACATTACTCTAAACTATGGAAGCCGATGTAGTGCATTGGTAAAAAACAAAACAAAAAAATATTCCAAGAATTAACTCTTTATAAACGGTACATTCAATTAATTGATATACTCTATTTATTGTCTTACCCTAACGTCTAGTGATGATTTATTTATTTTTACACGTCTGCAGTGATTAGCAAGGATTTCTAGGTAATGATCTCTAAATTTCTTACCGTATATGCAGGGACTTGCAACAGCGTTCAGTTTTTCCACATTTTGTCACATTGCAACTACAAACATCATATGGTTTCTCTTCAGTTATGAGATTGTTGTTTATAGCAGGGTTATGTCATAGAACAATAGCATTGTCCATCCGCAATTGGAAAGAGCACGGCACGAATGCGGACGTACAATGACGGCGCTGACCGTCTTAGAGACTTGGAGACCGGACGAGGAAAGCATTGATCAGGAAAGCAGTCAAGAGTTGCATGGTAAATCTTAAGGAGCAGCAGAGATCTACAGCTTAGTTGGGAGAATTAGTGGACTCTACAACCATTGAACCCCACTAATCTGGCCTGAAAAGAAGCCAGAAGAAAGCCATTGTTGACATACTGTACAGTCACATTGGTTCCTACATAAAGGTTAATACAGGACAATCCCGGAGGATATCCAGGCTAAGCTACAGCTGAATGGTTTAGATCAACGGATATTCATGTGTTTGAATGGCCTAGTCAAAGTCCAGATCTAAATCCAGTTGAGAATCTGTGACATGGCGATAAAAAAAAATTGCCATTCACAGATATGGTCCATTCAATCTGACTGATTTTGAGCTACTTTGCAAAGAATGACATTCAGAGTCTAGCATAGACATACCCCACAAGACCCGACTCCGCGGCCTAAATGCAACAACAGACTTTTCAGATTTTTATTTGAAAAAGTAAAAGAATATCTATTTTTCTGTCTACTTGACAGTTATGTTTCAATTTGTGTTGCTCTACTCAAAAAGTCCCAATAAAAATACGTTGACGTTTTTAATAGTAATGTGAGAAATGTGAAAAGGTGAATGCATCCAACCAGAAAGAGCAAGGGAGAAAAAGCTGATAAAACAAACATCTTTGGTCGTTTTCTGAAGTCTGTAGGAGAGCTTAAACTCTCTAAGATTTTTCAACCATTGCCTCGTCCCTCGTTACTGGCTATTTTGTATGAAAATAGCCAGTAAACCCCATATTCCCTGTTATGATAAAAACAACATGTGCTATGCAAATTCCACATCAGGCATATGTAGGTCAGTGAACGTGCTCTCCAGAACAGGAGAGTGATTCATCGTTGCCTTTCTGCACATACCAGATGACTGGACAGATGGAGAGAGTGTCGATGCCGCGGCACAGCCGTGGAGGCTCGGCAGAGTGGCGGCAGTACACGGCTGGAGCAGTTACAGCTCTAGACCCGAGCTACATGTTTAACACCAGCATGAGCCTTCCGCTTTAGCTTTGACTGCTTGTTTTGCTTCATGACGTGTTGACTCGATCTGATTTTCTTTCCTTGTCTGGTCTTTTCCCTCTTAGAGCTCCGAAAGGTGCAGAACTACGCAAGTGAGTAACACCCTTCAGCTTTTTTTTCCTGCATGATTTGACATGTGAGTGCATCAGATATTTCTTGAGCTTATTGAGCTCTCTGACATGCAGTTCTCCTGAATGCCCACAAGATGGAGCCAATTCTTTCCATCAGAAACTAACCCTGTGAGGTGAAAGGCTCAGGCCAGCTTCTCACTCTGCTCTGTCCTCTCCAGGTGAAATCATTTTGGACCCGTCCACAGCCCAAAAGAACCTGGTGGTGTCCGAAGATGGTCAGCAGGTCAAATACGAAGAGCACAAGGTCTCCACCTCTGAGGGTCCGAAACGCTTCAACCCGGCGCTCTTCGTCGTGGCCCGAGAGGGTATCCACTCCGGGCGGCACTACTGGGAAGTGGAGGTAGGGCGTAAAACTGCCTGGACGCTCGGCGTGGCCCGCGCCTCGGCTCGCCGCAAGGGCGAGATCAAGCTGAACCCCGAGGGGGGCTACTGGTGCCTGTGGCTGAAGAGCGGCGAGGTGAAGGCGCTCGCCGAGACGCGCCTGCCCCTGATGCTGCCGTCGCACCCCAGCAAGGTGGGAATCTTCCTGGATTACGAGGCCGGCCAGCTCTCTTTCTACGACGTGAAGGGGCGTCAGCATATCTACACGTTCACGGATAAGTTCAACGAGAGTGTGCACCCCATCTTCAGCCCATGCCTCAGCCAGGACGGGAAAAACAACTCTCCTCTGGTTATAACACACGTTAAACACGCCTAAATGCTCGCAAGAACAAATCAAGGGCTAAGAGCGTGGTGGCTTTTGCCTTTCAATCGAACGAGTCATCTTGCCTTCAAACAGTTCATGATAATATCACTTGTTTGAAACGCACTTTACTGTAATTCTCGTTAGATCCCACTGTGGATCTAATGTGTCGCCACCACTGAAGGAAGGACTGTGTTCAGAGACTTTAGCCAGGTGAGTGTGGAGTGACGCTGGTTAAAATGCCAGGTTTTTGTGATACTAAGAAATGATTCCATGGTAAATCGTTTCACACCTTTTTCACCTTTTAATGTGACATTTAATCCGTTCAGTTTAAATGGGAAGCATACACATCTGTTAGGGGGGGAAAGATCAATAATAATAAAAGGTGCAATTGCCTGGTAGCACATGTGTGCACACCCTTAAATTGGTCGCTGCAGTTGCAGCTTTTGATTCAATACCAGCACTCAGTCCTATTGTGTAACCACCTATCAAATGCTATTGGAAAGCGGATTAACACAATTAATATATAACATTCAGGTCTTGCTCAAATGTCCTTAAAGCTTCTGAAAGGATGTCTTATGTGCTTAATGAAAACAAATGTCAATGTTTCCGAAAGATTTGACAAAATTGACATTAAGCATTGCCAAAAGAACCTCATCCATGTAATGAAACACGGTTGTGATCATTATCTTTCGTTTTTTCTTTAGATGGAACATCATTTTTTTTTTTTTTTAGGTGGATGAAATTACAATTGGGTCAAAGGAACATTTAATGTTGACCCAAAACATTACGTTTTCTGCTTTATAGCTGACAATAACGAGGAATTTAAAACAATTATATCACTCAGCATCACATTGAGTTCAAGCATATGTCAAAAATATATGACAAAATATGACCTAACAATTTTCTTTTCCCCATTTGTTTCTCAGTTGAATTTTACAGGACAAATGTCACATCATGCATGGCAAAAGTTTTGAAATGGTTTCTCACAATAATTTGGTATTTACACTATGGCGACCAGTGGTATGTGCTGCTTGATATGTATATACTTTAAAACAGATAAAATGAAGTGTAAAAAGAAAACCCACTTAATGATAAAGACATCCGTCCCTTTAAGTCTCAACAATCGTAACGCTCGTTTTTATTTTTCCAGCTCTGATTTCAGATTTGATTGAGCTTTTCTACGATGAGAAATGTTTAGCTCTGGCATCCGTCTCATCTTTCATGTAACCGTAGCCATGCATCATGGGAGATTTTATGGGCTTTGGGTGTTCAGTAATTTTTATGTTAAGCAGATTCTTTTTGTACTTTCTTGCTGTGGTTTTCAAATAAAGATGATCTTCCCTAAGATGAAAAGGGAAATATGACGCTTGCCCAGCGTGATTGATGGAAAAGATTGTTTGAACTTCCTCCTTCTCTCTCTGCTCTTTGGTCCTGCTCTGCATCCATAAAGCCTCCTTTTCAACTTCCATGGGATTTGGGGTCATAGTTCAGGTGTTCCTTAAACTTTTAAGAAGCTAATAAGCAGCCCTTTGAACTTTTTCATGTTTTTATATTTCAATCCAAAACGTTAATGTATTATATTGGGATTCATGGTGTTTATTTGCAGTGGATCAGAGAGGACATGGGAACAGAGGGTGGGGGAGACATGCAGCAAAGGTCCCAGAGTTGGGAATCGAACCCCAGACGGCCGAGTCAAGTACTCAGCCTCTGAATTGAGATTTAATGTGATTTCATGTCAATGGCCCACATGCAAAACACTATGTTTGTAGAGGCAAGTTAACACTGCGCATTACCCTGAACATACCATCCCCAAGGTGAAACATGGCAGTGGCTACATCATGCTGTGGGGAATGCTTTTCTTCAGCAGGGACAGGAACGTCAAGCAGTCGATAGAAAGATGGATGGAGCTCTTTTTTTTCTACTTCACAATTATGCGCTATTTTTGTATTTTTTTCTTGGTCAGTCAGAAAGAAATCGTGATAAAATATATTCAGGTTCGTGGTTGTAATCTGACGAAATTTAAAAAAGGTCAAAGAAACAAGTCAACGTTCAAGAAGTCCTAACGTTTTGTTTTCAGCCTTTGCTCTTTTGCTTTTTAATATGTATTATTTATTATTATTATTTTCACCACTTGGACATTTTTGTGACATTTTCTGACAAGACCTCCTATATGACCTAAATCTGATCAGTTCATGAAGTCGTAAAAATCTGTCAGAACGGTTGTCACTTACTGGAGAGTGAAGAATGATTAAATTCTTCACTCTCCACCACCATGTGGTTCAGTAACTATATTTCACCAGTAGATGGCGTAATAAGACAAGGCTCTGAAAAGGGACTTTCTCTATATGAGTCATGATGACGCTCATAGACTTACTGGTAGCTTGGCTTCCACCATGTCTAGTATGAATTTGTGTTTGTTCATCCCAGCTGCATCCATTCACTCCCATGTTTACGTTTTAATCCAAATATCCGTGTTTACAGAACATCTCTGCAGGCCTTAATGGCTTCATGCAGCAGAAGAAGGGAGAGAACGTGTTTGCACTGGCAGAGAGATGAACTAATTACTGTATAACTTATACAGTAGTTATTCATCTGACACAAAAGCGTAAAACTTTACTAATTCAACTAGGCTACACCAAAGCTCTTTTTTTTAAAATAATAATCTAATCCCCTTTACAGATTTCTCTTTTTTTTTTGTCACACTTAAATCTTTCAGATCATCAGACAACTTTTATGATGGGACAAAGATAACCCAAGTAAATACAAAAGACATTTTTCAAATTAATTTTTTAAATTAGTTTTACAAAAACAGATTTGCTCCCCATGTTAAATTATTGGTTTAAAAACCGGTTCGAAAAGGGGGTATTTAAATGTTTGGATAACTTTTTTCCTTTAAAAATATTTAGCTAATTTCCCAAAAAAGTTTTTTCTTTTTTTGCATTTACACATTTAGGTAAGAAAAAAGGCAAAAACGGAATGAATCTACACCGGTGTGATGATGCTTTAGCTGCTTTTAAGCAGTAATGCATGTTCTTTTGTGTTCTCAGTCCATGGGGACCTGAATAAGAGGTTAAAAAATTACAGTTGGGATTGTAGGTTACTTATTATTGATTTCATTGACACAAGTCTGACAAGCTGTTAATACAGGCATAAAAATAAGCTTTAACTTCTGACATAAACCAAGCTAACATCGGTCGAAATATGCAAAGCTAATTAACCTATTCTCTTGTATTTTCAACAATTGGAATCCGAATAACAACTCTAATCCACTCAATAACCCAAGGTAAATTGTAGTGTGGTAAGTATCAATTTTATATACTCCAACATGACAAACTAATAATATAACCATAAAACAAGCTTTAACTTCTGACAAAAACCATGCTAACATCTCTCTAAATACTGTATGCTAAGCAAACTAGCCTGTTTGCTTGTATTTTTGACATTTGGAATCTGAATAAGAATTCTGAATCGATATAATAACCTAACGGGGCATAGAGAGTATTTATGATCAAATTCAATGAAACACATTTGACAAAGTAATAATTCATAATTAAAAACAAGCTTGAACTTGCATGTTTTCGTGTGTTTTTAGTCAAATGGGACCAAGAGAATAGTTTAAAATATGACAAGACTGACCGAATTAAGGTTGTAGGGTATTTTCTTTAATTCACATAATTTATATAAACTGAACAAAGTGCAGTTTAAATAACTACACTATTCTAGTGTTTTAATTTTGCCCCTATTGTATAGTATATGAATCTTAATTCAGTTTTTAAATATTTCTTTACTTGTGTAAATTTACATGTTTTGTCATTTTGCTGCTGTTACGCCTGAATTTCCCCTCCGTGGGACAATAAAATAAATCTTTCTTTTCTATTCTTCTGTTCTTTGCTGTGATTCTGTTTTATTGTGTAGCTTCTGTGTTTGAGTCAAGTTAGAGTTGTACAAGGGACATCTAGATCCTCCCAAGGCTCAGAAGGCCATTTTCAGGAGGGTTAAATCTGTATCTAGGGTGAAAGAAAGAGATGGGAGGGGTAGTGGGGGGGGGGGGTTATTTTCGGGTCTGAGTTGTGGGTCATTACTGGGAGGGCTGGAGGTGGTGGTGGTCAAAGCCGGTCTCAGATATCAGTGCACAGCGGAGTCTTAAGGCAGCTGTTCTCTGGTGAGTGTCTATGTGGTTCTGATTCCATGTTGTGTTTTCTGTTTTTCTGAATTTAAATGTATTTAGTTCCTATTTTTTCAGGAGGAGGAAGGGGGGACGCTGCTGGTTTGAGTAATTTTAGTAAACTAATGTGCGGTGTCTGAAAAGCTCTGACCTGACTGATTTACATTTAATTTGTCTTTTAATCAGTTTACTGCTGACTCATATAAAATCTTTTGACCACAGGAAAACGGTGAGTAACTGCAAAACTGGCCCAGATGTAAAATGTCGGCCGTGCAAGCCAAGTTCACATGCTGAAAGAATATTTTTGGAAAAATTGCTGTACTGTCATGAATGTCCAGGCCATTAGCCAGGAACTGTTTGTGTTTGAAAGGCAATCACACTTACTTTAGACTCTCCGGCTTAAGTTGGACAGTTTAACAGGCTTCAAACAAGGTCGATACATTGTAATTTAAGTTCAGTTGAAGTGCAAATAAAAATAAAAATCACCACTATCACTACAAACAAAACTTTACATTAACTTAAAGATCACTTATTTTACATGTGTCTTACCTGTGTAGATTAAGAACCTTTTTATTTTGATTGCATTCAAATATTTACATTGATGAATGTCGAAATTAGATGAAAAAGTTCAAAGAAGTAAAATAAAACTAGCTGAAACTAAGAGGAAATCATTAAAAATAATAATAGCAAGAAATTAGAAAAGCTTTCAGGGAGCGCGGACCTTGGCCAAGGCAGCTTGGCTCCCCCACCCCCCCGAGCTGGTGATTCGGATCACCCCCAAAATCTAGTCCCTTGTTCCTGGTCCCACTGTGGACATTTCCTGAAGATTTGATCAAAATCCTTCTATAACTTTTAGATTTTTTTGCTAACAAACTAAGAAACAAAAAGAAAACATAACCTCCTTGGTGATGGTAATGAATATTAACAAAATACTGAATCATCTTTCTTAAATTTGTTCTGAGAAGTTGATCCCTTTGAAACTGTGCAATGCATATGATCGTAAAGAAATTAAGAGCCGTCTAACCCTGGCAACCTCAATATTACAGCAGGTCTGGTGTCCCATTCAAAGGCCGGTTGCTTTCGCTGAAAATGACCCTGCCTCTCCGCCGTGCAGGAATGGCCACCACTGGGAACCTGTCTGAAGAGCAGGTGCACTGCTCCATCTGTCTGGACGTCTTCACCAACCCCGTATCCATCCCCTGTGGCCACAACTTCTGCCAGACCTGTATCCTGGGATACTGGAAAACGAGCCCTCTGTATCAGTGTCCCATGTGCAAGAAATCCTTCCACAAAAGGCCCGACATCAGCGTCAACACGGTCTTGAGGGAAATTGCAGAGCAGTTCAAGCAGATAAGAGTTAAGAGCGCTGAAGGGAGGGGAAGCGGGGAAGAGGGGCTGAGTAAAACAAAGAAGTGGACAATGGAGAGAAAGGTGAAGGAGGACGAGGAGAGGCTTTTGGAGAAAGGTCAGATGAAGCACCTTATGGAGGAGCTGAAACAAAAGCAAGAGAAGAAGAAAAAGAAGCAGGAGGTGAAGGAGACTCAAGGCGAGGAGCTACCGCCCTTAATCCCCCCAAACACAGCGCCTAAAACCTCTCCTCCACCATCACCTCGCGATCCAGCTCAGGCTCTACCACTCCAAACGTCACCTCCGCCATCACCTCAAACACCTTCCCTCCCTCAAACCTCCCCGACATCTCCGACCCCTTCTCTCCTATCCTCTCCCTGGGAGGACGTCTTGTGCGACGTTTGCTTGGGCGAGGGCCGCCCGAAAGCTGTCAAGTCCTGCCTCGTGTGTCTGACGTCTTACTGCGACGAGCATCTCAAATCCCACTCCGCCAGGTTCACCAAGCACAAGCTGATAGAACCTGTGGCCAACATGGAGGACAGGATGTGTCCCAAGCACGAACGGCTGCTGGAGCTCTTCTGCAAGAAGGATCAGACCTGCGTGTGTGTCCTGTGCACCGAGACCGACCACAGGGCGCACTACACCGTCCCTGTAGAGAGAGAATGGACAGAGAAGAAGGTGAGAAACACTGTCAAACCTTCATAAATGCTTCTGTGCATCAGTCGTCTGTACCTGCTAATCTATCTATCTCCAACGGTCATTGGGCGAGAGGCATGGTTCCCCCTGGACAGGTCGTCAGTTTATCACAGTGCATCATAGAGACACACAGGAACACCATGCACGTACACACTCATGCCTTTTTAGAGCAGGGGTGTCAAACTCCAGTCCTAGAGGGCAGGGGGCCTGCAAGCTTGAGTACCACATTGAGAAAATGCGAACTCCATGAAGAAAGATGCTAGGCTTTTCTGCAAGGCAACAGTGGTACCAACTGCATCACTATGCAGCCCCCGTAAATACATGTAAAGAAAAGCAAAAGAAGACAGGTTTTTGCGATATTAGGGCGCTTTTAGACCCTGGTTCTGGAGTATTTGTTTTTCCCAGAGCCTTTTAATCCTGTCGTTTAGAGTGGATTCACGCCAGCCCTGTTTAGCCTGCTTGAATCAAACTCTAATTCGTTTGCCCAGAAAATCCGGTTCGTATGGGGAGGTGTGAAGCGAACTCTTTGTCCGCCTAAAGTCCTAGGCTTCGGCTCGGTTGAAGTGAACTCCTGTGTGATTCGATTGCATATGTGTACGCTCCAAAAGCAGGAAGCAGACTATAGCACAGGGCCTTCTGGATAAATACAACAAAAACAGCCGTGCAACAACAACTCTGCCTCGTTCTCTGCTCATGCTGAGCCCATTGGGGCAATGTATTTGTCTGAAACATTTAGTTTACAAGTTGGCTTACATTGCATGGAACAGGCAGTGTCCCTGTGTTCAGTGCTTCTTGGTGCAGCGCCACCACAGGCAAGGAGGTGAACATGTTGAACAAAACATTCATTTCGTTTGACAAAGTCCAGTGTGAATGCGAACTGCACCGGCTAAAAATGCGACAATGTAGCAATTTTGGTCCCTAATCGAACCGAGTCTACTTGACTATCAGATGTGAAAACGACCTTATTTGTGAACCTTTCCACAGATTTGCACCGAACCAGACTGTTTATGAGGATTTGTGATAACTGGTGACGCCGAAAGGGTCACGTTTCCTATTTCAGCCTAATCTCCTCTGTGCTCTGGAGTATTGTGTCTGTACGCAGTACAGCAGTAATCTTGTTTGCTGTTCTCAGACATTTAAGTGTGACAAAAAAGTCAAAACAAAAGAAAACAGTGAGGGAGCGATTACTTTTTCACAGCAGTGTAGATCCTTCTCTGAGCTTTGAGATTTTCTATTGTTCCAGAATGTGCCATCACAGAATTTGAAAACTCAAAAATAAACCAATCAACATAGATGTGCTCCATTGAGCCTTGCTGTTATCTGCTGAAAGTATTGCTCTCTCTTGCACTCTTGCTACCTGAATGGTCTACTGACATTTCTTTAAATAAGTTCTTGTGATTCATCTAAATTGTTCTTTCTTAATACTGAAACTCACAGACACAGAGTCCTCTTCACTCAGTAACAGCACCCAAACTAACTAATGTTGTTGCTAGGGTGACCTGGTAGCTTGTGCATGGATATGTTGACTGGTTGCAAAAACAGCGGACGTTTGTGCATTTCGGGTGCCTGACAAGTCAGTGTAAAAAGGGTTAATTCTGCAGTTGCCATCTATGATGTTTGTGGGAATTGATGATATACAGGCACTGCTGAAAAAGACAGAGATGGATGTCCAGCAGATGATCCAAGACAGAGTAAAAAAGGTGGAGGAGATCAAACACTCTGTGGAGCGCAACAAGGTAAGTCACCCCACGTAGCATTCGGTTGATCCCTCTTTAACTTCAGTCACAGCACTCATCAAGCTGGCTGTTCTAATGCCACATTTACTTCCCTATAAAGTTATACTAATGTCTTCTACAACACCATGTTTCAATGATTTGATAGTTGGCAGACTGTTTTCTCTTTTATCAACCCTGATTTGAATGTCATTTGCCATTTCAGGTCAGTGCTCAGAGAGAGATCGAGGAGAGCATGCAGGTCTTCTCGGAGCTGGTGCGCTCCATCCAGAAGGCTCAGGCCGAGCTGGTTCTGGTCATCGAGGAGAAGCAGAGGCAGACGGAGAGGTGGGCCGAGGGCCTCGTCGCCGAACTGGAGCAGGAAATCTCGGAGCTCAAGACGAGGCACACGGACCTGGAAAATGTGGCCAGGACTGACCACATACACTTCCTGAAGGCGAGAAACAGTCGATTCAAGAACAGTTTTGTTGTTTGTCGTCTCCTCTTCTGTCGTAAAGGTCAGTGTTGTCATACGTTTTCACTAGGGAGGACAACTACAGGGGGGTTAGACGTTTGTAAAGTTACACAGTCAGAAATGAACAATAATTTGAGTTATTTAATCATAAGAGAGAAAAAAAAAGAATTAATCTTTAAGTCATATTTTCACCATGTTCGTTCATTTATAAATGTTTATAAATAACTAAAAACACTAAAAACCAGTTTATAACTAAATATTTAGTTAGCAAGCTAAAAATTTAGCTAAATATAATATAATCTAAATATGTAGCTCTAAAGTAAAATATTTAGTTAGCAAGCCAAATATTTAGCTAAATATAATATAATCTAAATATTTAGCTGTAAAGTAAAATATTTAGTTAGCAAGCCAAATATTTAGCTAAATATAATATAATCTAAATATTTAGCTGTAAAGTAAAATATTTAGTTAGCAAGCCAAATATTTAGCTAAATATAATATAATCTAAATATTTCGCTCTAAAGTAAAATATTTAGTTAGCAAGCTAAATATTTTGTTTGCAAATTAAACATTTAGTTTGAAGCTAAATATTTAACATGCAAGATGCTTGGGAAATATTAAGCCTCAAAATAAATATTTAGTGTAGAGCATACATTTTAGCTTAAATGGTCTATATGCAACTTTTTCCCCAAAATAAACGTAACAGTAGCTTTTTTATTTGACCATTTATGACTCAAACATCTCCTGATGAGCATATTGGCACCTTGTCAGCTCACGGTGCACCTATAAGCCTGTATCCGATTTTTTCTATTTTCTTTCGGGTCGGATTTTCCCGCGCTGTCTGCGGATGTAACGTCAAGCGCGTTCATGCTAAATGTTTCAGATCACTCTGCCACCACCGCTAGTCAGCACAGTTCAATGGATTGTGCGAATACACAGAAGAGACAAAGGACAACTCTGACACCAACAGTAACTCCACATAAGACAAGTTAAAACTCCTGACAAGTGCCCGAAAAAGATCAAAGATTGAGAGCGACCGGCGTACGACCGCGCGCTGCGAGAGCAAGCAGAAAGGAAGAGCAGTTCCGTTTTTGGCCACAGGTGTCAGTCGCGAGTTTAGATGTCAGAAAAATGCATTTGGCCCCTTTAAGTGCAACTTCACTTGCCAATAAGCGGAAGTGGACCACCAAAATAAAAGCTGTGGTTAAAAAATATGTTGTAATATAAGTATGCTAACCAAATATTTAGGTTTGGCGTAAATATTTAATTTGTAAACTGAATATTAAGCTTGCCAAGTCAAAATTTAGTAATAAACTGTAACATTTATAATTTAATTAATAGCATGTGTTTTAAAAAAGTGAACTTCCATTTTCCCCCCCTCTAATGACTAAATAATTGAAATTATTGCTGTTAATTTTTGACTTTGTGACTTTACAAACAGCACTCCATAGACAACAGCAAGCTTAGGCTTTTACAGTCAAAACAAATCAAGCTGCTCTCCTCTCCTATCATATCACAGCCACAATATATCAGATAAGTACTTGTGAAATGCTGTCCTGAAATCTGCATGATCAGTAGAGGTAAGTAGGTGAGCTGTCAGAATCATTAATGTACAGGGCGAATCAGTTAATCAGTTGTTTTGTCCTGTTCAACAGGAGTATACTTTCAAACAGAAATACAGAAAAAATAAACAGTTCCTTTTATTAAATCCAATTTGATGGAAAACAATAGAGCATTCCCTTTTTCTGCCATAATACATTTCCTTGAAAAAAAGGTTGTAAAGCAACACTGAACCCACATACAGAGCAATAAAGGTTTAAGTCCAGATCCAGAACACACCTAATAAACTTTGAATAAGTATTAAACAAATTATTTGATCATTGCCTTTGACAATGTCCTTTTTTATGCTGTGCCTGTTAGATCACATATAATTGGAATCAAGGGTACAGGTCAGGAGGTTGGTTTAGGTCATATTTTTGTGAGCAATTCTTGTTTTTTATAGCGTATAATGTACCGTCATTCCTTACCAGGGGGAATTATGGTGGTCCTCAGGGCTCAAAACTGGGTACCGTTCTATTTTATCTATACAAGCTTTCTTTGGGATAGAAGGAAATGTATGCACTTCCATCACTTTGCGGATGTCACTCAACTCTTGAAGAAAGTAGTCATCAAAAGAAGCTCCAGGCTTGTCTTTGTACACATACAGTTGGATCAGAGGTCACGCTACAGTTTTGTTGTTATCGGTCATTTTGACAGACGGGGTAAAAAAAAATCCTGCCATAAACTATTTTTACCAGACAATTTTAAAAATGTTAACAATGCCATATTCAGTAGTATCTATTTTTCATTCATTTTAATTAATATTCAATCCGAACACTCTGCACGGAGCTGAACTGTGCACACTTACGTTACGTTACTTACGTTAGCGAGATGCACTGGGTTTGGTGTCCAGGTCTGAGATGAAGCTCAGATGCTCTCATCGGAATTTTTTTTGATTGGATGATTGATTAGTTACGTGAACTCTGTGCCTAAAATTGAAAATGTCTGTGCGTCTGCACCAAGTGGGCAGGGGTGGGCACTGCAATCTGTCCAAATGACCGAAGGCCTTCAGATTTTTCCGTTACCGTTTAAAACAAAAAAGTTAAAATACGGAAAATATTAAGTTAACGCTACCAATGAGTTGAATGTCCACTGATGTTCTTTAACTAATTTCAAGAAAATTTGAAGTAATTAGTTTTTGGTCCTCCAAAAGAAATACAAAAAATTACAGTCTAATCTAATCACACAGTCACTTTTTATAAAAATGACCTTGGTACCAACAGTCACTGTGAAAAAATGTTGTGTCCTTTTCAATCAGGACTTTCAGCTCATTAATCAAATAAGTCAACAACTTTGCACCAACATCTGCTAAATAAAGAACGTACTCTTCTAAAGTTGGATAGAGGAACTGGTTCATTCTTTTATCCCTGCTAGACTGAACTAATACATAAAAGCGTGACGTTCAAATAGTTCTTTAAAAAACGATCAAGATGGTCCAAAATGCTGCAACTTTCAAGGACCAACTATGTCTGTTTCTCTGTCCTTTGTGTGCCCTGATTTGTTGGATGTGAAACACAAGCCAGATGATTTTAATCAGTTAAAAAAGACTTTGTCCAAACGGAGAGAAAGAAACATTAAATCAAAAACATCTTAAATGTGAATCAATTTCGCTTTGAAAATGGTAATTATGTAATCTCTCTTGCAGAGCTTTCCGGCCCTAAGCGTTACCCCATCCGTTAAAGACTGGTCCGAAACCAGTGTTCCCACTGACACGTGCGTTGGCATGATCAGGAGATCTGTGTCTAAGCTGGAGACGACGTTTGGGGAAATTATTGAGAAGCTGTCCGAAAGTGGTAGGAAAGCTTACGTT
The DNA here is from genome assembly GCA_963556495.2 of Valencia hispanica. NCBI lineage: Eukaryota > Metazoa > Chordata > Actinopteri > Cyprinodontiformes > Valenciidae > Valencia > Valencia hispanica. The sequence goes on along the minus strand of OY747714.1, from coordinate 13,648,882 downwards.
TTTAAAAAGAAAAAGCAACATGTTCACAAGATGGTGTTAAGCAAAAAAACAACAACAGTCTTTTGACTTTTACAGAGCTTAAGAAAATTCTGAAATATTCAGGTAATTATTCGCTTTTGTTTTTGTAGTCATTTACTTGTTGCTGTTTTGTAGTTAAGTCCGTTGTTTTGTGTCTGCAGTGGACGTCGTCCTGGACCCAGACACAGCCAACCCATGGCTCCAGCTCTCTCAGGACAGACACCAGGTGAGGCATCTGGGGGCCTGGCAGGAAATCCCGGACCACCCCGACCGCTTCGACACCGTAGTCATCGTGCTGGGGAGGGACGGCTTCACTTCAGGACGACACTACTGGGAGGTCCAGGTGGGGGACAAGGACGACTGGTACCTGGGCGTGGCCAAGTCCTCCGTCAAAAGGAAGGGTAGGATCTCTGTGAGCACGGCCCAGGGTTACTGGGCTGTGGCCATGAAGAAAGGCCAGGGCTATCGGGTGTCAACATCCCCGCCGCTGCCGCTCTCCCTCGACCCGAAGCCCAAGAGGGTCGGCGTGTACGTGGACTACGAGGAAGGACAGATCTCTTTTTACGACGTGAAAGCTCGGACCCATATTTACACGTTTGAGGACACTTTCACGGAGAAGGTTCTGCCGTTTTTCTACCTGTACTGCTGTGACAAAGCCTCCGACACCATGGCTATCTGTCCGGTGCAGGAGAAAGGCCTCATCTAGTCAAAAAGAGGACGCTTTCCCCGATGTAAACGGAAACCTAATTCTAATAAATTGCCGTTTTGTATATTAACGCTGGGTGTTACGCAAAAGGCTGGACACAAATAGTCAGTAGGGGTGTATAATTATGCCACAAGATAAAAGCAGTCGCTTTCAGCATGCTGGTTTGTCTGGTGAAAGAAGGGTACGTGAGGATATGGAGTGTCCTTTAAGCTTAACACCCTGTGCCTATGTTTGAGACTCTTATTTTGAAAGTTGGTTTTTAAGTTGCCCTGTGGTGTTGACAGAGGTGATTAATAAAGGGTTGCTCGTCAGCCCTGCTGACAACACAAGTCAATAAAAGCATTCAGGCAGACTCAACCACTATTGAGTTGTGTAGGCAGAATCATTGGTACTCGAAAGGAAAAAGAAACAGATAAGACTAGCTAACCGTTAACTGCTATGAATGCTAAGGTTGACATCTGTCTCCTAGCTACCTGCAACCACTAGTTTAGCTTTTAACGAGTTTGTACTAGGGATGTCGGATAATGTCGGCATACCATAATTATCGGCCGATATTGGCATTAAAATGCTACTTCTTCTTTCACTCAAAATGTCAAAATATGACAGATCCAAGGTATAGTTTTTGAGATATTGTTGTTTGCTTAGCAAAACTCGCAATATATCATGAGGCTTTTGCATTTCTGAGCCAACCTCAAACGTTTAGGTAGACGTCTATCGGAGGTATCGGAAATGAAGATTTAAGACTACATCGGATATTGGTAGAAAAGCCGGTATCGAACATCCCTTTTTCAGGCACCGTTTGATCACCACTAGTTCAGAGTTTAAAATATTTAAAGGTACATCTCAAAGAATTTGAAGAAAAAGTTTCATATTTATTTTTCACTAATTTCACAAGGGGACATTTTTATACTACACAAATTCATTACACATCGAGGGAAATATTTCAAGCCGTTTTTTCTTATAATTTTGATGATTTTGTCTTGTAGACAATAAATAAATCTTAAAATTTAGTGTTAAAATTTGAATATTACATAAATAATGTAAAATAAAAGTAGAAAACGATATTTTAAATAGAAATTTCAGGGTTCTGAAACATATGCACACTTCTATCCACTCCGTATGTTTTAGGACCCCCTTTTGCATGTATTTGGTCCTTACTTGGAATTAGACAGGGATTTTTTTTAAAAACTGCACGAAAAGAACAAGTCAAACCCAGACTGAAGTATTCCATGGAGAATCTTTGGGAAGCAATTTGTGACCGTTAAAATCTTTCCAGATGGTTCCCAGTTTCCCAAAAAACATAGCTAAAACCCGGTGTCGGGCATCGTCTCATCTCATCTGGATGTATCTGTAGGAGGGGTGTAATGGTACACAAAAATCATGTTTCGGTACATATTTGAGGTTTTAAAGTCACAGTTTGAACAAAGAATCTTTTTCCCCCAAATTCCTTCCTTTTAATTCCTGAAATTAATATTAATTTATTTCACTTAATTTAATTCATTTTACTATAAAAACTTGAAAGTACAGAACTGACTGGAGATTTGACTGGATTTAAAAAAAATAAATAAAATAGTACAATTCAATTTCAATTCAATTCAATTCAGTTTATTTATATAGCGCCAATTCACAACAGATGTCATCTCAAGGCACTTAACAAGAAGTCATTTCAATACATTTATACAAACATTCCAATCAGTTAAAAAGTTTCCTATTTAAGGAATCCCAGCAGATTGCGTCAGTCATTGGCGTGAGGTTGGGCCCCGTTGATGCAGACATAGCCAGAGTAGAAAACAGTATAACCATTTGAAAACAGTCAGTGTTAATATTTAGAAATCTTTAAATAATACTTTACCCATAGTTGAGAATAAAACATGCTTAAATCACTTTGGTGTTGTTTTGATGTTTTGACAGCCTAGTCTTCCAGCTGTGCTGGGATGTAGAATGGCCAGCTGTTGGGAAATTCCCTTCCCTTCAACAGGCAATTCGGCCGAAGTTTTATCCAAAATAAGGAGTTTGGGCTGATTGGATGATACTGGTAGCCATGTGGACGTCAGCTGGTTTTCCCACTAGTCTCAGTGATGTTTACATTCAGCTTGACATTGTTTCAGGTGAGTCATTCAGATCAGTGCAGAGCGTGTTATGGACCTTATTGCTGTTGAAAGATGCGTTTGCTGACAAAGTTCTGGTTCGGTCCATCTCTCTTTTTCTACAGTAGCTGCATAAGAAACCATTAATGTTCCCAAAAAGCAGAGTTTAGAGATAGCTGGGAGTCCTTTCTGTGTTGGTGTCATCTTAATGTTGCACGTTGCACTACGCTCTGAGTTTGACACATAAACATTCTCCATGTGTTCAGGTAGAAAACAGCTGTATTCGTTCGGCACATGAGTGCACCGAACCGACAGGGCCGTACCGCAAAATCAGAATACGAACACATGTATTGCTACACCCCTACTCCGTAGAGAACGGTTGAGAACAAGAATCGATAGAAACCTATCTGAAAGAGTACATTTTCTTTGTCAGGAAGCCTTCATTAAACAGATCATACCAAAAATTGTAGGCTATTGTATCTAATCACAAATGGAACCAATAGCTAAAATATTAATAATTTCTCTATATTTGGATGATTTATTAAGTAAAAAACCCATTATAACATGAAGAAACAAACATGAAATCTCCCTACTTAAAGGGGAATTGTGAAGTGAATGAGAAAGAATGTTTACAGTTTAGATGGTTAAATTGTTTGGATTAAAATTTTTTGTTAATCTCTGGCTCTCTTTGAAAGGTAAACTCAAGGTTTTTACGCATACAGGGCTGTGATTGACAGTTGGACAAAGGTTCAAGTCCAAAAAAAAGGGTTTTTATTTAACCCAAAAAGCCAAACTTGGGTGAATAAAAAAAAATTAAAAAAAAGATCTCCATAAAAGTGGTCAAAGTCCCAGAATTTTACTGGTACAAGCCCATTTCCAAGACTCCATATCTTCTTGCCAACGGACTGGAGGTAGCTCAAAGAAAACAAAGGAAAAAGATTCAATCAATTTACACACATAACCGTGTAAACTAAAATGTGCGCACCTGTTTTAGAAGCCAGCGTTACGTGATGGTGTAGATACATTTTTAACCAAAACCAATTCTTTTACTCTTTAAATGTAATCCTATATTAAAGAAAGCAAAATAAAAGTGTAGTCCATCCATCCATCCATCCATTTTCTTCCGCTTATCCGGGGTCGGGTCGCGGGGGCAGCAGCCTAAGCAAAGAGACCCAGACTTCCCTCTCCCCAGCCACTTGTTCCAGCTCCTCGGGAGGAACCCCAAGGCGCTCCCAGGCCAGCCGAGAAACATAGTCCCTCCAGCGTGTCCTGGGCCTTCCCCTTGGCCTCTTCCCGGTGAGACGTGCCTGAAACACCTCACCAAGGAGGCGTCCAGGAGGCATCCTGACCAGATGCCCGAGCCACCTCAACTGACTCCTCTCGATGTGGAGAAGCAGCGGCTCTACTCTGAGCCCCCTCCGGATGACCGAGCTTCTCACCCTATCTCTAAGGGAGAGCCCAGACACTCTGCGGAGGAAACTCATTTCAGCCGCTTGTATCCGTGATCTCGTTCTTTCGGTCACCACCCAGAGTTCGTGACCATAGATGAGGGTAGGAACATAGATCGACCGGTAAATCGAGAGCTTCGCCTTTTGGCTCAGCTCTCTCTTCACCACGACAGACCGGTAGAGCGCCCGCATAACTGCAGATGCCCCACCAATCCGTCTATCGATCTCCCGCTCCATTTTTCCCTCATTCGTGAACAAGACCCCCCCGATCTGAACCCGAGTGGTGTCTTGTTATTGGACTTCTGTGCTCGTCATGGATTGTCTATAATAAACACCATGTTCAAGCATAAAGGTGTCCATATGTGCACTTGGCACCAGGACACCTTAGGCCGCAGCTCAATGATCGACTTGGTTGTCGTCTCATCTGATCTGCGGCCGCATGTTTTGGACACTCGGGTGAAGAGAGGGGCAGAGCTGTCCACTGACCACTACCTGGTGGTGAGTCGGCTCCGGTGGTGGGGGAGGACGCCGGACAGACCTGGAAGGCCCAAACGTGTTGTGAGGGTCTGCTGGGAACGTCTGGCAGAGTCTCCTGTCAGAAGGAGCTTTAACTCGCACCTCCGGCAGAACTTTGAACACGTCCCGGGGGAGGCGGGGGACATCGAGTCCGAGTGGACCATGTTCCGCGCCTCCATTCCCGAGGCGGCTGACCGAAGCTGTGGCCGCAAGGTGGTCGGTGCCTGTCGCGGCGGCAACCCCCGAACCCGCTGGTGGACACCGGTGGTAAGGGATGCTGTCAGGCTGAAGAAGGAGTCCTACTGGGTCTTTTTGGCTTGTGGGACCCCTGAAGCAGCAGATAGGTACCGACAGGCCAAGCGGGATGCGGCTCGGATGGTTGCTGAGGCAAAAACTCGGGCGTGGGAGGAGTTTGGAGAGACCATGGAAAAACGACTTCCGTACGGCTTCGAAGCGATTCTGGTCCGCCATCCGGCGTCTCAGGGGGGGAAAGCGGTCTGCCACCAACACTGTTTACAGTGGGGATGGTGTGCTGCTGACCTCGACGCGGGACGTTTTGGGTCGGTGGATGGAATACTTCGAAGACCTCCTCAATCCCACCAGCACGCCTTCCAATCTGGAAGCAGGGTTTGGGGATTTGGGGTCGGGCTCTCCAATCTCTGGTGCTGAGGTCACCGAGGTCGTTAAAAAGCTCCTCGGTGGCAAGGCTCCGGGGGTGGATGAGATTCGACCGGAGTTCCTCAAGGCTCTGGATGTTGTGGGGCTGTGTTGGTTAACGCGGCTCTGCAATATTGCGTGGACATCGGGGGCAGTTCCCTTGGATTGGCAGACCGGGGTGGTGGTCCCCCTGTTTAAAAAGGGGGACCACAGGGTGTGTTCCAACTACAGGGGGATCACACTTCTGAGCCTCCCTGGTAAGGTCTATTCAGGGGTTCTGGAGAGGAGGGTCCGACGGATAGTCGAACCTCGGATCCAGGAGGAACAATGCGGTTTTCGTCCTGGCCGTGGAACACTGGACCAGCTCTACACCCTCAGCAGGGTCCTGGAGGGTGCGTGGGAGTTCGCCCAACCGGTCTACATGTGTTTTGTGGACTTGGAGAAGGCGTTCGACCGTGTCCCTCGGGGGTAACCTGGGGGGGGTGCTCCGGGAGTATGGGGTACCGGGCCCCTTGATACGGGCTGTTAGGTCCCTGTACGACCGGTGCCAGAGTTTGGTTCGCATTGCCGGCAGTAAGTCGGGCTTGTTTCCAGTGAGAGTTGGACTCCGCCAAGGTTGCTCTTTGTCACCGATCCTGTTCATAACTTTTATGGACAGGATCTCTAGGCGCAGCCAAGGCGTTGAGGGGATCCGTTTTGGTGGCCTCAGGATCGGGTCTCTGCTTTTTGCAGATGATGTGGTCCTGTTGGCTTCATCGGAGCGTGATCTACAGCTTTCGCTGGAGCTGTTCGCAGCCGAGTGTGAAGCGGCTGGGATGAGAATCAGCACCTCCAAATCCGAGGCCATGGTCTTGAGCCGGAAAAGGGTGGGGTGCCTCCTCCGGGTCGGGGGTGGGGTCCTTCCCCAAGTGGAGGAGTTTAAGTATTTGGGGGTCTTGTTCACGAATAAAAGTGTAGTGTTATGTATAATTTTTTATTGTTGCACTGTGTTTGGTAGATATTACCTAATTTGTGGGACTGTAACTGCAACCATCACAAGTGCATATAACAAGTATTCAACCCCTTGGAAGTTTCACCCTTTTTTTTATTGCTATAATTAATTTTTATTTGCCACAGTATGATGCTGCCACTACCATGCTTTACAGTGGAGATGATATGCTTGTAGTGCAGTGTTTGGTCTCCGCCAAACATTGCGTCTTGTCTGATGGCCAAAAAAGCTCCATTTTGGTCTCGTCAGACCAAAGAACCAAGAACCATCAAATGCTTGTTCGTCTGCAAAAGTTTAACGTGCAGTGCAAAATAATTGTGGATAGAATTTGAAGAACTCAAACATTTGCCACAAAAATGTATGCTTTTAACCTGTTTTAGAGGAAACCATTACTTTTTAATTTTAGAAAAATTGTATTTTAAAAAATATACTCAACAGCCACTTCTTTAAGTATATCTGTTTGAGTGTTTGTCAACTCAGATGTCAAAGCAGCCAATGACATCCATTTAGGCATCTAAACATGGTGATTTATGTCCAACTTTAACATGGTTGTTGTTGTCAGACGGGTTTGTATGTGTATTTCAGAAACTGCTGATTTACTGGGATGTTCACTCAAGCAATCTAAGAGGTTATGAAACAATGGTCTGAAGACAGAGATTTTATATCAGTTGTTGAGGAAAAATTATTAGATTGGTTTGAGATGATAGAAAGCCAACGGCTTAAATAACCACTAGCTACAGCCAAAGTTCAAAGAATACCACCTCGAAGCAGATAACCACACCAGGTGCTGAAAATAAGTAGTTAGGACCTTCAAACAAGCAAGAATTCTGCCCCCCCTACCTGTTACTTCTTCTTTAATAAGCTCTTCTATCCTCCACTCATTACAGTACTTTTATTAATGGCACCTGTTTGAACTCATTATCTGTATAATAGGCACCTGTCCACACCTCCAAACAGTCAGACTCCAACCTCCATCATGGCCAAGACCAGAGAGCTGTCTAAGGACACCAGGGACAAGATTGTAGACCTGCACAAGACTAGGATGAGCCAATCTACAATAGTCAAGCAGCTTGGTGAGAAGAGATCAACTGTTGGAGCAATTATTAGAAAATTGAATAAATACAGGATAACTGACAATCTCCCTCGACCTGGGGCTCCATGCAAGATCTCACCTCTTGGGGTACACATGATCTTGGGAACGGTGAGGAAACGGCCCAGAACTGGTCAATGACTTGAAGAGAGCTTGGACCACACTAACAAAGGTTACTATAAGGAACACACTACGTCGTCATGAAATAAAACCCTGAAGCGCTCAAAAGGTCCCCCTGCTTAAGCCAGCACATGTCCAGCCCTCTCTAAAGTTTGCCAGTGAACCCTGGTGAAGACCTACAGGAAACATTTGACCTCTGTCATTGCCAACCAAGGTTACATTACAAAGGATGGAAATTAACTTTTTTTTATTGGCCAAATACTTATTTTCTGCACCATTATACAAATCTATATTTTTTTTAAATCATACAATGTGATTTCCTGGATTTTTTTAATATTCTCTCTGTTACATATAATGAAAATTATAGACCTCTCTCATCTTTTTAGGTGGGACAACTTGCACAAATCGGTGGCTGCCAAATACTTTTTTGCCCCACTGTTAGTTTCAGATCTTCTCTTGTTTAGTGAACAGAACTTGAGTCACCAGATCCCAAGGCAATAGAGCACCTTCTGGACATGGGAACTGGAGATTCTTATCATGGAAGTACAGCCAACAAGTCTGCATCAATGTGACCATCATGTTTTATCGGACCAAAATCTACAAGGAAGCTCTTTAGTTTTACCTGTGTAGTCCGAAATCAACCCACACCTGTTCCCGTCGTACTCGTTCAAGTCAAATAGCTTGCTGCGGGGAAATGTAGGCCTGCTATTACACGACACAGCTTGAAGAGCTGGCTCTGAGGTTCAACAGTTCTCAGCTCCTGGGCAAACCTTTTGCTTCAGCAGGAAAGGACATTGATTCTCAAGCCAGCTAACTCGAAAGACAAAAGTGAAGCCACGTGTGTTGCTTTCCATAGAACTATTAAAAAAACAATCTTAAATTAGCTAAGCAAATGGTAAACGCTAAAAGTTCGTGAACATTTTCTGTGGTCGGACGTGTGTTCGAATGATGTTACCGATGTGTGGCAGAAATCATTGAAGTTTGAATCAAACTTTATAATCGGTGTTAAATGAACAGGAGATAACAGGGATGTTTTAGAGGAGGTGCTATACTAATATTTTCTTATAATGTGTTTTTTTTATTTTTTATTTCCAGGCCTGGGGTTTATGTTTAGTCAGTTTTGCTGTTTTTCACGTGGTTTTATTTCAATGTTTTTTGCATGATGTGAAAAATTAAGTTCTGTTTTGACTTGTCATCATAAAAAAAACCTATAGGATGTACGAGAAAAGTCAAAAACAATAAATGTTCTTTAAAACGTGGCCAGATTATTTTTTGTTAGTATCTCAGGACTTAAAAAAAAAAAAAAGCTTTTAGTTTCGTTTTAGTGAAATGACGGGACCTGACCACACCCACCACCAAGTTTCAGAAGCTCGCCCTGCTTCTCGGTCTTTTGTGTTTCCTTGGAAGAGATGAGCCCTGAAGGTCTTCTTTCATCTTGGTTTTCAACCTGCACATCAGATTGAAACCTCTGGAATTTATTGCAGAACAAAAAAAAATAATCTTGGGGTGAGTTATTTTTGACACATTTAGGTAATTCGGTTGCTTTCGAACTAAATATTGTTTTTCAAAGCACTATAATGTGTTACCAGATTCATGTGGACGTGACTCACTGGGTGTGCCAGAGTTGAGATATTGTTTGTCGTGTTCTTTGCCTCTGGGCAGAGGAGATCCAAAGAACTTTATTCATTTTTTGGCACTCTCTAGTACTGTTGCTGCATATAGTGGAGGGCAGCCTAGTTTGCAACTAAAGCACAAACTAAACTTAAAAAGAAAACCTACATTTTGTTTTTAAAAGCCCTTAGATGCAACTCACATCTCCTTGCTCATATTCACAGATGACAACAGTCCTAAAATACTATGTAAGTTTTTTAGTTACAATGACTTTTTTCTTTAACAATCTGAAAGCCTTGTCGTTTTGTATATATTTAGAGGAAATATGAAATCCCAAATCCAGCATACTCTTGGTTATTTCTGCCTCTTTCACACAGTTTCAACAGATTTTCCTCCCACAATTGGAACAAACAGCTGTCTGGAACGTTCTACATATGGTCGGTAATTGTTCCATTTTTACATTAATCACAGCTACGGGTTGTCCCATTGTTCCACGGTCAAACAAACCAAATTAGGAAATATTAACTGTTAAGTAAACATAGGGACTGTAGTGTTTGCAGCACTGTAATCTTGCAGGTTGAAGGTCCTGGGTTCGAATCCCGACCTGGGGTCTTTCTGCATGAAGTTTGTGTGTTTTCCCTGTGCATGTGTGGCTTCTCTATAGGTACTCTGGCTTCCTCCCACAGCTCAATGTGATGGGCCGGCGACCTTTCCAGGGTGTACCCCGCCTCTCGTCCGATAACACACAATTTATTTTATTGATGAGTATACGAACAGCGTCCAGTTTCAGAAAACCTCACAGCGAAGGAAATGCTCTTAAAGTCAAGGACACTGCCAATGGAGGAGGGAATTCATTGGAGTTCTTTTAGACCTAAACCTCTGATATTAGACAGAACCTTTTCTGTCACTCTTAAGCATCCTTTCATCCTTCAGTTGAATCACAGTGCACCTCATGAATGAGTCTTCGGCCTCCTTCTTTTTCCACTTCTATTATGCCTTTTGTCTAGTTCATTCAGAATGGATGGGGATTGCCATATATATTCTGAAGACACTCAAATTTAAATGACTATAAAATGTATTTTATTTAATCAAATTAAACATGCGGATCAGTTTCATCATAGCTTTGGTTTCTGTGGTTTAGCTGTTGACTTAAGTTAGTTATGTAATGTTCTGGCTACCACTGCAGATGCGTAAACATGCCATTGGACCAGTTGCAAGCTCTATTTTTTGATTCATCTATTAACTATACCATTTTTTATTATTGTTGTGAAATACTGAGGAGCTCTGACTTGTAGAATGCTCTTTTTTATCTTATAGGTAAGGTCTTTTCAGTCATGCAGCAGATGAGGTAGAATTCCTGACAAAGTGGGCTATAAAGCATTTTTCCCCCTTCTACAGAGATGTCAGCATACAGCGTCCTCACTTCATTACCAGAGGAACATTTCCGGTGTCTGATCTGTCTGGACCTCTTCACCGAGCCGGTCACCACACCTTGCGGTCATAACTTCTGCAGGACCTGCCTCAGCCAGCAATGGAGCGACGGCGAGTTTTATCAGTGTCCGAAGTGTAACAAAAGATTCCTTGTGAGGCCGGAGTTCTCCACAAACGAAGTCATTGCAGAAATGTTGGTCCAAATCAAGAGACGCAAGACCGAGGCCCTGGACAGTGCCGGCGCCCCGTGGCAGGTGAGGTGCGACGTGTGCGCGGATGTAAGATTCAAGGCCTCCAAGTCGTGCCTGGTGTGCCTGGCGTCCTACTGCGACGGACACCTGGAGCCTCACCAGCGCGTCCCCTCCCTGATGAGACACAGGCTGGTGGACCCGGTGGAGAACCTGGAGGAGAGGGTTTGTGAGAAGCACGCGAGGATCCTGGAGTATTTCTGCAGGCGGGAGCAGGTGTGCATCTGTCTGCTGTGCTGTGAAGCCGAACACAGAGACCACGAGGCGGTGCCTGTCGAAGAGGAGGGGGCTCTGCAGAAAGTGAGGCTATTGATCTTGTGCTCTTGGTTGGCCCTATGCTGTCAAAAATACTGAGAGTACAAAATAAATATCTGGCTTAATCATTGACTTTCTGTGATTGCTCATTTTAGGAAAACACTGAATCCAACCAAGCAAAGATCAAACTGATGATTGATGAAAGAATGGAAAAAATAGAGGAGTTTAAGAAATCCTTCGAAATGAGCAAAGTTAGTTTTTGGGACAATCTTATTCTTGCAAAAATGCCTTACATTTATGTAAATAACAAATGTATCTTTAAACAGGTGACAGCAGACAACGTAGCTGAGGGCTGTGAGAAGCTGTTCAGTAATCTGATGGGCGGTGTGCAAAAGATTCAAGACAAGGTGAAGTCAAAGATTGAGAAAAAACTGAGAAAATCCACGGAAAAAGTCCAGACAATGATTCAGGAGCTAGAAGAGGAGGTTGCGGCTCTGCAGAGGAAACACTCACGGCTAGAGGAGCTTTCACAAAATAGAGACCACCTTCAACTTCTACAGGTTAGTCAACAAACCATTTACTTATAACAGCCAATTCTTAAGGAATGATTTGCTAAACAATGCACAGTGGCACAGTTGGTAGCAAGGAAGTACGAAGATGAAGATTATATTTAGATTATGTATTATATTTAGCAAGCAATCCTAAATATAATACAGATCAGTCTAATTTAGTTTCTAATACTTGTTGGTCAAATGTTTCCAACATAGGAAAGCCCAGCCAATTGCAAGGCAACTAAGCAAACAAGGGGGAGAGATTATAGCCTCGTTTTCACTGAGCGGGACGGTGCGGCTCGGTCCGGTCTGGTCCGGTCCGCTATTCTGACTTTTAATGGGAGCGTTTCCACTGCCTACTGAACTCTCCTTGAGCAGGCGAGGTGTACCCTGAACGTTTGCGTGGCGTCCTATTGAAGGGACGAGGAAGTGGGTGACGCGCGAAAAACACAGAAGAGGAGGAAGAAACAACAACAATGGAGTCCATCCAGCAGCTCATGGTTGTCTTGCTTACTTTTTCTTTTTTTTCTTTACACAAATACGACCGCTGTGTTTAATAAAAGGCACTGTGCGAAAATGAGGACCGGTGTGTAAAGTTGTCGCGGGGCTGACGTTTAAACTTCCTGCAGAGTTTTTGAGTTCACCCAATCACAGGACTGTGTTATGTGACTTCAGTAGCTCCGCCCTAACCGTATCGGACCATTGTCCTGTGGACCTACACCTGAAGTGGTCCCCGACCATTAATGGAGTCTGGGCCTGCTGTATGGGCCCCCCAAGGGGGATGCCATTGCCCCAAGGGAAAACCATCACCCTCTTTATAAAATCATATTGCGTTCATACAAACCATAGACACAAACACAAAACTCAATTATTAAATATATAACTTTAAAAAAAAATACTGTATATACCTTGCTGCTTGCCACCAATTTCAATTGACTGAGGCACTTTATACAGTAATTCTAGTCTCCACCTGTGGGGGGTGGTAATGTACAGAAAGGTGCGCATTAGGATGCCAAAAAGTCAGAAGAAGAAATCGAAGAAGAAACAGTGCAGCAGTAAGTTTTATTGAATTAAAAAGAAGCTACGTTTAATAAAATTGAATCTTTTTAGTAATTTAAGTTATTAGTCCCACACATTTTGACTTTAATTTCCCCTCCAGCTTCTCTGTTGCCACAAATTTCTCTCTACCTCAACAAACAGAGACGGGCAGCTAGCCTTGCTAGCCTCAGCAACTTGGGTGTTTTGAGTATTGAACCCAAAAGAGCAGGAAGCATCAATGTCAACAGTTTTGGGGACATTTTTGCTAGAAGACATGCCAACAGGCAAAATTAAACTGTTCCTGAAACAAATACTAAAATAACTGAAATAACAGTTTTTTTCTGAAATGTTTATTACTCAAACAACGTAAATGTGTTGGATTCATATTGTCTTTTTAATGAAAAAGAGTGAAGGGGCATCCAATGCACAGTCACAACCTGAACTCTACCTTGAGGTAACACAAAGGAGGACCAATTGCCCACCCTAAAATTTTCACTGGTGAACCTTGCTACAGAACAGGATACAATGAGTTCAACTAAAGAATAGGTTACTTGTGTACACAAAACTGTCTAACTTAAAAAAATGTGATCCTAAGTTTGACCAAACCTGACTTGTCTTTGTTTTTCCTTTAAGATGTCATTCACTGTTGGCCAAAAAAACCTGGTTCTTTTCCGCAAATGAATATTTAGTCATGAGACAACGTGGAATATGGACGTATTAGAACCCAACGTGTTTACTGGGTTTGGGAAATAATCACCACAAGTGTCAACAAAGTTAATTGTGTTGGTCTTGTCTCCATTATGTTTTATCTTTCGGTCTCTCACACTACGCTTACCATGCTCGGACCTGTGAATCTTTTCAGATTTTGCAGACTCTGAACACCATGTCAGAGACCAAGGACTGGTCCAAGACCAAGGTTTACCCAGATCTGTACATTCACACAATGAGGAGATACATGGATAAACTAGTGAACGGTTTTCAAACAACTCTAAGGACACTGACGCACATGGGTAAAATATATGTTGTGTACATTTAATTCATAAATGTTTCTTTTCATTACATACAAAAGTTATTGTAAACTGCTTTTGTTTTACCCCCTTTTAGAATTGACCAGAATGAGAGAATACAAAGGTTAGATCATCTTTTTGTTACGTTAACTTTTCAATCATTTTTTTAAAGAGATGATAATTATTTTAATGAAGCCTACTGACTATTTTTTTTTTTTTTTGTAGAATCAGTGACCTTTGATGAATCCACGGCTGGGGCTGGCCTTATAATAACTGAATCCGGGAAACGTCTTAAGTACGCAAAAACTGCATTGTCATCGGCTCCATCTTCCCAATCACAAAGGTTTGTTTTACCCGCGGTGTTTGGGACGAACGGCTTCACATCCGGTCGGCACTACTGGGAGGTCCAGGTGGGCCAGAGAAACGACTGGGATATTGGTGTAGCCCTGGAGGCGGTCAATAGATCAGACGTAGTTGTGAACAAAGACAAGGGATTCTTTTATTTAGGGAAGTCTGGTTTTGACTACGAAGTTAGCGATACATCCTGTAAAGTTCTCCATCTCAGTCCCAGGCCAAGACATGTTGGGGTGTATTTAGACTACGAGGCGGGCCGAGTGTCGTTCTTTGATGTGACCGAGAAGTCGCATATTTACTCTTTCCAGCCAGAGCGTTTTACAGGGAAACTTTTCCCATATTTTTATCTGCACAGTGGCGCGAAGAGGTCTGAGCCCTTGTTTCTCCTTTCAATGCACGATCCAGGATACTACCTCACTCTCATTGCCTCTCGTGATCAGGCTACAAAAGCAGCAGAATAGAATAGATGACTGCAGGCTCAAACACCAACTAGATCCTTCAAATTCAGATGTTCTACTGAGTAACTTGAATGCTGGTAAATGTTGGCGAAGGTTTCTACCTACAAGGGCTCTCACAGCACATTCTGGCCTTTTCTCACAGTTTTTAAAGAGTTACCAGAATCTCTTTTATACGGAAGCCCTAAAGGGTCATACATAAATACATTTTATTTCCCCCGTTTTCTCGTGATAATGAGATAATTTTCCTCCATTTTCTCATGATAACAAGATGATTTTCCTCCGTTTTCTCGTGATAACGAGATAATTTTCCTCCATTTTCTTGTGATAATAAATTTGAGACTTGACTTTTCAAATTAATGACTACATCACGGTCACTTAGATTGCGCCTCCGATAAAGATGAAGCCTTGCTAACCGTCTTCTTAGATGACGCACACAGCAACAGCATCTTCACAGGTCTGCCTAAAAAGTCAATCAGACAGCTGCAGCTGATCCAGAACGCTGCCGCTCGCGTCCTGACTAGAACCAGGAAAGTATAGCACATCACCCCAGTTCTAAAGTCCTTACACTGGCTCCCTGTAGCTCAGAGAATAGACTTCAAAATACTCCAACTAGTTTATAAATCATTACATGGCTTAGCACTAAAATATGTTGAAGACCTGTTGTCACAGTACCAACCACCAAGACCACTCAGGTCCTCCAACTCTAGCCTACTAAACATCCCTAGACTCAGAACTAAACATGGAGAAGCAGCTTTCAGTTTCTATGCTCCCCTTATCTGGAACAGACTTCCTGACGAGTGTAGAGCTGCTGAAACTCTGAACTGCTTTAAATCGAGACTAAAAACCATCTGTTTAAAATTGCCTTCGAGGAAATGATTGATGTCATATGTATGAAATGTGTTCATTCTCTTCTTTCTCTTGCTTTATTGTGTATCATGTGTAATGTGTGTTTCTTTTATGTGTTTTTTTTTTTAAATCACCAAATCATGTAAAGCCCCTTGAATTACCCTGCTGTTAAAAGTGTGCTATACAACTAAAATTGCCTTGCCTTGCCTACATTATCTGTAATAGCCAGGCATAAAGCTACTTCAGCCTGTGTCAGGCCTTGATTGAAAAGATGTGTGATGCGGTGATCAATGTTATCCTGCTCCTCTGACATTGCTACACTGAATGATGTTGCCTGCAGTGATTTAACAGGCAATATTGTTTTGTTTTCTTGAGATCTCAAATTAATTATCTTGTTATCACAGGAAAACGGAGGAAAATTATCTCGTTATCACAAGAAAACGGGGGAAATAAATGTATGTATGAATGACTCTTTAGGACTTCCGTACTTTTATTGCCAATGCCGATGTTGGTTTCAGGGAGGACATGTTAATCGTTGTGGGCTCGTGGATTGGGTTATGTGGTATCAAACCTTAAAAATGTATTAAGATTAGAAGTTTTTGTCTTGTCCAAGAGACTGTTGATGGCGGGGATGCCCGCAGAGATTTTATTTTTTGGCGTGGGTAGAGAAAATAGCAGGGTGGCCAGGGGTTATGCCAAGGGTTATTAAGTCAACTATGCATAGCTACAAACATCCCACACAGTCTGTGTGCAAAAACATGAATTGGCACGAAAGAGCTCCTGATCTGCAGTGTTCCTAGATAACAGTACAAAATTGTCTGCTATGATCTAGAGAAGGCTGTATCCATGATTACAACGTTTGTTTGGGTTGGGGCAAATTCAGCTGGGGATCCTGAGGCATGCCTACAGAGCCCCTAAGGGGACATGGGCAAAAAAAAAAGTTGGTTTCTTTCTTGTGCATAGACATTGTTTTTAAAATTACTACGGACAATAACCATAAACTTGAGGAATTATTCATATATAAGCACCGTATTCATACGTTTGACGTTTCAGTACAAAATGCAGTGCAGTGTAGGCCAGGGGCGTCTCCAGCCTTTAAGGAGTGCCTGGTCTTAACCCAGACAAGATGTGATATTTTTTGTAAAAAAAAAAAAAGAAAAAGAAAAGGGTGTTACAATAGATTGTAGACTAGAGCATACATAATAAGGTGCCTAAATTATAATTCATTTTCCAGTGCATGCATGTCAACTGAGTTTTGCCCAACGCATGCACAAATGGCACAGGCCCGTGCGCGCATCCTTCAAGCAATATAACATTATAGTAATTAAATGTTTCTTGCTTGAAAGTAGACATATCATTGAAAAGGACAGAAATTAGAAGTTGGACTTTATGAACTTCAGATGCTTCCAAGCCGCATAAAACTAAATATTGTTTCCCAAAGAATTTCTCCTTGCATGGCCTATTAAATTTAAGATTCATTCATCCCTCTCACATATGTTGCAAATATAAAACAGTTGCAGTAAAATATGCCATTAACTGTAATGAAGCTGGAGTTTCTCTGCACAGAGCTGCCAGGGTTGCCAAGGAAACGCGTTTGTTTTTGTTGCGCATTGTTCTTCTCTGGCGAGCGTCTCCTCACTTCAGGGAATTTCAAACCAAATCAAAAGACAATATATTCTCAAAATGATTGAATGGAACAGATTAGTAAAATAAGGAACATTTATTTTTCATATTCTATCTCTCCAAAGGTGAAGGAATTGTGAATATGATACTGAGTGAGATATATTTAACTGATTATATTGAAGTTAGATTTAAAGGAGATGTTAATGGGTGTACCTTCTGTGACATTGAGACTGAACATTATTTTGTTCAGATTTTTTGGGGAAAAAGGTACTGGTTGAAATCCAAGAATGTTAATCTGCACTGTTAAAACTACTAAATTTTTCTGCTTTTGTACTGAATGAAAAAATTTGGATCTCCTGATTATTAATTTTAGTTTATTAGGACATTTTTATACAAAAATGTAAGTTCTTTAAGATTAGACCAAAATTCAAATATTGGAAAAATGATTCGATTCACTGTTTGAGAGCTTTTCACTAATACAGATTCTCTTCCCCTTTCTCCTTTTTAATTTGTCTATTTAGTCTTATGTAGCTGTATTATATTATAATTGTATTTCTTCTCTTTTCTGTATGGTAACTTAAATGAAAACCAAGTATAATTTGTTCTATGTATGGTTTCTTTTTATTTCACCTTCTTTTTTGCATCTCCTGTTGATATGGTTAAGGTGGACAATCTGATTTTGTCATATACACATAACAAGTTACAGTTGTCTGTGATGCAATACTCTGTAAACAGAAACAGATTGCCTTTTGATGTTTAGACATACTGATGCCTCTGGTTATTTGTTTATACTTGGTGATTCAATAACGTTTTGAAAAATATAAAAACATAGTCGCCTGAAACTCCCGCCTCGGTGTTTTCCAAGGAACCATTAGCAGGACCCAACATGTGAGGTGCCCTCTGGGCGACTGGTTAATTTTTTTAATTATTAATTATTTTTTTTTACTAGCTTTTGAAAGATTTTGACACTTGAATATTAAAAAAGCATGCTGCACCTTTTAAATAAAATGTTATAAATGAAAAAATCTATAAAAAATTTGCAGGGGTGGCCAGCCTTTTATTCAGGGTGGCACTGGCCCACCCCTGGCCACCACTTGGGGACGTTTCTGGTTGGTGGGAATTATTGATTTTACTGCCCGAGGAATGAAACTGGAGGACATTTAGGGGCTGCATAACGAGAACTTCGGCACGGACTTCAAGGCCTGATTGACCTCCAACAACAGTCCTCAGCTGCATATTGGCAAATGTAGATCTATTATTTAAATTTTTTACATCTGAAACAAGAGTCAAATCTGTGCCTCAGGTCCCCATATTTTTGAATGTGTTTGGTAATACGCAGTTAAATAAACGCTCCATGAAATTGATGACAAAGATGAAAAACTTTGATTTTGATTTTAATGTCAGTAATGTAAAGCATAACATAACACTATCTGTATAATAATGTAAATAAAAACTTTTAAACAAGCATTGAATGAATACACAGGCCAAAAGGTGAAGGGGTTGTGTGCTAAAATGATTAACTAAATGCAGAAAAGTGTTAGCACAGGATGTGACCCATGGGTCAGAAGGGAACGGTCACGATTAACTGGACAAAACTGTTAAGAACAGGATACGAGCCAGGGGTTAGAAGACAATGGGTCCCGATTCTCTGAAAAAACAGGAAACATCTGGTGGTTTGATCGTGCAAATGGTCTGGTAAGAGCGCGGGACCAGAAAAGAAAGGCTTTCTGCTTAGCAACCGAATAGGAATATATTAAAGCCATACTCTTCAACTTTTACGATATTTGCTCTCTTTCGCCCTCTTCAGGCTTGCCGCGCAACATCACTGTCGTAAAATCAAATCTCTCTGTCACTCATAAGAGGCATGTTTCAGTGGCTGCTTTCCAAATCGCTTGCCCAAACAACAAACAAGCGCCGTTTCAGTTCACAATTCAACTGTAACAATCGGGATAATTTAGAGTAAATATCTCACAGCTAGGTATTCAGTTTGTGGGGGAGGTCGGGGTAGATGGAAAAACAGTGAGATTTGATACAGAGAACGTCTAAACGCCACATAGCAAACACCTCCGTACACTAGAATCAGCCTACATCTTTTCACATTACTACTGTAAGGCATACCGTGCAAACTATGTTCATCCACCTCCACACATTGAATAGATAGCTTTCTCAGGACTGTATAACAACATCATGCCAGACCAAACACTATAACCCCGGTGAAAGCATTGATTACTTACCTATCTATTAGCAGCACGGCTAACTCAGCGTCCGTAGTACATGACATTCGTTCCAAAAAAACTCTCCAACGAGGAAAAGCCGGTCCAATATTTACTCTGGCCTTTGCTCTCTCTCTATCACGTTCTCTTTTTCTTTTTCTAGCTTCTTCTGATATGGAATTTCTCGGTCTCTTTTGTGGATCAGCTATCTCTAAAGTCTCTAAACAGCGAGGCTGTATGACTCTGCCGTAAAGCAGAACACTTCCAGCAGCGGGTCGCCGCTCAAAAGTTCTATAGTGCAGAAAAAAGCCAAGGACCCCTGTAAGGTGGTGATACTTCTAAAAATGAACATAATAGATAATAAAATTCCACCATAACTTTTGAAAAAAAATTATACTAAGGTGTAAAAGTTGCGGAGTATGCCTTTAAGGGCTTAACCTATTAGGGAAGGACTACAGCCACACTTTGCATTTATATGAATATGTATTATTGAGCTGATTGGATCCTGTAAGAGAGGCTGTCTCTCAGAATGTTTTGTAATAACTTTGTAAAGAAAATAAAAGGCATCTATGAGGAAGAGTTCTTTGGAGTTGATTTGGTAAGAATGTCTCCCCATGCATGCCCAACATATATATTGTGTGAATGTGTGAATTCTTTTTTATACTCTGCCACAGGATAAACGAACTGGGAGAGAGGAGTTAGCAGACAGCAGGCTGGTCAGGGACTGGTAGCATAGCAGTGCGAGGCGCAGACTTTCACTTAAAAGTCTCCTCGACAATAACCTTTACCATTTTGGGTTGTAGTCGCTTTTGATTGTTTTGTAGCCGACTTTTTTTTTAGGTCTGGTACAAAACCTGTCGTGAAAAGTTTTGTGGCCAACCTTGCATCAACTCGTACCTGCTTCGTGGAGGTTTCACATCAACTTTGACAATCAGTGATTAAAAATAAGTAAGGAGGAGGTCTTTCAGGAGGAGGTCTTTCAGTTAATCTGGTCTCATCAGGGATCTTAATCCCTCATTTTTCACTAGTCAATTTGCCCAAATGGCATATTTGAACATATTTTGTATAATTAGATTATAAGGGACAATTTTGTACCAACTGGTAACACAAAGGTACTCGTAGCATGTTGGTGCTGCACTGACCAGACAATGCAGTGCCTGTCAGTGAAACAAACAATTCATCTTATTGTACTACATCAGATTGCTAAAAAGATGACATTCTTTGTCTTGCTGTGCATTTTTCTCTGTCACACATTTTCCTTCCACTTAACTTTTCTATTAAAATGCCTTGATAGAGCGCTGTGTGAACAGCCAGCCTCTTGAACAACGAACTCTTGTTCAGTGACTGTCTGCTGAACAACTGTCGAGTAAGCAGTCTTCTCAATCACAGTGTCGCTCATAACATAACCTGGCTTTTCTGTATTCGTCTTTTTTTCTTTTGTTGGTTAATGTCACATTCTAATTTACTTAAACAGTAGGTTTTGGGTACTCCAGCTTCGTCACACAGTAAAATTACAACACATGTACATGTAAACATGTACATTATAAATGCATAAATGATCCAACCTCGTGATAAAAGGAGGAGCTGTGCTAATCCTGTCGTAGAACTTGATGTACTGAGATGACATATTCCTGGAGTTTATATTTAGTGCGAAACACAAGTTCTGTAGGAATTTGATTAGTTTCTTCTTGGTTGCAACTTACTTCTCGCATGTTTAACAGAAAAAGTAACATAATTACAACAGCTTTAGGAAATAAAAGTTAAAAACAGAAATATATGTCAAATATACACTCAGAGAACTAAAAAAAAAAAAAAAAAAAAAAGAAGAACAGTTTTAAGTTTCGTTTCAGACAACTGATGTGGCCAGACCACACCCACTGTGTGCCAGAAGTTGGCTCTGCTGCTCAGTTTTTGGTAAATCTGTTTCCTTGGCTGAGATGAGCTCTGAACAGTTTGTTACTCCTTATTAGCAACTTTCACCCTGTACTTGCAAGAGTTTGTCGACACCCCTGGATTCCCAGATTTTACAGCAGAACAACATAGCTGAGGTCAGTTATTGTTCTAATTCAGTTATTTCATCTGCATTGATGTTGTTTCATATAGGTGTCAAAAAATTTTTTTTTTAAATGGGCTACCAGATGCATGTGAGGGTGACTCACTGGGCGTGTCTGAGTTGGCACTGTAGCTTGACTTTAGGTAAACACTCATCTCTCATTTGGCTCTATTCTTCTAAACAAGACCAACACTGAACTTAAAACCCCTTTAAATCATCCAAAAAACAGGTAAAGAGACCGCTTACTTCATCTGCAACTACAATCCTGGCAGCTTCTAATAATGATAGTAAAGGCTTTGCTTTATTTCTTTAAGAATATTATGATATTTTTTGTAAATTAAGTGGAAATATCTCTTCAACAAATCTTTCTTCCAGAAAACATGATGCTCTTGATATTGGTCACTAGAAAAAGAGGGCATCTTTTTTCCACAATCAGGCCTATTCTGGTATATTTTTAGAAATGATTCAGAGCAACCCGTTGTACCATTGTTCCGCTGCCAAACAGGTCAAATTAAGATCTTGTTTTTTTTTTTTAGCTTTATGCTGTTTTTTTATTTTATTTTTCAAATCCAACATTCCAGAGAATTTAGCTTTTGCACATTGCCATTATTTCAGCTAGACGAACATCTTCCTATCAACTTAAAAAAAAAAACTGGTAGTACAGGAAATGTCATTAAGTTGACTTGAGGGTGGATAGAGGAGACGCATCACGCTGAAGTCTTTTAGACTTAAACCTTTGATCTTATAAGTTGTAGCATTCTCTTCCATCTTGAAAATGTGTGATTTGGTTTTACAGCTTTAGCTGTGTCTTTTTAGGCTCTTACCTCTATACCTCTAATAGAATAGAACTAACCTTTGTTGTCCTTTAAATGAGGAAATTTGGCTAAAAACAGTTGTAAGAATAACATACGATACAGGCAAATGAACAGCATGAGTTAACACTGGGTAGTTAAGAAATGTGCAACCAATAGAAGCTTTTTTCTCCATCCATCCACTCCCAAAACTGCAGAGATTTCTGTCCATGCCTCCTCCTTTTTCATGTTGTCCTTGTAAAAATTAACGCTGGTAAAAAAATAAATAAAGAAATTGATCATTGATATCCACCTCTCGGTTTAAATTCTCATTCTCCATGATGAAAACCAACAAATTAGACTTACAGACCAACTGACTTCAACCCTGGTGTCACAGGTAAGGACATTTTGTTTTGTTTTTTCATAGTTAAGCGATTAAAAATCTGCACGTCGTTTATTTTGAAATTTACCGAACGATTTACCCTGCTCCAACGTCTGATTTCCTGTCTGATCCGATCCAAACCGCGGAGCTTGACAGTTCTGGAAGCGTAGCCCGTAAAAAATAGACCTGCCGTGTAAATCTAGGAGAGGGCATCTGGGCGGCTATTAGCTGCATATTACGCTTCGCATACATTACACGCTGCTTACGCTTTTGGTGGAAAGCAGGCTTTAGGCACCACAACTGCCCACGAATAGTTGAAATTCACGAAAAAAATACTTTAAAATGCCTATTTTAACAGTCCAAACACCAAATTTACCATAATATGCATTAATCCAAACAGTGGAAACCCTCTCAGCACTACCTCCGAAGCTAATATCTGAAGTCTTCCTTATTTCCACTCTTTGGGGTACAGCCAGTCGGGACCAAGGAAAATAAATGCAGCTCCTGGATTGGCTGCTTTGCAAATGCCATCCAATAGCTTGTCAAATAGCACAGTGACCAGTTATTTCAGCTTCCCAAGCTGCATTTTCTTCAGGAATATTTTAGATAGCATTGAGCTATGAATAAATCCGTGACTAGTTGATTCCACGAATACTGAATAGGTGGGGGTCCGTGGCATGACTGCATTGTCGGAGGATGCTAACACTCTACAATCAAATGCCCCTTTTCCATTAGGGTGGGCTCGGCCCGGACCGGGTGGGGTCCGTCCTTATTTAACGTGTTTCCACTACCTTTGTCTGGGCCGAGCCGACCCCTTTTTCTTTGCCTCTGTCTCAGTCCAACGCGGGCCAAGGCGACCCAACACACCCGCCTATGGACCGATTGGTCCGGTTGAGTGATGTCACTCTCACTCCTACCTATGTAGTGGTAGCCACTGATTGGTGTGTGTGGGAAGTGATGTCACAGAGAACGGCGACGCATGGCTTCCAGCGAGTTCAAAACATTGCTGGGGGAAACAAACAAAACAAAATTAATTGAGAATATTGGGCATTAAGTATTTCCTTCCCCTTCTAGAGAGATGTCAGCATACAGCGTCCTCACTTCATTACCAGAGGAACATTTCCGGTGTCTGATCTGTCTGGACCTCTTCACCGAGCCGGTCACCACACCTTGCGGTCATAACTTCTGCAGGACCTGCCTTAGCCAGCAATGGAGCGACGGCGAGTTTTATCAGTGTCCAAAGTGTAACAAAAGATTCCTGGTGAGGCCGGAGTTCTCCACAAACGAAGTCATTGCAGAAATGTCGGTCCAAATCAAGAGACGCAAGACCGAGGCCCTGGACAGCGCCGGCGCCCCGTGGCAGGTGAGGTGCGACGTGTGCGCAGATGTAAGATTCAAGGCCTCCAAGTCGTGCCTGGTGTGCCTGGCGTCCTACTGCGACGGACACCTGGAGCCTCACCAGCGCGTCCCCTCCCTGATGAGACACAGGCTGGTGGACCCGGTGGAGAACCTGGAGGAGAGGGTTTGTGAGAAGCACGCGAGGATCCTGGAGTATTTCTGCAGGCGGGAGCAGGTGTGCATCTGTCTGCTGTGCTGTGAAGCCGAACACAGAGACCACGAGGCGGTGCCTGTCGAAGAGGAGGGGGCTCTGCAGAAAGTGAGGCTCCGCATTTGTTTGCACTCACGGTGTGTACTTATGGTGTTACTGACAGCCTGAAAGTAGATTAAATTGCATCGACTTTCTTTTAGGAACACATTGAATCCAAACAAGCGAAAATCAAACTCATGATCGATGAAAGGAATAAGAAAATAGAAGAATTTGCATATTCATCAGAAATTAGAAAAGTGAGTATTTGAATTACATTTGTGGTTTTGGGTGTGGCTTAATGTGGTGGTCCGTTCAACTAGATTTACGTTTTAAAACAGGCGAAAGCAGACAAGGAAGCCGAGGACTGTGAGAAACTATTTGGTAATCTGATGGGCAGAGTACAAGAGATTCAAGGCAAAGTGAAGTCAAACATTGATGAAAAGCTGCAGAAATCCACGGAAAAAGTCCAGACGATGATTCAGGAGCTAGAAGAGGAGGTCGCGGCTCTGCAGAGGAAACACTCACAGCTAGAGGAGCTTTCACAAAATACAGACCCCCTTCAACTTCTACAGGTTGGTCAGTCAACAAACCATTACATCGTGTTATAGCAGAAAACTGGTTCAAGTTAATTTTTTTGTTGTTAATACTTCACTGTTATAGATTGATTCATACATGTTTGTCAATTTCATTCAATTTCATACGCTGGCCTAAAACTGTAGGTCGTGGATCGAACATTTTTGTTGTCCGTCATTTTGACCGACAGTGTCAAAAAAAATAATCAGATCGTAATCCACTTTTACCCGTCGGTTTTTAAAATGATAACATATTCAATAGTATTTACTTTTAATCACTGAACAGAGAACTACGTATAAAAAATGAAATTAAACAATTGCACTTGAAATACAAACAGTTGACCTGCTGTTGCCGGAACGCACAGTCTCACAACTTCCTCCTGGTCCGCACGGAACCGAAACACTCGGCCACTTGTGTGTAATCAAATAGTGGGATTGCTCCAGAGGTTTTTGTCACGAGGTTTTGGATTTTTTGCCTCGGACAGATGATTTCTTATGGGAGTTTAGATGTTGTTCTGGTTCCTGAATCCGCGCTCCGCTGCCACACTGGAGATCGGAATTAAGCTCCACTTCAGCCAAAGTTTTTGAAATTGGGGAACATTTCTCCAATTGAAGTGATCAGAAGTCGGAAAGACTCTCTGAACGAGCCGTTTCCTGGCCCGCAAGCTATCGCTTTAGCCTGCAGCGTTTTAAGGAAGTAGGTTAGCTTTTGCGGGCACTGCGTCATGTCCTTGCGCCTTGCAGCGGCGGCTTACTTAATGTAGTCCCAAGTCTTCATCGGTTCCTGTAACTCCTTCATGTTACTTATTATTATCATTTGCAAGCGACATGATTATTGAGGTCACCAGGAATAATTAGGATCGTTGTTGATCAGTGTCGTCTCTGGCATGGTTAGTTAGGTGGGGCACAGCAACTCGAGGCCTAATAGCAGCAACCGATTCTTCTGTGATGCATACAATCTGCCTTTGATCAATAATATTGATTGCTATTTTGTGTGATTAATTTAATATTGATTGGATATTAAATGAACCACATAAAATAGCACACATCTACACACTACAAATGCCATTTTATGTCAATGTAATTGATGAATGAAAATTTTTTTATAGCCTACATGAAATTACAAATAAAGGGTCAATCACCAGTGTTCTTAAAAAAAAAAAATCCAGATCTATCATATGGGCAAACTTTTCAATAACTGTATAGTCTTTCAAATAATCCCCTGACTTTTGCATACGAAATGCTTGCAGTTACCATTCACTTCCATTGTTTATGCTAAGCTAAAGCAAACAGACTGCTGCCAGATTAGGAGAATGACCGGGCTGGTTACAAAATGCCTTTTCTCACTTATCTAACTCTGGGGAAGATGGCAACAGACTAAATTTCACTTAGGGACGGAATATCCCTTTAATCTCCTTTAGTAGGAGTTGGGCTTGGAGTCCTGGCCTGTCTTGGACACAGGGAAGGGAGTCCTCAAGGACTAAAATGCATTATCATGCATTTTCATTATTTCATTTTTATATACCATCATAGTCTATATGGCCTTTAGTAAGAGTGTTTCTTTGGGGAGGTGTGGTAGTGCTGAGGTACGGCTTAAGCTGCATTTCTTCTTTCTTAAAATGCTTTTAAACTTTAAGAAGAATTGAAACCATTACTTTTTTATTTACTTTTACTTAAGGAAAAAGCTTAAATTAATGATTTGACTTAAGTCTTTTTAAACCCTAGTATCTATATTTCTGCCCGAGTAATGAATGTGAATACTTTTGACACTTCTGCTATGTTTTAAGTTGAAATGTTGGACTCGGTGAGAGGAAAAGAGTTGATGATAAAGAGGTTAAGTAACAAACAAAAACTGAAGCTATTCAGTCTGGCCAGCTGTTTATACAGAGCTTCGCAAGACCCTGCTTTTATTTTGGTAGTCCACCTTATTGGCAAATGAATTTGCTAAATATTTAGCTCTGGGCTAAATATTTAACTTGGAGCTAAATATTCAGCTAGCAACTGTGACATTTCATAAATAAATGAATAAAATGGTGAAAATATGACTTTGAAAAATAAACGGCCATTTTGTTTCTGTTTTGACGGTCTAAATAATCCAAATTACTGCTGTTCATTTTTGACTGTGTAACTTCACAAACAAGCACTCCATACACATTCAACCTTTGGATCATTTCAGACTTTGCAGACTATGAATTCCATGTCAGAGACGAAGGACTGGTCCAACATCAAGGTTTACACGGACCTCTGCATTCAAACTCTGAGAAGGGCCATGGATCATCTAACGGACAGTTTTCAAACCGAACTGACAACACTGACCAACATCGGTGAAGTATCTGTTGTATTTGTTTGAATCATAAATGCCTCTTGGCTATGATTTACCATGACCATGTTCTTGTTTTTTTCATTTTCCAGAACTGACCAGAACCAGACAATACAAAGGTTAGTTTCTGCTCTGTGTTGGTGTTATTTACTTTTTCCGAGTTGCAAATATATGAGCCTTTCCGGAACCTAGTCTCTTTTTTTTTCCTTCTTTTTTTATTTTTTAGAATCTGTCATTTTTGATGACTACACTGCTGGTGCTGGTCTTATTGTATTAGAGTCTGGGAAACGTCTGAAGTTCTCCAAACAAGCCAGGTCACCATCCTTTGAGTTGGAAAGGTTTGAGTTACCCATGGTCTTTGGGAAGAATGGCTTCACCTCCGGTCGGCACTACTGGGAGGTCCAGGTGGGGCTGCGAAACGACTGGCACGTCGGTGTTGCCCTGGAAACAGTAGACAGATCAGATGACGTCTCAGTGAAAAAAGAAAATGGGTTCTTCTCTGTGGGAAAGTCTGGGTTTGACTATTATATTCATTGCTCCCCAAGGAGAGTTCTTCAACTCTGTACCAGGCCAAGAAAGTTGGGGATTTATCTGGACTACGAGGAAGGCCGGGTGTCCTTCTACGACCTTGATCAGAGGTCGCACATTCACTCTTATATAGGGGAATGTTTCACAGGGAAAGTTTTCCCTTACTTCTACCTGTACAGCAGAGCAAAGAAATCAGAGGCGTTAGTCATTGATCCCTGGTAGTTCTAATTTGGTCTTCCATGATCCAGCAAAGCTGAACAGATTATCAAAAGGCAAGACTTTGACTAAATCTTCAAAACCCAGATATTGATTTCTGCTATTGAATTCAACTTCTTGTCCAGTGTTTTTGTTTTGTTGTTTTTGTCCTAACTGAAGTTTTTGTCTTACATAGATTTAATGCCCGTTGTTGAATCGACTTTTCGCTAATCAAACCAGGAGGGATGTTGAAAATGACTAAGGAAAACCTCGATATTTTCTGTTCTGTTATCAGACAAATAATGTAAATCGTCTTCTAGTTATTTTTTGCTTCTTTTGTACAATCTGGTAAAAAAATATTTTTGCACACATTGCTTGTAAAATAGATAAGAGAGAAACAGGCCTTTTTTCTGGTTGCTTGTGATCATAGCGTCAACCCCCCCCCCATTATTAAAATAATGGTTTAATTATTTTAAACAAATAATTAACAATAATAAACATGTATGTGGGGAAATGAGTAAAGGAGGGTTGGCTCCTTAAATTCTGCTTGGGGCATCATACAACTGCTGAGATTATCATTTATTCCATTTGGAATCTATTTTATTCAATTACGATTCAACGTCATTTTTTCAGGTCACTTTTCTTTTTGCACCTTTGCATTATGACTTGGTGAGGACATAAACCTGGTTTGGGCACTAGGGGGAGTTAGAGAGCATTTATTTGACCAAATTGTGCCCTTGTAAATAATTCCAAGTTGTCCTATTGGGATATTGCACACGCCAATATTGAGATGATTTCTCTTCAGCTCTGATCTAAAAACATTAAATACTGGTGGAATGTGTCACTGAATATCCATTATGTTTTTAATATTCTTGATAATGAACAAGTATTCAAATGAAAGTGTTGTCCTGTTGTTGTGACACAATAGGTTTTGGCTATGAATATTTACAAATAGTTGGTAAGGGCAATTATTAATAAGATTAATAATTTTATGTGAAAATGACCAGGTTTGGGGCACCATCCTGAGATCGAGGAAAATAAAAATAGCCAAATAGTTCAGGCTTAGTTAATGTTTATGATTAGGCTGAAATAATTCAAAAATAGATTAAGGAATACATTCTTGCCATACTTTTGAACAGTAAATTACTACATATATATATATATATATATACATATATATATATATATATATATATATATATATATATATATATATATATATATATATATATATGTGGAATATATGTGGAATACAAGTGTGGAATACAAGTTTATTAAGAAAAGAATTCAACTTTCAGTCAAAATGCCTTAATCAACAAACTCACTAAGCTATTAACACACAACTAAACTACTAAGTGAAAGAAGAATGAATAATAAAGCTAACTACCAAAAGTAAAACAGTAAAGAGGACAAATATGCAAAGAAGTAGATACAATAACCAAAAAATTGATTGTGATGTCACAGTTCAGTATGAATATGTATGTTTAAAGAGCAAGGCTTGTATTGAAGAGTTTTGGAAGTGCTTAAATCGGGTGATGATGTCACATGAAGTTCCTTCTTTTCCTGTTGAAAATGAAGTGCACTGTGGGATTATCAGTCTTTATGGCTGGAGGTCAGTGTTGCTCCCGTAATCAAACTTTAAGGTCAAAGGTCCAGGTCTGATTTCTGGTTGAGGTCAAAGTTCTTGAACAATGTGTGCTGAGCGAACACCTTTTATCACATTTGCTTACAACTTGCTTACAAGCAAAAGACATTTCAGTCTAGGCCTGAAAATGTTTGTAACCCTAAATTGCTCCATTTCTTTGGCTGTAAACAGGAAAGATACATTTTATTAAACAGTGCAACAACAACAAGACATCAAAGCAACTGAGGTAGAACTTACAGATACCAGATACCTGGTACATCAGAACGTGGCGTTGAAAAGGGTACCGTCTGCCAACCAAGGTATCACGCAAAAAAAAAACAGCCAGCAGTTGACAAGGGTTTTAATGCTGTTATTGAATGCAAATAAAGATTTTTTCATTATTGAAAAAAGTATTTACTTTTTCTGCATGTTTAAAAAAAAATGTAAAAAAAAGAAAATGCTCGATACGCGCCTTTTTAGATTGTATCTTTTGAGAGACGCCCGTCTCGTTCCTTATAAGAAACAACCTCTTGATTCAGCCTAGATGTTCCAGAGGTATCTGATCTTTTACCTGTTTTTATTGAAGTCGTTTTTCTCGGATCTGTGTTGGTCTTTTTTCCCACTGGTTTTTAGTTCTTTTTGAGAATTGGTTCAGCTCTCTTTGTGTTAATTAGTTTCAGAGTGTTCCTTTTTGTTGTTTTTTGTTCATTTGTGTATTGGTTCAGATTGTTCTGTGTTTCCTCCAATAATTATTCCACCTTCCCTCAGTTCCCTGTGCAGTTTCCCTGAGTTCTGTAAGTTTTATCAGTTCATCATTAAATTCAAGCACCATCATACATCTGCCTCTATCCTGCTGCCAGTACATTGATCCATGTGTGTGGCCTGGTATTTTAGGTTTGTTTGTTTATTCAGACACACCAGATCATTCGTTCTTTTTTCCCCTGACAACTTCTACTTGAACTACGGGTGTCCTGGCAGCTTTAGGTGTGTCTCTGCTCCATCACAGCTGATTCAAATGGTCCAACTACCTTCTCAGCTTGTCATAAAATTCTGCGGAGAGAACTAAAAATGTTATAATTTCATCTATCAAAAGTATTGTCATTCTAAGATGGTCTTGATGCTAATAAAAGCATTAAATTGTCTTTTTTTTGGTTTTCATACAGTAGTAAAACAGATTTTGTGAACTCTGATCATTTTGGAATATTCTGTGCACATATGACTGTTGTATTTTTAGATGTTTAGTTCTATTTTAGATTGATCAAAAATGTCAGATTCTGGGGAAAAACTGGGGAAATATTCCCTAAGTTTAGCACCGAACTTTAGTGTTATCAGTGAATCCTTAACAACTGGCCATAAATGGACTGATCACGATATATTTTTAGAACGACTGGAGAGGTGGGCCAGACTCTCTGGTACAGTACTTGGCTGGTTCGAGTCTTAGCTAAAGAACAGGGACTTCTTTGTTTCAATAGGAAACTTTTCATCAGAATGAACAGAAATCACATGTGGGGTGCCCCTGGGCTCCATCCTGGAGCTCCTCTTATTTAATATCTACATGCTCCCACTACCCCAGATTATAACAACCAATAAGATTAGCTATCATAACTATGCAGATGATACTCAGCTTTACATTACGATGTCGCCAGGTGACTTTGAACCCATCCAAACCCTAAGTAAATGCATCAAGCAAATCAATGGATGGATGTGTCATAACTTCCTCCAGCTGAACAGAAACAAAACAGAAGTAATTACTTTTGGACCTAAAGAAGAACGATCAAGAGTCAGCACACAGCTCCAGTTAATACAGCTAGAAACTACTGATCAGGCCAGAAATCTAGGTGTAGTTATGGACTCAGACCTGAACCTCCAGGGTCACATAAAGGCAATAACGAGGTCAGCCTTCTATCACATGAAGAACATTTCTAGGATTAAAGGACTGACCTCGAAAACGAAAGGACAGGACATAAAAAAAAACCCATCCATGCGTTTATCTTTAGTCTGATTGATTATTGCAACAGCATCTTCACAGGTCTGCCTAAAAAGTCAATCAGACAGCTGCAGCTGATCCAGAACGCTGCCGCTCGTGTCCTCATTAGAACCAAGAAAGTAGAGCACATCACCCCAGTTCATCCATCTTGGATGAAATGGACTGAGTGAGATTCTTACTCAGAATCAGGTGACTGTACGTGACTCTGTGACGGGGTAAGCCGTATTGCGTCATTTCCTGTTGTCGCGCTCCGTGGAGCTGTTTGGTGTTCAGACTCTCTTGAATTGATCTTTTTCTCTGTGCTGAGGCCTTTCTAAGTTATTTTAACACACAAGCACACTAAAACACACGTTTTGTGGTGGTATACTTTACGTTTTGTGAACTCCTTGTGTTTCACACAGTTCTTTTTGGGGTGGTAAGGTCTCGCTAGTTCAGTTAGCTTAGCTTCATTGCGGCTATGGCTACTCTTCTCTCTCCTGTCTCTAACTCTTCTCTCTTGCTCTCTCTGTCAGATGTTTAGTTACTTACCTGCCTCCTTTAGTGATAATGGTAACTGTAATAAATGTAATATTTTTGTAGCTTTGGAGGCAAGGGTATCAGAATTAGAAGCACGGCTCCGCGCTGTTGAAAAACCAGCAGATAGCCGAAGCCCATTAGCCAGCGCGGGGCCAACAAGGATAGAACCCCCGAGCTGTCCTCCGGTAGAGCCCGCGCAGCCGGGACATTAGGCCGGCTGGGTGACTGTACGCATGAAGCATAGTTCTAGGACCCAGCCCACGGGCCACCACCAACTGGTCCACGTTTCTAACAGATTTTCCCCGCTCAGCGACACACCTGCTGAGAAGCCGACCCTGGTAATTGGCCGCTCCATAGTCAGAAACGTGGCATTAGAGACACTATTGAACATAGTCAAATGCTTGCTAGGGGCCAGAACGGGCGACATCAAATCCTACCTGAAACTGCTGGCTAAAGATAAGCATAAATACAGTAAGATTGTTATTCATGCTGGTGGTTATGACACCCGGTTACGCCAATCGAAGGTCACAAAAATTTGTGTTGCTTCGGTGTGTAAGTTTGCCAAAACAATGTCAGACTCTGTAATCTTTTCTGGTCCCCTGCCTGATCGGACCAGTGACGACATGTTTAGCCGCATGCTGTCATTCCATCAATTGTTGTCTAGGTGGTGTCCTGCAAACGATGTGGGCTACATTGATAACTGGTGAACATTTTGGGGAAAAAATCTGGTCTGATCCAGAGAGACGGCATCTATCTCACTTTGGATGGAGCAGCTCTTCTTTCTAGGAATATGGCCGAATTTATTAGTCCTCCAAAACACTGACAACCCAGGGTCCAGACCAGGAAGCAGAGTCGTAGTTTAACCCACCTCTCTGCTGCTTCTGTACTGTTACCCACCCATTACCCTACAGAAACAGTGGCTTGCCCACGGCCATAATTAAATGGATTAAAAGTTAAGCCAACAAAAGCAAATTATGGAAATCTCATAAAGATAAATACGACTTTGACTGAACAGAAAAATAAATTTATTAAATGTGGTTTATTAAACAAGATCTCTCTCCTCAAAGACTTTGTTAGTAAATGACTTGATTTGTGATAATTACATTGATTTGCTTTGTCTCACAGAAACCTGGTTGCAGCAGGAGGATTATGTCAGTATAAATGAGTCAACTCCTTCCAGTCATTTAAATTTTCACATTCCTAGAAATACTGGGCGAGGAGGAGGAGTTGCAACCATTTTTCGTTCTGATTTACTAATTAGTCCAAGACCAATTTATAGGTACAGTTCTTTTGAACATCTAACCCTTAATTTTCATCCAATCATCCAAGTTGCAAAACATTAAGACCATTTTTGTTTGTGGTTTTGTATCGTCCACCAGGCCCTTACTCTCAATTCTTGGATCAGATCTCACATTTTTTTTATCTGATTTAGTATTAAATACTGATAGGGTCATTATAGTGGGGGACTTCAATATTCATGTGGATACTGAAAGTAATAGCCTAAATGCAGCCTTTAATGCTATTTTAGACTCAAATGGCTTTATTCAAAAAGTACAGAGATCGACCCACTCGGGTAAACACACTTTGGACCTTGTACTGACATACGGTATTGAGTGTGAGGAAATAACAGTCCACCCACATAACCCGGTCCTGTCTGACCACTTCTTGATAACTTTTGAATTTACTTTAACTGACCATCTTAAATCTGAAAGAAAATTTCATTATAGTAGAGCTTTATCAGACAATGCTGTAACAATTTTTAAAGAATCTGTTCCATTCTTACTTTCCTCAGTGTCTCAGAGTAACACATTGGATGGCAGCAATTCTATGTCTAACCCTTCAGAAATTGATGCTCTGGTTCACAGCGTTATGTCCTCATTGCGTTTGGCATTAGATAGTGTAGCCCCCTTTAAAAAGAAAGTGGCTAGCCATAGGAGGCTGACTCCTTGGTTTAACGCAGAGTTGCGTACTTTAAAGCAGAATACTAGGAAGTTGGAGAGAAAATGGCGCTCTACACATCTAGAGGATTCCTATTTAACCTGGAATAACAGTCTACTGCTGTATAAAAAGACCCTTCGACAAGCTAGAACAGCTAGAACAATTTTTCATCATTAATAGAGGCGAATAAAAACAATCCTACTGGGACTGGGAAGATGCTCCCAGTGGCTGAACATCCACTGTGTCCTGTTATCAACTTTTTACTTTCTGTAACATAGAAAATACTCATATCAGATCTTCTGTTCCTTATGTGTCTCTGCTCTGTAATCTCAAACCCCCAGACGGTCATGGCAGATGGCCGCTCCTACTGAGCCTGGTTCTGTTGGAGGTTTCTTCCTGTTAAAGGGGAGTTTTTCCTCTCCACCGTCGCTACATGCTTGCTCAGTATGAGGGATTGCTGAAGGATTGCTGTGGTTGGAAAGTCTGCCCAACCTCACGCCAATGACTGACGCAATCTGCTGGGATTCCTTAAATAGGAAACTTTTTAACTGATTGGAATGTTTGTATAAATGTATTGAAATGACTTCTTGTTAAGTGCCTTGAGATGACATCTGTTGTGAATTGGCGCTATATAAATAAACTGAATTGAAATTGAATTGAATTCTAAAGTCCTTACACTGGCTCCCTGTAGGTCAGAGAATAGACTTCAAAATACTCCTACTAGTTTATAAATCATTAAATGGCTTAGCACCATAGTATGTTGAAGATCTACTGTTACTATACCAACCCACCAGACCACTCAGGTCCTCTAATTCCAGTCTACTCAACATCCCTAGAATTAGAACCAAACATGGAGAAGCAGCTTTCAGTTTCTATGCTCCTCTAATCTGGAACAAACTTCCAGACAACTGCAAAGCTGCTGAAACACTGAGTTCTTTTAAATCACAACTAAAAACGTATCTGTTTAGAGCTGCCTTTGAGTAATGCTTTGATGTATCATGTTTTGTGTATGTTCCTTGCTTTACTGCTGTTT
This sequence comes from Valencia hispanica, assembly GCA_963556495.2. NCBI lineage: Eukaryota > Metazoa > Chordata > Actinopteri > Cyprinodontiformes > Valenciidae > Valencia > Valencia hispanica. The sequence goes on along the minus strand of OY747714.1, from coordinate 13,614,090 downwards.
TTACTTTAAATGCTTTTTCTGTGTTTTACTGCTATTTTGTGTACCCCTTGATCATGAAAAGCACCATGAAAAACCTTGTTGTTAAAAGTGTGCTGTGCAAATTAGTTTCGCCTTGCCTTGAACTTATAGCGCACGTTATGGTAAACGAACAATGATGGAGGAAAAGGGCTGCTGTTTCGAGGACAAAAAAAAAGAAAATTCAGTCTGAGTTGGGGAAGAATGAAACTAAACCAGATTTGATGAGAAAAGCACCAAACATTGAAATCATCTGAAGAGGATTGGCTCTGACCACAGCATCAACAAGAAAAGAGGCCCTTATGGGGGAAAACACATGATCTCACATGGGCAAACTCAAAATCTTTGACCCATGTGAAATGTACATGTTAAACCTGCGAGATGTGTGAAAATCATATGACCACCTGGCGTGTTGCACACATTTCCTGTGCGAAACCCTTGGACCTTCACATGTGGAGCCCATGGGATGACATGGAAACACATGGGGAACATGTTATTTTCCACATAAAACCGACATGTGTAAGAAAAAGAAAAAAAAGAAATGTGTGTGATACACATAGACTTCATCAGGTACCACACGAGAAAACATGTGAAGAACATGTTCAAGCCATGACACTTTTCACAATGGCTTCATTTCTCTCTCTCTTTGGAGAGTCCATATTAAATGATCAATCGGCTTGTCATAGCCCTGCGTGTGCAACATCCGAGCGTAACGTTGCTGCTCGGGCTCTATGATGACGCTGAGACATTTTCCCACCAGATGTTGCGAGTCCCTGATGATCGTGACGTCACTGCTCCGTGCCTAGTGATTCAATCTGTTTATCTCCGGTCTGCGACGCATGAAGCTGCTCTCATCTTAAACTCTTGACCCGGTCCAGAGTGCTATCTGCCAGGAAGATCATTCACAGGAACCAATCACAACACAGATCTATATGCCCACCACCCCCACACCTCCTCACCTCTCCATGTAGAATTGATTGGTTGGTAGTCCCGGACGGATCCCGTCTTGCCTCATCTCTTTTTCACCTCTCTGATGTGAGAAAAGTGGAAAAAACAAAAAAGACGAGCCCCATAAAACGAGCCCAGGCTTGTTGTTCTCTTTAGGCGCTTGGGAAGAGCTTTATCAGCTGTATATGGACGGGAATATTTGTTAGTTTATGAGCACCCAGGAAGAGTCCCAAAGTCCCGCCCCTTCATCTGTAACTCTACAGAGAAAAGAAAGAAAGAAACACATCAGATAAGAAGCAAACGTATCTCTGCTGAAGCTTCAGGAAGGACAAGTCAAGAATATTTACAGAAGGGTATGTTCTTTTAGATTTAAATTTATACATATTAAAGATTTCTGACCGTGGTCCGAGTTTATATATATAAATGTATGCTGTAATAAAAAGGTTTGGTCTATTTATTGTAACTACCCAGAGGGTACGTTTCATTTTCACTTATACATCCAAAGGAAGAACCTTTTTTTTTTTTTTTTGTACTGTAGGCTAAATAGCCTAATTGATGGACAGTCAGCAGATCATTTTGATTTTTATTATTATGACAGAGTATTCCCTTCTGATCTGCTGAATGATGAGTCACATTTAAAATGTCATAATTGGTCTGACCCAACACGACCAGGGTTAGGTCAGTTCAGATGGCTTCAGGACTAAAACTACACAAGTACAGTTCCCTTAAAAGAATCAACTGCCCTGTTGTAACCACTGTAGGACAACGCTGGGATGAATGTGATCAAATTCTGTTCTGTTGTATTTGTTTACATATTTCTGGACCTGTTTTGTCTTGTAAATCATTGTTGAAATAGCATTCGTTGTAACTTTTTAAAAATATATATATAAATCATCTGGATTGAACTGAGCTACCTGAGGACCAAAATGATGGACGAGCGGCTGTAGATAACAGATCACATGACCCAATCAACTGTTGTATAGGTCATCCTTCACTACTAACCCAGATTATTAAAAACTCACCGTTCACCAGTGCGGTTGGCTGAGTGATAAAACCTCAAAAAATGAAGCTTGATTGTATCTTTGAGTTCTTTTTTAATTTTCTTTTTTATGTCTGTTGACAAGTTCTGCTTTGATCCTGATTACATGAGCTGATGGGAAAGGTGAACCTTGTGGGGGTGTAGCGGCGAAGTTGGCTTAAACTGTAAAAGCTGAGAAAGTTAATTGTTAATTTAGCCAAAAACAAAATGATTCTGTTTCAATTTGTTTTTTATTTCTGTTTTTGTTTTGTTCAAATCGTCTTGGTGGTGCAGGGTTATACAATCAGATCCGTTTGAAAGCTTTTGATTGAGTCAAATATGTCTCCCACTACTGCCAGTGTTCTAATGAAAGAGACAATCTTAGTCTAAAATGACACCTGTAAATATCATAACTTTACTGTAGTCTGTTGCAGCTTCTAACCCCAGGATTGCCTCGTAAATAGTTCCACTCTGTAAATGATCTGCCTGAGCAGCTTCCTGGTCCCCACTGAAGAGAAACACACCCACAGCATGACTGATTCCCCATAAAGACTTGGAATCTGAAAGAAAATAAGTTGCATTTAAGTTAAATTAAATAGCAGCATGTTCATCCGTGTGTCTTCAGGTTATACAGCAATTGCACTTATTGTTGCATTAATTGTGCTAAGGTGTGTAGCAATTAGCATGATTACTGATTAGACATGTAAATACTGCACACTGACACTCATGCGTAATAGTTCACAATGGATGCCCCCATGCCATCTTCCTTTTTTGCCTCCACCTTCAGACCACACCATCTCTTGTCTTATGTCCACCTTAGATCTCTCCGATGCTCTCAGCATTCACAGCTGCAACATAGAGGCAACTGTACCATTCCAAGGCCCTCTGTTTGTTTCCCGTGCCTCTACCTCAACCACAAGCAGCTTGATTTCAGTAAAATTTCCTTTTTTTTTTTTTTTACGTGTCCTGTTTGGCAGTGTGGAGCTCAGAATTGGTGTCTGAGTACCAACTAGAAGCCCAACAGATTTACTTTCACAAGTGGAGCAGTACAGTTTTTGCTATAGTACTCCACTTGGTATATATGTGTGAAAAATCTTTATTATAAATGGCTGGGGGTTTTATTTCCTGGTGTTATGGACACGGAGACGGAAAATTAAGAGGAAGAAAGAAAGAAGATGAAGAAGAGAGATAGGAAACAAAAAGTCATGAGAGAGGGTGAGTGGAAAATACAAGAGAGGAAAGAGAACAAAGAAAACACAGAAAAACATCGAAGTCTGACTCCATACCCACGGACGGCAGAGAGAGGGGAAAAAACAACAAAAAACCCTGAAAAAGGAACATCGACAAAAAAAATAAACATTGTGAACTAAGAACTACACAACCACATTACACAAAAATGGATATAAAAATACAACAACAATGTCACAGAAAAACTCATGGTACCGATTAATCAAGATCTAATAATGATTTCCTCAGCCCAAGAATATATCTGTAAACACCGGAGACCCCACACCTAGGTGTGTGTGTGTGCGCATCCTGGTGCATATAAGGTTTCTCCATTAGAGTGTTCGATAGTTGGTGTGAGCAGGCATCAATCCGTCTCCCAGGAATCGATGCAGATATAAAGGAGATCGGAGCAAAGACGTCCAAAGGACCCCCAGAGCCCCAGGCGGACCAGGGCGGGGCCGACCGCATTCCCCAAGAGAGGAGCAGAGGAGAATCACAGGGGAGCGTCCAGCGGCTACGATGCAGGGGCCCGGGGGGCAGGCCGGTCCATGGACCGGGAGAGCTGGGGCCCATGGGCGCCCCACCCCCCAGCAGGGACCCGACAAGGGACCGGCTGAAATTGTATTTCCTAGATCTCTCGGTTGCCATGATTGATACGTGAAATGCCTCAGATCAGCTGGCCTTCGTATATGCAGAATATTCATAAGGCACTTTGCATTGACCATTTATGGCAGAATGTGGGCGTGTGGGAGGCGGGATATGATCCAAAATCACCTGAGCATATTTCTCAGAAGGATGTGATAAAGCAGGAATTGCGTGCAGCTGTGCGTAATCAGGCTTTCATAAATGCGAATATTTCTTTGCGTGAGCCAACTTTTTTTTGCTCAGCTTAAGTTGACTTATGTCCCTGACTAATAGTTGTCTTCTACATTGTCCAACTGAGTTGTGAATCTCAGCAGCTATTCCATAGCTACCACGGTCCTGTTGCTGCTTCTGTCGGTTTAGGTTTTGGTAGGTCTGTTGGTCCATCGTCTTTTTATGTTCAGATGATTGATGGAACAGAGCTCTGTGAGATGTTTAAAGCTCAGCATATTATTGGCATGTTCTTGGCCTTTAATCAATGATTCACTGTAACATTTGGATGCCTCCATGCTGTGCAGTTGCACAATACAACTACCAGGCCTCAGGCAAATCCTAAAATGTGTTGGCTGTTGTGTTTTGTCAAGTGCTAGCAACAATGTTTAAAGCACCTACAAGGCATCATTTATGTCTGGATGACAGTCGGTGTTTGGGCCGGGTGGTTCAATCTTTACAGCTCCACCCATGATGTCATCACCTAATCATATACGCTTCGGTGGTTTCACACCCAACTTTTTTGAGTACAAAAATGAGCCGTCAGCCATGGAATGTTTCATACCGGCCAACCTTGCACATGCCAGGTGGATGTTTTGTACCTGCTTTAAGAAGAGACTATTTAGGGTCATTATCTTTAATCTACTTATGGTCTACGGGAAAGAAATGTAGTCATGTGACTCCAGTAAAAACATACGTACAAGCAGTAAATCTGCTTGTACGTATCTAACTAAATAACTCTGAGTTATTTAGGGGTTGAATGTAGGTCATAAACTATCAGACTTTATGAGACAGCTGGGTGAAACATTGATGAGAACCTAAAGGGTTAAAATAGCTGGGTATAAAATCCTTTCTATACAACTACGAAACGGCAAAACGTAACAAATTAGCGAAAAGGCAAATTGATCTGGAACTAGATCCTTTTGGATCATTCCTTCTGGGTGTGTTTTTTTTCTCATTGTGCCAGAGCGCGTCTCAACGTTCGACGAGCCACAGCCACATAATTTGAAACTCTTCCCACACCCTGACCGTACAGTCTCGGCAGCAATGAACCAGCGAATATTACTCCTGATTATAAAACGGCCGATGTCGGTTTTAAACAGTCTCTCATTACCACCGCATCAATAAACCATCATTCATCTCACATCAGAGCCGGTCAGGAAATCCATTTTAGTCCAGTGTGAACATGAATAAAACTGAATCATGAATTCTCCGGCTTGGTTGTTTGGTTTACACCCAACAGGCAAACAGGAGAACAAATACGACCTGTGAAAGACGTCCTTACATAACAGCTGAACTTTTGGACTGCCCGTTCCTCGTTTCACATGTCACGTTTGTAATTTTTGTGTTGTTTATTATGATCTTATCTCATGTCCCGTACTTTAGAACTACTTCTGTTTTGAGGAGTTACCTTGGTTATTTTCACCCTTGACAATGACATACTGTACAGCACAGGGTGCCTGCAACATTTTCGTTTAAAAATCCCAAACTTTCCTAAGCTTAATTTCAAAATTTTCTGATCATTTGTTTTGGTAAAAATATTCTGAACATTAGCAAAGTCTTTAACTTCTTGGGTTTCCTCCACAAATCATGTAACAGAAGAATTTTTAGGTTGGCTTCTGATTCAGCAGAGTGGTAAAGGTCTAGTTCACGCCTTCTTTAGTGGTTAGTTCACCTCTGTTTCAACATTTAGAATATTTACACTTGCCAAATTTAGACGGAATTATATTACACTAAATACTGATTCTCTAAAGCCCTTTGTGATCTGTATTACCTTCTCTCAAGGCTTCGCTTGGCTCCTAAACCAGGTTTACTTTTGGAACCACATGTCCAGGTTAAAACCCTGATCTTGGATGTTGCAAATCAAAGATGAAGGCAGCATCTACAAATAAATCGACATATAAAGTCTTTAATGTTTCAGAAAACCCGATTTTTTTCTCATTTAGATAGTGGAACAAACAACAAAGTCTGAACATTCAAAGATAGTTTTATGCTTGATTTATATTTTTTGAAACTTGGAAAAGGATCATATCAAATTCCAAACTTTTCCAAACTTTCTAAGGTTGAATAGGAATCCTGTATTTAATTGCTTCTATGGAACAGGTGTTATTTTCCTGAGAATGTGAGGTTTGTGACCTACAAACTGCACCCAGTGAATAATGAAATCGTTTGTGCGCAGGTTTGCATCCTGAATCAGTAGCTGAGCTTCAACCTGATGTCAAGGCCTCTTGGGTGCTGCATCTGCCTGGATGAGTTCATCAGGCCAGCTTCACTCCCCTGTGGACACCGCTTCTGCCTGGAGTGCATAGGAGAATACTGGAGGATGAGCGAGACCTGTCAGTGCCCCCTCTGCATGGCGGTCTTCCCCAAAAGGCCGCAGCTAAAGACTGAAAAAACACAGCCAACTGAAGCAAGTGAATCCGAACCCCTAAAAGCAGGAGAGGTCCCGTGTGATGTCTGTCCAGCGAAGCGGCCCGCAGTTCGGTCCTGCCTGGTGTGCCTGGCCTCCTACTGTCCCGCTCATCTGGAGCCACATTATCAGAGGGAGGATCTTGGACGCCATCTCCTGGTCAGTGTGGCGAAGAACCTGGAGGACTCAGTGTGCAGGCTTCACGGGAGGGAGTTAGGGAGGTTCTGCAGGAGTGACCGAACATGCATTTGCACCGTGTGCGCCAAGACGGAGCACAGGGGCCACCACGTTGTTTCTGTCAGCAAGGAAGCTGCTAAGAACAAGGTAAAGTGTGATAAAATGTCCTTATAAAGGCACCTTTTTATTCTGACAGTCTTTTCTAGCAACTTATAGTGAAAACTATAAAGTTTTACAATCTTTGAACTTTTTTTCCCCTGAAATGTGAAACTAGAAGTATCATGTTGATATGCGCCTCTAGTGGCTTAACATCAACTTGTTTTCCACACCAAGATGTGCTAAGCAGGATATTCAGGTTGAAATATTTTAGCACTATTTGTAGTTATGTGAGAGTTTTGGCGGCTTTATTTGCACATTTTCCCATGATATATTGAAGAACCAATTAAACTTTAAAAGAGTTGCTTTTGGATGACATTTCTGTAGCCCTTTTGGGAAATCCTCCTTTTTGGATGTGCAGTTGTCCCTCTCAATGCATCAGAATGCTTCACTTTATGCAAGACGTATTGGTGTGCTCACTTTTCCTTTCTCCAAACAACTGGGAGGAGAATTTGTTGAAGAACATTGACTTTTTAACATTTTTCTGCTATCCATTTCATAATAAATTCAACACACGATATTTTCAGTCCATCTTTGACATTGTCATGGGTGGGTGGGTGGGTGGGGGTGCATCTTCTTTGCCACCTTTGACACAAGGCCGTGTCAGCAGATGCCCTCACTCCCACCTGCTGCCAAGGTTGGTAAACTCTGCACTGGTGGCAACACATTTTGGTAAGCACGCTCCTCAGGATGAGGCAGTGCTGAGAATTGCTGTCATTAAACCTCTTGATGATCATCATCAATTAGCTGCAAGTATTCTTAGCAGTTAGCGGTCTTGGTAGTTTCCTTTCATGTGAGGCCATTATGCAAAAAATGTACAGTTTTCTTTTGTTGTTTTTTTCACACACAAATAAAGTTACGCCATATACTCTTGTCATATTCTATAAAATAATCTTTGGCAGCATTGCAGTAACCTAACTGTTCCTATAGTTGCTGACCTTTTTCTTTTTTTTTAAAGTCTGTATAAGATTCAAGTCTGGACCTTAACATTTTAATATCACTTTCTAAAAGATCAATAGATTGAAATTATATCTAAAAGATCTAAAATAAAGCAACATACTGAATCAGGCAATACTCTAATGAAATTCCACAACAGAAAAGAAACTATTATAAATCCCCTAGATCTGAAAGAGACTACAAAGCCATCTCTATGTCGTTAATGCCCCAGCGAACCACAGTGAGAGATATTATCCACAAATAGAGGAAACATGGAACAGTGGTAAACCTTCGCAGGAGTGGCTGGGATACCAAAGATGGACAACTCATCCAGGAGGTCATAAAGGAAACCCAGAATAACAAGCAAAGCACTGCATTGCTCCACTTTCCTCAGGTTAGGTCAGGGTTTATGATTCAACAGTAAAAAAAATTTTTTTTCCCAAAATGATGTTGATGATCCCCAAGCCTTAAGAACTCAATACTATCAGTCAAACATGGCGGTGGTGATGTGTTGGTCTGGGGTTGATCTGCTTCTTTACAACTTGCCTTAAATGACATATTTCATGTGTTTTTCCTTTCCACAGATTCATCTAAGGCGCAGGCGGATTAAACTTCAGCAAGTAACTCAGGATAAGCTGAGTGTGGTTGAGAACATGAAGCTAACTGCAGGCATCCACGGGGAACTTCCAGCAGAACTTCGGGCGCAAACTAAGAAGCTCATCGAGCAGCTGGAAGAAGAGATCAGTGAGCTGCAGGAGAGAAACGCAGAGCTGGAGGAGCTCTCAAAAACGGAAGATAACCTTCGCTTTCTGCAGGTCTGAGATGTTGTCACCCATAAACACACCCATCAAGTGACTTAAAACAAAAGAAGATAAATTCTTGTTTGAGTAAAGTAAAGTCTTAATTTCATTTTCTCCACAGCAATTCCTTCACTCCTGTTTATCATTGGAAACCACAACACGACGATGATTTGCGCTCAACACTTCTGGACCAAAACTCTTTTTCCTATTTGTAACTTCTGTATTTTTTCATTACAATAAAGTTATGTAAATATAAGTGCAAATGTATTTTGTTTTTGTTCTATACATTTATGAACCCTCAGAAATCTGATTTTTCTGGATTATATGAACACCTTCTACTCTGACAACACTTTTGAAGAAAGCCTTTAACACAACTGAACTAAGATCGCACTTTGTCATACGAGCCAAACCTTTACAACAACACTCCCCCCCTCGCCGTGCTCTGTAGTCTTTGGTAAACGTTCCAGACGAATACGTTGCAGCATTGGGCTGAGAATGAGCAGGGAATGAGGCAGAGTTATTGTTGCACCGTTGTCTTTGTTGTTTTTACCCACAATGCCCTGTGCTAAAGTCCGCTTCCTGCTTTTGGAGCGTCCCCCGGCCCGCTTGGAATTCACATATGCAATCAAACTCTACCAGAGTTCACGTCAAACCGTTCCGAGGCCCAGGTATTTAGGCGGACAATAGTTTGGCTTTTTAGTCCGCATCTGAATTTGATTGTGCAAAGAATGAGAGTTGAATTAAAGTGGACTAAACAGGGCTGGTGGGATGGCACCCTAAGAACCACATTGAACAAAGCCTGGTGGAATCAAAAGAAGAACCTGATCCCCTTGGTTTTAAGCTGTATCTGGAAAATTCTTGTCAGTTTTGTTTTTTTTGGTTCCTCCTCACCTAAAATAAGGACAGCTCGTCCAGCTGCATTTTTTTTTTTTTGTCAAGTTCATTCAAGAATAGTTTTGAATCGACAGAGAGGAACCACAGGTAGAGTGACCTTTTAGGGCAGGTAGAGTTGTTCCAGCTTAAAGAAATCTAAGTATAATACACACAAACAGCTTTACTCCAGACTGTCATTGACTTCAGGTGTAATAAGAATCCAAGAAAACCTTAACTACTGGTATAATTGTACAAGAATGCCAACTTTGCATAGCTGATCACAGACTCAGCTTAGTAGACTCCATTTTGTTAGCATTTCGGTTTTTGTAAGTGGCTCAGATGTGACAGGCAAAGAGTCTTTTAGGCGTCACCCGGTGTAAACTTGAACGAGGTGTTCCACAAGGCTCAATTTCAAGTCCCACTTTTTTTAATTTGTGCATGTTGCCTCTGGTAACTCTATCTGGAAAACCAGCAGCTTCAACAGCTGAATATTATTAAAGGTGCTCAGAGTCCCCCCTCGAGTCGGTGCAGGTGGTGGTACGCTGAAGAATTCTGGCTAAAATAACCTCACTGATGGACAGGGTCTCCAACCCCATGCATGAAGATGTGGCTGAACTGAAGAGCTCCTTCGGTGACAGACTGCTGCATCCTAGGTGCACAAAGGGCCGTTACCTATGATCCTTCCTCCCAGCAGTAGTAAGAATATATAACCATCACTAATCCCAACAAATTCAAAAAGTGTTTACATGCCTGCTGTAATTGGCACTCTCTTCTCATATCAAATAACATTTCTCCTGCTATTTGCACATCGCTGTTGTTTGCACAGTTTTTTACTAGCCACTTCTTTTAAATGTAATGCATAAATACACATGTACATTCTGTAAATAATATTTTTTTATTATCCTGCTCAGCTGCACATTTCTTGAACCAGAGTATGCTATTTTTAAGACTTGCACAGTTGTAATTCAAATTCTGTTTTTTATATTTTGTATTTTTATCTTTTTGTTTTGTTTTGGAGTGAATCTGTCACTTTGCTGCTGTTACACCACAATTTCCCCAGTGTGGGGAAAATAAAGGTGTTTTGGTGTGAGTTTTTATTCATTTTTTTATTTAGTACCTGTAAGTGTTTCTAATCACATAACATATTTTGAAATGATGGATTTGTGATTACTTTTAAACATACTTTTTTGGTGGTTTTGGTGCTCAGTGTAGGGTTTAAACATGTGTTTTCCTGCATACTGCAATCACTGTTGGGTAAGCTGTACTTTGCTGCTTTTTAAAAAGTTTACTTGGTAGTGGTGAGATTCTTTTTGTTGTTTCTGTTTTGAAATGATGTAATTATACATAAAAAGCTGTTAGAAATATCCCTGCTGATCAATAAATCGCAGTGTTTTTAGTGCTTTGTGGTTCAATTGTCACATTTCATAACTGAAACTGTACAGACCTTATGAACGCTGAAGTTTTCGGTTAAACAGGCTTCAAATTGAGCAATACACAGGGCTGTAAACACAACACCCCACTTTGCATTTAGGAAAAACCTCGAGGCAAAACACCCTGTAGCATGGAAACGAATTACATGATTAGTTAGTAGAATGCTAGCCTCTATCTCTAAATAAAGGAGGTGCTTTGACTGAAGCGTTTGATCAGAAATGAAACTTAACCCAGGTAGGAGAACAGAAGAGAAGAACAGGATTACTCACTAGGTGGGAGTAGAGCGAACAGGACGGACGCTGATAACAGGGATGGCTCAGCAGCCTGAAGGTAAAATTCTGCTCTAGATCTTTTTACTTGTTTTACTTTTGTAAAGTTCTTGTGATTAAAAACTCATGATCCTGTTTCAATGTGTATTACAAGTGTGTTAGCATTTGAAACTTTTTCTAACCCCGGTTTTGGCGCATGTAGGAGCTTCGTATCCTATTCTATCTTATTTTATGTTATTTTGAAGCCTTGTGTACAGTTAGCATTTTGACCATTCCACTTTGTTCAATCTCTCAAGATGAGAGGTAGCCAACCCACTCCCCTTGGAGACCAAATTGTCCGCCATGCGCATTTAAAACCTGAAGTGTTTTACTACTGATAACAGCAAGTGGGTGACGCCACAACTGAGATTGCACTTCCCCCCAAAACTTTGCAAAATACCAGAAAAGTGAAAGAAAGGTACTACTTTCACAATCATCAGGATGAAGAGTTGTTTTAAGAAAGTGAAGGAAAAGTGTAACAATATAAAGATGCATTTATGTGTCACCACATGACACACTTGAAAACGCTTTGGGCAAATAACTGTTATTTTCCCCCACAAGTATGATAAAAAAAATTCATAACAAGCCACAGGAGCTCTACTTTGGTCAGCAATTTTGTTACTAAATGGAGGGAAATGGGTTTTCCAACAAAGATGTCTTAAAAACAGCAATTGTTCCTATTAGAAAACACAATCTGCTAGGACAGGAAAAATGGTCCAGTTGACATCTGTGTTCTCTGTGATATTTGAACTGGAAGCAGGTGCAATGTTCACCCCTTACAGCCTGAATTTATATCTAAATATATAGCAACAAATTGTGTTTTTTCTTCCACTAAGATGTTTATGAATTAGTGTAAGATTTATCTATGGTGCATATTAGCGACATTCGTCCCAATAGTGAGACGAATTTCCCAGTCTCAACAATGTGGATTATTTTATACATGCCGCTGGTGCTCAAACAGGGGATTTTGAAATTGATGCGTAACATTTTCTTTTAACAAGCAATTCATTTTAGATACAGATAAATACTACAAAATCCATTCGTCTTTCGGGCAGTTAGCCCTTATCTGAAATAAGAGAACAGTGTATTTAATTATACAACTACTAATGTACTATCCATTTACTATTTTGTATTCATTATCATCTAAATAAATATTTTTAACTCAATGTAGCGTACTTGATATATGTGCACAGAATCTCCGATGTCAATGCTTTTTACGATTCTGCCAAAATTCCTGCCATTTCTGCCTAAATCTGCAAACCAAAATGTAAAAATAACTGTTTAATTTTTGACATATCATCCATCCATCCATCCATCCATCCATTCCATCCATCCATCTCATTGAGGAACAGATAGGGTACAACCAGAAAATAATGAGACTATATGTCACCTATTCCTGCAACTCAGTAGTAGAACATCTTAATAATTTCTTAAATAAATTCTACCTTCCTCAATACTGAACAATTGATCTGATGTTTTACCAAACTTGCATGAACCAGAGCTTGTTTCGGACCACCAAATATGGTCAAGTGCAGCTGGTTCAAACAGATCAAATAGATGTGATTACTATAATAATATTTGATAGCTGTAATTCAATTCAATTCAGTTTATCTATATAGCGCCAATTCACAACAGACGTCATCTCAAGGCACTTTACAAGAAAAGTCATTTCAATACAATCATACAAACATTCCAATATGTTTAAAAGTTTTCCATTTAAGGAATCCCAGCAGATTGCATCAAGTCATTGGCTTGAGGTTGCGTCCCGTTGATGCAGACTCCAACCACAGCGATCCCTCATGGTCCAAAGTCCTATCAGAACTTAAAAGCAGAACATTGAGAGTCATCCAGGTTTTTCTGTCTTCAAGACATCCCTGTGATCTACCTAACTGATTGGATTCATCAGGATTTATGGTGTACATATTTGCATTCAAGTATGACCTTTAACGCAAGTCATTTTCTGCCCACCTTATTCTTAATCCCAGTGTAGGTTACTGTTCACAAGGTTCCAAAAGTAGGAATGCTTTCATATAATTGTGAAATTTTCTAACTGGATGATCTTGTTTTGCTGTATTTTGGCAGACATGACCTCCGCTGGCGAATCAGCCAATGATGACTGCTTTCTGATAAAACATCTAACATGCCCGATCTGCTTGGAAACATTTACTAATCCTGTGACCACATCTTGTGGTCACTCCTTCTGCAAGAGGTGCCTAGAGCTCAGCCTCTCCTCATTTCAGGTGAATGACGCGTGTCGTCTTTGCAAAAAGCATCTCAGGAAAACCCCCGAGGTCAATATTGTCTTGAGAGAGATTGTCCAAGAGATGACAAACACATCGATTCATAAGTTTACCGGGGCTGGTGGAGAAGTGCCCTGTGATGTCTGCACTAGGCCGAAAAACAAGGCTAAGAAGTCCTGCCTTGTGTGTCTGTCCTCATTTTGTCCAACACACTTGGAGAATCATTCTTCAGCTAAAAGGCTGAAGGGCCACAAACTGGTGGAACCGGTGGAGGACTTAGATAAAAGGGCCTGCCTGACTCATGGATACCCGCTCGAGCTTTACTGCAGGAAGCGGCAAACGTGCGTTTGCGCTCGATGTTTGGATGGAAATCAGGAGGGGGTTGTCTCTGCTGAAGAGGAATGCCAAAAGAAGAAGGTATAAACTTTTTGGATTTGGTTAAAGATATTAGTCATTATTTCCAAGCTTTCTGCAGTATGTTTGACAAATTAAGATTGTGTAGATGGACAACCACTGAGGTCAAACCAAAAAAATAAAATAAAATTCAAGCAAATATAGAGAAGGTAACCTTTGCTAATATTCGCTCTTTTTTCCCCCTATAGGACCAAATCGAGAACACCAAGGCAGAGTTACAACAGAGGATCATAACTAGAAAAACAAAGATTGATGAGATCAATGAAGCTCTAAAGAGCTGTAAGGTACGTATGTATCAAAAGAGATCAACAGGTAACCACTCAGTTACAGAACCAGTGACAATAGCAAAAACATCCTCTGGATCAAGAAATCTGGCACGTCTCTGAACAAATTCTGAACTTTAAGGCCTCCCCAACATTAACCTTGTTACCTCAATATCTGGTCTTGAGATATTTTGTTATTTTTCATCTTTGTCTTTTTTTAATTAATATTTTACTTAGAGCAACCAAAGCCTGCACCCAACATCTAAATTCTCATCCGAATGGTTCATATGGCTACATGCACAAAGCAACAATTGCCACTGGTATTTTCATCCATTGCCTGTATAGATCAGGTGTTTGCATGGACACTACTAAACCAGTTGAACCACAAGGTCATTTAACAATTGTTCTTGACAGTAGATCTTATAGTGTTGGAAAGCCTGTTTATAACCACTGAAATGGTGTCATAGTTGTAAGCAAAAATGGCATTGAGTGGTAGAGTTGAATATATTGGCTACACACATTAACTGATAAATCCTCTATTCTAATGCTAATCAGCGTTTGTTGGAAGTAGTTTGATGGTACATGGGGTGGAAAAACAAAGACTATAAGCTCTGGAGGCAATCTGAATACAGAGAGAGATTAAATTCTGCTACCACATGTCACCCTGACGCAGCGGGGCTCATCAGAATCTACCTTCAGAAATTGGGGGAAGAAAGGATGGAAGGGCCTGCCTGCAGTCCTGAACACAACTCCATTGATCACATTCTGGATCTGCTTGGCTGTGCTTTTCATGCCAGAGCTACTAACACAACCACATTGTGTGCCATCCCACAACAGTGTGTAACCAAGCTGGTGACCAGAATGAGGGGTAAATCCCAGGTGGCTGTTGCTGTTTTTGTTAAATTGCCAGTGTCTCTTCTTTATTCAAACGTCAATAATCAAATCCAAGAAATAACACCATTCGAGAGCCAGTAATATTGGCAGAGAGAATTTGGCAATATTATAAGATTTCTTTTGACACGTGTGATCTTCGTCATTTCAGGCATACCATATTAATAAGATGGTTGCCTACATGTGCCAAGGCGGATTTGTTAACCCCTAACCCAACAAGAAAACTATTTAACCAATCATGATATTTTTGTGCGTTTTGATTTTGATAAGCCACTAGAGGTAAAAAATGTGGTGTTTAAAACTACATTTTCTTTCACCATATAGGAACATATTGAGAAAGAGTGGTGGGATATTGATGCTCTGTTCACAGCTGTACTTGACGTTGTGCATGCAGCTAAGGCAAAAGCACTAAACCCACTTGAGGACAAGTTGCTGTTATTGAATAAGGAGTCCAAAAACCTAAAAGACGAATTGGAAGATGAAATCAGCAAACTCGAGACAACAATCTCAAAGCTAGACGATGTATCTGCACTTGAAGATCACATCCTTTTCTTACAGGTCAGAGGCGACTCTCTTACCTTCAAAGCTTGCGTTGGTTTTTAAATCCCTTACCAAAATATATTGTCTATAATGATCGAGGCTTTGTAAGCCTCTTAGTTTATCCCCTTGTTGGTTTTTTTTACCTGTTTTTCCAGAGGTATCCATCTCTTTCAGTCCAAGATGACATGAATGACTGGACATATGTTGAACTTGACACCACTCTGTCGTTTGGCTCCATGAGAGAAACCACGAAGACAATGATTGAAAATATTCAGCAGCAGTTGGAGAGGCTGGCCGCCATTGGTAAGATCTAACTATGTTTCAGGTAAAAAACAAAAATGTTGCTATGACTCACAGAAAAAAAACTATTTTTCTCTTCACAGAACTTTTGCGATTCCCAAGGTTTGAAGGTACACGGTACATTTCACTTTCTTCTATCATCATCTGGCTCCAAAATAGTTGATTTGCTTCTGTAAAAAAAAATTATTTTTCATTTCGGCTTTACAGTGGCAGTGAAACTGGACCCAGATACTGCGCACAATCGCCTGGTATTTTCTGATGATAGCAGCAAAATGAAAGACAGAGGAGAAAACCAAGAAGTGGCTGACTCTCCAAAGAGATTTGATGTGCTTGGCAGTGTCCTGGGACTCAACAGCTTGTCAACAGGGAAGTCATACTGGGAGGTGGAGGTTAGCAACACAACGGGGTGGGATCTAGGTGTAGCCAGAGGGAGCGCCAATCGCAGGGGAAGAGTGACTTTGAATCCAGATAATGGCTACTGGGTTCTGGTACATTTTGAAGAGTGTGATGTACCCATACAATATGCAGAATATGCAGTCATGACAACCCCACCTACTTGTCTTCCCCTGAAAGACAAACCAAAAAAGGTTGGGGTGTTTGTGGACTACGAGGAAGGTCTTGTGTCCTTCTACGACATGACGGCCCAGTCTCACATCTACTCGTTCTCTGAGTGCTCATTCCAAGACGAGCTTTATCCATATTTCAGTCTACATATGAAATATGACATCAACTTTGACCCTTTGATTATTTCGAAAATAAAACATACATAAATGAATTATAAATAGAAGAATCTGGTCTTCCATATTTGCTTGACCAGAATATTCCGACCTAATTCTGGTTGGCGGAAAAAGAGAAGAGGTTTAAATTGACTCAAACCTAATTTTGTATCTATAGCAACTGTAGCTCTAAAAGGAAGAGTGGTCATTTGGCATCTGAGTGGTTGTGAATTCGATTCTAGCTAAATTGGTATGTGATCGTTAGTATCAATATCAATGCAAATCTACGAAAGAGAGTTGCAATCCAGGTTTAAGGTCAAATTATCTTTGCCATGCCTGGGTGCCGATTAGTTTTACAAAAGGCAATCTGTTTTATTTCAGACTTTACTATACTTCTGAGTCTTAAGTTTTTTTTAATACTTTTGCTAAAGGTCAGTGACTCCATATAGTATTTGTTGGGTCTAAATTTAACTTAGCAATTGAAATACATAGCAATTTGTCTACTCATTACCTTTTGTTGTAAACTGTCGATGTTATCTCATTTTTTTCTATGTTAGAATTCTAAAAGCATGTGTGCCGCTTAACAATATAATGTCGACAGTTCCTTACTGGGATTTAAACTTATACTGTTATCTTATGCAGACTACGTCCACAATGGTGTCCTTGTTCACTGAGTTTTATGGCTCTGTTTGACCAAAGATTTGTTTGAAACACCACAGGAGTGCTGTTGTAATTCAAGGTGAAGAAGCAAGGCTCAGTTAGGAATGTAAACAGATAAATTTATGGAGTTGAACCAGGAAGAGAATCACAGGAAAGTACTAAATTTTCATTTCACAAATAATCCATCTCCTGGATCAGTCCAGACAAAGGAGAAATCCAAGAAGGTGGACCGAAACCAGAGAGCTGGCAAAGGGTGCTGGAGACACCCTGAATCACTAAACAATTAAATTGTTCCATGTTGCATTTATAGCACTGTATACTGCTAAGACAGAGATCTTTAGGGGAAGAACTGCAAATAGAAACCTTTACATCTAAAGATCCATCGATGTAAAATATAGTGAAATTCTGCTTTAAAAATAAAACTTTTGAACTTTACAATTTTCTCTTGACTCCTTTTTCTAATAAAATGATCAGATCTATCATATTGCTGTTGTGATTCCATTTCTCATAAGACGAACTGAACAGACTGTTGGATGGCTGGGAGCCATTTCAAAGATGGACTGAGCAGACCAAATTTCCCAGCAATCCTAGCAGTGACCCCCCACACACTCCCATTGTTCCGTGGCCACCAATGGTGACATCAATGGTGACATCAACGATGACATCATGGCCAAAGGGCTATAGGAGTGGTAGTGGCGGCCATTTTAAACTGTTCTCAGCCAGAAGTTTCAAAGAGAAACTCAGGCTAAAAAGAGGACATCTCACCGGTGAATATTCTCTTTTGTTCTGACCCGCTGGACCAGGAGGAACTCATTTCAAAGCTTCGAAGTGCTCATCCTGTTCGTGTAGCCAGGGTGAGCCATATCTGGACTGTTCCAAGACAGTTCATTACGACGTCAATCTCCAGGCCATCCAGCCTGCAGTTGGGCCACACAGTCCTTAAAATCTTGTGCAGGTCCTAACTCTCTTTCTTGCTCAACTATGGACACAATTTGCTCTCCTCCTAGTGGACTGGACCTCCTTCAAAGCAAAGTAGGACTGAACTGGTTCATTTATACTAATATTGTGTCTGGACGGAGATAAATAGAGAAAATAGAGTTTTAACGAGTTAAATCTTGTTCATTGTTGGTTTAAAGTGTTTTTAAGCACTTTACCTGTTTGCTCATTTAGCGTTGCCGCACGCATAGGTTTGAGCTGTAATGGCTGTGTTTGAAACTGTTTCTTTTTATCCTGAACGGATCACACTTTTTCTTTCTTTTTCCATCCTCTCTTTTCCTCTCTCTTTCTCTCTCTCTCTCTCTCTCGCTCCCTGATCACCCGGTCGGCAGAGTCGGGCTCGGTCCGACCTGCGTTCGCTGGTCTTAGCTGAAAGGTTAACCTCATTGTTCCTTAGTCTGTTAGCTAACGCAGAGGCCTTCCACATCGACACTTCACCCCATGTCCTCTTTTAGCCAAAGCTAGTTTTATGACCCTTTCTTACACTCCATGTGCAGTTCTCCATCTTGGCAAATAACTAGTTTTATGACTCTTTGTCTCCTAGGCTATCTGTGATTTGAGCCCCCTGGAGTGAGGGCCCCCTCCCTCCGTGAATACCCTGGGTGTTAATTGTGTTTAATGTTCACCTATTATTGTTTTCTAAGATCTGTAATCTAGCTGCATGTTTAGAATAGTTGGGAATTATTGACAAAATGTTTTGATCTATTTTCTTAATAAATTCCCCTTATCTTAAAAAGAAGTTGTCTGGGATTACTTGGATTAATGCGTACAATTAATGTCCACAGCATAAGAACTTATTCCTTCATCTATTGTTTAATTATCTTAGCCTTATCAGGCAAGCAATCATAAACATAAACTGAGACTGAACAATTTGGCTATATATATATATATATATATATATATATATATATATATATATATATATATATATATATATATATATATATATATATTCCTGGAATTCACCAGGTGGTGCCCCTAAACTTGGTAATTTTTACATAGAATTATTAATCTTATTTGCTTAACAGTATGTAGTTATGGAAATACTTTATTTCACAATTAAGGTTAGTAAAAAAGACAGCGGAATTTAAAAGAAATTGTTGGTCTTTTGCTCTTTGTGTTTAACCTGAATGGACGGTTTCTGGTGTTTCTTGATGTTCTCTAAAGCAGTGGTTCCAGTTAAAAGTGCTAAATAATGTTTTTGTGAATTATTTTCTTTGTACCTGTTAAGCAATAAATCAAACATGCAATACTTTAACGAAGCAAAGTAGAAATGTTCCACGGGCCGCTCTTGTCACCCCTGCTCTAAGGTGTCATCATTACAGTAACGTTTACAGTGAACTTTTACCTTCTAGTCAAAAATTATTAGTTGTGCTCATTTAAACTCTTTAAGGTTACTCTTATAGGCGCACTCTCTCACTACTTATACTGATGAATAGTGAGTCAAGACCACACCACCCGAGACCAAGACATTATATATATATATATATATATATATATATATATATATATATATATATATATATATATATATATATATATATATATATATATATATATATAATATATGTGTGTGTGTGTGTGTGTGTGTGTGGCAGACATGGGAAGACAGGGAATTGTTGAAACATGTAGGACTACGTACTTGCGTGTTGCAATTCTGTATCTATTCAATAGTGGCTATAAGCAAGTGTGCATTGTCTTACATGAACAGTATAATGTGCTTCTTATTGAACATGTAGGTCTTCAGATTTTTGCTCCTCAGGTTTAGTCTAAATAATTCCCTTTAAAAGCAGATGTACACTATTTATTATATTCTGGAGCTGCAGTGAATTATTATTTGGTCAATAAGTCAGCCAAAATGTTAAATGAGTCGTTAATTAGTTAGGGATTTTATTGCTTCCCAGGTTTCTACAGCACCTCCTTCTGTTCTGAATTTATAAAGATGCTACATTATTGCTTCTTATGTAGATAATAATTGTAATGAATGATAAATTAGGAAAAATAGCTTTAATTAGTTAATTTGTTGCATTTATGAATTTATGTTCACATCAATCTCTGACCTTTATGTTGGATGTCTGATGTCTGTCACTCAGTCAAGGCCCCGCCCCCTTGGTATTACAGCCCTGCTTTTATTTTGGCAAATATCATCACTGACCCACCATTAAGCCCTCTTTTAAAATGTCCTGGATACACCCCTGCTCACCAGTCTTGATTAATTATTTTTAAGCTTATACTGTATAAAAAATATTATTCCAAACATTATTACCTATAATCATTTTGAATATGACGCACTAAATTAAACCCAGTATGTTTAAACACAGTGAGTCTGATGCAGACGTCTCCACTTCGAGCGTTACATAACTAGGTACAATGTCAAGCGCCGGATTCAGAGTGGAAAACATGTTGCCTACTGACCTGCGATAACATCACACATCTAACGGTTTTTAAAGGTCTCATTCACTCGTTTTGTCAATGAATTTCCTGCGGTCTCTAGCCCAATTATATGCCTTGTTAGTTGTTTTATGTGGAAAAAAATTCTGTCTCGCCCCTGTTATTCTCTCAAACAACAAATGAGACAAAAAGACAACTGACGCAATAAAAAGGTATCGTTTTTTTACCGATATATCGATATAGTCTAAAGCTTGATTTTCGATACCAATATTAACAGATACAACGTCTACCTAAACGTTCCAGGTTGGCTCAGAAATGCTAAAGCCAGAGGAGATATTGTGACTTTTGACAAACAAAAATACCTCAAAAACTGTACCTCGGATCTGTCATGTTTTAACATTTTGAGTGAGAGAAGTAGCTGAAGAGTTTCATGTTTAAAATGAGAAGGGTATGTCATAAAAAAAAAAAAAAAACTGACACGATAATTTCTGATATTACATTTTAATGCCACCATCGGCTGATTATAACGGTAGGCTGATAATACAAAATGTACAAATTGATGTTTGAGAGTTTGTTTTTTTTCTTGTCTCTTTTGGCACAGAAATAAAAGATGAAACACGCGGAAGTTTTTCTGTGTTTTTTTTTTTCCAGTCAAACAGGCTTCACAAAGCGGAACAGAGACGACTTTAATCAAAACTTTTTTCCTCATCCAGTGAAAAACCTTGGGGCGAGTCGAGGATTTGATCTGTTGCACAACATCCAACACGCCCTGCTGACACATGCAAACAAATGATTTGGTTGCTTAGCTGTGTGCCAGCCGGCCTCCCTCTGTGTGAGTAAAGGAGGTGGCTGCCTGGACGTTTGATCAGAAATGAAACTTAACACTGGGAGGAACTCCAAAAGGAAGAAGGGCAGGCTCACTGCCTGGGTGGGAGTACAGAGAGAAGGACATAAACACCTGTGAGCAGGAAGAAAATCTCCACAGCCTGAAGGTAAAACTCTGCTCTCCATGCAATATTTTTGATCATAAATGCGTTTGGTTTTGCTTCTCGTAAGGAAAAGGCAGACAAAGCGGCACCGTGGACCCACTTTATCATTGAAGGCGCTCTATTTTCATTTAAAATGTAGAATTCCGTATGCATTCGTAACTTGTCGGTCTTGTGATCAAACACTAAAGGATTTACACTACACTGTCACAGCCTGAAAATATGAAAGTTTGAGGCGTGTTAATGTGTGCCGTTACTTTCATCAGCTTGTAGGGAAAATGGCAAATGTAGATGCCTTTATAATGTTTCTCCTGTAATTGTTATTATGTAATTTCTCTCCTATAGAAACTAAATACAGCTGAAAAAAAAAGGAATTGGGAATTCCAAAAATAAAACTCTCTCTTTCTGTTCTGTGTGCATTACTCTTTGGACATATGCGGGTGCTAAAAAAACCCCCACCTATTTCCTCTTTGCGCTGGGAGACAGCAGAGCTGCATATCACAAACTCAGTGCAAACATGGAAGGTAGCATAACAACAGCACTGTCTGCCTTTCAGTGGAGATCAGTAACCATTGAGTCTCATTTATTTACTCTTAGTGCCAGTGTGCACACATTCACACAGTGCTTTCATGTTGCACGTCAGTAAATATCCATAATTGTATCCATAATTGTATCCATAATTATTTAAAATAGGCAACTTTTAAAACGAAAAAAATCTATTCAGTTGATGTATACAGCAGTGATTCACCAAGAATGCTGTCTTTAGGCATTTTACAAAATAGCTAAACAAACAAAAAAATCCCTCCAATTTCGATACAGAAAGTTTATTCAATCCAGTCGAACAGACCTATTCATGCATTCAAATTCAATCCAATTCAGTCGACTCTGTTCCTTATTCAAATTGCTACAAGTATAATCATAATCATTAGGGGTGTCCAATATTATCGCCCGATATCGACATTAAAGGGGACATATTATGCAAATGTCACTTTTTTCATTCTTTTGCGTTGCCGTTTGGGTCTCCGCTGCGCCCATAAACACTCCAAACATGAAAACAAAAACCATCCATCCACGTTTTTTCTGCTAATACTTTGCTGTCAGAAATGTTGTGCTTCTTCAAGCCGTTTCAAAAGGTGCCTCATTGTGACGCGACTACAAGCGCAATTTTCTCATAACTGTCCCTCACCTGTCGAACCCCGCCCACAAATTCAATGCCAATCCCGTGTGGCAAACCCGCAGCCTAGTAACAAGATGGGTAGGCGTGGTCTGCAACTTCTAATTTGCATAAAAGTGACAGAGCCCTTCAAACATCAGTTACTGACGGAAATCTCAATGTATAACTAGAAACTTTCTTGTCACAGTGAGAGATACTGCTCTCGTATTTGCTTCCTAGCTCTGGCAGTTAAACGCTAAATATGGGACATTTATCATTAGCTAAAGTAAAAAAAAAAGCCATTTAATGAGATTTTAAATGTCAGGAAACATTAATTTGAGATATTTCCTTTAAGCAGACATGGCCGCCAACTCCGCCCCAACCAGCAACTCCCCGCTGGAGAACTATCTTACCTGCTCCATCTGCATGGAAATATTCACCGACCCGGTCACCACGCCTTGTGGTCACTCGTTCTGCAGGAGATGCCTGGAGTTCAGCATCTCCCCTTATCAGGTGAACGACTCGTGTCCTCTTTGCAAAAAACATCTCAACAGAGCTCCCGATGTCAGCATTGTGCTGAGGGACATTGCCCAGCAGATGAGAGACACGATGAGCAGCAGGAGTTCGGGGGGAGCCGGGGAGGTCGTCTGTGACGTCTGCAGGGAGCCCAGGCAGACGGCTGTGAGGTCCTGCCTGGTTTGTCTCGCCTCGTACTGCTCAGACCACCTGGTGAACCATTCAGCTGAAAGGCTGAAGGGCCACAAGCTGGTGGAACCGGTGAGGGACTTGGACGAAAGGGCCTGCCTGATCCACGGACGTCCGCTCGAGCTCTACAGCAGGAGGCGGCAGAAGTGCATCTGTGTCCGATGTTTAGAGGGAGGTCAGGAGGAAGCCGTCTCCACGGAAGAGGAATGGCTCAAGAAGAAGGTGCTTTAATACTTCCCGATTCATTCATAAGCCTTCTCCAACCTTTTTTTCTTTTTGCTGTTTGTTACACACCAAAAAAAAAAAAGAAGTTTAAGATAAAAGGTTTCAATTAAACCTACTAAAGCAAATACAAATCGAAATGTTTAAAATGTGTTTGTCTTTTATAGACTCAACTTGAGAACACCAAGACAGAGTTAGAAGACAGGATTACAATAAGACAGACAAAGATGGATGAGATCAACAACGCTCTAAAGGATTGCAAGGTAGGTGGAGGAGGCAACGTGGCTGATCCTGTCTACTACGAAATACGGGGCTAGAGCCAAAAACAAACGCGTTCTCTGAGATTGACCAAAAGTCTGAAGTTTGGTGGAGCAAAAACCTTTTATCAACTCTTCTCCTCAGCCCAAACATCAACAGAATATAGCCACTTTATCTTAGACTGTGTCGCATTTATTAAAGTTTACCTCGTGAAACTAAAAGGGTTTTTAGAAACATATCAGATGGTTTAATAAAAGAAGGGTCCGTTAACAGAAACCATCACTAGCCAGCATAATCCAATCTTGCGTGTTTTCTCAGAAAAAAAAATAAGCTCAGGGTAAAAGACGAAACCAAACTTTCTCAAAAACGTTCTCGGTTAATTGGTTATGTAGCTTTTAGATGAGTTTTGTACTAGTTGTGGACAAAGCAGGTCACAACTGAAAGCAGATGTTTACATACAGATAATAAGGTCAAAATGGCAGATTTTAGTTTTGCATTATTTTCATTCAAACACTGTTCATCAAATTAAAAGATCACTTGGGTATGAATGATTTTGGGCCTGATGGTACACAATATATAAAGATATTTTACTTTTCTATTGTCCTCTAGGATTACAAAATATGTTTAGTATTTGCTAAATGCCAAAGTAACCAGGGCACACGCCTTTTTGCGCTCTGCTCACACATTTTCCACAGAATTTGTAGGCTGTGATGACCTTTGCCCTTAAGCCAGTTTGCTACTACTTCAGCAGTATCCTTAGGATCCCTGTCCATTTCAAATTCTAATTTGTGCTCAAGCATTAAATATTTCACTAACTGTGACATTACCCAATATTATTATTTCCTCTACTACCTAAGGAAGTCCAGCAGTTCCTTCTGCAGCAAAACATCCCCATAAAATCATCCAGCCACGCCGGTACTTTTCACTTGGGATGGATGGCTGCTTAAAATCCTCCCCCTTCCTTGTTGTCATGGAAGAAAGTATCTTCTTCCTTTAAAACAGCAGTCCCAATGGGAGTTTTGTTGTATTTTATTAAGCAGGTCGGCCAGGATCATACAGGGGCCCAGAACTGGGCGGAAGTCCAACTCTTCCACTCTCGCTGATTCCTAAAACCCTTCTGCTCTAAAGTAAAACAATATTCTCCTCCTCACTCCGTCCGACGCCCTCTGGATCTCTAGTCCCCCAAGGTTAACAAAAACACTTCACACTGTAGAGCTAAAAGGAACGAGGTCAGAGGCCTCCTAATCAAATCTGTGGACACTCTGATGATCACCTGCATGACATATTCCTTTGATGTATTTACTAACACACAATTAATAAATTAATTCTCATTACTTGTCATTGTGGCCAAACACCTGAAATTTAGATTACAGGACTTCCAAAAATGAAAGTCGTTGACTGTGAGGTCCACTGCAAACTGTATTCTGTTATGTGTTTATTTATTTTTAAGTAATTGTACCTTCCTCAGAACTCATTTCATCGAGGATAGTGACTGTATTTCCAGCTTCGGTCGACATCATCACATGGTTTTTAGCATTTTTTCTGGGGTTGAGACATCAAAATGGTTTCTTCTCTGGGACACAGAACCCATGTCCTTTCTGAACAGGATTATCCCTGGACATCCCTATGGTGTTTACACTAGTATACACTGTAACTGTGTAAATGCCTCATCCTACCCAATGTGGAAATTGTACTAAAGGATAAACCAGACTTGCGGAAGTTCACAACTCTTTTCCACATATCATGCCTGATTTGTCTTGATTTTTCCTTGATGTAATAGAAGGAAGCAGGTATCATTTCATTTGTACGTCATGACATCATCATCATGTGGACTTTGTCAAACTGTTTAAAAGTGTAGTAATCTTAGGGGATTGTCCAAGAATGTGTGTATCAGATGTGTAGAAAGGCAATGCCGGAGCGTTATTTACAAAAAGCAAATGTATGCCATAGAAAAACCATAGGCAGATAATTCAATGGTGTCACTGGAAAGCCTCACAATATAATATGTTAGAGAAAAAAAAAGGTCAGTTAAATACAACTTTTGAAATCATTTTTCTCCTTTCCAGGAACTGATTGAAAACGAGTGGTGGGACATCGACATTGTTTTCACAGCTGTGATTGCTATTGTGGAGGCAGCCCAGAAGAAAGCTCTTGAGCCACTAGAAAACAAGAGAGATATGCTGAAAAAAGAGGCAAAAAATCTGAACGATGAGCTGAAAGGTGAAATCAGCATAATTAAGGAAACAATCTCAGAACTGGATGACATCTCTGCACTTGAAGATCACATCCTTTTCTTACAGGTCAGCAAAAAAAAAATCACCCAAAAGCCGTACTAAACCGGTTCGCAAAGTCATCAATAACTCTTGAAAAAACAAGATTTCTTTGTGATCATCTGGGAAGGTTTGAGGCTTCATAGGTTTGTTAGGTGATCTCTTTTTCTCGGTTTTTCTAGAGATACCCATCTCTGTCAGTTCAGGACGACATGAAGGACTGGACAGACGTTGAACTTGACACCACTCTGTCTTTTGGCTCCATGAGAGAAACCACGACAACAATGGTTAAAGAAATTCAGGAGAAGCTGGAGGAGCTAGACTCCATTGGTAAGATCTGACTTTATGATGGGACAATTAAAAAAAAAGATCTTGCTAACACTGATGGAAAACCTGTCTTCTCTTTTGCAGAGCTCAAAAGACTTTCGAAGTTTTCGGGTATGTAACGTATTTGACCTTTTCCTTACGTTATCTCCTAAGCAATACGTCATTGAGCTCATGAAAGATTTTTCATTTGATCTCAACAGTGAACGTAAAGCTGGACCCAGAGACAGCACACAAACGTCTCGTAGTTTCACCTGACGGAAAGGAAGTACAAGATGGAGGAGAAATCCAGGAAGTGGCTGATTCTCTGGAGAGGTTCGATGTGTTTGCCTGCGTCCTCGGACTCAACAAGTTTACGACCGGGAAGTCGTACTGGGAGGTAGAGGTCAGAAACAAGAGCGGATGGGATCTCGGTGTAGCCAGAGGCAGCGCCGACCGAACAGGAGAACTGAATTTGAACCCAGATAATGGCTACTGGGTTGTGGTACATTATGAAGAGAAGAATTACGCAGTCATGACAGCACCACCCATTCGTCTTTCCCTTGACGAGAAACCCGATAAGGTGGGGGTGTTTGTGGACTACGAGGAAGGTCTTGTGTCCTTCTACGACGTAACAAAGCAGTGTCACATCTACTCGTTCACCGAGTGTTCATTCAAAGACGAGCTTTACCCTTACTTCAGCCCACATATGAGACAGGATAAGGTGAATTCTGAGGCTTTGGTTATTTCGACCGGCAAACATTTTGAATTTTATGAAGAAAGAAAGCGTTTGGGGTCCATTTGCGTTTAGCCAGAGCGTTGAATGTTAGTGACTAAAGACTTAATTTTGTTTGAGCGCAAGATTGGAAAAAAAGAAGTTTGTAACAAAACCAGCGGAGTAATTTCTTTAGCAATTTTTCACGAGGATCCACATGCTAAGTAGCCTGGTGGTAATTGGCTTACGCTAAACCACGCCTATTATTTCCATTCGGTGCTTGCACTGGAATTTCATCCTTTTCAACTTCCACAACGTAGCTGAAAGCAAACCATTTTGTACTCATGTATATAAACCATTGGAAGTGATTGCATATAATTGTATTTTCCTTTGTAGCTTGATTTTTTAAAATGGAAAATGTAATTACTGAATCTCACTTCGATACTGTTGACCATGGTTAAATAGGCTAAAGGTTCTAGTATTTCTGGCTCTGCATTTGACTAGCTATCTTCATATCTGTGTTTTACTATTTAATTTTATCGCATTTATTTACTGCTTATTTTTATATTTTAATTTGTTATCTTAGTACCCGTTCCAGTGTTTCCTCTGTGGGAGCCCTCTGCCCTGGGAGCTGTGGTCGGCTGTAGCTCCCTGGGTGCTCTCCAGGTGGAGCTTGGGTGGAGGTGGGGGTCTTGGCCTTGCCTCCACTGGGTGCCCTGTGTCGGTGCCTCGGCTGCTGCTGATGATCTACTGCTACCGGTGCAGATGGCTCCTCTGATAGCGTTTCCTTGCATAGTTCATCTGCACTCGGCCCAATGTCCTCATTTTACTGTTGGTTTTAACTGTGTGTGTGGATGGGAGTTGGGTTGGGGGGAGAGGGGGGTATAACTGTGACCATGCTTTTAAATATGTGGGGGAGGGATGGGAATGTAGTTTTATGTGGGGTCATTTTAACCTTTAAAACATTTTGTGATGCAATTCTTGTATGAAATGGGCTTTATAAATAAAGTTTGATTTGATTTAATCTATCTGACAGGACAGATATATTCTCCTCTGACTCTGCTCCTCTGACCTGTGGGGTTCTACAAGGGTCGGTTCTGGGCTCATTGTTATTTGCTTTTTAAATTCTTCCACTTGCTAGCATTATTCAGTCTTTTTCTGGTATTTATTAACTTATCTTTGCGCTTGACGTTCAACTGTAATCATCTTTTAAACTGTACCAGCTGGATAGACTTTCCTCCCTCCTCCAATGTTTGTCTCAGATCAGTGACTGGCTCTCCAGCAATATCCTGGTTTTAAACACAAACTTTGATCATCGCTCCTAGTCACCTGCATCCTAAAATCCATCAAACAGTTGCTTCCTTTTGCCCAGTAACCAACTCCGATGTAAAATATCTAGGAGTTACCTTTGACTCCTCATTAGTTTTTGACTGGCATATCAGAACTATTTCCCGTTCCTGTTTCTTTCATTTACAGAATATCTCCAAAACGGATCTGGAGGAAACTATTCATGCTTTTGTGTCATCGTGCTTGGACCGTTGTAACATTCTTTTTTTTAAATCAGTCTGCATCCATCCATTTTAACTGTTTATATATATATATTTTTTCTATTTATGGCTTGGTAACTGTTCAGCACCTTGTGCAACCCTCTTGTTGTGTTTGAAAGTGCTATACAGATAAAAATGGTATGGTAACCTCAGTCTCGCGTCTGCAAGTTATTCAAAAGGCAGCGGCCAGACTTCTTACCAACTAAATCACCCCAGTCTTACATTCCCTTCACTGGCCCTCAGTGGATTTTAGAATCCGCTTTAAGGTTCTTGTTCTCACATACAGTTCTCTGAATGGCCAGGCTCCAGATGACTTGTGTCAGATTTTAAGTGAACACTGTCCTGCTGGTGGCCTTCGATCCCAAGCTCAGAATCTTCTGATTGTTCATCATACTTGTTTAGAAACTAAGGGGGGCAGGGCCTTTAAGTCTGTGACTTCTAAATTTTGGAACAGCTGGCCCCTGCAGCTTCAAGTTGCTGACTCAGTGAAGATTAGAAAAAAATATATATATATCATGATTTTATTCTGCTTCTTATGCTGGTTTTTCTTTTTTATGTTGCATAATTTTAATGTGATTGATGTTGTGTTTAGTGCTTTGTGACTTTTGTCTCTGTGAAAAGCATTTCATAGAGAAACTTTCCTTACTAACTGAAAACATTAAATAAAAATGCTGAAAACTAAGAAGAAAAAACAAAAACGTTACATCCTGATATTGCTAAAACGTTTTAGAAGACTCCTTTTATTGTGATTCTGGTTCACATTTGGACCAGATGACTTGTATAACATCACAGGTTATGACCTCTGGTAGAAGTAAAATCGCTAATAACAACCTCCTGTGGTTGGATTTTATTTTAAACCCCATACTCTTAGAGAAAATGAACTAGTTTTGCTTGTGACAGTGGGCTTGAGTCGTCCTTCTGGTGGGTACAAAACGTCCCGTGGCAGACGGCTTCATGCTGTGACTCAAAGAGTCGAGTACAAAACGACCGTGAGTCAACAAGTTCTCAAAGCCATGCAATATTATGGCTTGGTAGTTCATACCCTTTAGGGTGGAATGAATGAATTTTATTTATTCATATTACTAGAATTGTTTAGTATTTTTGCACATTTGTTCTATATAAAATAGGTGGTAAAGTACTGTAATTTTAAGTGTTGTATATAGATGCATTTTAAACCAAATCCATTGCCCATTATTTCTTTATTTTTTTAAGAAAAGGAGAAGATAAACAGATATTGGGCCTCTATCAAAAGTCTTGCCCCTGATAGATTGTATTGCAGTGGCCGATGGGCCGAGCAAACAGGACTAAAACCCAAAGAGAGATAAAGATGCACCAACACACAGCAGTGCAGCTGACAACAGAACTCCAGCAAATTCTGTTAAACTATAAAAGTAAAGGGTACTGTTGGCTATATTTAGGATCTTGCTTGCTTTAAACAAGCCAGAAAACAAAATGTATGTTTTATTCTGCTGTGTGAGCTGCATCTACCTACAGATATAGCATGCATGTGCAACTCATTTAAATGACATTAGATGACACTCACCTTTACATTACAATGTCACCAGGTGACTTTGAACCCATCCAAACACTAAATACATGCAGCGAGCAAATCAATGGATGGATGTGCCATAACCTCCTCCAATTGAACAGAAATAAAACAGAAGTAATTACTTTTGGACCTTAAGAGGAACGATCAACAGTCAGCACACAGCTCCAGTTAATACAGCCTGAAACTACTGATCAGGCCAGAAATCTAAGTGTAGTAATGGACTCAGACCTGAACCTCCAGGGTCACATAAAGGCAATAACAAGGTCAGCGTTCTATCACCTGAAGAACATTTCTAGGATTAAAGGACTGATGTTGCAACAGGACCTCAAAAACCTCATCCATGTGTTTATCTTTAGTCGGATTGATTACTGCAACAGTGTCTTCACAGGTCTGCCTAAAAAGTCAATCAGACAGCTGCAGCTGATCCAGAACGCTGCTGCTTGTGTCCTCACTAGAACCAGGAAAGTAGAGCACATCACCCCAGTTCTAAAGTCCTTACACTGGCTCCCTGTAGCTCAGAGAATAGACTTCTAAATACTTTTACTAGTTTATAAATCATTGAATGGCTTAGCACCAAAGTATATTGAAGATCTGTTACTATACCAACCCACCAGACCACTCAGGTCCTCTAATTCCAGTCTACTCAGCATCCCTAGAATCAGAACCAAACATGGAGAAGCAGCTTTCAGTTTCTATGCTCCTCTAATCTGGAACAAACTTCCAGAAAGCTGCAAAGCTGCTGAAACACTGAGTTCTTTTAAATCACAACTAAAAACTTATCTGTTTAGAGTTGCCTTTGAGTAATGCTTTGTTGTATCATGTTTTGTATATTCTTCTTGTTTTACTGCTGTTTTTACAGTATACACTTTGTAATGCTTTGATGAATCTGTGGGTGCTTCTGGCTTTATTGCTGTTTTTACTTTAAATGCTTTGTCTGTGTTTAACTGCTATTTCTATTTTACCACTTAATCATGTAAAGCACCTTGAATTACCTTGTTGTCGAGAGTGTGCTATACAAATAAAATTGCCTTGCCTTGCCTTGCCTATTGTATCTGTGCTGGAAATTAGTTAGAAGTGTTGATAGTTGGAGATTTTTGGAAAATAAAATGTGTGCAATCTTTCCCTGACAACATCTCATTCGAAACAACTGGACAATCACCTCAGCATACAGTCGCTAATTTCATTGTATTCTTTTTTTTTTAAAGAGCAATTTAAATAGGTTATATGTTTCTGGCGCTAGTTAGCGGGGAAATGTTACAGCCGACCAAAGATTGCACACATTTTATTTTCCAAAAATCTCCAACTATCAACACTTCTAACAATGTGTTTTATATGTGTTTTACAACATTCTACTTCATTTTAAACAATGATTATGATTTCAAACATTTACATATATGCAAACTCTACCTGCCATTCTTCAGATTGTCAGTTAAGCAAAATTCTCTCAGATATGGAGGGCCTTTTCCTTTTCTTTGGACTAGATGGCCACCAACTCTTCAAGCTACAACTGAACATGATTCTTTTAAAAACACTGGAAGTTTTTGTTAATCTCAAATAGTATATTATAACTACATGTTTGTGGTGTAATTCGTAAAATTTGTAATGTGCTGTAAGTGCCTTGTTTGTTTCTGCTACTTAAATAGCTAATGTTATTGGGGAGGTTGGCTTTATAAGACCTCAGGGTCTTCTTAACCTCTCTTGCGCAGTTATATTTTTAATTCATTGTATATGCTGGTTATTGATGCTGTTGGTGTGCAAATAAATAAACTCAACTCAACTAAAAATGTCTCAAACATAACTTTAAAAAGAATGATTCAGGGGGTTAAAAAAAACTGTCAATAATGCTATATAATTATGAATGAACGTTTTTGATTGAGCAGTGTAACTAAGTGAAAAATAAAAAACAAAGATTGTTTTTATGTTTTTTTTTTGTAAATATAGAAGCTTACCTTTTATTTTAGACCTTCAAATGTGGGTTGAATATCAATAATGAAACGTTACACCCGGTTTTTAAGTCAAAGAGACTTTCGACATTGAGCAGCACACATGCGGTAAACAAAACCTCATTCTGGAGCCCATCAAAACCTCACCAAGTCTTATCTGTGGCTCAACAGGCAACACGCCCCACCACATGCAAACAGATAATTCGAGTATTTATTTGGGTGACAGCCTCGATCTCTGAATAAAGGGGCTGGACTTTTGATCAGAAATTAAACCCATACAGGATAAAGTCCAAAAGGAGCATCCTAAAGGTATTTATGCTCATATCAGTCTGCTGGGTTTGGTTCTTGTAAAGATATGGGTCAATGCTAAACTCTGTTCCACACTTTTAGCAGTTAGGATTGATTTCTACAGGTAGGATGTTGGTAATAGGATGTGTAATGACAGCTCACCATTAAAGGCTTAGCTTAAAAAACAGAAAATGTGTTAAGCTTTAGGATTCGATTTATTTAGAAATATTTTCCATTTGAAAAGAGAATTTAGAAAGCCAGTGAAAACTCAAATCAAACAAATAAATACCTGGAAGGGTTTCTTCTTCCTCTACATCAAATAGTAGACAGCTGCATGATGACCTCAGCATCAGGAGCAATACAGACGTGTTATATAACCAACAGAGTGCCCAAAGATTGTATTTAACTAAGAGTAGCACTACTTCATATTTTTACTCAAGTTAAAGTAAAAACTAGCCGTCCATAAAATTACTCGATTAAGAGTAAAAAAGTAATGAATAAATATATTTTAGAACAAGGTAAAAAGTACTTCCATTTACAATTCATAGTGTATATATAAGATAAGTATATTCACTTGACCTCAAAATGCAACAACAAGCTCAACAAATAGAAGATTAGACATTAGAGAAACAAAGCTTGTGTAGAAACAGGAGGTCTCCTTTAATAAACCGTAGCTGTGTGTCTGTCTCTGCTGTATTTTTGGTTAAAATATGTTTGCTCTTCATTCTGTGAATTTAGACAAAATCCCTGATGTCAATATTCTGCTGAGAGACATGGCCAGACCGATGAAAAGCACAAAAGGTATTGAGTACACCAGGGCATCTGAGGAAGTTGCTTGTGATGTCTGCACTGAGCCAAAGCGGAAGGCTAAGAAGTCCTGCCTCGTGTGTCTCGCCTCATATTGTACACCCCACTTGGAGAATCATTATTCAGCTAAAAGGCTGAAGGGCCACAAACTGGTGGAACCTGTGAAGAACTTGGATGCAAGGGCCTGCCTGACTCACGGACGCTCGCTTGAGTTGTACAGCAGAATGCAGCAGATGTGCATTTGTGTTCAGTGTTTAGAAGAAGGTCAGGAGGACGTTGTCTCAACTGAAGAGGAATGGCACAGGAAGAAGGTACCTTAACTTCCCAACTTAAGAGTATTTCTTATCTCTTCAGCTCGTTGCTGTGTCTTGAACAAATGCAAAGTGTTTAGGTAAAAAGGTTCAAATAGAAACTAATGTTTTTCATCTGTATCTGTAGGCTGAGCTTGAGACCACCAAGGCGAAATTACAACAGAGAATTATGATGAGAAAAACAAAGATGGATGAGATCAACAAGGCTCTAAAAAGTTGCAAGGTACGTATGCGGCAAATGAGGCAAAAGTATTTGATACTAGACAGGAAACCCAATCACAAACCTGCTGTCTGAGGTTGCCCGAATTTGTGAAAATAAGCTCATCTTCAAATCACTTTACTCCCAAGTGCATTTCAACCAATGATACATTCTACAAAATTACGCAAACGTTTAATTTAGTCTGAAGTTTAAGACTTACTATTCAAAACTCTGATTGCCTGAAACCATTTTTGTGGCATTTACTAAATCTTCAGAGTTTTTGAGTAGAAATGGAACTGGCTTACGCGTCACAAAATAATCACTGGTTATACTCATTTTCAGGAGCAACTTGAGTGGTGGGATATTGAGACTGTGTTCACCATCGTGATTTCTATTGTGGAGGAAGCCAATGCAAAAGTAGTGAAGCCGCTACAGGAGAGGAGGCACATACTTGAAAAAGAAGCAAAAGACCTCAAATATGAGTTGGAAGCTGAAATCAACGGACTTGAGACCACAATCGCTAAACTGGACAACATATCGGCACTTGAAGATCATATCTATTTCTTACAGGTCTAGTGTCTGGGAATCTTGCTTTTGAGTTTTCATGCAGTCAACAGCAAGCTCATTTTCATCTGGATGGTATAAGGGAGATTGTGTTTAGATGGTTTATTCTTTGTATGTTGTTTCCGACTCTCTACAGAGGTACCCATCTATTTCCATCCAGGATGAAAACTGGACTAATATGAAACTTGACACACCTCCGTCTTTCGGCTCTATGAGAGAAACCACAACAACTATGATTAAAAATATTCAGCAGGAGCTGGAGAAGCTGGACACCATTGGTAAGACTTACTGTATCTCTATGATAGTGAAAGTGGAAACTGTTATCATATCATTGATCAAACAGTCCTTATGTTCACAGAACTGAAGAGACTCCCAAAGTTCGCAGGTGTGCTATTTAACTTTTTCAGAACATCCTCTTTTAAAACTATGGCTTACCATCCTGAAATTATTTTTAATGGCGTTTCGACAGTGGACATAAAGCTGGACCCAGAGACTGCACACCAACGCCTCATACTTTCCCCCGATGGGAAGGAAGTACGAGATGGAGGAGAAAACCAGGAAGTGACTGATTCACCTGAGAGGTTCGATGTGTTTGGCAGCGTCCTAGGACTCAATGGCTTCACGACCGGGAAGTCATACTGGGAGGTGGAGGTCAACGACAAGACCGGATGGGATCTAGGTGTAGCCAGAGGCAGCGCCAACCGCAGGGGAAAACTGACTTTTAACCCAGATAATGGCTACTGGGTTCTGGTACATTATGAAAAGGAGAATTACGCAGCCATGACATCGCCACCCATTCAACTTTCCCTTGACGAGAAACCCAAGACGGTGGGGGTGTTTGTTGACTATGAGGACGGTCTCGTCTCTTTTTATGATGTGACGGCCCGGTCTCATATTTACTCGTTCACTGAGTGTTCATTCAGAGATGAGATCTACCCTTACTTCAGCCCGCACTTTAAACAGGATGAGATTAACTTTGAGGCTTTGGTTATTTCAAATGGTAAACATTCAGAAATGGAATGAGAATGAAAGCGTTAGATTACCAGTTTGAAAAACAAGACCCTTGTAGGCATGATGAGGTGTTGTGTTTCTTAATAAACTTACCACGACCCATTATCTAATGACCTGTGAAGGCCCTACTGACATTTAGAAGCCATAAAATAAATTACATCAATCTACACCAAGATTACAGGCAAGGTAAAATAATTGTTACAACCCTGAATATGTCATCAATATTAGTTAACATAGTGGTGTGACAGTGATCAACATCATCGTGTCATAACATACAGTATGTAAAGTTTATTCCTTCATGGTAGGTTTCTCTAAGCTACTGCCAGCTTGGCATATATACGGATTGATACAGCAGCACGACCCGCAATTGGCCTAAATTATTCGTTTTTTCATTAAACCAATAAAAGGATTTTGTGATTCAGAAATGTTGGAGTAATAACATTTTTTAAGTCCTTGTACATTACAGTTCATGAGTTTAGAATGATTGAATGTATCAATGGGGCTATGGTCATGGAGGCAATGAGCCTGTGGTACTGCTTTTGTACAGGCCTTCAGCTCAGCATTTGTTATACGGCTGTATTGTCCCCTCATCTTCCTCTTGACAATACACAATAGATTCTCTCTGGGCTTTATGTCAAAGCATTTTGCTGGCCTAACAAGTACAGTGTTGCCATGGTCATTAAAGCAGATGTTGGTAGTTTTGGCAAGTCAAGCTGGAAAGTAAAGTTAGCATCTCCATGAAGGTAGTTGGGAGAAGGCCCTTACATTTCACCCCTGAGTCTTCAGCAAAACACATCTTTTGTGGAAACTCAGACATATTAACCCGGCCTGTTACCTAACCTATAGCCCCAAACGTATCATACATTACAACAAATTTGAAGGATTACATAGTCGTCTTGTACTTTATTAGTTTTATAAAGCAACGCGACATGGAGAAGAGGCTTGACTTTGTTGTCACTCCACAAAAAAAACCTCCACTCGTGGTTTGTTGTTTGCCATCCTTGTTTTCTTGTAGAGTTTCACCCACTAACCTCGTTTGGAGGCTTTACATACTTCTCCCATACTCCTTGTTTAGCGCCACCTGCAGGCCAGAGGTTAAAGGCCTTGGCAATTTCGCTTTGCTAAGACTTTTTGTGTCAGTCGTATGAGCTCTTGCTTCAGAGTAAACACTTTAGCATTGTATTTAAATAAACATAGGTCAATTGGATTGTGTGTACTTTTACTGCATAGTACTGAGCCAGTATGTGAAAATAAAGAAAAAAGTAAAACAGAAATTAAATCTATGATGCCGAATTTCAAGTTTGATTGCAGCGTAATCAGCCAACAATGGATGAATGTAATGTTGCCAAAAAATAATGTTATCGGATGTAATGCTTCTTTTAAAAAGCACCTTTATATTTTTGCATATGTAAGAATAAGGTACATTTATAGTTAATGAGGTATGCAAATAATCCTGTTTTGTTTGCAGTATTTTTTATTTAGCAATTACACTTTTGCTACAAAATATAAGCCCTGTCTTGGTTGTTGGTTTTGTTGATTGACTGAAAAAGGTGGGTAAAAAGCATCCATGTGTTCTGCAATACAAAACGCTTATGTAGTATGTCTTTATAAAATCGATCATATACTTAAAAACAAACCAATAAAGTTTGCCTTCTTAAACAAGACACATTTTTGACTTTTGTTTCAAGTTGACACATTTTCCCAGGATCTTTGAAAGCATCATCGTGTGGGGTTTTTTTTTTTTTTTTTTGCCCAGGCATCCGCTGGAAAAGGACGGATGCTGTGGTTCACTAATAATACTTTTCAGTAGAAACGAAACTGAAAGCACAATGAGCCGTTAGACAGCATCAGGTGGCACAGGCTGAGAACAAAATAACGTTTTATTGTTACAGAGGAAACAGCTCAGAGGGGAAGTCTGAGAGGTAAGAAGTTTTTAATATTTCTGCAAATTGCATCATTTTTAAAGCTGTTATGTTATGTTATGAACCAAGCACATGCAGGTTATCAATCAGCATGACTGGAACTTGATCTTGGGCTGACATTTTAACACTAAATTAGTATTTTTGTTTTGTTTATTGTTTCCCCCCCGTCTTATTCATACACGCAGTATTAGTTTGCCCATCAGGTCATTAAAAGCATGATCAGAACTATCAGAAACTGCACTTTTACAGGAACAGTCACAGTGTTTCTGTTTTGCAGACTTTTGCGGGCAACAGAAATGTGGTCGTTTTTTTTTGGGTTTTTTTTACATATTTTTCCTCAAATAATTTACGAGCCATCTTCATGTAAACGGCAAATAATTGGATCAACATTTATCATAAGCACTGATGCTGTAATGTAAATGAAGTGATGTTCTATTCAATTCAATTCAATAAAAAAAATACTTTATTGATCCCAGAGGAAAATTAGGTGTTGCTTTAGCTCATACTAATTCATTCTTTAAGCAGTTGTTGTAGACCATAATGGCTGCAGGCAGGAAGGATGTCCTGTAGCATTGAAACTGAAGACGCTCTGTTGTTGTATGACAGTCTCATGAAGAGGATGCTCAGGGTTGCCCATAATTTTCTTGATTTGATGAAGAATCCTTCTTTGCATCATCATCTCCAGATGTTCCACAGTTGTCCCCAGAACAGAACCAGAACCTTCTTTATCAGGTTGTTTAGCCTTTTTTAAGTCCCTGGCTCTGATGCTGCTACCCCAACAGATGAGTCAGTCTCCAGTCCAGTCTGTTGTTCGGGTGAACAGAGGTATTTATGCGCCTCAACAAACCTCTACTTCTTCTCCAATGATGCAAACAGTGTCTGACCTCAACACTGTTTCTTCTGAAATCTACAATCATCTCCTTTTGTTTTGTTCAGTGTTGTTCTATGTTCATTACCCACCACCCATGGGCGTAACAGACGCGGGGTAGGCTTGGGACACGTCCACCCGCACTTGCTGTGAGGGTGTATTTTTCCGAGCCGTCTTTAAACGCACCTTGAGCGTACACATGCACGGGCATCAGTAGAACACTGACAGGTGCTGCTGAGCTGAGCAGAGCAGAGCAAACCACCAGCCAGAACCAGCAAAAGGCAAAAACCTTTGTGCAGTTTTTATTTCCAAACAAGATGTAAGTTGAGTTATGCTGTTGCATGCAGGTTATATTAGCTAAATGAAGCCCAGTTAATACATGTCAATTTATCATTTTAACAATACTAATGTCACGTCCCTTGCTAGTTAGTTCATGCCAGGAATAAAGCCAATTCTCTTTCATTTCTGTGCAGAACTTTACTGCTTTCCACATATTAGAAGGAAATCTTTTTTGCCACAACAAACAAAGCCGGGTCAGGGAGGGTCTGCATCAGTGGAAAAAGAATATAAGTAGCTGAGAAAAAAATATCAATGGCATAAGAGGGACTTTGAGGTTAACTTCTTCAGTAACATCACTGCTGTTCAAACTAATTCCTTTTCAAAATTGTCCTTTCTACATTTTCATTCAT
Organism: Valencia hispanica; assembly: GCA_963556495.2. NCBI lineage: Eukaryota > Metazoa > Chordata > Actinopteri > Cyprinodontiformes > Valenciidae > Valencia > Valencia hispanica. The sequence goes on along the minus strand of OY747714.1, from coordinate 13,575,218 downwards.
CTTTAATGCCACAATAGCAAAGACCAGAGTAGGGAAGAGACATAAGACCAGAGGCCAGCATGCAGAGACAATGATGCAGGGTCTTCACAGGTAAGGAGAATTAGAACTTGGTGAGAAGAAGAGATCCATTGCTGGGAGAAACCAGTCAGGAATCCGGACAGGGTTTTTACAGATATTTCAGATATTCCCACTCCAAATCATGTTCGGTCTATATTTTAATAGGTAGCCCAGCCACCCTGAGCCTTCTTTTGTTTATTATTCTGTGGATAGTTATGTGTACGCTTAAGGTGTGTTTACAGACGGCTCGGAAAAATACGTTTGCACACAATATTGGACTAAGTGGCTGTAACGGCAGAAAAAAAAAAAAAACAGAGGGCACCGACACAGGAAGTGTGGACTTCTCAGTGTACACAAGATCATCACAATACTGAGCTGAGCTTCTAAATAACAGCACAGTCTCCCCATGGCTTAGTACAAGCATGAAATAGAATTTATTCAGTTTAGATGGACGACACATTAACAGAATTATGTTACAAGGTAAACATATATCATGATCCAACATTAAAAGGCATCAGGTTTAATTTGAAAACACCTATTTCATGTTTGTACAATAGGTTTTTGTTAAAATATGAGATGTCCTTAACTTCTTACTGGCTTGACAGAGAAAACACCTTTCCTATAAATATTTATAATTATGTATAACGTAATAAATTCAGGCAGTTAAGACTTATTTTGCATATAAAAAGTTGCTCACGTAACTTCTTAACTTGCTGATGTTGTTCAAACACACACACACACACACATATATATATATATATAGTGATTATTGTACAACAGTGTCCTGTGTAGCTACAACTCTATCTTTTGTGTTTGGTGCCTTCTTATAGTTCAGTTTTAAGTCGCTAACGAAGCAAAAACTCACATTCTTCCTAAAAGAATGTCATAAAAGCAACAGAAAATCGCATACCTTCTTTGAAAAAGGACTCTTAGAACACACAACATTACTGCAATGCATTTAGAGTTTTTGCATGCCTAATAGGCAAAGAAACATGAACATTGGTGTCATTTATTCTACACAGCTACTCATGGCTGAATGATTAATGCCATACATAAAAGCCAAAGTGTCTGTTCCTGTTTGTAGCTGTTCCAACATGAGTGTTTTCTCAACACAGATTGCAGAAATGAGCTATCAGGTTTACAACTACCGCAGTTGGTCCAAGGAGACGGCCTATCACAGCCTGAGGGTCCACCAGGGAAGAATGGGATGCACACCGAAGGGTACGAGGATCCCAGAGTCTCAGCAGCAGTACACGCGGGGCTTTACAGGACAGACAAAGGCCGACGTGTGCTACAAGGCAGATGTCCGGAAAACTGTCAAAATTGGTGGGCTGCCCAAATTATGTGTTTTAAGATTGTTTCTGAATTAATGACAATAAAGCATCTTTTCCAGTTGTATGACTCTTGAAATATGTCTCGGTCAGAAAGTACAAATTGCTATTCAGACAAGAGCCTCCAGACGTGTCACTGCAGCTGGACTAAAAAGACGACTTATCATGGGCTGAGAGTCCACCAGGGAAAGATGGGCTGCACACCAAAGGGAGAGAGGATACCGAAAGAAGAGCAGAGTGCCTGGAAGGATTGGTGGAAACAAGAAATGGACAACAAAAAACTTCCCGTAGCGCAGAAAGGGAATATGAAGCAGGAGGTATTAAAAGTTAAAATTGCAAAATCGTCTCGTTTTAGTTAGAAGAATATCAGATAAAATCCCCAGAATTGAACTTTCCTCCTTAACTTGACAGAAATCTCCAGAAACACCGTCGACGAGAAACTTCAGCAACCCCACAGCGGCAACAAGGGTCAAAAAAGAGAACAACTCAAGTATTTATAATGGTAAAATTTAGTCCAAATAAGGTTTTGCTATTTAAAATGTTCTTCTTCATCACAACTTCTCTATTTCCTCTCATCCTCAACAGGGTCAAAGTCACGCCGTCAGTCGGAAGAGCGCATCACACCTTCTGAGGTAAAGACGAAGCATAAACAACTATAATCCGTTAGCTGTCAAAAATCATAACAAATGTTATTACCAAGGATCATCGAGGTAAAGACCTCTCAAAAAAAATCTAACAGGATATAAGATTCTGTACCTGACGTGTTATGCTCCCCTTGGGTGTAAAAACTGCAACACGAAACACGTCCGATTAGGGCATATTCTGTGCATTGTAGCGCTATACTCTTGTTCAGACGCAGGTTTAGTCTTCCTCCATTTCCTTCAAGTTAAAAAAATATAAACTCAAATTTAGCCCGGATCGAATGGTCACTGGTTTTACTAATTCCCTTGGATGTAGTAAAGTATTATTATGGTTAGTTGAAAATAACATTTCAGTTGAAGCTATGTCTAATGACCACTCTTTTAAGAACAGTAAGCTTTTATGCAGAAGGCAGTGGAAGTAAGGGAGGGACATTTATACCCTAAAAGACAACCAAGTGTTTAAATAATGCTGAAACTTGGACTGTAAAACTTCACAAGCTTTCACTTCAAGTTATTTCGTCCCTACTACGTATAAAAAAAAGGAGAACTACAGGAGCAGCTTTCTCTTCCAGCTGCTTTTAGCGGCCTAGCAGCTAATGCTAGGCAGTAAGTAACAAATCTAGATAAAGAGTTTCAGTGACGTTTAGTTAGAAAACTGGGATACTGTTTCTCAAAATGGAGGCTTCAAAGATACCACCTGAATAGAAAAAGTCCCTTTTTACTGTGTTTTATCTGATTTACGGTGAGTGAGATGGATGCAGCACTGGTGCAGTGCTTTAAAAAAAAAAGCCCATTCTGATTCAAATCCATACACTTTTCCTCCCCGGGGGGGAGGTATCATGTTGACATGAGTTGCAAGGAATTAAGTTGGACTGAACCAACCCAGAGTTGCAAGAGGGTGCTAAAATTCAGTAAAAGTTACTTTTTAGTTTGTGGGTTTGTTCTAAGGCTGGGCAATACGGCCTCCAAACATGTGCGGTAACGATATCTATTGCGACATATTCTTTTCTTTTGTATTCTATTAATGAACACCCTCACTTTCCAGATACATTGCAGCAGAACTTCAAAAAAAGTTTAGAATGCCATTTAAAGAACATGTATTGTGCAAAATGCATTTTGAAAATATTCAAATCTTTTTTCCAAAAAAAGGAACAGAAAAGTTCTCACAAAATAAAGATGAAGATATTTTAAATAAATTAAAAGCTAAATGTTATTTAAAAAAATGTATTCATAAATTTAATATTGCACAAAAATAAACCAGCACGTATTTGAATTAACAATGCTTCAAGTTCAACAGGTTTCTCTCTCTCCATTAAATGGAAAAAAACACATTTTAAACAAACGCTGAACATTAGTATTTTTCCACCTTGATGACATCATCAAAATGCACAATCGCAGTAGGCCGGTATAGTCAAAATGTATATCATTTCCACTTTATAGCTTTTATATCGCCCACCACTCGTTTGTTCAATAGGAAAATTGGGTCCTCCTTTGCATTGAAAGGCTTCCGTTGAGGTGATTTGGACATGGAATCAAGATGGCTCCTGCACCTCCATTTGTAAGTTTTACAGGCCTTTCAAACTGGTTATAGACTCAGAACTCACTAGAGGAACTTTATGCCCCTCCTGCCCTGAGAACCACTTTGGATGGCCCAGAACTTTTTATTTTTGGACATTTGTTATGATGCATAACCATGGCAACAAGGTGGTTTACAACTGGCAGCAGCTGATTAACATCACAAAAGCTCAAATAATACCTCAACTACAGCCACAAATCCCTGATGAGTTGAAAAGAAGACGCCATAGATCCAGAGCATCCTCTACATCAGACTGTCATACAACTACAGAGCGTCTTCAGTCAGAGGCTTCTTCAGATCTGCAGAGCGCTACAAGAGATCATCCCTACCCACAGCCATCAGCATCTACAACAAATCTTTGAAGGAACTTGCATAATGAGTTACAACAACATTTAATTTCCCTTTGGGATTAATAAAGTAATTTTGAATTTTGAATTGAATTGAATTGAATTGAATGTATTCAAGAGGTAATTGTATGTGGGAGATGTCTGGGTTTCATTCCTGGACCTGTTTACCTGGTCTCAAATAGGCAAACAATGGATGGTCAAAGCTGAAATGGATACTTTTGCACTGACCAGAGATTCAACACAATTAAAACGCAATTAATAAAATCAGGAAACCTTTATGCTGTTTATGAAAACAAAAACAAAAAAATTCAACCCTTTTTTGGTATTTCGGCAACCTGCGCTCTCAGTCCCTGGATTTAGTGGTACGTCCCTGGAAAGCTGTCATTACAGTTACAGTAGCTAATTTTTCTTTAAACGTCTCGTTGACTGAGAATCCGTGTAACACTTGTCCTTTTTAAAGTACGATTCGTCACTCTGAGTTGAACATGCGTGCTGCACGTTAAAATCTTCTCCAAACCCCACGTTCCCGCAGAAAGAAAATAGACGGCAAGAATGAGTGAGCCAGACAAAGCCAGTCTCTTCTACGTCACAGAGAAAATGAGTATTCATTGTCTCGCCCATCTTTGCTTGCGACCGCCCACTGGATTGCTGAATTGATTTTGCGGCCAGGAGAGGGCAGAGCTCATCCCTGCTAGTAGAAGCTAACCATTGGCAACTCCACAACATGTTGGAACACGTTCAAGACTGTTAGTTGCGAAATGATTGGAATTTGTTTTTGGGGCACCACCAGCGAAGTAAGTTAAGTTAGTTATTTGTTCGAAGGCAACGTAAGAGTCGCGTTGCTGTCAGCCAATCAGAGGGGAGACGTTTGCATTTCATAAATATTAATGAGTTAGACTCGTAATCCATCCACTCCTCGGATAAACTTCAACCTCCTGAAACGGGAGCGCAAGTCATTGTCATGTTCCATGGAAAACGACTCACAAGGCTTTCATTCATAATAGAGACCACGGTGAATTTACTGGAAAAAAAAACAAGTGAATGAGACCTTTAACGTTTTGTGTGTGTTCACTTTTGGTCTTCAGAGTCCTGGGGACTATTGGAGCGCCGTCGGCTGCAATAACTACGCAACGGCAGCCTCTGGAATAAAGGAGGAGCCCATATCACGTACGGTTCAAGAAAATTAAAATTCTCATGGCTTTGGAGAACAAAAACAAATCAAATTAAATTAAACATCATACTTGTGAAATATCATTCTTCTTTCATTCTTGCATTTGCAGCTCCAGGAGTGTCCCTCCCAAGATACCCATATGTCAACAATGTCACATCAGCTGACGAGATTGAGGATACTTTGCGTTATTTGCTGGTAGAGAATATTAGCTCAAAAGTGTGTGACCCACTTTTATCCAAATTCTTCACGGTTCAATCTTCTTCCTTATTTTTATTTTTTTTACATATTTAAGACATATTCTCCCTGCATTTCTGCAACATTTTGCAAATTCCTAAATGCACTCTTCTTACAGTAGTAATATCTTTATCTTTTGAATTATTTACACCTTTTAGATGAATCCTCAGCTCAAAGTGAAGCCGACCGTCCAACCAGAGCAGCAACATAGATATGTCAGCGAACATCCAGGAGCTCCGCCTGCAGTTCCACGTGAGAAGAAGGATTCGCTGTTACCAGCATCAGAGCAGGAAGCACCAAGAGCTCAGCTGCTGAAAGAGATCCACAACTGTTTAGAGAAGTTTGAAAAGAAGAGATATAAAAAGATGATAAGTGCCAGGCCATCAGACTCTGATCATAAGGTAAAGATCATTGTCGTATTTTTGTTTGAGGTTTCTCACAACAATTTGATCCAAAACCAAATTAAACCCCAATCTAAACTGTATTTTGTCATAGCTGTGCAGGTTTATGATAATTAGCAGGCCTTTATTCAGGACTCCGTTGCAGTGTAACAGCAGTTTAATTAACACCGCACAGTAAAACTTTGCTGCATGTGTTAAAAAGATAGAAATGCATATATAACGTCATCTAACTGTGCATATTTATGAGTCAGAACGTGGGCAAATCATCAAGGATCTCGACCGACTCGACTGTAAAAGCTGAATCTATGGAGAAGAACCAGTCATGTACGTACAAACTGATTTACAGCAGCAGATTGGACCCGACGACTAAGAAAATGAAACTAACTGGCAGACTTTTCCTCCAGCTCTTCCAACCCAACAATGCTCACTCAAGAAGCCCACTGAAGCAAAAGCAGCAGCTGTTAAGCAGGTGAACCATCACCTTTCTCACAGTTGGTCTCTTCCAACAAAGATTTTTTACTACATACAACCATAACTATTTACATTTAATTTAGTAACTTTTTGGGGAAAAGTTTTACGGCACTGTAGTTTTTACTTGTACTTGAGTAATACGAAGCACCACTACTCTTACTTCGGTAAAATTCCTGAATACACTGTGAGTAACTTCACTGAATGCAGAACAAACATGTTTTAATCCCAAATGCACCAAATCCAGAAACCCACTTGCAGTTTATATTGAAGTGAGATCTCTTGTTCCTACACAAGCTTTGCTGTTCTAAAGTTTATTTGTATCTGCTAAGGCTGTTGGGCCACTTGGAGATCAAGATGATACACTACACACTATATATTGTCACTGGAAATACTTTACCCTGTTGTAGCATATATACACAGATATACACACACACACACCTTTTAAAAAACTGTAACCCCCCCCCCCCCTTAAAAAACCAAAAAAACAGAAAGCAAAGTTCCAAAGATGAACTCAGTACTGCTTAGCTCCACCGTTATTGTTGACCACCTCAAAAATTCTTCGCAGGATGCTTGATGAAAGCATGTCCATGTGGTCAGTAGGAACATTTCTCCAAGTGGTGAAGACAGCTGCACGAAGGGCATCTACTGTCGGGAACTGTTGTCCATTTTTGTAAACTTCCCTTGTCATCTGTTAGATAATTATTACCCTAGAACATAGAGAACGGAATGAGGAAAGACACAACGTCTGTGTTTTACTTGTGAAAAGACTTCACAAGGGGGATGAAAGGCACCGAGCTTGCTCAGTGTCTTCTCTCCAAGAATGCTCAGTGCCTACTCCCACCGAGCTCACTCTCCCAAAAGCTTTTATTACAAAACAGGGGTCTACAACAGGTCATAAACCACGCCCACATTAGGCCTATGGGTGTTGAAACGGAATAACAAAGTACATGTAAATTAGGCCTTCCAGACAACCCTCTCAAGCAACTCCTATCTAGAGGATTTCTCACCCATATGAGGAATTTGCACAAACCTTTCTGTTACCCTAAGCTCTGTGATGTGAGTAAAGCATACAAATGGTCTTATTTAAACTTTACACAGCCAAAATACAGTAACATAAACAGTATTACATTTATCAATGATTATACAATTTTTCTAACATCATCCTTCCCAAAGGTTCTCAATTGGATTTAGATCAGGGGAACATGCAGGATGGTCCAAAAGAGTGATGTTATTCTCCTAGAAGAAGTCCCTTTTTTTAGCAAAAATTAGAAAAAAAAGTGTGTTTGTGGATACATGTATAAGTTACTCAGTCGCTCTTACCCGAGTCGTTTCTTGGATGACTTCTTTTTACTTTTACTTGAGTGCAATTTCCAGATATTCTACCCACCTCTGCAAACAGCTTTGTTCAAAAATAATAGCAGTTCAATATGACTAACCAGATCAATAGCCGTTTGTGTAATAAGTTGCATTTCTACATGGCAAACAAGATACCAGTAGGTGGAGGGAAGTAATAGAAAACTAACAGAACCCAACAATCAGAACATGATTGAAGCGATGTGTTCAAAAATAATAGCAGTATGGAGTTCAATAAATGATATTCATTCTGCGGGAGTTAGAAAACGCCGATGTGAAGCCAAACTATGATTCGAAACAGCAGTTTATAGACTGCTACATGGTAAACGGCCTGTATTTGTATAGCGCTTTTTTCAGTCAGAGGACCACAAAACGCTTTACTCTACATTCATTCACCCATTCACATGCTGATGGTGCAACATTCCAACATTGTCACGTTTTGGTCCACGGGCTACGAGCCAGTTTGTTCGATAACCAACAAAGGTTAAATCCAAGCCATAGTACAGTCGCTCAGGCAACGACTTGGTTCCAGTCCAACAAGACTAATGTCATAAAGCTGTTGAACCTAAATCGCTAGCAGACTACTACAGTATATGTAATATTCAGCGATAAATTGTTGCATCCTAGGTGCATGAAGGAACATTATCTTGGGTCCTTCCTCCCGGCAGCGGCTGACTCTATAACCATCACTGCTCCCAACAAACTCAATGAATGTTTACGTCTCTGCTGTAATTTGCACTGCTTTTCTCAGTTCCAATAACATTCATGCTGTTTCTTGCACGCCTGTTGGCGCAGTTTCTATTTTTCACATCTTGTGAACTGTATGTTGTGTTTAAATGGACAAATATTCATGCACAATTTATAAATATTTTTAAATAATCCTGCTCAGTTGCACATTTCTCAAATCTGACTGTGCCATATTTATTTTTAATAATTGCACAGTGCATGTAGTGTTGTAATTTTGTCCTTGCTGCACATATATGATTATTCGTCTGTGTTTTTTTATACTTTCTTGTGTGAATCTACATGCTCCCATTGCCTGTCACTTTGCTGCTGTTACACTCAAGTGTCCCCTCTCGGTGACAATAAAGCATGTTTTAATATTAATTTAATTTACAATAAAACTCTATTGATCTGTCTCTTTCAGAGAAACAAATCTGCCAGCAAACATTCAATAGCTCCACCTCCTGTCCCACCTAGGAAGGAGAGCGTACATTTATTCACTAGAACACCAGAAGAAGCTGAAAGATCTTCAGCCACCAAGGATGGGCGAGTATTTCAGCTGAAGGAGGACAGCAAGGAAGATGAACTGGTGCAGGTTCAGTATTTGTGCTAATACTAATGGATAATGTAATACCAATATTAGCTAATTAAACAACCTCCGCATATGTACAGTGCAGTGAGGTTTGTGAAACTTAAAATGATAGTTAGGGTTATTTGTAGTGTGGTTCCATTAGGAGGATCGTGTTCTATGGATCCTATGGCGTGGTATTTGGAACAAAATTAAAACTATTGGGCACCCAGGGTTGATTTTGTCTGACTTCCTTTCCGCGGGAGCCTATAACTTTTCCAAAGCCAGCTACTGATCTGATAAATGATAGGCCAGCACTGATAAATGAGAAGGAGTCCGCTTACTTGCGTGATCATTGGAGAGGCTAGTGACTAGCATGCCTAGGCTGGTCACCTGCTTTATTAGATGCATGCTTTATTTTTCAAAAGAAAACTATTAGGAAAAATGGTTGACATACAAAATCTATAACCGACATCTATTTATCATGTTTTCAGGTTGGCAGCAAGGTTTCTCAACACTCAGCAGCGCCTCCGGTGGTGCCGCCGAAGAGGAACCTACATTCATTCAGAGGGAAGCAACTGAGAGGGGGAGACGTTCCTAATGACCCGCAAGGAGCGAATGACATGAGGAGAGAGATGGTGGTAAAAACTGATCAACACCACATGAAATGTGTGAACATTTTTCAGTGGTTTTTATAAAACCTGTTGGGCTTCTTCTGTATTCTTCAATGACATCCACATAAATACAGACCCCAGTAGAACCACAGTGCTGGTACTGTTGGAACTCAGAGCAGCATTTAACACTGTTGATCATGACATACTATTAAAACGACTGGAGAGCTGGGTCAGACTATCTGGTACAGTACTTGGCTGGTTTGAGTCTAACTTGAAGAACAGGGATTTCTTTGTGTCAATAGGCAATTTTTCATCAGAACAGACAGTAATCACATGTGGGGTGCCCCAGGGCTCCTTCCCGGGGCTCCTTCTTTTAAATATCTACATGCTCCTGCTAGCCCAGATTATAACAAGCAATAAGATTAGTTAACATAACTATGCAGATGATACTCAGCTTTACATTGCAATGTCACCAGCTGACTGTAAACTCATCCAAACACTAAGCAAATGCATTTAAAAATGAATGCATGAAGGTAGTAGTGGGCAATATAAAAGGTATAAGGTAGAAATTATATAAATTTAGGCAAAGGTAAAGGATAAATACTGATGTTCAGCGTTCGTCTTTACACTACATATTGCAAGTTTAAAATTTGTTGTTTTCCAATTAACGGAAAAGAAACCTGTTGAACTTGAAGCATTTTTAATTCAAATATGTGCTGGTTTATTTTTGTGCGATATTAAATTTACAAATAACCTACCAGTAAAGCAGACAATTTTGAACAGCTGTCATAACATTTAGCTTTTAATTTGTTTAAAACATCTTCATCATGTTGTGAGAATTTTTGTGTAGTATGTTTTTGAAAAAACATTTGAATATTTTTTAAAGACATTTTGCACAGTAAATGTTCTTTAAATGATTGGATAGTTTATAAATCATTGAATGGCTTAACACCAAAGTATGTTGAAGATCTGCTGTCACAATACCATTTATTTTATTCCCCAATCACCCAAAGAACCTAGAATTGCCTTGTCGCTGAAAGTGTGCTATTCAAATAAATTTGCCTTGCCTTGCCTATTAAAGTTGTCTCATCAGCCCCGACTCTCACTGTGTGTTCTGCTTATTTCAGGTGAAAGAACTGGTGCGGATGTTTTCCATCTCTGCGACCCAGGAGAAAGCAGCTGGACCCAAGGGGAAACTCAGATCAGAACACCCACAGGTAATTTGTTTACTTTATTCTTCATTGTTATTGTTTAATGTGGGTTTGTGAGTGCAACATGGATATGTTCGTCCTGTTATTGGTTGGATTGTACTTGGCTGCTTTGAATCTTGCAGGTGAAGAGCCTTTCTCAAAGACCGTCTGCTGTTGTGGCCCAGGAAATAAAAGTCCAATCAAAGGTGGAAGACAGGAAGGAGCAGGTATACATGCCATGCTCTCTTGTCCTAAATGAGTTGGAATTATGGTATTATCTATAAAAATGTCAGTTTGTTAAGCCCTGTTCCTGTTCAGCATTTGTAGGTGAATAGTAAAAGGTTAGCGATGCACCCATTTGAATTCTCATGGCAGTTGCTATTTCCAGATGGTTTTTTTAATTTATTTTTTTAGGTCCGACCAACCGATACAGATGTTGATTTTGTCTGCTTCCCTTTTTAAACATGCACTCTGGACCCCGTGTATTTGCTCTTCAGTATTTGTAGATTTTTCTGTGGAACATACATTGGGGCAAAAAAGTATTTGGCAGTCACCGATTGTGCAGGTTGTCCCTCTTAAAAAAATGAGAGGTCTGTCATTGTCATCATAGGTACACTTCAACTGTGAAAGACAGAATATTACAAATAAATATCTAGGAAATCACTTTGTTATAATTTTAAAGAATTTATTTGTATAATGTTGCAGAAAGTAAGTATTTGGTCAATAACAAAAGTTCATCTCAATACTTTGTAACATTCTTTTTATTTACCAATCAAATGTAACAAATGTTGATCACAAATTATTTCATTTTTATTAAACTCTTAACCAGAGGTGTCCAAAGTGTGGCCCTGGGGCGATTTGCAGCTCTCCGACACAATTCAAGAATGGCAGGAATTTGGTTTGCCAACTCAGGCAGTTGATGTGGATACATGTTTTAAATAAATGTTAGGCTGCAATTCTCACTGATAAGAGGTCTTTCAATAAAGATCAACTAAAATGTTAGGTAAAACATACAAATCTATAACCAACATCTATTTATCATGTTTTCAGGTTGGCAGCAAGGTTTCTCAACGCTCAGCAGCGCCTCCTGTGGTGCCGCCGAAGAGGAACCTACATTCATTCAGAGGGAAGCAACTGAGAGGGGGAGACGTTCCTAATGACCCGCAAGGAGCGAATGACATGAGGAGGGAGATGAAGGTACAGAGCAGTGGTAAAAACTGATCAACACCACATGAAATGTGTGAACATTTTTCAGTGGTTGTTATGAAACCTGTTGGGCTTCTTCTGTATTGTTCAATGACATCCACATAAATACAGACTGCGGCAGAACCACAGTAATGGTACTGTTTGAACTCAGTGCAGCATTTGACACTGTTGATCATGACATACTATTAAAACGACTGGAGAGCTGAGTCAGACTCTCTGGTACAGTACTTGGCTGGTTTGATTCTAACCTGAAGAACAGGGATTTCTTTGTGTCAATAGGCAATTTTTCATCAGAACAGACAGTAATCACATGTGGGGTGCCCCAGGGCTCCTTCCTGGGGCTCCTTTTAAATATGTACATGCTCCTGCTAGCCCAGATTATAACAAGCAATAAGATTAGTTAACATAACTATGCAGATGATACTCAGCTTTACATTACAATGTCACCAGCTGACTGTAAACTCATCCAAACACTAAGCAAATGCATTTAAAAATTAATGCATGGATGTAGTAGTGGGCAATATAAAAGGTATACGGTAGAAATTATATAAATTTAGCCAAAGGTAGAGATTGTGACCATACCTGATACTGATGTTCAGTGTTCGTCTTTATACTACATATTGCAAGTTTACATTTTGTAGTTTTACATTTAACGGAAAAAAAACCTGTTGAAGTTGAAGCATTTTTAATTCCAATATGTGCAGGTTTATTTTCGTGCGGTATTACATTTACAAGAAGTAACCAGAAAAGCAGACAATTGTGAACAGTTTTCACAACATTTAGCTTTTAATTTGTTTCAAATATCTTCATCATGTTGTGAGAATGTTTGTGTAGTATGTTTTTGGAAAAAGATTTGAATATTTTTTAAACGCATTTTGCACAATAAATGTTCTTTAAATGATTGGATAGTTTATAAATCATTGAATGGCTAAGCACCAAAGTATGTTGAAGATCTGCTATCACTATACCTATTATTTTTGAATTCGATTTGAATTCTAATGGCAGTTGCTATTTCCAGTTGGTTTGCTTTTTGTTTTGTTTTTTCGGTCCGACCAACCGATACGGATGTTGATTTTGTCTGATTCCCTTTTTAAACATGCACTCTGGACCCCGTGTATTTGCTGTTCAGTATTTGTAGATTTTTTTCGTGGGACATACATTGGGGCAAAAAAGTATTTGACAGTCACCGATTGTGCAGGTTGTCCCTCTTAAAAAAATGAGAGGTCTGTCATTGTCATCATAGGTACACTTCAACTGTGAGAGACGGAATGTAAAAAAAAAAAATCGAAGAAATCACTTTAATTTTTTAAGAATTTATTTGTATAATGTTGCAGAAAGTAAGTATTTGGTCAATAACAAAAGTTCATCTCAATGCTTTGTAACATTATTTTTATTTACCAATCAAATGTAACAAATATTGATCACAAATTATTTCATTTTATTAAACTCTTAATCAGAAGTGTCCAAAGTGTGGCCCCGGGGCCATGTGCAGCTCTCTGACACAATTCAAGAAGGGCAGGAATTTGGTTTGCCAACTCAGCAGCAGTTCCAAAGCAGTTGATGTGGATACATGTTTTAAATAAATGTTAGGCTGCAATTCTCACTGATGAGAGGTCTTTCAATAATAATCAACTAAAATGTTAGGTAAAACACAAAGTATTCACTTATATCAACCATGTTTTTTTATTTTAAATTTAATTTGATGGTAAATAGGACCCCAAACATCCAGTGACTTCCCCTAAAAAGCAGACTTCGGGGGACCCCTTTTATTAAAACTTGTTTAAAAAAAAGCGAAGTATAAGCCGAATCCTGTTTTTACACACAGAAAAAAAATAAAAAATAAAACGAGGTAAAGATAATCAACAGGAGGAAATAAGGATAATCTAGGATTGGGCGCTACGTAAAAAAAGAAAATCATAATAATATTTTTCATATCAGTCAATATCGACATATATCACAATATAAAACAAATCACTATTTAAAATTCCCTGGTATTATTTGAAGATATCAGAAGGTTGTTTTTTATTTATTTTCAAAAGTTGAAAATGTCATTGGACATTATACAACTGTTTTAGAAAATCTAAAGCAGGTTAGGACTGGACAAGAGTTTTGATATTAATCGATTTTTCTCTCCCTTTCTATTTTAAAAAAGAACTTACGAATGACAGAATATTTTTTTTTAAACGTACTTCTATTTCTTCCTTCTTTGAGTTTATCTGAGTTCAAAGTCCAAATAAATATATGGTGTGAAAAAAGACTTGTAAAACAAGTTGGAAGGCTTTGATGAATGTAGAAGAAATTCAATCTTCATAAATAGAAAAATCTGATAAATCGATATAATGTCCAGCCCTAGGGACAATATATCAGTATTGATGAAAAATAAAATGTAATATTAATTGATTTTTTTTTCTCCCTTTCTATTTTTAAAAATTAATAACTGACAATATTTTTTTTCAATCTTGCTTTTATTTCAATCATCCATTCTCGCAGTTGAACTGAATTTAAAGTCCAAATAAATACATGCTGTAAAACAAGATGGAAGGCCTTGGGTGGGCTAGCATCACTTTGAACTATGGAAACCCAAGAGATGCATTGGTGAAAATGTTCTCAATTTTCCAGATGTTCAATCTTCATAAACATAAAATTTGATTAAACTATATATTGCAGAGCCCGAGGATATTCTATATAGTTTTAACTGGGTAAAACCTGCAAGGCCCTATTTATGTTTTTGATCCCTCATATTTTTTTTAAAAGATTCCTTTTCTACAAAAATCAGACTACTGTATTGGAATTCTTTAAATTCAATTAAAAAACACTTTCAAAAAACACTCCCAGAGGGAAATCAAGTTTTGTTGTGGCTCATACTATTCAATTCTTGGAAGAGTTGTTGTAGATGCTGATGGCTGTGGGAAGGAAGGATCTTCTAGCGGTCTGTTACAGCGAAAATAAAGGATGAGATCATGATTCCTTCTTCTTTCCAGAATTTATTCCAAGGACGATCGGTGAGCACAGAAGTAAACGTGTGTTTCAATCTAACCCTAAACCGCCGGAAGCCAGAACAGTCCTTTTACACTCCCAGAGTATCATAAGGCATGTTTCCGCTATCGGACCTTCTGGGTAATTTTGTATGATTTTACATTAATAGTCTGTAATCTAATAACCCCGACTTTTGTCCCTAAGAAGGCTTAATAAACAGTCCATGAGATATTACAACATTTTGCTCATTTCATTAAAATAATGTGTGGTTAGCTTATTATCAATTATAATAGTTTTTGCAATCACATTTTCCTGTATTTGATCTGCAGTTGATGATTCACAGGCAATCAGGAAAATCTGATGAGTTTGATGATCATTAGAAAAGACAGGTGTGGTTATTCATGTCGCCCTAGAGCCTAGTAGCATCAGTCTTGATTTTTCTGTGTTGATGACATCACCATCACGTTCTAGTTACTTGGTTACTTTTTACTGTTGGCGTAATGTTGATGTGATGGAATGTGCTTGATAAAACAGAGCTCATACGTTCTCAGTAGTCATTGAAATTCACAGTTCCAAGCCGAAAAATAAAAAATAAAAAAAAATCATCAACTGACTTGGACTCAATCCAGTATGGCTGCTAAACCTAGTAGTAGTCTACATGTTCTGGTAATAAAAAATGTTTATGACTGAATGCACAACATGATTAGAAGTCTATGCTTGTATTGCTATTTGAAGTTAACTTGGTCACTGACTAAACCATTAGCATATCCCACTAGCCTTGAGCCTTATGAAATCAGATTTATTTTTTCTATCTTTTTATTTTTCTGAACGTGTTTTCCAAAGTAAACTGTCATCTTTCAGCTAAATCAGTTATGATTATTTGTAAAACATTTTTACAGTTCAACAGGGGAAAAATTGCATTTAATGGAATTTATTTAACAGTTAAATAGTAGCTAATGAGTTTCAATATGACAGTAAAGAAAGTTCTGCTTTTCTAAAGAAAGTTCTTCCTGTTATTGGTTCTGATCTTGTTCAAATAGTGAACTCATCACTGCTATCAGGTGTCTTCCCTCAGGCTTTAAAAACAGCAGTTATTAAACCACTGCTAAAGAAGAAAAATCTGGACAACACGTTAATGCAGAACTACAGGCCAATCTCTAATCTCCCATTCATCAGTAAGATTATTGAAAAAGCTGTGTTTCAGCAGTTAAATAGCTTCATAACAACGACAAACCGTTTTGATGCTTTTCAGTCTGGTTTCCGCGCTCACCACAGCACCGAGATTGTCCTCGTCAAAGTATTTAATGACATCCGCATAAATACAGACTGTGGAAGAACCACAGTGCTGGTTCTGTTGGACCTCAGTCCAGCATTTGACACTGTTGATCATGATATTTTATTGGAACGACTGGAGAGCTGGGTCGGACTCTCTGGTACAGTACTTGGCTGGTTCGAGTCTTACCTAAAGAACAGGGACTTCTATGTTTCAATAGGAAACTTTTCATCAGAACGAACAGAAATCATATGTGGGGTGCCCCAGGGCTCCATCCTGGGGCCCCTCTTATTTCATATCTACATGCTCCCACTAGGCAAGATTATAGCGACCAATAACATTAGCTACCATAACTACGCGGATGACACTCAGCTCTACATTACAATGTCACCAGGTGACTCTGAACCCATTCAAACCCTAAATCAATGCATTGACCAAATAAATGGATGGATGTGCCATAACTTTCTCCAGCTGAATAGAAACAAAACTGAAGTGATTATTTTTGGACCCAAGGAGGAACGATCAAGAGTCAGCACACAGCTTCAACTAATACAGCTAGAAACTACTGATCAGGTTCGTAACCTAGGTGTAGTAATGGACTCAGACCTGAACCTTCAGGGTCACATAAAGGCAATAACAAGGTCAGCGTTCTATCACCTGAAGAACATTTCTAGGATTAAAGGACTGATTTTGCAACACGACCTAGAAAAACTCATCCATGCGTTTATCTTTAGTCGGATTGATTACTGCAACAGCATCTTGACAGGTCTGCCTAAAAAGTCAATCAGACAGCTGCAGCTGATCCAGAACGCTGCCGCTCGCGTCCTCACTAGAACCAGGAAAGTAGAGCACATCACCCCAGTTCTAAAGTCCTTACACTGGCTCCCTGTAGCTCAGAGAATAGACTTTAAAATACTTTTACTAGTTTATAAATCATTACATGGCTTACCACCAAAATATGTTGAAGACCTGTTGTCATGGTACCAACCACCAAGACCACTCAGGTCCTCCAACTCTAGCCTACTAAACATCCCTAGACTCAGAACTAAACATGGAGAAGCAGCTTTCAGTTTCTATGCTCCCCTTATCTGGAACAGACTTCATGACGAGTGTAGAGCTGCTGAAACTCTGAACTGCTTTAAATCGAGACTAAAAACCCATCTGTTTAGAATTGCCTTTGAGTAAATGCTTGATGTTATATGTATGAAATGTGTTCATGCTCTCTTGCTTTTTTTTATTTTTCTCTTGCTTTATTGTGTATCATGTATAATGTGTGTTTCTTTTATGTGTTTCTTTTAAATCACCAAATCATGTAAAGCACCTTGAATTGCCCTGCTGTTGAAAGTGTGCTATACAAATAAGGTTGCCTTGCCTTGCCTAAAGAAACAGCTTGTTTACCAAACTCAACAATATTTGATGTTACAACTGTGACATACGAGGGGAGGAGGCATCATGTTATTGGGTCCTTTTGCTGCAGGAGGAACTGGTGCACTTTACAAAATAAGTGACATCGTGAGAAAAGAACATTATGTGGAAATATTGAAGCAACGAGCTAAAGCCTGAGTACAAATGTGTTTTCCAAGTGGACAATAAGCCCTCATCTAAGTACTATACACAATTTCCATCTCGTTATTCTGCTCAGTGTAAACACACCTGTATGCTAGATTTTAAAAGTAATTTAAACATTTTATTTATCACAGAGTGCCACAGATAAAACACCTGACTTGCCACCGACAGCAGCAGAAGAGCCACTGAAGGAGGCTCCATCGTCGTGTACGTATCAACGCCTTTACTCACTGGATGATTTCTGAATGATCTAGAAAACACAGCCGTCATTCTTGGTGTTCTCTGCAGTGTTTGAAGCCGACAAGCCTGACATCTCCACCAGCATGAAGGTACGGCAGGTTCTTCTTTGAATGTCCTGTGGAGGGGAAAACTTCCACATGCATACTTCACTTAATGTGGAATTTCTTCCAGGTGAAGGAACTGGCTCAGATGTTTTCAGTGCTGGAAGCAGCAACCGGGCTGAAGGAGAGACGTGGACAAGAACGGAAGAACAGATCATCACAGGTGTTTCATTTGATCTTCTAGACGCACTACTAGATGAGAGAGATTTGTTAAGAGTTTGCTCTTTTACTCCACCAATGATGTTCCAGCTTTGACTTGCTATGGCATTGTTTATGATGCATCTGTGGTACTTTTTGCTCCATCATTCTTCACTGTACTAAGGCCTGGTTCACACGGCAGGAGTTTTAGGCTGATTTTGCCCCCAATTCTCCCCTTCCGGCACGCCCTTATTGTCGTGATGACCCTTAAGATAATCCTAACAGATGTTCCTGCCGTTTGTTCAGAGCGCTCTGGTCTGCTCGGAAGGGCGTTGGAACCGCTCCCATCGCAAATCGGGGATACTCAACATGTTGGATTGTCTTGGCCCGGCGTCGCAGAGTGTGTGGTGTGTTGCGAGGACAAACGGGCATGCAGGCTGTTGAATGTTACATGTAGCCAATCAGAAAGCGAGGCAATAGGCAGGGATGCGCGGATGCAGCTTTGAAGCATCTATTATTATTTCTAAGTGTCGGCTCACTTGACCGCAGTCCACAAATGCATAGAAACAGAGATCAGTCAGATTAAAGTGTGTAAGAAAACCTAATAATTCATCTCCAGATCTTTGTATAACAAGTCCTGCTCCTGCTATGTCCACTCCTTCATCCAAGACTAGGATTTCATTTTTTTTCTTCAATTTTCTCTGTTAACTAGTCCACAAACTATTGCCAATGCCTCATCCTCGGCATTCGTATTTATTTAATCCTTTGACTTTAATCACGTTATATATCATGACGTTTTGTGAGATTTCCTGTCTGAGCTTGGAATGTTTGTTCATTAAAATCGGTTCGTGTGTGGCGTCTCGTCACTGCCGTGTGGCTGCACAGCACACAATGTAGGACCTAAACAGGAATATCCCTGAGTTTTTAATCGCAGTGTGTGCGGTCTGAAACTCTTATGACAATTTTTAAATCCTGCCGTGTTAGGGGCACGGTGGCGCAGCTGGTAGCGTAGCTCACCTCACAGCTAGATCCCGGGTCCCGGGTTCGATTACCGCCGGGGACGCTGTGGGTGCTGAGGGTGTGTTTGTTACCCCGCATCATCGGCACCCACACCCTGGGTGGTGTTGGCGAAAGGGCCTTTCTGTGTGGAGTTTGCATGTTCTCCCCGTGTTCCCTTGAGCAGCTAATGTGAGCTACTCCGACAAAAACATGCACTAGTCCTGGAGCTATATACTGCCCCCTCCTGGCCAGCCGGGGCGCCTGAAGGGTTGGGGAGGATCTTTCTGGAATAACGTGATCCTTCCACGCGCTACGTCCTGCCGGAGAAACCCCGCCCCGTCAGGTGAAAAGAAGGGCCTGCTCTCTGCCCAAGCATGAAGGAGGCTTGGGTTTCAATGTGGGGCCCTCCCGGGGCTGGCAGAGGGAGAGCGGAACCCCAGGACTAGAACTAAGGTAGGAGCACTGGGTGATTAATAATGGGAAAAAAACGTGGGATATAATTATAATTTAAAAAAATTTAAAATTCTGCCGTGTGAACCAGGCCTTAGAGGTTTCATATCCTACAGGTAAAATTTGGAGCTCAAAGATTTCTACAACCAACACCTACTTTTAGTGTCTCTAATTTTATTGAAATTTGTGCAAATCAAGAATGTAATTCGCGATTTGGTGAGAATGAGATAAGAAATGTTAGGAACAGAAAAGTGGATAATTTGCCACTTTTGTTGTCTTTACAAACACACACTGCTTGGGAATGCAAACCGGTGAAAAAAAAATCATTTTAGAACAATTTCTCACAACTGATCTTTGTAAATAATGATTCAAATAAGACATACTTCAAAATGCCTGCAGTGGCTTGTAAAAGCCCTTTAACTTTCCCACCTTCTGACACAATACAACCACACACATTACTGTATTTCATTGGGCTTTTACATGATGGACCAACATAAGGTAGCATACAATTGGTAAGTGGAAGGAAAATTTTACACTTTTTTCAATTTGACAAATGAAATCCAAATGGTGAGATATGCATTCGTATATAAAGTCCCCTTTTACTGTCGTACCCGTAAAAAAACCAACCGAATACATTCAAAACTCAGTAAAGCCCATCTGTGCATAATCAATTAAGATAGTTTGTGGGACAAAGCATTTATTCACAAGAAATTAATGTTATTTGAACAGAAGTGGACAGAAACTTTTGATATCAAATTTGTTTTCCTGTCTAAATTAGAAAGTAGTGCTGTCATGAGATTTAAAAAACTTTCAGATTAATTAATTATGATCTGTAATTAATTAATCTTTTTTAATCTCACCAAATAATTTCTGAGAAAAGCCCTTATCTTAAGGTATTTTCTTTTAAATTCATTACATTATTGTGGTGGAACAATAGTTTGAGACATGTAATTAAAAAAACTGGCTTTATGAAGTCATTTATTGTATTTAACAGACTTGAACAGATGCAGTCCTAGCCATTTACATTCTGCTGTTTTTGTAACTAGTCCCAAGTGGCGCCTGCAACCTTCTGCTTCGAGCATGTGCGATTCATTAGTGTTCTGGACGCGGTGGGGTAAATATCTTCTCTGAGTCCAGCTGTATTACGGGTTAAAACAACACTTAATGTGCGCATTATTTTTGATACATTTGATATAGAAAGGAACCAGACATTAACTCTAGACCCTTTACCCACCAGCATGAGTCTGGCCACCCTGAAACTGGCATTTCTGTACTTATAACCAGAAGAAACCATACAATTAAAACCAAAAACAATCACTGCCATATTAGATCAACTCTAACTGATCACCTATCAAAGGAATGGGCAGTCGAGCACCAAACCTCTCAAATTAGCATTATTAAACATTAGATCTCTGTCAGGGAAGTCCTTTCTTATTAATGACTTCATCAGTGAGCACAATCTAAATGCCCTATTTCTATCAGAAACCTGGTTAAACAGTAATAATGAATCATCTGCACTGATAGAATTTACCTTATCAAATTACAACTCTAAGTGGCGTCGCCACAATTTTTCATAACTCAATACCATTTAAAAAATGTCTGTTTTCTTTGAAAGCACTATTTCTACCAAACGATCTGGCCAATGTGAGACCACTGTAAAAAAGCAATTTCTTGGAGACAGTTCAGTTGAAACCTTTAATAAAATGTACTTTCCCCCCTCACCCCCATCCCCTTCTTCCTCCAACACAAACTCAATAAACAAGCTGGTAGATCGCTTTCTCTCTAAAAGTTCAGATATCATTAATACCATTGCTCCAATTAAAGTGAAAACAGTCTCGGGTAGAAAGAAGTCTCCGTGGACTAACGATCCACTGGTACGAAGCGAAAAAAGGGAGTGTCAACGAGCTGAGAGAAAATTGTGGAAAACTCAACTGGAGGTTCACTATCAGATCTGATAAGAGAGACTAAACAGATGTCGCTTATTTTTGAAAGACACAAGGGAATCATTCTTTTCTGAAATCTTTAACAGAAACAATAATGTGCAGACTTTATTTTCAACAGTTGAGAGACTAACTAATCCTTTTGCGACAGTAGCCCCTACACTCCACCAGGGCCTGCAATGAATTTACCAGCTTTTTTACTGAAATTTTTTAAAATTACAGGATTGATCCAAACAAACTACCAATGTCATTCCCACTTAACACCAATGTAGAGAAAATGTCTGAATTTCAAAAACGAAACCAAAAAAGCCTTGAACAAATCATTAACCAATTAAGCTCCTCCCCCTGTTGTCTCGATGTCCTACACACAGTTTTTCTAAAGAAAGTTTTCCCAGTCATTAAGTGTGAATTGATACAAATAGTGAACTCATCCCTACTGACAGGTGTCTTCCCCCAGGCTTTAAAAACAGCAGTTATTAAACCCCTACTAAAGAAATATAACCTGTTAATGCAGAACTACAGGCCGATCTCTAATCTTCCATTTATCAGTAAGATTCTTGAAAAAGGGTGTGTTCTAACAGTTAAATAGCTTCTAAACAATGACCAAGCGCTTTGATATGTTTCAGTCTGGTTTCCGTGGTCACCACAGCCCAAGACTGCCCCCTTCAAAGTTTTCAATGACATTTGCATAAATACAGACTGTGGAAGAACAACAGTGCTGGTACTTTTGGACCTCAGTGCAGCATTTGACACTGTTGATCATGATGTACTATTGGAACGACTAGGGTGCTGGGTCGGACTCTCTGTTACACTACTTGGCTGGTTTGAGTCTTACCTTAAGAAATGGAACTTCTTTGTGTCAATAGGTAATTTTTCATCAGAACAAACAGAAATCACATGTGGGGTTCCCCAGAGCTCCATTTTAGAGCTCCTCTACATGCTCCCACTAGGCCAGATTATAACCATCAACAAGATTAACTATCATAACTTTGCAGATGATACTCAGGTCTACATTAAAATGTCACCAGGTGACTTGGAACCCATCCAAACCCTAAGTAAATACATCGAGCAAGTCAATGGATGGATGTGCCGTAACTTTCTCCAGCTGAACAGAAACAAAACTGAAGTAATTATTTTTGGACCTAAAGAGGTTCAATCAAGAGTCAGCACACAGCTTCAGTTAATACAGCTAGAAACTACTGATCAGGCCACAAATCTAGGTGTAGTAATGGACTCATACCTGAACCTCCAGGGTCACATAAAGGCAATAACAAGGTCAGCCTTTTATCACCTGAAGAACATTTCTAGGATTAAAGGACTGATGTCGCAACAGGACCTATAAAAACTCATCTATGCATTTATCTTTAGTCAGGTTGATTACTGCAACAGTGTCCTCACAGGTCTGTCTAAAATTTAAATTTGACAGCTGCAGCTGATCCAGAACGCTGCCGCTCGTGTTCCTTACTAGAACCAGGAAAGTAGAGCACATCACCCCAGTTCTAAAGTCCTTACACTGGCTCCCTGTAGCTCAGAGAATAGACTTCAAAATGTTACTAGTTTATAAATCACTGAATGACATATTACCAAAGTATGTTGAAGATCTGTTGTCACTATACCAACCACCCAGGTCCTCCAACTCTAGCCTACTAAACATCACTAGACTCAAAACCAAACATGGAGAAGCAGCTTTCAATTTTTATGCTCCCCTTATCTGGAACAGACTTCCTGACGACTGCAAAGCTGCTGACACACTGAACTGCTTTAAATCAAAACGTATCTGTTTAGGCTGTCTTTGAGTAAACAACTAATGTCACATGTATCGTATGTGTTCATGCTTTATTGTTGTTTTTCATGTTTTACTGTGCATCAAGTGTTGTGTGTGTGTTTAATGCTAAATTGCTACTTCTAATTTCAACTTTTATATTCTGGACTGCACAATGGCGGAGTTGGTAGCCTTGCAGCAAGAAGGTCCTGGGTTCAAATCACAGTCTGGGGTCTTTCTGCATGGAGTTTGCATATTCTTCCTGTGCATGCGTTGGTTCTCTCCAGGTACTCCGGCTTCCTCCCACAGTCCAAAAACATGACTGTTAGGTGAATTGGTTTCTCTAAATTGCCCTTAGGTATGAGTGTGTGTGTGCATGGTTGTTTGTCCTGTGTGTCTCTGTGTTGTGTAGCCCTGCGATGGACTGGCGACCTGCCCAGGGTGTACCCCGCCTCTCGCCCCATGACAGCTGGAGATAGGCACAAGCCCCCCCCCCCCCCCCCCCCCCTGCAAACGTTGCATAGGAATGACGGGTACAGAAAATGGATGGATGTTATATTCTGTTATTTTTTCCCTTTATCACCAAAACATGTAAAGTACCTTGAATTATCCTGTTGTTGAAAGTGTGCCATACAAATAAAATTGCCTTGCCTTGCCTAATTTAGCATAAGTAGAAATCCAGCTGTTCTATATTAAAAGAGCATCAGAGAACAAAAAACACTTTGGAGAGGTCAGGGAGAACAGTTGGTTTCAAGAAGCATTGGGTTATGAAACAATATCCCAAACTGTAAAGGTCTCACTCATTGAGACCATGTAATACTGTGTAAGTACGATTGGTCACTCTGAGCTGCATATGCATGCTACACATGAACATTTTCTCCAACCCCAATTGCCTGCATTAGCTGCAAAAAGGAAATAGATGCAAAACAAATGGAAAAAAATTACTGACCCAGCCCACCTTGGCTTGCACCCGCCCATGGGAAGGTCGTTTTGATTTTGCGGGAAGGAGAGAGCAGAGCACGTCTCTGCTAGTAGAAGTTAACCATTAGCAAGTCGGCTAGTAGAAGCTAACCGTTAGCAACTCCACAACATGGCGGAACATGTCTGGGCTTGTTTCATTTGTGGTGCCAACACATCAGCGTTGCATTTTTACCCAAGAAAGAAGAGCTGAGGGAATAATTTCTTTGGAATTTGTCTTCGAAGCACCACCTGCAAAGTGAGAAGTTAGTTCGTTGGTCTAAGGTATGAAAAAAAGTTTCATTGCTGTTTGCATATCATGAATATTATTGAGTTTGTCCCAAGCAATTTAGGGGCCACAGGAAAGAACGTACTCTACGTCAAATGATACCATGACTCAACATTTTGGCCTAAATGCAAATTAAATGTGTTGGTGGGGGGACTAACGATAACCCTGAAACACCATACATGCTGTAAAACATAGTGGCGGCAGAATCATGATGTGAAAATTGATTAGGGTCAATGGAAAGATGGATGGAGCTAATTAAAGCACAATCCTTTAAAGAAAACGTTTTAAAGGCCCCAAAAATCTGGACCAGATGTTCTCTACCCTGAAAATGGCACACACAATCCCCCCCCCCCCCCCCCGAAAAAAATAATTAAAAAAACAGTAGTTAAATACAAATGCACAATTGACTGATAAAATCCCAGCAAGATACAGTAAGTCTTGTGACTTTAACATGGCAAGATGTTATAAAAGATAAATCTAATCTTTATTTCTAATATCTGTTAGGTGAATGATGTCTAATTGGTTTTAATCTGTTAACTGCTGTTTTCTAACAGAAGTTACCAGAATCAACACGTCCTACTACCAAAATGAAAACTGTTGCATTAAACACCTCCAAGCATCAGGAACACAAATCATGTATGTATAATTCTGCTGATTTAATAAAACAAAAACATAAAATCATTCAAAAAATGCATTGCTACCCTGAGGTTTATCACTGTGATGTACTGCTTTTTTGGCTGCAGCAGATGAAGCCTCTCAGCCCTCAGGTTTCTCCACTGGTCCAAAGGTAAGACATCACTGTAACCGTACTTTAGACTCTTTTGCAATCCTTTGACATATATCCTGTGTACTGATAGGTTTATGGTGCTATCAGAAGGATGGCTTATTGTTTGATGTGTTTCAGGTGAAGGATCTGGCTCGGATGTTCTCAGCTTAGACCACATAGGGAGAAGTTGTCCAACTAGAAGAGAGAAAAGGAACGGAGCAATTGTTACTGTAAAACTGATTCGAAAAGAAGAACAAACAGATTATATGGAGTTCTGAAGAGGAAAAGCAAGCAGCTCGAAGAGTATTTTTCCATTCATGCATCCAATATCAAATATTTCTAAAGTGTAAACACAGAGGTTGTCTTTTGCTAAAACAGCCTCAAAATTTTGGGCAGAATGGAAATGTTTGGGAAAGGGAGACAACTAATTAAGTAACTTGAGCCTTTAATAGGTATTCAGGTCTTTTTATACTAAAAATGGCAAAATATATTGATTATTTCTAGTGAGAGACATGGTCAGAAGTATCGTACCAAACTTCCCTATGAAAAAGGAATCATCATTAAAGAAACTAATAGCAGCATTTAGGCCAGGTTTCTGTACAAATTTTATCGCAATGCTAAAGACTTGAAGTACTTTTTGGATCGTTTTGCCATAGTTCAAGATGTTTTAAGGGTAAACAACAAACGGTCAGGAAAAGTGTTCTCTTGTTTCATAATAATGAGGAAAATAAAATGCAAAAGCATAGAACAGAATACGCTTTTTTACTATAGAAGATATGGCAGCCTTTGCTTTGGCATATCTATTATCTTCTAATATTGTCATAGTGTTCAAACTTAGGCTGCAAACTGAATGCTCAGTCAGGATCTCCTTTGTTCCAGTCATTTAAGGTGATGTGCCTAATACTTCATTAAAGTTAAAGCCATTAGAATAACACACCACATACCATTAGCATCACACTTAACTCTCTATTGATGTTCTGGAAAGTGTAGAGTGAGTTTTTCTGGACAGCACCATATTTTGTAGCAACTGGGAGTTTCTGCAGGTTAGCTGTAATATGTTGCTGCAACATGGTTATGTTGGTTACAGCAGGTTAGTTTCTCAAGAAATATGCGACTTGAAACATAGGACAGCACTCTTTTAAAAAAACTCACATCCTGCTCCTGCTGACGATGTTTTCATGTTAAGTGCTAGGCTAACATTGGCATGTTCAATCTGTGCTTTGACATGCTTTGGCTTATAACGTTCTTTATTGCAGTTCATGTTGCGGACCAAAGTTACATCTCGTAAATTTGGACTTTCCTTCGAACATCGTAAAATTGAACTAAAGGTATTTCAGCTGCTCTCCGTCTAGCTGTTACTCCTAGAAAGAGAGCCCTCCAAGACCCTTTTAAACGGTCTCATTAACTAGGAAACCGTGTAATACTTAAAAAAATGTGATTGGTTCCTTTGAATTGCATGTGAAAATTTTCTCTGACCCCCATTGCCTGCGTTAGCCACAGAAAGAAAATAGACGGCAAAAACGAGCGAGTCAGAAAAAGGCTGTCCCTTCTACGTCACAGATAAAATTAGTATTCATGGCCCCGCCCACCCTGGCTTACGACCGCCCACAGGAAGGCTCTATTGATTTTTGGCAAGGAGAGAGCAGAGCTCGTCTCTGCTAGAAGAAGCTAACCATTAGCAACTCTTCAACATGGCGGAACACATTCGGGTTGCGTCATTCCTGAACATAGCACATCAATGTTGCGTTTATTAGCCAAGAATGAAGAGAAAGGAAGAAATGGTTGGAATTCGCCTTTGAAACACCACCAGCGAAGTTAGTTAAGTCATTTGTTCGAACAAAGGGAGCGTAAGAGTCACATGGCTGTTAGCCAATCAGAGTCGAGACGTTTGCACATCATGAATTCTAATGAGTAAGACTCGTGATTCTGTCGTTTCCTCCCCCCCCCCACCCGCTGCTAGGTCACACTTCAACCTCCTGAAACAAGAGCGTGATTTCATTTTCTCCACAGAAAATGACTCAAAGGCGTTCATTCAAACTAGACCCCAGTGGATTTATTGAAAAACAAAACAAAAAATTGAATCAGACCTTTAAGAAGGGATACTGCTTTCTCACAAAGGATATATTTTATGTTTAGCTTAAAGGGGACAAATTATGCCTTTTTGAACAAGTTATCTGATAGGTCTATCGCAGGGGTGTCAAAGTTCCTGCAACCTTTAAATGTGTTCCTGGTCCAACACACCTATCTATGTCCCCATTAAAAACTAGATTGTTTTGTGGCCTTTACAGGGTCCAGACAGGCAGAATTCACACATGCAGCAGAGGTCTGATGTTGGAAGTTGAATGGAAACTGTAATATTCAGTACAAGTACGGTTTTGAAAATGAGTGAAAGGCTGCATGTGCTAATTAACAATCAGTAAAGATGCAAATACTGAATTCTTTTAAGTCTAGGCTCATATCTAGTTTCAGTAAGTCAATTAATGGTTTACTTGAAACTACCAGAGATTCCCAGATGTTTCCCACGTAGCTGACACCAGCCCTCCATCATGTGCCGTCCCAACTCTCAGTTGGAGCTGTTGGGTAGCAACCAGACCGGTTGGTGTCTGGGCGTGTCAAACCACAAAGGGAGATGTTGGGAAACTTAAAGGTTTCGATGTAATTCTATTCTAAATGCAAACAACATCCAGCTCCCAGGTTTCATTTTCCCTTGAAAGAGAAACCACAGAGAGTGGGAGTGTTATGTTATTTTTTTAACGTTCTGACAGCTGATGCCCTCCCACATCTGCTCATTTACTTGGTGTTGGTACAGAAGAGATTTACCCTCTGTACTTGGATGCGTCTTAAACACAGTGTTTCTCTTCTGATCATCTATTTTCCAAATTTTTATAAAAAAATATGTGTATGTATATATATAAATCTTTTGCACAGTACTTTAGTTTCTAAAACTTCTCTTGCTAGAAGTTCCACTTAGCTGCAAGTTTTTCGGATATTTCTCTTGCAATTTACACGTTAAAAGACTAGAATGTCGAATGCTGTCGATGTCGCATGATAACCTGGGGCTTGACATTTGCTGTTAATGTTTCATTAAATTGCCAACAGGACTGTTGAAATGTTACTTTTTAAATAAAGTGTTTTCCCCTGTATGCTTTTTTTCCCCCCCCATCTTCAAACTTACAGTAACCTGAAACATAATTAGACTTCCTGCTACTGCACTTTTTACGGCATTAATGTCACATGTATATTCTTAATGACAAATAAGAAGGTTTTAAGCTAAAATTCATGAAACCAACTCTCGTTCAGTGTTTAGTACTTCAAACATCTTTTAAAATTTTTTAGCAATGGGGGCTTGAATATGTATTTGCATTTTGCCCAATGCTTGAAAGGCTTCCCACTGAATTTAACTACCTGTAAAAGAAGGCCAATAAAAATATGAATGGTTACGGATTAGGGATGCACGATATATCGGCATCAACATCGGTATCGGCCGATGGCATTTTTTAACATATCGGCATTGGTCAGATAAGTAACAGAGGGCCGATATTAACAACCGATGTTTATTTATTTCCATCTTTTTGCCGTTCCTGTCTGTGTTTCGGGGGGGGGGGGGGGTATCCATGTCGTGTTTGTTTGGTCATGTGACAGCAGTAGTGATGCAGCGCAGGAATGTGGGGGTGTTTAACTCAAGCAGTGAAGCGATGTAGATGGTGTGGTTGATTTTCCACGGTGACGAAAGTGTAGGGAAATCTACTGTATACCATATCGGTGCGTATCGGTTGTCAGCCATAACAGTGGGATTAATATCGGACATCGGTATCAGCCCAAATTTTCATATCGGTGCATCCCTAGTTAAAATATGACATCATGAACCTAGGGGCTCATGGGGGATCGGTCCCTGAAAAAACCCTAATAATTACATGTTTGTCACAAATTTATTTTTTTAATACATAACTCCAGGCAAACTGGTGTCATGGGTTATGGTAGAAATGTACAAAATACAAAATAATTGTGGTAGAAAAGGAGCCAAAACGCATAAACTGGGGCTTAAATACTGCTCTAAATAAAAAGAAAACTTACCTGGGAAAGAAATGCAGACCAGAAGGTCATTGAACTCACATAGCCAGTGGACAAAATGATACAGTAACAAACAATGAAAATCCAGGAGCTTAAATACAGAGGCAGGGTTGAGAAATGACAAAGGAACCAAACCACCTAATCTAAGGCAAATGGGGAACAGCTGAGGCAGAACGCAGGCAGAGGAACTGATCGAAGAATGCTGCTGCTCACGTCCTCACTAGAACCAGGAAAGTAGAGCACTACACCCCTGTAGCTCGGAGAATAGACTTTAAAAAATACTTTTACTGGTTTATAAATCATTGAATAGCTTAGCACCAAGGTATGTTAAAGATATATAGATATGTGAGCCAACGACACAAATGCGGAACATGTTGGTAGGTGTGCATGTTTTTTCTTCTGCTTCAGGACCTGGACAACT
Source organism: Valencia hispanica (assembly GCA_963556495.2). Classification (NCBI taxonomy): domain Eukaryota; kingdom Metazoa; phylum Chordata; class Actinopteri; order Cyprinodontiformes; family Valenciidae; genus Valencia; species Valencia hispanica. Next base: position 13,545,386 of record OY747714.1, on the reverse strand, counting down.
TGCCCTATTTGATGTAACCATTAATTCTGCTCTCTGGGAGAAAATTCAAAAGGACCATGTCCAGCCAGTTTGTTTAAGCTCGCCCGGGGTTATTTAGTAGAACAATGATCCGACTGACAGCTGTTGCAAAACGCTTGATGGCAGTTGTTTCCAATGAATGTTATAAAGTTTAGGTGCAATTACTTTAGTAAAGTAAAAACAGTCTGTAAGGGCGGTGGGAATCATTTAGCAGTGGTATTGGAATGTATTTAGTAACGCCTTGAACACATTTAAAGACAACAGCTGCTGCTCTCTACCTTCCCTACACTTCCTTCTCTCTGTTGGCTGAAATGAAACTGAAAGCCTTCAGCAGGCAAAGCAGAGAGAGGAGAGGCAGAGTGTCAGATCACAGAGAGGCGCAGCGACGTGAGGCAGCGTCAGGTAGGTGGCTGGACTTGGAAGTCTATTTCATAACATTCCAAAAGTATTACATATAATTTAATAACTTAGCGTAATGTTTTTTAGCTACTACAATGATTTTCTTGAAACGAAGGGTAGCAAAAAGCTAAAAATCCCAAATCATTACACAATGATAGTATCCTTGGAAGGCAAACGTACTGCAGCTCAAGCACTGTTGTCATAGTGCTCGTCTCACAGATCAGTGTCAGCATATATTATTCTTAGCTCTGTTTTTTATACTTTTCTTCTGTGAATCTAAATGCTTCTTACTCATCACTTTGCTGCTGTTACAGCTGAATTTCCCCTTTGTGGGACTGTAGAGGATTATTCTATTCTAATTGTTTAATTAGTGTTTCTTTTTGTGACTAGATGTAGTATGATTGTTCAGTTTAAAAACGGAAGATCAATCTGGACACCAGTCCATCACAGGGTAACACACACAGAACACCCAGGCATGTTCGCCATAACGCCAAAGGGCAATTGAGAGATCAATTAAGATAAAGTGCATGTTTCTAGACTGTGGGAGGAAGCCCTTGTACCTGGAGAGAGCCAACGCATGTACAGGGAGAACATGCAAACTCAGAGCAGAAAAACTCCAGGCCAAGATTTAAGCCCCAATACCTTCTTGTAAAGCACTTTGAATTGCCTTGTTGCTGAAAATGTGCCATACAAATAAAACTGCCTTGTCTTGCCTTCTTGCTGCAAGGCAACAGTGCTAGCAACCGTGAAGCTTAACGTTATAGTCCATCCTAATACAAACAGATGACGGACACAAGATGGGGGTTCAAATGCTGAAACTAAGGTTTGTTTTCTTCCCAAAATGTGTTCACAGGGAACTTCAGGGAAAACTTGATCAACAGACCCAACAAAGAAGGTAAACAAAGGTCCAATACAGCTGGTTTCATATGTTGCTGAAAAGAACTGATGTTATTTTCTGTGTTTCATTCAAGGCCAGAACTCTGATCACGACCTGTCCGACATGAGCCACCAGGTTTGCTACTGCGGCTGGTCCAAAATGACCTCCTACCAGGGCCTGAGAACTCACCAGGGGAAGAAGGGATGCACACCCAAGGGAATGCACATCCCTGAAAACAAACTATATACTCACCTTCCACCAATGTTTGACCAACGCAGACTCATAAAACTAGAAGAAGTTTCTTCGGATATCTTCAGGAGTCCTATGAAGTTTGGTGAGTGCTTCATGTTGGTGCTGAAACACTTTCTTAAAATTTTACTTTTTTATTTAAAAACATATAGTTTTGTCGTTCATTTGTCAAGGATGGTTAAGCCAAAATTATTCATAACCCTGGTAGATTTCATGTCTAGAGTAAACTCAGATTTTAATCAACGTGTTTCTTCTGACATTAAGATTCTTGGGGTGTTATAGGTAACCCCATGCTTAGAGGCTAATTCTCCGTGTGTCTGTCCACATGTTTTGCCCTTCTACCTTGACCGCAGTTTCCAACTATAGGACTGTCAAATAAAGACCAATAGTGCCACAGAAAATATATATAAGTAAATGTACAAATAGTTTTCTGGAGTGTTACAGCCACAGTCCAGCTAAAGATTAGGGTGGCGTTGAAGCCTTTGAAGTGAAAGTTTTGGAGTTCATCGTTAAATATAAATAGTCAAAACACCAGAGGAAAAGAGGAAAAGGCTAGTCAGGGGTTAGAAGAATGGTTGACTGCTGTTTTGTTAAGAAAGGTATAAATACTTTTTATATTCAACTTTTTTGGTTAAAATGTCAATAAAGCCTTTCTTTTACATAATTTTATTTGCTTTTGTCTCCTTTCCAATCAGAATAAAACGTCCTGCTTGAATGAAAATGATTTTACATCTATGTCTTCCTGGTGTATGAATAATTTTAGGTTGTACTATAATTAAGCTGTATTAATGCTAAAATTAATTAACATGTCTTTGGAAAAACCCAGGCTGGTCTTGGTATTTCAGATTTTACATGAGAATAAATAAATATTGTCCAGACTCATGCAAACAAGGAAAAAAAAACCTTGATTCAAATGTTAAATCAGATGACCACCTCGGAGTCACCTCATTCAAGTTTTCTGTTGTTAATACAATAGCTCTTCATATCGTACTGTGTGCTATCTCTCCCTGCTAACATGTAAAGAAAAATAAATAAAAAATAATAAAAAATAAAATAAATGATTATTTTTGTTGTGTCTCAATCAGACTCTTCCGAATTTGAGAGTCCAAAAGGGGTAGGGATCCTAGAGAGTAACCAAAACCTCTTGAGCAACAAGCGGGAACAATCTTATCATCAAAAGGACAACTGGACAGTTCTGGGCACTCCAGTAAAGGAGCAGGTATAATTAACTGCAGATACTAATTTCAGAAACACGTAAATGAATTCCACCAATCATTGACTGTTAAATATGAGATTAAATAAGCTAAAACAACTCTTAATTCTCTCTTTCAGAAAGTGTTCATGTCTCCAAACTTCCCCACCCAAACGAATTCTGGACTGACAAAAGCCCTGGAACAGGAAATATACAAACCAAGTATTGAGGGTTGCTACAGTTGTATTATACCAGGTCCCAAGATGAAAAAATAAGCTGCTTTAATGAACACTAGCCTATTGTCTTTCTCCTATAGTGTCCCACACTGAAGAGTTCTCTCAACAAAATGTTCCAATATTGAGGAACTCCAAAACCTTTAAGTTCACATTTGGTTCCCAGGTACAACAGGTTTTGGGTTGATGTTTTTGCATTTATATGGATAAAACAGTGTTCTTAAAAAGGTGTCCTGAAATATCAACTTCTTTTTCCTCTGCAGACAGATGCATCATCACTATGGGAGATCTTGACCGATCAGATGAGGCCCCCGTCCACACAGATCCCACTAACCGAGTCCAACACATCATGTAGGTTTTATATAAACACAATTTTACGGTATATATATGTGAAGAGACTTTTTGTGTGAGGGATGTTTTTCCTCTGCAGTTTTTCAGACTCCACCACCCTCCCATCACAGTTCTACATCCTCGGACAAAACCCGTCGAATGCTTGACTTCACATCTCTTGCTCTCAGGGTACTGTATCTTTCCTACAGTGTTAAGAGTATGGTTTTAGTTGCATGGATTCTGTATATGGTGTCTTCCTCCTAAATGAAATGGACCAAAAAAACCTCCAAAAAACAAAAAATGTGTTGTTATGCCAAAGTTATGCAAATCCCAAAACTGATGCTTTGGCATGAGGCCTTTTACTATGAAAAAACCTAAACCTGCGGGTGACGGACATATTTAGGGTATACAAAAAGGAATCTTCTACTCAGATGTGGTGTGGTAACTATATTACCACCACTAGATGCCCCAAAATATGTTATAGCTTTCTATTACGACACAAAAAAGGAATCTTGTACTCAGATGTAGTGTTGGAACTATATTACCACCACTAGATGGTGTTGTTTTGCTCTAAAATATGTTACAGCTTTCCATTGCTATGATATAAAATACCCAAAATAGAAGTGATACTGTGAAAAGTAATTGTAAATAAAAACTTAAAAGTCCAAGTGGTCCATAAATTGAATAATAAGGTCAAAGTAAATGTTAATAATCTATGTAATGACTATATAATTTACACAAAGCACCTGTAGTAGCCACATTTACAATGAAAACTGGAGTAAAATAAATGTTTCTACAGTGGCTCGCAAAAGTATTCGGCCCCCTTGAAATTTTCCACATGTTGTCACATTACAGCCACAAACATGAATCAATTTTATTGGAATTCCACGTGAAAGACCGATACAAAGTGGTGTACACGTGAGAAGTGGAACGAAAATCATACATGATTCCAAACATTTTTCACAAATAAATAACTGAAAAGTGGGGTGTGCGTAATTATTCAGCCCCCTTTGGTCTGAGTGCAGTCAGTTGCCCATAGACATTGCCTGATGAGTGCTAATGACTAAATAGAGTGCACCTGTGTGTAATCTAATGTCAGTACAAATACAGCTGCCCTGTGACGGCCTCAGAGGTTGTCTAAGAGAATGTTGGGAGCAACAACACCATGAAGTCCAAAGAACACACCAGACAGGTCAGGGATAAAGTTATTGAGAAATTTAAAGCAGGCTTAGGCTACAAAAAGATTTCCCAAGCCTTGAACATCCCACGGAGCACTGTTCAAGCGATCAATCAGACATGGAAGGAGTATGGCACAACTGTAAACCTACCAAGACAAGGCCGTCCACCTAAACTCACAGGCCGAACAAGGAGAGCGCTGATCAGAAATGCAGCCAAGAGGCCCATGGTGACTCTGGACGAGCTGCAGTGATCTACAGCTCAGGTGGGGGAATCTGTCCATAGGACAACTATTAGTCATGCACTGCACAAAGTTGGCCTTTCTGGAAGAGTGGCAAGAAGAAAGCCATTGTTAAAAGAAAACCATAAGAAGTCCCGTTTGCAGTTTGCCACAAGCCATGTGGGGGACACAGCACACATGTGGAAGAAGGTGCTCTGGTCAGATGAGACCAAAATGGAACTTTTTGGCCAAAATGCAAAACGCTATGTGTGGCGGAAAACTAGCACTGCACATCACTCTGAACACACCATCCCCACTGTCAAATGTGGTGGTGGCAGCATCATGCTCTGGGGGTGCTTCTCTTCAGCAGGGACAGGGAAGCTGGTCAGAGTTGATGGGAAGATGGATGGAGCCAAATACAGGGCAATCTTGGAAGAAAACCTCTTGGAGTCTGCAAAAGACTTGAGACTGGGGCGGAGGTTCACCTTCCAGCAGGACAACGACCCTAAACATAAAGCCAGGGCAACAATGGAATGGTTTAAAACAAAACATATCCATGTGTTAGAATGGCCCAGTCAAAGTCCAGATCTAAATCCAATCGAGAATCTGTGGCAAGATCTGAAAGCTGCTGTTCACAAACGCTGTCCATCTAATCTGACTGAGCTGGAGCTGTTTTCCAAAGAAGAATGGGCAAGAATTTCAGTCTCTTGATGTGCAAAGCTGGTAGAGACATACCCTAAAAGACTGACAGCTGGAATTGCAGCAAAAGGTGGTTCTACAAAGTATTGACTCAGGGGGCTGAATAATTACGCACACCCCACTTTTCAGTTATTTATTTGTAAAAAATGTTTGGAATCATGTATGATTTTCGTTCCACTTCTCAAGTGTACACCACTTTGTATTGGTCTTTCACGTGGAATTCCAATAAAACTGATTCATGTTTGCGGCTGTGATGTGACAAAATGTGGAAAAGTTCAAGGGGGCCGAATACTTTTGCGAGCCACTGTATATAATTGAGATTTTTTACTCTACTGTCAAAGCTCATATGTTTTGGGAACCCATAAAGTCAGTTAGTAGGTTTCTTTTTCCTTCATCTAGCACAAGCCTGTCGACAACAAATAGCTCATTGGTGTGAAGTGAAAAGGAATAATAATAATAGAAAAATAATAGTAGAAAAGGATACAAGGTTTTCTAATTATTATTATTTTCCTTTTTTTTCAAATAATAATCTGAACAATGTGGCAGATTTGTATTGAGCTTCATGAAACTATATAAAAACAACCTTTTGCTACATATACAACTAGAGTCTCTGTAACAGTTTCCGGATATCTAAAATGGAAACTGTTAACCGTCCTTCTACATTTTCCAACGTCAGTTTTCAAGTTTTGCTTCAGATTCCCAGTTGGGTGTGGACATTCTTTGATCCAAACCACGCCACTGTAATTCTGGCTGCAAGCCCCGATCCTCAATGTTCTCCTCCAGACTTCTCTTGCATTTCGTTTCATTCGTCTTTTATCAGCTCTGTCCAGCTTCCCTATCAGTCTTAGAGAAAAGCAATCTTACAGTATGATGCTGCCATCACCATGTTTTGTAGTGGGAAATTTAACGTTTTTGGCCACACATAATGTTTTGCATGTGGGCCAAAAAAATAAAAATAAATGTTGGTCTCATCTGACCAAGGAAGCTGCTTCCACACGTTTACTATGTTCTCTACATGGCTTGTAGCAAACTGCAACATTTCTTAACGTTTTTGTTTAACAATGAATTTCCAGTTGGCACACTTCTATAGAGGCCAGAGTTGTGTAGTGCTGGACTAGCAGTTGTCTTTCACCTGAAATGTGAGTGTCTGCAGTTACCAAGTTACCATGAGCCTCTTGGTTGCTTGACTAATGCTCACATTGACTGGCCTTTTTTCTAGTAGTGCCATTGAATAGAAGATTTTATTGTTGATTAATTGTTTCATGGTGAAATTATTGCCCCTTTTTCATATAGGCCACCGAACCCTCGCAGATTGTAACAAACACATACGAAGATGCAGTGACTGAAAAGAAGAAAGGAAGGGAGCCTGAAAGACTGCTGCAGGTATAATATTTGTATTATACCAAATATCATACGGGACCATAAGTGTTAATCTTGTATTATGAAAGTGTCCACGTCTTATACAGTCACATTAGTAGTTAGCTTTTAACACATGTATTTCTTGTGTTTTCCTGATGTCTTTTCGATATTTACCTGACATATGTTCTATGAAATGCCAGCTTGCTCATAAGATTGAATATGGATTTGCATGTTTTATCTTTTAAAACTCCACTTATCATCGTTGCGAGTGTGTGTTGCTGTTTGTAAACCTGAGTTTACATGTGCTTTTAATAGCAGCAATTTAATTGGAGTTAAAAGCACCTCAGAGGCAGAAGGTACACTGATCGCTTTACTAAAAAGGCTTATAAATGGAAAAAGATTTCAATTACCCCACAAAACTCAAATGTTCGGCCATTTGCATCAACACAATCAAACTTATGCAAAAACAACAACAACAAAAAAACATCAAAAATGTGTGGGGACCCAGGAGTGTTATTTAAATTGTAATGAAAACATAACAATTTCTTTCTACATTATTTTGATAATTTCTGCATCTTTTGGATTTATGTCTGAAAAGAGAACAACTGTTCCCGAAGGGGGAAAAAATGGGTGCAGATTGCTGCCATCTATATTAGAGTGACTTGATGGGTATGAATGCTCCTGCCTGTATTTTTTATTTTTTTTTTGTATTTTGTGCTGTGTAAATCCAGTGCAGAAAACGGTGAGAACAAACCAATTAACATGATACAGGAGATTTTTCTGCTTTACTTCTACTTTTGCCTTCTGTCAAGGCGAGGCAAGACATGGTGAGGGCCCAGTTACAGCAGAACATTCACACCCGAGAGCAGAAGATGGCAGAAGTCAGATCAGCTGTGAGAAGCTGCAAGGTAAGCTGCAGACAGTGTTGTCGTGATGGACTTCATTTACTGTATACACTTACTGTTTGTTTCCATCCCTGCTTTCAGGGCAGTTTGGATGCTGAGTGGCTGCAGATCAACAGCGTCTTCTCAGAGGTGATCAGAGCAGTGGAAGACGCTCGCCAGAAAGCTCTCGAGCCTCTGGAGAAGAGGTCAGCCCTGGTTACCTTAGTAACAGTTTTAATATATCATTAGAGCTGCTTTTACTCCGTTTCCCATCACGATATGTATGTCTAACAACACGTGCCGCGATACTGGAGCGTATCTCCCTGTGCCACTGAAACGCGTGGGTCATACGCGCTAATATAATGGGGGAGTTAATGGAGTGCACTGCGTTTTACTCAAAACATAAGCCTCATGTGTTCCGTTGTTAGGAGACAAAAGGTAAAAAGAGAGGCACAAAATCTCCTGCAGACGCTGCAGGGAGAAATTGATCGACTCAGAGACTCCATCGATGAACTGGACAGAAGCACCATCTCACTGGTAGGGATTCCCAGGCACTTTTTTATATCATTTTAACATAAGAAAACAAATGTCTGCCATTTATTAAACTCTCCTCCTTTATTTTGCACCTCCCTCCAAAACACACAGGCTTCTCCACTTCCAGGCCTGGATGACTCCAAAGAGATGAAAAATCTAAAACTTGACACCTCCTTCTCCTTCGGCACCCTGAGAGCTACAACATCTACCATGATGAAAGAGATCCAGTGGCATCTGGATAACCTTTCTTCCCTCGGTGAATCTTTTTTTCCTTCTTAACGTGTTCTTATTCTTACTTAGAATCTGTGTTTGACCCACTTAATGCTCTGTTTCCACAGAAATCAAGAGGATTGCAACCTTTGCAGGTGCGCATAACCAAAAAATATGAAGTGATGATGTACTTTTATGGATTTCTTCTGTTTTTGCTCTTGTCTCAATTAAATATTTCACAGCATCAAACCAAGAATAAAATACCAAAAGCAAGTTTCGTGAAGACATCATTTAGTAGGAGAAAGAAAGGTTATCTAAAGTAACCCGACCCTGTGTGGAAATATAATTCCCCTATCATACATTGCATGGGATTAACCAAACTGTTTAGATGCAGTTTCACGAGGCAAGTTCAGGCCTTGTTCCCTGTCCAACCTGTGTTTTCTTCATTCTGTATTATTTAGTCTCCTAAAGTTTCTAAGTCCTTTTCCCTTCACAGCTCTGGTACATTGAGTTAATTAGCTAAACTGTACAGCATTCAAGTACTCAGCATACAAAGTTCTGTTGTTTTTCAGTCAGTGCCCAATCTCTTGTTGTCACCAGTCTTTAGTCGTTTCTTGACTTTCCTTTGCCATTACAATATGTATTCATCTTGCGTCTCCCATCCTCGTGTTGTTTTGCTCCTTAACCACAGCATACCCTTTAACTCTTCGATGTTTTCTGTTTGACAACAGTGGATGTGAAGTTGGACTCAGCCACTGCCCATCAGTGCCTCCTACTGTCCAACGACGGGAAGAGTGTGAGAGATGGTGGAGAGAAGCCGAAAGCTCCCGACACTCCGGAGAGGTTCGACATGTTCGGCAGCGTCCTCGGGATCAATCGCTTGGGCCGTGGGAGGTCATACTGGGAAGTAGAGGTCAAAAACAAAACCGGCTGGGATCTGGGTGTGGCACGGCGCAGTGCAAACCGCAAAGGGATCCTCGAGGTCAACTCGGACAACGGTTACTGGGTGGCAGTGCATTTCGAAGACAGAAAGTACGCAGCCCTGACGGTACCACCCACAAGCCTTCCTCTGAAGGAGAAACCCCAAAAAGTTGGAGTGTTCGTCGACTACGAGGAAGGTGTTGCGTCGTTTTATGACGTGACAAACAAGTCGCACATTTTCTCATTTACCGAGTGTCTGTTCCGTGATGATATTTTCCCATATTTCAGTCCACATCTGAAAATGAATGATAAAAATGCTGATCCACTGATTATATCTGCTGTATAAAAGCAAGTCAATAGGTAAGGTGTGTGCACAATGTAATTAGAGGCATCTCATGGAAATATCTGGAAAAAGGTTTAAAACGTTCCTAATTTGTTGTAGTAGGATCTGTAGTAGATATGTGTGTAGTAGTAAAAATACTGTATAATAAAATAGTTGTCATTTAATGTATAGAATCACCAGTGTCAAAACCTGGTGGCAACAATTCCTAGGCAGTAGATATAACCAAAGCCTTTTAATGTACACATTAGATCCTGGGGGTTAGGGACGCTTTCTACTTTAGACCCCTTCTAAAACCTCCTATAACTGCCCATTTAAGTTGTTTACATGCCATATATACCTTAACATGCATTAATACGGTCAGTGAACACCATCTCAGCACTACCGCTGAAGCTAATGTTTACAGTCTTCCTTTTTCCGCTCTTGTGGGTACAGCCAATCAGTGTAAGGGGATAAATAAACGGTGCGTTAGCATTGACTGGTCTGCAAACGCCAGCCAATAGTGAGTCAAGCAGCATTGTAGATATTCTAGCTTATCAAGCTGTTTTTTCTTGCGAATATTTTAGATACGCGCTACAAAACAAATCAGCAAAATCTGCGGATTTTCAGCGTATACCTTGGAGATACATTCCACAGAAAAATCTGTGAATACTGAACCCCAAATAGGCAGGGGTCCACCGTACTTTACTTTTTTAAGTTGATCTAAGTGTGTGAGGTTTTTTTTAGGTAATTAGTCATGATTTCTTGTTTCACTGGAGTGAAAAAAAAAACGGTCACAGAGGCCACATTATCTCAGCCATTCTTCAAAATGGGAAAGATGGGAAACAGGTTGTTCATGTAAGGCAGGTGTGCATTAGTCTTTATAAGTCAGGATATGGCTACAAAAACATACCTGCTCACCTAAACGTATCCATATCTACAGTCAGTCCAAACTGTAACAATTTTAAAACCACAACTATGGGTTTGGCTGCTTAGCAGTAATTAAGCAACATTTCTCCTCACCAGGGGTCATGCTAACCGAATATTTTCCGTATTTGACCGTTTCTGTTTTTTAACAGTGACGAAGAAATCTGAAGCCCGTCGGCCATTTTGACATATTGAAATTCACACCCCTGACCACTTGGTGCAGACATTTTCAACTTTACGAACGGAGTTCAGGTGACTGAATGAGTATTTCTGTCTTTTAACTTTATTTAGGGGTTTGGAATATGATTCTTATTTAGATAAAAAGTGCACTATTTTACTTTTAAAGCAATTTAAGTTTTGTTTCATAGTTATTTTTGATATATATTTGATGACATTATATATATATATATATATATAGAGAGAGAGAAAGAGATAGAGATAGAGATATATCTCAATAGAAGATGGTTTTCTATAGATACAGATGTAACTGTGGATGTGAGAATGAAACTATATTGCTAAAAATAAGCTGATTCAGCAAAAAAAAAGGTTTTATTCAACTAAAAAGTTTAAACTTTGGTGGTATTTGTATTGTAATAAACAATAAAAACGTAAATATTAATTGACTAATATTATATTTTAATAAATGTAAATCACTAAAAGCAGCACACTAAACATAAAAAGTGAATTAATGATTAAGTTTGTTTTGTTATTTTTTTTAAGTTATGTTAAAGAAATATTGCACCTCTGAACAATTTAAGAAATAATTGCTCTCCATAAACTCAAACACATTCTATTTAGGTGAGGAGGAGGACACTGACCGCCCTACCAAAGAATGTACGGAGTTACTGAGGAGGGTTCCATTCAGCCCCTCTGAGTTCGCTCCCTTGTCAGGACACTACTGTCTGTACTTTACTGCCCCATATATACTTTATGAATCAATGGAGACCTTTTAAATGAGTCTTTTTGATGTTCAAGAAGTTGATAATATATTAGCACCAGATGAATTTTGTGACCCTTACAGAGATGGAATCTGACTACTGTTGAGCTTCATCCAGCGCTAACTCTTCTTTAAAGCTCTTTAACATTCTTTGGCACTAAAATTTGTGTAAGATTTCACAAAACCGCATTATAATAATAATGGCTTGCATTTATGTAGCGCTTTTCGAGACCCTCAAAGCGCTTTACAACTCCATTATTCATTCACTCAGGGTGAAAAACATCTAAGAACAAGGAGAAATACGGAAACAAGAAAGTGCAGAAATAACGCGTCCATGCCAGTCCAACAGTCCATCCCAGGACAATTTATACACACAGGAAAAATTATCATGCACACACACTCACACATAAGGACAATTTAGAAAGACCAATTAACCTAACAGTGACAGTCATGTTTTTGGACTGTGGGAGGAATGCTGAGAACCAGGGAGAACCCACACATGTACAGGGAGAACATGCAAACCTATTGCAGAAAGAAAATGGTATGGAACGTAAAGTAGCAGAAGGGGTTTGAATCCAGGACCTTCTTGCTGCAAAGCAACAGTGCTACCAACTGCACCACCTTGCAGCCCACTGCCATGCCTTTAAAAGATAAATTCCAAAGAATAAAAAAATTCTTCAGCATTTATTTCTACTGTGTTAACTTCAATTTGGGCCCATAATTAAATCCTGCTAAGATGTCCACACAATGACTTAAATTAACGTATCAGTTAGATCACTAATACAAAATCTTCTTAATTGTGCTCTAAAAATCAGACGTGGTCCAGATACTAACCCTCCTTGTCTCCTTCATAGCATTTTCTATAAACATGAAAGCTCATCATTGGAATTTATTGCAATGTACATTAAAGTCCACAGACTTGTTCTTGACAGTTTCACTCAGGGCTAGTGTGAGGATGAAACATACCAAATAGTGACGTTACGATGTGTGCCGAGGCTACGGAGCGTGTGTCGAGCAGTGGAGGGGGCGTTTCCACAAAGCGCGTATCGAGGCCTGCTTCATTTAGGGGAGGAGCTGAAAACGATGACGTCTGAAGCCCCCGCTGCAGCACGTGACCGCTTCAGGAAGTGGTTCAGAGTTTGCTGAGAGGTTTGACAGCAACATTAGTCCCCCCAGGCTCCATTCAAAATGTGGGTTTGTGTAGGACAGTTGCAGTCAGTTTGTAGTTTGGATAGGAGAGTTTGGTTAGCGTTTATATAGTTTGGAGAGTAGTGATAGTTTGAAGATTTATGAGACTGAAGAGAGAAAGATAAGATTTAGGTAGGGTGACCAACCGTCCTGTTTTCCCCGGACATGTCCACTTTTCACGTGCCGTCCAGGGCATCCGGGGGGATTTCATAGATTGATGAAAATGTCTGGATTTTCATAGTTTTTAAGGGGACTAATAAGCATACTTAGATTGACTGATGCGATGCATACAATACGACACATTTCCTCTCATCTATCGTTTAGATGCTTTCGTGGATGGTTCTGAAACATTTCATAGACGTAAGACAGCGGGCTTTGATGCGCTGCACCACTTTGCCCTTCACCGTGCTGCGACGGTTTACAAGATACAAGTTTAGCTTTACAGACAAACAGAGCTGGCATAGGTGTTTCTGTTTGTGACAAAAGTGGCAAAGATCTAGTAGGTCCACATGGAAACGAAACCTAAAATAATAATTCATCTATAAACTGACTGAGGAGGATGAAGGTAAAATAAATGGAGCAGGCATTATTGTGTTTTTGAGACTGCTGCTTTTTAATTTTCTTATTACATTGAAAAGAAAATAATAGCCTACCTGTTTCTCAGAATGTTATTTCAGATTTTTGTTTAATTTTTGTCCAGTAAAGCAAACTATTACTGTTTCTGGTACATTTTCTAATTCGGAAGAGTAATTATTTCTATTATTAATTAATTTCTAGAGATTTTTAAAGTCAGTTATGCACTTGTGAAAGCCTATCTGAAGTTTGTTATTAAACTGTTCATTCTAACCACATGGAGAATGCATGCTTTAAATATGTTAAAATCAAAAGTCTGGTCACAATCATGACAGTGTTTCAGGACTGTGCCAAGTGTCCTTTTTTTTTAGAAATCAAAATATGGTCACCCTAATTTAGGAGAGTGAGGAGAGAGAGATAAGTAAGAGGATGGAGCCAGCTAGGGAGAGGAGGATTTCCCCTGCCTGCTTAAGCCCACGCCTTTTGCCTCAAGTGACAGAAAAACATTATTACACAACCTGCCATAACATATGATACTACCGTTTTGGGATAATTTACAGACAGAATTTATTTAAAAAATATTTTTACTATTCACATTTGTAATATTTTATGTAGAGATAATTTTTTGGGGAACTCACAGTAATTCCCAAAAACCATATCAGACTTACAACTTTAATGCATCACACATTAAGTGGCTAAGAGCTACAGCTGCCTGTGATTATGTACCTGGCCAGTAGGGGGGTTTGTGTTCACATGAAGCCCCGTGAGCAGAACCCTTTCTTGAACCGATTGGCTCAAGTGGTTCAATGCCCTAATGGGGCTTCATCTCACCATCATTAATACCAATCAATGCTATTTGGCCACCCTGGTTCAGGCAACCTCCAGTGACATCAAAAAAACAGGAGTGAAGGACACATAAATTAAGCATTGCCTGTTTGATGATGTGTGGATTGTGGGTTGCTGGAACAAGACCCACATGTAGAAAATCCTGAACTGCTGGAATGTCACTTAGATTATCAAGCCCCAGAAAAGGATAATGTGCCGAGAATGAGGGAGGTATGGCAAGTGGAGTACAACTGATGAATATCTCAGACCTCAGCAGGCAAAGCATACATACCATGGCCACAACCAAGTGGCTGAAATATCAACCCAATACAGTGTTTGTAGACACAGTAGACATAGCAGTCTCAAGTGATAGCAACACGAAGAAAAAGGAACATAAAAAGTTTAATACCAAGAACTCAAAGTGGAAATGGAGAAGTTAGGAACAAAACCTCAGTGGTGCCAAAGGTTATCAGGGGATGTTGAGCTGTGACTCTCAAACTAAAGGAGTGTCGAGAACAGATTCCAGGAAGAACCTCTCAGATCCCCAACAGCGCATTCCTAGGAATACTTAAGATACGGTGCAGGACCCTCAAGCTCCTAGGTCTCTGGTATTAAAGCTGAGCTTGAAGTGGGTGAATAGGGTTATTAAATATCTTTTACACTGAAGTTAATCCTCAGCTCTACAAATATTTTTCTTAGTAGGGGCATGAACAGATATCGCTCTTTGGATTCTAATGGTGGACAGGCAAGAAAAAGGATTGTTCAGAGATGCAGCCAGAAGGTTGATGGTAGCTCTGGAGGTCCACATCTCAAGTTGGACAATCTGTCAACATGACAACTATCAGTTGTTGACTCAATTGATCTGACCATCATGGAAAGGTGTTGGACAATAAGCCATTATTGAAAGAACGACACCAGATGTCCAGTTTCCAGTTTGCCAAAAGCTAGTTAGCAACATAACTCAAAATTTTATAGACGAATCATGATGAGATTTTCGGGAAATGTCTGAGGTGCCTTGGCAGAGGTCTGCGTTGATCTCGAACAAGTGATGAGAGTTTTGTTTCAAGAAAAGTTATGTTTTGACTTCTTGTCTTGTGTCTAAATGTGTGAATAGAACTGCACTTCAGCCTTTTTAAAAACCATTCATCAGGACTCCTACTTCCCACTTGTAAAAAAAGAAAAAAAGGAACTGATAGCCGACGTTTGGTTACATCGAAAACAAAACTATGCTCCTGGGAAAATGATGATGATGCTAAAGGGAATATTCTCATATTAATGTAACTGTAAGTACACTGTGAAAAAGTGTGTAGTGAGGCAGATGGATGTACAAAACAGGAAGGTCATGTTTCGTTTTATCAGTTAGTAACCACTGCGCAATACCACATGCAGTGCCTTGGAAAAATAAGTTCATAAACTTTGAACTTTTTCACAGTTGGACAACTTTCAACCACAAACCTTAGAAATGTGATAACCTCTATTGTCCCTCAGTGGAGAAATTCAGGTGTACCAGCAGCAAAGTGACAAAAATGTGCACGTGTATTTGTGCATAAAAAACAACAACAACAGCCCACTTAAGAAGTGCAGAACAACAGGGACATGCAAACATCAACAGGATCGTTATTTGAAATGAGAAACAATGTGAAGATACCTGATACCGAGTTTCAGTTTGTTGGAAGCAGTGACGGTTTTAGAGTCTAACAGCTGCTGGGAGGAAGGATCTGTGATAAATCCCCTTTGTGGACCAAGTCTGTAACTGAAGGAACCTTCCAGCTCATGCATGGGATGGGAGACATTGTCCTAGAGTGATGTTATTTTAGTTAGAGTTCTTCTGTCTCCCACCACCAGCACTGGGTCAAAGGGTCATCCAAGCACAGAGCTGTAGATTAAGTTGCTGCTCTAACAGACAACACCACAGAAGATGGCTGATTTTACCACATAGTCAAAAAAGAAACCTGAAATAGATTCATTGTGTCCCTCGTTCTCGTTCAAGTATAAATGCAATCTGTTCTTCAGAACATAAGTTAAGCATCATGGAGACCAAAGAACACAGCAGAAAGGTCAGGAAGAAGGTTCTGGATAGGTTTAAAGCAGGGTAAGGTTATTTAAAAAAACATATCCCAAGCTTTGAACTTCTAGAGAGTAAGAAAGAAAGTGAGTAAATTTAGTTTACATAGCCACTTTCAAAAGGTTAGAAAACCACAAAGTGCTTTTAAATAAAAAACGCTGAAGATAAAAAGCATATAATAGGAAAATAGAATACAGGTGGGAGCATACAGCATAAAACTACTGTTATCGAAGTTCCTTAATAACAGAGATGAGAGAGATTCCTTCAGCTTCTCGGAGGTTTTAATACAGACTTGGTTGATCAACACAAGGAGGTACAGCGTCAACAGAGGGAATATGCTATACTGACCTGCCTTCCAAAACAAGACACAGGATTATATAGGTTCAGTAATCATGAGCCTATCACCTATGACATTACAAACAAACCATTTCTCAGTCGGTAGGCATTTGACTCATTAGGCATAGAAGATTTGATATAGAAGTATAATCAATGTATGTCAGGACGTTCTTAGATGTAACAGAGAGTAGCCACACACAAAAAAAACTAAATCAGAGCATCATTCCATCATGGTTCACCTTCCTAAATGACACTAATATGCAAACATAGTTGAATGAACATAGATGGAACATAGATGAATGATGATCAAGCCAGACTTTCAGATTTTTTCCTGCACAATAGGAATCCATCCATCCATCCATCCATCCATCCATCCATCCATCCATCCATCCATCCATCCATCCATCCAACCATTCACACACATTCACACCTATGGGCAACATTAGCGACCTTTATCATAATCTCTTCATTTTGGCAACGTTGACTTGATTTCATGTTGGCCTGTCTCATCAAACATCTTCATTTGACACAGAGTAAGAGGTCAAGCGCATGCGAGGCCTGTAGAAAAACAGCACTTCCTCCTTATAGTTGCTTCTCTTTCAAGAGAAAGGAAACTTACACGCTCTGTGAGATGCACAACGTCAGCATTTTATCATGAAATGAGTAGCAAGAGTTTCATTTGGGGTTAATAGCTACCAGAGACCACGTGGTCTGGCTGTTAACCACCAGCTCCCAGCGAGGGTTGGCTCTGTTCAGTCTGAGGATGTCTACTCCTCTAACGTAAAAAATAAAACAAACACTGGGGATCTCTACTGTGGCTGTAGTGGCTAAAACACGTGGAGAAACAAGAGGTCCACTGTTACCTGTTCATTGTCCTCTAATTAATTCACCAAATGCTGGTTTGATTCATTTCTTCAACACTGATTCAAAAAGCAGTAAGACTGACATTTCAGCGTTGGTTCTGGTTTTCAACCAAAAACTGAAAAATATGTGGTTTGTGAAAGGTGCATTCCTTAAAAAGAAGTTAGGTGGAATCAACATTGTTTTTTATTGTATGTCCTGTTACCAGTGATCGGTCTAGACACAGCAATTTTAGATTCACAAAGGGTTTATTTAATTTGCAAGGCATTATTCTACAAGCAAGTGCCAGGTAATTGCACAGTATTTAATACTATGGAGAATAACAAGGAATTTGACCACTTTAACCACATTTTAACTCATTTGGTAACTTTATTTTTTTGCATCGTTATTTTTCATTAGATTTTGCTGTTTCTTTTACCCTCTTATTTTCCAATCATGTTACAAACAAACTCAAGTAAAAACCTAATCTGCGTTTCGTGTTTAGACTGTTTTTGTAAACAGTGAAAGATTGGACCCCAGATATTTTGCCTGGGTTAGAGGTTAAAACCACAAAAAACATGAATAGTTACAACCCGCGAATATGTGGAACCCCTCTAAAAATGCTTAGAACTGCCAGTTCAATCATTCACACTCCAAATATACCTTGATATGCGTTAATACGCACAGTGTAAACCATCTTAGCACGACTGCAGCAGTTAAAATCTACAGTCTTTCCTTATTCAGCTCTTGGGGATACACCCAAACAGTGCACAGAAAAATAAATGCTGCTCCTGGATTGGCTGCTTTTCAAACGACAGCCAATAGTGTGTCAAGTAGCAATGCGCTTTCTCAGCTTCCCAAGCTGTATTTTCTTCCAAATAGTTTAGATTTGTGCTACGAAACAATCCACAAATAGACAGATTTACCCCCGAACAGCTTGGCCTCACGTTCCACAGAATAATCTTTGAAAACTGGAGGGGGGGGGGGGGGGGCTGTATCCAGAATTGATTTTTAAAGTTGTTGTGATTGGGTTTTTGGTTGGACACAAATGCAGGGGAGCTTTAGTTATGAAAATGAAGACATACAGTGAGATGTCACTGAAGAATCTATCACTGAACAAAGAAAAGACAAGGAGTTTCAATTATTAGGCAAGGGTGGAGAAAGACATTGGAGCTTAATCAGAGGGAAAGTAGAACAGCCGTAGTAGAATGAGAGTGGGAAGACTGGACAGGAGAGACTTATTAACACAGAATGCACAAAGGGAGCCGAACTAGACACAAAAGGGGAACACGTGTGACACGAGAGCATGAACTAAAATGCACAAACGCAAGAAGAAAGTAGGAAGTTAAACATAAAAAGACTGAACTAAAAAAAAAACCCCAACAATACAGCACACAGAGAAATGAGCTGATATGGAAAAACCAAAATGACAATAACAAAGAACTCAGAAATAATCGAAAAACTCAAATGAAAACCAAAAACCCACGAAAATGTATGGACAGCCTGAATATACATCATAATGTATTTTGTAAACCATAACAGTCATTGAGAAAGGTGTGTTTTTTTTTACCCAACTGATGCTTACCACACTTTTTGCAAACAGCACTTACACACACATCGCAGTGAACCAATTTACAGTTGTTGCACCCACAGGAAGCTCTTTTAACCACCCGCTTGTCTCTCTACAGTCATTTTTCGTCACTGTCACACATAAATCAGCTTAGAGTTGTTCAATTGGCTGTTGGTTTTGATTGGTCAGACTCTTGGTTACACCCAAGCAGAATTATACTATAAAGGAGAAGAGATATTTCCACTTTTCTATTGAAGGACTCGACTTTCAGATGACACAGACTCTCTTCGTTCCCAGAGAAGGTGAGCAACAGCTCGTCACACCGCACAAATGTTAAGGGTTTTAACACAAACCGTCAAACTTCGGCCTATTTTTGTTGGAATTTTGGGGGACGTAGTACATTATTGTTAAGTTGGGGGAAAAAAATCGTTGGGTCTTCAATTTTAAGAAAATCTGCAGAGTCTAAACTTTGTCAAATCATTTTTCACTTCACTTACAGCTGGAATGGCACTAGCAGCTTGGCACATGTAGAGACTGATATTTATGCCTGCTCTTCTTCATAAAACAGCTCAAGCTCATTCAGATTGGATGGAGAGCACCTGTCTTACAATAGACTCTCATTTGGATTTAGGTCTGGACATTGACTTACCCATTATAAAACATACTGATGTTTTGATCTCAACCTATTGAAGCTCTGTGATGTCAGCTTTCCAATGTACATATACATAGTTTGCATGAAAACCAAAAACTTATGGCAAAATGGCTTCAAATGGAACTTTGCGACGTTCTTTCAACAAAGGCCTTTTCACCACTTGTCAATAAAGCCCAGATCAAGTGGATGACTAATAGTTACCCTGTCAAAACATTACCTGGGCTCACCATTGGATCTCTGCTGCTCCTCCATAGTAACCATGGGCTTCTTGGCTGCTTCTCTAACCAATGCTCAAGACTGGGACATTGTGGATTTGTTTTGAACTGTTTTAAACCACACAACGTCTTCTTTTCTGACCATTCTCTACTGTGTTCGTTGGACTTCATGAGGCCGTTGGTTCTCCATTGCTCTCTGACAAACCTCTGATGCCTCCACAGAACAGCTGGATTCAAACAGAGATTCAATTACACACAGATGGACTTTATTTACCAATGGAGTGGCTTTGAAAAGCAGTTTGTTCAAATGGATATTATAGCGGGGTATCAGAGCTAAGGGGGTAGGGTTGGGGGCGGTAAGGATACAAATGCATGCTGCATTTCTTAAACGTTTATTTGTAACACAAGTTGAACAATGTATCCCTTTCTTTTCACGTTAGAATTAAAAACAATAATTTTTTATTGATGTATCACAAAATCACAACTAAAAAGGTTGTCATTCTAAAGTATGTTGTCTGAAACCACATTTGGCTATAAATTAGTAAATATATCATCGTAGGTTTTAGGTATTAATTTACCAACTTGCCAGGAAATGTCAAGCACTTTCTTTCTGTCATTTTAGAAAAGATGAACGCTGTTCTCCTGATTACCGTCCTCGTTGTGGTTGTTGGAGGGAACACAGCGGTTGGTCTCGCTCCCTGTGAAAGGACGGCCTCCAACAATGCATACAACAATTTTCTTCGCAAACACGTCCTGCGTGACGCGTTTAATACTAATTCAAAGTCTGAATGGAAAAGGTGAGTTATGCAGAAATAAATTAAACCATTCATCACCCCATTTAAGAGGAAAATCAATTAATGTACATACAGTGTTAACTACAAGATATTGTACTTTCAATTTTGAGCTTTAAAAGTTAATTAAAATCTAGGCTTTTAACATAAACTACATTGTCTACAACAGCTTTGATGGATATATAGTAAATGTTGGATAAGTGCATTGGTTACACAACTACTAAATAAGCTTTACTATTATGACAGTACTATTATGATTATTGAATTAGTCAACAAGTTCGAATAATCTATCTCTGCACCTTTTGCTCTTAGGTGGGGTCCATGTCTTACTGTGCCTTCTTCAGTCTGCACACCAACAATTTTCATCCTAATGTCCCAGTTTTTGCTTACATTCGCACACAAAGCTGACTCATAAAACATGAAATTACTTATTTTTTTTCTTGAGATGATTCAAAATCTAAAATACTAAAATGAAACATTTGGTTTTTTTTAACTGAAGTTCAGTAAAGTTATATATCAGTAACTGTTGGTCGTAAGAGGTCACGGAAGATGAAAGGCTAACATCCTGTTTAAGCTGATTTCAGTCATGTAAAACAACTCAAACTAAAGGTTTGTATATGTGTTATGCAAGATCATTTTAGGACATATTAAACAACTACTCTTTTGCACAAGGCTGCTTTTATTTCTCAGCCAAACAATGAGATAACCTCTCCCATAATCCAACATCTTACTCCTCTCAAGACTGAAACAGTCACTATATCAGTAACGCAGATGTCGGTCGGCTGAGAAAATCACACAATTACCATCTGTCAGTTGTGAAAGTGTAGTGCTTTAATATCCTGTAAAGGAGTTCTTTAAATCTTTATCCAAAAGCATTTTTAATTTTGACCTTCTTAGAATTGCTAAAATGAGTCAAAATGTTGGCCCTGTCTGATTGGCTGTTAGCCTAGCCTAGCCGGGTGGATTCTACTTCTCTCGGATTTTTCTCAGACACTTGATATTATTTATGTTTTCAATAATCTAAAATCTCTTACAACGTACAGGTTTAGTTCAGTAAAAAGTTTTTAAGATTTTATAACAGTGACAGAAGCTACAAATAGGACGCCAGCTTAATGCATTAATTGATGGAATTATTCATTACTGCCCGAACTGTTATCAAATATAATGCAAATATGATTGTTAACCACTGTACTTTGCCATCGCCGCTCTGGCATTTTAGATGCTCATGCATTGCAGTAGTGAGATCTCTGTTTTACACCTTTAGGATTGGACTTTTTGTCTGGTCTGCAATGTGAAATGCTTCAACCTACGTATGTCCCTTCATTGACTGAGTTTCCCCCTGTAGGAGTCTAAGTTCTTCATAGTTGGTGCGGCTATCTTCCTGTAGTGCATGACAGTTTGGAGAAATACAAAAACAAAATGTCAAATGAGGTCCCTTCTAACCAATATCATCCGGCCAGCAGCTAAAAGGGGCGTTTTGGTTTGTAAACGGGAATACCCCTCTTCAAAAACAGAAACACCTCCTTCTTCTTATTGGCTCCTGAATTGTAACTTCACGTCGGGTCTCAATCGATATTTCAAAATAAGATATTGTAATAATTATTTATAGATTAACATCGTTTAAACATAAGGGCAGCATCCAAAAACCGCAACAATATAGTCTGTTGCAACTTACGCACTGACAAATTGGTTTGGATAAAATTGGTAAAGTTCTTTATGTTCTCTTAGATATGTCCCCAAGAAATGTTGATGCAAGCACTTTATGCTTATGTTTTACCGTCGAGAATTCAGTGGAGAAATGTTGTTGTTTTTACCCCGAACAAATCATGTTCAATAAACACATGCACATAACGCTACTGTTTTGGCATCTATACTACTACTTCTTAAAACAACCGGATGATTTGTAATGAAGAAACAACAATGTTCTGTTAAATTACATTGTTTAGTAGTAGCTAACACTAGTGATAGCATGGCTAACTGTAGCTAACCGTTAGCCTTGCCTCCGATTTTCATCAGTTTTTTAGTCTTTATTTGAATAAATGATTAATAATTAATTAACAACGTTAACATTGCGCTTGTCCTATCGTGACTTACATATTAGCATATTGGACATCCACGTGTTTCAGCCAGAAGTCAGTTCTGACGATCATAATGCTAAGAGGTGCAGCCCTCATACTGATAATGCTAATGCTGTTACTTGGTTCTCGTCACGCCTCATCTTTCATTGTAGACCATTTTCACGGGTTCACCTCAAACCTCCATACAGACTATGTATGTAATGGTTTATGACTGTTGATGCATATTCCACACATTCCAAAGTTCATATTAGAAGCACTTTGCTGCCATCTATAGGTTAGAGTTATGTCTGATTATGTCTAATTTGACTCGTGAGTTCTAAATGCCTATATTTATCTAATCCATGTGCTATGTAATAAAATAAAAATGTCTACTTAATGTAGAATCAGCTTGGCTGTTAAATGGCAAAATAACTCATCATATGTATGGATGTAGCAATAAAAAGTGTAAAATATTTATGATTATTTCGTTTAATGTTTTTCTAATTTTGCTCACTTAACCAGCTGAACTTCTCTTTCCAAATGAACATATTTTAAATAACACCAGGTTGTGATAGTTTTTTTTTTTTTTTTTCAGATACCTGAGAAAGTTAGATCTCTGCGACAGACCTAGGCAGTCGTTCGTTGGGAGCGGGGACCAAGGACATTTTGTGGAGATCTGTAATGGCAATGGGAAGCTGCAGAATGACAACCTATGCACCGGTACCAGCCGAGTTTGGCTGTATGATCTCAGAGTCAGGAGGGATCGGAGCTGCACAGTTATTAATATATCTCAAAGATTTACATATGTGACTGTTGCTTGTGACAAAGTCGACAACCTCTGCCGTCCTGTTCACTTTGAAGGGAGCCAAAACAACAGGCCAAGCAGTATGGCTCCGACCTGCGGTTCACGTGCTAATCACTGGTTTCAGATCTAAAACTCTGGTCAGGCTTAGCTAAGTAATGCATCTGTGCTTTGCTATATATTACTAATTCAAGCTTTGGTTTAGCATTTTACTGTTTCTTTTGTTGTGCTTACCTTTTTTTCCATACTGTGTCAACACTCTAGAGATACCACACTCTTGGTGAAAGAAAATCCACCAGTTCTTGTTCTTAGAATATTTGTTGTTCTCATGGAAAGTGCTCTTTAAGTCATTTAATTAGTTTTGTTTTTGTTGGTATTTTTCAAAAGTGTTTCTTGCTAAAAATGCTTGCAAATTTGTGAAAAAAATTTGTTCATATCTTTTTTTTTTTAAATCATACCTAATAAATTCCATAATCCTGCACTATTTCATATTTTTGTTGTCATTCTTATAACTTCTGTAGTTTTGTTCCCCATTTGTTCTTTTTCAACTTGTGGTTTTATTTTTCCTATTCGGAAAAAAATCTAATCAGGGGGAAAAAACAAAGCAATAAAGTTTTCCGTTTTTTCAGACTATTTTGTTGATTAATAAAGACTGAACAGATATGTGGTATCCTTGTAGCTGTTTGATAAGCTATTGGCGAAAGTGTAGTTAAGTAGTGGTGGGATGCCATCAAACGTCCAGAACTCTAAGCCTGGAATTCAGACAAAACTCTAAAATATTCCAAATGAATTATTTAACATGATTATACAAAACAATTCCACGTACCTTAGATCTATTAAAAAACTTTTTTATAAACCAAAACCATTTGCTCACCATGTGTTAAAACGAATCATCTACAAAACAGATGTGACATGATGTAAACATGTTATACATTTTAAATGTAATAATTTCCACTCTGTACCAGAAAATGATAAATAATTCTGCTTTGATTAGACAAAAATATCTCCTTTACTTAAGTGGAAATTATGAACTAAGCAAAAATATTCCTTATCTTCCTACTTCGTGCAACACAGGATTCAGTCTGCAGCAACAAATCCAAAAAAACAACTCATGCTTGATAAATTGAATTTATCTTTGTAATCTGCAAAATCTAAAAATATATCATTCTATTTTTGCTACCTTTTTTGAAATCTTCAGAGAATATCAACAACAACATATGTTGTTCAAGGGAAGAAACCTGAGCTAAATGTGCAAATTAAGCCCAACTAGATGTTTCCGAATCCATTTAATGTATTTTAGAGAATCCCAAAAGGTTCTAACACAACTTTACACAATGATGCCTGTTCATTCACTTTGACACATGGTCAAAAAACGGTTTGCCTCTGTCCTATCTGACCACAACCAAGCACCAATGAACCAGGACTAAATGGGCTTGGAGACATTGACAAGTAGCGTTTTTACTTCCTTCTGTGCTGATAAGTTGCAATCGCACCAAAAACATAAAATGGCTCATGAATGATGTGTGGGGATGATGAAAGTTACTGCTATTCATCATCAAGTTATCTAAGTTTTAATTTACAACATATTCACCAGTATGTTGTCAACAATAACAAACGAAAACAGATCAGGTTATGTATTGTGAATAAATAAACTGAATCGAATTAAATTGAATTGAATCAGTGCTTGAAATTGGTAGAATAAAAGAGGATAGAATAGAATAGAACTTCTGTTTACTGTCCCACACGGAGGAAATTCTGGTGTAACAGCAGCAAAGTGACAGATTTAGTTTGTTGGGAGCAGTGAAGGTTGTAGACTCTTACAGTTGATCGGAGGAAGGATCTGCAGTAACGCTACTTTGTGCATATAGGATGCAGCGGTTTGTCACTGAAGGAGCTCTCCTTTTAAGAAACATCTTCATACATTGGGTTGTAAAACCTAAAAAATACCGTAGTTACTGCATGTGTGCAGCAAAGCGCATACATTTGTTCGGAGGACCACCACAGTCCTATCTAATACATTTGCTTACTAAAAAGTTATTTTGTTTGCTTTAGTAGCTTAATTCACCAAGTGAAACACATTATATAAGTGGATTACACAGTCAGATGTTTTCAAGTCTTTATTTCCGTCTAATTATGATGATTTTCCACTTACAGTTGGTGGAAACAACATTTCAGATCAGTATATCACATCAGAACAATAAAAAAAATTTATAAAGAAATGTGGGCTTAGTTAAAATTATATTTAATACCTGCATCGCCAGATCGTTCAACCTCCAGCGAAATCATATATGCAGCAAAATGACAAGCACATCACAACGCTCATATGTTCATAGAGCTTTTCATTTAAACTTCCTGTAGAGGGTGTTGGGATTGTGACATAACTACTTGTTCAAAAGTCAGTAAATGCGTTTTGTCCACATAGCGTCCAACATGGTGTCCGTCAGAGACGTGGACCGGTGCCCTTGTATTTTAGACCCGCTTTTTATGGTTATATGTTGCAAAGCCGGCAATATTTTTGAATAATTGTGCATCCTTTTATTCATTTTCAACAACATATCGATGGATTTTTCCAGAGATTCATGGTAAAAACTACACACTGTCACTTTAAATTGAGTATATTACTCAAAGTGATCAGTCACTTATGCTTATGACTACAGTTTGTGAAAATCTGTGTTTAGCCTTCAAAAAAACCAATTCATTAATATTCTAAGCATAATAATAAACATTTGAATTTCAGTAGGCCATTTCAAGCTATTTTACTTCTCAGGCCTAATAACAATAAAGAGAGCAAAACATTCTTAAATCACCTCTTGTGCAGGACATCAGAAGAATCTGCTTGTAAGCATTGATTTGTTATTTTTGGATGTCACAGACAAAAATATTTGTTCTCGGTTTTTTTAATGAATGTTAATAAAATTATACATCCATAAAACATCATGAAAAACTCTTCTTGTCAAGTGCCTTGAGATGACATCTGCTGTGAATCGGCCCTTTATAAATAAACTGAATTGAATGAGATTATTCTGTACATTGTGGTCTATTTGAACATTTCTCTGCTTACATTTGATAGACTAAGTGGCCATTGAAAGTGTTGTGTTGCTCTGATCCCCAAACATGTGTGTTTGCCTCCATTTTAACACACACCTGGTCTCCTTCTTGCAGCTGCAGGAACACAGCATTCCCTCCATTATCAGCTGTGTCACTGTCTGATGGATGATCATGGGTCATGGCGACTATCTCGTAGTTCTTGAAGAGAAACAACTTTGCTTCATGTTCTCCTCCGGCGTGAAAGAAGAAGCTGAAGTAATAAATACCTCCAACCGGTGCTGTGAAGATCCCTGCACATAAATAAATATATATATATATATATATATATATATATATATATATATATATATATATATATATATATATATATATATATATATATATATAAAAAAACTTCTAGGACGTAAGATTATAGTCATTTTGCAAAGCTTCATTTTTAATTATCTTTAGCAACAATAATCACAATCATCTCCATGGAGTTAAGCTATATTATTACAGTGAATAATCAAAATACAAGTGCAGCTCTACTTACCCGTATCCTTATTGTAATAATTGCCCACATTTGTTAGAATAGTTCTGTAGATTAAGGTTGTGTCTGTGGTAAATGGTCCAATGGGTCCCTTTCCACCAGCTCCAACACTGAACACGACTTTGGTTAAATCTAGATAGAGAAACAGTTAGAAAATATAAAATAAAATAAAATAAAAATGTTTGGGATTTGTTTTACTTTTCAACATTTTCCTCACCAAGCATTTACCTTTGTTCTTCAGCTCGAGGACTTGGTTTTCAATCTCAGTCAGTTTGTCTTTCATGACTTTCAACTCAGATCTGAGATCAGAGGTGCTCAGTTCTAGAAAATCCTGGGCCAAAGTTAGGCCACAGAGGAACACTAACAGCAAAACTCTGACCTTCATTTTGATTGTGAGCTTCTGTGTCTCCAAATCTTAAATCCCTTACTTTATACAAAGGTTATCTGTTAATTATTAACAACTACCAGGAAAAACAGAGGTCGGTGATCTATTTACTGATGCAGATCTAATGCAATGATGAAATACTGTTTGGTTCTGTGAGAAGTTTTTTTTTTTTTTTTTCTCAATTGTTACTTTGCCTTTTTTACTTTAAATCTCCTGAGTTCCTTTATATCAGACCTAAAAACCCATTTGTGTAGCTGCCTATGAGTAAAAGACTAATAATAGCTGGAATGGCATATGTTTTAGATATGTCAAATGTTGTGTTTCATGCTTTTACTGTTGTTTTTATTTCATCCCTAATCATGTAAAGCACCTAGAATTGCCTTGTTGTTAAAAGTGTGCTATACTAATAAAGTTGCCTTGCCTTGATTAGTTTCATTACTGAGCAGCTGCAATCCTCCAAGTCTTTCCAAAATGTCAGTCTCCAGTCCAGTCTGTTGTCCACAAAAGTGGAAAGTAACAGACCATATTTTTCAGGGGGGGGCGCACAGTGGGGCCAGTGTTTTTTCATGGGGGCACAGAAAAAAAAGAACGAAACAAAAAAGGACAACAATGAATTGTTTAATATAAAATGTGACTTTATTTGGACATTGTGGAACTTTTGTTTTACATGCAAATCAAAAAGGAGTTCTTCCTTCCAAGGTTCAGAACATGCTCCAGTAGTTTAGTTACAGCAAAGAAAATCTAAGGGGAAGCCAGCAGTGCTGCCCAAAGAGTCAGGACATGAGAATAAGTTCCTAAAGCTGGAACAAGATCTCAACCAGACCACATATGAGAGGAACCTCAAAGGACACTTTCTGTGATATAACAAGTTGTATAACAGTTGTATACTCTTGTCCTATTCATTCTATCATCCCAGAAATTTGAAGTAACTAAAATTAACAGGACAGTCACATGTCCTCTCTGTACTATGTTTTGTCTGGCTGTCAGCAATATCACTTCACCAATTGTTTTAATCTGTTCGCGATTTTCTTTAACTTGTTTACTGTGTTCTTTGTTAAGCATATTTTCCAATGTTGTATTAGCTTTCACAGCCCTCTGGTAGTCCCTCCATGCCATCATTGCTGCACTGAAAAACCCGCTCCCGTCTGTTGTGAAGTTTTGGATGAGACAATGTTAAAAACACTTTGAGGTGCATGGAATGGTTGATATTCCATCATGTTCACATTGGTATGATATCTACAAGGTTCAATATGTCATTTCAAGACATGGTCTATCTGTAGTCACGATTTAGCCCCGAATTGGACGGGTTATATGCGGTCTGCTTTGGCCCACCTGGCGAAATCAAGGCAATCTGTTCTACGTACGGCTTGGCTATAGCCCAGATTCAGACCAGCGATATAGTCTTTGAAATGTTTTCGCTCACACTGCTTAATATGTTTTCTGTCACACATAAACATAACATTCATACACAATCTATGATTAAAAAATCAAATCAAATGTAATTGCATTTCCCAACCGCTAGATGGCACAATCGAAACACCACTGAGACATGTCTACTGGGACTACTGGCATTGCGCGACTAGATTACTTCAACCAAATTTCGCGATAAACATTTCCGCCATTTTATTTTACATGAGGCAGCTGTCGGAGAGCAACGGGCGAGCAACAGTCTGAGCGAAAACCTTCACATTTCTACTTCGATCTTGTAGGTATGCGTGTTATTTTTGATATGTTCATTGTTTAAATTAGTTAGTTGTTATAATGTGTAGAAACCGTGACATTTTAACATTAACATTGCAGAGTACTATTTTTCTCCAAAAAGTTAACGTTACCTGCACGTGTTATTGCAAATGTATCTAAATTCAATGAATGTGGTAAGCATGAAACTATGAAACTTATCATTACTATTTTTTATTATTATAAAGATACCAGTATATTATTTTATTTTAAATTAGAGTAATAAATAATAGTTTTTGATTTAAAGCAAATTTTGTAAGTACTTAACATAAAATTTAACAGTAGCATAGTGCAACATGAAAAGAAATTATATATTTTTTTTAAATTTCCTTTCCAATTAATAAAAGGTAGTGGCAAACATAAAGTCTTTAAACTTGTTTTTCAATAATTACAATATTCAGCATACATTCAGTTTTCAGTGAATTTGTTTCAGATATAAAACTGAATGCTGGTTCTCCATGTTTTGTTTTGACTTTGGAGATATAAAAGTAGCTGGCTACTGTCCCAGATGACCTGAGAGGTCTGCTCTGGATGGTTCATACTGCATCAGAAGATTAGAAATTTTGCTTTGGCCTTAAAATGTTAATTTCATAACCAACTGTGGTTTTTTGATATGGATTTTTTGACAGACAGATAGCCAGTGTAAAAACCTCAGAACTGGAGTGATGTAATCCACTTTATTTGATTTAAAGACACTGTTAATTGCAAATTATCCAGCAATCAGTCAACAAAGTACAACAGTTGAATATACAGAACACTTGTCAATGACTACCATTAAATGTCTTGTTACCAACATTCATTAAAATATATTTTTTGTGTGTGTTCAACAGAAGAAAGCCATACAGGTTTGGAACCAAGTGAAAATGAGTAAATGATTACATTTTTGTTTTTTTTGTTTGTTTTTTTTAAAGTGAACTACGCCTATAAGTATCTTTTTATGTTTATTAGAGTTGTATGAGTAAGTGATAAAGAATGACTTATAGTGATAGTTCACTTTGAAATTAAATTTTGATATGTTTTAGCTATCCTTATGGGCATCCAAGATGTATTTGTCTTTGTTTCCGCAGTAGTTAAAATTTTTGTATTTTTAGGTCAAACTGTTCTTGTCTGTCAGTCATATAATGCAGGTCTATATGGTCACCACCTGAAAGAGCATACACAGAGAAGTCCAAATCAAACAATTCCCCACCATAAGTACACACTGATGGCCTAAGACACAAAACGAGCGGTTTGTGTCAGAAAACGAACAGTATTTGTATCGTTTTTACCTCTTATACACAGCCACGTCTAAGTGATCTGAGGGCGCGCGTGCTTCGGTGTGTGCACGTTCTAGCTTAGTCTTAAGTGCGCCGCTTCCGCAAACTAAGCCAGAACACGGACGCGTCACACACCTGGAAGCAGGCGAGCCCTAATATCACTTGGACGTGGCTGTGTACAAGAGGTAAAAACGATATAAATACTGTTCATTTTCTCACACAGACTCCTCGTTTCGTGTCTTAGGCCATTAATGTGTACTTACGATGGGGAATTGTTTAATTTGGACTTCTCTGTGCATGGCCTTTTTAGGTGGTGACCATAGACCTGCATTATATGACTGACAGACAAGAATAGTTTGACCCAAAAAATCAAAGTTGAAACTACTGCGGAAACAAAGACACCTACATCTTGGACTTCCTTAAGGTAAGCTAAAACATACCAAAATTTTATTTCAAAGTGAACTATCCCTTTAAACTTGAGGGAAGAACTAAAGTAGAAATGAAAATAAAATCTGTTTTCACTTTCATTAGAATGATAATTTAAAAAATACTGTATTTCAGTTTCAAAACACATTATGATAGTAGTCAGACATGTCTTGGGATAACAGTGTTACATAATCAATTATAATGTTAATTTTATTTCCATATTCAGCAGTTATGGATCCCAAATATCTAAGAGAATGGCGTCGATTGAGAGATCGAGTTAATGCTCTCGCTGCATCAAGTAGCAGCTTGGAAGAATATCTAGATTTGGATGTACAAGGAGATGTGTCTGTGGAGGGTACATCAGTGCTAGGAGATGTGTCTGTGGAGGGTACATCAGTGCTAGGAGATGTGTCTGGAGAGGGTACATCAGTGCTAGGAGATGTGTCTGGAGAGGGTACATCAGTGCTAGGAGATGTGTCTGTGGAGGGTACATCAGTGCTAGGAGATGTGTCTGTGGAGGGTACATCAGTGCTAGGAGATGTGTCTGGAGAGGGTACATCAGTGCTAGGAGATGTTTCTGGAGAGGGTACATCAGTGCTAGGAGATGTGTCTGGAGAGGGTACATCAGTGCTAGGAGATGTGTCTGGAGAGGGTACATCAGTGCTAGGAGATGTTTCTGGAGAGGGTACATCAGTGCTAGGAGATGTTTCTGGAGAGGGTACATCAGTGCTAGGAGATGTGTCTGTGGAGGGTACATCAGTGCTAGGAGATGTGTCTGTGGAGGGTACATCAGTGCTAGGAGATGTGTCTGTGGAGGGTACATCAGTGCCAGGAGATGTGTCTGGAGAGGGTACATCAGTGCTAGGAGATGTGTCTGGAGAGGGTACATCAGTGCTAGGAGATGTTTCTGGAGAGGGTACATCAGTGCTAGGAGATGTGTCTGGAGAGGGTACATCAGTGCTAGGAGAT
This sequence comes from Valencia hispanica, assembly GCA_963556495.2. Lineage (NCBI taxonomy): Eukaryota > Metazoa > Chordata > Actinopteri > Cyprinodontiformes > Valenciidae > Valencia > Valencia hispanica. Next base: position 13,513,638 of record OY747714.1, on the reverse strand, counting down.
GTGTCTGGAGAGGGTACATCAGTGCTAGGAGATGTTTCTGGAGAGGGTACATCAGTGCTAGGAGATGTTTCTGGAGAGGGTACATCAGTGCTAGGAGATGTTTCTGGAGAGGGTACATCAGTGCTAGGAGATGTGTCTGTGGAGGGTACATCAGTGCTAGGAGATGTGTCTGTGGAGGGTACATCAGTGCTAGGAGATGTGTCTGTGGAGGGTACATCAGTGCTAGGAGATGTTTCTGGAGAGGGTACATCAGTGCTAGGAGATGTGTCTGTGGAGGGTACATCAGTGCTAGGAGATGTGTCTGTGGAGGGTACATCAGTGCTAGGAGATGTGTCTGTTGAGGGTACATCAGTGCCAGGAGATGTGTCTGGAGAGGGTACATCAGTGCTAGGAGATGTGTCTGGAGAGGGTACATCAGTGCTAGGAGATGTTTCTGGAGAGGGTACATCAGTGCTAGGAGATGTGTCTGGAGAGGGTACATCAGTGCTAGGAGATGTGTCTGGAGAGGGTACATCAGTGCTAGGAGATGTTTCTGGAGAGGGTACATCAGTGCTAGGAGATGTGTCTGTGGAGGGTACATCAGTGCTAGGAGATGTGTCTGGAGAGGGTACATCAGTGCTAGGAGATGTTACTGGGCAGGGTCCATCCACACAAGGACATTTGTTTGAGGGGGGTCCTTCTTTGATTTTAGATGCTAAAGAGGATCCATCAAATTTGGATCATGGATACAAGGAAACTGCTGATTCCAGTGACTCTAGTACAGAGTTTGATTATTGTGATTGCGATGACACACCATCATTACACAATGATTTGGCTGAATGGGCAACAACAACAAGTCAGACACATGCTGCGTTAAATAAGCTGCTAGAAATTTGAGAACACATGGACATACACTTCCAAAAGATAGCAGAACACTGCTACAAACCCCTTCTGGATTTGAAATTAAAAACATATGTGGTGGCCAGTACACATACCATGGCTTAGAGCCGGGTATTCTCCAATTCCTTTCACAAAATACATGGTTTACAGGTCCTGTAGACCTTACTATCAATATAGATGGTCTGCCAATATTCAAGTCCAGTAAAACTCTTTTTTGGCCTATTCTAGCTAAATTTGCTACTTTTGATCCATTTCTGGTTGCTCTATATTATGGGAACAGCAAGCTGTTCATGACCATCTTCGTGATTTAATAGCAGAATTGCAGGTGCTTATGGAAAATGGTGTCCCACACAAAACCACAGTGCACAAAGTAACTCTGCGAGCATTCATATGTGATGCTCCAGCAAGAGCATTTCTGAAGTGCATCAAAGGGCATAATGCATTGCATGGATGTGAGCGTTGTCTGTCAGTGGCCACATCAGTTGAGGGAAGGGTTGTCCACTTAAATAAAGTGTCTTGTGAGAAAATCACTGATGATAAATTCAGTCAGTTGCAGTATCCAAACCATCAGAAGGAACCTACACCTCTAGCCCAACTTGGAATCAAATGTGTCTCACAATTTCCTCTAGACCACATGCACCTAATTTTTCTAGGAGCTGTGAAAAGATTACTTACCTTTTTGTTGCGAGGCCCATTTATTTGCAGGTTGAAAAAAGAACAGAGTGAAAAAATCAACAATCAGTTGGTACAACTGAAAGGTGCAATGCCGGCAGAGTTTGCCAGGCAGCCAAGATCTCTGACCGAACTTGATCGCTGGAAAGCAACTGAACTACGACAATTTCTGCTGTACACAGGACCACTTGTGTTGCAGGATGTTCTGTCTCAGGACCATTATCATCACTTCCTATCATTAACAATTGGTATGTCTATTCTCTTGGATGATGATGATGCCAGAAGAGAACACTACCTAGGATATGCCCAAAACCTGCTGGAACACTTTGTGGATACCTGTTCTGAACTATATGGGGAAACTTTCCCAACATACAACATACATTCCATCAAACACATTGCTGATGACGTTTTTAACTTCAAATGCTCCTTGAATGAGTTGTCCTGCTTTCCATTTGAGAACCACCTGCAGTCCATAAAAAAAAAAGGTCAGAAATAGCAAATATCCAGGTCACTAAAAGATTGGCCGAAAAAGCAAATACAAAGCAACACATGAAGCAATGGAGGCGCAAACCGTACTCTATATCAGCCAAGGCACCAAATCACTGCTTCCTTTTGGAGACTGAGCAAATTGTGTTTGTGAGGGAAAAGCGTCAAGATGGGATGTTGGTTGTGGATGTTATCGACCCAAAGGTCACAAAGCAGCTGTTTGATCTTCCTTGTGAGTCAAAGCTGATTAACATCATATATGTGATGGACAATAACCTTAGCAGAGCAAAGAGGAAGCTTTTAAAGGCAAAGTATCTGCAAAGGAAGGCTGTGTGTTTACCACATGCACAGGGATTTGCCATATTCCCTCTTCTCCATGTCTTTAAGATGAACTGAAACTTGGTCCGGTCTCGTCAGTTAACTTTTTTGGGTGAGAATATTGCCGACGTCAATTAAAATACTGACTCATATGCGAGATGAATCTAAAAAAAAATCATGCCTCATCATTCTTGTATTTGATTACGTTTATAAATAAATCTTTAAATTTGTCCAATCCACAGGCCATTATGTCTCAAGGACTGAGGCGTGCACCAAAAAAGAAAAAATATGCAGACTACATCCAAGGTAAGTGCCATTTTCACCTTTCAGTTTCTTTTACAACTTTGTTGATGCAGGTCAAAATCGCAGAATTAATTTAATACCATGGCCATATTACAATTGTTTTTAGATATTAGCTCATCAGACTCCTTGATCCCATCACCACCACCACAGAACCGCCGAAGTAGTTGTGCTGTTATTATTTTGTTTTTCTTTAAATACATTAATGCTGATTACATATTATGTAATATAACAAATCAGTATACATTTAAATGTGTAAATAGGCCATTTTAATCACCTTATTTGTTCTATTAAAGATCATCAGGTGGCATGTGAAGATTTCACGAGCAATAACTGTCCTTGTTCTGTGCTGTCAGTCAGAATTCTGTGGCTGTTCCATTGAATGCTTTTGCATAATATATAATTGTTTTAAGAAATACTATATTTTAGATAAAAACATCAGTGTTTACATCTCATTTACATTATTTTAATATATTCCTTTCATGTTATAGTTTGTACTTTTCCTGAGCCACCCAAAAAATATGATATGACCTCCAAACCTAGCACTGCCTCAGGTACGCAAAACACATTATAGTATATTTATTGTTTTCTCTCAGTGTTTTTCTCTCCATAGAAGATACACCTGGTCTGGTATCCTGCTTGGCTGCAATGCCCTGTTGGACGGGGGGCATCGACTGGGATGATCCTCCCAGTAACTGAACATCCACTGTGTCCTGTTATCAACTTTTTACTTTCTGTAACATAGAAAGTTATCTTATATCAGATCTTCTGTTCCTTCTGTGTTTCTGCTCTGTCTTCTCAAACTCCCAGACGGTTGTAGCAGATGGCCGCTCCTACTGAGCCTGGTTCTGTTGGAGGTTTCTTCCTGTTAAAGGGGAGTTTTTCCTCTCCACTGTCGCTACATGCTTGCTCAGTATGAGGGATTGCTGAAGGATTGCTGTGGTTGGAAAGTCTGCATCAACGGGGCCCAACCTCACGCCAATGACTGACGCAATCTGCTGGGATTCCTTAAATAGGAAACGTTTTAACTGATTGGAATGTTTGTATAAATGTATTGAAATGACTTCTTGTTAAGTGCCTTGAGATGACATCTGTTGTGAATTGGCGCTATATAAATAAACTGAATTGAATTGAAAACTGAATTATTATTTTGGCCACGTGCACAGAAGTTTAATTTCAATTAACTTGTTTTGCTATATATATATTTGCTATATATATATATATATATATGTTTGTGTATATATATATGTGTGTGTGTGTATATATATATGTATATATATATTTTTATAACAATAATAATAATAATGATTATTATTATTTTATTTTTAAATTAATTATTGATGCTTATACTATTCTTTTTAATATCAAAAAATTAGAAGGGAAATAAGCCGATGAAGAGGGTCCATTCAAAAATGGGTAAGGTAATTAATCGTACTTGTAAAATAAGTGGTTATGGTATGGATATTGGCCATTTCATTCATTTGTGTTTGCCCTAAGAAATGCTCGTGGAGCATTGCTGCTTCTATCACTTGCCTTGTAATTGTAAATAGTGTATGTAGTAGAGCAAAAAAAAAAAAAAAGCTTAAATGCTCTTATTTTGAGTGGGCGAATTTTAGGCATTCTGTGTAAAGCATTTTACTATAAAAAAAATTATATTATTTTTCTTATTTATTTTGCTAGATCCACCAGAAATCTTTTCTGAGGACCTTTTTACAACTCCGCCTACTACAAATCCTTGTAAGTAGACTTTTTGAAAATATAAATTAGTAATTTTTTCACATTTTCTTGTCTAGAAAATTGTTTTAAAGTTTAAACTTGCTTGCATAATATTCAAAGTGTAACCATAGTGTAGTATTGAAAACAATTATTTATTGAAATCTTTCATTAGGTGCTCTGAGTCCATTAGATGACCACGAAATGTCTACACAATCAAGTAGGATATATAATGTAGACAGACCTAACTGTAAAATCAGTTTATTATTTGATGTTGTGCAGTATTAACAGGTTGCAGTTAGCTTTATATGCTACACTCAGCTACGTTCTACTCATTTCTCAATTTATCAAATATGGAGTATAATTTAAATTTCAAAACAAGCATTGACCACTTACAAATGACTTCTGACTGTGTTTCTTGCAATAAACCCAAGAAATACATGTACTGAAAAAAATAATTAGCAATATTGTTTTTAAATTAACCGTTGATGGATATATTTAACACTCGATTGGATGAATGGAGAAATTAATGAAAGGTGACAGAGCACTGTATATAAAATTAAATGTTCTCTGTTAGGAGTTCAACAAAGCTCTCAGGCCATATAATTTTTATTTTTTTTTTTTAGGTTGTCAACAAACTCCACAACGCCTCTCTCCAATTATTGAACTAAGTAAAGAAAAATATTCAAATTAAATAATGATGTTTTAATCATTTCAAGGAAGTAAAAGTAGTTATGGTTGTAGTGTACAAACAAGATAACTAAATACCAGTTCAAGACATCACAAAAACCTTCAGAGTAGCCCTGAGTACCATACTGGTATTTCATCCATAGCTGTTTAAAATAATACATTATGCTTTCTGTGACTATAAAGGCACTCCACACTCTATGGAATCAACTAGAATTGAAACGCCAAAAAGTAAGATGTGCTTTGATTATTGTTGTTTGTTGACTATAAAAATCCTGTCGAGATAAATTGCATTCACTTGAGAAATTAACAAACTCATTATTTCAGAAAAATAGAGCCCTGTATTTTGAAATCAATGACTTCTCTTTAATTCACAAAAAAAGAGCAGCTTTATTTTTTATTAGATGAATGCAATACAATCTTGATGTACTGTATCTCTAATTCAAATGGTTTTTTTAGGGACTAAGCAGGCATTCAGGGGTCGTTTTTTGGATTCACCAATACGCACCTCAACCCCAGGTTAATGGAAAAAACAAAACTGATATGTCAGGACAAAGCATAACATATTTTATCTTTGGGTGGTGAAATAGTACACTAGCAAATTTTTTTAATGTCATTACTCATTGCAGCTTCCAGGACTGAGCGCCAATCCGGAAGTCCTCAAGTCAGAAACCCCCAAGGTTAGTATGGACATACTTATCAGATGAGCTTTTTGCCATGTCGGTTACATGTTTTTGCTTCCTTTTTCTTTTCTTTTTTTACAGAAAAGAAAGACAGGTTTCCAATGACAGACAATGACATTGTTACTATAATATAATATTTTTTGCAATTTTCCTGAATCATGACCGTGGGAGTAATTCAAGATTCTTCACCCTATCTTTTATCTTCTGGTTGATAGCTGGCCACAGTTCTTTTCCTTGATGTCCAATATAGATGAGAAGGCAGTGATTTGTTAAAATTCTCATTCAAAATTTTTGTTATTGATGTATTGGAGTTGTCATACCTCAGTATTGTGATGCTATTTTTTATTGTACTTTAAATTAACACAATGCCTTTGTTGCATTTAGGATTTCAAAAAAAGGTTTTGACACAACTTTTAGAAATAAAAGATGAACTTCGAAGAATAGGGAAAATTGTGGAACCAGAAACTGGGTTCCATGTGTCAACCTTGGGCACTGAAGATGAGTTCGAGTACTTAGAGAGGCAGCTTGAAAGTGGGAATACACGGGCAGCAATGGTAAAAAACAAACAAAACAAAAATGACTCCAAAGCAACTTTTCCACACTAAAATGCTCATCTTTGACAGTCTAAAATTTATTTGAAATATAATATGCAATTTATGACTGAACCAAGGCTTGTTGCATACTATCAGACTGAGGCAAAAAAACAACAACACAATATCATTGTACATTAAGATTGAGTAGAAACAATTCATTTTAAATTGGCAATAATTATAAAATAATAATTGATTTAAATTGAACAATTATAAAAAGTATCCAGCAGTACTAAAATTATCTCCAGAAATAAGAGTTTTATAGGGTAAGTGATGGAAAACTTGCAGGTCAATGGGCATCAACCTTTAAGGTTGGTAAATACTTTTAAAATGAAGCATATACTGTAATACTACCTGCCAAGTACTGACATTGGCTTGTGTTGTTTCAGGTGACACAGTTGTGTAAAATCGGAGGAAAAAACTTCAAAGACAGTACAAGAACAATGCTGGACAGGTAAAGCCTACAAATTATGCAACATTTATCAAACATTCTGGTGTCGATACTGAATAAGTATTTTATGTGGTCACTACGCAAATCAGAGATTTAAAAAAGACTTCCTTTAACGTTACTTTTGAAATGTCAGTCTTTAACCGTAATAGTTAACCACTTTATTTTGTATTATACTTTAGTGTTTTCAAAAATTCCCTGATGTCTACATTCAACATGAAAGGAGGAGGTCCACTACAGAAGAAGTCCTTTCAATCAACTGCCTTATTCTCAGTCATCAGAGGTATGTGTGTCTGTTCAGGCTAATTAACATTGATTCTCTCTCTCTCTCTGTATATATATATATATATATATATATATATATATATATATATATATAGAGGTGTAGTGACCCTGGACCACAAAACCAGTCTTATGTGTAATTTTTTTTAAATTGAGATTTATACATCATCTGAAAGCTGAATACATAATCTTTCCATTGATGTATGGTTTGTTAGGATAGGACAATATTTGGCCGAGATACAACTATTTGAAAATCTGGAATCTGAAACATTTTATCCGAAACATGGATAAAATCGCATTTAAAGTTGTCCATTTCTATTGGCGATAGTGCTGCATCCATTCACAAAAATAATGTTTTATATATTTAAGGTGGGAAATTTACAAAATATCTTCATGGAACATGATCTTTACTTAATATCCTAATGATTTTGGGCGTAAAAGAAAAATCTATAATTTTGACCCATACAATGGTTTGTTGGCTATTGCCACAAATATACTCGTGCAACCTAAGACTGGTTTTGTGATCCAGGGTCACATATATGAAGAGTTCAGATGCAAAAGCCTCTGAGTGCCATCTGAAAGTTTCTTCTCGAATGTTCATTTTTATCAAGCTCATATATGTAAGTTCAGTAATTTCACTTAAATGACGATTAATAGGTCATTTTCATTGTCATTTAAGTGAAATTACTGAACTTGCATATATGAGCTTGATAAAAATGAACATTCGAGAAGAAAATTTCAGATGTGTATATATATATATGTATATGTATGTGTGTGTATATAGCCTATATATGTATATATATATATGTATATGTATGTGTGTGTATATAGCCTATATATATATATATATATATATATATATATATATATATATATATATATATATATATATATATATGCCTTGTACAGAATTGTTCAATACGCATATCGTTACACCCCGTATTGCATCACCATTGTGCGAGCAAAAATGTTCAATTATTGATATAAATTTATTCATAATATTGATATAAATTGTCTATATTGATATAAATTATATAGTCTCAATCTATATTCTGTTAACTCTATATTGGCCAGCTCTAGTGTGCATCCTAGCAAAAGTGATTGACTGGAATTAGTTAAATGACTGTCAACAATGCTTTTCTTGAGCAATAATTCTTTCCTTTTTCTCATTTGTCAGACGCAGTGATGACCAGCTTTCCATCAGCTACGGAATGTGAAATAAAAAATGCAAATTCTAATCATTTCAAACAAGCACCAGGGAGGGCAGGGGGTGGGGGTTATGGATCAAAAGTGAACAGTTAATACTTAAAAATGTTATCTTAATTTGTTTTACATATTTTTCCAATGTTTTATCAATTAATTTTTATGTTTGAATGTTGTCTAAGTTGTTGTCTATATAATTGTTCAAAATAAATCCCTTTATATTCAATTAGTTTGGATGGATTTTCATTTATGAGAACCTGTTATATTTGAGTGAAAAGAATCCTTATGCCTCATTTTGTTGTCTATTACATGTATATGTAGTGTAATTGATGACTAGTCTATTCTTGGGCTTTGGTTAGACGTCTATTGGACGAATAAATATAGTCGTTCAATAGCTGTCTGATTGTCTATTCTTGGGCTATGTTTAGACGTCTATTAGATTTTCACTGACAGCCCAAAATTAGCCTCGATTTAGCCTAGACGTCTGGGCTGTGTTTAGACGGCTATTAGACGTCAATTAGACGCGAAATTGCTTGCTGGGTAACTGCACAACAAGCTGCCCACTATTAGTTATGTTACACCATGCATCAAAGGATGGTGCAGGTCTTCCCCAAGGGAGCAAGGTGGGCATGCACTGTGGGATTTCTGTCATATTTCTCTCATATTTCTTAGCCCATTTCCCGGTCATGCAACAATTTTTGCGATCGGTTCGTCTTCGAAGCTGCATAAAAATAACTACGTTTCCCCTATAGTTTCTGCTTGCATATCTAATTTCCCTCACATATGTTTTAAATACAAAATAATTGCATTAAAAGCATACAGTTTACTGTTTCAGAGTCCTGCACTGGTCCAATTTTACCAACCCCATGCATTAAGATTTTTTTAACCCGACCCTTTTCCCACAGTTATCGCCAGATTAAATCCCGACCCAACCCGCCCGTTGATTTAAAACTGCCATCGGTCTGTGTCCGCCGCAGCTACACGCTCCAATCCCTCCGTAACTCTCCATGGTGCGGTCAGCTGAGCTCTCAGAAAGCGATGCTTTGAATATGTGTCCAGGTCTGAGATGATAATCAGTCAGATGCTCTTATAGGAATCTTTTTCTGATTGATTCAGCTACCTGAACTCTGTGCGTAAAGTTGAAAATGTCTGCGCGTCTGCAACAAGTGGTCAGCGATGTGAAATGTAAACTGCTTGTGTTTTCTAAAAAAAAAAAAAAAGAGGAAAATAAAGTGAACCCGTATTACAATTAATTATTTCCCATTTTATTTCTCTGGAATGTTGCTCAGCTGATTCTTATTTTATGCAGAACTGTAGTGAAGTTACAGTTGAAGTTTCTGCGCACAGAACGGCGAGGGTTGCAAGGGAAATGCGTTTTTTGTTGTTGTTGCGCATTCTTCTTCTGGGGCAAACATGTTATTAATGTAGCCAACACTATTCTTTGTGCTACGATGTGGATAATAATGATCTTTCCCAGACAACAGTCTAATGATGGCTTTCAGCGCCGTTTGAAAAACAACATAAAACACAACGGGCTTTCAATTTTTACACCTGTTATTACACCACAGTATATATTGTAATAAAACATCAGAAGGATAAATACCTATATATGAATGATTATTTATTGTCCCAACCAATCTTCAAACCACACTCATGTTCATGGGTATTGTCCCTAGCAATTCTAAAAACAAACCTACGCCCTTGTAGCGATCATCAGAGTGCTTAAGCAGTAGATATCAGTGGATATCAGCAGGACACACTCTGACCTCGTTCCTTATACTCTACACACAGTGTGAAACACACACACAGCAAAGAAACTACTGATCAGTTCCAAAATCTGGGTGTAGTGATGGACTCAGGCCTTCAGAGACACATAGATCCTGATGGCTGTGGGCAAGGAGGATCTCCTGTAGCACTTTGTGTTGCAGCGAAACCAACGAAGCCTCTGACTGAAGACACTGTTGTTGTAGGATAGTCCCATGAAGAGGATGCTCTGGGTTGTCCAATATTAATAAGAAGTGGTCAGCTTTACATTCAGAAAATGTTAACTAGTTAGTTTGCCTTAGCAACTGGCTAAAAGATAAATGGTTTAAAAGGGCCACGTGTAAATTTTCAATTCAGTTTATTTATATAGCGCCAATTCACAACAGATGTCATCTCAAGGCACTTAACAAGAAGTCTTTTCAATACATTTATACAGACATTCCAATCAGTTAGAAAGTTTCCTATTTAAGGAATCCCAGCAGATTGCGTCAGTCATTGGCGTGAGGTTGGGCCCCGTTGATGCAGACTTTCCAACCACAGCAATCCTTCAGCAATCCCTCTATCCTAAATGTGATAGTGGAATTCAAAAGAAAAGTTCCATGCGTCTCTCCTGTATTTCCTTAAAAGAAAGTGCAACAAGTTCCGGTTTTGTCCTTTATTTATACCGAAAGCTTTACTTTTTCAGTCATATTTCAGAATGTCAATTAATTGTGATTAATTCACAGCTACCCTGTGATTAATTAGATTAACATTTATAATCATTCCATGCATGCTTATGATGCTCTTGTTAGCAATACTCTTTTCTGTATAGTAAGGCCTTTACTGATGTCTCAGGGTGACATCCATAGAGTCTGGAAGTAAGTTTTGTTGTAAAGAAAAACTCCATTAGGTTTAAATATGACTGATAATAATTATTAATCTACATAAAAGTTACATTTACAACAGTTTGGCAAATCACATAGACAGAAAAAATGACAATGGCTTTGAGTTACTGTCTGGCCAGGAAGTTTAAGCCATTTAAATGATCACATCAATATTCAATCTTTTTTTCAGACTTGATACAGAAGAATGCCACTGAAAGTGGTTGAATAATCATCTCCCCAAACATGTGTGTTTCCAAGCAGCCGAACATAGACCTGGTCTCCCTGCAGCAGCTGCAGGAAGGCTGCATTGCCTCCATTATCAGCCCCGTCATAAGATGTCTTGTGGTCGGAGGAATCTACAACAGCCTGATTGTTCTTCATGAGGATCAGAAAGGAACGCCTTTCTCCGCCAGCATGATAAAAGAAGGTGAAGTAGTACATGCCTCTAACTGGTGCAACAAAGATGCCTGTGGAAACAACAACGAATGATACTGCTTTGTTGAACACTGACTCAATATTTAAAAACCTAGATTACACTCTTTATATTACATACTGGTTTTCATTTCATGAAATGAGATTTTATCATGTTTAAATTGGAATTCTTAGGACCTTTAACTTGTTAACCACTAGTGAAATGTTATAAGAAAACTGTGTGTTTACTGATGGATATTGTGTACGAATTAAAGATTTAAAAAGGCAAATTAAATATTCATTGAAAAGAAAAACAACTCAACTTACCGGTGAACTGGTTGTAGGCATTGCCCAAGTTTGTTATTACTCTTCTGAAGACTAAGGTTTTGTGCGTGTTGAAGGGTCCAGTGGCTCCTGTCCCACCTTTTGCAGCACTGAAAATTACCTTGGATGCTTCTAGATAAAAATAGAAATGTAAAAAATGGTTAAAACTATTTTAAAATCCTCTGTGAAACCTCTAAAGCAGTCAAAAATGACGTTACCTTTCTGTTTAAGCTCCAGAACCTGGTTTTCGCTCTCTTTCAGTCTTGCTTCCATAGCTTCCAGTTTCTCTTTTACAGCACCAAGCTCTTGGAGGAACGTTGACATTTTAGGAAAACATGACAGTGTTCCACCAGAAATAGCTGTTTCATTGACATCATTTTGGGCCAAAGTTAAACCACAGACCAACACCAATATCCAGGTAGTGAAATGCATGATGATTCGGTCTCCAGAACTCAAATGACCAGCAATGATTTTTGGTCCTTTTATTCAGTTTTATGGTTTCCTGCTTAATGTTTAACAGTAATTGTTGGCAGTGATTGTCAAACCTATTCACCAAGGAGTGTATCCTGTTTAGATAAAGCTTTGCTTACAAAATTTGTATTGTCACAGATACCACTAGGATTCTGTCGTGTTTTCAATGGCTTGACTTGACCCCGGCCTGGGGTTTTACTTCATGGAGTTGACATGTTCTCCCTGTGAATGCCTGGGTTTTTTCTGGGTATTCTGGCTGCCTGCCACAGTCCAAAAACAGGATTGTTCTGTTAACTGCTTTCTAAAATTGTTCTTTATTTGTGTGTACGTGTGCATGATTGTTTGTCCTGTGTGTCTCTGTGTTACCCAATGATAGACCCAATGACCACTCGGGATAGGCACCAGCCCTCCCATGACTCTGCTGCTCGCATCCCCCCTAGAAACAGGAAAGTAGAGCACATCACCCCAGTTCTAAAGTCCTTACACTGGCTCCCTGTAGCTCTAAGAATAGATTTTAAAATGGTTCATAAATCACTAAATGGCTTAGTCTACTTTTCATCACCAGAATCAGAACTAACCATGGAGAAGCAGCATTCGGTTTTTATGCTCCTCAAATCTGGAACAAACTTCCAGAAAACTGCTGAAACCCTGAGTTCCTTTAAATCAATGTTTAAAAATAAACATTTGTTTAGACCTGCCTTTGACTTAACTTTATTATGCTACGGCAATGTTCTCCTTTTTGATGTTTTCATCATATAAAGCACTTTGAATTCTCTTGTTGTTTTAATGTACTAGACAAATACACTTGCCTTGCTTTTAGAGATAACATAATCTTTGTCTTATCAGGATTAGGCTACTATTGTTTTTATCAACATATGCCAGCTGACCTCAATAGAAAAGCAATGAGAAAAGATCCCACTACATCCGTGGTGTTTACTGCAGTCTGGTATCTCAGGGAATGACTGAGCAACAGAGGCATTAATGTCTGGTAGAACCAGGGTCAAGGACACACAACAGTAAATAGAAACTTTCTGACATCATCAGGAGCATTCAAAGTATTTCTTGACTTGGTTTTGGTTATATTCATAGTATTGACTGATCAGAAGTTAATGTTTAACAGTCTGTTTTGATAATGTATCTTTTATACAGCTTTTTAGTTCACTGAAAGTGTAATAAGGAAGTATAATTACATTTACGATCAAACTGTCATTATTGTTGTCTCCGATTATAACTGTCTCTGTCTGATAAAAGCAGATTTATTGTCAATGTCATTTCGGAAGAAAAACTTAGTGTACCCAATGGGTAAAAAAAATGCAACTAATCAGCAAAATATACACTGCATGGACAAAATCCAAATATGATAAGAACCAGTTGCCTTTTTTTGGGTGATAATAATAATAATTAATTGTATTTGTCTTGTTTTTGCTAGAGCATAAAAAAATACTAAAATCAAAAAAAGGAGTGATCATTTCACCTAAACTGCTCATGGATACCTTTACTAGATCAAATCTGAGCTCTTATCTTTATTTTTGCAAAAAGATTACAATCAATAAACTTCTGTTGTTGTATATGTACAACACATTGCCAAGCCTGGAACATTAAGTTGGTATTACAAATACTATTGTCATAATAGGGAGATCAATTGGAAGCATCGTAGGTCAACAAAACAAACTGACTGCTCTTCATGAGGCCTAAAATCCAAATTCAGTTTCCTCCAGCATGATTATGAATGTGAAGTTTTATACATGCAATAGGTGCGGCAAAGACACATGTGGAAACAACATGTTGTGATTCCATTTCTCATAAGATGAACGGAACAGACTTATGCATGGCTGGGAGCCATTTCAAAGATGGACTGAGCAGACCACATTTCCCAGCAATCCTAGCAGTGACCCCCCAACACACTCCTATTGGTCCGTGACCACCCATGGTGATATCGGCGATGGCATCACGGCCAAAGGGGCTGTAAGAGTGGGAGTCGAAGCCATTTTAAAATGTTCTCAAGCCAGAAGTTTCAGAGAGAAACTCAGGCTAAACAGAGGACATCTCACCGGTGAAGATTTTCTTTTGTTCTGACCCACTGGACCGGGAAGAACTCATTTCAAAGCTTCAAAGTGTTCATTCTGTTCGTGTATCTGGTTTGAGCCATATCCGGACTGTTCCCAGACAGTTCGTTAGACGTTGACCTTTGGGCCACACGGTCCTTGAAAATCCTGCGCAGGGTTCCTTTTTCCTAACTCTTTATTTTGCTCAACTACAGACACAATTTGCTCTCCTCCTAGTGGACTGGATCTCCTTCAAGGCAAAGTAGGACTGAACCAGTTCATTTATACTAATATTGTGTCTGGGTGGAGATAAATAGAGAAAATAGAGTTTAACGAGTCAGATCTCTTTCATTGTTGGTTTAAAGTGTCTTTGAGCGCTATACCTGTTTGCTCATTTTTGCGTCGCCGCACGCATAAGTTTGAGCTGTAATTGCTGTGTTTGAAACTGTTTCTTTTTATCCTAACCGGATCACACTTTTTCTTTCTTTTTCCTTCCTCTCTTTTCCTCTCTCTCTCTTTCTCTCTCTCACTCCCTGATCACCCGGTCGGCAGAGTCGGACTCGGTCCGACCTGCGTCAGCTGGTCTTAGCTGAAAGGTTAACCTCATTGTTCTTTAGTCTGTTAGCTAACACAGAGGCCTTCCACATGGACGCTTCACCCCATGTGCTCCTTCAGCCAAAGCTAGTTTTATGACCCCCTTCTTGGAACCCAATTTGCTAATCTCCATCTTGGCACAGAGCTGAGATTTATGACTCTTTGTCCCACAGACTATCTGTGACTTGTGCCCCCTGGAGTGAGGGCCCCCCTTCCTTATCTGACCCGAACCTCAGCTGTTCTCACTGATTTCATTTCATGTTAATTGTGTTTAATGTTCACCTATTATTGTTTTCAAAGATCTGTAGTAGTAGTTTCATGCTTTCGAATAGATGGGATAAATTTATGAAATGTTTGGCTGTCAGGTTGATCTACACTCAACAAAAATATAAACGCAACACTTTGTTTCTGCTCCCATTTTTCATGAGATGGACTTAAAGATCTAAAATTCATTCCAGATACACAATATTACCATTTCTCTCAAACATTGTTCACAAATCAGTCTAAATGTGTGATAGTGAGTATTTCTGCTTTGCTGAGATAATCCATCCCACCTCACAGGTGTGCCACATCAAGATGCTAATCTGACATTCATGATTAGTGCACAGGTGTACCTTATACTGCCCACAATAAAAGGCCACCCTGGAATGTGCAGTTTTGTCTCACAGCAAAATGCCACAGATGCCACAAGCAGTGTCTGCCTCACGGACTAAAGCTGGGAGCTGGTTCCACAGGAGAGGAGCCTGATAACTAAAAGATCTGCCTCCCATTCTACTTTTAGAAATCCTAGGAACTACAAGTAAACCTGCAGTCTGAGAGCGAAGGGCTCTGTTAGGAACATAAGGAACAATTAGATCTCTGATGTATGATGGAGCTTGATTATTAAGGGCTTTGTATGTAAGAAGAAGGATCTTAAATTCTATTCTGGATTTAACAGGGAGCCAATGAAGGGAAGCTAAAACAGGAGAAATGTGATCTCTCTTTTTAATATTCATCAAAACTCTTGCTGCTGCATTTTGGATCAACTGAAGGCTTTTAATGGCATTTTGTGGACTACCTGATAGTAAAGAATTACAGTAGTCTAGCCTTGAGGTAACAAATGCATGGACTAGTTTCTCAGCATCACTCCTGGACAGGATGTTTCTAATTTTAGCAATATTCCGGAGGTGAAAGAAAGAAATCCTAGAAACCTGTTTAATATGGGATTTAAATGTCAAGTCTCGTTCAAAAATAACGCCGAGGTTCTTTACGTTATTACTGGGGGCCAATTTAATGCCATCCAGATGAAGTGATTGACTATTCAGTTTCTGTTTAAGAACTTCTGGTCCAAAGACAGCAACTTCTGTTTTGTCAGAATTTAAAAGCAAAACGTTTAGGGTCATCCATGTTTTCATGTCTTCCAGACATGCCTGTAATCTACCTAACTGACTGGGTTCATCAGGATTTATGGATAAATATAGTTGTGTATCATCTGCATAGCTGTGGAAATTTATCCCATGCTGTCTAATGATTCTGGAATGTTTGTATAATTGTATTGAAATGACTTCTTGTTAAGTGCCTTGAGATGACATCTGTTGTGAATTGGCGCTATATAAATAAACTGAATTGAAATTGAATTGAATTGATTCTACCAATTGGGAGCATATATATGGTGAACAGAATTGGTCCAAGCACAGAACCCTGTCGAACTCCACAAGTAACCCTTGAGAATGAAGAAGATTTATCATTTAGATGAACAAACTGGAATCTATCAGACAAATATGATTTAAACCAGCCTAGTGCTGTTCCTTTGATCCCAGCAACATGTTCAAGCCTTTCTAAGAGAATATTATGATCGACTGTGTCAAAAGCAGCACTGAGATCTAACAAAACCAGAACAGACACAAGTCCATCATCTGAGGCCATGAGAATATCATTAGTAACCTTCACCAGTGCTGTTTCAGTGCTATGATGAGCTCTAAAACCTGACTGAAACTCTTCAAACAGCTCGTTATTGTTTAAATGCTCACAGACTTGATTAGCAACAATTTTCCCAAGGACTTTGGATAAGAAAGGAAGGTTTGATATAGGTCTGTAACTCACTAAGTCATCTTGATCAAGGGAAGGTTTCTTGAGTAAAGGTTTAATTACAGCTATTTTAAATTCATGTGGTACGTATCCGTTTACTGAGGATAGATTCATCATATCCAAAATGGGGCCAGGAACCAAATGGAACACTTCTTTAAATAATTTGGTTGGAATTGGGTCCAACATACAAGTTGAAGGTTTAGATGAGGCTAATATTTTTGATAATTCCGAAAGCTCGACTGAATCAAAACAGCCTAAGCACAACTGAGGATCTACAGTTCTTTCCGATACTGCCTCATTTACTGAGGAAGAAGTAATCATGTTTGGGAGGATGCCAATGATTTTATTTTTAATAGAATTAATTTTATTTACGAAGAATCCCATAAAATCATCAGTGCTAAGAGCTGGGGGAATAGTTGGCTCAACAGAGCTATGACTCTGTGTAAGTTTGGCAACTGTACTAAAAAGAAACCTAGGATTGTTTTTATTCGCCTCTATTAATGATGAAAAATATGCTGTTCTAGCTTGTCGAAGGGTCTTTTTATACAGCAGTAGACTGTTATTCCAGGTTAAATAGGAATCCTCTAGGTGTGTAGAGCGCCATTTTCTCTCCAACTTCCTAGTATTCTGCTTTAAAGTACGCAACTCTGCGTTAAACCAAGGAGTCAGCCTCCTATGGCTAGCCACTTTCTTTTTTAAGGGGGCTACACTATCTAATGCCAAACGCAATGAGGACGTAACGCTGTGAACCAGATCATCAATTTCTGAAGGGTTTGAGATAGAATTGCTGCCATCCACTGTGTTACCCTGAGACACTAAGGAAAGTAAGAATGGAACAGATTCTTTAAAAATTGTTACAGCATTGTCTGATAAAGCTCTACTATAATGAAATTTTCTTTCAGATTTAAAATGGTCAGTTAAAGTTAATTCAAAAGTTATTAAGAAGTGGTCAGACAGGACCGGGTTATGTGGGTGGACTGTTATTTCCTCACACTCAATACCGTATGTCAGTACAAGGTCCAAAGTGTGTTTGCCCGAGTGGGTCGATCCCTGTACTTTTTGAGTAAAGCCAATTGAGTCTAAAATAGCACTAAAGGCTGCATTTAGGCTATCACTATCAGTATCCACATGAATATTAAAGTCCCCCACTATAATAACCCTATCAGTATTTAATACTAAATCAGATAAAAAATGTGAGATCTGATCCAAGTATTGAGAGTAAGGGCCTGGTGGACGATACAAAACCACAAACAAAAATGGTCTTAATGTTTTGCAACTTGGATGAGGAAAATTAAGGGTTAGATGTTCAAAAGAACTGTAGCTATCAATTGGTCTGGGACTAATTAGTAAATCAGAACGAAAAATGGTTGCAACTCCTCCTCCTCGCCCAGTATTTCTAGGAATGTGAAAATTTAAATGACTGGAAGGAGTTGACTCATTTATACAGACATAATCCTCCTGCTGCAACCAGGTTTCTGTGAGACAAAGGAAATCAATGTGATTATCACAAATCAAGTCATTTACTAACAAAGTCTTTGAGGAGAGAGATCTTATGTTTAATAAACCACATTTAATAGATTTATTTTTCTGTTCAGTCAAAGTTGTATTTATTTTTGAGACCTCCATAATTTGCTTTTGTTGGCTTAACTTTTAATCCATTTAATTTTGGCCGTGGGCAAGACACTGTTTCTATAGAGTAATGGGGGGGTAACAGTACAGAAGCAGCAGAGAGGTGGGTTAAACTACGACTCTGCTTCCTGGTCTGGACCCTGGGTTGTCAGTGTTTTGGAGGACTAATAAATTCGGCCATATTCCTAGAAAGAAGAGCTGCTCCATCCAAAGTGGGATGGATGCCCTCTCTCCGGATCAGACCAAGTTTTACCCAAAATGTTCTCCAGTTATCAATGTAGCCCACATCGTTTGCAGGACACCACCTAGACAACCATTGATGGAATGACAGCATGCGGCTAAACATGTCGTCACTGGTCCGATCAGGCAGGGGACCAGAAAAGATTACCGAGTCTGACATTGTTTTGGCAAACTTGCACACCGAAGCAACACTAATTTTAGTGACCTCCGATTGGCGTAACCGGGTGTCATTATCGCCAGCGTGAATAACAATCTTACTGTATTTACGCTTATCTTTAGCCAGCAGTTTCAGGTAGGATTTGATGTCGCCCGTTCTGGCCCCTGGCAAACATTTGACTATGGTCAATGGTGTCTCTAATGCCACGTTTCTGACTATGGAGCTGCCAATTATCAGGGTCGGCTTCTCAGCAGGTGTGTCGCTGAGCGGGGAAAATCTGTTAGAAACGTGGACCGGTTGGTGGTGGCCCAGGGGCTGGGTCCTAGAACTATGCTTCCTACGTACAATCACCCAACCGGCCTGAGGTCCCGGGTGCGCGGGCTCTACCAGAGGACAGCTAGGGGGTTCTATCCTTGTTGGCTCCGCGCTGGCTAATGGGCTTCGGCTATCTGCTGGTTTTTCAACAGCGCGGAGCCGTACTTCTAATTCTGATACCCTCGGCTCCAAAGCTACAAAAATATTACATTTATTACAGTTACCATTATCACTAAAGGAGGCAGGGAAGTAACTAAACATCTGACAGAGAGAGCAAGAGAGAAGAGAAGAGTTAGAGACAGGAGAGAGAAGAGTAGCCATAGCCGCAATGAAGCTAAGCTAACTGAGCTAGCGAGACCTTACCACCCCAAGAAAAGCTGTGTGAAACACAAGGAGTTCCCAAAACGTAAAGTACACCACCACAAAACGTGTGTTTTAGTGTGCTTGTGTGTTAAAATAACTTAGAAAGGGCTCAGCAGAGAGAAAATAAGATCAATTCAAGAGACTCTGAACACCAAACAGTTTACAGGGAGCGCAACAGTGACAACAGGAAATGACGCAATACGGCTTAATCAAGCTCTAGCAATGATAACCTCAGCCCAAGAATATATCCTTAAACACCAGAGACCCCACATCTATGTGTGTGTGTTAGCATGCTAGTGCATATAAGGTTTCTCCATAAGAGTGTTCGATAGTTGGTTTGAGCAGGCATCAATCCGTCTCCCAGGAATCGATGCAGACATGAAGGAGACGTCCAAAGGACCCCCAGGCGGACCCGGGCGGGGCCGACCGCATCCCCCAAGAGTGGAGCAAAGGAGAACCCCAGCGGAACATCCAGCGGCCACTATGCAGGGGCCCGGGGGGCAGCAGTGACGAGCCCACGGGCCCCGCCGGCACCCCGGTCAATGGACCGGGGGAGCCGGGGCCCAGGGGCACCCCACCCCCCAGTAGGGACCCGACAAGGGACCGGCCACGCGCCGCCTCCACCCTAGGCCAATCCCCACCGCCAACATCCCAGCGCCCCACCGATAGCCGCAGGGGACGGACAGCATCCCCAGGCCGGGCTCAGCCAGCATCTGGACACCAAGTTGTACCAGTTCCCGGGTCCTGATCCCGCGCAACGCAGGGCGCCGAGACCAGGCATCCAATGAGGGCCAGGGCCGGTCCAACCCGCCAATGAACCGGCCATGCAAGGTGCGCACAGAACAGGTGATCAAACGAGCAGAGACTCCGGATCCGCATCCCGCCGAGCCACCAAGCAGGCATCACCCAACAATCCCAAACCTGGCACCTCTAAAAGAGGTGTCCCAACCAACCAAAGGAAGATATCGGCCCAGCGCATCGGCCGACCGACACACCGACCCCCCCAGGCCCGGCCAGGCACGCACCAGGTCCGAACCGGATTGACCACCGATGCACTGGGAGGCAGGGGCCCCCGTCACCGGCGGGGAGTGACGGAGGGGAAATAGGCCCCCCATTAAGTGTAAGGCCTGAGGTGCGCCAGGCGAGGGGGCAGACCAAGATCCAACCTGACAGGTAGACAAAGACATACAGACACAGTCATACGTTCCCTCCCTCTTAAACCCATACATTCTCACTGACTCACCAAGACACCCAAAAAAATGACGCTGTACCCTCACTCACACACCCCATACACACTTTATGCTCCCAGGTCCAGGTACCGATGCCCCAGTAGAGCCACCAGCCCCCGGACCCAGGAGATGGACCCCCTACCTTCTAGGACGGAGACAAGCAGACCGCCAAGGGCCCCAAAGTGGCAAAGCAGCCCAACAGCCCAGGACCCCAACCCCTGATGGCCCGTAGCGAACAGGGGTGTGGAAAGACCCCCAGCCTCCATCCTCCCGCTCGAGTATGGTGTTGATGCGTGTTGTTATAATGTGCATTTAAAACAGAGGGGTGGGATGTGGGGAAGGCAGCCACACATCCCCCAACCCCCACCCCGAGCCCTCAGTGTCTATATGTGGTTTAACAGTGGGCACCGGCACCAGAGGTGAAGCTGATTGAACCGCTCCCCCTCTGGATGCCGAAAAGTGTGCCCACCCCAAATTCCCTACATATGTGTTGCGTGAGAATGTTATAAGTGGGAGTGTCTAAGTTGTATATTAAAATTGGGACCCAGGACACCACGGGATAGCGAGGAGGGAAGCCCCTCCTCGCACCCCAGTGATGTGCCCATGCCCCAAGACCCTATATGAGTGGTAAAGTGATGGAGCGGGTGGACAGAGGTGTCCAGGGATGGGGAGGGAAGGACTGGGAGACAAAATGCCTTCCCAGGGAGCCAGCTCCCCCACTGACCCCAGTAGGCACCGCTGTTCACCGGGATCCACCAGGGGAGGGAGGCCATGGCACGTTCCACCCCAAGGCAGTCCCCCCAGCCCCATACCCAGAAGGGGAACTAAACCCACCCTGACATTCACTCTACTCTCAAAACACAAAAGACACTAGACACCCAGGTTGAGTTCGCAAATCCCCCCCCCCCCCCCCCCCCCGCACACCCCTCCCCCCTGTCCAAGTGCCCTCATAGGGGGAGAGCACCTGTCGCTACACAGAAGCAGAACTCCCTGCCAGCAAAGGAGGCCCCCAGCGCCACCTGCACACCGGAGGCCCCCGTAGCCCGAACCACGGCGACTTACCTGCCCAGACCAGGAGCGAACCGATGAGCCGGGCGGCCGACCCACCAGGCCGACATCCACCAGCCTCATTCCTTGAGGAGCGACCACTGTTGCTCAACGGCCCGGCAGGAGACCAAACCCAGCGCCCCACCCACCTGCCCTGCACGCCCACCACCCGGCCAGTCCACCCGCAAGTCCGACCGAACCCGGCCAAATGCCCAATCCCAGCGCCCCGCACAAAGACCAAGACCCAGGAGCCAAGTCCAGTGCAAAAAAGGACTGATCTGGCCCAGAAACGCCACCCAGCCGCCGCGACCAGGGAATGACAAATTAAATGAAAAGTTAAACGAATGTATGTCACTAAAAGTGAATGCTTAGATAAAAACGGTAAAAAAGCGCCTTTTTTTGTTTTAGTTTACCTTTAAACTGAGTAGAGATTTGTTTTTGGGTTAAAAAACGTGCCATATTCTCTGACAATGTTAAACAACTCTTGGTTCAGGGACTGTTATTATGTGGTACAACATCTTCCTGACTGGACAAACGAGGCTTGTCACTGGAAGCAGTCTCGGTGCAGAGAGAAACTGAGATGAGATTCTGCAAACAGAGGCGAGATGTCAAACTTTGTTCCCACAGAGCGGGGGTTCATCAGAGACGTTGTCTATCTCCAGGATTTGGGATTGGAGAGGAAGGTAAGGCTGACAGGAGTCATGACCTTAAAAAACATAGTTACATCAAAGAAATAACTTGATCAAACATTCGTTTCTATACTTTCTGTGCCAAGTTAAGAAATTATAAACAAAACATGAAATAAATATACAGTGGCTGTGAAGATGAGTCCTCCCCTTGAATGCTTTACCGTTTGAGTCCTTTACAAGTCAATCAGGATCCACATAAGTTGGCTGTTTTGACCAAATAAATTAACAATTTTTATTTTTTTTCCCAAAGAGAACAAAACTGATGCAAATGGTTTAATTAGATCTTCAACATGGCTTCAGGTTCTGCAAAAACATGCAAATGACCCATCCAATAGATTCAGGTATGGTGAAACAGGAAAACATACAGAAGAAGCAAGACACTGGCCATTAAGGACTGACTTTGGATTCTGTTGACTTAAACCGAACATGTCTGACAACATAAAAGATTTTACATCATGCCAGAACAGATGAAAAACGATGTTGTTGACCTCTTTTATTATCGAAAAGGTATCAAGGTCATTGAAACCCACTGAAAGCCTACAAATGCAGAAACTAAATGGAAAACTGGAGAACATTCCAAAGTGTAAATGCTTAAAAACCTCCGAAATGAATGTGGATGAATTAAAACAATAATACAAAGACGAGTGAACCTAAATTCCCCCACAAGACCCATTGCCAGATGTTGTAACTGCATAATGCCAGTTGTTTTCATTAAGGATGTTGCTGGTTATTGAGTTCAGGGAGCTATTACTTTTCTCCAGAGAGCTAAGTTGTTTTAAGCTTTTTTTCCAATTTACATGCCCTGCGTGGCTCGATTTGGCACAACTTTACTGTACACAGTTGGGGGGCTTTCCCATTTCAATTGAGTAATAACTCCAGCGAGACGGGTCATCACAGCTCGGCAGTCCCAGAGTCTAAAAAGTAGCGCAACGTAGTGGTGGGCGATATAAAAGGTATAAGGTAGAAATTATATAAATTTTGCCAAAGGTTGAGATTTTGACTATAGCGGCCTATTGCGCATTTTCATGATGTCATCAAGCTGTCATCAAGGAGGATAAATACTGATTTTCAGTGTTCGTCTTTACACTACATATTGCAAGTAAAAAAAAAAAAA
Source organism: Valencia hispanica (assembly GCA_963556495.2). NCBI lineage: Eukaryota > Metazoa > Chordata > Actinopteri > Cyprinodontiformes > Valenciidae > Valencia > Valencia hispanica. The sequence continues at coordinate 13,490,055 of OY747714.1, read as the reverse complement.
TTTCCATTTAACGGGAAAAACACCTGTTGAACTTGAAGCATTTTTTATTCAAATATGTGCAGCTTAATTTTTAAGCAATATTACATAAAGCAGACAATTTTGAACTTTGTGTTTTCATAACATTTAACTTTTTAATTCATTTTGAACATCTTCATCTTTATGTTGTGAGAATTTTTGTCTTGCATTTTTTTGGAAAGAGATCTGAAGTTTTTTTTAATGCAGTTTGCACACTAAATGTTCTTTAAATGACATTCTAAACTTTTTTGAAGTTGTTGTTCTGCTGCAATATATCTGGAATGTGAGAACGTTAATAAACAGTCATTTTGACGTATGTAAAGAAAAGAAAAAAATGTATCGCAATAACTATCAATACCGCACAGGCTTTAGATTACATCGCAATATAGATTTGAGGTTATATTGCCAAACATGATCTGTATGCGACATAAGGCAAAGATGGAGGACATGGAGACTATGTTGAACAGTGTGCAACTTTTCATCTGACCCAAAAAAAGAAGAAAGCCAAAAACAGCTGCAGGTAGCGAGACGAAACACTCTGAAGAAAGGTTTACAAATGGCGGGTCGGATTATTGCAACAGAGTCGCTCTTGTGATGAACACAGTGACTCCACCCTCTAGCTTATCAGTGATCGACAGACTTCTGATTTTGCGTTTCTGCATGCTTGGAACCTCAGTGAAGTTGTTTCTGAAAACAGACGGGCAAAAAGATAAGGTTATGGGCAAATTCAGGTTTTTCAAAAACTAAAATGAAAAAATGTCATACAAATAAACAACATAATTGCAAAATAACAAATTTGAAGTGGAAGAAACATACTTACAGTAGGTAATGTATATATCTACTTTATATCTTAGAACAAAGTAAAAAGACAGACAGTGACAATTTATGGTGTTTACGTGTATTTTCTTGACCTCAAAATGCAACAAATTCAACAGATAGAAAATTATGTTAGAAAAACAAAGCTTGTGAAGAAACTGGTGGTTTCCTTTAATAAACCAAAGATGAGTGTCTCTGTCTGGTGATTTAAAAAAAAGTTTGTTCTTTATTCAGTACAGTTACTCACAGTTGGTAAAGATTTTATAGATTTTACTCGAGTAAGAGTAGCGATACTTCACAATAATATTACTCAAGTAAAAGTAAAACGTACGGTGTAGTAAATTTTGTCCAAAAAGTTACTCAAGTAAATGTAACCGAGTAAATGCAACTAGTTACTATCCACATCTGTACAGAATGCATTTGGTATTCCTTTAGGCTATGTTCTTCTGATTCTGAAAGTGGTTTGGTGATCTGAAACATCTAACCCCTCCTTTCCACCGGACACATAAGCAGCACGTTACAGGAGCAGCACGTCATACGCAGCTGATAGCCACCGCTGTAGTCAATAGAACCCTTTCCACCGGAGGCGAAAGCAGCACGAGTCTGCCGCGTCTCAGGAGCGTCGCGGCACTTTTCTAAATATACACGGCAGTCCTATTTTCTACGCGGTATGCCTCTGAAACACGTAAATCTCTACATTTTGGATAGGGGAAGACAGGAAATATAACGGCTCGGCATCCGGAAATTTTCAAACTAAAAGAAACGTGCTGCTCTGCGGTTGCTTTACTTAAAAAAAGATCACTACCTGTGAGGGTCTCATTTGTGTGTCATCACACAAATGAGCGATTTTGGATATTGCCTGACATAAACTTATTGGCGAATACAAAACGGACATAACATAAAACACAAACCTTTTGGAGCCATGTTGTTGTCTTTTCCTGGTTATTATTGTCATAGATGTTTATATATGTCTACGGTTGTTGTGTTTACTGAAGAAACCACGCGTGATTTTGCCAATCTCGCATGATTTCGTGCTCTCTCGGTGACAGCTGCTTCCCTGCTGCTATGCGCCTCATACGCACCCGGTGGAAAGGGCCAAGCAGCAGAATACGCAAGTGAAACGTGCTGCTCCTGTAACGTGCCGCTTACGCATCCGGTGGAAAGGAGGGGTCAGTGTGTCAAAAAACAAGCGCTAACCTGCAACAACCTCGACAAATTAAATTTGGTCAATATACATATTTGTCTAATAATTTAGTAAGTGAATTTCTCTGTCGTCTCAAACTCACTTTTAAAATATCAGATTTACAATTAGAATTTAAACAAAAAGGTTTAAAAAAAATCTTAAAACAGGAGGGTTTCATCTCACGACTTACTCAAAGATCATCTGTCATCAAATACTTAGAATTCTCGATTAACTGTGCGCAGGCAATAGGACTTGACTCAAGGAATTTTAACATGATCATTCAAATTTTACATAGAACCATGCTGAGAGATTTCTTAAAGCTCTTTATATAGTTTATTTCAAAGTGGCTACTGAAGAACACCACTGAAAGTGGTGATATTCACTGTTCCCCCAGACATGAGCGTTCGCACCCAGTCGCATGAACACATGATCTCCTTGCTGCAGTTGTAGGCCGTCACAATAGTCTCGTTGTTCTTTATTAGGGCAAGACTCACAATCTGGTTTCCTCCAGCGTGATAAAAGAAGGTGAAGTAGTATATCCCTGCTATAGGCGCAGCAAAGATACCTGGAGAAACAACGTTTAAGTTCCATAAATATTTTAAACCGTGATTCAATTTTATAGATGTCAGAATGCAAGACAATTACACTGCTAATACTATCAACATGTGACATTGAAAACAACATAGACAAAACAGAGAAAAATATGTACATTATTTAAGTTTTTGTTACAGTTATCCTTAACCTTGTTGAAAATACTATGTTTTAATAGTAATGTAAAGTGATTAGTCAAAAACGCTCCTCTCCATAACAAAGCATTCATAAGTAACCTAGTTCTTGCCTTGCACCCCCTTTCAGCTGCAGTAAGCAAAGGAGACATTTGCCCCTCTTTGGTTTGTTTAGATTGTCAGTTTGAATTGTACAAAAAATGTTAAGAGTTAGAAATTTCCATGTTTTTTGTAACTTGCAAGTAGGCTTTGAAGTGAACCCTGCAATAAAATACCATCCATCAGTGGTCATTCACATTCAGCTGTAAACCACTTCAGTGGCGTTTAGAAGGTAAAAGAATCCCATCATTTGCGAATCAAGCAAGGAAGAGACCCTCAAGTTCTCAAACTACACACCCTCCTCTCCACGATTACTCCTTAAGATCCTCTCCATGGACATCACAGACAGAAAAAGGGTCCAGAGCCCAGGCCAGGGCCAGGGCTGGTGTGGTCCAACCTTCGACTAACAACAAGTTTGACTGTGTGCTGAGTATCCGAACATGCCTGACTAGGATGCAAACCTTAAACACACTCACACCATGCCTAAATCAGGCACACTGTTTCACTTAGGTCACAGTTGCCCTAATTTCACAATAAGTACGACCTCTACCATAAACACTAGTCACAAAAGTGACAGAAAATGGGCAAAAAAAAGAACCCAAAACCTTTTGACACCAAGTTCTTGTCCTGCTGTATGGAGACACTAAAAGCACTCGTCTAAACTGTAGGAACTACATTTCACTGTTCCAACAGAGCACTGGTTCTCGAACTATTTCTGATGGGACCCCCTTTAGTCTATAAGAAAGTGCTCATGTGCCCCCACCTCCAGTGTACTTATTAGGCCTCAGCAACGAAAGCGTTTAGAAGGCCTATTGTATATGTACTGTTTCTTACTCTCTTCCACATTCAAATGGCTTTTTTCCTTGGGTAACTCTACAGCAGGAGAGTGGACACGCCCCTCCACTACATTACGGTAGCAATTCTATGAAGATGAAGTGATACTAGACATTTGTAACTCAAACAGAACTGCATAAATTAAAATATAAATTGACTCACCTGTGTGCGGATTGTAGGCATTGCCCACATTTATTATCACTGTACTGTAGATCATGGTTATGTCTGTGTTGACGGGCCCAATAGGTCCACTTCCACCTGTTTCAGCACTGAATGCTATCTTGGATGCATCCATCCATCCATCCATCCATCCATTTTCTTCCGCTTATCCGGGGTCGGGTCGCGGGGGCAGCAGCCTAAGCAAAGAGACCCAGACTTCCCTCTCCCCATTCACTTGTTCCAGCTCCTCGGGAGGAACCCCAAGGTGCTCCCAGACCAGCCGAGAAACATAGTCCCTTCCAGCGTGTCCTGGGCCTTCCCCTGGGCCTCCTCCCGGTGAGACGTGCCTGAAACACCTCACCAGGGAAGCGTCCAGGAGGCATCCTGACCAGATGCCCGAGTCACCTCAACTGACTCCTCTCGATGTGGAGAAGCAGCGGCTCTACTCTAAGCCCCCTCCGGATGACTGAGCTTCTCACCCTATCTCTAAGGGAGAGCCCAGACACTCTACGGAGGAAACTCATTTCAGCCGCTTGTATCCGTGATCTCGTTCTTCTTTCGGTCACCACCCAGAGTTCGTGACCATAGATGAGGGTAGGAACGTAGATCGACCGGTAAATCGAGAGCTTCGCCTTTTGGCTCAGCTCTCTCTTCACCACGACAGACCAGTAGAGCGCCCGCATAACTGCAGATGCCCCACCGATCCATCTATCGATCTCCCGCTCCATTTTTCCCTCATTCGTGAACAAGACCCCCAGATACTTAAACTCCTCCACTTGGGGAAGGACCCCATCCCCGACCCGGAGGACCCTGAATGCTATCTTGGATGCATCTAAATAAAAAATAAATAACAAATATTATATATATATATATATATATATATATATATATATATATATATATATAAAATACCAGCAAACTGTTACGTTTATTTAACAATATATTTTAAAAAATTCAGGAGCCAGACTTTGCTTTTCAGTCTCCTTCAGCCTTGTTTCCACACCGTCTTGTTTCTCTTTCATGGCCCCAAACTCTTTGAGAAACTTGCACATATCAGGAAAGCATGACCCAGTTTCACTGGTGACTTTTGTTTGAGGTACAGGGCCAAGGTAAAGCCACAGAGCCACACAAACAACCACAAACTGAAATTCATCCATCTCTGTTACGCTGCCTCCAGAACTCTAACCAACTCCGTGCTTTTTGCTGTTTGCTGATTTTATGACGATGTAGGATAACTGGTTAATGCTTAACTGCAGAGAAAACATGTTGCGAATGGTCTGTGTACTTTTTCAGTGCTGTTGCAGTTTTGAAATAGCCTTTTTAGGTCAGAGTGAGTGCCAACTTTTTTTAAAGTGTAACTCACCCCCAAATCAACTTTTTTTGCTGATAAACTGTATAAATGAGTGTCTAATAGTGCTGTTTATATGTCTGGTTATTGATTTTGGTATTTTAGCACATTTTAATAAAACTATAAATTCTTTACCTAAAACCGTTAGTGGAGTGCCGTCATCAGTTTAAAACTTTACACTGCACTTGAATTTGAATCGGGCATTGCTATTGGCTCTGCCCTTATTTTAGACGTTAGATTTTATTTGTGACGACAGCCTTCCTGCCGCTGTGGAGTATAAAAGAAGACTGGTCTCGGCAACGCCTCTGTAGCGAGTTGGAGTTGGAATAGCCCGGAAGTGTTGATGATCCACATTCTTTGGACACTCTTACTCTTACAGCGAGCACTACACCAATATAGAATGAAAACAAACTTCTCTCCAAAAAACGACAACTTATTAACAAAACACTTCCACATCTAGTTTGAAATACTTTAGTAAATAAATGCTTTAACAAGGTTATTGACATTCAAATAAACTAAGGAAAAATGAAAAGATTTCATTTTGCAACCCCTCGGAGTTGGGTACCGTCATGATCTTCACTGTTTCTGACAAGTCTCATGTTGCTTCACTCCTCTGCCTGCCCACCTCTGCTAACTACCACCTGTGCCATCACCTATATGTACTCCTCCTCCGCCCTCTCTCAGTGTGAGATCATCTACCATCAACCCCTGTCACAGCCTTCAAGCGTTCTATATCTCATATCTTGACTGTGTACCTGACCTTTTGCCTGCTTTCTGACCATTGTCAGAAAGCAGGCAAAGCAGGCATTGCTTCCTGTTGGGTGGAGATCTGCGGGTGTGTCTCTGCAACCCTGCAAATCATCAACATCATAAAGGGAAACTGGGAGTCAGTCATTCAACGCCTGAGTGTTAACCTACATCTGGTACACCATGCCACTGAGTTCCTGAGCTCCTCGTTTATGATTATTCTGTAGATTTTCCCTTTGAATTTGACATTTCGAAAACTTACCATCCTCGTCTCTTCCCCTGGTTTCCACGCTATGATCTACCTCGCTCCAAGTTTCCATACGGCTCAGTTCAAGTTTGTTCCCGGTTCACTTGCCACGACTGGCAGCCTAGTTTCCTGTATCATCTTCATCCTCCGGTTTCATCTCTGCCCACTCCATTGGAGACTCCACGATTCATGTGCCTCCTGTCCGCCCTCCAACAACTACCTGTAAGCTCATCATCTACTTCTCTCATCTCCAAAGTTAAAACCAAACTCACCTCTCAGCTTCAGTCTCCAGATCATCGTGTATTACCTGCTCAGCCACCCTCCCAGATACATCTCAGACCTCCCTGGCGTTTCCTACAATCATCTACAGTAAGATTAATACTGTATTCACGCTCTGTAATATAAGTATCGAAACCTCCGCTCAAGTTCTACTCCCGTTGCAGTGTTCCAGCTCCCGGTTCCAGATCCCACCCTCTCATCTTCATAGTCTTCAATAAATCTTTGAAATCTAATTTGTCTCCTGAGAGTTTTGTGCATGTAGGTCAGGCAGCTTAACAAAACCATGACGTCGGGGTTTTCATGATTTGTAAGTCGTAATCAAAACAAGGAAAACAGGGTTGAAATATTTCAATCTACATGTAATGAATCTATACATTTCGATACAGTTTCTCTTTAAAAGAAATTAATCCAACCACTGTTGATTCGTCATGATCCATCCATTGATATGTTTTAAGAAGTTGGTTACATCCTAGATAGTCCATCAGAGACACAACATAGAAAACTGTGCACGCAAACACATACACATACACACACACACACATGCACACATGCACACACCCTCAGACTATTACGGTTAGTTAAGAATCCCTAATTTACCTCACAGAGCATAGACAATTTCATTTGAGAAAAACTTTTTTTTTAAACCACAAAAAGTAACTCATCTCAAGTTTATTAACTACAACATTACTTTTCAAAGACTGATTTATTGACTTTAAGACTCTCCAGTGAGATTTATTTTCTTATTTTCAAGCTGCAACAAGAACAAGTTTGTGGTTATTATCACCAAAACAAGATAAGAGTAGACTTGAGAAAGGGATAAATGGAATAGTGTCATATTACATTGAAACCTTTTAGGGACTTTGTCACTGCCTGATTTGACATTTATTGACATTTCCTGTGCAAAGGTGGGAGATAGGCAGTCATAAGGGACATATTGTTACTTTAAACATCAAACCTTCGAACCATCTGTGAGAGAATCCTCTTACTAGAAACCTCCTTCCTAACTGACAGTGTTTCCCATTGGCTCATTACAACAGCCCAGCATGGGAAAACATGCACAGTACAAAAATACAAGTCTTTTTGCTGCTAGACGTTTTAGTTTAAAGGAAAAAACTTTGGAGTTTCTCCATTAATGGCAAAGTGACGGAAAAAGGAACAATTATTCATCATCGTCGTCATCATCATCGTCGTCATCATCTTCGTCGTCATCGTCGTCATCGTCATCGTCGTCATCATCGTCGTCATCATCGTCGTCATCATCGTCATTGTCGTCATCATCGTCATCATTGTCGTCATCATCGTCGTCGTCGTCGTCGTCATCATCATCGTCGTCGTCATCATCTTCGTCGTCATCGTCATCGTCATCGTCGTTGTCATCATCGTCATCATCTTCATCATCTTCGTCGTCATCATCGTCTTCATCATCATCGTCGTCGTCATCATCATCATCCTCGTCATCATCAGGATCAATCTTTCCAGACAAAACATCCTCTATCCACTGTTCCAGCTCATCAGCCGTTGGCATGTCATCCTGATCATCCATCTCCATCCAGACGCTGTCAGCCTGCCAAACACAAATGCGTCACCGGTATATTATGGAGCATTCTAGTATAGCTGGTGCCAGAATATTAAATGTTCATAATTCAGTTTATTTGGTATTCTAACAGGTCTATTTAACTGTTAAGCTGGTGAAACCAAGACAAGTTATGTAAGCATTAACATTGACAAACATTCTTTGGTCATTTGTCTTTAAAATCCAGTTTTACCGTCTCTTGAAATACAGAAATTAGAGTTGGCCAGAAACGGTCCCCTGTGCCAGAGACCCTTAGCCAACAGGCTAACCAGCTGATAAATGCTGTTTATTAATTTAGTTTTGGGATGGGAGAACCTTACATAAGGAAACTGTCCAGTTAAAGTATTTTTTTTTTTGTTTTTACTGAGAAACATTCTTAAATCCTACTTTGGACTTTACCAAAAGATACCCGAATGACTGCTTTGTTCAAGGGGAAACCAGGTTATGATTATTTTCTAATATCATCATCGTCTGATACTATCTTATACTATCTGATTATTTTTCTGTAATAGAGTATCTAAATGAAATGTCTTAACAGCATGGTACTTATGGTACTTACATGGCCTTACTTGTATATAATAGATGGCAGCATCATTCTGAAGATATCTTTTTTTTTTTTTTTTTTTTTACAACAAAAATCTGGGACTCCAGTTATGAAAGAGAAGGAAATGGAGTGCATGGAACCCCCCCTTTTTTTTGGTGTCTTTATATAGGGACATGAAATATGTTAAGCCTACTTCATAATTGTAAAAAGGGTTTTGTTTTCAGTGTTTCCTTTATTCTTTAGGTCTGGCAGTAATCAGGTCTGGGTGTGGAAAATGAAACCTAACTCACCTATCCAAATAATTGGTTACAGTGGGCCCCCTCATATTCCAAGTTCAGTATTCATGGATTATTCAGAGAAAATTCACAAAAATCTAACTAAAGAACCTGAAACACCTAGTTCCAGTGCTTTCCTATATGCCACTGGCGGGCGCTTGCAAAGCAGCCAATAGCAGCAGCATTTATTTTTCTTGCTGCTGATTGGCTGTGCCCACAAGAGCAGAGATAAGGAAGACTGTAGCTATTCGCTCATGTGATGCTCATGTGGTAGTGCTAAGACGGATTCCACTGTGCATATTAATACATACTACGGTATATTTGGTGTTTGAACTATTAAAGCAGGCAGTCTTAAACATCTTTAGAGGGGCTCACAATTATTCGCTGACAGGTATTCACTAGGCAGTGGTTCCTAATCCCCACAAATACCCACTTAATTAAAAAACTGCCATTTGCATTTACTCAGCTTATCTTTGTTTGAGAATAAAATTTGTAAGAGTATCTGAAACATGTACAATGAGGAACGTAAGTATTTGAACACCTCGCAATTTTGCAAGAAATTATGGAGGGGTCTGAAACTTACATTGTAGGTGCATTTCCACTGTGAGAGCCAGCATTTTTTTTAAACTCAGGAAATCACATTTTCTGATTTTTAAAGATTTTAAAGTTATTTTGTTAATCAGAAGTAAAAAAAAAAAAGTTTGGGAACTGATGGTTCAAACCAAACCAGCCAATTCCCTTTCTAAAATACAGTGACTATAGTAGGTTGGGTATGAAGATGGCTATTAGCTATTTCCATCAGGATAATGCACCCTCTTCCAAAGCTTGTAGTTTAATTCAGTGTTTTCCAATCCTGGTCCTCATAGCACAATGCCCTGCATGGTTTAGATGTTCCCCTGCTTTCTCACGCCCGCTTCAAATGATTGCAGTTCAGCAAAAGCCTGTTAATCAGCCACCAAATGAAATTGCGTGTGCTGAAGCAGGCAAACATCTAAAACATGCAGTTCAGTGTGCCTTGAAGAGCAGGGTTGAAAAACACTGGTCTAATTGCCTCCCTGGTCACCAGATCTCAATCAAACAGAGCCCTTTTGTGGATAAGGATGATCAGGAGATTGTGATTATGAAAGTGCAACCAACAGCAGGAACGTCATGAAATGAATATGGATCAAAGATTTTCAAGATCACAAAAAATAAAGGCAGCCCTTAAGGCAAAAGGGGGTCCAACCCAGTGTAGCAAGCAAGGTGCATTTATTAAAGCGGCCTTTCACCAAGCAACCGATTCAAACTTGTGCGGGATATTAAAAAGTTCTTACATCCTTTACGTCGACGACACCAATCTGAGGAGACGAAAGGTCGATGCCAAACGTTCTCTCCCAGTATGGAACCAGCTGAAAGTGTGAGACAGAAAGAAGGAAGAGCACACTAATCCTTACTTCTCCTAATCCAAACATAATCCATGCAGGATTGAATTATAGGAACAAAAACAAGGTCATGGTATATTTTCCCACCAGGGGGAAATTGTCTGGGTCGATCCAAATGATGCTTAGGTTGGGGTCGTCGGTGTTGTCGCGCGCCACTTCCTTCAGGATCTCCAGAAATTCGAAACCATCTATACAAAGATTTTTTTTTCAGTTAATACCTTTTTACTTTGTAGATGTAGATGTGAATAAATAAATCCTCAAAGCAACTAAGTAGAAGGCGGTAAGAAACAACTAACCTGGATCATCCTCTTCAGCAAAGGCAACTATGTGCTCTCCATCAATATCATCTTCCTAGGGTTTACAAAAATTGGACAACAGAGGTTGTTCCACATTTACAAAACAGGCCGAACATGCTACTTGTAAAACAATTGATGAAATGGTACAAATCTATTAAGTGTAATATAGATGTTTCAGCTCTCATACCCAGATCTCATACATGCTGTGGGGTTGGAGCTTCCTCAGAGTGGGTCTGAAACAGGAAAGCATCACAAAAATGTAATAATCACACATGTTCCTGTAACCATTTCCTAAATGGTCCGATATGTACCACTTGGATAATGTTTGCATCATTGGCAGTAGATGACTCTGAATATGCAATAATTTGTGAGAACCCCACCTGTCATGCTGTTCAATGTATTCAACAAGCTCAGACTCAATGTAGGGCTTTCCTGGAATGGTGACAGGTTCGCCCATGAAGGGTTCATAGAAATCCACTTCATTCACCTTTAGTTTGAGCTTTTTGGCAATCTGGAAAACAAAAACCAAATTTAGTCTGAAAAAGGCACAAAAGTTTCAACGTTTTAGAAATTACACCAAATAAAATCATTGCTAAGAAGTTAGGTAGAAACTAATATTGTGGCTAGACGTTGAGAATTGATTGCAAAGATCTTTATTGGCATAGAAAAGGTATAACACAATCAGATTTTATTATATAATCTTTCTGTGAAATTCCTGTCTTGTTTTTGGCGAGCCAGGTTCTACTGCAGGCTGCTTCTGCCTCTACTTCTTCTCCCACATCAAAGTTACTTAAAACTTTCAGCAATCTGGGATTTTGCAAAACAGTGCAGGACTTGAACGCAGCTTGGTCTGATTGTAACTGACAGAAACGTCCTCTAAAATGTTTACACAACGGCTTATTTAAATGTGGATCCCATATGTCAGTATGAAAGAGATATTTGCTCATTTGCCCTGTTTTAGTAGATCTTCTGTGCGAGAATTTGATGGATGACCGCTTATTCGTGCATTTATTGCATGCAAATGTCTTTAATTTGCATCCGGGTGTGCACAACTAGCAAAATGTCATCTCAGCTTTTCTAAGCGGTTTTAGACGATTTTAGGTCTATAATATGACAAGCAACTGGGTATAGAAAAAACACATGGTGCCCGAAACAACTAATTGAAACATAAACCTTGGGGTCAAATGTTGCGAAGAATTTGACAAAGGGGTGAAACTCTTCAGCTGCATCGTCGTACTCTATGAAATCTGTAAGGAGGAAATACAGTAAAGGTAATTGCAGTAGGAGTAGGAGTTATTGGCAGAAATAAAAGTGGCTTGTTTGAAGCCTAGGGAGCGGATCATTTTTCGTTTTTATAACATTCAACTCACGGCGGGATTTCTCGCTTTTAAAGTAGCCGACCAGTTTGATGACGTCGTCCATGTTATAGAAGCCCTTCAACTCTCGGTCGTTGTCGATGATCTCCACGGGGTCTTCAATCACCTAACAGGAGACAAACAGGCACAGGCGTCTCCTACGGTTTCTGTTCATTATTCACCTATATTTTATCACTCCTGCTGGTGGAATATTGACAACAGCGGACCATAGCAACATGCAACCACACTTCTTGGTTCATCTTCATGTTACTTACATCATATAGAAACTCAACAATGGTGTCTGCAGCCAGCTCTCCATCGTACTCAATTATCTCATTGTCTGCAAAGATATAGATGCTCTCGACTTCATCTAGACCTGAAAACAAAAAAAGATTGGATTTTTTAAAGAAAATCCTATTTTTCACATTAATTTACAGCATTGGAATAGAGTTCATTCATAACAGTCAGATTAACCCCTCATGCGTCCCTCTCGTATGCCCTCTTGGCTTCAGGTCACCTCTTAGGTTTGCTTTAGGATTTAGATCCAGGGAGTTAGATTTCCATAAAAGTGTCTGATGAACCATTGCTGGGTTAATTTTGGCCGACATTTCTAATTTTCTGGCAGAGATTTTTACTTTGAAAAACAAAAATGCCTGGTGCTGTTAAGTTATACACTTTGTGCGTTCGTTTTAATAAAGGAAGACGTGAGTCAGCTGAATTCCTCTCCAGCCAATTTATTAGAAGAGTCAGGGCAGGGCAGGTTCATGCTCAAACAAGGGCAAAGATCCCAGGAGAAAAAAGGTAATGTACTGAAAGTCAGACTCAGTTTTATACAATACAAATTACTTGTCAACAGGATTAAAGCGGTGGGTTAGTCTGCAAGTCGTTTTTTCCCATGATAGATACTCAATTGATGCACTTCATTATTCAGGGCTGGTTCATACTCCAGCTGCATGTGTTATCCGCCGAATGACCTTGCTGTCTTCGCTGCCGAATCATAAGGCAGACAGGTCTCCACAGGGATTACTACATCTCCACAGCATCACAGGCTGACGCAGTCGTCCTCTCCTGACCCATAGAATATTCCAGATACTGACAATGTTTTGTAGATTAAAAAAAAAAAAATTATTTTGCAAAGTAAAAAAATACACAATTTTACAGGGTAAAATTTTTTAAGTTGCAGTACAGGTGGAGCCAAAAGCCAGTCAGGCTTACCTAACCACCAATAACAATTCAAACATATAGGACTTACAACAACAATATTATTGAGGGCAATGAAGTAAATAAGACAAGAAGCAATAAAACAGAAATATCTTTAATTGACTTAATACAGAAACGACCTCACGTTATGAAGATAAAATATTGTTAACGCCCTCCCTCATTTTAATGCATTTTAAAATGTTTTTTGTTTTATTTTACACTGTAGAACATTCACTTGCCTAATACGAAAAAACTATTCCATATAGTTGTACCCCTAAATCGGATAGAGAACTGACCTAGACGAGAGAGAGATTTGGAGGAGGGAAATCCATTGACTGCCGCGTAATATGTGAGTGAATAGATAAATTTACCTTAAAGTAAACATTAAACTGTTAAAGGATTTTTATTTTTTTATTTGGGGGGCTGACGTTTTACTTTATTCTGGATTTTTTGTCTTTTAGCAAGTCGCGGAGAAACCGCACACAGTCCTCCAAACATTGTTCTTGATATTGTGAGCATAAAACCTTTGCCCATAAGGCATCTGACTTGTTCATATTAGCACCAAAAACCTTTTCAGTTCAGCAAAAGTTCTCTGGAACTTGCTATGCATGTTTATAGATTTCTCCACTGAATTTTGTTTGGATATTTTAAGTCAGCTGTCACATTTTCAACAGCTGCTGGAGACTGTCGTTTCTTTGGTAAACACTTGAGGTCACTGTTGGTTCGTAAAATCCCTGGGCTCCCTTACCCTCCATACCTCCTTCATAAAAATCACCAATCTGGAATTTTTTTAGTTGTCTTTTTATGAAGCGAGGGGATAGACAATATCACCTGCTTTACAGAAGTATTTACACCCCTTGATCTTGTCGAGTTACTAGTGTTATTATCTCTGTGTTTCTTGTGTCTTCTCCTTCCCATTTCAGTGTGTTTTTACCATTACCTGCCTGTTCCTCTGTCTCACCTGTGTTTCTTTCCTCGTCTCCCCAGCTGACCTGGGTTTCCCTGACTACCCAATTCTGTATTTAATATCTAATGCTGTTATGTGAAGGCTTTAGAGATTTGTCAGCGAACATAGGTGAACAAATATAAGCTCTTCACCACCGGTGTTTTTGACAACTGTACCTAGCTTCTTGGCAACAGCAGAGGCCTTCTTTTCATCCACCAGACCAAATCCGATGTCCTCATATTCGAATTCATCCAGGACTTGGGCTGCAAGCTAGACAAAGAGTGGCACAAAAAGAGGTGGGAGAGATTGGGCAGAATTCAGATACAGTGGCATTTCCACCATTTAAAAATCTACTTTCAGATTTTATTGCTCAAGTGAAAACCTTTCTGCGACAGGTGTTTTGGAAAGAAGAGGAGCGCACACCTCGCCAAAGGCAATGCAGCCCACATGCACGCACATACAAATATTTACAGTAGAACATGGTCGTTCATTTAAATACAGTGTGTTACATCATTTCTTTAATCTGCTTTCTAACTGGTGCGGAAATCTAAAACCATTCTTGTCAACAATTTCCTGAGGTGTGAAGACCGTTTAAAGCATTGCAACACCTAGCAAAGCAGCAGTGTAAAATGGATTCACAACATAGATCACGAATTGCCCAAAAGCCAAAGCTCAAATAACTGCTGACTATTTATAGTGCTTCACCATGTCTCATGTTGCTCTTCGCAGATTGTCTCTAAAGTCATTCTTTTAGTCGTTCAAATACATCCATTCTTTTGGTACAGATCTAATAGATCAGATTGATTTATCACCATGAATCCATGAAAGTGTTGTTCTTTTTGTAAGATTAAGGGCTTTTTCTCCCAAATCAGAAAAAAACATTTTTTTGTTCAATGACCCATTAGGTTGAGCTCGTCTTTCTCAGGCAACCTTGAGATGGTTTAGAAAACTTCCTTTCACCTGTCTAAATATCGACCACTATGTTCCCCTTTTATGAATAGTATAAAACAAACCTCCGAATGAACAGAGCTCAGACCAAGGCATGGGAATACGCCAGCAAACCTCCACCTTAGAGCCAGGATTTTGCTGATTCCACACCTGCTCAGTTAAAGGGGATCACTGGTGACTTTACAGTTCACGTTCTAGGGTCGGCAAAGCTTTCTGCTTATTTATAGTCTGCAGACAACATGACGGTTTCTTTTCTGAGACTGCAAATAATCTGCCTAATTCTGTTCCAGGGTCAAGTGATGAGTAAGACATTGTGCTGGAGTCTGTTGACATCCTGTCTGCTTTGGAGGAAACTGATACCAAGCCTGTCATTGAGTTTGCAAACATCTACCTCAAAGCAAATTCCCTGCCTTTTTCTGTCCCAGAGAAAGATGGATCATTACTGTGGTCAGGTCTTGTGTTCCATCTGCTGCTTGGCCAAATCTTGGAAGGAGAAGGATCTACAGTCACACTTACTGCAGGAGAGCTTCCTGCTTGGCCTGTGATGCCTGGCCAAAACCAGAAGACCTGCAGTCTTGCTACTGAAGTTCTTCTTCTTGGAAAACGTGTTCCTCTCTTTATTTGCAATCTATTTTTGATGGAAGTCTTCCTGCCGTACCCATCTGCCTGATCCTTCTTAATGGATGTTCTATTTACCGCGACTCAAAGGCATCATCCTTGGAGGTTTTCCTTATCCACTGATTAACAAAACCATCCTTCACATTGGCCTTACTACGTGGCTCCACCAGTCTGCTTGACTTCCTGGACACGCCCCTAAAACTCTACCACCCAGGTACTCAGTCTCAAGGACACCTCTCCAACCTGTGTTGTCCACCTACTCAACTTTGGAGTTGCCATTCATGTCTTGATTTCCATTAAAGCTGTTTCCTTTTTGCTTCAGTCTGCCCTTCAGACCTTTCCACAGTCCCAACTCTCATGGACTTTGAGCAGGGCATCCATCCCATGGAAGGGGGGTACTGTCATGGTCTGTGGCCATGGCTGGATACAAATGCATGGCCATGTTTCAAAAACATTTTTGGGTTACTCTCAGAAACAGCAGGTAATTGATAACACTGGAAAAACTTGGAAAATTAACCTTAATAAAACATTATGATTTTTAGTTTTCAGTGTCTACGTATTAGAGCGGACCTGAGTAAATGAAAGGTGTGAACAAGATTTCTGATTGTTGTGCATGTGAATACTTTATTTTATTTTATTTTATTAAAGAATATCAATGTAAATGTCATTACTAATGTATGTATGATGTTTTATGTATTTTATTATAACATCAGCCTGTCCGGGGACTACGGGTGAAAATTAGCACTTGAGCAATAACTTGGTACAATGCATCTCTTCCCTTAAGGTTAATGTTTATTGTACACTGTTCCTTTATAAGAAGAAATAAAGAATTCCAGAATTAGCTAAATTTGCTATCAAAATCTCAGAAAGAATATTGGAAGAATACTTTGAGTAGTACTGCAGCTTACTGACAAACATCCAGAGTTTTTGAAGATATGAAAGGTGATATCCATATTGAAAGTAAAATACAGGATATTTTCAGGGATCCAGTATTTCCCAAACACTGGCTTCTAACAAGGCAATATCAATCCGGAGGACCTGAACACAGAATAAAAAGCTGGTGGTGGCTGTTTTACGGGAAATGAAAGATCTTTAATAACGAAGAGTTCTACAAAGGTAAGAACCCAAAGGAGCAAAAAGTAATAATGATAATCTGTGAAGATTTACATTAAGGAGATAAGGAGCAGAGACTGAAAGAAAAACAATGAAGACATTGGTCTGGCAGGGGATAAAGTACACAGACTGACCTTTAAACTAATTGGAGAAATTAGGAAACAGGAACTCAAGTAAAAATAGTCAGGCAAACTAAGGCTTTACATTATAAAGTAGAGTTCAAAAGACAGAACATGGTGTCAAATCCTTTGCCTTCTCAGATAACAAGCATTAAAAAAATCTCACATCATCCAACATTCTACATTTCTTAACAGTTTACCATTATAAAATAGCTGTTCACTGTGTTAAGGTTATGGCTTTTTTCTTGATTCGGGGGAAGCATCCTTTTATGTTCATGGTGATTGTTACATGGATTAATGAAAAGATGGATGGACATGTTAAAAAAGCAATTAATATATTAGATGGGTGCTTTATCAAACAAGATATTCTTACTTTTGTCTTTTCTCACAAATCTGACGTTATACTTGCACAGCCCAAGCTGCTGCTGCTGCTACTGGACTTTGAAAGCAGTTCATTCTCCACTGGTCTGTGTTGTGGGTTGTTACTTCATTTCATTTCCTTTTAAACTAAACTGCAGTCAAGGAGTGGGAGAAGTAAAACAGTTACTGCAACAGCAGGAGAATCCATATGTCACAGCCCAGCTCTTAAACACTCGACACAAGAGGCAAACTTTCACGTACCTGAAAGATTACTGCTGCTTCGCTTGTGATCAACTGCAAGAAGAGGCAACACTTTAGGACAAAGCATAGTGGACATAGCCTCCATGTTTACAACAAAAGGAAATATTAACTGAAAACTAAAGAAGGCCACACTCACAATCAAAAAGAAATGACTAATAGGCTTTCCACCGCAGGTCACCAACACGTGGAATCTCATCTACAGATATATCTGCAGTCCAACAAACTGAAAATGTCCAAACCTTTCCAAAACAAATGTCATATCAGACAAATATAACAATAGTAGATAGAAATGTAGATGTGGAATGATGATTTCATTTATATGGGAAAATACAAGCTGTCCAAGCCAATCTGGACCAATGGGACATGTAATTGCTCCCGAAACCTAATAACTGGTGGTGCCATTATTGGCAGCAACAATTGCCATCAAGCATTTGCAATAAGGTTGCATAAACAGCTAAAGGCCAATTAACTGTGTTGCTGCCAGATATAAGTCCAGACTTTGACTAGGCCAGTCCAAAATCTTTTTTTTTCAGCCATTGGATGATTTTGATAATTGACCTGTCGATTAACACAAGTGTGCTTGAACTCAAGGTCTCAAACTTATGACTGAACATTATCTTCCAGCATTTACTGATAGAGAGCAAAATTCATGGTTCCATGAATACCATACCATACCAGGTACGAAAGCAGCAAAAAGGTCCAGGACCATCACAAAGCCATTACATTGTTTGACTGTGGGTATAGAAGTATTTTCAGAATATTTTCCCCAAAAGTATTGGGGGTTATTGAGAATTGGCAAATCTGAGACAAGCTTCTGTGTTTCATTTTAGTCAGCAGTGATTTTTGGCATTTTTTGCCAAGTCTTTTTTTTAATTGTTGAAACATGTACACTGACCTAAACTACAGTGCTTTTTACATTACATGAATAAGACCTAGGATTGGCCTGGGAAAATGAAAGTACGGTTCTTTTTTTTATGTGGTTATTCACAAATTATTCATGATTTAACAAAGGAGACAGTGGATTTTTCGCATAGGGCCGGGTTGGTTTGGGTAGCCTTTTTCTTGATTTTAACTGGAAAATCTGTAAGGAGTCAAATACTTTTTCATAACACTGTATATAGAGTTGTTTCTTTATCTATATATGTACATGTTCAGGCTTTAAGCAAGGGTGTAACCATCAGTGTCTTTGTAGCTACCAGAAGCTTCATGTTTTACTGCAATGTACAACCACCATGCTAGAGCTGAGAGAAAATGCTCTGGGTCTCACTACCAGGCTGCTGTGTGAATTCTGTGATGATTGTCACTTTAAAGAACTAATAAAGTACAGAAAGGCATAACTGATGCTTGATGAGTTTAATTTAAGTTCTTGATAAATAATTTTCCCTCCACAAATGTTTGACAGAAATTTTTTACACTGAACCCCGGAATTTGTGGGGGTTAGGGTTTACAACCACTGGAAAATAGCTAAAATCCCCAAATACTTGAGACCCCCTCTAAGAAGGCTTATAAAACGCCTATTTTAATAGTTCAAACACGAAATATACATTAATAGCAACGCATTAATTCCCACAGTGGAAACCTTCTAACATCTAGTCTTCCTTATCTCAATCAATCAATGTTGCCTGGTTTGTGTCTTATCTAAAGAACAGGGACTTCTCTGTTTCAATAGGAAACTTTTCATCAAAACGAACAAAAATCACATGTGGGGTGCCCCAGGACTCCATCCTGTGCCCTCTCCTATTTAATATATACATGCTTCTGGTAGCCCAGATTATAACAACCAATAAGATTAGTTATCCTTACCTATGCAGATGATACTCAGCTCTACATTACAATGTCACCAGGTGACTTTGAACCCACCCAAACCTTGAGTAAATGCATCAAGCAAATCAAAGAATGGGTGTGCCATAACTTTCTCCAGCTGAATAGAAACAAAACTGAAGTAACTATTCTTGGACCTAAAGATGAACGATTAAGATTCAGCATACAGCTTCAGTTAATACAACAAGAAAATATTGATCAGGCCCGAAATCTAGGTGTAGTAATGGACTCAGACCTGAACCTCCAGGGTCACATAAAGGCAATAACAAGGTCAGCCTTCCATCACCTGAAGAACATTTCTAGGATTAAAAGACTGATGTTGCAATGGGACCATGAAAAACTCATCCATGCATTTATCTTTAGTCGGATTGATTACTGCAACAGCGTCCTCAGAGGTCTGCCTAAAAAGTCAATTAGCCAGCTGCAGCTGATCCAGAACGCTGCTGCTCGTGTTCCTCACTAGAACCAGGAAAGTAGAGCACATCACCCCAGTTCTAAAGTCATTACACTGGCTTCCTGTTGCTCAGAGAATAAATTTAAAATACTTTTACTAGTTTATAAATCATTGAATGGCTTTGCACGAAAGGATACCGAAGATCTACTGTTACTATTCCAACCCACCAGACCACTAAGGTCCTCTAATTCCAGTCTACTCAACATCCCTAGAATCAATTCAATTCAATTCAGTTTATTTATATAGCCTCGATTCACAACAGATGTCATCTCAAGGCACTTAACAAGAAGTCATTTCAATATCAGTTAAAAAGTTTCCTATTTAAGGAATCCCAGCAGATTGCGTCAGTCATTGGCGTGAGGTTGGGCCCCGTTGATGCAGACTTGCCAACCACAACAATCCTTCAGCAATCCCTCATACTGAGCAAGCATGTAGCGACGGTGGAGAGGAAAAACTCCCCTTTAACAGGAAGAAACCTCCAAAAGAACCAGGCTCAGTAGGAGCGGCCGTCTGCCACGACCGTCTGGGAGTTTGAGAAGACAGAGCAGAAACACAGTAGGAACAGAAGATCTGATATAAGACAACTTTCTATGTTATAGAAAGTAAAAAGGTGATAACATGAAACGGGGGATGTTCAGTTACTGGGAGGATCATCCCAGTCGATGCCCCCCGTCCAACAGGGCATTGCAGCCAAGCAGGATACCAGACCAGGTATATCTTCTATGGAGAGAAAAACACTGATAGAAAAAAAAGTTAACAGTCGAAATAACAGAATGTACTGTAATACAACTGGAGAGTAGTAGGCGAAAAGGAAGTAGCAGAGTGAAGAAAATAGGTAAGTCTGTCCTCCAGCAGTCTAAGCCTATAGCAGCATAACTACAGAGATAGCTCAGGATGACCTAAGCCACTCTAACTATAAGCTTTATCAAAAAGGAAAGTTTTAAGCCTGGCCTTAAAAGTAAACAGAGTGTCTGCCTCACGGACTAAAGCTGGGAGCTGGTTCCACAGGAGAGGAGCCTGATAACTAAAAGATCTGCCTCCCATTCTACTTTTAGAGATCCTAGGAACTACAAGTAAACCTGCAGTCTGAGAGCAAAGTGCTCTCTTAGGAACATATGGAACAATTAGATATCTGATGTATGATGGAGCTGATTATTAAGGGCTTTGTATGTAAGAAGAAGGATCTTAAATTCTATTCTGGATTTAACAGGGAGCCAATAAAGGGAAGCTAAAACCGGAGAA
Organism: Valencia hispanica; assembly: GCA_963556495.2. NCBI lineage: Eukaryota > Metazoa > Chordata > Actinopteri > Cyprinodontiformes > Valenciidae > Valencia > Valencia hispanica. Next base: position 13,469,057 of record OY747714.1, on the reverse strand, counting down.
ATGTGATCTCTCTTTTTAATATTCATCAGAACTCTTGATGCCGCATTTTGGATCAACTGAAGGCTTTTAATGGCATTTTGTGGACTACCTGATAGTAAAGAATTACAGTAGTCCAGCCTTGAGGTAACAAAAACAGGGACTAGTTTCTCAGCATCACTCCTGGACAGGATGTTTCTAATTTTAGCAATATTCCGGAGGTGAAAGAAGGAAATCCTCGAAACCTGTTTAATATGGGTTTTAAATGTCAAGTCTTGGTCAAAAATAAAGCGAGGTTCTTTACATTAGAACCAAACATGGAGAAACAGCTTTCAGTTTCTATGCTCCTCTAATTTGGAACAAACTTCCAGACAACTGCAAAGATGCTGAAACACTGAGTTCTTTAAAATCAAGGCTAAAACCCCTTCTGTTTAGAGCTACCTTTGAGTAATGTTTTCGTATACAATGTTTTTTGTGTTTCATGCTTTATTATGTACTTTTATTATGTACTGTGTCATATGCTCTTTGTATGCTTTATGCTGTTTTTACTTTATCACCTAATCATGTAAAGCACATTGGGGGGTACAGCCAATCAGCACCAAGGAAAATAGGTGGCACTCCTAGATTGGCTGCTTTGCAAATGGTGGTCAATAGCATGTAAGAAGTATTGCTCCTAGGTATTTCAGCTTCCCAAGCTGCATTTTGTTTCACATTCTTTAGATATGCTCCATGAAAAATTCTGGGAATAGCCTGATTTTCTGCAAATAATTTGGAGTAATGTTACACCGAAGAATCCACGAACAGGTGGGGACCACTGTACTTTGATTTTTATATAAAAGTGTTTCAGTTGCTTATAGTCAATGATTTACTTGTGTCATGGTTCCTAAAGGTACTGTTTGGTCATTATCACTTGCCTCCATATTTGTACAGAGTAAACACATTTCTTATTAACACAGCCAAATGTAATTTTCCACAAAACAGAAGACAACAATGAACAGATTTACTGAACACAACAGAACAACAACAACAACTCAACAATCTTGTATAAAACAACAAGAATGTGCATTTCAAGACAGGAATAAGAATTACATGGATTTTGTCAAACCAAAATACTGAAAACACATTAAAACTATTCTACACAGATAGATTTATTTGCAACATTTTAATCTGAGGCCATTGGTTTATATATATATATATATATATATATATATATATATATATATATATATATATATATATATATATATATATATATATATAGGCAAATGCCTTTTCTGTCCTACTATTATAACATAAATAAGCTATTATAAACAAAAAAAAAGATTGCCTCTATTGGCCAAATATAGCTTCTAGACCAAAAGTGCCCAACAGCTCCGCACTCTGAAACCAATTTATTCACAGCCAAAGAACAAGTAAAAATAACAATCCAATAATCTTCCAGCAGTTAAGATCCAAAACATATGGCCAAATCAACACAGAAATGGTTCACTAGTCAAAAAATCAGCCTTTAACCATGGCCGTCACATATCCCAGATCTAAATCCTACATAAAATCTGTGGAAAAGCTTAAAAAAAGAGCATTGGTAGGACCCAGGACCCTCTGAGCCAACATGGTTATAATGTTTTTATAGATGGTGCTGGCTTATTAGCTAAAAGTGGCCAGTATTAACAGCACGGATCAAAACAGAACTGTGTCACCAGTGAGTTGGTTCAAAGCAATTATTTATTACCATTTGAAGTTTTTCTCATTGAATAAATTTATTATTGTCAGGGGGTCCTTTTTCTGTCTGTAAGAAATGTTGTTTTGAAAAAGTCCCCAGCAACATGTCTGTATTATTTTTTATTCACTTTGTATTAAACGAGGAAGGCCAAAGCAAACTGAACCCCAATACACTGAGACGTCGGAGTGGGAGGGGTTGTGGGTGAGGGCATACATTGCAGATGAGGGAGAAACAACACTTGACACTCAGATGAAAAATCATCACACCTAAAGTTGTCCTTTAACAATTCCATCAATCCCCTCTAACATAATGCTTTGCTTTTCAGTTCGTCACACTTTCCCTTGCAATCACCGGATCCATCCAGAAGTTTCAAGCCAAGTTAGAGGTCAGCAGTGTAATCACTTGGCACTGACTCCCAAAGCCTACCCACTGCCAAAATGTCAGGTGAGCAAGAGGAGAGCGGAGTGTCATGGTGAGTTGTGGAAATTGTGCCTGGGCTTCTTGTTGCACTTGGCTGCAGGATAACATGGCAACCGAGGTGGTTTTTGCATTTTTGGAGGCATACACCACCTTACCTCTTCACTGCTTACTTTATGCACATTTGCTGACATGGTTGATCAGGTTTAGCTTGCCATCAGCTGTGTTTGCTGCTAACAGCATGAAGAGAAAAACAATATTGGTGTTAACATGGATCTAGACGGAATCAAATGTAAGTGGATAAACCTAATAATGACCGTGAGGTTTAAAATTCATCCTATATGACCAGATTGCTGTTTCCTGCTTTAAGCGGAAATCGATATGTAGCCTTATCACAGAGTGACATGAATGGTACACAGCAGATCATCAATTCTATATAGATACATTCAATTACTTGGACTTCTATGTAATATTTAGTCATCAGCATAGTTATGAATCATCTGAGTCCATTTAGAGAGGAAACAGAGAAAACACAATGCAGCTAAAAGCTCAGTGTCAGCGCACAGACACTTGAGAAAACACCCATATAACAGCACAGCAATGAAACACCTGAGGGCTCGCTTGCCCTCTCTTTTATTTGCCCACACACACAAAGCGTGTTTCCACTAGACGAGTGGACGGACTGACATTTCCGGGAGGAGAAAAGCTGATGGGATAAATCTGTTGGCCTGGTTCTCTCAGCCATTGTGTCTCCATTCAAAATTGGCCCTTTCCTAAGATGTCAGCCTATTGCGACCATTTGGGCAGTAAGTGGCGTCACTGATCAGCAGCAAAAAGAGCAAAGAGTAACAAGAGATCGACAATAGAAGAAGCAGAGATGGCTGCCGTGTTTTCGTTTAGCTATGCAGTTATTCACCTCTTCGCCAGCAACTCCACCAATGCTGGTTGTTTGGCGACCTCTGCTGATACAATTTCCCGCTGAGTTATAACCAATCAGCATGACTACCACACAAGTCACCCCCAACAACTCTATTGGGGCATTTGCGACTATATTCCCAAGGCAGGTACTTGTTTAGTTCCTGAAATGACCTGGAAAGTGGCCCAGTGAAATGGAGACACGCATACGATGAAGGTCTGGTAAAATTACCCTGAAGTTCAGATCGTGGAAACACGCCTAGCTTTTTTTTTCTTAAAAAGCCATGGTAGTATCCCTGTTGCTAGGCAGGAATCAGAGGGTACTCTTTCAGTGTGTCTCAGGATGGTCCACATTTTGTCTCCTTAACACATCCGAGGGTGGTCAGAGAACCCGTCTTCAATATGTTTTCAGTGCTTCTCCCTTGTATTTAGAGCAGGCTGGATGTTATCACATTACTCAGGCCGGATGTTAGTGCCAGGTCTGAACAGGGACATATTACTTAATAATAATAATAATAATAATAATAATAATAATAATAATAATAATAATAATAATAATAATAATAATAATAATAATAATAATAATAATAATGGCTTGCATTTATAAAGCGCTTTTCGACACACATCCTGGTATACCATACACATGACTACTTTTATTTTCCAAAAAAAATTGTGCTTCAGATCTGAATTAATTGTAATGTTTTTGCCACAAACCTATGTGGTGTTCATGTTCAAAAGCAACACCCGAGGGCAAAGTTTCAAAAGCAAAATCAGGCCTTTTAACTCTGCAACAAAGTGTTTCATTGCTGATTTGAGTGGCTGCAGTCGAGGGACACTCATCATTCTGTGGGTTAAAGTGTTTCTGTAAAACATCAGGAATTATTCTGCATAAATCTTCCAGAACTTTGTGAAACAAAAAGAACCCAACATTTTAAGCAACGCGGATATCTTTTGAAAGGCAAGTCAGGTCGACCGGTACTGTCTATGTTAATTTTAACAACATTTGGGCTCTGTTTAGTCAGAAGGCAGCATATTTTTTTAAATCCTCTTCAACTGTATTTTGTTTGGGTGCAAACCAGCATTCAGCATTTCACAGAACCATTACAGCATTTTCAAACAGCTTGTTCTGTCAATAAATGTGAAACTAAGGTTTGTTTTCTACCCATGGTTCCCTAGTTTGATTCTTTAAAAATAAGTCAATGATTCACACACTGGCGTTTGTGCGTCATCCTTATGATGTAAGGCACTCAGGGATGACCCAAGGGCCCCAAGGGACTCAGCCAGCTGTAGCTTTAATACAAGGTGCAGAGAAAGAGGCAGCTCCCATCATCTTTTAAAATGAACCCAAAGTTGAAGCACCCTGGTTCAAGAAAGTTCACGTGTGCATTTTAAACTTAAACCCCAAATCAAACTGTGGGTGCATTCTTTGTAATATCAATTAATCCATATTTCAATGATAATGAGATAAGTGAAATGTAATGATCGTAACAAAGGAGCAATTTGACCCACAGTCTCTCGCCGAAGCATTTGTACCCCTCGAACCTTTGTCACATTTACCATCACAAACTTCATCGCACTTTATTGGGATTTGACGTGATAAACCAACACAAAGTGTTGCATGATTCTGAACTGGTGCATGTTTTCAATATTAGGAAAAACCTTAACACTGATACCCCTATAAAAATCCAAACAGTGGCTTTCAGAAATTATCCAATTCTGTGATGGCCTCTGAGGTTTGATCGAGAACGTCGGAGAACAAACTGCAACATGACCACCAAAGACCGCAGCAGACAGGCCAGGGATAAATCAACCAAGATATGGCATTCCTGATTCCCAGTAGTAACCAAGATGCCTGTGGTGACTTTGGAGCAGCTGCGGAGATCCACATCTCAGGTGAACAAATCTGTTGACAGGATTACTGGGCAGCTAAAGACTTGCAGCGACCCTAAACATGCACCCACGGCTACAGTGGAACATCAAAGCACAATCATGGAAGACCCAGTCAACTTCCAGAAACACATCCGATTGACAGTTTGTGGCAAGATTTGAAAACTGTTATTCATGCAGTACATGTTCATCGTCTAATCTGACGGATACAGAGCAATTTTGCAAAGAAGAATGGGCGACAACTGTGAAGAAAATTGAAAATGAGGTTCACAATTTTACAATTGTGCACTATTTTGTGCTGCCGTGTCACAACGAATCCCAGAGATATGCATTGATGTTTATGGTGGTAACCGGAAAAAAAGAAAAACGATGGATGGATGGAAATTGAAGAAACTGGAACATTTACAAGTGGTTTAAAACTGATTCTGCTTCTTTTTTTTAAAGAAGAAGCAGGATTTAATGTTTCCAAAAGAGAATGTTGCTTTTGACAGCATGTGTCCTGGGGTTTGTATAAAGTCACAAGTTCTGTGTGCATTTCCTCCAAAGCCATTCAGTAAATTAGTAAATGGCTCCTTTAAAACGTCACAACCCTGCCCGCTGGGCTGTTACAAAACACTGCACTGTGGTGATCATGAAAAATTCAGTTACAACAGCGTATAAAACACTCAGTGACGCCCATGTAGATCACGACTTGTATATGGTTTTGCAGAGAGGTAAAATACTCTAAACCGGTTTTAGAGATAAATATTCAGCTTTACTTGTATTTTTTACATTGCAGTTGAGCAAAATCCTTGACAACCTCCGTTGCACTGAGATAACGGTCAGTGACTGACTTGGACAGGAATCAGTCGAATTACCGACCTGTCACACTGCAATCTTACCCTCTAAGCTCGGAATCCCTCCTGAATCTACCAAGCATGCGGGTGGTCAAAACAAGCTGTGTTTTGTGGGCTAGGTAATTGATGGGAGACGTGCCAGAGCAGCAAGGAGAGGAAGCCTGTGAGTCCCCACGTCCACAGAATAATTTAGATGTCTGCAGGGTGTACCAAGAAAATGGTGGTATTTAGAGCTCAAATGGGAACTTCTTCACTCATGGGGGGAACATCACAATGACGAATAACAAAACAGCTGTGTTTCTTACTGTTACAAGTAACAACTAGAAAACTAGAAAAGTACTCTGAGGCTGTTGTCCTCCGCCAAGGCAGGTCGGGATCACACGCAAAATCTAATCACTTGTTCCCGTTCCCGACTTTTTGAGCTATGTTGCTAACAGACAAACAGACAAACAAACAAACAAACAAACAAACCCTGGCGAAAACATAACCTCCTTGGGGGAGGTAAAAAGTTGGCTGAAGGTTTGTTAAAGCAAAGCCTTTTATCAAATGTGCATACAGGAGTAAAAGCTCGTTACATGAAGATTTTGTCAAGATTTCATATGTCAGTGTTAATATGGGTCATGCTCAACGAATGATTTTCAGCATCAGTTTACTTTGAAGACCACAGAAGCCAACTGCAGACAGTTGCAGAACAAATTATCCAAACAGTCACTAGAAATTATGTTTACTAGGAAAATTTGCAAACAAGCAGCTGTTTGAAACTAACAATTTAGATAAGCACAATTTAAGAAACTCAGCTAACACTATAAAAGCTTTCTCCAAATTAAACTCAAAATGACTTCCTTCATACTTAAAACTATTCAAGCCCTTCGTAACAAGTGTCTTTAGCACTTAGTACAGCAGCCTTTTGCTAATACAGTATAACCCACTGCAGATACCACCAGCTTCTGGCAGTGTTTCTGAATAATCTTGGCTCACTTCTTATGGCCAAATGTACTTGGGTTTGCGTGGTGCACCTGCATTTCTTTTATTACACCAGGGATTCTCCATAAACTCTAAGTCAAATATAATGGCCCCTGTAATATATTCTTATAGCCCGTCCTGGTGGGTGAATGACCAAGTCCAAGTCGCTCCAGAGAACAGAATCCTAAAACCTCTTCAGTTTTTTTCTATTGTTGTGAGCAAACTGGAGCTGACTTTTCTTGTACTTTTTGGTTAGTAGGGGTGAAGGTCTTGGAGTTCAGGCATTGAGCCCTTTAGCATTTAATAGGTGTCTAACACCTTGTTTCCACCTAGCGGTAAGGAACGGTTCGGTGTGGTATTTTATGGTTTGGCGTATTCACGAGTGCATTTCCACTCCCAGTTGGACCCAGTTTGATTAATTGATTGGGGGACAGCTAACCGTACCTTACCATTGTCCTACAACTGAAGAGCGGCCAGGAATTGTGCCATACTGGTCGGTTGTATTGGCCTGCTTTCACAATGGAAACAGACAAAACAGCGTACCGAACCGCACCGACTCGTGACGTACCCCTCAGTGGAAACGAGGCACAAGAAGATTTAGGGCCTTTGCCCTAATGATCCCTTCTCTGAACTTCTTGAACAATGTTCCTTTCCCCTTAGCCATATTTCCAACATGCAATGGATTGTCACCATCACGAGTCCAGGCATTAAATAATTAATGAGAAGACACTGCAATATTTCATTTGTGTGAGAAACTAAGCTTGATGTTTTGTATGCTATTTGCTACGAAAAGTTGATGTACCTAAAACATTATTGAGTAAGCCTCATCTGGCCTCTCCAAAGCTAAATAATTAGTAAAAACCTAAATGGCTGACAGAAGCAGGGGTTTTCCTTGTGATGAGACCTTTACTTGATCATGTAACAATGTGCAACTGTTCTGAGAAACTACTATGACTTTGTATTACCATTAACACCAAGGAGAAAGATAAGGTTGGAATGTCAGACGACAGAGGTAGTAGGTAGGTATTTTCGTTCTTACTCATAGTGACGTAAAGCCCGGTCAGAGATATCTTTATTCACATCCAACACTGGGTGGAATGAAGAGCTATGTCTGGGTTTCAAAGTCAAGAGATTCACATCTGAATTTTTCATGGTGCACTCTGATCCTCCCCATTTCCTTGACATTTTTCTCTCATGAATAAATGATTTGAAGACATTCGCTGATACAGATGAGAGAGACAAAAGGGAACCATTAAATAACATTCAGGGGCAAAGAAAAAAAGAGTTGAAGACCAAGGAGACCATGGATAGATCATTTATATCTCATTATGAACAAAAGAAATAAAGGTTTAATATATGTATATGTGTTTTTATGTAATGTGTATGAGCTTCCACCTACAACAGCAATTTTGATATGCAGAACGCATGTAGTTAAGCACTTAAATGTCTAAGGTTTGCATGTAGAATTTAGAATCTCCTTACATCTAATTTTAGATAGTTGTTCAAATGTGTTCACACAATGGATTCTAGGTTCTCAAGGGAATAGGGGGATCAAAGTCAAAGTGTCTTTATTTGTCTCTCTTGTGAGAAATGTACCTTGGACTGAGGGGGTTACACCCCACAAGCCCACTACACTCATCCATAACACCCCAAAAAACAAAAAATACATACATGGAATAATAAAAACAAGCCTAATGAGTTAATTTAAAAAGATTGACAAAGTAAATTATATTGGAAACCCTGGGATTATCTGGTTAGGACAGTTGAACCTTGAAGCAGACTGACTACCGCAGCAGAGGAATCCATTGTGTCACTTCCACTGGCTAAACTGAGGCTACAGTTGACAGCCTCACAAAAACCGGGCAACAAGAGATTTAGAAAACACAAATTGGTCTGATGAGTCTGGATTCCAGCTGTAAAACTCAAATTGATGGATCCGTCCTGCTTTGTACCAACAGCTTAGGTAAGTGGTGTTGTGGATATTTTCTTTGCACACATCGGCCCTCTTAGTCCCAATTGTGCATTATTTAGAGCTGCAGTAGGTAACTCAGAGAGGAGAGCAGACGTTGCTTAAAAATGTAAACCCAAACAAGCTTCACATCTCTCCCCCTCCCTCTCCGATGCACTCAAGCCCCGCCTCCAATGCCCGCCTCCCTCCTTCGGCTGCCCTACTGGCGTAAAAACTGCCAAAGATAATTAGCTGACGCGACTTAGAAAACACACTTTCGTGAACATTTCCTAACAGTAAACCACATATGACAACAGTAGCTGTGAGTGCACGGATGATCGCACGCGCTGCAGAGGTTTACTGTAATACCACCACCAAAACAACAAAACAAATACGAATCAAGCGAGGGTACTTACCTGTCAAGCAGTAACATTGCCCACTCGGAATCGGTTTTAAACGCTTTCAAGTCCCGTAGCTCCCTCCACCACTCAAAGGCTACGCCAATATTTACCCTCGGTCAAGTTCTTTCTTCGTAGCTTTTTTGTCCTCCTCGGTCATCTTCTTTTTTGTTATCTTAGCCGTATATGCTGTTGTTGGCAGCGGCGGTACGGGCAGTTTCTCTTTAGGTGGCTGTTGCAGCCGGTTGCGTAGCGGAGCGAGGGGCGGGTCGCGGTGTGTGTGTGAGGAGTGATAGACAGATGTCAGACACTCCTTCAGACGCTGCTCTGGCTCTGATTGGCTGTTTTCTATCGGGCGCGGTGAATTCTTGCAAATCGCAGTAGGGGCTGTAGACGTGACCAATTGAGCTGCTTTTTTTAACAGATTACAAATCTCATTTCCCACTTTCAGGACATTTGGACAGTTTTAGGAAATATCACAAAAAGTTACTTTTATTCAAGTTACCTACTGCGGCTTTAAAGCCACCGCCTACCTGAATATTGTTGCTGACCACTTCCAGCCCTTTATGAACGCAGCAGAGTCCTCTTTTGATGGCAACTTCCACCTGAATAATGGACCATGTCACAAATTTTGGATGGTTTGTTGAACATGACAATAACTGTTCTTTAATAGCCTCCACAGTCACCAAATCTCAATCCAAGAGAGATTTGTTGTGATGTGGTGAAACAGGACACTCTCATCATGAATGTGGAGCTGAACGAACAGCACCCACTATATAATGCTATATTGTCAATATGGACCAGAGTCTCTGAGGAATGGGTCTGACACCTTGTTGAGTTTATGCCATGGAGCACGAAGGACATTCTAACGAAATAAGAGGGTTCAGCCCATTACAAGCACTTGGCTAACACTAGCCAAAAAATTGGCCAGTGAATGCACAGTTTCAAACAGGCATTACAATTTTTTATTTTCTACTTGTGATCTTTCTACTGTCATCTTATTCACGAGTGATGGTTGGATGGACTCGGAGATGGACAGACAGATTGGGTTTTCATCTCCCGGGGTGAGTTTGCTGCTCTAGTCTGTTGTGGTGAAGAATGTTGTGCCAAAAATCAAAGCTCTCTATTTACGGGTCTGTCTATATTCAAGTGGACAAACTGAGCTTCCTCCGGAGGGTGGCTGGACTCGGTTATGTCAAACATGGGGAGCTCAAATTAGTTGAGTAGGTTCGGGATGGCCGAACCTATCAGGATGACCCCTTGAGTGCCTCCCTGTGGAGGTTTTCTGGGCACATCACACTGGAAGTAGACCATGGGGATCACCTCAAACTTGTTGGAGGGACTATGTATAACTGTCTGGTGTGGGGACACCTTGGGATCCCTCAGAACATGCTGGCGAGTGTCACTGGGGAGAGATTTGCTTGGGCTTCTATTCTGGACCTGTTGTAACTCCAACCCAATCTTGGATACCTTGGACAATGGGTGAATGAAGCTACTATCCACAGACATATAGAAACTTAAAGTAATTGTACAGATATGTTCACACTCTGATTTTCTGAAGTTTCATATATTGAATATATTTCCATTATATTACAGTTTTTTGGGGGATAATTTGTTGTCAGGTACTTTTTTCATATCAGTGATGCCTATATGCCTTATAATGAGTTACAGAAGATGTTCTGTAGCCTGTCAGACTTCTCTTTTTGTAAGCAGCAGTTTGTCCTGGAAGTGATTAAAGAAATATGCAATCACAGTGATGATCCCTATTGGGATTTGCCATTTACCAGCAAAGCATATTTGTAAGCCCTTTATTAATTAGGCTAAAGCTTTATTACTAATCTGCAAATCCAAAACAATCGACGGGTGGGGGGGGAGCAATATGGAACAAACTAGCACAACACTTCACCTGAACGTTACTGAGGCCTAAATTAATAAAATCAAATTAATTTTTGATTTAGAGCCTACTTAAAGGCAATCATTGAAGAACACTAGTAAGCTGAACGCTATGAGCTGTGCTACTGAAAAGAAAAAAAGACCTTCTTAGGAAGAGTTTTCCTATTTGCCTTCTCACAATCGGAGAAGAATCTGTGAGCTGTGGTTGGAATATTTCAAAGTAATGTGAATTAACCGATTAGTTAGACGTTGGCAAATGCTTCTAGGGTACGAATTATGTAGAGATCAAGGATTGGCTTATATATAAATATTAATAAACATAGCTCATGGATCCCTTGAAAATAAAGGAAAGAACAGAAAAAAAACAACAAATTGGCTTAAGGTTTAAATGCCTTCAAGAAGAAGGGCCTACTGAGACATGTCGAAAGGGATTATGCTTACGCTTTCTGGAGGATGGGGCATGTGTCACTTAAAATCACAGCCAGAAAGTAGTTCACCTGTGGGATTTCTTCTGTTAACTGGTAAAAAGGCAAGGGCTTCAGCGGTCAGTTTAAATAACGGTTACCACAGTGACAGTCTGACCTGTCCCCACATCTCTCAGTCGACAATTGGACCTGATGAAATAGGAGAATCCTTTAAACTAAGATTTCCTGAACATATACCGGCGCCGTGTTTTCTCCCAACCTATGTAAACCTGCAATATCTCATATCCCTTAAATAACCTGGAGGAAACATCAGAGGAAAATAGCAGCTGCAGTCTTTGCTCTAGACATGGCAAATGTTTCTTTGAATTACATTTACCTACAGTTGAAACCAGAGGTTTACACACATGGATTAAAAAGACACATGCATCTGTTTTTCTGGCTCTCTAAAGTTAAATCAGACCAAACCACTCTTGTTCCAGGTCCGTAAGAATCACCAACATTACTTTTTATTTGCTAAATACCACAATACTGAGAGAAACACTATGTCCGCAATTTATAAACAAAGGTAAAATTTAAAACCTAATATAATAAATGTCCAAAAGTGTTTGTACATTTATTTCTTATCTGTACATGTACAGCTGTTAAAGATTTACTGATTTATGTTGTTGTGTCTTTAAAAAGATAGGTTTTTTTTAAACAGATAAACCAAACAGGATCAGAGAAAAGCCCCCAAAATGTATAATTATCAGCACATTTATACTAATAATAATAATGATAATTATAATTTGGTGATACGGTAGTGTGTTCTTGACCTCTGCAATTAAATTATCTATACTTCTGGACACATAGGTGTCAGTGATCAGCTATTGCTTAAAGTGTCCCGTCTGCGTGCTCTCTGATTGGATGAATAATCACAGTTTGCAGGCAGTCAGAAAGAGCAAAAGTACAGTAGAGATCTGCTTCTCTATATCTCGCTCTTTCTCTCGCCCCGCCCCCCCCCAACCCCCGTTGGCAGCTCTGTTCAGAAATGGATCCAATCCAACAACTTTGTGTAACTGTGAATGGTTTGGGACTTCACCCTATATACACAGGAAAATGTAGCACATCACAGCAACACATCAGCGTTCATATAGTAGATGATATAGGGAAGATGCAATAGCCCATGTGAAATATGGCTCTGAACTTTCACTCTGTCTCACGAGAGCTTTTAGTCTCTTGCTCGCCATGCAGGACTGTCTCAGGCTATTTACAGAGGTGACTTATGTTGGCCTAGTGTAAGCTACACTCTGCTGATGTAAGAAGACACTGGTGCTCTGGAAGGGCAGCAGGTTTCTGTGGGTAACTGGTATAGTGGCTGAGTGCTGGACCCCAGGTGGATCATTTGAGTCTGTGAATAAAAGAGTTCCTTGGATTTATTTATTGGATAACATTGTTCAGAACCTACAAGACTTCTGCTCGAGTTTTATCAACTGCTGAACAGCAGCTCTGAAGTTTTTACAAGGAAAGGTATCTGGCTGAAAGGCACCACAGCACTGAGTAAAAAGTATTTTACATGCCACAATCCAATTCTTCTGTTCCAGACCGTGTTGCTCTCACTAACACATTTGATAGTAGCAACCTGCAGGTGGAAGTTACTCACACTAGAGGAGAGGATAAAAGAAAAGTGAATCATTGACACATCAGTTGACGAGCGAAGTTTAGGACGTTTAGTACATTGCAATGTATTGATACCTCTTCGACCTTTTCACGTTATGTCATATTAGAAACGCAAACTTCCATGCATTTTGTTCGGATGACGTTTGGTCTGAACTGTTTTAAAATAACAAATCTGAAAAGAGAGGCATGCATTGATCTTCAGCTTCACTGAGTAATTTAAAGGAGCATGGGGCAGAATGAAGAAACGAAACTCACGAGCGAGGTGGCCGGCGCTGCAAGTAACTGCAGCCAGTCGCACGGGAGCGCACAAACGCTTCACAAAGAAACATACCTCTTCACAGTGACATACTTTTTTTTCTTAGTGCCACTTTTTAGTGGGCTGTGAGTCGTCCTTGGTCGTTTCCCAGTTGCAGGAGAGAAGAATCCATTCTCACAATTAAATCAATGGAGGTCTGCGACCATTTTTCTTCCTCTTTTAAAGCTGTCGAGAACGCGCAAGCCGTGTCAATTGATGTCACACCCGCAGGACAGAGCGGGAAATTCGGGTCCTGAACTGCAGCGCATTTTGCAGCACACAGCCAGTTTAAGAAAATGGAGCGATACGTGGGTGGGCTCGTTCTTTTTGGTTTATAACACTTCATCACCCAACAGCATTAAAAAACTGGACATGGATGTTTATTTTATTTACAAATCCTGCCCTCTGTTCCTTTAAGGTACTGTTGCACATTTGCATTTTTGACAATTCTTCCTTGCAAAATAGCTGAAGCTCACTCAGACTGAATGGAGAGGGTCTGGATTTTCAATTTTCAAGTCTCAGTTAGATTTAGGTCTAGACTTTGACTGGGCCATTTTGCCACCTGAATATCCTTTGAACTATTCTAAAGCCTGCCGCACACGAGAGCTATCTGCTGAGCAAAAAGTCATTCGAGGCCGTTTCCTCAGCAGATAGCTCGCCGTGTGCGGCTAATGTTCGGTGAGTTTTCTGCCACACGAGGCGTTGAGGTGAAAATCAAACAGGTCACCGTGTGCGCTCTACGTGAGCTGTGTGCTGAGGGCAAATATTCAAGTGACCAATCAAAACGCATTCTCTGCTCATATGATTCCAAGATGGCAGCCCACGGAGAAGATTACATTTTGGAAGATAAACTCGTGGAAATTTGGCCAGTCTACACCTGTTTATACGATGTCAGCTCGTCAGACTTTAAGAACAAGGACCCTGTTTTGCCATGCTGTGGAGTTGCTAACGGTTAGCTTCCACCAGCCGAGATGCGCTCTCCTCTCTCTGGCCCCCACTTTCCCGCGGGCAGTCGCAAGCCAAGATGGGCGTGGCCAGTATGCTTTTCTACCTAGATAATATGGCTTTCTCTGACTTGCTCGTTTTCATCTCAGATTCCTTTTTGGGGCTGAAGCAGGCAATGGAGGTGGGACAACAGTATCATGTGCAGCATACATGTCCCACTCAGAATTAATGATCATATTTCAAAAAGAGCGAGTTATAAACGTTCATCAGTGAAGGAGACCTTTAAAACCTAACCCTGCTTTTAATTTCTATGCAGCTCTATTCCCTGTGTTCCTAGTGTTCCTTGGTCTTTATAAAGCGCACCGAGGGTGCATTCACACCAGCCCTATTTAGTCCATCATTTGGGGAGGTGTGGATGTGCAATCGATCAAAAACGCAAACTCTGGCTCTGTTGAAATGAACTCTGGTGTGGGAAGCTCCAAAAGCAGGAAGCGGACTTTAGCACAGAGCATTCCAGGTTGATACAACCAAAACAACTGTGCAACAACAACTCTGCTGCGTTCTCTGCTCATATTTGTCTGGAATATTTGCCAAAGACAACAGAGCAATCCTAAAACCACTAAAATCAGATAAGTTTGTTTACATTCCACTGAACAGGAAGTGTCCTTGTGTTCAGTGCTTCTTGGTGCAGCGCCACCACAGGTGAGGAGGCGAACATGCTGCTCAAAAGGTTCGGTTCACTTGACAAAGTGCAGTGTGAAAGCGAACCGCACCAGCTAAGAAAAGCAACAATCTTGCAATTTTGGTCCCCAATCAAGCTGAATCTACCGGACTATCAGGTGGGAAAAAACGACCTAAGCTTCTCTAATGCCAAGTGTTTGCTACTTTGTCTGTTTCCATTGTAGAAGCGGCCCATACAATCTGCCTGTACCGCACCTTTCCTGGACCCCCCTTAGTTGTAAGTCCATAGGACAATGGTTTGATATGGTTAAGGCGGAGCTACTGGCGTCACACAACACATTGATTGGAGGACAGAAAACTGTCACTGCTTCCGACTAGTGCATCGGTGCATTTCATATATATATATATATATATATATATATATATATATATATATATATATATATATATATATATATATATATATATATATATATATATATATATATATAGAGAGAGAGAGAGAGAGAGAGAGAGAGATAAATGAAATTGTTGTGGGTTTACTTCAAACAGTATAGACATGGTGACGGAAAAAAAGGAAGAAAAAAAAAGAGAAAGGGAAGTTGTACAAAAAGTTAAAAGGGAAAGAGGGAATTGGAGATAGAAGAGAGGAAAAGGAATAAAGAAAATACAAGAAAACAACCTAGAACTCTGCTTCTACACCTGCAGGACGACATTGAGGGGGAGAAAACACAACGCTAAAACAGACCAAACAAACAAAGGGAACTGAGAATCACACAGCAACAATCCACAAATAGATATACTGTATAAATACAACACCGGCGTTACTGATAAGCACATGATACCGACTATTACAAGATGTACAACCTCAGCACAAGAGTGCACCAAGACCAAACATCCAACCAAAGTCAATCAAACCCTCCGATAAACTGACCATGCACTAAACACCCAAAACAGGCAACTGAATGAATGATAATAATCTGAACAGTGTGATTATAAATTAACCTACACTATGTCAGAGGGTCACACTGCATCACTACAAAAATAACCTCACCACTGAATTTATCAAGGTAACGGGTATGAAGGTTAAATGGGACAGGTACTACGTATCAGCCTTTGTTTAAGGGTTGAATTTTGAACATGCAGATTGGCCATCACAAATCCCAGCCCCACTGAGTGTTTTGGGATGCGTTAAAGAAGAGTTTACTCAGCAGCCAAAGTCTCCCATCATCAATACGTGGCGCAATACTCTGGAAGGAAACAATGGCTGGGACACATTACAAAGTGAGTAGGTTAAGGACACCCTTAAATGTGTACTATAAAAAAGCTCAAAGACAGAATATATAAGTAAGAGTAAACCATACAGTTCAACCATCCCAGCAATGTAGCACCAAAGCACAATGCTATATTTTTGGAACATAAAAAAACCGTTTGCAATCTAATAAAACATTAGGAAATTTAATGCAAAGAATGACTAATGGGAAAGAAACTGCCAAAACAAGCTATTATATTTAACTTTATATTTGAAAAGAATTGTTCGATTTGTCATTATTTTGGTCAACGTTATTGAGAGCCACTATGAAGTTCTTTAAGAGCCACATGCAGCTCTGCAGCCACAGGTTTGAGACCCCTGGTTTAAACAGAGCAAAACAACATGATCTAATAGTGTAAAAGTCAGAAATTTGCAAGGTTGATCAAAAAAAAGTCTAAATCAATGCGAAAATTTTGTAAAGCATAATCTGGCAGGCAAAGACAGCTTCTTTTGATTCAGTATTATAAACTAATTAGTTGCATATGAGGAATTTCCATAATTTTACTGTAATGATGGCGATAAACAACCCATTTTTCAAACTAAAGTGTTGTTAAACATTTAAGTTCTGCGTTGATTTAATGATGCTTCCTTAATATCATCAAAGTTTAGTTTTGTTTCTAGAAAAGAACAGTCAGTTCTTCTGTGTGAATAAAGAAAAAGAAGAATCTGATTGTAACAATGCCAAAAACGTGACTAATACACATGGATGGCTTATATAGTTTGTGATAGGTTGGTGTTCTGACAGATAGTTCAGATAGAAAAGTACTATACTGGTAACCGAGAATTCCCAAATTCAGGAGCGACTGTTTCAAGTTTTATTTTTGTGCTAATCAGGTATACCGAAAACAGTTTTAAAAGTCAGACTTCTAATAAATGCATTAAACCAATTTTATACGCTGAAAACTTTCAGTTTTAAGCCAAATACATATCAAATTGAACCTAGATGTCTACAAACCGTTTAGACATCGCTTAAATATATTTTTACCTAAAAATGCTCATTTGGTAAACATGATACAGTTCTTAGCATTGTATTAAAAGAACAATGACAAAAACTTTTAGTTGTTACAAAATACCCTTAAAAGTTTTAGATTCTGATGATGCAAGCTCAAGTTCTGAAGTCTAAATTCTGCCAGCAGTTTGTTTTAAGAAATAAAGAAAGATAAAACTAAATCCTTAACTAGCATAGTAATTGTAATCACAAGTTTTTTTTCTTATTTACTTTTTGTTTCTTCTTCCTATCAACCTTGTCTCATAACTTTCCTCTCTGTTTGCTATCCAAGCTGTTTTCTTCTTGGCAGAATGGCCACGCCAACAATAACGGTTAAATGAAAGAAAAGACTTCCTCAATTGTAAGGTTTTCATTTATAGATCTGCTCTTTGCTGGGTTCTAAAATAATCAAAATCTAACCTTAGATCTACCAAACCACTGACAACCACAGAAAAGACTGGTGACAATGTCATTATTCAATAAACACTTTCTTTTGATCTTGGTTATACATTCCAGCGAGCCACAACTAATCCAGGAAGTGCAATCCAAAGCCCCCTCTGAAACCAGCCCCCAAAATTCCCTCCTCCCATCTTTACCGTTCCCATCAACACATTACGGATTCATTTGCTCTCGAGCTTAAGAAGGCACCCACCTCCAAAGCCAACTCCTCTATCTGAAGCTGCTTCATGGCGCTCCGGTTGCCATCCACATTTTTGTGGTAGTAGATCACCATCACATCGTACTTCTTCATGATGGACTTGTAGTTCTTGGCAGTGAGGGTATGGACGCGGTCTTTGCCATCATACTCGGGGATCTCCAAGCCCTTCTCTCCCACAGATAGAGCCCCCAAAGAGAGGAAGAAGAACCCTAAAAACACCCAGCCCCACTTCATGGTGACTGTTAGCAGTGCAAACAACTCAAATTCTTCCGAATTAGTGGACTACGGGGACAAGATTACACTTAAAATGGTTTCTACTGTCCCTTAATGGGAGAGTAAGTCCAATTTCCGTCCCCAATGGCTGAAGAAGAGAGGGTCTGACATTGATACTGTCTTTATAAAAGGAGCATCACATGGTTTGCTGACATCATTGGCTAAAGATAAGAGGGTGGGACTATGTTCGAGATGCAACTCTAGGTGGGACAACCCTTGTCCACAGGAAACGGAGCTGCCAACAAAGTGGCTAAGGGTGAAGGGACTTGTGAGGGGAAGTCAGAAATATCCCATGGTAGGTTTCAATGCACTAGGGGCCTCACAGGCACCTGTTTGAAGCTGTTCAGACGAGAAGAGACCGTGTTACTGTTGGGTTTACGGAGAGTAGGAGATAAGTTCAGTTTCTTGGAGGACTGAAGAAAGTGATGATACAAAGAAGACAAACAAGACGCCATTAGAAGTTTCACAGAGGAAAGAACGAAAGCTTCTGCAATGATAGAAGGAAAGAAACTTAGTCCCAAAGTCATCCTTTTAAGACGATGGAATTACAAAATACCTTGTGACTTATAAGTGGATGGTTTTTGAGAGCTAGCTGAAAAAAAACAGAGACCTCAACATTCTTTTATCTTCAAAATTGCAGAAATAAGCTTGTTTCAAGGGGCATCTGCATCCCACTGACGCGTTAACAGAATACAATGAAAAGCACCAATCGGTTTCATGGCAATGCAATTATAAAGTTTTTATTGTCATTGCTCTGGCAAGCTTTGTAACTATTTTCCCTGTTGGACTGAAGTAGAAGATAATGGCCTCACAGTGTCCTGTTGTCCCCGCTCAGTTGTCGAACATGTGTGTGAAGTTCATTATAACCTGAGGGGGGGGAAGAGATGGAAAATGGAACGATAAAACAGACAGACCTAACAGAGGAGTCACACAGAGCGTGTCACAGACAGAGCGGGACCCTGTCAGCTGTGAGTTTATAATGAGAGAAGGGGAGAGGGTGGCTATTAATAACAGTATGTAATCCGACCTGTTTTCTCCCCCTGTCAGAAGGCTGATTTAACCAGAGTTATGAGATGATCTGAATGCCAGCGAGGGGTACAGGGGAGCTGGGCACTGCTTCATAGGCAGGTCATCACCAGAGTGTACTGGCTTTGTATGAGCCAACTTCTGAAACCTTTGAGTCACTACAGGAGGTTTATAAACCACTCTGATGTAAGGAGAATCTTTCTGAACAACACATATGAATCTTTAATTCCATTAGTTCTGTGAAATATGATGCTGAAGACAGCCAATCTAGGTTTGGGTCAAATATGGGCTGATCAATTTCAATTCAATTTAGTTTATTTATATAGCGCCAATTCACAACAGATGTCATCTCAAGGCACTTAACAAGAAGTTATTTCAATACAATTATACAAACATTCCAATCAGTTAAAAGGTTTCCTATTTAAGGAATCCCAGCAGATTGCGTCAGTCATTGGCGTGAGGTTGGGCAGATTTCAACCACAGCAATCCTTCAGCAATCCCTTATACTGAGCAAGCATGTAGCGACAGTGGAGAGGAAAAACTCCCCTTTAACAGGAAGAAACCTCCAACAGAACCAGGCTCAGTAGGAGCGCCCATCTGCCACGACCGTCTGGGGGTTTGAGAAGACAGAGCAGAACACAGAAGGAACAGAAGATCTGATATAAGAGAACTTTCTATGTTACAGAAAGTAAAAAGTTGATAACAGGACACAGTGGATGTTCAGTTACTGAGAGGATCATCCCACTCGATGCCCCCCGTCCAACAGGGCATTGCAGCCAAGCAGGATACCAGACCAGGTATATCTTCTATGGGGAGAAAAACACTGAGAGAAAACAAAGTTAACAGTCGAAATAACAGAATGTACTGTAATACAACTGGAGAGTAGTAGGCGAAAAGGAAGTAGCAGAGTGAAGAAAATTGGTAAGTCTGTCCTCCAGCAGTCTAAGCCTATAGCAACATAACTACAGAGATAGCTCAGGATGACCTTAGCCACTCTAACTATAAGCTTTATCAAAAAGGAAAGTTTTAAGCCTGGCCTTAAAAGTAAACAGAGTGTCTGCCTCACGGACTAAAGCTGGGAGCTGGTTCCACAGGAGAGGAGCCTGATAACTAAAAGATCTGCCTCCCATTCTACTTTTAGAGATCCTAGGAACTACAAGTAAACCTGCAGTCTGAGAGCGAAGTGCTCTTTTAGGAACATATGGAACAATTAGATCTCTGATGTATGATGGAGCTTGATCCTGATCAATCCCACTGAGTTAGGGTTTCTCACCCAAATATGGGTTAAAGTGACGAATGTCTAATGTCAAGGCAACCAAAGATAGAGTTGAAAAGAACAACTTGGATTACTAAACAAGTAATATATTGGTTTATTTGAATGATCCATGCATGTCAGATACCAGCAAAATCCTTGCAATAGGGAGGGGGTCAAGAGGTCAGTCAAGAGGTAACAGTGCAACTGTCTCGTCCAGAATGACTAGTGAGAGAAAGACAGTCTCAAAGTGAGTTTGTCTTTTGGTCAATCCTACAAAGAGAAGCCACATACACACCTGTTCCAGCTCTATTTTTTTCATACTTTTGTTCAAGAACTGCATGCAATGCCCCCCTAGTGTCTGCACAAGTTAGCTTTCTGTCATATTTGAGTGTAAGGAGAGGGGTAAACAAAGCAGGACGCAGACGTACAGTATATGCACAAAGGGGGATATGCTGTTCCTCTCATATCCTAATAGAACTGGAGCCACCACGTAACTTTGACTATCTCTTTGTAATATTTCCCTTATAATGTAGAAAAACGTCTGAGCTCAACAATTTCCAACTTAGAAAATTATTTATTTATTTTTCTTAGAAATTGCTGTGGCTTTTTTTCTGATATAATGGACACGGAGATGGAAAATAAAGGGGAAGAAACAAAGAAGATGAAGAGAGGTAGAAAAAAAGTCAAGAGGGAGAGGGTGAGTTGAAGATATAAGAGAGGAAGGGGAACAAAGAAAACACAAGAAAACATCCCAGTCTGCCTCCACACCCGCAAGACAGCAGGGAGAGGTAAGAAAAACAACAGTGATAAAACAAATCCATCCATCCATTTTCTGTACCCGTCCATCCTATGCAGGGTTACGGGGGGCTGGTGCCTATCTCCAGCAGTCATGGGGCAAGAGGCGGGGTACACCCTGGACAGGTCACCAGTCCATGTTAGGACAAAACAAATCAAACAATGCAAACCGAGAACTACACAACCACAACCCACAAATAGATATATAAACACAATAACAGCATCACTGAAAAGCTCATGGTACTGATTATTACAAGATTTAGTAATGGTAACCTAATCCCAAAAATGCATCTGTAAACACTGAAATCCCCCCTGCATGTGTGGATATGAGCATGCTGGTGCATATAAGGTTTCACCATACCAGTGTTCAATAGCTGGTGTGAGGAACCAGGAATCGACCCAGACATGAAGGAGATCGGAATCATAGACATCCAAAGGAGCCCCCGAGCACAGGAGCCCCAAGCAGACCAGCGCAGGGCTGACCACACCCCCCAACAGAGGAAAAGAGGAGAGCCCAGGGGGAAGATCCAGCAGCTACAATGCAGGGGCCAGGGGGGCCCCAGCAATGGGCCCGGAGACCCGAGGGCCCCCCACTCCCCAGCAGGGACCCGACCAAGGACCGGCCGACGGGGCCGCCGTCCCGTCCCAAAGAGATGCCCCGGCCTGGCCCTGGCCAGGCAGGCACCAGGGATGAACCGGCATGCCACCCGAGCACCCAACCCTGGACACCGTGAGCCACCAATGCACCCATGGGCAGAGGCACCAGTCACCAACAGGGAGTGAAGCAAATTAGGCCCCTCATTTGGTGGGGGGCCTTAGATGTGCCAGGCGAGAAGGCAGCCCAAGACCCAACCTGACAGATACACAGGAACACACAGACAGTCATACGTTCCCTCCCTCTTATACAGATACCTGCACACCAAGACACACAAGAAATGACACTGTATGTAATGACGCTCACTCAAACTCCCTATACACACTCTACACTCCCAGGTCCAGGTACCGATACCCCAGCAGAGCAACCAGCCCCCGGACCTAAGAGGCGGTCCCCCTACCCTCTAGGATAGAGACAAGCAGACAACAAAAGCCCACACAGTGGCGAAGCAGTCCACCAGCCCAGGCCTCGACCAGACCGCCTGTTTCTCCTCCCATATCCCGACCCCTGATGGCCAATAGCAAACAGGGGTGTGGAAAGACCCCTAGCCACCCTCCTCCCGGTCGAGTAAGGTGTGGATGCGTGTTATTATAATTTGCATTTAAAACAGAGGGGTGGGATGTGGGGAAGGCAGCCACACACACCCCATCCCCCCCCCGTGAGCTCTCAGTGTCTGTATACAGTTTAACCGAGGGCAACAGCACCAGAGGTAAAGCTGATTGAACAGCTCCTACTCTGAATGCCGAAAAGTCTTCCCACCCCAAAGTCCCTACATATGTGTCTCATGAGAATGTTATAAGTGAGAGTGTCTAAGTTGAACAGTAAAATTGGGACCCAGCTGCCACATGGTAGGGGAGATGGAAACCTCTCCCCCCACCGCAGGGACGTGCCTACACCCCAAGGTCCTACATAAGTGGTAAAGTGATGGAGCGGGCGGAGAGAGGTGTCCAGAGATGGGGAGGGAAGGACTGGGGGTCAAAATGCCGTCCCAAAGAGCCAGCTCCCCCACTGACTCCAATAGGCACCCCCGTTCACCAAGATCCACCAATTAACCAATTTAGGAAGTTGATTTCCAAACTTATCTTTTTGCTGCCAGTTGTAAAGCTACACCTGATAGCCCAGCGCTACCACAAATAGCACACAAGATCTGGACCCATTTACACTGAATACCAAAGTTTGTGCAGATTTATATATTGGTTAAAATAGTAAAGATTGAAACAAACAATTGCTTCAGTGAGTGTTTTTGTTGAGTGTAAAGATAAACAAAAAATAATTTTTTGGTTAGTTGAATTTGAAGTGTTGTGTGACCAAAATATTCTTAATGATGTTTCTTGACCTGTGTATAGGTCAATTTTCGGGGATGATTTCATGTTCCTGTGAAATCTTTTGATGGCAAACTACCCTTGACACCTGTTGTGAAAACCTAACCATGTCTTTTGAGTTGATAGGAACTATGGACTCCTAATAGGCTGTCATGGACTCATATTTTTGAAGACATTTTAATTTGGCAAACTAGAACTGAAAGGCCTTTTTGACTGAAGAAGTGGTCTTTTTATTATTTTTATTTTTCAAATTTGTTTATATGCGTGTGCCTGACTGCTCAGGTGTTCATTGTCTTCAGACAGACAGACAGGTGGAAGAAACTGTCTCTGTCTTTTGCAAATAGTGAGATTCTGTGGCACCACATCCTGAAGGTAAAAGTCTAAACAGTTTGTGTCCAGGATGTGTGTGTGTGGGGGGGGGTCTGCAAATATGCTCGGGACCTGCTTCATTACCTCTAGACCTGTACAAGTCCTGGATGGATGGAGGGAAGGTCAGCCCCGATGATCCTCTCTTTATTTACTAGCTTTAATCAAGTGCTATACTAATTTTTCATGCCATACTTCTATCACATAAAGGCTGTGTTTTTAACAGCATGAACTAATCCACCAAATTAGTGTTTCTTCCTCTATTAATGAGATGCAGAGCCATTCTGCTGACAGGCTGACTGAAAGCCTTTGAGCTGTCCTATCAACACTGTATTAAACATTCTTGAAAAGTGAAGAAGCAGGACAGTAGACGACGGCTGCAGGATTTGTCAAATCCTCATCAGGGAACATTCTGACAGATTTGACAAGCGGAGTGCTTTTCAATTCTTTAACAGCCAGCTACCATCCATAGTATATCATCAGTGAGAATGGCTTCGTTAGACTTTCACTGTCACTCGCAGCTGCTTTTTCCTCTCTCCGCCGAACTGTAACCGGGAGCAAGTAACAAGATGCCTTCTTCATTAACAGTGCCATTCAGCAGTTACCCCCTCTGAGGTAAACAGCTCCCCCCTATGGCAGAAGCTCCAATCAACCCGCATTCATCCAATTTCAGTTCCTTCTTCCTCTCCCTTCCCCGGCTTTCCAAACTGTCAGAAGCAAGCTGAGTCATAATAACATCAGTGCGGTTTCATGTGCAGGTCCTTAAACTGTGTGTGCTGTTGCTACGGCAACTGTTGGATTGTGAGGTATAAAAAATTAAATAAAAAAGAAGCCAAAAATGCGCACACTGTTGTGGCAAAAATAGCTTCTTCTTAAACAAAGATGATAACTGAATCCTCCAGGCGCTTTTGGTATTTAATAAGCATATTGTGCCATCACTCAGGCCCCTCCCCAACCCTTCTGATGCAAACCCGTATATAGTATTTTGTAATCATGGTTTATCATCTATGGCAGGGGTCCCCAAAGTCGGTCCTCAAGGGCCGGTATCCTGCATGTTTTAGGTCTTTCCCTGGTTCAACACAGCTGATTCAAATCGTCCAACTACCTCCTCAGCATGTCAAAGTTCTGCAGAGGCCTGCTAATGAGCCATCATTTGATACAGCTGTGTTGAACCAGGGAAAGAACTAAAACATGCAGGATACCGGCCCTTGAGGACCGACTTTGGGGACCCCTGCCATAGATGATAAACCATGATTACAAAATACAATATAAGGGTTTGCATCAGAAGGGTTGGGGAGGGGCCTGAGTGATGGCACAATATGCTTACCAAAAGCGCCTGAAGGATTCAGTTATCATCTTTGATCTATGGCCATGAGCTCAGTCTCTGTGTTCCATCCTGGTGTCTGCTCCCCGGAGAGCCGGTCAGCGCCAGTTCCTAATAGAGCGACGCTTGTGTGTTTTCATATCGGAACATCGTGTAGACATCTTCCGGCTGACGTCTGTTTAAGCACTCTGATACATCGTCATCTAAAACATTTCACACAGGAGGCTTTGTTTGTTTCATACATGACCTACTGTCCTATATGCACTTTACTAAGACAGGGAGTAATTCATTAAATCCTAATTACATAGCCGCTTACAACACGCTGACTTAAACCGAGGTGCCTTCACACCGCCCCAAACGTCAGCGTCAGTTGCGGCAAGATCACATGTAAAGTCTATGGTTAAGTCCGTCAGAGTCTCTGCGGTGCGTTGTGTGCGTTGGCTCCGTCAACTTTTCAAGCGTTACCAGCATTTCAAGCGGCAATGTAGCAAACGCAAGCATGTAAGCAAGAATGTAAAGGAATTTGCTTGGATGAAGATCGCTGAAGAGATCGGGATGTCGGGTAAGTTATCAAATCACTCTCTCGATACGATCCGCCGTAGTTCAGAATGTCCGGCAACAGAGGAAGCCCCGCCCACGCGCTCTTTTTTTGGTCAGAAGCAAGCGTTGCAAGCTTCAACGTACATGCGTCAAACTAAATGCGTTGGGAGCGTTGCCTGACGCAGACAAAGTGTGTGGTGTGAACGCACCATAAGTTAGCGATCCAACCAAATCTAGGTTTAATGTTGCAGTGTTTGTGAATGCTTTTTTAAAAACATATTTCTTATTAAATCGTTAAAAGTCCAATAAATGCATCAGTTTTCCACTGGTATGCTCATGTGATAGTTTTGTTTATTTACTGTGTTCTCCATTCAGTTTGATCAAACAGGGTTGGAAACGAGACGAGAATCGGAGACCTACTCCCTGTCCTCCACACCTCCTCCCTCGGTGCGGAGTGTGACAGTGCGACATGCGATGTCTGCACACTAATGAGATCTAAAGGCTCTATCACAGGGACAAAGAGCTGTCGGAGCGAGGTGGAAGGTGTTGTGGAAAAAGGAGTGTGGTGAGATTGCATCAAGAAAGGAATGCAAAAAATGATGCTGAAGGGAAAAAAAACACAGCATTTTTTTATGTTTTTTTTTTCCATTTCAGTTTTTCACACCATATCCAAGCATCGATGAATTAAACGTGTTAGAGAATCAAACAAAAACTGATTCAATGATATGCTTTGTTACATGTGAAGCTGAATATATAGTGTCAGCTGATTGGTTGTCTTGTTTTTTTTAATCCAACATGTGAATAAAAACGTAATTCAATGCAGGCTGTTGCTTCAGCAAACTAAAAAGCCTTAAAAGCCTGTTTGACTTATTTAAATGTATCGTTTGGCAGTTGGTGATCAAAGCAGGTCCAGTGAGTCAGAAGTCATAAACCAGACATTATTCAGATGTTGCCTACAAACTATTATTTACCGATCCTCATCCTGCAGTGCCTTTCAAAAACATCCATACCCCCTTGAACTGTTTTACATTTTCTCATGTTGCAAACATGAACGATAATGGACTTTCCGTGATAAATCAACACCAAGGGGGGCGTTGGGTAGGAGGTAGGAGGATAAACGTGCTGGACTTAGAAATTTTTTTTAAAAATCAAAAAAAATCTGAATAATAATTCTGTTGACAAACCTTTCCTGTATGTCTCTCAATGTATGCCTCCATTGGCTTTGCGTGACTAACGACAAAGAATTGGAAAGTAATTGCCCTTCCAAAGTCTCAAAACTTTTATGTTTTATTTTTTGGTGTTTTTTCCACAACCACCCTGCATTTAAATCCATCTATCTTCCAAGCAGTAATGCTGCCACCACCATGTTGTCAGTATGATAGATTCAAGCTGATGTGCAGTGTAAGCTTTTCTCTCCAAATTGTGTTTTGCCTGAAGACAAAAAAAAAAACCTCTAATCTGACCAGAGCACCTTTTCCTTGTGCCCCTACTTGGCTTTCGGCCTGAGGCGGGTAGTAACTAATAACCTTTACTCAGTAACATTTGATTGAGTAATATTATTTTGAAGTATCGCTAAGTGCTTTTCACCTTATTCTAAGATATATTTTTACATTACCCAATGTAAGTATTCGTATTATATTGAAAAGGTATAACTTACAAAAGTGTTTCCTCTGCTTAAGATGTGTTATTTTGTAATTGTTCTTTATTTGTGTCCATTTTCTTTTTTCATTTTAGTCTTTAAAATACCAGAATATCCCAATAACTTTGTATTTTAGTCTGTCTGATGACATCATATTAAAATATTAGCTCAGATACAAAAGTAGTATTTTTACCAAATACTTTTTTACTCTTACTTGAGTAATTTCTTGAATGGCTACTCTTGTCTCGGTAACAGTATATTGAATAAGTGGTACTCTTACCTGAGACATTTTAAACAGGAGGGATATCTTTTGGCTTTCTTTCAAATACATTTTTCTTTTTGCTTCTCTTCCATAAAGGACAGATTTGTTGAGTGCATATCTAATAGAATCACCAAATTCCTCCACCCGAGTTGTGGCTCTCTGCAGCAGCAGCAGCAGCAGCTCCTCCTGAGCAACCATTGGTCTCTTGGCTGCTTCTCTGACCAATGGTTTCATTGTGCAGCCTGTCAGTTTAGGTGGACAACACTTTTTTTTGAAAGGATTGCATAAAGGCAACACTGTTTCCAGTTTCAGATGATGGACTGAACTGAACTCCATAAGATGTTGTTTGATAACCTAATGCTTTTTTTTTTTTTTTGCTTTTTCTACAACTTTCTCATTATGGCCCATTAGGGCTGTTTGTTCGCCAATATTCTCTAAAGAAATCTCTGTGGCCCTAACAAAACTGCTGGATTTATGAGATTAAATTACACACAGATTAATTCCATTTAGTAATCAGATGACTTAATCTATTTAAAGGCGTTGGAGTAAAGTGGCTGAATTGACTTTTATTGGTTAAAAAGTATGAAAACAATGAATAATTTTTCTTGAGCTTCATAATAAATTATTATTATTATAATAAATTGCATTGTTCCACCACGTTGTGACTCAAATGTAAGAAAACATGTTCAAATGGCATGAGTACTTTTGAAAAGTACAGTAACAGAATAGAGTCTGAAGGCAATGGATATTTTTTCTATAGTCAGTGGTTAAAAGAAATGGGGGAAAACTTGGTCAGTTAGATTGGGGAATTCACGGAAGAGGGCTCAACAGCCTGATAAAGAAGGTTGGTTCTGTTCTGGGGGACTACTGTGGAACATCTGGATAGGATGGTGCAAAGGAGGATTCTTAATAAAATGAAAATAACAGACAAACCTGATCCTCTGCCTTATAATACTGTTATAAAACAACAGAGTGTCTCCAATAAGAGGCTTCCGTAATACAGACTGCTACAGGAGATCCGTCCAGCTCTAGGCCATCAGCATCTACAACAATTTGAAGAAAATTGGATGACATGAGTTACAACAACATTTAATAAAATTACTTTTGAATAATTTTCAAGGAAGAACATGCTTTTCAAACTGCTTTCCTATTTTCTTTGCTACAAAGTCAAAAATAGACTTAGTAGAAAGCAGAAGATGTAATGGGGTTTGCTAAATTGTTCATTTGACTCATACTTTAATCAGATCTGAATAATCACCCAGATCAGGGCTGAGGTCCCCCCCCCCACAAACACACACACAAACACACACTCCCACCTCCCACTGGGACTGGTCGGGCCCTGATTCTCGCACCCTCGCTGTCCTACGCCCACGGTCCGTATGTTGTCATAAATGTTGCTAAGTGTCTCAGTTCACGCCGTCACCAGCTCTGACACACTAGCATGGCATGAAAGTTTAAGAAATTCAAAAACAAGACGGACAAATAGGCGGATTTTCAAACGCACATGCATGAAAAACAGACACCTAAAGGTTATTAGCACATCTGCTCGTAAAGTGCTGCAGGAGAGACTCAATGGCTATCAAGCAACTAAAGAAGGTGGGAAAAACACAGCAACAAACAAAAAAAATGACTTGTAATTTAAATGTCTTGGCAGTTTTGGCCTTGACATTTTCTGTAAAGTAAAGTGATATTGTGTGCAGTGGCTGTGTGTGAGTCAAAAGTCAGCTTTTCAGAGACAGAGAAGAGTTAGACTTTTTTTAAATAACAGGATAGAGAAAAAATAAATTAGTTCCTATCTCCTAACATGACATACTGAAAAATTTGGACCCTCACCTCACCTTCTTGATGATTCAGTAAAATATATTGTAAGGACAACAAACTGTTTAATAAAAACTAACTAAAATAATAAGAAAGAAAAGGAGGTTAACGCAGTCCAAGCAGTCCTTTGCAGTAGCCTACTGACGTTACAGTATGGGGTGCCATTTATAAAGTTACACAGTCAAAAATTAACATCAATAATTTGGGGGTATTTAGCCTGTCATAAGAGATTAAAAAATTGCGCTTCATTTTTTAAGGTCATATTTTTCACCATGATATTTATGCATTTATAAATGTCGCAGTTTCAAGCTAAATATTTAGCTTCAAACACAAATTTAATAACAATTTAATGATTTAATATGCAAATTTACTTGCAGGTAAGAAAGTAGATGACAGCTGGGTCTTGTGAACTTCTGTATAAACTGCTGACGATACCGCTCCTCATGTCACCTCTTCATCATGAGGTGTCGGGCTTAAAACGTACCATGAGCTGTTTTCAATGGCAATGCAGACGTTCACCGGTGGATTCATGGCAACAGTGACTGCACCAGCAGCAGGAGTTCAGAGGTTTTGTGATGCTCAGCTTTTATTTTGATAGTCCACTTCCGCTCGTCAGTGAGTGAATTTACATATTAGCTAAATATTTAGCTAGCAACATTAGCTCGCTAGCTAAATATTTAGCTTCGAAATTAACACTGAGCTCGCTAACTAAATATTTCGTTCAAAGCTGAATACTTAGTGTTGCTAATTAAATATATAGTACCAAACTGTGGCATTTATAAATGTATAAATAATGTGAAAGTATGACTTAGAAAAATGAACTCCCATTTTCTTTCTGTTTTGACAGGCTAAATTACTCAAATTATTGCTGTTCATTTTTAACCGTGTAACTTTACAAACGCCAGACCGTAGGCTACTGATGTTGCATCTTTTTCACATTGTGATTAAATGTTAAATATACTGCGGAGCTTGTACCAACATTCATATCATCCTGGAGTTGGGTATTAGACTGGGCTCCCCGACACTTCTTGATTCGTCTCTTTATCAGAATTTCCATCATATATTCACTGCTGTCATTTTGATTCTTGTCCTACTCCCAAGTACTTTGGTACACAAAGGAGATCGTGTTTGTTCTGTTGCTATGATTGTGCGACAGGCCCATATCTTCACCCCTCCGCCAACTTGCCTTTGAGTTTGTAAGCTGTCACGTTTTGGGGTGAAGACAACAGGAGTCTCATGTTGGAGGTATGAATTTATTGAGGAAAACTAAAATGGGGAAGAGGCATGAGAAGAGCATCTCAGCTAAGCCACGGTGAGTAGCCGAGTCACAGGAGGACACGCAAACTGGAAGCGCGGGAAATGGAAGGATCCGACAAGGAGGTTGGGAAAGTATGCGGCTTGCAACTGCTGAGGAGGTGATCTGTGACATGTGAACCGGGTGAGTCTAATCTACAAAATGCACTGCAGCTGCAAGAGGACATGAGCTGTGGAGCTGAGGGAAAATGACTAAAAAACACATTGGTTATCACACAGGGAACTAAACAGAAAAGGGTCTACCGAGTCAAAGGCTCAAGGATAACACCCACTTCTAGACACCCAAAATAAATAATAAAAAAAGAGGGGGCGGGAGGAGGGAGCTTCATAAAGAAACAAGGTTCTGATAGCAACATGGAGGTCGTTCCAAAGAGGAACAGAACTCTGTCAGGTTGCCAGGAGGATCTAAGAAAGAGCTCTGGAGGCCGCCACTAAAGCAGTTAGCAATGTTTATGCTGACCTCCAGCAAGAAGGTCCAGGATTCAAATTCCCGCCTGGGCTCTTTCTGCAAGACGTTTGCATGCTGTCACTGTGTATCTGTCTATATTCAGCATTAAGCCCCACTGCACTGGTGAAGGTGCGCTGCGAAGTACACCGAGCCAAAACATTTCATGGACTTCAGCCTGGGGTATTTTCTTCAGTTGTGACGAACACCAAGAAAGTGCCAATATTTCCAACACAGTTTTAATGCAGAGTAACATGTATGAATACCTTTTCCATCTTGTCAAAAGAAAATATTATATATTGACTGTTGTTGGAACTTCAATAAATATAGCACATCCTTTATATTCTTATTTTTTTCACATATCAAATCTTTTGTTTTGTAGAAAAGTATTGCTTACTGAGGAGCTGCAGCTGTGTGTTGCCAAGACATCCAACTACTTCAGGCTGCAGACTTTTTTTTATTTTTTAAAGAACATTATTTTTCATAAAAGCAGTGGTGAAAAATCCCTAGTGTCACTTCACCCACACAGACCCACAGCATTTGTATTCACAGGGACTCAGAGAATGCATGCACATAATTAGAGCCACTGATGTTTCTGCTCATTTTATGGACGTTTGATGGCAGATGTCCCTGAACAGAAGGAAAAGGCTCATTTTCAGTTGTAGAGTTTATGTTCAATTCAGCACTCTGATATAATTCACCTTCTGCAAAGAAATGTCAATATGAAGAGACTCTTTGACAGTTGGTCGGTGACTGGAATATGAGATGTTGCTAAGTAACCAGAAACCCTGACAGACCGAGGGATCAAGCTTCAGACCGAACAGTTGGTGTGTGTAGGACGTGGTTACATGCTGTAGTAAGTGTGCACGTTGTGTGTGTGAGTAAATAGGTGTGAGTTGAGTTGAACCAGGAGAAAGAATGCTGAAGTTTAAGTCACGGCCTAATGGCTTTTGGAATCAGGGTGTGAAAAACACAGATTGGTAGACAGTTTTTAATATGGACGACTGTATGTTCTCAATCATGAACGAAAACATTCTGGAATAATTTTTGTGGTTTCACACTTCTGCACAGAAAAGGCGAAATAACATGTAGAACATGTGGTTTGGCCTCCTGTAGAACCTTTAGTAGTAATGAGTTTTTACTTAGTTAATCTTAAGGAAACATCAACCTACCCTGCTTAATGTTGCTAGCTAGTTCATTGACATTGTGAGGTTTTTAACTTATAACCGGCTCCCTTACAAGTGATGTAATTAGCATCTTTGACTACCTCCTTGAGTCCATCTAAGCCAATCATCACTAATTCAACTGATGACCTCACATTTTATAGTGCGTTACATTTACCTTGGTATTTGGAATTCAGAGCTGCATTTGACGTCACACCCGAGTTACCAGCGTTCCAAATAACGTAGTCAGATAAGTCGGGAATCCAATATGGCGACACCCAGGTAGCCATTTTTGGTAGTGCCTCTTACAAACATCGTTTTAAGCTGTACTTTCCATATGGGGATACCACTTTTATTTTGTTACGTTTGCAAGCTCTACATGTAACTTTGAGTTTATATGCATTCTTACTGGTGTGTCTTGTAAACTGGTGTGTCACAGCTACTATTGTTGATGTGAGGTGCGACCATATTGAAACCAGAAGTTGGCACAAGAAAAGATGTTCGACTTTCCGAGTGGGAAATCCAGCTTCGAGGGGGCGTTCCGGTTGATTTTTTTCGACTCAGAGGTTGGAATTTCCGAGTTCCAACTACAAATGGAACGCACCATCATTCAGGAGTACTTAAGTATACTTGAAGCAGAAGTTTACATACACCAAATAAAAAGATACATACACCTTTTTTCCGTCACTGTCTGAAACTTCTCGTTTTAGGTCAGTTAGAACAATCAAAATGATTTCTATTACTTGTTTATATATTAAGATATCTTATATATTTGTTTGAGAAAAATATAGATTCAGTTATCTGACACATGTATCTCCAGTTTAATTAAAGGTTGAATATGGAACATTTTCATAAAAAGCTATAAAAAAAAATACCTCCACGGGTGTTTCAAATGGTGCAAAATGAAATCATTTAAATTTAAATATAATAAAATAGTATTAAAATATGATAAAATATAAATTTTAACGGGCACGACAATGACGTAATGTTTACACCTACCGCCAGTAGTGGCCGCAGGGTGCCAGATACGGTCTCTATGATCCAACTATGTGGTCGTACAACTTGGCTGGTATTGGGAAAAAATGGCTGAGTATGCAAGTCAAGCAGCATCTTCAGAGCCCTAGAGGAGATATTGTTGTCTGTCTCAGGAGAGGAGTGACCGGAGAAGAACAGAAACTAGAGTAGTTTTAGGGGAATCCTACACTAGATGGACCCACATAAAACATGTCCACGGCGTCAAACACACGCGGAAACGGCGACTTTCCTCCTGGATCGGTAAGCTAAGTCACTTGCTAACTTTAGCTGTCCGTTAAACTGCTCTTAAATACATTCCTCACTGGACGCAGTTCAGGCTGGTCACTGGGCGTATCGGCAGCGAACCAGGCAACCCAACAGCTGGAATTATTAGCTACAACTTAGACCCACTAGATGTCGCTATAGTGTTCATGTTCCATATCCAACCTTTAAGTTTTTTTACATGCATAAATATTAGTTTGGTGTCAGGATATAGTTCTGTGGGTTTGTGTGGTGATTCTGCATATCCTTCAGTTCCTCAGGTTCTACACTGGAGGGTGCAGCGGAGGCACCTTACCTGGCAGTTCTTCCCTGGTGGGTGGTGACCAGCAGGCCTGCTCTGGTAAACCTGCAAATCATCAAGGTCGTTTGCAGGGGGGTGAGTCGAGCTGGAAGAGTGTTAAACTTCGTGGTAACCCAGTTCCTCCTTGACACCGAGATGTTTCTTCTCATTTTCTCATCCAAGCTACTTTCCTGTGTTTGTCTTTCAAATTAACTCTGTGATTTTGTTCCTCGATTCCATGACCTCAAGTTCCTCTCTGAAAGTAACTTGGATACCTCCACGACTGGTTACCTCTTCTTCATCATCATCATACTCCTGCATACCTTTCTCCGACTGCCGGGATGCCTAACCTCTGTTGCAATCTCTATCAACTTTGCGACATTTAAGACTTCATCTTCCGGATCTCATCTTCCTCACTTTTAGCTAAATCCTCGAGCATGTCTCCTGTCCACCCTCCAATCATTAAGAATTAGCCATTCATCATCTCCTTTTTCTTCCGTACATTCTCTGCCAAAAGTTACTCACCTTTTTAGTCCACTACCTCAGTGCCTCCGTCAGCTACCTCATTGGATCATCAACACTACTTCTGGAAGACCACCACAATCACCTGCAACCCACAACTCCACTAATTCCTCTCTGGAGTATTCACTCCTACATACTGTAAGCTGCTCATTACCATCACCATTCACAGGACTCTCATTCCTGAAACTATCTTCTCCTTTATGCTTCCTTTTCACAGTGCTCCCAGTCCCCAACCATCTCCAATAAAACTTACATTTTATTAGTCTTCTGAGAGCTTTCATGCATGTGGGCCAGACATTTGCCAAAAACCATGACATTTTATCAGCAATTACCAGCCTCCACATGTTTCCTATCGAACCTTTTCTAATTATTCTTTCCATTAGCAAGCATACGCAATAAGCCTATGATGGAAACTGCAATGTTTGTTAGAGCAGAGGACAAAGAGATGAGAGGTCCAGCTGTAGTCTGCAGGTCAGAGAGCGAACCGAAGGTGGCCATACCTGCAGTTTGACAGATACTGTGTAGGTACCAGATGTGCTCGGGGCCCTGTGCCAGCCTATGTCATAGAAAATTGGCCGGATGATGACATTACACTATGTGATTGGCTGGACGTCGGCACGTTGATGTAGGTCACAGTTTATTTAAAGAACTTATAGCAAGTTCAAATGTACAGTATAAGTAGCGAGAACAAATAGCAAGTATACAGGAACAAATAGTATGCAGAAGAATTCAACAGCTACACACTACTAGAGGTGTTAAATAAATACTGTGCATATATAATAATGTTGTTTTGAGTTTTTTTTTGTTTTTTTTGGGGGGGGGGGGGGGGGGGGTTGTTGATACTCTGTTATTGATTTATGTAGAATTAAAACTTTATCATCTTTTTGGGGTATGCTAAGAAAACACCATAAAACATTTTTCCATCATAAGGGAAAATTCCTCAAAATATGGTTAGTAACAAACCTATTTAACTCTTACCAAAGCCTAAGTGTAAAAGAGCAGTACCAGCAAAGATATCATGTTTTCTTGAAAATCCCCACAGGAACTGTTATTAACATGAAAAATGGGGTGCAATGCAGTTTGTCCAAGTGGCGTTGCCGTAGTGTGACATTATCAGCAAGCACAGGGCCCCCGAACAGATCTGGCTACCCAAGCACATCTGGTACCTACCACAGCACCATTTCTTTACATTCACCTGGAGTGGCTGTCTGACCCAGACGGAATGAAATTTTGTATTTTCCTCTCTTGGCTTGCAGTGCACTGAGCATTTTAGACTTTTATAGCTTGCTTAAAGTGGACATATTTTGCCTCTTTTTAAACAAGTTATGGTTAGGTCTATGGCCTGTACAAAACATGTTAATGAAGTTCTTTGCACAAAATTACTGTCACATAAAGCGATCTCACCAGCTAAAGAGGAGCAGCTGATTAACATCGTAAAAGCTGAAATAATACCTTAACTGAAGCCACAAATCCCTGATGAGTTGAGAAGGAGGAGACATGGATGCAGAGAAGGAGCAAAAAGGCGACAGAGCAGGAGGAAGTTCAAAACCATCTCTTCCATCGATCATAATGGGCAACGTGAGATCATTGGCTAACAAGATGGATGAACTCCAAGCCCTTACAAGGACTCAGACAGAGTATCGGGAATGCAGTTTTATGTGTTTTACTGAGACATGGCTGTAGGATCATATCCCCGACTTCAACGTCTCTCTGCCAGGGTTCCTGACTGTACGAGTATACGGAGATCTGAAGACAAGCAGGAAAAGAAAAGGAGGTGGAGTAGCAGTGCTTGTTAACAACAGATGGTGTTATCCAGGACATGTTACTATGAAGTGTTGTCTCTGCAGCCCAGATATTGAACTCTTGGCAGTACGTTTTCGTCCATATCATTTACCAAGAGAGTTCACCAGTGTAATTTTGGCAGTTGTTTACATTCCACCTTCAGCCGTTGCCGACAATGCATGTGATGTCATCCTTTCCTTTGTTGCTAAGCTTCAGACCCAGCATCCCAATGCATTTGTGGCAATATCTGGTGATTTTAATCATGCCTTGCTCTCTACTACACTTCCAACATTTCAACAGTTTGTCAACTGCTCCTTGGATTTGTTTTATGCAAATGTAAAGGATACATACATGTCCAAAACAAGATCTCCTCTGGGACAATCAGATCACAATCTTGTTTTTCTCTCTTCAGAATGTAAGCCACTTGTTCAGATTTAACCTGCTACAAAGAAAACTGTGAGAAAATTGTCACATGAAGCTGAAGAAGCCCTGCGGGGTTGTTTTGCGACCACAGACTGGATGACTCTTTGCCAAGCACATGGAGAGGACATCAATGCCATGACTGAGTGTGTGACTGACTACATAAACTTCTGTGTGGACAACATCATACCCATCAGAACAGTGAGATGCTTCCCTAATAACAAACCCTGGATCACTAGTGACCTAAAAGAACAGCTAAACAATAAAAAAGAGCCTTCAGGGAGGGAGACAGAGAATTACTGAGGAGTATACAGAAGCAACTTAAGGTCAAGATCAGAGACAGCAAAAAGGCATACAGGAAGAAGCTGGAGAACAAACTACAGAGCAACAATATCAGAGATGTCTGGTCAGGAATGAAAAAGACCACAGGCTTTAAGGACAGGAAGGATTGGATAGATGGAAGTCTGGACAGAGCCAATGAACTGAACACATTTTTGAACTGGTTCAGTTCAGGAACTAGCTCAGCATCCTCCTCTCCTGTTCCCAGCCAAACAGACATCCCACTCTCCTCTGATTAACAGATTTCCTGTTATACCTTGGATGTTTTATCCTTCACCTCAGCCATGGACTCTTCTGATTCCACAAGTTTGACTTCAACCAAGTCAGGAAAAGCCGCTACCCCCTTTGCCTCCCCCTCCCACTTGTCTGTTTCCAAAAGTCAGGTGAAGAGGCAGCTGGAAAAACTGAACTGGAGCAAGGCTGCAGGTCCAGATGGTGTCAGCCCCAGAGTCCTGAAGGCCATCCCACGACATGAAGGTCCTGGAGAGACTCCTGTTGGCACCCCTAAGTAAGCAAACAAAAATGTATCAGGACCCGCTGCAGTTTGCTTATCACTGTGGAGTTGGAGTTGAAGATTCCATCATCCACCTGCTTTAACCAACCCACTGTTATCTGGATGAAGCGGGCAGCACTGTGAGGATCATGTTCTTTGATTCCTCCAGTGCATTTAACACAATTCAGCTTGATTTGCTTTGTCAGAAACTTCTGAAGACACAGGTGGAGCCCTCAACAATCGGCTGGATCAGTGACTACCTGACAAAAAGAACACAATTTGTGAGACTGAAGAATTGTGTGTCAAACCAGGTGGTCAGCAGGACAGGAGCACCACAGGGGGCCGTACTCTCACCATTCCTTTTCACTGTGTACACCTCAGACTTCCAGTACAAATCAGAGACCTGTCATCTGCAGAAATACTCAGATGACTCTGCAATTGTCGGGTGTATCAGAGATGGACAAGAAGCTGAATACAGAGAGCTGGTTGACCGCTTTGTGACATGGTGTGGAAACAATCATATTACTTTGAATGTGAATAAAACAAACGAGATGATTGTAGATTTCAGAAGAAACAGGGATAAGTCAAACACTGTTTCCATCATGGGAGAAGAAGGGGAGGTGGTTGAGGAGTATAAATACCTTGGAGTTCACCTTGACAACAGACTGGACTGGAGACTGAAAAGTGAAGCCGTCTACAAGAAGGGACAGAGCAGACTATACTTCTTGAGGAAGCTTAGGTCCTTCAAGGTTTGCAGCAAGATGCTGCAGATCTTCTACAAGTCTGTTGGGGAGAGTGTAATCTCTTCAGCCATCATCTGTTGGGGTAGCAGCATCAGAGCCAGGGACATTAAAAAGACTAAACAACCTGATAAAGAAGGCTGGTTCTGTTCTTGGCACTACTGTGGAACCACTGGAGATGATGATGCAAAGAAGGATTCTTCATAAAATCAAAAAAACTATGGCCAACCTTGAGCACACTCTTCATGAGACTGTCATACAACAACAGAGTGTCTTCAGTCGGAGGCTTCTTCAGGTTTGCTGCAATACAGACCGCTACAGGAAATCCTTCCTGCCCACCGCCATCATTATCTACAACAACTCCTTAAAGAATTAATTATATGAGCTACAACAACACTTAAATGTGGAAACACTTTCTTTTTTTTATTTCCATATATTTCTATATTGATTCTCAATTTAATTTTCTCATATATTTATATTTATTTATCCAATTTTCTTACACCTTTATTTATTTACACATTCATTTATTTATTTATTTATACATGCATTATTTATGCATTTAATTCCACATGTATTTATTTATTTACTTTGAATTTTGGCAGGATGAGTCCTTCATATAGCACACATGACAATGGCATGGAATTGGAACTGGTGGGCGGGGTTTGACAGTTCATGGATGGCTATATGCAAAATCTGCTTATGGTGGCGTCACAATTAGGCACTTATAGAAGCACAAGATTTCTGACAACTATTTGCTAAACAAATACATGAATGGTTTTTATTCATTCCAAATGGCAACACAAAAGGATGGAAAAAGGTAAATTTACATATTACATTGGGGGTAAAAAGTATTTGGCAGCCACCAAGTTGTCACACTTAAAGCACCACTAAGTAAGTTTTGCTCTCTGGGTTCCCCTACAGTTGGGAAAAATGTATTGTTTTCTACTACTGTCGTGAAATCTGTTATGGTTACACCAGGGGATTCACATTTACAAGCGATACCCTCTAAAGTTACAGATTTTCACGTCTTGGGCATCCTTTGTGTCAAATGTCTTCATCCCAGGTACATTTTCTATATTTCAGCATGTCATATGTATGGCGGCGTAGAGCTGTCAGCCATATAATAAAGAAATTAAACCGTATCACGTTATAACATTGTAAAAACGTAAAAACCACTTGAAACTAAAACATTATAACGTGATAGTTTCACGTTTTTACAATAAACTATCACATTATAACGTGATACAGTCTAATTTCTTTATTATATGGCTGACAGCACTGTTCTGACGATCTGTGCTACCTCCTCAGAATGTCCTACCGTAGCGCACATACAGTGCTACCCCTCGAAAAGTATGTTTACATGCCGAAAACAACAACTGTTAGCTTTGATGTTAAACATAATCATCGGAAAATATTTTTCAAGTGACGGGATTGAAGTGGCAGTTTAGCAGTAATGCCTAACATAGCAAAAAATTATGAATAACGAAAACTTTTCTTTCAATCCACAGAACATGCTACCCGTTAAATATAAAGCTAAAGCTAGCACATAAAGATGCACCAAAAACCATGATCAGAATATCCTACCTGTTAAATAGGCCTATAGATGAATAGCACACTCTGGTAATCTGTTAGTTTGTAAAGCAGCTAATGAATATATACCAAGCCAGTAAGACATAGAGCAGGTAGCAGTATTATTACTCCAAAATATTAAAATGTAGTAGCCTATGATTATAAGAACAAATAGCCTGCAAAATACACCGCATTTACTGTACGACTCTAATTAATGGGACTTGTTTACATGCAGTGTAACGATATCACAGAAGTGAAACTAACATAGGCTACAAGAGCTGTCATGTAAACTTGAAACTATTAGCTTAAGGAAAGCCTTAAAATATTTTGAATAAAAATTTGCCAGTAATAAAATAATCTGAATAAAACTCACCGTAAACTTCAAAGAAATAAAACAGACGAAATGGATCTTCCAGTAGGAATTCTTGATGACAGATTTTCTGAGTAAGCGAATTGTGACGTAACATCGAAATGTGCATGCGGGTAGCACAGATAGTCGGAACACCAATGTACAGATTAATACAATTTCGGCTCCGTCATGATGACAATTGTTCAAGCTACCTGCTGCTAGGTATCTTCCATTTATATGTACCTGCCGAGTATGCTCCACCCAGAGAGCCTTGCAGGACGCTGCACCTACCGGCTTTTGTGAAGCCTGCCATAAAGCAAGTCGCATTTGAACTACAAAACCCCTACCCGACGACCCAAAGTTACATAGTGCTGTTATGGTCGATAGAGGGCCGCAAAGCGAATGCAGAAGTGCCATTTCACCCTGTTATGAGTTGATCAACCACTGACACAAGTTCGGAAACATTATTTTAAGGTAAAAAAAACTATTTTGTGTTGCTTTAAAAACAGAAGAGAGGTTCGTAATTTTCATATTAGTTATACTTCAGCTGTGAGAGACTGAATGTTAAAAAACATTCCAAGAAATCACA
This sequence comes from Valencia hispanica, assembly GCA_963556495.2. Classification (NCBI taxonomy): domain Eukaryota; kingdom Metazoa; phylum Chordata; class Actinopteri; order Cyprinodontiformes; family Valenciidae; genus Valencia; species Valencia hispanica. The sequence continues at coordinate 13,428,568 of OY747714.1, read as the reverse complement.
TTGTATGACCTTTAAAGAGCTTATTTGTATAATGGTGCAGAAAATAAGTATTTAGCAACTACAGACAAGCAAGAATTTGGGCCTTCACAGACCTGTTACTTCTAATTTGAGAACTCTTCTATCCTCCACCATGGCCAAGACCAGAGAGCTGTGCAAGGACACCAGGGACAAGATTATAGACCTACACAAGACTGGGATGAGCCAATCTACAATAGGTAAGCAGCTTGGTGAGAAAAGATCAGCTGTTGAAGCAATTATTAGAAAATGCATTAAATACAAGATCATTCATAATCTCCCTTGTCTGGGGTTCCATGGAAGATCTCACCTCGTGGGGTACGCATGATCTGGAGAACAGTGAGGAAACAGCCCAGAACTACACTGGGGGGAACTGGTCAATGACCTGAAGAGAGCTGGGACCACAGTAACAAAGGTTACTATTAAGCCGTTTTCAGACAGAAGTTCTGGAATATTTGCAGACAAATCCATCCGGTCTTTAACCGGAGTTGTGTTTTCAAACACACCACTTTTTTCCGGAACATTGCCTTTCGGCTGCTTTCCCACAGCAAGAAATGTACTGGAGGATCCTGATGAATGTCTGGGGGGTGGGGGATGCGGGGGAGTCATTTCCCCAAATTAAGGGATTATTGCAAAGATGGTAGACGAAACAGCAGATCTACTTGCAGTGCTCGTCTTTGTGATGTGTGCAATTTTGCGCACATGGAAACGCTTAAGAGACATCGACGAAGAAGCTGAAAGGAAAATATTGACATTTATACGTCAACAATGTGTGCGCTCACAGCGTTCCCTGCCCGCCTCCCCTTTTCCCCACCGCCCCACACCCCTCAATCTGGCCCAGAACATTACCTGACAGTCTGAATGCAAGCAAAAAGTCCGCTCTTATTACTAGGTCTTCATCCATAAAATTACCTGTAAAGGGTATCCGGACAAAGTCCGGAAGATTGCTTTCAGACACAACAGCAAAACAGACGAAGTCCGGAAAATTACAGTTTTTCATGGCCTGTTTGAAAGGGGCTCTGGTAACACACTACGTTATCATGAAGTAAACTCCTGCACTCTCCCTACTTGGGCCAGCACATCTCCAGGCCCGTTTAAAGTTTGCCAGAGACCATCTGGATGATCCAGAGGAGGATTGACAGAATGTCATGTGGTCAGACGAGACCAAAATAGAACTCTTGGTATAAACGCCACTCACCGTGTTTTGGAGGAAGAAGAATGCTGAGTTGCATCCCAAGAACACCATACCCACTGTGAAGCATGGGGATGGTAACATTATGCTTTGGGGCTTCTTTTCTGCAAAGGGGACAGGACGACTGATGTGTATTAAGGAAAGGATGAATAGGTCCAGGTATTGTGAGATTTTGGGCAATAACCTCCTTGCATCAGTGAGAGCATTGAAGATGAAGCGTGGCTGGATCTTCCACCATGACAATGATCCGAAAAAAACTCATCGCCCGGGCAACGAAGGACTGGCTACATAAAAACCTTTTCAAGGTTCTGGTGTGGACTAGCCAGTCTCCAGACTGGCTAGTCCACACACAGATTATCCAATAGATAATCTGTGGAGGGGGTTGAAAGTAAAAACATCACAGCTGTAGAGAAGATCTGCATGGAAGAATGGACCAAAATAGCTACAGTGTGTGCAAACCTGGTGAAGACCTACAGGAAACATTTGACCTCTGTCATTGCCAATCAAGGTTACCTTACAAATGATGGAAATGAACTTTTGTTACTGGCTAAATACTTATTTTCTGCACCATTATACAAATAAATTATTTAAAATCATACAATGTTATTTCCTGGAATAGTTTTTTAATATTCTGTCTCTCACAGTTGAAGTGTACCTAAGATGAAAATTACAGACCTCTCATCTTTTTAGGTGGGACAACTTGCAGAAATCAGTGGCTGCCAAATAATTTTGTTTTTGCTCCACTGTATGTCCCCTCAAAATCAGAAGTTTTGTCAATAAATAAACCCTTTAGTGTTTGGGATGAGGAGCTGAGGGGTTCTTCCCCACTTCTACAAGAAGAATTAGAATTTAAAAAAAATGTATAATAAAGTTATTAGGGTTGTATTCTTTTTCACAAACTATTTTTAAAATATTCTTCACCATAATTCGACGTTTGGAGGGGCAAGTTCCGGGGGTCTCCTCGACCTTGGCCCAGGGATAACTGACCCGGTTGTCCACCCCTGTCAGTGGCTGTGCCTGCCCAAGCATAGTTAATCAATTCCTAAGACCTGTGTGATACTCCCAACCTAAAAACTGATTATCCACTGCTACAGGACCAAACTTTGGTACCCATAAGGCCCTTAGAGGTGTTTCTTTTTTGCACCAAAAAAGACAATAAAGAGATGACCAATAAAGTAAGCACTAAAGAAGTCCACAAGCCATTTTCCCTAAGTCCCTGTGAAGTCTCAAGGTAAAGTATGCCTTTGTGATCAATGAACAAAAATAAAGATCAACACCTGTTGATGTCGAATTTCTGGATGAACTGAAGAAATAGCTTTTAAATCTTGTTGTGGAATGATGAACTTCGCATCTGTTATTCCCTGTTTTCATATTGTGTATGACTATAAACTGCACTATTAGGTTATGAGAGATTTCTTCTCACCCTGATTTAAGCAGTTTTTTATATTTTTAGTTGTTTTTATCTCTAATTTACAACATCGTTAGTGATAAGAGATCATGTGAGACAAAAGTTTTTAGTGAGACTCAAGTCCCAGGCAGACTCCAACTCTAAGCTTGGTCTTTGGTCATTAGATCATGAGTCTTTGTGAAGAACTTTCGAGACCCCTTTTCCATCAAGACGTTGCCACTAATTGTGTGTAATGAAAAAGCCCCCAGAACATTCCTCATTTTCAGGTTATTATCTCTCACACGCACTCTAACATATTATCTTTTCTGTTTGACAATTATAAAAACCTATTGGGTCATTCAGTCATTAGTCATCACGGTGCTACGTGAAATGAAATAAAAAGACCATGGTGAGCAGTCACGACCATCTGCGTTGGGACACATTTAGACATCAAGCAAAGGCCGAAGTGTTTCATCTGGGGGAGCAAACAAAGTCATGAGTGAATCACATCAGCCAGAGAAAAGCTGGAGCCTGACTCATTAGTTCCAAATAAAAAAAAATTCACTCATCAGAAAAAAGCTCCTGCTTACAGAGGGAACTGGGAGTAACATGAAAGGGGCCTAAAAGTTGAATAACGTGAGGTCAAAATGACCATGTGAAGGTACCGTCCGGCATCATCCATTAAGGCAAGGGTGATAGAGACATGCCCAACTATGCCCCCCATAAAGCATGACCTGGTTGTTGACAATATTAAGCAAGAACACGGACATGATAAAGGTGGCAAAATTGCCACGCTAACCCAGCATTTGGTTTAATCTTGAGGTCATAACTAATGCATCCAGAAAAGATAACAAGGAGTATTATTTTTTATAGAAGTAAATATAACAGATGTCTGTTGAAGGGAAGGCAGATAATGATAATGATTATTAATCATCTCAAAAATGCAGAGTCCTCACAACATTTTAAATAATAGAGTAAATAACCCTGAAGCATAAAATGGCCAGGAGGTACAGATCAGTCAGGATAAATGAGAAATCAGTGTGACGGTGCATAAAAGTTTTCATTTTGCGTTGAAAGCAGAAGGTGTAACTAAGGAAAGATTTGCAACAGAGCCCTCCCAGCTCCACCATTAGTGCTCTTATACTAAGGTGAGAAATGCAATCACCAGATGCTGTTTCTCGTTATTTCTTTACAGACTCATTAGAACTCGAATAGAGGCTTTGAAAGCCGGTGAGCTAGGTGTTGTTTAGCGAAGGACATAGTGCATCTGAAATGGGTATAATGTAGCCTTTTCTGTACAAAGTAGAGTGGAGAACAGTGGGTCTGAAGTGCATTGGTAATCTGGTTTTTTAACACATACTTTCTCTAAATATGGTTTAACTGATTCCTAGCTGTGATGTCTTTAAAGCTACCATGATGATAATTTTTCTATTGTCCATACTAATGGACATGGTGTTTATAATGTTACTTTTCCAGCACATGACATTAAACAGTCGTAGAGATGGCTGGGATTGTCTGGCATCAGCGAGCAGATGTATACCGTTTATAATTTATCACTCTGAGCTGGCTGTGTCTGGGTTTAAAATGATGTCTGCCGTAATGACAGTGATTAAAGCACCGCTTTTCTTTTCTGCTGCCGAGGCAGGAGGTCATTCGAAGGTACCAGATAGAAAACAAAGCAGCTGTAAATTATCTGGCACATTTAGCTAAGCACTACATTTAACTGCCACTGTGCCATAAAACCCTGTTTTTTGGTGCCAAGGGAATATATTGGCAAAATACTGATGGACACAATGTTTAATATCAATGTTTTATTTTCAATTTTATCATGTGAAAATGACCAGTTTAATTTTTTTGATGGACATTACCAGTATGCTAGCATACAAAGGAAAATGTTGATGTCATGTTTGCAGGGTTTTATGACTCAAAAGGCAGCAGCAAAACCAAACCGTAATTTTGGATAAGAAATATTTATTTTACAAATAGTGAATGTGAAAGTCTCTGGAAGAACGCCAGGAAATGGGTCCACGATGGCAGGCGGAGGAACTGCAGCAGATAGTGGAGGTTAGATGATGTAGACAGGTGAGTGACTGAGGCAGAATGTAAATGGTTACTCACAAGATGATTGACGTCTGATCTTAGGGGAAGGCAAGTAGGATCCAGTGCCGGCGGTAGGTGGAGGCTGATGTTGTGCAAGGCTGTGTGTGTTTGCAGGTGGAGCGGGCAGACGGACGGAGAATAGGCAGACCAGGGGAGGTAACGAAGCAGAAGCTGACCAGGAGGGAATCCAGAGTTAAGGTAAATTGTTTCCAGGAGGTATTGCCGATGGAACGGAGATCAGAGAAGGAAACCAACTTCGGAGGACAAAGGAGTCTGGATCAGGATCTGTGAGGAAATCAGGAAGAATAAGCTCACAGAGGTCTTGGAAGATAAACTTCTCTAGAGCAAAGGTTGGCCGTCTTTACCACGCTGGAAGCGAGAACAATCTGGCGTCAGCTTGCAGCCTCCGTTCCTCTTTTCAAGATGGGGATGATGAGCCTGAACGAACGGCACCTGTCGTCAATCAGCCCCTGCAGAGAAGGTAGGAGAGCACACACACACACAGCAGAGCACAGGATCGTAACAGTACCCCCCCACCCTCACCCCCACCCCACCCCAACGGACGCCTCCTGGGGGCCGACCAGAGGTGAAAGCGGAAGAAGCATCAGCTATAAGCTGATCATCCAGGATGAATGATTTAGGAACCCAGTGACGTTCTTCGGGGCCGTAGGGTGGGTGGTGGGGGTTTGGCTGGATGGCACAAACTGGAGGAGACAGGTTTGATCTGGGACACATGGAATACCGAATGAACACGGAGATGAGATCTTGAGTTTAACTGTTGTTGGATTTATGACTTTCTTGATGGGGAATGGACCGAGGAACCAAGGGGCAATTTTTCTTGGTTGAGATCTGAGGGGAAAGTCTTTAGATGAGAGCCATACCTGTTGACCCGATGAATAATGGGGTGCTGGTCACCTCTTATCCGCGTAACGTTTATTCTGTGCTGCAGTGCATTGAAGGGCAGCGTGAGCTTTGTTCCAGATACGTCTGATGGCACGGATGCGAGCACGGACCAATGGCACCACCAGGTCAGGGAAAGAGTCTGGGAGTAGAGAGGGTTGGTAGCCGAGTGATATTTTGAAGGGAGAGAATCCGGTAGCAGAAGAGATGTGAGAATTGTGGGAGTACTCGACCCAGGGGAGATGGATGGACCAGGTGAGTGGGTTTAAACTGCTAAAACAACGAAGGGTGTTTTCAATTTCCTGATTTAATCTTTCACACTGACTGTTTGACTGAGGATGATAACTAGAGGTGAGTTTGGAGGTGGCCCCCAGGGTGGAGCAGAACTGTTTCCAGATGACTGAAATGAACTGAGGACCACGATCGAAGACTATTTCAGTGGGGATGCCATGGAGCTTGAAGACGTGAAGAATGAGTTGACGGACAGTCTCTGTGGATGAGGGAAGCTTAGGGAGAGCAATGAGATGGCAGGCTTTAGAAAAACGGTCAATGACGGTTTTACCTTTAGAAGGTGGGAGGCCGGTGATGAAATCCAGAGCGATGTGAGACCAGGGTCGAGAAGGTGTGGAGAGTGGTTGCAGAAGACCAGCGGGAGGTTGATGGGATTATTTATTTTGGTTGCAGATGTGACAGGCAGAAATGTACTCTGCTACATCCTTGTTAAGGGATGGCAACCAGAAATATCTGCGTAGAAGGGCAATGGTGCGACTGGTACCGGGGTGACAGGAGAACTTGGAAGCATGGGCCCAGTGGATGGTCCGTGCTCGGATTGCTGATGGCACATACAGACGACCGGGAGGTCCCCCACCTGGGTCGGGTTCATTCTGGAGGGCGTTTTGGATTGATTTTTCAATGTCCCAGGTGAGGGCGCCGATGAAACAGGAAGGTGGAAGTATTGTGGTTTCTTCAGGGAGTGTCTCATCAGTCTGGTGAATTCTGGAGAGAGCATCCGGTTTTTGGTTTTTGGAGCCAGGATGATAGGAGATGTTAAGGTTGAAGCGGGAGAAGAAGAGTGACCAGCGGAACTGCCTGGGGTTGTGTCTCTTGGCTGTTTGAAGGTATGACAGGTTCTTGTGATCAGTCCAGACGATGACGGGAATTTCCGTACCCTCCAGCCAGTGACGCCACTCCTCCAGGGCCAATTTTATGGCTAGAAGCTCTCAGTCACCGATGCCGTAATTCCTCTCTGCTGGGGAGAATCTGTTGGAAAAGAAAGCACACGGATGAATCTTGTGATCTGAAGGAGATCTTTGGGAGAGGATAGCACTGACAGCGGTGTCCGAAGCATCAACTTCCAGGATGAATTGTTGGGTGATATCAGGTTGAGTGAGGGTAGGAGCCTGGATGAATGATTCCTTTAGTTGCTGGAAGGCAAGATTAGCCTCAGGGGTCCATTTAAAGGTCTTCTTGGAAGAAGTGAGAGCATTATGGGGTTCTGCGAGTTTGCTATAACTGTTGATGAACCGACGGTAGAAATTTGCAAAACCCAGGAAACGTTGAAGTTGTTTACGGGTTTCAGGAGCTGGCCAGTCCTTGATGGTATTAACCTTGGCTGGATCTGCCTTCACCTGCCCGTCTCCCAGGATGAACCCAAGAAAAGTTATGAAAGAGACGTGGAACTCACACTTTTCTGCCTTAACGTAGAGTCGATTCTCTAACAGTCTTTGAAGGACCTGCCGGACATGGATCTTGTGTTCTTGGAGGGAACGAGAGAAGTTGAGGATGACGTCGAGGTAAACGAAAACAAACTTGTTTAGAAAATCACGTTGGACATCATTAATTAGATTTGGGAAAAAGGCTGGTGCATTGGATAATCCAAAAGGCATGACTAAATATTCAAAGTGTCCAATGTGTGTCTTAAAGGCAGTCTTGTCTATTTCAGTTTAAAATGTTGTCATTTAATTTCTTCAGTCAGTCAAAATGCCTTCTGGGACAACGTTTTGCCCACACTCGACATTGAGGCTAATGCTAACCGCTTGGGCTACCCAACCCAAAAGGAGATGTTTGCATTTTTGGCAACATTTGCCTTGATTTTTTTCCCCCCTATTCAAAGAGTTGTCAAAATTATGTTTGAATATGATTCAATTCTTCTACCAAGAGTAATTATTATGTGATGTCATATTATGCCTTAACAGATATCAGCATTATACGTGACATAGTCCCTATAGAGTTTGCGCTCAGCTACATGCTACCTCTTTACATTTATCTGCTTTTTTTCCTACGTCCACATGCACGAAACTTTACAGTTGAAAAGTTTATTAATCACATGTTTGTCCAACTGGGTTCTTAATGCAGTTTAAACAGTTGAGTCCCGTCATTGTACCAATTTAGGCCTTTATATATCCGAATATCTCAGGAGAGCCACTCAAGAACTACTTCCTTTCATCCTTCAAAATAAGATCAAATAACTTTAGCTTTAGTTCAATCTTAGCCTAGATGTGTACAGTTTCATATGTTCTCATAGGCCATATAATGCAACTAATAATAAAACTAACTAACAAACTAACTGACTGGATCCTGCTCAGATCTTTAGGTATTTTTTTACATTGTGTAATTATTCTTAGTTGACATGGCATGACTGGATTTAATTATTTGAGATTTCCTCTTGTGATTAGTAGCTAGAAGTATTTTCAGGTTGCCCTAAGTGGGAGCAAAACCATAGGAAACTCACTAATAGTTTTAAGGAAATAAAAACATGAGAATAATGGATCTGAATAAAGTGGGTTCAGTGATTCTTTATTTTCATCGTTTTCTTTTCCCCTGATTCATCCCTCTGAATAAGCACATTCACTCACACTGACACAACAATCCTCGTCTGTGGCCCAGCCGGCTCGCCCTTTCTCTCCTTTCACGACATCTTCCATCTAGTTTTCTTCCCATTTCCTCCACCTTTCTCTTCCTTGCCTGCTACTTTTTCTTTTCTTCCATCCCTCCTTTCTTTCTCAGCAGCTGAATCCTCTGAGTTGTTTTTGCCTGGAAGGAGTTCCTCTCTGTAGTCCTTTTCATCTCCCCGACCAATAAACACGCTAGTCTTGTGAAGGAAAACAAGAACTTGCTTATTTTGGTCTGCTCCTGGGAAATTGGAAAAACACATGCGCAATGCTGCATGCACACAAATGTCACACAAAAACATAAAAAAAAATTTAAGTATTAAAGTTGTTCTATTTTTTTTACTGAATAGAGGTTTCTTCAATCTTCAATTAAAATAATTATGCATAATACTGCAAAATGACACCGGATCAACTCTGATTAGCAAAATCCCAATATTTGATCATTTTTACACTAACTTTGCACTGAAAAACATTTTAGACTGTGACTGAACAGCTGACCAACTCTCAATTACATAAATAATTTGGTGGGTTGCCATGGTAATGTAGCCTAATTACGTAATTAATCCTTTTACACATTATACCCCTTGGAAAAGAGTAGATTACTGTTTTCTGTTGGACACACTTTGAGAGTGGGCTTTTTTTCTAAGTTTGGTTTAATTGCGATGTTAGCCTTTATGCAATTAAATTAGTGTTGGTAGCAGAGGCTTTCATTTCTTTCTTTCCTGTGAATTAGTATATTTAATTTACGATGGAGTATTACGGCCACTCGGAGAAAAAAAACTGAAGAAAATGTTTTTGTTGTTTCGAGGTTGAAGACAAAGGGATTAGAAAAAAGTGGAAATAATGAGTAAAAGTACAGGTCCTTCTAAAAAAATTAGCATATTGTGATAAAGTTCATTCTTTTCAATAATGTAATGATAAAAATTAAACTTTCATATATTTTAGATTCATTGCACACCAACTGAAATATTTCAGGTCTTTTATTGTTTTAAAAATGATGATTTTGGCATACAGCTCATGAAAACCCAAAATTCCTATCTCAAAAAATTAGCATATTTCATCCGACCAATAAAAGAAAAGTGTTTTTAATACAAAAAAAGTCAACCTTCAAATTATTATGTTCAGTTATGCACTCAATACTTGGTCGGGAATCCTTTTGCAGAAATGACTGCTTCAGTGCGGCGTGGCATGGAGGCAATCAGCCTGTGGCACTGCTGAGGTGTTTTGGAGGCCCAGGATGCTTCGATAACGGCCTTAAGCTCATCTAGAGTGTCGGGTCTTGCGTCTCTCAACTTCCTCTTCACAATATCCCACAGATTCTCAATGGGGTTCAGGTCAGGAGAGTTGGCAGGCCAATTGAGCACAGTAATACTATGGTCAGTAAAGCATTTACCAGTGGTTTTGGCACTGTGAGCAGGTGCCAGGTCGTGCTGAATAATGAAATCTTCATCTCCATAAAGCTTTTCAGCAGATGGAAGCATTAAGTGCTCCAAAATCTCCTGATAGCTAACTGCATTGACCCTGCCCTTGATAAAACACAGTGGACCAACACCAGCAGCTGACATGGCACCCCAGACCATCACTGACTGTGGGTACTTGACACTGGACTTCAGGCATTTTGGCATTTCCTTCTCCCCAGTCTTCCTCCAGACTCTGGCACCTTGATTTCCGAATGACATGCAAGTACTTTGGACCACTGAGCAACAGTCCAGTGCTGCTTCTCTGTAGCCCAGGTCAGGTGCTTCTGCCGCTGTTTCTGGTTCAAACGTGGCTTGACCTGGGGAATGCGGCACCTGTAGCCCATTTCCTGCACACGCCTGTGCACGGTGGCTCTGGATGTTTCTACTCCAGACTCAGTCCACTGCTTCCGCAGGTCCCCAAGGTCTGGAATCGGTCCTTCTCCACAATCTTCCTCAGGGTCCGGTCACCTCTTCTCGTTGTGCAGCATTTTCTGCCACACTTTTTCCTTCCCACAGACTTCCCACTGAGGTGCCTTGATACAGCACTCTGGGAACAGCGTTCAGAAATTTCTCTCTGTGTCTTACCCTCTTGCTTGAGGGTGTCAATGATGGCCTTCTGGGCACCATTCAGGTCGGCAGTCTTACCCATGATTGCGGTTTTGAGTAATGAACCAGGCTGGGAGTTTTTAAAAGCCTCAGAAATCTTTTGCAGGTGTTTAGAGTTAATTAGTTGATTCAGATGATTAGGTTAATAGCTCGTTTAGAGAACCTTTTCATGATATGCTAATTTTTTGAGATAGGAATTTTGGGTTTTCATGAGCTGTATGCCAAAATCATCATTTTTAAAACAATAAAAGACCTGAAATATTTCAATTGGTGTGCAATGAATCTAAAATATATGAAAGTTACATTTTTATCATTACATTATGGAAAAGAATGAACTTTATCACAATATGCTAATTTTTTGAGAAGGACCTGTATATCAACATTAAAGTTGAAAAGGTACTGGCTTAAAGACCCCTCCCTTGTGTGAGTCATATCAAACCAATCAAAATGTGGCACTTTCAAAATGATATGTCAGTCTTCAATGCTTGGTAAGGAAACCTTTTGCCTTAATCACTGCCTCGATGCGCCGTGGCATTGAGGCCATCAGCCTGTGGCATTGCCTGGGAGTTATGGAAGCCCAGATTTCCTTGATGCCAGCTGTCTGCTCTTCTTTGTTTTTGGGTGTGGTGCCCCCCATTTTCCTCTTGATAATACCCCATAGATTCTCAATGGGGTTTAGGTCCGGCGAGAGGGCTGGCTAGTCAAGCATTGTAATGGAATGGACATCAAACCAGGTTTTGGTGTTTCTGGCGGTATGGGCAGGGGCCAGGTCCTGCTGGAAGATGAAATCTGCATCTCCATACAGATCCTCAGCAGAAGGAATCATGAAGTCCTCTAAAACATTCTGGTAGACTGATGCGGTGACCTTGGATTTAAGAAAGCAGAGTTTACCAACACCTGCACCAGACATTACACCCCAAATCATGACTGACTATGGAGATTTCACACTGGACCTCACCCGTCTTCCTCCAAACCTTTGGACCTTGATTCCCGAATTAAAGGCACACTTTACTTTCATCAGAAAAAAGGACCTTGGACCACTGGTCAACAGTCCAGTCCTTATTCTCCTTGGCCCAGTTGAGACACATCTGAATGTGGTGGTTTTTGAAGCTGTGACTCCCGCCTCATTAGACTCTTTCTGGATCTTTGCCAGATTCATGAATCTTCTCTGATAATCCGCTGAACCCCACGGTCAGCTCTTCCGCTGGTGCATCTTTTCCTGCCACATTTTGCCCATCCAGTAGACTTTGCATTGATATGCTTGGACACAGCACTCTGTGAACAGCCAGCCTTCTTAGCTATGAACTTTTGTGGCTTACCCATCCTATGGAGGGCGTCAATGATGGTCTTCTGGTCAGTTCTCAAGTCTGCAGTCTTCCCCATATTGAACCTAACTGAGACAATTAAACAAAAGTGAAGCAATTTAATGACACCTGGGAAAACCTGTGCAGGTTCTTTGAGTTTAGTAGATGAGTAGTGTGTGACTCATTTTTCGTGGGTTTTATGAGCTGGAAGCCCAAATTATGTACACATAAACAACTAAATACTTGAAATAGTTAAAATTTTGGGCCCTGAATCCATAATCTATGGAAGTTTAACGTTTTGAATGGAATTATAGAAATAAATAAACTTTTCCAAGATATTCTAATTTTTTGGAAAGGGTCTGTATATCTGCTCCCCTGTCCCTTCAACTTAGTGCTTCTAAGCCAGTTATGAGCAATCTTGTTGGTGTGTCACATAAAGTTCCAGCAACTTGCATTACAGTGTGGGGTTGTGACATGACAAAATGCATTATCATTGGTGAACAAAGGTAACTGGACTAATTTTTCCAGAAAAAGGTAAGCAAAGTTGCATCTCCTGTAGTAAGAACAATAGATTCCCATGCAATGTTGGACGCATCAGTGAATGCCAAGCATATTAACGTAATGTTTTTATGTCTGGTATTGTTCTCCAAATAAATGCTCCAATCAGAATGGCTGAAATGTATTTCACAGATTAGAAAAATGGCTTGAGCTCTTGAGATCTGTAACAAAGCATAGTTTGAAGGCTTTTTTTCTTTTTTAATCATGCTGATTTTATCTCCATAAATCCCAGTATGATAAACAACATATGGCCTCCCAGGCTTCCAAAGATCATCGGCTTCCTCATCCATCACCCACTGAGAGCTTTTTAAACCTCTGACATGTGACGTGATTATAGATACACAGGCTGCTGCTTCACGCTTGTTCATTTTTATTTTTATCAACGAGTTTCTCTGAACAACATGCGAGAAATGTGTCGTTAACTTTAGAAGTCTGGCTATGTACGTACCAACGCTTAGTGTGATGGGACAAAAGGGAATAGAATGATGTGCAGGAAGGTGAGTTTGCATCTTTCCTCAGTCCAAAGAGTTCTTTTGTCCAGTTTGCAAATGACTGTCTCTGTTGCAAATGGCTGTCTCTGTATTTGCATGCAATAACAACAATCGGCATATTGTTCCAGTGAAACCAGCCAATGACAGGGCTTTGTTTCACGTTTGCTGGAAGGTAAAGGACAAGGTTCGCTTCTATCAACTGTCAGGGCTTGTTCACACAAAAAGAGGTTTGCTGATCTCTGACTTTTGGTAAGCTGGACAGAGAAGTGGTACCAGCGGTGAACTCCTATGGAATGAGGTGAGTTCTTCAGGTTAGTATTGTAGTTTTGGTCAGAACAAGGAAGTATAATGCACTGGAGGGAAGCTTGAGGTAAGTTCTTGGAAGGTATTCAAGTGCACAAGTAGACAAAGGTAAGTACTATAAGTGGCAAACGAAAAGTAGCATATAAGCTGCCATCAAGATGACTACAAGTTGGACAATCTGGCAGCACAGGAGAGTCCTGCTGGTCCTCCTAAGCTGTAATGGTTAGACTTGAAGGGATAACTGGGAACAGGTCTACAATCAGGGAGAATAAAACCCAAAGATCTTTGGAAGCCTTTTTGAAAAGTATAATGATGGGCAATGTTCCCTCTGATTTTTCATGTGTCTGAGCAAACAAACAAACTCCCTGAGTGGTCCGTGGACCCCTGTGAGCAACATCAGACGTGTTCACTGTGTTCATGCCTGGATTACATCCATCCAAGTTACATGGTTTATTAAAATAATCAAATTACAGCATTTAAATTAAGGGTTGAGCTCGTTATTGGTTTTATCAGTTTTGTATTTAATTTAATTTTAGCTTAGTCTTATATGCATAACTGTCTCTATCCTTAATCTTGACCCTGGAAAAACCTTCACTTGCAGACCACATACATATAATCTGGAGCATTTCAGTTCACTAACTATAAATAAATGTTACACATATCCACGTGTGTCATTCAGTTGGGAATATACTTTGCATGTTTAGCTAACAAAATTCCGAACAAGTAAAAAGTGTGAAGAAAGAAGGAGGAAAATATTCTGCAGAGCCTGCTGGAGTCGCTCAATTGGAAGAAATAGGACATCGCTTTTTAAAAGATTGCACATGTTTTGAAAAAAGTACAACATATGAAAGTGACCTCGGTTGGATTTGAAAAAAAAAAATGGAATAGTGCTGTTCAAACTGTCATAAAAAATCAGATATGGACAAAAATGTCGGATTCGATGCGCATTTGATTCCAGTGTGAGCGTCTATCTATAAAAGATGTCTGACATTTTAACACAAACTGACACAAAGCAGGAATGAATGCCATGACAGCTATATACAATTACTAGTTCCCGTGTTGTGTCAGTGTGCGGATCTCGGCCACGTTGATATGGAAATACCCATGGGTAACAGGTACAGGCGAGTGTGTGTTTTACTAATTGGACCGGTGCAGGAGCGCCCGCTGGAACTGTTAATCGGTGCATATGCTCATGGACTCATATTGAAAAATAGCACAGAATGAATAATTTGTTTATTTGATTTTCAATTTGGGTTGGGTTACTTTATTTTTCAGATTCTCTGTGCGCAAAGACCGTGTCAGCAGTGCGCAATTGCTCACGCGCGCAGCTTAGAGGGAACAGTGATGGTGGGGTCCTAAATGATTTTATTCTGATGCAAGGTCAAAATGAAAAAAATGAAAATAAAAAAATGCCATATTCACAAGACAATTACTGTGTAGACTGACTTCAGTTAATACATGTTTGGTTCTGCTTAAGAGATTTGTCTCAACATTTTAACCAGTGATTTGATTAGCTTACTTCAACAATTCATTTTTAATTTAGCGATTTATTTATTTTTTTGCTACATGTCTCCAAACGTGTGTTACACTGAAAAAAAGATGGATGCCATCAATTTTTTATTTTTTTTTAACTTCGATGGATGTGCTTTCGTCAAAAAATTCCAAGGCCACCACAGCCTGTGCAGTCTTACATCGAGTCATTGTTCCAACCCTCTTTCATATCAAGCAGTCCCCTCATAAGGGCACAGTGCAAGGACCTAATATTGTTAATCTTGACTGAACAACAAATTGCAAACCGTAAAGAAACACTTGAATTCATGCTTCCATTAAACAGCTTTCGGAACCACCCTCAGACCCAAAATAATTTGGGCTTCACTTTATCATTAGAGAAAGAATATGGGAGTTCAATTTTCTCAGTCACATTTTCACAATGTTTTCATTTATAAATGTCAGTTTATGAACATTTAATTTGCAAGCTAAGTATTGAACTCACAAACTAAATATTTAGCTAAAATGCAAATTTGTTTGCTGATAAGCGGAAGTGTGTCATGATTAGGTTTTAATGACTCTAAGACGGCCACAACTCCAGGCAATCAGTTTTTCCCTTTTCTTTAAATGATTTATTGAGAAGTGGAAAACCGGACTGGAGGAGGGAACAGGTAAGTGGTTAATATGAATCCAAATGACTTCTGTAAAATCTGAATAATGTTCTGAGGAGGGTCTTACTTGGAATCCAGGGAACAGAGGTTTAGAGGATGTACGTGGGAAACTGTGTGCTGAGGTTGGCTGGAGGTGGGTGTGTGATGATCGTTGATTTTCCGTTTGTCTCTGCAGGAGGAATGGCTGAGGATGCCCAGAGGATTTCCGGACGCAACCAGTGACTTCACCCACTAGCCAATCAATGACCGACAGTCTTCTCACGCCACATTTTCAGCCTTACAGTTAGAACCGCAGTCAAGTAGGTTCGAAAAAAGGGCTGGTACTAAGTAACTGTTACTAGTGGAAAACCCTTATGACCAAGTCGAGTCGAGTCAAGTCGTGCTGAGAAGGCACTAGGGCCAATGGGGGCTTGGTGACCCCAAGGTGTCATTCTTTCCGGATTAACTTTCCGTATTGTACATGGTGCTAGTGATGACCCATATTCAGTTTTTTTGCAGAGGCTACTAGGTTTGGTGATACCACACACCAGTCACTGACGGACTCGAGTCACGTTTAAGGGACTTGTGACTTGACTCGAGCAGCACTTGGACTCAGACTTGCAACGCTACAACTTCAACTTGGACTCTGACATGATAAATTGCTATTGTTGAAATTAGTATGCAGCCGAGGCTAGTTATCTTGGTGTGTTAGGTCAGATTACTGGACAGTAATAACCACAGCTTTTCAATTCAATTCAGTTTATTTATATAGCGCTGATTCACAACAGATGTCATCTCAAGGCACTTAACAACAAGTCATTTCAATACATTTATACAAGCATTCCAATCAGTTAAAAAGTTTCCTATTTAAGGAATCCCAGCAGATTGCGTCAGTCATTGGCGTGAGGTTGGGCCCCGTTGATGCAGACTTTCCAACCACAGCAATCCTTCAGCAATCCCTCATACTGAGCAAGCATGTAGCGACGCTGGAGAGGAAAAACTCCCCTTTAACAGGAAGAAACCTCCAACAGAACCAGGCTCAGTAGGAGCGGCCATCTGCCACGACCGTCTGGGAGTTTGAGAAGACAGAGCAGAAACACAGAAGGAACAGAAGATCTGATATAGGAGTACTTTCTATGTTACAGAAAGTAAAAAGTTGATAACAGGACACAGTGGATGTTCAGTTACTGGGAGGATCATCCCAGTCGATGCCCCCCGTCCAACAGGGCATTGCAGCCAAGCAGGATCCCAGACCAGGTATTTCAAAACCTTTGTTAGTGTAGGGGTGACATGTTGATTTTTTATTGTTTTTTAAATTTATTTTAAGCATGTTTTATCATTTTGCACATGCTACTATGTTAGCTTGGTGAAGTAAACCATGTATGGCTGCCATTATTCTACTCTTAAAATCTAAGATCTTATTTTTTACCTGCTCCCAGGTAAAAATGACATGACTTGGACTGGAAGATTCTTTTTGGTACTTGGACTCGGCCTGTAGGACCCAGCGACTTGACTTGGACTCGACTTGGGCTAGTCCTATATGACTTGCACTTGGACTCAAACACTAAGGATTCAAGAGTGACTTGGACTTGAGAGACGGTGACTTGACTACAACACTGCCACGCAGTCAAACAATGTTTCCAGGGCCTCTGGAAGAAAAAACAGGCCCACAGCATGACTATTTCTCACCAAAACATCTAACAGTTGGCATCTAATTCTCATCTGACCAAAGCACACAGCTCCAGTTAAAGTCTCGGTAGAGTTTACAGAAATCCAAGTGTTTACATTTGTGATGGTAGGGAAGAAGAAAAAAAAGTTTTTTCTGGCGTCACTGCCAAAGAGATGTAGATAATGGCTGCTTTGGTGACCCTATGGTGTCATACTTCAAGGTTTGTGTTTATTTAGTCCACTGTTTTGGCTTATTATCCTTTTTAAAGTTTTTATTTTAAATCTGGCATTTCACTGACTTGATGCTGCCAGGACCATTGAAGATGGATCAAGACCAGAGGACCCTGCACCATGAAACAACTAATAAAAACTCTTTTTAATACTTAATGAAATTCCCAAACTATCTTTAAAAATAAAATAAAAATACCTGCATTTATGTGAGCTCATTGCTGTTGTATCTCTTTTCAGCATAATCTTGTCCTTTTAGCACATCTCTGAAACATAAATGCGACATTTTTAAAAATCTGAACATTTTGACTTTTTTTCCAGGAGCAGAGTGTGTAGTGTGTGCGTTTGTGGTAAAAGGGGGATTTTATTGTCGCCTCGGGGTCAAATGGGTTACAACAAAAGGTTTATTCATGGTCAGAGATTAGATCTTCTTTATCACGAGTCACTAACCCAGAGCAGAGTCACAACTCTTTCGCTAATTATGAATAACGGCATTTTAAAAGACTGACGGTCATGAGACGTGGCGCTTTGGAAATTTCCTTTGCGTCGAGTCGGACAAACTGTGGCTCATTCATCCGGCATTGCCGATCCGTACACAAAGCAACAGGAAACATTCACATCAGGAGGGTGAAAAAGAGGTATCTGTTTTAATATATTGGTCCATCTCTTTTTTTCTTTAACAATCTGCTCTCATAGTTGACCAATCTCTAATACATTTGCTTTTTATGGTTTACAAATGGCATTGCCCTTTCCTGGCTTTCGTCAGTACTCTTGTCAAATCTTTTAACTCCATTGGGTTCTTCAGCGCTTTACCACTCCACTCTTTGAAAACATATTTTCCCTTCCATATTTTCACATTTTAGCTCATAATTCAGTCACAAATTTTTACACCACCAGTAGAGGTCTCTTGTACTATTTGAATATAGACATAACTGATCTATTGCTGCGCAAACAAAAGATGTCAATAATGTAAATACTTCATATTAGCTTTAAAATTAGATGTAGAGCCTCGATCTACCTTTCTAAATATGTATAATCTTGTTTATCCACATATTAATTGTTCCACGTGGTGACCTTTCTTCTCGGCAGCCAGGAAAGAGAAAGCAATGAAGGATTTAACCACATTTTGAGGGATCAGCACCCGGCTGTATACAACTCCTGCTGGCTGGCTCCCACTTTTCAAAGATCGGAGGTCGTGTTGAATGGCGGAGGCGTGATGGAGAAAAAGAAACAGGAGGAGGGATTTACCAGGCCGGGCAGTGCAGTGACATCAGCTTTGAAAAATGTGCATGTGGTCCAAGTGTGTATGTGTGAAATCCGGCAGATGAAAACTGAGGGAGCGCTCACTCTGCTGCTTTTACTGAGAACCAAAGGAATCCTTGCCAGAGCAGCAAGCTAAAGGAATAGTGAAACCAACCAACTAAAAAGCAAGTGTTATTTTGCTTATGAGAATTTATGTCAACTTTACTCATTTGAGTAAAGTTGCCAGATTGTTCCAAAATGTATTCAGTTGTACTATATAATACTGAAGAGAGTCATGGTGGTAAGCAGCATTTAAGTTTAAAGCAACATCAAATAATCCGGTGTCAGTACGTATTATCTGGTAAGGGTGCCTCTGAGGGACAGTAAAAAATAAAATATAGCCATATGAGTGTTTCTTTTCTCTTCCTCTGTAACAGTTAGCAATGATGTGTTTAGCAGACCTTTTTCCATTTAAAAAAAACAAAACAAAACACAGGGTTCTGTGCTACTGCCTGTTGGTTTAAAGCATAGATTTTCTGTTGAGTTAAATTGCTAAAGCAACCGGCACTTCCTTTGCTAATGGCTAAGTAGATAACGCTAAGTTAACTTAAAATTTAATTACTAATATCAGAAAACGTACACTTTTTCCTCTTATTTGTCCTCCATTGTTTCAAAAGGTTATTATATTCAAATATATATTCGGCGTGAAAAAACACAGAAATTGTAATACTATAGCGTGGTGCGTTGACTTTAGCTTACACTTTTGTAATTGCGTATCCATGGTTTACTCAAAAACAGAATTTGACTTCCTAAACTAAGCGAGTGATTTTCCTGCCAAAACATAACAAGGGAATAGGAAAAATTAAAGCTAAAATGAGGTGTCCCAATTGAATATTGTTCATGAAGTCACGATGGAGAGGCAATGTGTCACACAGTGTTATTTACAGATGCAACCCAGTAAAGCAGAATATCATTTGAAATTGATTCATTAGTAAAACCCATATATTGTATAGATTCATCACACATAGAGGGATATATTCAAGGCATTTATTAATATTTCATTTTTTTTATGCATATGCTTACACCTAATGGCAACCTAAAATTCACTCTCTGCGAAAATGTTAATTTTACAGAAGTCCTAAAAAAAAGATATCAAATACAAAAATGTAATCCTACTGAAATTTGGTTGGGCTTCCTTTTGCATGAATTACTGCATCAATGCAGCATGACATGGGGGTCAGCAGCCTGTGGCACTGCTTTAATAGCAACCCTAACCCATCCGCGCTGGTAAGTCTGGTGTCTCTCGCCTTCCTCTCGGGAGTCTTTCCAGAGACTATCTGTGTGCTTCAGGTAAGACCAGTTTACTCGTCAGTTAGGGACAGTGATACCGTGGTGGTTAAAACAGCCACTGCTACTTCTCACTGTGTGGTCAGATGCCAAGTCCTGCCGGAAAATGAAATCAGCATCTCCATAGAGCTTGTCAGCAGAAGGAAGCATGAGATGTTCTAAAGTTTCCTGCTACCAATGGGATGACTTTGGACTCGACTAAACACAGTGGACCAACTCCAGCAGATGACGGCACTATCAAAACAACACAGATTGTGTTGTGATTGTGATCTATCTGGAATTCAACTGTAGACGTGTGAAACTTGAGTCAGAAGAAGGTTTCCGATGTTGAGGAACAACCAGTTTGCCAGCGACTGGAAATAAATGTGTGGTGGGTTACATGTGTGCTCCAACATTCTTCTTTATTGTTTTCCTCTCGTCCAACAAGGACGTTAGCAGTAGCTCGGGCTAGCATTGTTCTGTGGTTGACACGTAAGGACGTGGTGCATTACCATCAGCCACCAACAGCTATATATTGCTAATGTTGAAACACGTAATTTTGAGGGGGAGGGCTCCAAAGCCCCTTTGACGTGTTATCTCAGCTTTGCCCAGACTGGTCCGTTTCTCTATGGCCATTACAAAACCTACAAATGTGCAACGGAAAGCAGGTCGGAGACGGCACAGACCCTTTTGTTATGGTACATTTGAAACCCCAAGCTGCCTATTTAAAACACCAACAAGGTAAATGTGGTTTTGAATTCTAGGACCTATTTAAAGAACAAGTCGCCACCCTACCAGTGTCTTACTCCACCCTTTTTCCTGTTTGAAAAATGCGCCAAAAGGAGGTGTTGCCTGGTAGAGAGGGCTGGGCAGTGACACAGACTGAGAGACAGATGGAGATTCTAAAGAGGTGCTAAAGATTCTAAATGAATGCCATGCTAACAAATTGCTAACCTGTTAAATGACATAAACACTTGTTTGCTATTGCGACTCCGACTTACTACGGAGGCGCGGCCGAGGCTTTTATGCCCCACAGCGGCAGCGCAGCTGACATCACACGTATCGGCTAATGCCACATATCACCGTCTAGCCAATAGCGATGGCAGATTAAAATTCAAATGTAGTGCCGACTTTTAACCTGAAGAGGGCGCCACACCAACGGTTTTAGTCAGAAAATGTATACTTCAAATAAGACGCATTAAGTTGCCAAAATAATGACTACACATGTAGCCAGCACTATTAAACACTCATTGATAGTTTATTGGTAAAAAAAGTTGATTTGGGAGTGACTTGCTCTTTAAAGAGCTCTAAGCTAAAAAAAAAAATGGATCTTAGAGATAAGTGTCTAATTTTAAGCAGCAATGGGACCCAAACTGCACTCTTGCTAAAAATTCTTCAGCAATGGTACGCTTGAAGTAGCTTGGAACCACAGTTCACAAAAGACACGTGCTGCAAATGTTATTAATGCAACAATAATAATAATAATATATTTTCGTACCTTTTCTTAGGTATGTACCTTATAAAATCACAATAAATGTTCTTTTTTCACTGATACAGGGATCAAATGTACTTTACCCCTCAGAGTGAAACTTTGCTCACAATAGACGATCTCTCAACGAATCAGACAGCATTCTCAGCAGAGAGAGAGAGAGAGAGAGAGAGAGAGAGAGAGAGAGAGAGAGAGAGAGAGAGGCGTTTCCACGTTTCATCAGCAGCCAGCCGGTCCCCGAGCAGCGGACGGACTTCACAGACTCTCAGCGAGATCACGACCGAATCCGAGCCTGACATTCCTCCGACATCATCCGTAAGCCCCGACTGGCAGCTGACCTGACCCGTGTCCCCTTCACGCCAGCGGCTCCCTCCGACCACGAACACGCTCAGCAGATCCATCACTCGAAGAAGCCGTAAAAGTGAACCAGCCCAGACAGAGGTGGGCTTTATACCCCCTTTCCCACCCACCACGTCTGTGCTCTCTGAGGCCGACATCGACACATTCCGAGGACATTTTTCTTCCCGCCGTTCCCCCCCACCACCACCACATCTCTGCCCGTTTCATTTTGGGTGAGTACATCTGTGCTCTGCCTTTATCCTCCCGTGGGTCTTATTACTGTTAAGAGCCAGCTCCCCTGGAGGCTCCTTCATTCACTTGCCTGAGCTGGGAGTCGAACCAGCTCCCTCATTCATGGGTACGGTTCGTCTCTCTGCGTGCATACCATTACACGACGTCTATGGGAAAGAGTACTTCACAGCCAGCCTGGAAAATCTAGTTTTCAGCGTGTTTCTACCAACTAGAATGACCGTGTTAGCTGAAGGACATTTCCCATCCTCAGTATAAAGTTGTTTTTTTTGTTTGTTTTTTTTTTACAGTTGCGTGGCAAATTCCCTAAGGGGCTTTCAATCCATCAGCAGTTAAAGTAATTGCATTTGGATTATTCAGGCTGCCAGTTCACATGTATCCAATGTCCGTCCTTAGCCCGGCGTCCCCATGGTACTATTACTCTTGACTCTATCCAGCCATATCATTCATGTTCTGCAGCGGAGCCACAACAGGTTACCATATTACATAACTGTAGCTCCGAATGGATCGTTTTCCTGATAGGTTGGTGTATATTTCTATGGTGTATTCAGCTGTTTTGGACCCCGAGTTTCCAAAGTGTTTCTCATTGTAATAATAACCCTCTGGTAGCTGGATGTTTGTGTATGAGCGGATGGGAATGGATTATTATTTTTATTCTTTTTATTTTTTTAATGGATGGGAGTGCACAGCCAACACGGAAGGGTGGGAACTATTCTCCCGAGCTGAAGCCCTGGTCTATATGAGCCTTCATGCCTGTATTTGCCTACATATATATTTTCATAACTAGGTAATTGGGTCAGTACGACATTGTCCTAACCTACAGTTAAGTTTTACAATATCCCACTATTTACACAAAAATGTATAACTTTTTTTTTTTTTTTTGTAATTGCGGTTATGTACAACAGAAAAGCCAAAACTGTTCCTACTATAAAACAATATAAGATGTTAATTATTACATCATTATATATTTATATATTACAATAGAGGTCCAATTGTGGCAGTTTCAGCTATTACAGCTACGAAATGATCACGTATAATGATTTAGTTCATTTAAGCAAAAATAGAGAATAAACATGCTAAATTTAATCGTTTTCAAGTGCAAGAATATCATGTATTTTTTTCTGTTCTGCTCTTTAGAGAGTAACAATCAAAGTGTAACAGGTTTTTTGTTATTGGGTTTTTTCAATCAGGCTATCTGCTCAGGTACCCAGTTTTTGAGTTAACTTCAGCTTTAAAAACTGTATTGGGTGGAGCTTGTTTGTGTCCACACCATGAAGGTCCAGAAAGATTTCTAAATGTTTCTCTTTCTTTTAAGCGAGAGTAAAAAAAAAAAAAAAAAAAAAAAAAAACGGTATTAGGTTTCTTTTTGCCAAGCTGACTAGCAGTGTGCAGCAACGGGTCGAGGCGGGGCAACACAATATTACTCGATACGCCGGCCCATGCCTTTTCATTGCATAAGTGACTACATTGGCTGGTGGAGTGTTTCTTAAAGCAAGACTATATTGATTTTATGAAACCATGAACAGATTTTTAGTAACAAAAAATATTTGTCCAAATCTGGAATTTCTGAATTAAAGATACAGTTACGAAGTTTACATGCGCTCCATACATTCTCCATATGTTCTTGTCTGGAGCGATCACACAGCGAAAACATCAGTGGATTAAAAGTTTGAATCGATGAAGGTTTTTCTATAGTCCACTCAGGGGTCAGAACTATACATACATACCCCCCTACCGATATTTAGGTAAACATCCCAAACGAAAATCGCACATCAGCCAGAGAGTTGGTAGAGTTAAAGTTGCTGGTTTCATGAAACTTTTAATCGCGGTTCATACATCTTCGATAAGGTTGTGTTTGGGGCTATTTGTGGCTCGTTTTATCCACTTAAAAAACCCGTTTTATTTGTGTCTGGGATCATTGGACACGTTTCAACCACCCGAGGGTTTATTGCGGTGAAGGAGGCCGTCTTCCTCCTTCGTGACCCTCTCGCCACTTTGTGCAAACCAGATCTTAAATCGTTCACGCGGGCAGCTACAAGTTTCCGTTGCGTACCCTTTGAGTTTCCCTTCTGCAAAAACACAACCTGATCATCTTCCCATAAGAGAACCTTATTGATTCTTATTAAAAATAGACATCAATTACCTTTTTGTGTAAATCTTATTTCACCATCCTTTGAATGTGTTTGAGTTTTTGTTAGGGGTGTTTAAGAAATTGCCTCCAGAGGCTTTTTGAACACTGCTTAAAGGTCATCTTTCAGGATAGTGGTGGGGTTACAGATTGAACAGACCGAGTCGTACAAAAATGTTTTTGCCATATGTGTGTGTTTGAGCCTTGACTCAGCTTTTTGGGAGCTTGTCTCCTCTCTGTTATATTCATCGATCTGTCTGCCTAAACAGAGGGGGGAGAAAAATCTGGACAGCACAGCAGAAACTTGCTTCCTCTCTCGGGTTCACTTCCTCTGTGTGTACGTGTGTGCGCGCGCGCGTGTGTGTGTGTGGTTTCGGATGTCCCCCCCCCCCACCACCACCACCACCACCACCACCGCCACCGCCGCCTGGGGAATGTTTGTGGTTGACTGTTTGCAGGCTCCCAGTCAAACACAGATTTCGGGAAGATCAGTGTTAAACTGGCGGAGCTCGAAACAGTCAAAACAAAAGAGGAAATGCGTCAGTCTTTTTTTAAACTTTTTTTAATTTATTTGTGTGACTCGGACTTGACGACCGGCCCGGTCTGCCTGCTGTTTGTCGCCACACATTTCCACTCACCAAAAAAAAAAAAAAAACCCAGGCTTAAGATCATTACGCCATAACCAGAAGAGAAAGAAAAGCGGCGTTCCTCGTGTTAGAATGTGTTATTTATACTGTTAAAGGAAAGAGCTGGAACCTGTTTGGTTAAAGCATTTTTACTAAAGCTGAATCACTCCAGCTAATTAAGGTCACTTCTCCAACCACAGGAAATGAGGAATTGAAAGTTTGTTGAAAATAAAAAAAAACCAAAACTCCTTGAGAGACATCAAAGTGTTATTTCCTCTCGCAGGTCAGTGAATAATTGTGTCATCAGCAACACTAATTAATAGCTTCGGATTCTTGGAACTGAGAGCAGGAGATAAAATGTTATGGTCAAGACATAAATATAATTCCAAATAATAATTTTTTTTAAAATCACTAAAAGTACAACCAGGTCCCATCGTCATAACAAGGCATCGGAAACTGTTCGAGACTGGGCAGTTAAGGGAGTCAACGTCAAGGTTGGGATATTCTAAGTCGGTTGGAAAATGTAATTGAGTATTGAAAGAACACTATGATACTGAATGTGATCAACCATAACTTCAACACCATTGTAACTATTGGTAAACCCAGCTGCAATCATATCTGAAATGTAATTTTTGAATACGTGCGTTTTGTTTTAATACTGTGTTGAAAAAAATTGGTATTCTGAATCGATTCTCATAAAAATTCCTAAAGATCGATTCATACGTCCAAAGATTAATTTAACCCTTTCACGTTGTCTAACGGGTATTTTGAGGCTAAATTGTGAACTTTAACCCCACCCACTGTTGGGTCATTGAATTCATTAATGATGACAGTAATTTTTATAGTAAAATTAAAAGTATAACTCGCATTTTGTGGCTGTTTTCACCTTCTTCATTCCAGTGGCTCAACTAGATCTAGTAGGGATGGGCATAAATAATCGACGATCGATTAATTGATCATTAAGAATTTCATCGATGACATTTTTTTTTACTGATCAATTAACGCATGTTCTGTTGCGTAGTGTGAGTTTTGAAGAATGCAATTAATTTTGCTATGTGGCATTAATTAAACACTTTACCACACGAGGGCGATGACTGAAAATAAAACCCACAGGCCGACTCAGTTTCTTGCCAGTTTATTTCAAAAGTAGCATTGTCATGAAGAGGTCGCAGCAAAGTGTGACGTGGGACCACTTTGACTAAGAAAACAAACAAACAAAAAAGTCTCGGTTCACCGCCAACACCGCGAAGCTGTGTATAAGTACTTGAACGCACTTCTAACCCTGGTTAGAAGCGGAGTATCCTGCTGCTCTTGGTCTCAACCTAGCATCAAGTCGGTGTTAGCACGGAGGAGCCGAGATGCACAACGAGCAGAGAAACGTACTCACAGATTACTTTCTGAGGGAGGCTCCGCCACCCCTGGATTGCACCCCTACAGACTGGTGGAAAATGAATGAAACAAGAGGTATGTATCACAGCGACGTCTGTCCCCTCACAGCAGGCGATCTCGGCGCTGCAGGTCAGACGCGACAGCAGCCTGGTGATCGTCAGTCTGGTCACCAGGCTGCTTTCCTTTCTGACCCCAGCGCATGTTAACATGCTCATCTTTCTCAACAAAAATCAGTAGACTGGTGCTATAGTTGTAAATAAGTTACAGTTTCTTTTTTTTGTGCCTCTCATCCTCTTTCTCGACTCTTTTTGCCAAATGTAACACCAAACTATCAGACCTATAAGTATTATATTATTTTATTAAGTTATCATTTAACATGATTATTATTATTTTTTTTTTTTTTTAAACTTTTTTGGAGAAGAAAAAAATTGGAGCATCAGTTGTGTTAATGAGTACCGTCTTTTAGCTGTCAGCTCCGCTGCTTATAGAGCATATTTTCTTTGTGCAACTACCGTGAATTAACTGCCACAAGAGGTGTCCCACTTGTAATGAAGATCTCAATGAGGAAACACGCTATTTCTCTATTCTCACTGCATTTTAATATAGCCTATGAACAATGAATTTTAATATAAAAATATCAATGATTAATCGAAAATCAATCGTTAACTCTCCCGATGATCGATGAAGACAGTTTAATCGAATGCCCATCCCTAAGATCTAGTAATAAAACTGAATGTGTTAAAGTATGAAACAGGTTGGAGTGTATAGAATGCTGTGACAGTTTTCCTACTGTTAAATTGAGTTTTAAAAATCACAATATATAGTCTTACTCATAGTATTGCGATATATCGTATCGTCTCCCATGTATCGCGATACATATAGTATCGGCTGATTTGTGCCAATACACATCCCTATGATTAACTTTGCAGGCAGTAGAGAGCAGAGCACCTCTCTGCTAGTAGAAGCTAACCGTTAGCAACTCCACATCATGGCGGAACGCGCAATGGGCTTGTGTTATTTGTGGACACAGCACATCAGGGTTGCCTTTTTTTCACCCAAGAAAGAGGCGCTGAGGAAGAAACTGTTTGAATTTGTCTTGAAAGACCGCCAGCGAAGTAAGTTAAGTTAGTTATTTGTCCGGAGGCAGCATTAGAGTCGCATTGCCGTTAGCCAATCAGAGGCCAGACGTTTGCACATCATTAATATTGTTGGGTAAGACTCTTAATCCTGACGTCTCCTCCCCACCCACTCCTCCGACAAACTGCAACCTCCTGAAACTGGAGCGAGAGAGCATTCCCCCCCCCCCCACACACAGAAAACGACTCACAAGGCGTTCACTTAGGCCACATTCCACAGCAAATTTATTTTAAAAATGAGTGAATGAGACCTTGAAAGATAAATAGATGTAGTTGTTAAATGTGTGTGTTTATTTAGGGCTAGGAATAAAGTTATTTTATGACCCACAGACTGGATGGCATTCATCAGGTGAGAGAATGTTCATTCCGTTCATCAAAGCGGACTTGGAGCGGAAAAATCGAGTCTTGATTAGCCCCGGGCATCATGTTACTCAAAGTTGACCTGCAGTTGTAAATATGCACCACCTAAAGGCTTAATGATAATTGTGAAATTTACGTCAGTGTTGGTAAGATGGCGCATTCGGCCCCCAGCTATGGAGTGTGGACCAACTATACTTTTCTGTTCTCCGGTTTTTAGGTTTTAGGTTAGGTTATGTTGAAGTAGTGCTACTTTTACTCGAGTACACTTTTTGGCTACTCTACCCACCTCTGGTTGTCAATGTGACAAAGGGTAAGGATACCTTTGCGAGGCGCACTGAACAGACGGAGAGGCCGGCGACTGAAGCCGAAGCTAAAGCTCCGTGGGCCGGATGTCCCAGTCATTTGGGTCACTGGAAGTGATACCGCCTGCAGGACCGAGTCTGTGTGGGCAAGAGTGAAAAGCAGCACTGATACCCCCGCTGAAATAAAAATGTCCACAGCCGCTTCTGTACGGTGCGTTAAACATATCCGGAGCACTGGACATTCCGCTTTCGGGGCCAAAACCGGGAAGTGACGCCCTCCCGCCATGTTGCATCACGGCTTGGTTGCGTTTTTTTTTAAGTACCTGCCAATGTTTGACGTCCCGTCCCCCTCCCTCCTGGCCCCCCGCACTGTTACAGCAACAATCTAAATGAATCATTCACGTGAGCTAAAAATACAACTGGATCTCGATTCAGTGCGTATCTGAAACACGTGCAGCGGTTTATTGTGAACCGCCACGGAGGTTAAGCCTTCGCCCTCTTTACGCTCCTGCAGATTTAATCCCTCGGGCAGCTGCTCATGACCTCTCGTCATCTGCACGCTTTTTTGCTTCTCCCACCGTTGTAGAGCTCTGGTTTTGTTGGCGAGAATGTGGAAAGTTGCATTCTTTATCACTTTTTTTTGGGGGGGGGGTTATTGTTACTAATATTTCTTCATTGTCCAGTGATGGCTGCATAATCACAGCTGTGGAGGCGTCCTATAAAACCAAGCTGCCTGTTGTTGTTTTTGTTTTTTATACAGTGGATGAAAAAAAAGACATGCAGACCGGCTGAAGCACACAGACATGTAGGCATTCACTGCACACACACACACACACGATTGCACGATTTGATTTAGGACACCCCCCCCCCCGATGGGCATGATCTGCTCTGCAGCTTGCCTCTGAATGAAACGCCTCAGTGGGCCTGATTGGATTTGATAAGACCTGATTCAACTGAGGCAGGAGGGAAAGGACGCAAACACTCGCTTGGATTGCGTGAGTGCGTGTGTTTCTTTTAGACGCAAGATATTATCAGGGGTCAGCTCAAGGTGTCATTTGCCTGCCTGTCTTTCACACTCGCGTATGTCCAAATACATGCTCGTCACTACGCTGATGAAAGGCCCCCCCCCCCTGCATCCATATGCGTTTCCTTCATGTCTGTCGGCATTTGGTGCACCAAATGCTGTTGCCGGCCCCGGCTCAACAAAAGTGCGAGCATTCCTCTCAGTGCTGTTGATCTAATGGATTTCTCATCTGCTTCCCCCAGCTGACCTGCATGTTGCTCCCCATTCGCCGGGCTACACGGAGGTATTAATATCAACAGGAAAACGGTCATCTGGGAGCCTCGTCCTCTATCCTTAACGGGCTGCAAGCGGAACACGACGACGTCCGCCGCGCAGCTTTTCGAGCGTGTCTTTATTTACACGCTTTTAAGAATAAACTCACGGAGACGGTGATATTATGACTAAAGTAACATACTTTGCAGAATACTGTGAATTCCACACCGTTGACCCCAATACATGCACAATATTCAGAATTAGGGATGTGTATTAGTAAAAATCTGGTGATACAATATGTAACACAATAAAGGGGGGATGATACGAT
This sequence comes from Valencia hispanica, assembly GCA_963556495.2. Classification (NCBI taxonomy): domain Eukaryota; kingdom Metazoa; phylum Chordata; class Actinopteri; order Cyprinodontiformes; family Valenciidae; genus Valencia; species Valencia hispanica. Next base: position 13,399,137 of record OY747714.1, on the reverse strand, counting down.
ATATTGCATATGTCATACCCAACACATCCGGTTTGATTACTAGACCTAGTCGATCCACTGGAACAAAAAAGGTGAAAACAGCCACCAACTACCAGTCATACTTTTAATTTTACTACAAAACATACTGTCATCATTCATGGTTCCATTGAAACTCTAAAATATAACACAAAAAGAAAAATCGATCCATTGCTTTTGAATATCGATACACCATCAGCGCATCGATATTTTCTTACATCGCTATTCAGAATGGTACAGTGGAACAGAGATGTGACAGGACTTGATTTTTCCAGAGAAATCTCTTTAAATTTCTTTACGTTTAGACAGCTGAAACATGCATTTTTTAACACGGGAGCTATTAACCCGTGTTAAAGCAGGTCAATCTTTGGCAGTTATCCAGTTTCTGGTCTATTAGGTTGTACACGTACTTGACAAACTTAGATTTTGAGGAAAACAATGACATCGTTGCCTGTTTTCTGTTTTACCTACGATGGCTTTAGGTGATGAGTAAGCTCTTCAGGCCGGCGCACCATTGGAGCCAGTTTTACTTGTTTTTATTCTTGTGGCAACGAGTAGCTGACCGTGCTGCCATGAAGCTTTGTAGCTTGTCCAGATGTTTTCAGCTGCCTTGTCTTTTTTTAGACATGTGACATTTCTTAGACATTTTTTTTTCCAACAATCCTTTGCTCTGGTCATAATATTTATGACAGAAGACAGCATCTGCCCATTGTAGAGTGCAAACCCTAACCCTTATCAACAGCTTTTACAAAGTTAACTTTTTTTGCAGTTCAGTAGCAATTTGAACTTTTTGCTAACTGTTTGGGATCAGTTCCTTCATCATTAGAGATGTTTCAGGGCTTTAACAGACATTTCTAGAACCTTGTTAACTGCAACAGCTTCACTAAGTATGTGCACTGACAGTTTTGCGTGTGTGTCTGTGTGTGTTAGAGAGCTAACTTTTCGGCCAGTTTTTGTCTTCGCAACAGATGACAAGCCAGCATGTGGCCCAGTGGAGAGTTGGGGGGGGGGGCAGTGTCTTTGCGCTTCTCCATCGTGTTTGCTGAAAGACGATGTGGAATCTCTGCGTTTGCGTGGTTGTAAGTGGAGGGTTGTGGTGTGGGTGGAAAGCATGGCTTTGGAACAGTTGGGCTGATGAGCAATGGTCGCGTTGATGAGTCTCCACATGCCGGGGAGGTGATTCAGAGCCGTGGCCGCCTATTTTCTGGTTGCTCTGAACTGGTTGAGATCTGCGCCAAACGTTGCCGTGGTTTCACCGGCAGCCTTTGTTTTCTGCTCCGAGCAGTTGGTCTCAGCCAGGAGCCGACCATCCATGTCGACGAGGAACCTTTGCTTTCTGAAACGAGGTGTTACATTCGCATGTTTATGGTATGGGCTGGAAACCAGAAATGGGTTAAAAACACCTTTGCATCTAAACACACACACATATGCTCGCAGCTTCTCTCGGCTTCCATTCAAAATCAGGCGTGATACTTTTTCTATGTTGTTTATGTAGCCCCTCTGGGGACCCCAGTAAGACCCATGGCGTTCAAGGTGCGGCAGCATGCACTAATGGATTGCGGTCTCAAACAACGACCCAGTTTGGAAGCTTTTATGTAACTCCTTACGTAGAGATTTCTGAGAAATTAAAACACGAGGCGGGCAGCAAGCAGCACCTCCAGCTACATCTGCTCTAGTTGTTTTCTTGCATTCCACCTTTGATAGCATCCTGGTATCAATGGCTTGTGTGACATTCTATGCAGGCATCAAAAGGAAATCACTGAGTAGCTGCATAGAGCCTCTCTATCCTTTCTGTCGGGCTCTGAATCAGATCTAGTCGGTCTACAGACACATATTAAACCAGTAGGGATGTAAGAAAATATATCGCAATATTTTATGTCACGATATTGTATCGATATTCAAAAGCAATGTATCGATTTCTATTTATTTATTTATTTATTTATTTATTTATTCATTTATTTTTAGGATTTCAATGGAACCATTAATAATGTCATGATGTACACGTCATGGACACATCTTTGCATAGCAAGCAAAGTGTGTGAAGCACAACAGCAGCACTGTTAAGAGCCCGATGAACACCTCCATTGTTAAAATCTATTTTCGTGCTTCCTGTTTTTGTCCCCCCATGTGGGCACCTACTGGCGATACAAGAAAATATCGATACGCCAATATATTGCAATATTTTATCTTCTGATATTGTATTTGTATGTGTTTGAATTGAACCATTAATGATTACAGTCATTTTTGTAGTAAAATTAAAAGTATGACCGGTAGTTGGTGGCTGTTTTCACTTTCTTCGTTCAAGTGGATCAACTAGATCTAGTAATAAAACTGGATGTGTTAAAGTATTAAACAGGTTGGAGTGTTTATAACCCTGTGACAGTTTTTTTACTATTAAATGAAGTTTTAAAAATCCCACTATATAGTCTTACTCATAGTATCGCGATATATCGTATCGTGCCCCCGTATTGTGATACATATCGTATCACCAGATTCTTGCCAAGACACATTCTTATAATCCACTAAGTAGCCTGTGTCGAGGAAACCACAGTATGTGAAGTTTCGCAGATCTACGGTGAGAACATGTAAACGTCACTGAGAGAATTATTACTGTGTTGAAAAAAGATGATTCTCTGATCCTGAATCAATTTTTATAATGATTTCTAAAGATTGATTCGTACGTCCAAACCTTTACCTTGTTTGCCCATTTTACAGCTAAAATAGGGGGGTGTGAGTCCAGACTGGCATTTTTAGGGTTTAGTTGTACTTACACTTTCTGCCGGTGAAATTTAACTCCGCCCACTGTTGCGTCATTGATTTCACTCATGCTAGGTAAGGAGATATTAAAACAACATGGCATTGGACACTAGCGGTACCGTCAGCCCACCGCCGGCTTTCAAAACGCCCTGAAACGCCCTGCAAAGCTGCGGTCTGGCCCTATGCCGCCCCATGGTTTCATTAGCTGCCTGAAGCAGCTAATGAAACAAGGGGAACCACATTAACTCAGGGTCAAGAAATCTTACCAAACATGTACCAGTCATATTTGATTCTAAATCTTGAGAATCAAATTGATTCTTGAAGTTTGAATCAAAACCCAGCCCTAGAGAGAGTCCATAGGTGAGACTGAAAGCATTCCAATGTTCTTTTTGGATGACCATCTCGAAATATAAAACTTAACTATGTTTCTATACAGACCCATAATCTCCTATATTACAGAAAGTTACTTTAAATTATAAGTTTTCAATGCAGGTAGGAAAATGTCCCCAAAACCTTATTGGGTATGAAAGCTGCGAAAATGGTACTAAACTACAAAGGGGTGAAAGGACCAGCGGCCAAAGTGCATTGGTTGGTTAAAGCGAACGAAAAAACCCCAATGCTAAATGTATACACAAATTGAGTAAACATTAAAGGAATCGATTTCTTGATATCTGCCTCATCCATATAGCAAAAATAAAGAGAAAGCTAAGAAGATATATACGCATTGCTGTGATTATATTAACAACTGGTACATCTAAAGGGAAGGTGACATTTTCAGATATTTTAAAATCGTACCTTAACAATTCCAGAAAGTTTGTCAAAAGAAAACATCTGCCATACACAATGGTAAGTGTTCCAGGAAAGTATGTCTGGATAACGATGTGTTTGGTCTAGGAACCCATAACTGAGATTATTACATCACTGTGTTACATAATGGACAGTGCTAATATAGTTGTAGGCCTTACTTGTTGAGTTAGCACCAAGGTCATGTGGGGGCTGGTGCCTAACTCCAGCAGTCATTGGGCGAGAGGCGGGGTACACCCTGGACAGGTTGCCGGTCCATCACAGGGCAACTTAGAGACGCTCAGGACAAACAACTATACTCAAACACTCACACCTAAGTGGAATGTTTTGGACTATAGGAGGAAGAGTACCCGGCGAGAACCAATGCATACATGGGTCGAATGTGCAAACTCCATGCAGAAAGACCCCAGACCAGGATTCGAACCCAGGATCTTCTTGTTGCAGGGCAATAGTGCTACATTGTGCAGCCCAGAAAGTGCGCAGAATCATGGAAATAAACAAATAAAATGGTGACCATATGCATAATTAGAAAGGCTCCCACAGTTTTATAAATAGTCTATTCTCTTTTTCCTTTTGGAAATCTCAGGTTGTCCAAGTTCATAGCAAATCTTTGCATGCATTTGTGCACCTACAATCACCAATATAGGACAATTCACTTGTCCTACATTACCTTATGTTTTAAACTCGACTTCATTTTTAGTTTTTTTGTGGAAAAACTGAGACAGTGCGACAGGAGCTCCTGATGTAACCCCTCAACAGACCTTTGTTTGACTGATAACTTACCTATAAATTTTATGTAACCAAGCTAAACGGAAAGTGTTACTCGGTTTCCAAACAGAAGTGGAATTTCTCAGTTTTTTCCAGCGGTTAAATATTTGAGCAGGACTTCCAGACTCTATTGTGTGCTATCCATTACTGCTAAAACCCTTTCAGACATCACAGCCATGCGTCAGTGCTTTATATTGCGCATGTTATCACAGAGGTTTAGACAAAATAAATATCAAGAGGCTGTCCGTAGTCAAGCGGTGAGAGGAAAAGCAACGCTCGTCCGGACAGAAAAGAAGACGCTCAACAATTTAAACGTCTCCCTTGTTCAAAGACTTGGTCTGACATTAGGGAGCTGTGTGGCTAAAACAAATAAGAGTTCAAGGCTGGTATTACATGAGCTATAATTGAATTCAAGCAATTGTGGTGATGAAAGTTGCATTTTACCCATGCTGGTAATTACTGCAGGGAGCCAGAGCGCAGAGCTTTGCTGGTTGCTAAGGAAGGTTTGGTTACTAAGAAACTAATTAGAAATCTGTCAAATTATTGCTGCTGGTACTTGCCAGAGTTACCGTGATACAGTACGGATGAAAAAGCGAAAAGAACTCTAATGTACCTTGAGGTTTTGCTTTGCATATTTATCGTTACTCATTTGTCTCTTGCTTAGGGTTAAGGATTTAGATCTTCATCAAAACCTTGTCAATCAACAGGTCGCCAGCACATTAGACCGTAAATTTTGTTCTGCCAACGGGAGGCACAACATCGAGGACAGCAAGCGGAGTTGCACATTCTTTCGTGCAGGGAATTCATCTAAAGTCGGGCTATTACAGAAGACCATGGAGAGAGGCAGTGACGTGGCGGCAAAGTGTGGCGGTTACTTGATGCGGGGTGATGGACCGAGTTTCATTCCCTCTAAACAGCGTCTACCTTCCTCCCCGGTGCCGGCGCACTCAATCCGCTAATGGAGCAACAGGGAGGACTAAGGGACAGGAAGAGAGACGGAGTGCAATAAAGGAGGACGGGTGGGGTGGGGGGGAGGCAGAATAATCTGAAGGCTTTTGAGTCTTGCCTGGGGTCTAACACAGACTGAACGAGTTGTTTAATCTCTAATAGCGTGTTGGGGACTTGAGTGTGTGCGCGTACGTGTGCGTGTGTGAGAGTGCTCCCGTCTAGGATTCAGACTGAGGACCGTTTTTTCACTACTACTAGCAAGACAAGAGTGTGTGTGTGTATATGTATGCGTGTGTGCTGCAGGGCTGTTCCCTCCAGTCCCTGATCGTTTGACTCCACGTCACTGCTAATGGAAGACAGGGCAACCGTCAAAAGATTGCCACTCCACTGGTATGCACGTCTTTGTGTGCGCGCGCCTTTCCTTCTCCCCATTCAGCTCAGATGACTGTTTTAACCAATAATGACTCAGACCAGCACCCCCCCACCCCCACCCTTCCGTCCTGTTTTTGTCCTCCTCCTCTTCCTCCCCTTCGTTGTTCCCCTCCCGCCTCTTCCAGAGGCTCAGAGCAGCAGCTGTGTATTGGGCCCGTTACTGCAGATTTCAACTTCTGGTGTGGATATGCTAACGCCTGCATCATTTGGATCTTATTAGTCACTGACAAATAACTGGTCATTATCATCCAATTGATAGCCGTGTTTACAGTGTTAAAGGTCTTCGTTTTGGTGCTGGCTCGACAGAAACAAGCAATAAAACTAATGAAAACAACACGTGTGTAATCTTGTGGAGGTCACATACAGTACATCTTTAACTTAGTCACATTTCTTCACATCTGCAATGGCAACGTATGAGAGCGTAAGTCAGCTTTTGTAATCTACATGCAAAACACATTTTGCGGCATTAATCTAACACCGCACGTTACCTTGAACACACCATCCCCACATGGAAACACGGTGGTGGCAGCATCATGCTAGGGGGGGTCCTTTCAAGCCGGTCAGAGTTTATTGTAAAATTGATGGACCTGGAAGGGCAGATCTGGAAGAAAACCTGTTAGAGGGCATTTAGGTGGAAGTTCACCATCAACATACAGCCAGAGCTACAGTGGAATTGCTTCAAAGCATACTTATGTGTTAGAACGGCCTAGTCAAAGCGTAGACCCAAATCCATTCGATAATCTAATGTAATCCAAGTTCACAAATGCTGCCCATCCATTCTGCTTGAGCTAATTAGCAAAGAAAAATGGACAAAAGATTTCAGTCTCTAATTGCAATTTTATGCTAGTTTTTGTTGGCTAATTGTAAAAATCCTAATATAATACAAATTCAGGTTTCTGAGGCACTTTAAGACTAAATGTAAGACTAATACTGGCTACAATGCAGGCAGATGTACTGTAAGGACTGAAATTCTAAATTGCATTCGAAGTACGTCTTTAGAGTAATATTCTGAACCCTAGTCTGTTGAGTTTGCGTCAATGGAATGTGGTCTTGGACGAAACGTTATTGTACTACAAAACAGAAAAGTTCTCTCTACAAGTACTAAGTATGCATACGCCTTTAAATTCGAACTGAAAAATATATGATAATATAAATAACGATCAACTGGGCACATGTCTCATTATAAATCCAAAGACATATGCATTGCCTGCAAAAGTTTTTATTCCACTTGAACATTTTCTCGTTTGTGGGTATCAGAGTAAAGGGTACCAAATTCAAAAGCACAGCACATGCTTCAGATTTATCTTTTTAAAACCAATTTCAAGTCATCTCTCATTTTTTTCGGGGAACTATTCTCTGATTTGTGTTGGTCGATACAAGAAATTTAAAGAACACAAATTGAAGTTTGTGAAAGCATTTGAAACGGCTATGAAGGCTTTTTCCTTTGTTGACGAGGTGCTTTTTAAGAAGACACTAGAATCTACAAGAAAAATATTGATCACGGGATTGCATTTTTTTTGATGAAATGAAAACCTATGCCTACAAACTGTTTTTTAATTTGACTTCATATCACTTCCCTTCCCTTTGGCCCCCATGTGTACATGAAGTGTTTTTTGTTTTTGTTTTGTCTTCTGAAACCTATTTAGGACTGAAGAAAATTGTTGAGTCATAACCAATATCACGGTTAGCATCCTTTTTCTTTTTGTACATAATTCTGTTATCTTTTAAATGTACTTTTTTAGATAAACACAAAGAAGAAAAGATACTAATGTGCCACCTTTTATTTTTTTTATGGAATAAAAACCCCAAAATGCAGTTGTTTTTTTTAAAGAATGATTTCCACATAGATTTTCAATCAGAAATGGAATAGTTTGGATCATTTAATAGAAGAAGGCGCAATGTAGAAATTGCTTTTATCACTGTTGGTATATTTGTGTAGTATTTACAAGACAGCTCCATAGGGATTTACACTGAAGGATGATGTGTTTTTTGTATAAAAATAAATCTAAAGTTGTGGAACTACAAGGGGCCAAGGATGGAGCCCTGGTGGGCACCACAACTGACGGGTTTTATTGGGAGCACAGAGTAAGCACTGTCTGTCAGCTGGCTGAACGAGTCTTACAGTTTTCCAACACTAGGTAGAAAACTTAAGACAAACATCTAATCACAGCGTACAAACTAAACAAATGCCATCACTCTTATTAAGCCAACATTGTTTAAAAACCACAGCAGGCATGTTTGTTTAGCAGTCAACTGAAGGGTCTACTGTGCTAGCAGATAGCTGGACTACTTTTCCAACTAATATCCGCTTGTATATTTAGTTGGTTTTTATTGTAATGTTTTGCGTGAACACATATCAAAATGACAATAGTTATACAGCGTAGATAACATGATATTCTTTTTGTGGCAGAAGGAAATATTGTTGCAGCTCAGTTTAAAACAAAAGCAGCTAGGTTGTGGTACACATTTCTGTTTTCAATTATACTGTAGTACTTTTACTCAAGTGTATCATCCTATTGTGGGAATTTCATACTCTGAAAAATAGTTGTAAATAATAAAAAAGCATTTCTGTTTTAAGGTGTGGCTCAAAGCTCTGGTTAGAATATCAGCGGTTGTATTCTGTGTCTGTGGAACCAGCAGATTCAATCTCAACATGATAATGTTTAGTTATTCTTCAGCCACCAAAGAAAATCTTGGCTTCCTTGCCTGTCTTATTGCAGAGATGGAAAACTAAAACAAAGGCAGCTTTTCCTCCTCCCAGTTCTGTGCTGCCTCCAACTCCTCCACCTCCGTTTCTAACTCCTTCTTGTCTCACAGCAGAGCTGCACGCTTTTACAGACACCACTCTTTTTTCAATGCAAGCTTTCCATAGGGACGCGTATCTGTGTTCAACGAGTTCATTTTAGCTTCTTTTTTTTTTCCCCGAGACGTGCACAGCAGTTGCCATGTGCGCGTGCGTCCGATAGCAGCGCTCATATTTGTGTACGGCTTAGGTTATGTGTGGGTGTGTTTTCTGTGCATCTCTGCAATCTGTCATGTGGAATGTTACAGGCATGGATGCATGGCCTATTTCCCTGTGTGTGTGTGCGCACGTGTGGGTGCGTGTGTGTCTACAGCTGTGGCTTCTGCCCTCTGTGTAAAGCGAGGTTATGGCATCCTGTTCCTCTTCCTCGCTGCCTCTCCATCTGGAGTTGATCCAGCCTCAGTAAACTCGGCTTTACAGTGGGATACAGCTCCATTATCACCGTGGAGAGCGTGGGCATCCGGACCAAGGCTTGTTGTGTTGCTGTGTGTGTGCGTCTTCATATTAGTGTTGTTTAACTTTATAAGCTAGCATATCTTGTTTGTTTTTTGTTTTTTTTTTATTAACAATTGTGCTATTGATTTTATTTTTATTTATTTTTTTGCTTTAAACTTTAAATAACATACCCAAAGCAAAACAAATCTGCTGGGCCTCAGGGTTCTCCCATTAATATAGCTGACTAAAAACACAAACTGTAGCTTACTACACTACTCAATAAATATGACAACATTCAATACAAAGTGCTAAATTAGAATAAACACCTTTCTGACAACTGAATGTTCATGAATCCAGCCACAAGGAAACATAAATAACCAGAGTCTAATCGGAGAGGAGGCTGATTACCTTCAAGCTACTGTCTTAGTGTTTCCTATCTTGCATTTTGAAGAAAGAAAAGGTGTTATGTGGCTGTCAGCAATATGAAATGATGCAGATTTGATGTAAAATCAGATCTTATGTCGGTAAAGTACATGTATCAGTTTCGATGTGCTCCAGTTCTGAATAATGCATGTATACTTAGATCAATGGTGTGGAATCCTCAGTGTTCTGCTGTGCCATGACCGGGTACGTTACTTTTCCATTATGTTTCGGTCTCTCTTTATTTTTTTTTCATTTGGTCCCCCTCTGGTGGTCAAATAATCATTAGCCCAACTTTTTTAGATAAGTAGCAATTTGATTAGTTTCAAATTTCTGTTTCAGAGCTAGCGAATCATCTCCATAGCTTAGCATTAGATGATGCCTGTAACATATATAGCCTTAGACAAACATGCCTAATCGTTGTTTTCTACCATATTATTGTTTTTTAAGTGTTAAAAGCCTGTTAGCTAGTTTTTAAGCTGCGCTATCTGGCTCGGTATTTTGCCAGCAGACACCTGTTTCTTTCACCAACAGACATGCTAATCTTTGTATCTTAACCCTAATGTGTATTTCAAACCGCTTTGTGTCACCAGGTGAGTTATAAAGAGCGCTCCTCTAGTATGGAAGTCTGTATTTTCATGACCAAAAATACTTTACCCCTCCTTTATTTCTTTTGAGTAATTTCCTTCCTTTAGCTAGCTAACTGACAGCTGGTAGCTGAGGTTTGGCATTGAAATTGTCACGTGGTTTTAAAGTTGTTGAACTTGTAGTCATCTTCTTTTAAGATAATATTGTCCTGTACATGCTTGGATTCAAAGTTTCTGATAGTTATCCTAGTTGTTACAGTAAAAAGGGACTTTTTTTCTACTACAGAGGAAGCTACTGCAGCTTCACATTTAGCAGATTAGGTCGTTACAAATTCCGTATTAGGTACGATAAACGTGCTGGTGTCCATTTCCATCTCAGCCCCGACAACAGTCACAACAGCTGCTGTAAAAGGCGCCGGAACGAAGCCCGGGATAGCAGGCTAACACCCGCGCTACCGCGACACATATGCCTTCGGCTCATCAATACTACTTGCCAATAGGATTCTGCCAAAGGCAAATTGTTAACACGTCGATGTTGGCATGTAGTCAGCGAGAACGTGGGCTTGTGCAGGTGTCTGTCAGGTACAGATGTGAGCCTGACAATGAAAACACAGACGGTTGAGGAGGATGAAGTGCTGGGTGGGATAAATAGCATCTTGACTCTGCCACAACACATTTCCATTAATGAAATCAGACGAAAGAACAAAAGCCATCGATTGTGAATTACATTTTTTTTTTGGCGTCATTAAAAGTAAAAGTAGGTCTTGTATCAGCGTTGTTTTGCGCGTCCATAAAAAAGTGATGTTGACCCTCTGTGTGTGTTTGTGGCTTGGCTCTGTGCTCCTTTCTTTGTCTTTGTTTGCATACTGCTGAGGGGAGAAGAGGAAGAAGTACGGAGGACAGAGGTGCCACTGTTGCTTTTTTACGGAGCATAAGGAGCCTTGTTTCAGTGAAGGCTACACTCCGATTGTTTCCTCCCCGTGGAAAAAAAAAGGTCGACACATTCGCTACGAGAGGCAGCGACTCCTGTTGGGCTTTTGTTTCAAAGGTTTCAAACCTGTGCATACCTCACAGTGGAATCCATTTAGAGCCGGGAATCGGGCTTCCATGGTCATACCTCACACTAAAAGTCACATGTTTTCTGTGCTATCTTCTTCCAATCTAAAACATAAAAAGAAATCATTTCAATCATTTTCTGCAAATGTTGTTTATCTCAAACAGGAAGATGAAGCGCCTCTGGTTCATACTCCAGTACCACAGAGTGGAACAAAAGGAATGTGTGAGCGGGGGGCAAAGAAAAGAAAGGAAGGAGTGAATCAGATAAGGTGTTTTAGATGTTTGGGTCAGTGGAAGGCAAGGCAAGGCAAGGCTATTTTATTTGTATAGCACACTTTCAACAGCAGGGTAATTCAAGATGCTTTACATGATTTGGTGATTTAAAAAAACTATGGAAATTAAAAGTAAAAGAAACACACATTACACATGATACACAATAAATTAAGAGAAAGATCAATAAAGCAAGAGAGCATGAACACATTTCATACATATGACATCAATCATTTACTCAAAGGCAATTCTAAACAGATGGGTTTTTAGTCTTGATTTAAAGCAGTTCAGAGTTTCAGCAGCTCTACACTCGTCAGGAAGTCTGTTCCAGATAAGGGGAGCATAGAAACTGAAAGCTGCTTCTCCATGTTTAGTTCTGAGTCTAAGGATGTTTAGTAGGCTAGAGTTGGAGGACCTGAGTGGTCTTGGGGGTTGGTACCGTGACAACAGGTCTTCAACATATTTTGGTGCTAAGCCATGTAATGATTTGTAAACTAGTTTGAGTATTTTGAAGTCTATTCTCTGAGCTACAGGGAGCCAGTGTAAGGACTTTAGAACTGGGGTGATATGCTCTACTTTGCTGGTTCTAGTGAGGACGCGAGCGGCAGCGTTCTGGATCAGCTGCAGCTGTCTGATTGACTTTTTAGGCAGACCTGTGAAGATGCTGTTGCAGTAATCAATGCGACTAAAGAAATACGCATGGATGAGTTTTTCTAGGTCCTGTTGCAACATCAGTCCTTTAATTCTAGAAATGTTCTTCAGGTGATAGAAAGCTGACCTTATTGGAAGGAACGCGCTGAAAGTGAACTGGGTTGCCGAGAAGAGACGTTGAAAATGGTGAGGATGTGAAAAGAGAAAATGGTGCAAAATGTTTTAGGGTTTTTTTCCTCTAGGATGAAGTCATCTCAACACTTTTATACTATTTTTTCTTACTCATCCAAAATATATCAGAAAATGACAGTTGTTCACTGCTTTGAAAATGTTAAAAACCTTTCATATTGATTTCAATACTATGTTGCATTTACGGACAACTGGAAAGTTAGAATTTACAATAGGAAAAACTTGATATTAGAATATTGGAGCTTAATCACAATCAAACTACTTGGTGATGTGTCATTTTGGACATAGACAGCTCACAGGGCTGCCGCTCGCCATTATTGTAGTATGTGTTCCAGTATTGTTTCAGCAGAAGGCTGTTAATTTCACCAACAGACATGCTAATTTTCCTTATTTCAAATAACATGACATCAAAAAATTCAACCAAATGTTATTTGGTCAACCACGGAGGAAATACAGGGATGAGTGTCTTCCTCTTTATTTATTTTTGTTATTATTTATTTTTATTTTGTACTTTTGAAAGCTTTGTAAATTTGATAAAACGACAACTTTTATTTTCTCCAACTGTGAGCTGAAGTTCTACATGTAGCAACTACTGACAGCATATGTTTCTGAGCCGGTTTTATACCAGTGCGCAACCCCTTTTTCCAACTAATTTATACCCTTAAAAACTTGTAGACTAACTCGGCTATTTAAATAAATAAAACACTTTAAAAATCAGGCGTGGTCACCTTTCTGTTGGGGTGATAAAAGCATGGGGGTCTTGTGTATGCGCCTTTGTCCAAAGTGGGGAATAATAAAAAAAGTTTGAGAAACACTGCTCTAAACTCTGCTATTTGGGAACATTAATGGTTTCTCATGCAGCTACAGTAGAAAAAGAAGGATGGACCGAACCAGAACTTTGTCAGCGAACGCATCTTTCAACAGCATTAAGGTCCATAACACGCTCTGCGCTGAACTGAATGACTCACCTGAAACAATGTCAGGCTGAATGTAAACATCACTGATACCAGAGAAAAACCGGCTGACGTCCACATGGCTACCAGTAACATCCAATCAGCCCAAACTCCTTTTGGATACGGATTTGGATTACGCAAGTCAGCGGAATCCCCGTTGATGAGGAAGGATTTTCCCAACAGCTGCTCATGCTGCATTCAAGCACAGCTGGGAGACTAGGCTGTCGAAATATCAAAAGAACTCCAAAGTGATATAAGCATGTTTTATTCTCAAATATGGCCAAAGTATTATTTAAACATTTCTAAACATTAACACTGATTGTTTTCAAGTGGTTATGTTGTTTTCTACTCTGGCTATGTCTGCTTGTACTATTTTGTTTAATTAAAAATAATCCAATCAGTTGTATACTTTCAATTTTTTTAAGTTATAGTCATAATAAAATCTGATTTCAGAATTTGAAAGAAGGGAATTCTGGAAAAAAGGTTCTTTGTTTAATGCTGTCAAAGTAAAAAAAAAAAAAGTCATATGCATATTCGTATTGATTTATTTTTTAATAGAGTGTACCAAAAACGTACCGAATCGTGACTTTTGTGTACCGTTACACCGCTAGTCAACATTGTCATTTAAATTCCCACATTATGTTCAAAAAGAATCCAGGAACACTCCCTTCTTTGATAAACAAGCAGAGCCCGACCCGTCATCAGACGATCTCCAGGACCCCACCCGATTTTTCCGATTACTGGGCGACCCATCAAAGCGTCTGACAGCGTTTTTTCCCCCGCAGGCTCGCTGCGTCCCGACGTTCGCAGCTCTTAATTAGATTTACTGCATGACTACTTGGCCACCTGTTTCTTTGGCTCTCTCTGACTAAGAGCTGCACGATTCACAACGCCGTTTATTCATATCAGAATTCGGATTTTTTTGTGGCTTTAAAGCAAAAAATAAACTTACAGTCAATCAGGACAGGTCAGTCAAGTCGTAGTAACAATATAATCATATCTTTATGAAAAAACACACATCTTCTTCTCACCTACTGTATATATTTTATAGGTGCTTAACCAGGGTAATGCAGGGATCTCAAAATAAATTTGTATACTTTTTCAATACTTTTCTTAAGACCTTCTGAAATGAAATTGAGACTTTATCACAATGCACAATGAAATGATTAATATTAAACTATTAAATTAGTTTCAGCCAGGAAAATTCCAATTATCTCATCATTAAGAGTTGAGCGAGTGGTGGTTAACCGCTGTGTGTTAATACCAAATCGCTGCGTTGGTTTCCACACCAGTGCCACCTTGAGGTCGGATGCGGCAGACGACGGGCGGGGCCGAAGTCACCGCTGTGCGGGTGGTCGCGTTGGGGATCAAAGTTGCTCCCGCTGTCACAGTATGTAATGGCGGCGCTTTTGTGGCTGCTCCGTTCATGTTGACGACAGTAGTTCACCGTAGCTGTCGTTATGCGTCGCGCGCGATATCGTCCATGTCACTAACGTGACAAATCTTCATAATAGGAAATGTGATCTGAGTGGTGGTGGGGGCGGGGGGTTCTGTGCCCCAGTAGAACCCTATGTCTAGCAACGCTCCTACTTTTCGAGCCGATCGTCTTGATCGTGCGCGGTTTGACATCAATGCTACCCGGCACAGTTATTTGTTTCGTCCCAACGGGGCGGCATGCTGCCATCATTGGTGGCACGTCGCTTTTGATTGAACCCGAAAGGCGTAGAGGCGAGAATGTATGTTCAAACTCGGTTCCCCAGTTTTTCTCTTCGGTGCCCGCCCTGTGTTACTTACAGCTACGTGGATGCCTAAAAAAAGCCTGAGGCATGCTTGTGATTAAAGCTGTGAGATAAAGAAGAAAAGCGAGGTGAGGAACAGAGGTAGTTTTTGACCCCGACTTTTTAAAAGACTCGATTCTTTTTTTCTTCCTCCCCCCTCCATGTCGCTGAAGATTTTTTTTTTTACCTAAATCGACATGTCATTTGAGATCTTTCGCCTCAGCCTGAGAAGAAATCAGACATTTTCAGCTTCAAAAAAGGAAAGAAAACATCTTGTCTTCTGCCCCTCCCCTTCTCACCCCCCCTACCCCCAGAGGCGCAGAGATATTTTTATCCTCCATAAAGCTCAAACGCTAATGAAGCGTTGACGCCACAAATACATTTCCATGTCTTTCCCCTCCCGCATCTGGCTTCTTCCCGTTGTGGTTGTTGTGACACACGCCGAAGCCTCCTTATTGGCTATGAACCGTCATTCTGCATGAGGCGAGGTTACACTCTCTTCTGGTCCTTACGTTCCAGCAATAACTTGTACTATTGTGAAATATCCGTTTAATCAGGTGTTGGGTCTTAAAGGGTCCCTTTTACTTCCAGTCCTGTTAAGCGTGTTTTGGCAGCGTTCCGAAACGAGGCCCGCATCTCCTTCCCGACAGTCCAGACAGTTTGCTCCAGGCAGCGCCGGGGATGGATCAGCTTGGGCGGGAAGTGCTGAAAGCTTTTATCACTCCATGAAAGAAGATTTAAAAAGAAAAATAATGAAAGTTTAAGGTTCAGAGATGCTGAATTCAGAAGAAGAACTTCCAAACTCGTGGGGTTTTCTCTTGAGGCTGCCTCTGACAGATGTCCTTTCGTTCTGTGTGATGCAACGGTCTGTCACCGAGCCGGATGTCTTGCAGTCGTCGGTTCCCCAGCCCAGTCCGACCACATATCTCTACCACATTCCTGGGACATCCTACATGCTATGCTTTCTTCTCCAATGCTGTCACGGTTGTCACTTGGCAATGTGACAATCCTGCTCTATAGCATTGGATTTCCAACATATCTGTATTTTTATTCCCCCTGTTTTTAGAGATAAATGTACTTTTTCTTTTGTGAATCTGTATATAGTTACTTTTCTTTTGTGCTATTAGTCCATTAGTCATTTTGTGTTTGGACTACACAACCATCTGATGTGGTGTTTTCCGCAAAAGTCAGAATAAATTAACACCAGATACCTTTTTTTAAGTTCACGTTTCATACCTTCGTTTCTTCCTTCCTTCCTTCTTTTGTTTGTTTTTTCCATTTGTTAATTTTTTTTTTACATTCATTAGTTCCGTTTGTCTTTCCTACCTTTGTTCCATTCTTCTGTCCTTGGTTCCCTCCCTCCTTGTGTTCTTCCATTCTTTGTTCCTTTGTCCCATTGGCCGGTTAAAGCTTCCTTCCTCCATGCTTTTTCTTTATTTCCAGTCTTCCCCTTTTTGCTATAATTCATACTTAAAATCTGATGACCACAGAAATATCTACCAGAAATCCATAATGAACTTTTGTGTGTACAGTATGTCAAATAGGCTTAGACGGAAGAGTTTGGAGAATTTCAGTTTGGAGAAGTATGACATTTTGACATAATGTTAAATAGAGACGTGTATTGGTAAAAATCTGGCGATATATGTATCACTATACAGGGGAGGCGAAACCATATATTGCAATACTATGAGTAAGACACATCCGGTTTTATTACTAGACCTAGTTGATCCAGTGGAACGAAGAAGGTGAAAACAAGTCACCAACTAGCGGTCATACGTTTGATTTTACTACAAAAATGACTGTCATCATTCATGGTTTCATTGAAACTCTGAAATATAACACAAAAAGAACAATCGATACGTTGCTTTTGAATATTGATACAATGTCAGCGTTTCAATATTTTCTTACATCACTATTCAGAATGGTACAGTAGCCTATCAAAACGGACATATGCTTCAGAGATGCGGTTCCATTCAAACAAATAA
Organism: Valencia hispanica; assembly: GCA_963556495.2. Lineage (NCBI taxonomy): Eukaryota > Metazoa > Chordata > Actinopteri > Cyprinodontiformes > Valenciidae > Valencia > Valencia hispanica. Next base: position 13,382,286 of record OY747714.1, on the reverse strand, counting down.
AAAAAATTGCTTTTGAATATCGATACAATATCATGACATAAAATATCGCGATAAATTGGCGTCTCGATATTTTCTTACATCCCTAATAGTAAATATATCCAGTCAGCTATGCTTTTGCTTGTTTTTTTCTTCTTGTGGGACCCGCTACCACAGCTGCATTTTTTATTTTTATTTTTTTTAAGTTTTTGCAGGGAATAAGTTGCAGCCTTAACAAGGTGGAGAACTTGTTTGTAGCTGCTTTGCTACATGCAGTGCCTCTCCTCAACAGCAGGTGTCACTTAAGAGAAAATGATACCACGGCACGGCACTTTTTAAAGAAGGTATTCAACGCTTTAAAGATGGAACAGGATTCACATAAGCAGCATTTCATGTCATAGCCTCACCTTCTGCTATTTTTGTTTTGTTTTTCGATTCAACTACATTTTGGGCTATTCTGTGAATGAAGCTATTTTCGGAAAGCAGAGTTTGCTAAAAATGGCACCACCCACTCTCGCTGTTCAAACATGTTGAATTGATTCGAATAAAACCGTTGGTGGATGTAAAACTATGTTGAAGCCTAAACGGCCTGGATCGACTGTGGACGGCGGTGCGTTTTGAGGCTGGTTACCGAGCGGAATCTCAGCCACCTGGAAACGGGATTAAGATGGATTAGAGAATTAGACCTGACGGTTATAAACCTTCTTTGGGCTGACCAGTGTCACAGTTGGGTCACTAAGTCATGACACTTGTTCTAAATAAACAGAGCTCTGTTTAGAGGAAGAACTGTGTCAGGCGTGTGAGGAGCTCAGTATTTTGCTCCTGAAATAATGAAGAATAAAATCATAATTCCTTTTTAAATTATGAGTTAGTCTTTCATTTTTCTTCCAGTATGTTTTTCACCACATTTGGACTCTCCCTTTCTGCTCCTGGTTTTCTGCCTTTTCAGTGAACACACATATGCAGCTGTTTATACAACTTTAATAAGATACGGTAAAATGTCCACACTTTAGACATCGAAATTTAGAATTTTAAGCATTGTAAAAGTTTAAATTACGCAAAGGTGCATCTCAATAAACCAGATTAGCTCGAGTGCATTCACACCAGCCCTGTTTAGTCCGCTTTAAATAAACTTTTTTTCGTTTGCCTAGAAAGTCCGGTTCATTTGGGGAGGTGTGAATGCAGACCAAAGAAGCGAACTCTGGTCCGCCGAAAGTCATGGGTCTCGACTTGGTTGAAGGGTACTCTAGTGCGGTTCGATTGCATATGTGAACGCCAAGGGGGGCCGGGGGAACGCTCCAAAAGCAGGAAGCGGACTTTAGCGCAGGGTGTTCTGGGTAAAAACAACAACTCTGCTTCGTTCTCTGCTCACGCTGAGCCCGTTGCTGCAACGTTTTTGTCTGGCACATCTGCCGAAGACAACAGAGCAATCCTAAAACCGCTAAAATCCGTTTGTCTACGTTTCACGGAAACTGGAGGTGTCCTTGTGTTGAGTGCTTCTCGGTGCAGCGCCACCACAGGCGAGAAGGCGAACATGTTGCTCAAAACTTTCGGTTCTTTTGACAAAGAGCAGTGTGAAAATGAACCGGTCCAGCTAAACAAAAAAACAAAACAACGATGCAATTTCTGTCCCCCAATCGAACCATTATACCGGATTATCAGGTGTGAAAACAGGGGACCAAAGCGAATACTCTATACTATAAAATAAATGTTTCTAACTGCCTATTTTAAACACCAAATACACCTTAATATGCGTTAATAGACACAGTGGAAACCGTCTTGGCACTACCGCATGAGCTAATGTCTACGGTCTTTCTAATTTCCGGTCTTGATGGTATAGCTAATCGTCGCCAAGGCAAATGAATGGCGCTCCTGAACATGTCAAGTAGCAAGGTCCTTCGGTGTTTCAGCTTCCCAAGCTGCATTTTCCTTCTACAAGAAAATCAGCGAATAACCGGCTTTTCCACGAAGAATTGGACGTTACTTTCAACAGAAGAATCTACGAATACTGAACCACCAATAGGCGGGGGTCCACTGTGATTCAGTTTTAAAGTGAAACTCACGCATTAGATATATTAGGTAAACAAAGAAGGATTTATTTCTGGTGTTTATTTTTGTTCCTTTTCGTTATCACGGCTTTAAAAAAGAAAACAAAAAATGGCATGGAGGCGACCAGCCTGTACTTCTGCTAAGGTGTTTAGGAACCCCAGTGTGCTTTAATTGTAGATAATTAAGAGAGTTTTTAAAACGGCTCATGGATGGCTCGTCTATGTCAGTGGCGTATGTCAACAGAACTATTTGTTCAGTTTCTTTATATCGCAGCAAGTGTCCCTTTACAAGACAATTGGGTCCAAATTCGAATCCAGGTGTATGGCATCAAATTGAGTCCAAAATCAATTCTAATCAATCCAGTTGATTATATTCTGATCCAATTTTATGGCTAGATTTAATCTGGCCACGATGATAATCCAGTTGATCATTTACTGCTAATTTGTAAAAAGTGATCTGTCAAAGGAAGCCCATGTTATTGCATGAAGGAATTGACTGTACAGCAATCCCCCAATGGAAAGGAATTAATCCCAGACAAACATGTAATATGATCAATTAAAGTTTTTTTTTTTTTTATCATGATCAGCAGTATAATAAATATTCTTCAACATAAACCAAACACTCATATTAAGTTTCTGTATATTTTGGTGGGTCTCGAGTTCCAGTTGCAGAAATGTTCCAGATCCTCTGAAATATAACACGGTCTTAATTTTGTTCTGCTCATGTTTTAGGCTCGTTTCGTTTTCAACCTTCGCATTAGATGAACAAAGCTGTGATAGCACAAGTGGATCAGGTTCCTTGGCTGATTACGGTCTTTGTGTTTGCAATTGGTCTGTGTAATTAGTTATGTAATGTGATGAGAATAAAAACAGTGAGATGGAGTTTAATTGATAACATCCGGCGTCTGATAGAACAGTCCAAAGTTTAATTTAGTTGATCCGAACTGTGATACCGATTTTCAAGGGAATTTCTCGCTCCAATTTAAAGGGTTTGTTGTTTTGTTCAAGCTCAAGTAAGTAAAACATATCTAAACAAATTTCTTAGATGTATGTAATTCAATTGTGCACATAACAGGATTTGCATTGGAACAGGATGTCTTTTCTGCTATTTAAATAAATTAAATTAAACTGAATTAGTGACGAGAAAGAAAAAAAACAGTCTTTACTCTATGTGGTATATTGCTATCCCTTAACGGGGTCCCTGTACCCAACTAAAACATAAATAAATACATAGTTTACATGATTTACAGTACATAATGTACAACCCAACGGCTTCATTTACCCAGATAGGATGATTAGGTTTGATCTAATCAGTTTGTGTATCTTGGTAAATAGATTAAATTATCTAGATGACACATTCTATATGATAGTAATTTATGATAACTACACAGAAGTAAGGATACATAAAGAATGAATAGAAAGTTGAAAATAGACCCTGGAAGTAGTGTATTAGTACCAATAAGGGCCTTTTTCCAGTGAGGTGGTTCCAGTGCTAGTTCGAGAGCCTGAGCCTGACTTGGAACCCGTTCTTTGGTCTTCCACCGCCAAAGCACTCGTTTCTTGGTTCCAAACCGGTGCTTAATCAAGCACCAACTCCTTGCCGGACCAGAGCTAGTTCTTTCCTAGAACCGCTTCCTCCCCCCACCCGCATGGTGATGCAAACAAGGTGTTGGGGGCGGGATTATCGAAGTTTAGCGTAGCGAGGAGAAACCCATAACTGCTATTTTCATTCGTAAACATGGACAGTGGATGGAACTAAGAACATTTCATGGACACTTGTGCAGCACTTGTAAGAGCCCCATGAACACCTCCATTGTTAAAATCTATTTCTCTGTTTGCGTACTTCCTGTTTTTGTCCCCCCATGTAGGCACCCACTGGGGATGCAAGAAAATATCAATACACCGATATATTGCGATATTTTATGTTTATGTTTTATCGATATTCAAAAGCAATGTATCATTTTTTTATTTTAGTTTGTTTTTTTGTTCTTTAGGATTTGAATGGAACCATTAATGATGACAGTCATTTTTGAAGTAAAATTAAAAGTATGACTGGCAGTTTGTGGCTGTTTTCACCTTCTTCGTTCCAGTGGATCAACTAGATCTTGTAATAAAACTGGATGTGTTAAAGTATTAAACAGGTTGGCGTGTTTAGAATGCTGTGACAGTTTTTCTACAGTTAAATTCAGTTTTAAAATTCACAATATATTGTCTTACTCATAGTATCGCTATATATCGCAATACATGGTATCGTCTCCCCAGTATCGTGATACATATCGTATCGCCAGATTTTTATCAATAGACATCCCTAACGCATACAGTTGCTTTGCGTCTAGATCAGGGGTAATCAAATGAAATTTAAAGAGGTCCAGTCCGAGAAAATTTATTGAGGCCAAGGTCCGGAAGATCATAATGTCCTACAACTTAGTGTGATACTATATATTTATGTATCTTAGCACTTGTATCAACATCTGCATTCTTGATTAGCCTATCAGATGAAATTAATGAAGTGTAATTGAAATATTTTTGACATTTATTGTCACAAAGTACTGAACATGTATGGATGATTTCTCAAGTGTGTAATGTTCTCTCATTTACTAAATATAAAAGTAGGATAACTAACATGTTTGTGAGTAAATAAGAAAATAAGACATGGCAACTGTGCATGTTCTCAAACTAACTTCAGAAAACAATAAATGTAGATAGAATTAATTTTTACATTTTTCTTTTTCAAATGAGGACTAAACTGTCTCAAACATAAGATTGATTATTCAAAACTTTGATGTTTTTTCTCATAATGGCGTTTCACGTTGCTACTTTTAATAAGTGCCACAGTTTTTGAACATATGAGACAAACGGGTTTTGTGCCACCAGTGGGAAAGAGAAAGGACTCTGTCCATCCGGATTAAATGCTCTATTCTCACTGTCCACTTTGCGTTTTTTAGAAGCTGCCATTTGTTATTTTTCTACTTGTACCGTTTCACTTGCCTGTTTCTCTCCCCTTCTCCGTCTCAACTATCAGTTTTTTTCTTTTCTTCTGTCTCACCCCTCTGTTTCTCCTTTTCTCTGCCTGTATCACTCCTCACCACCAGTATTTCTCCTCCTGCCTGCCTGTTTCTCACTTTCTCCGCTAGCATTTCTCCTTCTCGCCGCCTGTTTCTCCTTCTCTCCACTGTGATATTTCTCTTTATTTCCGCCGGTATCTCTCTTTTATTTTTGCTACGCTTCGCTATATTTTTTTCCCTGAAGTTTCCCGGCTGGAATGCAAAGTGCTTATTGGCTTTGGTGGTATCACGTGGTATGGCAAAACTCGCATACCATTGGCCTGCGGGTTTCCATGGACGCTACAACGCTAACGTAAAGAACGCAAAAGCTGCGCCGAACAGAAGCGCCCATTAAGGTTATAAATGGTAATTTCTGTTTTGGCATTCGGCTCGGGTCCGCATGAGACAGCATTTCGGTCCGGACCCGGACCGCCTATTAGTGACCTCTGATCTAGATGATGCAACACCGACCGTTGCTTTGTAAGAACCGACGAAGCACTGCCTCTGGCACCAGCACCGAACTAGCATTGGTTCTTTTATAGTGGAAAAGCCATATAACCTCACTTTATGATAGCATATACAGTGGAACCCTGCTATTCACGGGCGTTGGAGACCACAGCCACCTATGACCAGCAAAAATCCACGAATACCTGAGACCATGCTTATAACTGCCTATTTTAAGAGTTTAAACATCAAATATGACTTAATATACATGAAGATGTAGAGAGGAAACCGTCTCAGCACTACCGCAGAAGCTAATATACACATTCTTCCTTCCATCAACTCTTTTGCTTACAGTCAATCAGCGCCAAGGAACGCCAGCCAATAGTGTGTCAAATAGCATTGCTTGTTGGTATTTCAGCTTTCCAAGCAGCCTATCCTTTTGCATATTTTAGATATGCTCTACGGAAAAATAATTTCAGAGTCACGTTCCACAGAAAAATGTCCACGAACACTACACTGCGAATAGGCGGAGGTCCACTATATGTTTCACAAAGGTTTAAAAGAAACAATGTAAAAAGTACATTTCTAAATCTAAAAGTAGTTTTCAAGTAAACGTTCTTATTGCACAGAATTTATTATTTTTGTCTATTATACTTCTAATATAGGAACACTGGGATTTTTTCCCCATTGAATTGAGTGAAGGTGAAGGTGATACTCGCAGATTTCTTTTTTACTTTTGAAATTATTTTCAACTTGAAACAACTTCCATTTGTGAGTTTGTGAAATGAACCGAGAAAGGTTTATGATTGGTTTATGATTGCGCAGATCCTTCCCATTCTGAGCGTCTGGAATCACTCTGGATGTAGAGCAAGCCGGGTCTCTGATCTGCAGGGAATATCAGTGACAACGTTTCACTGAAAGTAGCTAAGTGTGGTCAGAAATGTCGCTAGAGTTTGTCGCTAGGCGCTTATTTTTGGGGAAAAAAAGTCAATTAGGGGGTCTGAAAAGTCGTTAGAAAAAGCGACAAAGTCGCTAAGTTGGCAACGCTGAATGGGTGTCGCTGCTTTGCTTTCCACGCTATGGTTTTCTGTCTTTTCATATATCCAAACTGAATTTGCTGAATGTATCATTTTTTTTAAGTGAGAGAAAAGTGTAGTAGCCTTATTTCAGCCAGCGGACCAATAGTGGGCAGCAACGGGTGGGGAAGGGGCAGGAATACTCTATGCTCCACACAACTATAAAAAAATCCAGTCGTTTTTCTGGCATCTTATTAGAAGGCCTTTAAACCGTAAGAATGGTATGATTTTGTGGAATTTAACTTTAGAACACCGGACGTCTTGATAAGTAATGCATACTCCACTTTTTCCTTAAGTCTGACGCCAGAGGGGGGCGTTTAAGACGCTAAAGAGTTCAGCTCCTTGTTTTTTTTTTTGTTTTTTTTGTTTTTTTTTATCATCCCCACATCGCCCCCGCTGTCCTTGTTTCCACCATCTCTGTCCATATCTTTTTATTTCTTTCTGTCTAACCCCCCTCCGTCGCTCGGCTGTTCTTGTGTTTTCCCGCAGCCCTAAACCGGCAGCCAGAAAGTGTGTCCATGGTAACGGCAGGAAGCAAAGCCTCGGGTTTGTTTAGACTCAGCCTCCGTGGCACAGAACGCCGTGGAAGTTCTCGCCGAACATGTTTGCTTTTTTCCCCCTCGGAGATTTCCGACCTGCCACCTTTCTGACAGCCCAGAGCTCTCCTACTGTTGCGACGAACACCCAGTTTCATCCAACGTCTCCTTTGGATTGTCAAGAGGAAAGAAAGCTCAAGCGGGTTTGATGCTGTTTGTTTTCCATATTAGTTACTGACTTTTATGCTAATAAATATACAGAATGAGCGCAACTCCTGGAAACGGAACCCCAAACATCTATTCATGCTCACCTTACAGAAAACTTAGATTTGTCTGCTGGCTTTTCCTTTGTTAATTCACATTTAACCTCTGGCTTTTCCAAAGCTTTACGCCCCCCCCCCAACCAAAAAAAAAGAGAAGGAATATATGTATGCAGGACACATCCACACAGTGTTCACAGTGTTGGTGTGTGAGTCCCCTGTTGTGTTTGCGTGGCGCTTGGCAGGATTGATTGTTGGCCCTGCCTACACAAACTCCTCGGCAATGCTGTTTTTCTTTAGCTCCGGGGAAAAACAAGAGGGCGTTGAAACACAAACGTGCATGTAGACACATCAATTTACACATGCAGCGGCGTGCCGATATATATATAAGGAGATTTTTGGGGCATCGAACATCGAGATTTAAACTGAGAATCAGGTTCAGATTCTCTGTATGTGATCCGTTCTTGTGCGCACACACACAATCAGATCACCGGCTGACAGATTAGGGAACGGTGAAAGCAAAATCTGGTTCCCTGATGGCGGCTGCAGGACTGAAGGATCGGTTTATAGATAAATTCCACAAATCCTCCAGGGGGATATAGTTGGGTTATCCAAAGGGGAAAGTAAATTGTTTTAAGGCTAAACAACGAAGAAAATATCCAGGAAATCAGGTGCGCAGCAAACCGAGATATAAATGTCTCACCAGGTAAACCAATAAATCGGACATGCGGCAAGGAAACGACAATGTACATCTATTTCTTCGTTGGTAATTTAAGATGAAATGACATCCTCAAACAGCTTTTTTCATAATTTCATGACCAAATTCGAGTTAAATGACGCCTATTGTTCCTCGAAAGAGAAGAAGGAGAAGAAGGAACTTTGTCCATAAGCCCTCTTCAGTAATCTCTAATCAGCATCACATTCAGCTTCTGATCAGGGTTCATTGTGGCTGAATTTAGGCTGCACCAATGTGGTCAATCAGAAAACACGTCATTTGAAGAATGTGTTGCATGATTCGCTTCATTGTGTATCCCATCAACGTTAAACCTAGTAAGGGGCTTTAAAACCTCCCTTGGTCTTTAAATTGAAGGTCTTGTTCGCTGAGAAACCGTGTAACGCTTGTTCTTTTTAAAATACAATTGGTCACTCTGATTTGGATATGCTTGCTGCACGTGAAAAGAAGAAAAGAAATAGACGGCAGAGACAAGCTAGTCGGGGAAAAAAGCCAGTCTCTTCTACGTCACAGGGTACATTAGTATCCGTAGCACACCTTGGCTTGCGACCGGCCCTAGAAAGTGGTTTTGATTTTGTGGCCAGGAGGGCAGAGCGCGATTTTGCTAGTAGAAGCTAACCGTCAGCAACTCCACAACATGTGGGAGCACGTTAGGGCTTGTGTAGAGATCATATCAGCGTTACATTTTTTTTTTTTTTTTACTATTTGAATTTGACTTTGGAGCGCAGTAGGTAAGTTAGTTTTGTTGTTCAAAGGCTGCGTAAGAGTGGCGTCGCTGTTAGCCAATCTGAGGCAAGACGTTTGCACATCACGAATAATAATGAGCAGGACTTGTAATCCCATCATTTTCCGTCCAGCCACTCCTCAGACAGACTTCAACGCCCTGAAAAAAGGAACGCAAGATAATTTTATCTTCAGAAAACGACTCACGAGGCATGCATTCAGACCAGAGACCTCAGCAAATTTATTGAAAAAACAAATTCATGAGACTCGGAAGACCTCATTAATGTTTAATTTTGCACATAAATTATTGCCCATGAATGATTTTGGGTTCACACACATTTATCTTATAGTTGTGGTTTAATGTTCACAGTGAAATCATTGGAGATTTATCAACACAATTGTTGCAGTCATTTTATGAGAAAAGATGAAAAAATGTTTTATTCTAACTTCATGGGCAGAGGTGTATTTGCCTCATTAAGAAACAAAAACATATTTCTTCAAATTACATTCTTCCCACTTACTGTTATAAAGATTTTTAGGGCTAGCTAAATATTTGGCTAACATTAAATTGTAAATATACCAATCTAGTAGGTGCCAATGTCCGGGGGAATTTTGGCTTGGCAGCGGGAATATTGTTTGGTAATTAATCTAAAAGTTGGATTTCATCATCCTGTTGCGCTAACATTTTTGTTGTTGTTGCGCTAACAATAATACAAAGTCCCATGTTAAATGGTTTTTCTACAGCAAACAGTTGATAACATGTTATGAATTAATATTAAACCAATAAAGTTATTTCTCTTGTGACTTTTAACCATTGGCATTCTGAAGCTAACTTTAGCATGATGCTTTTACAAAGGTGGTGCCAAACCCTAGCCTTAAATGGATGAGGTACATCCTGGACAAGTTGCAGGTCCGTCTCAGGGCAACCGAGACACACATGGGACAGGTATCCATCCATTCATTAAAACAGTCAATGGGTTTACATGCAGTAGGAGAAAACCAAATTATTACCTTTGTTCCAACTAAATTTGTACTTTTGACATGCATGCATACACCTTAGTCCGGCTGAAGTCGAACCGAACTGTCCCACTCTGTCGGCATCATGAAAAATGCCAACATGAAGGGGCGCGTGTTGCCACTTACAGTCGCGGAGTCGAACTAACTTCAATCAATAATTTCGATTTTCTTACTGGACTTGTAAACTGGGATAAAGGCTCCCATTCTGGTTGAGGTGTTAGCTCGAATATCGCCATAGCTCGATTTAGATGTGCATGTAAACGTACTGACTTAAACCAAAGGACCGTCTACAGTGTCCAACTGACTTCACAGTCATGGTTTTAGACTGTGGCAGGTAGACGGAGTACCTGGAGAGAACCCACACAATCAAAAGGAGAACATGCAAACTCCTTCAACCCTACAGCTCACCCACATACTGATTACCCAGAAATGAGGCCTCGCTTGGGTCCTTAATACTAATCTGGAGAAGAGCTCACAATATTGATGACTGAATGTTTGTCATACTTGTGTTGCTCTCAAATGAGCCGAATGGCAAAAAAAAAAGGCTTAATATTCTGTTTCTGTTTAAGTTTATTCATCAAACTCAAACTACAACATACTTTTAAAATGTACCTTGGGAAGGAAATATTGCACTGCTTGGTCTTGACCTAGAAATCCTGAGAGCTATCTCTCTGAGTTTACATCAAACAGTTTCACGGTTTTCCGCTCATTTGTTCTCCTGCTGTTTGTAAGTTTTTGTTTTTTTATCCTCGTTTCGTGGCTTTTCTTGCGAGGCTGTTTTGCTTTTCTTCTGCCCGAGCGTCCTGTTTTATGCCTCTAATAGCAACACTTCAAAGTATCCTCCGTGATTAAAGGAGCAAAACAAGGCATTTGGATCACGACTTTTACTGATTGGCGAAATGAAGCTCCGAGACGATGTCGGGTCCAATAACGAAAATGAGTTAAACATTTTCAAAAGTCAGTGGATTATAAAAAAAAAGTCTGAATCAAATGCTCTATTTATATACACAGCAAATCGTCTTTTCTCTTCAGCGGAAAATGGGCCAGTGGCCTATATTCTGTGGCACTTCGCCGCTTCTCCTCAGATTAGCGCTTCCTCCTTCCCTCTGTTTTTCTCCTTCCCTTTCTCCCGCACTCTCGCTCTGGGCTCTTGAACTGATAAGTGCTGGCAGCCCTTGCTGCCTCATTGGACACAAAGCCCCTCTTTAATGAAAAAAAAAAAAAGACGACGTTTTACTCTCCTTGTTTGATTCTTTTACTTCCCCCCACCCCCACCCTCTAATGCTGTAATCCAGTGGTCGAATCTCATGCTTTCGCCACCTCGACGCCCCTCTTTTCCGCCGCCGGGGTGTAAAGGACGGTCGCGGCGAGTTAATCCCCTGCTAAACGTCTGTCCTGAGCATGCGAAAACAATCAGGGCATCTGAGGAAGACGCACGCAAAGATGATGTGGAGGACAAAAAACAAAAACGAGGCGGCAAAGTATTTGAACGAGAGAAAACACGGGAGCGATGGTGTTTCTGATCCGTAGAGGGGGCATGGAGCGGTTTGGTCAGCGACAGAGACATAAAAATAAGATTAATGGTCAGGAATCAATTCTAACGTTTCATCCTGGCAACATGATCCTGTGATGACCCTTGAAAGCCAAAAACGGTCATTCTCGTGATGAAAATGGCAGCTGCTGAAAATATTATGTGGACATAAGGGGGTGGGGGGGATAATCTCTAGGCTTTGTGTCTGACCTTTCAATGACAAACGTTTTAATTTGGGACGTGCTTAAAAATCCGCATTAGTGAAGTTAGTTAGGTTTATGCAGAACAAGATTTTACAGTCTTACCAATTTGCCTAAATATCGCACTGGTTTTTTTTCGTCCGTCGCCATGGGCCGCTTCCACGATAAAAATGTAATAAACACTGTATTTGCTGCCAAGGCACAATAATCTCTTTGTCGCTCCACGTGTTCTTCTGTGTAGCCTCCACCGTCGCTAACGTTGATACTGCTACGGTCTCAACACTAGTTTTTCGCGTCACTCCCTTCCCTGGGTGTATTTTTAGAGTCGTTTTAGAGGGACTGACTATTATAGATTTATTTAAGGAGTTATAAACCATTAAAGTACCTGTTAATTTTTTCTAGCCTTGTTGAGAATTATGTCATGTATATACCCGTATGATGACAGAGAATCTGTGTAACAGGAATGAAGGATGAACCTAATCCAGTGGTTCCGCTGAATTGAAATACGATTGAAAAGCGGATCGTATTTCATTATATGTCTGTACAAATCCCTGGCACCGGCATTCTGCATACAATCTCCTGATTATCAAAACAGATTGAGAAAATGAGCTGCAGCAACTTACATTTTAGGTGCTTGCAGCTCATTTCATTGCTTCAGGTCTTAAAATAATTTCCAAGTTCAGTTTATAAACTCAGTCTGTGTGATTCTCGAAAGAGGAAAAGTTCAAACTATTCACTGGGATGTGTATTTATAGACTTAACACAGTAAAATTATTCTTTTTTTTACTGTAAGCATTGGTTATTTGTCAGCTTCATCAGCTTATTTCTTCTCAAAAATGTAAATGATTTTTTTGCCTCTGTCACCTCCACTGTTTTTCTTTTCGCCGTCACAAACTTCTCCTGGACCCTATGAAATCTGTTATATATTACTTTCCAGATTCAGTTGTATTTTTCCCCTTTTATTTTGCTTGAATTTCACTTTTCCCATACTGACCATATTTATTAGCCCAAAAAGGGTGTAATTATGGAGTGAATAAAAACTGTTTACCAAATCAATAACCAAAGAGACCCCCATTTACTGTTATTGCCAAATGCTTTCACAAATATATAACAATGCTGTGGTTCAAGCATTTCATTTTTTTTTCACTTCGCTATCAGCCGTCGTCACCGTGAGCCAACAGAACATATAGAAGAGTTGTTCTCTTGATTCATAAACACGCTAGCCTTTAGCCTCGCGCTCGGCGCCGCTGTTTCGGTGAGCTTCTTTGCCACGGCTGGCCGGTTTATTCTATCTGTGTCCATTGGCCCGGCTAGGTGTAGGCCGGACCAATGTTTGTAGAGAGATGTTGCGCGGGCTTAGCACCATTACACCTGAGCTTTTCTTTTTTCTTTGTTACAATGACCGCAGAGCGACAGATCAAAACAACGAAGATCACCTCTGTGGATTTGTTTTTTGTTTTTTTCCTATTAGAACTCGACACCAACAAATGTATCAAGCTAAAGATAATTTCTAAGCGTAGAAGTTATCCGACATAAATCCGATATCCTCTTCAGACTTCTGCCTCATGATATATTACTTTTTTAAACAATGAGTTTCTTCAGTCAGAGGCTTTTTCAGATTCGCTGTAATTTTGACTGCTACAGGAGATCCTTTTATGCCCACCGCCATCAGCTTCTATAACAACTAGTTGAAGAAAATTGTGTAAAATGAGTTACAGCAACATATAATTTTCCTGTGGGATAAAAAAAGAGGTATTATTGAATTGAATCGTATCGAATCTAAAGCAGATAAGATATTCACTACTTATAATCATTCAGGAGAACCCCAGTTAAAGAAGATTCTGAACTATCTGTTAGGATACATTGATAATGTCTCCGCTGATGACTCTGTAGTTTGTCTGATATGTTTTGCTGCTGTTCTTGGCTCATTTAGCTCTAGTTTTAGTTTAAGAAAAAGGTTTAAAAGAACTCCGGGATCTCTAGATCCAGAGCCCAGAAGCCGAGTCAAAACGAAGCCTCCTCCTATTCCCCGTGGTTCAGACGGGAAAAGAGGCACAGCTGCATGCCAATGGCGTGGTGTCCCTCCGTAGCTCATGGGGGACGCCGCGATGCGGCTGCTTTGGACAAAGCTGTTACACAACTACGCGCAGCAGAGGCTAGTCGGGCCCCGCGGTGACTGGACCGCACTTCCTCTACTTTAGCTCCTGCTGTCTGCAGGAGCTAAAGTAGGTGGGGGGGGGGGGGCTGTTTGATATCTTACTGGAAACCTGCAGAGGGGCAGGCGGGCTCGGTTCAGCGCCCGAACACGGATTGATGTCCGAATGCTTTCTGGCTTCAGGTCAGAGTTCTGCCGCTGTAGCCGGAGGAAGCTGTACAGCGTGAGGTTTTCATGATGCTGCTTGTGGCCCTGTGAGGCATGTAAGCAGGCGGCGTTTCATGGACCTCCGCAACGTGGTGCACACATGGCTGGTAAAAAGGAGCAACATAGCAGCAGAGGGGTTCGGTTCATTCAGCTGTGGCTCTGAATTCCCGGCCTCTTTTTGGGTCCAGCCCGAGTTCTTAGACAAAGTGCCAGGAAGAAACATGACACCGGGTGCCTTTATCTGACTCCGTGTTTCTCATAAGAGGGATATTGCTGACTGCAGCATGAGTTCAGGTAGGTTTCAATAAGGACACTTTATCTCCTTCAGCCGCTGAACAGCAAGTCCTCACTTCTGTTCATATATAAGGCAACAATAATACTTTGAAGGGGAGGTTTGTTAGGAGGAACTTCACTTTGCTGTTTTGTTGAGTTACCATGGTTAATGTTTGGCTTTGAATGGCATGAGCAAAAACCAAGTGTTCCATGTTATTATGGGATAGGTTTATGCCGAATACTGTTGGAACTCATGTCAGTCGAGTTTCTTCAAAGAGTTGCCGCGAATCCTGATGGCCTCGGGCGGAAAGGATCTCCTGTAGCAATCAGTGTTCCAGCAAATCTGAGGAAGCCTCTGACTGAAGACACTGTTGTTGATAACAGCGTCGTGATGTTCATTTAAAATGGAATGATCACAAATATGTTGTCCTAAAAATGATGAAAGGATTTTCATTTGTTTGTGGTACTGACTTGTCTTGTAACGATATTTGTTGCGACATATTCTTTTCTTCTGTTTAGATGTGTCAAAATTCTCACATTCCAGATACATTCCAGCAGAGAGTTTAGATTGCCTTTTAAAGAACATTTATTGTGCAAAATGTATAAAGAAAATGTTCTAAACCGTTGTCAAAAAAAATGCAACACAAAAATTCTCACAACATAAATAAGAAGGTAGATATTTTAAATAAAATAAAAGCTAAATGTTATGAAAGCACAAAGTTCAAAATTGTTTAAGCTGAAGTGCAAAATGTAAAAAGAGAAGCAAGCATTCTTTCTGCTTTCCTGATTACTTCTAAATTTAATATCGCACAAAAATAAAGCTGCACATATTTTAATAAAAAATGCTTCAAGTTCAAAAGGTTTATTTTAAGTAGAAAACGACACGTTTTAAACTTGCATCGCTAGTGTAAATACGAACACTGAACATCAGTATTTATCCTCCTTGCGTACCTGGTACAACAACTCCTTAAAGAATTAATTATATGAGCTATACCAACACTTAATTTCCCTCTGGGATCAATAAAGTATTTTTGAATTGAATTGTATAAAGTACATACGCGCAGCTTGATGACATCATCAAAACACGCAACCGATATCGTCAAAATCTCTGCTGTTGGCTAAATTTATATCTTTTTCACCTTATACCGTTTATATCGGCCATTACTAACAAACAGTGATGCACTTTAGATTTTAAATCATTTTCAAACAGCTTCTATCCGACGGGAAACGAGGAGGGCACCTATCAAGGCATAATGGCGCAATCTAAAACAAGTAGCAATTTTCAAAAATGAACAATTAGTGAATATATTTTGAAAGAGAAACTTTTAAAGGGGTTCTCGAATAATTCAAAACCACATTTACCGTGATGGGGTGTCAAATGTACCAACAAGTCTGTGCCATCTCCGACCTGCTTTCCATCGCACATTTGTGATTTTTGTCATGGCTGTAGAGATCCGGTCCGGGCGAAGCTGCGATAGCTTGTCGTAGGCGCCGCAGCCCGTTTATACACACACCCCCTTTACACTTCCATGCCCCAACCCACTTTGACGTTAGCAAAAATACAAATGTCGGTGGCGCTAATCCACCACATCGTTGTGTGCCAACTGCAGAACAACGCTAGTCCGAGCCACTGCTAACGGCTTCTAGCTTCAGACGTAAAGCCATAGGGGTGAACCGGCCAATCGTTGAATATTCATGTCCTGGTCGAGCGGGTGGGGAAAAGCTGTCCTTCCATCGTAGGGTTTTATTATGCGGTTGTATTTGGCCATTTATAGGGGCTCCTGTGGCCTTTTAAGCCCCAACAAAATGTCGGAAACAATTTCCAATTGTCGAAAAACATTGTTCTAGAACCATTTTAAACATACGTTTTTATTTAGATTTCAATTTGAAAAAAGAGCATATTGTAAAATGGTCAACAATTATCTTTATTCGCATTACAGCCATCAAACCCTTCTTATTGTGGCTGAGCAGCTCCAAGTCTTTCAGAACGGAAGGCCTCCTTGCCACCACCCTAATCTTTAGCTCCTTCCACGGATTCTCTACTGATTTAACGTGAAATGTTAGAAGAAACATGTTGGTAAACACAAAAAAATAACTTTAAACCAAAATCTGCCGGGTATATGAAGAATTTTGGACTTGGTTTTATATTTCAAACATTTACTGAAATTCCGTTTTTCAGAAAATTAGAATATGACAAAGTCAGTTTTCTGACTCCTTACCTATTTACAGGGTCCAGAAACATTGATTCCTCCGGCAGAATATTATGACCGACTGCCCAAATGAAAGAAACGCAAGGCATGTGGCCACGTTTCAAAACTTGCTCTTATCTTGAGCCATCTGTTCTTTCTGGGACCTACGGTAAGCGACCGACTTTTGCCTTTGAGCTGCTGCTCATCCCACTCCGTCGTCCTTCGCCCTCCTCTGCTCCCGCAATACAAACTCGGAGAAACATTCTTCTGGGATCAAAAATGGCAGATACTTATTTAAATAGGGGTAAGATGACTCAATCAGTGGTTTTAAAGTGGCGGGGCCTCAATTAACAAACACTGTTACGTCAAGTTATTATGTAACCGTTGGACTGAAAAGCTGGGCGGTTTGAGAAGAGCCGCCGCCGTACTTGGAAGGACTGATTCGATGCAGTTCATGGGCGTTGTGAAGATGGAGAGTGGGCGGGACTCCCACTCTCGGCCTCTCAGCTCATCAGAATGAAAACAGAGAAGTGAAACGAGTGGGGAAATAGACAATGTGAGGCTCTCAAAGGCCAGGATAAATTTAATGAGCATGATAGAAGGTAACAGATAGAAGGGATAACGCAGAAGAGGGCAGGAGAGAGAAAGGAGCTGGTATCCTCTGTCAGTCTTTACTGTTCGAGTGTTTTGGTCTCCATTTCAGCCCATTTGATGCGAAATGTTTCACTTTTTTCTAAGAAGGGAGGGATCAAACGCCTGTCACTACAGGCAATGTCCAGCGATGTGCAGTATTTAGAATTCTTTTTGGCATTTCTGTTCTCAAAACGAATTTACAAATGACAGAAAATATTTTTCAAAGCTTTTATTTCAAATATCCCTTCTTGGAGTTTACCTGAAGTCAAAGTTCACAATATATACACGCTTGTAAAACATGCTTGCAAAACATGCTTGCAAAACAAGATGGAAGGCCTCGGGCAGGTTGACATCACTTTGAGCTGTGGAAATTCAAGAGATGCATTAGTGATTTTTTTTTTCTTTTTTTGATTATTCTCCATATTCTGAAAAATTCAATCTTCATAAATAGAAAATTCGATAAATCGTTATATTGCCCAGCCCTGGGTGTACCCCACTTTTTCCTTCCACTCACCTTTCTATTATTGTACTAGGATACAGTAGTTAATTATTATCCAGCTGTGACGCTTTTTGAACTTCCCTCCTTGCGAACATTGTTAGCTGGACAACTTTCAACTCAGTGGTCTTCTCTATAGTTGTCTTGGTCATAATTAAACTTTTTTTTTTAGGTCGTCATAATCATCAAGAACTAAAATAAAAGCATGAACTTTTATTTGTGTTTAGTAAATCTATATGATATACAAGTTTTTGAATTCAAATAATGTAATAAAACTAACTTTGATAGTATTCTAATTTATGGAAATGTATCTTTGTTAGTATAATATCCTACACTTATCCATTTAGTGCATTGCAATACGGATTTTGTAACTTCTTGTAGCTACAACAGTTTTTATTAAGATATGCAGCCATAGTTACAGGGGAGTTAAGGGGGAAAAATGACTTCTCTCGTCGTGAGTATCAATAAAACTATTTTCAACAATCTTTCAAAGTCTACGTTTTCCTGGAGTGTAACATTCCAACAGCTGAAGGAGACAAAAACGCAGAGTGGGAAGGAGGAGGCAGAGGATGGAGGCCACTTGAACCAGAGAGCCGACGAAGAGAACCCAGAGCCACCGCTCGGATGTTCTCTACAGAGAACAGTAAAGACGAGTCTGGGTCCCTCTCGCAACCCCCGTCTCCGTCGGAGATTTTCCGAGCTGCTTTCCCGCCCGTTTGGTTGCTATGGTACAAATCGAGAAAGGCTCCGTCTCCACTCTGACTTCCGGCGCGGTTGGCCAGAGCTTTTTTCTCTTTGTCTGCGTGTTTGAAGAAGAGCGCATGAGCTCATCTGTTGATCATATGATCGTTTCATCGGCCACCTTAGAAACGCCTCCTCACGGCCCTCGCTTCGCGTATCCGTGTAGTTTTCTGGCATCTCTTTCTTGGGAGATGCTTCTAACTCCAAATGAGTTCAGTTTTTTTCTTCTTTTTTTTTTTTTAAAGCAAACAGATGCATGAATGTGAAAAAGGTTACAACTCCCGACCTCGATGGAAAACGTTGCTTATTAAAGCGTTTGTCATGTTAGCGTGGGCGCTTTTTACTCTTAAAGTCATGAAGAACGTGCAAGGTGAGGGAAATAATGGAAATATAGTGGTGTATCCTTTGCCCTGTCGCTAGGTAACAGTCTCCAGGCCCAAAGGCAAAGCCAGCCCCGGTCTCCATGGCAACATCATTGGTGTAAAGAGTAAATGGAGTTTCCGTGGTCGTTGTATGAACTATATAGTGTTTCATATATTTCTATGCATTACTACAAAACAGGCAAGGCGAATAGTCGGCTCTGAGATGAACCTTGAAGCTGATTAGACGTGCCTCTTATCTGGCCTTTCAGACCAAGGTCGTCTGGCTCTTCACATTATCCGTTTACGTTCTGCCTCGTGTGTTTGATAAAAAACAAACAAGGGAAAAAAAACAAACCCAGATATATATTTATCCTGCCGCCGGTGCTTTTGATTTCCTGTCCCCGAAGCCCATCAGAGGTGAGGAGACCCAGAGAAGGGAGTAAGAGCGGACTTTTTTAAAAGAACGGATAAAACATTTTCTCCACCTTTTACCTTCGCTTTCTAAGTAGCTTAAAATAGGAGTGTGAAAAAAACATTATGGCATCGACATCATCCCCACGCGTGCTTACTCAGCAAAACAGTTTTTATTACTTCAGTGGAGACTGTGGCTTGTAAACCACCAAAATATTAACTGGACTCAGTTAATGTAGCACTTTCTCTGAGCCCTCACCCAACCGCACTCCGGTTTACACACCAATATGCAAATTGGTAGGGAAGGGAATCCCGGGTTAAGTGCCTTGTCCAGGGGAGCATCGTCATAAAACTGCCGGAGTAGAACCCACAACCCTTCCGATTATTTCAAGATGGCTTACTACTGAGCCACTGTCTCTTTTATATTCATGTGACATCAACCACCCCACACCAGGGGCTCCTGGTCAGGTGCGAACACCCAAAGGTGCGATCGTCCCTTTTCGAACCCCCTCTGGTTCTAATAAAACTACCCCCAGCTGAAGTCCAGTTAAGCCGCTCTGGGTGTCGGCGCCCACCGATGTGTTTAGGATCCCATTCCTCCTGTAGAGATGAGCTGGGAGGCTGTGGTAAAAACACACACTACATTTATTTATTTTAAAAAGTTGGGAGGTCTCCTAAACAAAAATACCAACAAATACCTTGGGATAAATGATTGTGGATTTCATGTAGTGCCGCACGCACATTTGGAACCAGTTAATTACCTTACTGTAGAACTTTCCGGAGTAATTACTTTTTGTGTTTTTATTTTGGTGTTGAACCTTTATGCTGCTTGTCTTGTTCGTTTCTGGTATTAAATTCTGGATTTGTCTGGGTTGTCTACATATAATAAAGTTGTTCATATAAACATAAAGGACAACATTTCTACCCCTGTCTGCTGTAGAGAGAATTTTAGCTCATTTTCGAGAGATGCACCGGCGATCGGAATCGGCGTTGATTGGCGACCTGCCACTCGGAAACGCAAGAATCCGACTTTATTTTTTCTGATCAGTGAATGCGACCGAGTGCTTCAGCTCCATCAGGTCGCAGTTACATCACTCTTTGGTGTGGAAGTTTGTTACCAAGAGAAAAAGCATTAAGGTTAGGTATTGTCCGTATTAGCCCCATCTTGGTAAGGATCTAGATTCACCAGGGAATACACACAATTGCACGGATTGCTAATATATATTAAAAAAATCAAATGTTAACTTTATATCGTTAGTATTACAGTAAAAGAATCAGGATTCATTTTTTCTTTCCTTTCTTGGCACTAAGCTACCTCCATACATGCAAATCAGTTTATAAGGAACTTCTAGAAAATGAGTCAGCTGCTACAGCTATTTCACTTTGTAATTGTAATTTCACTTTCCCTAAACCTAACCATTACTGATACATGCCTAACCTTAACCTAAACCTAAACCTTATTCACACCATACCTCTAAACCTAACTAGTAGAGTTTAATAGCTAGTTAAACACTGTGGGGACCAGGCAAAATGTCCTCACAACTACAAATGTCCACACAAGGCTGGTGGGCTGTCAAAGGTTGGTCCACACAAGTAAAGCTATACATGTACACACACACACACACACAAACACGCGCACACACACGCACACACACACACACACACACAGGCAGGCAGCATAGACAGCGCACCATGCAAGCAAGCAGACAAAAGCATGTTTGTGTTGAGGAGAATTTGAAGCACAGTGGGTCTCTATGTATGGAAGCAGTGTCAGGCTGGTCCCAGAGAGACCGGGGCGGATGGTGGGGGTGTATTTGGAGGGGATTTCACAGACTCTTTTCCTTTCCAGCAAGACTACAACAATCATTTAAAATGCACATTGATCCTCTTGTACTTTACATTGTTTTTACAGCGCGCTCATGTTTGCAAGGCAATGTCAAATAAAGGAACGTGATCTTTATCAGCGGGAGCACGCGTGTTTTCCTCTCTGTCTGCTTGTGTCTATTGAGCAACTTACTCCAATATACGTTTCAGTCTTTAATAAGACGTCTGTCTGTTTCTGAATCGTGTTTAATATTGGTTGGTATAAGATTTCTTTATGCAAGAGAGAGCAATTTTTCTAAGTATGGAAGGAAACCTTTTTCGACACAAGCTGTTGTCAGGCAACAGAGTGCCGAAGACATTACGAAACCTTTGTTGTTGTTGTTGTGTTGGGTTCTGAGGAAAAGAAACATAGAAATGAAAACATTTCAGACATGAAAAATTCTATAATATCATGATGGCAGAGATTCTCACTCTCCTAGGCATCAAAGAGGTGCACGCAATGTTGGAAATGCAGTTTTACTCTGTACAGTATGTTATATATATATATATGGGTATACTCCTCAAACTGATTAACATCTGTTAGGAGATGTTTTTTTTTTTCTTTAATGACCATGTTAGCCATGTTCTGTGCTAATTTAGATTTACAGTTGTTTTATTTATTATCCTAAACGTATATTGAGCGTCCTTGAAGCATTACAAAACTGTAATATGTCTGAATCAACTTGTTGTTCAGAGGAGAACGCCATGAAGTTCAATTTTTTATTAATAAACGTAGCGATGAAAACTACAATAAAAGCACAACTTGGTGAAACAGGAAAGGGAAAGCTTTCTTTTTTGCTTTAAGAAAAACATATTTTCTTTTATTTTTGAGTAATATAAGCCTATTTGATTAATGGCAGGGAAAGAGCTAAAGCGGCATGATGTGGGTGCATTGTGAAAGTAGGCAGGAAGATGAAAACGCTAAATGTAGCCACTTCATCCGTTGTGGTGCTTTTCTTCCCCCGGTCCTCTTTAAAAGTACATAAAAGCTGTGGCAGTCCATTGTGGTGCAAAGCAGGGAGCGCTCGGGGCGACCTGAGTCGAGAGAAGAGGCCTAAGGACCAACACGCACAGACACACACAGATTCATTCTTTCTGTTAGCCCCCCCCCCGCGATTGCAACAATTGGCGAGCATGTGTCCGTGGACGCGAGAAAGGACGCGAGCTCCTGTTGTGTTACGGAGTACGACTCCAGCAGAGACCCCCCGAGCGCGCCGCTCTGGTTCCGGGAGATGAATGTGGCATTCAAGACGAGGGCCGGCACACACTCATATACTACCCACACGTACACGCTCGCTGATTAAAAGCGCACTGTCATCACTGTCCTCTACGCCCCGAGGGGCTGAGACCATGGATCGGCCAAACCCGAATTAACGCCACCAACAGATCCGTTGCTTTAGCCACCATATCTGGGTTGGTTGGAGTTGAGGTGGAGCTGCTGTTTGTGACGTGCGACAGGCAAAGTCTGTTCCAGTGAGGAAGCATATGGGAATTTAGGAGAGGGGATTGGTCCTGCTCTAAGATCCCTCTCATTCAAGCCGAAATGCAGCTGTTCCGTTCTGACCTTAAGCATTTCCACAAAACTAATCTGCTGCCTCATTAGGCCAACCGAGGGGCTGGAGGAGCGGCCGTGGGCTATGTCATGTTGTGTCTTTTCCTTTGCGGAGACAGCTTGCCAGCTCCTAGCTGTTAGCACAGGCTGGCTGTGACAACAGGATAATAGGCATCAGCATGAGATTCTCATGGTATGACAGGTTTGGGTAAAAACACTGTGGTTTCTTAATCTACTTTCAATAGTTTAAAACAGCAAAGCAACAATTATTCCAAAGACTCCCCAAATATTATTTATGATTATGGATCAATGGAGTTGTAATGTCATTCATTCCTTGTAATGTTCTGTTGTGTTTATATTTAATGGGCTATAGCAGAAATCTGGAATTAAACACCTTTTTTTCCAGTTCTACTCTTTATAGAGTTATAGTAATTAAAACCAGCTTATAGTTGCTGGTTAATTAGTCAGGTCATCTGCTGTTGTAGCTGCCACTTGTAGATTTGAAACAGCAGTTGCAACTAGCAGTAGTTTCAAAACAGCATTACCATAGCAGCATGATTTGTCTTTGTTGTAAATACGGGAAAAGGTTTTTTCTTTTAGCTTTCTAGGTGGCAAAGCGCAGCAGCAGACATAAGTGGACCCAGTTTACCAGCCCATATAGCTCCTTGCTAGCACAGGTTGAGGGTGTAATGGTCTGGCATTCTTAATCAGCGTGTTTACATGCAGTGAGAGAAAACCTAATTATTGCCTTAGTCTGACTGAATTTTGACTTTTGAATTGCATGTAACACTTTAGTCCGGCTGGAGTCGAACCGAATTGGCTTTCTTTTATTCAAGCTAACGCACCCAGATAATCCGAAAACCGAATTTCTTTGCATGTAAATGCCAACAAAACTTAGCCAAGCTATTAGCAGCCTGGCCACTCCCCCTTCACGAAGTGACGAGACCGCAGATGCGGGAAAAACAACACGAACAGCAACAACAAGTGTTACACAATCAGTACAATACAATACAAAATGTGCAGTGCTGCAACATTGTTTTCCATTTCTTCGCTCATTGTGCATATCCTGCTTTTACTCAGTCTGCTTCACTGCTGCCAGCATTTGTTTACTATCTGTGTGACGCTATAGGCCAAGCGGAAGAATGCGAAAAGGCGCATGTAGCCACCTAGCGTCACAGAGTCAAACGCACTTCATTCAATAATTTGATTTTATGAGTGAAATGTAAACTGGGATAAAGGTTCTCATTCTGGTTAAGGTATTAGCTCGATTTTTCCCAAAAGCTCGATTTAGATGTGCATGTTACAGTACTGACTGTATGATATATTTGAGTAAAATATTACAGTAAAAAATGTTATAGCTAATATAATTTTATATAATTGCTTTTACTTAACACAGAAAACAAACCATTATTAGTACTGCTACATTTGAAGAGCTACAATATACTGTTTATTACAGCTAGATTGCTGTCCACACAATACATTGAATGTAGATTTTGATTTAGATACATAGATTAAAGCAAAATCAAGAATCAACATAGCTAAACTTAATAGTAGTTTTTTGCTAGTAGCTTGCTAATAGTACTTTTTAAACACTCTTACATTAGTAAGAGTGATCAATTATGAGTAGTTCTACTAATCCAGGTTTATTTATAAAGCATTTTACATTGCCAGAAGGACCAAAGGGCTGTACAGCCCTGTTTTCCTAACCCTGGTCCTCCAGGCAAACTGCCCTGCATGTTTCAGATGTTCTCCTGCTTTAACATAAGTGCTTCAAATCATTGCAGTTCATCAAGAGCCTGTTAACCAGCAATCAATTAAAATCATCTGTGCTGAAGCCTTGAAACACCTAAAACATGCAGGGCAGTGGGCCTTGAGAGTCAGGGTTGAAAAACACTGCTGTACAGAAAACATAAAAATTACAAAGCCATGTTTTGAAATATTATAATGTCAATGATTAGCAACAAGTGTGGGATACTATATGCTACAAACAAACAAAAAAGAGTTTTACTTACAGTTACTTTACTTACCATAGGAATTGTATGGTAGAAATTCTAGAAGTTCTGAAGGCATCAAGTTTAAAACAATGGTATACCATGGTACCGGAAAATGGCTTATCCCAAAGCCCAACGTTAACCTTTTGTGGTACCATGTTCAGCTCAATTCAGTTTACTTATATAGTGCCAATTCACAACACATGTCATCTTAAGACACTTTACAAGAAAAGTCTTTTCAGTTCAATCATACAAACAGTACATTCGATACACGTTCCCCTCAGGCTAGAAATTTACAAAGACATTATGCCATTTTACTCCCCAATAGGAGTGTCCAACCATCCAAATACTTTAACAGTTTAGTAAGTATACCCTGGACAGGTCGCCACTCCATCGCGGGGCAGAGTTAGTAACCTACCATCATATATGTTCAGCCATAAAGGCATCACCATGGCAGCACGAAAAGAATCCAAATATCTTTAGATTATGTGTAGTCTATTTTAAGACATAAAAACACTTCACATTTTTTCCTAACTGGCATTACAATCTGTACTTTAGAGGATTGAAATTAGCAGAGCAACAAGAGCTGCTAAAAGAGACAACAAGCCAAAAGGTAGGAATACAACAGCACAAACACACCAACATAGAGTAAAGAAAACATCATTAGGGTTCTGTACTTTGACATGTGTCTGTCATTGTCTCTCCTATAAACTAAAAGTTTCTTGTGCTGTATCTTGAAACAAGTCTCACCCAAGTGAAAAGAAGAATAAGAAGGTCCACAACAGGAGTTTTGAGAACAGACTTGTGAGTTTCATTGAAGTAAAAAAGGATGACAGTGAAAAGTGTCTTAGTTTGATGTTGCGAATGGGAATTGGTAGGATACAGAAACTCATCTGATAAGCTCCTGATCACTCTACTCAATGTTTAATTGCCAGACATCTCATTTTTTGGACCTCTATGGCCTTGACCTTTCTCTCCTGTAGGTCTCGCTCACTTTTTTTGCTCGCACTTCTATTGTGAAGGATGTTTTCAGGAGGAGGAGAGGAATCAGAGGGAAAAGCCAGTATCTGCAAGCTTAGAAAGAACAGATTGGACCAGAAGGTGGAGGGCTACTGAGACACATGTGAAAGTCAGCGAGCAATTCTTGAATTGGGAGGCAAAACCGAGCATGGGAAACCAGGAATGTACCTTCTTAATCCAATGTAGTAGGAGTAACTAAAGGTGTGTTTCCACTATCGGAACATTACGGTAATTGTAACGGAACTTCATGCTGAGTGCGTGTCACTACTTCATCGAGCCGGTCCAACAAGGCCGTTTTCGGAGCCATTGTAGGAACCAACAGAGAGTACCAGTATGGGGGTATGCACTCGGAATGGCCCGATCAAGTCACTGAGTGGGAGATGTGTTTAAGTCACGCTGATTGTTTGTAACTCAGAGGGAAATGAGCAGATGTTTCCAAACAACTGGCTTTGTAAAAATAAATAGAGTTGCTGGTGAAGCAGTTTATGACAACAGTAAAAAGAAACGCAGCAAGAAGCCTGCTTCTTACATGTCGATGTCTTGTTATTTCTGCTGCTCTGGGCACCTTTTTGCGCTGATCAGTGACGCTACTCTCTGCTGGAATGGTCGTAATATACGGACGTCTTGACTGAATCCTTAGACGGTATGGAGTGGGTATGGAAACACGGCGGCTGAGAGGAGCAGACCAACAGATTATCCTGTCCGATAAAGATCTGGTTAAATTACCCTGAAGTTCCGATAGTGGAAACGTGCCTCAGGATGACCAGATGAGTCAGATCCTTGTAGAACAATGTTTAGTAACTGTAAGTTGAGGACATCTCTTTCTCTACAACTTTATCAGACTCTCACATTGTTGTTGAGTAATGTTGGCCCACCTTTTATGACAACATCGTTTTCTAAGGTCCCCCCAGGCTAGTTCAATCGGGTTGAGGTCAGGACTTTGAAACGCTGATTGTTTTACGCTGTCCTGGTTATTCAATTTTCTGCCTTTGCAAATTTGCATTTTGTTCTAGCTTTGAGATTTGTGTCTGGTTGATTGATCCAATTTCGGCCAAGCTTTAACTATCAGATAGCTTCATCTTTCACTCTTAACATATCTTGGCCTACAGTGGAGTTTGTGGTCGATTCATTAACTGCAAAGTATCCAGGTCCTGTAGATGTAACATAAGCCCCAATCATCATCCTTCCACCACCATGCACAACAGATGGCATGAGGGGTTTGTGCTGAAATGTTTGGTATTCGCCAAACATCTCAACTTTGATCTCTTCTGTCAAAATATATTGTTTCTATGGTCTTATGATTCATTTGGACGCAAATCAAGTTAATTTCTCTGAGCTTTGCATTGTGAGTTCCTTGTAAGTTTGGAAGCTTTCTTAGATGTTCTCCTCTTCCGAATCTGACCAGTGTACACTGATTGACTATAAAGTGGAAATGGTCGTATATCCCTGATCAGGCTGATGGGCAGCATCAATTGCTTATCAGAGGTCATTGTTGTGCTTTTTAATCTTGGCATTGTCATCAAACGCGTGCAAGCTCCAGACCAACAAGTTGATAAAACCCCCGCTTTCATGTAATGAGTGTCACTTGCTGATGGTCCATTAATCGACTGTATTTAATTAGCACATCCTTGCAGCTACATTGCTTTTTAAATCCTCTGGAATTATCAAAGCCCCGTGTTCAAATGATATTGACGTAGCGCTAAAGAGCTTCTGCTTATTCGCATAACACCATTTACATGTGTTCAATATGTTACTGACAATCTTTCCTCAATAGATTTGAAGAACTTTTAGTGATTATGGTTTAGATATTCAGTTTTTCCATGGGAGGGAGACGGAGTACAGCAAAGGTTTCTTAAAAGTTTGAGATGTCATTAGGGGAAAAAAAGTATTTTCTTCTCCTTATTGTCTCTTTTTGGTTAAGGTCATGGTGTATTGAAATTACACTTGCAATGATCAGGGAATTGAACAAATCTTCAACCATGATGTTGCTTTCAAAGTTGTCTTAATGTATTCTTTTCTTTTTTTTTTTTTTCTAAAACTGATTATTTCTTATCTATTTAGACAAATCACATTACCTGGAGGTTATCTTCGTAAACTGTTTAGTGTCATCTAAAGCCCTTAGGTATTTTAGTGCATGCTCAAATATTGATTTCATATTTTCCAGAAATGTGATCTCACTCCAAACCTCCAGAGTTTAAGAGCTTTGGAGTGAACTCGTAGGAAAAGGAATCAATCGTTTTTGGGTTTCAGACAATGAAGCAAAAAGAAACCACAGAATCTCTGCAGTTTAATTGAACAAACCTAAAACACTGAAGCCTTCCTTTTTTCTTGGGTACAATCGATCGACCCCTTGGGTCTTTCTTAATTAAAGTTCCAACCTTTGTTTTGCTCTTGTTGGTCGCTTGGATCAATCTTTTCTTTCAGCTGCCTTTTAAGAAAGACATTGTGCAAACTCACAAAAAGAGAAGGCGTTTTGGTTTTCTGTCCCACCTTGGTAGTATGCTATTGTCATTAGCAAAGTCTTTTTTCCACTGTAGAGGTTGGGAAGTAGGTGGGCTGTGGTGCAGTCCATCTCTGTCATCTCTTTTGACATTAAACGTTTTGATCTGCCTAACAGTCTCTCTTCTCTCTTCTGTTATCTCTTGACTTTGAGCAGACCATGGCGGAGTACAGCTCTTTGCTCAGCGACCTGTCTGAAAACATAACCAACGAGGACTTGGAGCAGCTCAAGTCAGCCTGCAAGGAGGACATCCCCGAAGACCAGAGCAACAACATCACCTCTTCCAAGGAGTGGTTCAGCTACCTGGAGAAGAACGACAAGCTCGCCCAAGGTGGAACTACTTGAATTTCTGAATTTTTATGACCTGTGCCTTGTTTTGGTGACTTAGCTTCAGCCTTTTTAGGCTAAACCGAACCCTTCCCATGCAGATAACCTGTCTTACATTGAGCACATCTTCGAGATCTCTCGGCGGCCGGACCTGCTGACCAGGGTGATAGAGTACCGCACCACTGTGCTCAAGATCTCTGAGGATGACGAGATCGACACAAAGCTCACACGCATTCCCTCTGCAAAGAAATATAAAGGTACCGGATTTACATGTTCACAATGTCAGAAAACAAGTTAGAAATTTCTAGGACTGATTTTCTTGAGGCTTTTGTTTGTTTTTGCTTCCTTTTCTCCTTTCTCCTTCATCCATCTGCATGGACACCGCAAATTGATTTGAGCAAAGCACTTTGAAGGTCATCTCGATTCCTGAAATGCACACAGAGGAGAGACAGGCAGGGGGGGGAGTGGGGTCTATGAGTGAGAATCCTAGGCATAGGTCTATTTTGACATCTACAACACCTGAAGGTGCTGTGGCAAAATAATCCGGGCTTATAAATTAGATTTAAAGTCAATGTGTAAAGTAAATCAATCAGAGTATAATGCCCCAGTGTCAAACATAATGAAATACAGAGGCAGACTGCAACTGACCAATTCTAGATGTTGTAGCTAGGTCACAGTATTTAATTGGCATGTATTAGAAAGGATGGCTTTCTGGCAAGGATATAATTTATTTAAGCACCTGTTACCCATGCGTCCTCTGCTTTGTGAACAAGGATGCAACGAGAAGAGTTGAGAATTATTAAACTGAGAAATGAGAGAAGCAGCAATCTTCCAAACAAGGCCAGGGCCTGCCCTCTAGTGGTTAAACAAAGCAATCACTGGAAATTACCTGTGGTCTTTGTTCCAAAAAGGCTTCTCCAATTTGATCAATTTCTAACTCTGAAGATGATCATTATATGGAAACCCAGTGACAAATAAGTCAAACCTCAAAAGCAGATGAATGTATTCCACATAGTTAATTTTGTATTTTATTGATGAGGGAGAACGTTTAAAAGTCCCCCACTTCAGCTGACATACGCAGCTGACTGAATGCTCAGCGTTTTCACTAAAAGTAGAGAGTTACTACTAATGAAGTAACTTGCGGCATGTAACAGGAATAGAAAGATGCAAGGAAATGTGTTATTGTTTAGTTTTTTTATCGACTCCTTTCTTGTTCTGTCTCCCTCTCTCTCTCCAACACCCTACATCTGGAAAAACAAAGACATCATCCGCCAGCCCTCTGAAGATGAAATCATCAAGTTGGCGCCTCCTCCTAAAAAAGCATGAGGTCAATATCCAGAGTCCTAATCTTTGCACCTTGATTTGTTCACTTCTGGCACTCAAATCGACCAATCAACCATTTTTCATCAACCCTTTTGTCAACATCCCACCTCAGCCTCCCCAACACCACCTCCAGGCATACACATATACACACATATACACATACCACCCCCACCCCCCCCTTACCATCCCCCGCGTCCCTGCCTCCCTAGGCACCACACTCCACGACACAGGACCACGCAGGACACTGTCTACAACGTCGACCAATCAGATCGTAGCGACGCAGCCTCTTCCCCCCCAGCTGAGGGGGGGAGTGACACAAAATTTGGAAATGGACCAACATAGTATGTGTGTGAGGAGAAAAGTGAAGTCTATCCTGGATGCTGAGTTGGGTCGGTTCTGAATGAGTGTTTTGTGATGTTCATGTCGTTTAAAAGGCCGTTAAAGATTAAACAAAAACTAGGTTCACCCATGATGAAGCAGAAATTACTGACCCTGCCTTTGGGGGAAAAAAAATGACATGGCTATATTTTGTTCTGGAATTTTGGAAAAGTCTACAAAACTTGGATATCAAATGACATTTGTGGGTGTAGGCGCATTGGTCCTGCAGTGCACCAGATGTATTTTATCTTTGCAAAAGCTAATTTCTCTCAATTTAAATTGACTGTACAACATAGCCAAACTCTTAAGATCACATTTCTTGAAAAAATTAAATCAATATTTGAGCTTGCACTAAAATAACTAAGTGCTTTAGATGGCCGAAAACGGTTAAAGAAGATAACCTCCAGGTAATGTTCCATAATAAAAAAAAAAACATCTTACACATTGTCTTTGCTCTTTTCTGTAAAGGTGCTTGTGTTAGCTTGTAGCTAGCTGCATAAATATTCGAGCGTGTTTCTGTTGAGAAAAGGAGTAGTCTAGATGCCAAACATGCATCTGTCAATTAGCCAAGAGTTAGCATTAGCGCTAAACTTGAACAAAGCGAGTGGTTTTTGCCTCCCTGTGTCCCAGTTTCCTAATTACGGAGCGTGACTCATGGAAAATAGGCATGTCTCTACAAATCGAATTATTCCTTAGGACGTCATTATGTTAATCAAGTTACTTGAAGCTAAATGCTAATGTCAGATTTTATTAACCGAAGAAGAGTCTCTGTTCCTCCAAGGGTCAAAGAGAATTCCGTTTACTCTAACATGATTGAGATAATCATTCGAGAGCAAAAAACATGTCTAATATTTCAGTGAAACATATTTAAAATTGCCGATATTTGCAGTTAGCTTATAGTTAGAGCTAGGTAGAAGCTACTGAGCTATAGCATTTATTTCTTCGCAGTGGAAGACTCCTTTTTGTAGGGAACCTTTTCATTATTGGGACCAGTCAGACTGAGTGTTCTTTTTAGGGACAGGTAAGAGATGTAAATAAATAATATATTACAAGAACATATAGTAGAAGTAATATAATTATCCACAGTTTATGCTCTTTTTGGGCAAACTCTAGCTCTAGCAAGAACTACTATATGTTCAGTTAGCGTGGCTAGTTTCAATAAAAGTTTAGCTAATCACAAACTATATAATATCTCTTTGTAAGCAAAGGGAGGTTGAACTACATTATCCATATGTACATTTTGGGAGAGCTGGACGCCATATGTTGACTTTTCATGTTGCGCAAGCCTCTTTGTGGCTCAGAAAATAACTGACCGCTGTATTCTGAAAGACCACTCAAGGTTTCTGAGAGGAAAAAAGAAAATCCGTTTTTATGTGATCATTCAAATTCCTTACCAAACCGTACATATCGTGATAACGACCCCTAATGCACACAACGGCTCATTGTCGGACTATGCCATTTTCGCCATGATGCACCGACACAAAGAAAAGCTCGCAGACTGTTGAATCTTAACTTTAACGACCACTCTTCTGAACACTGTGTATCCTTTTCTCCCCCACGACGAAGCCTTAGCAGAGTTTTGCGTTTACCCCCAAATTTCCTCACAACTGTGAGCGATTAGGCGTGTGAAAAGCGGAGACGGGCGTCGGCACACGCGTTAGGTCAATCAAAGCGGCTCTCCATTTTAAAGAGAGCGATGCGACTTTTTTTCATTTGAGGTTTGCTTAGGACTTTAGTGTCGGTGAGTACAGAATGTCTGTGGTCTATTTTCATTGTTGTCCTCAAAGCTGTGGGATTTAAAACTGAGGCTTTCAGTTGTATGACTAGTTATTTACCCGAGCACTGACTCTTTCTCGCTTGTATTCCTTTGCCACTATGCTCCAATTCAACCCTAGTGCCAATGATCGAGACTTTTTTGTTTTTCTTTCTATAGCTTGACTTGTATAGTATTGCTGGACAGATTTGTACCCTATGCATTCATGTTTGAAGAAAAATCTGCACAAACTGCTATTTTACAGAATTGAAATATTTGTTTGTCCTAAGCCAGGGATCTTAGGATGACCATGGCTTGTTTATGTTCAATTTGCACGATCTCTTTGCAAACGAGAATTGGCTTTTGGTGACAGGAACTGACAATGCACACATTTAGAAAGAGGAAGGGGGAAACAAGCTGGAAACTGGGGTAAAAACAAACCTTTTAGTCTAAATGTTTTGACACTGAATATTACTTTTCCCGCATCTTTTATTTTGCTTAATTTTAGGTATGTCCATCCAATGTGTCCAATTTGTCTTGGTATTTTGATCAATTGAGAAGGAAAGATAATTACAAAAAAAGGCACAAATCTCACCTGCAGTTTAATTTAATTGTGTCTTATTTTCTAAAGGTTCTATATTACATCATGTAGTCATCTATTTTGGTTTTAATCCCTATAAAGGGTTTGGGTCCTCTAACCAAAATAACTTTCTGTTGGGAAATAATGTTAACACCATATAACCAACTTTTTATATGCAAGTATTGGTAGTTTATTAAACATTGCTTTAGTTCAGTGGTTGTCAAAGCAGACTGGAAAAGGCCCGGTCCAGGGTACAAATTGAATTTTGGTTGTTGAAATATATCTTGTGGATTTTTTTTAGACCCAAAAATACTACTGGTATGAGGAGACCAAAAACGGCGAATTGGGCACCACCCACTTTGTGTTTAGTATGTTATCTGATTATACCTAAATAAATGCTTTATTATAATGGCTAAATTTAAATGTATTCGCTGTTGATTCACTCAGTTCTTACACATTCATTTCAAGTCTTAAATTTTCTAGAAATTATCTGCAGGAGCTACATTTTTTTTTAACTGAACAAATATTAGTCTAATAGACCGAACATGGGCTGTATTTGTGAAGAATAGCATGTTTAATATATAAAGTATCATATTATTGTGTTGGTCTTTTTTCTCACCGGTTTCCAAGCTTGCCCTTGCTCGACCAAACGCTAGGTGAATTGGTGGCAGCTCTTCTTTAGATTCAGTCTGTTGAACACAAAGTGAATCCATCTCACAGTACGTCTGCAATGACCTGTGTGTAACGGTCATTCCCAGTGTCACAATGCACTTGGCTAAACGTTGAACTGCCAGTTAACAGTTTTGTTGAACAAGTTGGCTAATTGTACAGACCAAACCCAAAGGCAGATTTTTCTTTGCAGGTCTTTTGCATGTGTTTCTAGTATTTTTCAAAAATCACTAAAGGTGGTTAAGGGCCAATGATTTGATCTCTTCTTTTAGTTGAAGTAGGTGTTCAATTCCAGTTTGTGAATTTCAATGTGTGATTTTTTTGTTTTTCTTCCTCCCACCTCTCCCGGACAGAATGTTAATTAGTAGTGGAGTAAACGATAACTGTTTTTCGTACAGGATATTAGCATAGCTTTTGCAAATTTCCAGCTGCCAGATGGTATCTCGATGACCACATTGGTTTAAAAAATTTTTTTTAAACAATGTGGCTATGCTGAGCTTTTTTCCCCCCGAAGCTTACTTACACCAAGTTTTGCTTCTTAAAGTTAGCTCTCATGAACACAGTCCTTCCGACTTTAACACAACCGAGATGCCGTTTTTTGACGTAGCTTAGCTTTTTTTTCTGTCTAGCCATTGGCGCATAATATCAACATATCAGCCACAGATGATGTCAAATTTGGATTTCCATGTACAAAGTACATATCACCTCGGTAAATGCTGCAAAAGTATAAGCCTATTGTATTTATGGTGAATACACAATTAGAACCAATGTGTGAAGCAAAGATGCTTTGGACATATTTAGCATGTGATGCTAACAGTCGACTAAAATTCATTCCACTATTTTCCCTTACAAATGAGACTGTTTTTTCTTTTCTTTACATTTTAATTGTTTGTAAATATATATTTTGGATGTATGTCGTGGTGTTTGTTTTTAAATTGATTAATTTATTTGATGCCTATATATTGTTGTTTTTACATGTCTTGATTTTGTTTTATTAACTGGAAACATGTCAAGGGGTTGAAAACCATGTATACCTTGTATTATTATTCCTATTATTTTCTACATTTATGATTCTCTGTTTCAGCTATGGGTGATGGTTTTTCAAAGTTAAAAAAAAGAAGAAATAAGTGGTATTCATTTATTTGTATTTTCCAATATGTAACTTTATGTTTTAACTGTGTTGTATTTAGAAATGTGTCGTGGTCACTGCTTGTATAACGACTTTTTATTCAGAGTTTCCAAATCATGACAAAAATACGAAAGACGTGGCAAAGAGGTATTACTTCGGATCGGTGCGAGCACGTTAGCTTCGAAAAAGAGGGTCGGAAGTCTCAAAATGTCGAAACTGGGAATGTAAACCATCCAAAGCTACTCTGGTGGTGTCCCAGGATAAATAAAAATATTGAGTTAGAAATTAGCATAATAGATTTTAGTTTCATTAACCACAAAGCTAAATATGCTACAAAGCTAGTTAGCAACATATTTTCTAGCTAGCTAGCTAAAATTGTTGTTGGGGCAAGGTGAGCTAAATCTTTTCTAAACTATAAAAATAAATGTGAAAGGTTGTCCTTTTTTTTAACTTTTTTCTTATTTTACCGATTACCGGTTCATTTATTAACCCAATTATGTTGTTGTTTTTTCTCGTAATGTGCTGTTTTAGAGTTTTCCTTTTATTTGCTGTTTCCTGGTTCAAGTTAAATGTTAGTGACTAGTTAAAGGGCGCGTGTTTGATGTAATAAAAAGGAGGTAGCTATAAGAGTATTGAAATGAGTAGTGCAAGTAGTTAGTAGGAGTTGTGGCAGAACATCGTAAGAAAGGTAGGCGGATTCAAATCTGAAGGTTCTTAACGTGGGAAGCGTCAAAATCCGTGAAGTCGGCTCTGTATTACGTTAAAATGTTTTGAATATGGAGCATTAGATGCGTTTATGCAGGGAATTATAAATATTAACCCAAATATCACTGTAATGAGAGCAAGTCGAAGCGTTGTTGCTTTTAACCGCATAAAACACGTGTTTTTCTTTTTAAAACTGTTTAATTAAAGCTTCTATTATCCGCAAAGAAAAGACAACGGGGCTGATCAGACTTGAAATGTATAGATGCTCAATACTTAGCAAATGTCACAGTGTTTCTGGCAAACAATCTTGGCTTCCCTTCCGATAGGTGTTTCGTGGCTGAATCGGAGATTATCTGAGGGCTGTGGGTGGGTGTTTTTTTGCGGTAGACATAAGAGGCCATGTTGAAGTGATGTATTTTTAGTGTTTTGTTGTTTTTTCTTTTCGTTTTACCTTAACAGCTGTCATCTGCACTGTGGGGTGGAGGTTTCACTTAACGCTGAAAACATTCCTGTGGTGGGACTTTAGGGCTCGATGGCAATCTCGGATCTTTTTAAATAAATTGTAAGTTTGAGGCTTTTTTTGTGTGGACGGAACCGGTTTTACACCATTTTGCTTATGCCGATTTTGGTTGCGTACGTGGAAAACACGAAGAAAAACAACGTCTTAGGTAGAGAGAGCTTTTTTTTTGAATCTCTCTAATGTCATACAGTCTGCTGATTTCTCTCATTGACTGCTTTGTCTGTATTTTTGTACATTGCATAGCCCTCAAATGGTGTAGCAAGTGGCAGGTGTGCTTGTTAAGACAGTCCATCCTGTCCACTGAGTTAGTTCGGACCTAACGCTCCTAAATAAATGTTCTCATGTGCCGCTGTTGAATATCGTACACGATTGATTTTGGGGTTTTGAGACCGTAAAGTGATCCGGTTCTTTCCCAGTGTTCTTTACACCGGTGTGCTCGTCTTACACGGCAAAGAGGACTGTTTCTGCATTAATTCTACGTTCAGCTTACATAACTGTGTTAGACGCCATAGGCTCAATGCTGTTACTAATTGTTTGCAAGATTTCCCTCTTGTGGGGGGGGGGGGGGGGCAAGAAGTACTTCAGGATAACTTTGCAGTGATTGTAACAGATTATAGGAGGGAAAAAAAATAAACATGGCTTTTTTTTTGTCATGATTTCTGAGACTGAACTGAAATTATGCCATTTTGTCATTGTGCTAAAAATGAATATAAATATTATATATTAAAATATATTTGCTAACCAAAAGTGTGTTCCCTGGATTTGTTATTTTAAACGCAGCTGAGAGGACGCAAGAAGAATCCGGGGGGACTTGATCATCAGATAAAAAAAAAATTTTTAAATCACAAGAGCTGTGAAGTGGCTGATGGCGGGAGATCTGTGCAATGAAAAGAAGAGTTCAACTTGTCCCTTGAGTAAAACATCTGCAGAAATGGATGCTGCCTCCGCCGTATTACTGAGTTGGGACGATGTTCTGTGGCTTGGAAGCCATCGCCTCCTCCACCAAATGTGCAGTTAACTGCGGCCGTAATGCTCAAACACGTTAGTTTTAGTGTCATCGGACCTCAGGAGCACGAATAAAGATCGTTGTCCCTGACTGCTATTTCAAACTGTAATCCGGCGTTTTAGGTTGCTTCTGGTATAATGGCTTCTTCCTCTCAGAGCGGCCTTTCAGCCCCATGATATAAACATCCGAGTTTGAATAAAGAAATTCTCTCATTATTCTGCCATATAGCAAATAGAAATAATGTTTGTAATCCAAATTTACCTAAAATCTGAAAAGGTTTATTGTGACTAAAAGACACTGCAGGCATCTGGAAAATTTTATTCGAAAATACTTTAATGATCCCAGAGGGAAATTCAGTAAAATAGTTAAATAAAAAAAATACATTTATAAAAAATGCCAGCTTAAAAAAAAAAGAGGACGTAACAGTTTTGTTCCTTTGCATCCATTTTTCAATTTAGGTCTAAACCTTTTGCTAAGTCAGCTAAAACATTAAAGTTCTGGAAAGTGAACAAATCAAATTCTCTTTGTGTTTGACTTGTATGTAGCGTACTGTTTAATTATTATTTCGTTTAGAGCAATAATTCTGTCACATGTGTTAAGTCTACTTGCCAATCCAAACTATAGGACATGAACACAAGTTTTAAACCAAACAAGGACTCCATATTCTACATTGATTGTAACTTAAAACATAAAAAAAAGTCCTTATCATAACATCAGTGTATGTTCTTTTTTTACAGCAACACACAAAACTATATAAACCTATATGGAATGACAATTGTATCTGAAATATATTCGTTATGACTGAAAAGAAAGAAAAACTACTTTTTCAATGAAATGGTCGTAGGTCAGAATACAATCTGACTGCTTTCAGTCAGGAAATACAAACATTAAATTTTTTCTAAATAAAATAAAAAGCATTGCTTCGGTAACTGTTTCCTCAAACATAAATGAGCTCTAATACTCTTGACACAGTAATAAAAATAAATCTTAGTTTTAGTTTTAGTTTTAGTTTTATGACGTTAATGTCAGTTCAATCACACAACTAAAAGGCACTCCTATATCAGCTAACCAAGCAAATCAATCAGCTAGTAATTTATTAGGATTAAAATGGATCAAAATGAGTCCTGTTCCTGAATAAAAGTTTTGGTAACCATAGCTACGAACATAAACATGGAGAAACCTGTCACCCAGTCTCCACCTTCAGGTAGCTTTTTGTACTGCAATCCTCAAGACGACGCTTTGTCTCTTGTCTTGACTTTTTAGCTCTGCAGACCTGAAAATATATCATTTTTCAAAATAGCGTTATTATTACTGCAATAGTTTTTACTAAATTAATATGCCACGAGTAGCACAAACAGTACCTTAAAGTAACAGTAAAGGACGGTGACTGATAGCATCACACCCATCAGGACGACAAACGGTCTGATGATGAAGTCAACTGAAGCAGATGGAAACAGATTACAGATCGTGTCGCACATTGCTCACATACCCTCAGATGATACGGCAGGACTGTATCACCATACACATCTAGTACGACATTTGGTTTGGTTTTTTTTACCGCACATTGAAATCAATATTGTGATAGAGAAAATAACTCACTTCCTGAACTGACAATTTTACAATCATTTTTTTCCAGTGGTGACAGAAATCAAGGGTTAAAGTGATATTTTTATGAAGATGGATTGTGTGGAGTAGTCGGGGAGCTGTCAGTGTCTTAAATACATAACTTAGTTAATTGAAGATCTCTTCGTTTTGCTTCTCTGCAACACTTCTTTAACAAATTGGAATATCAGACAAAGACAACCTGAGTAATTATAAATATAGTTTATGAATTGTAATTTCCTACCCCCCCCCACATGAAAATATGCATCTGGCATAAAAACTAATATACAGCATTTCAGAAAAAAGACAGTCAAGAGTTGTGATGGAACTGCTGCTGACAATACCTTGACTACTGGATTACAGGGCTGCCGTGCCTATCAGATATTGTGAAACTATCTATAAACTATTTATTAGCACCTCCGATTGCTTGTGTATCAAAAAATCAGAAGGGCACTCATCACTGAACAGTCTCAGAGTGGGAACATGCTGCTTTAGTGTTTGGACGCATAAAATGGATTAAAAAACATTGTCATTGGCTTGTTTGGCTAGTTAGGAGTACAACACTTAAGGTGCATTCCATTTACGTCAGAACCCTGAGGTGGGCTTGACGTCACACCTGAGTAAACAGAGTTCTAGTTAACGTAGTCAGATAAGTCGGGATTCCAATATGGCGACGCCCAGGTAGCCATTGTTGGCAGTGCCTCTTCCAAACATCGTTTTAAGCTGTACTTTCCATATGCAAACACCCCTTTTATTTTGGCAAGTTTAGCGTTGCAGGGTCTTCATGTGACATTAAGTTTACACGTACATTACTTATGTGTCTTGTAACATACACGCTTCCACCAAAGCGACTATTTAATGATGCGGGGAGCGGCCATATTGAAACCGGAAGTTGGTGCAAGAAAAACTCTCATCCTGCTCAACTTAGATGTGACACAAATACCAGATTTGCCTTAGCAATGAAAAGCGAAATATTTTTGGGATTACATTGTGGAGTTAGCAGAAACGTTCCTTCGAAGGTTTCATGGAGTTACCTGAGATGGTGAGAGTAATGGGGCGGCTCACTGAAGAGAAGTTATGGGAGAAAACGTAGACGTGATAAATGCAGGTGTAGGTCCTTTGGTGTGTGTAGTCAGCAGGAGGAAACATGAAGAGCGAGGAGTGGTTGACAGCTGGCAGGGTCAAGCTTTGCGTAAGAGAGGAAGACCTTAAGACAAGTTCAAAGGAACCAGCCTGGTACTGTGTTTTGATGGAACACTTGACTCCAAAAGCTGAGCCTATGGGGATGTCCACCTTTCGGTTTGTGGCTGCGCGGACCTCACCAGGGTAGAGGAAGAGAGAGATATCTGGCTCAACCAGCAGATCTGGTCATTAAAAAAAGGAAAGCAAAGACAGAAAAATGACATTTATCTCTATAAAACAATCAGTTAAACAATGTCATTGTTAGAAGTTGATAACAGATGGTTAGTAGCATGGATCTTGCAAATATATGCACACCTTTTTGAAGTCGTTTACGATTCATCTCATAACCACTAACGTTGATGTGTTTCATTGGGATTTTATAAGCTAGCCCAACACACCGTAGCGCATAATTGTGAAGTGAAACATAAACGCAGGTAGAAGAGGTTGCTCTGCTCAGGTGAGACCAAAATAAAATGCTTTGGCTTACAGGTGAGACATGGTGGCGGCAGCACAATGCTGTGGGGAGCTAAATGGAGGACTATTCTGGAGGGTGTAACTGGCTCAGAGGTTTACCTTCCAGCAGTCAAACATCCCTAAACATACAATCAGAGCTCCAAAGGAATTGTCTGCATCAAAACATAGCCATGTGTTTAAATGGCCCAGTCAAAGTCCAGACCGAAATCCTATTGAGAATCTGTGGAAAGACTGGAAAGACAAAATTGGCATTCAACGCTCGCCGTCCATTCTGACTGAGTTTGGGTTATTTTAGACAAATGTATTGACCCAGTGGGGCTGAATACAAATCCACACCATTCAACATACAAACACATGTCAAAGAAAGCTCAATATTTTTGGTCACTCACTTCAGAAAGTGAAACTCATATATTATATAGATTCATTACACATTGAGGAGGGGTCGCGTTTCCACCAAATATTTTCCGCATTTGATTATTTCTTTCAAACGGCGACGAAAAATCCGAAGGCCATCGGCCGTTTTAACAAATTGCGATTCACGCCCCTGACCACTTGGTGCAGATGTTTTCAACTTTACGCACATAGTTCAGGTCAGTGAATGAATCAAAAAAGACTTGTAATTCCAGTTTCCGGTGTGGCAGCAGAGCGCGGATTAAGCCTCCGCTACGCACAAGCGGGAGTGCCGTTCAGGTCCATGCGGACCAGGATGAAGTTGTGAGACTGGGTGTTCAGGTCCCAGGAGGTGAAAAGTTCATTTTTAATGGATGTATGTAGCCTATTCATCTGCTTGATGTTTGTTTGGATTGAATGTTAACTCAAATGAGTGAAAATTAAATACTATTGAATATGTCGTTATCATTTTTAAAATTGAGGGGTAAAAATTGATTATCGCCAGATTTTTTTTGACCCCATCAGTCAAAATGACCGACAACAACAAAAAGTCTAGCGCGACCTCTGACATAGAGTGAAATATTTCAAGCCTTAAGTTTCTGTCATTTTGATGATAGTTGCTTACAGATAATGAAAACCCAAAATTCAGTGTCTCAGAAAATTAGGGGTCAGAGAGGTTGTCCGCCCAGGGCACCAAACAGGCTAGGACCGCCCCTGAAACCCACTGCTACACCAGAGAAAACATCAGAAAGGCTACATAAAAGAAAGTACCGGGTTGTTGGTCAGGGGACTAAAGTCCCTTTCCTTCTGCTTTATGGAGATGGAGATTTTTATTATGGACTTGATGCTGGTCCACAATTGCCAACTGTACCAAAAGCTGGTCCAGTGATGATGCCGTTTCTGGGCTTGATTGGCCAGCAAACTAACCAAACCTGAACCCCATGGAGAATCTATGGAGTACTGTCAAGAGGAAGATGAGAGATACCAGAACCAACTATGCAGATGACCCGAAGGCCCCTATCAAAGCAACCTGGCCTGGGTTTCCGTTAC
Organism: Valencia hispanica; assembly: GCA_963556495.2. Lineage (NCBI taxonomy): Eukaryota > Metazoa > Chordata > Actinopteri > Cyprinodontiformes > Valenciidae > Valencia > Valencia hispanica. Next base: position 13,341,217 of record OY747714.1, on the reverse strand, counting down.
ACCTCAGCAGAACCACAGACTGAGATCCTCCATGCATTGATGCACTAATTCATGCAAAAGGAGCCCCAACCAAGTACAGAGTGCGTAGAAGGGAACATAGTTTTCAGAAGCTTGATATTTCTGTTTAATTTCCATTTTTATTGATAATATTTAATATTCTAATTTTCTGAGACGTTTTTTTTGGGGGTGGGGGGTCTAATCATCTGTAAGCTATAATCATCAAAATGACAAAAAAAAAACACCATAAAATATTTACTCTATGTGAGATGAATCTGTACAACAGGCTATATGAGTTTCACTTTTGGTAATGTGAGACAAAAAATATTAAACTTTTTCACAATATAAATTTTTTTTGTACATTGAAGTTTGAAGTAGCAACATGTTAACAAAAACTTAGAACGGGTGTGAATAATTTTGCAAGGCACTGTAGGTGATAAAAACAAACACGCACCAAAGACCCGCGAGTGGTTTTAACTCAGGTTCCTCCAATTCTGCACAAATTGGTGACCTAAAAAAAATCAAATATACAAATGTGCCTTCATTATTACCTGAGCATGTCACTTGAAGGCTGGTTTCATGAGAACGATAATTCAGAGCTACACAGTGCCGCAGTTCAGATGATGAACGCAGACACATCGACTCAATCCACCATACAGATCTTTTTGAAGGCTCCTCCCTTGTTTTCGCTGAAACAACAGTCCCACAACCCAACTCGGCACACACGGAAGCAGCCAGCTGGTTGTCCGCCTGCTCAAACTGGTCAGCCACTGGTCTCCATTGTCCCTGGTACAACATCTCCACAGTCCCGACGCAGCGGCTGTTTTCTCCCACCAACCTGAGGTAGTCTTGAAGTGAAAAGGGACAAAATCGTGATCAATCGAGGAAATAAAGCAGTTCATAGAATCAGGTCTCCATCTCCTCGTCTACCTGAACAGACGAGTCCGACAATGTTTTCAGGTGAGCAGGCGTGTCTGGCTGAGCCTGAGCGTCTACAGTCCAGGAGAGCTGACTCGCTGCCTTCACACTGGAACTCCTTTCCTTTAAGGGGGGCCGCCTCTCCGCCAAAGAGCGCCCCCTGGAGAATTACAGGTGGCTCGCAGCCAATCTCGCTGCAGGCTACCTGGGCATCCTGCTGGTCAAAGTCCTGTTCACACACCGTAGACCAGGACTGGTTAGTTTTCAACTTCAATCTGCCTGAGCACGGATTAGAACTATTTACCAGCTTGACAGAGTCTGTGGGGACAGAAAGATAGAGTGGTGTCTGATCGCTGTCATTGGGCCTCTGGAAGAGCTCAACAAATATTTTTTCACCCAAAAAAATGAGGTTAAAGTCATGGAATAATTGTTTTGTCAACAAAAATATTTACATTTTTGAACTACCAAACAGTTGGCAAACGATGGCGCCGCTCTTGCCAAAGCTCCTGTTACACTGTTCCTTATCTCGACTCAAAACGTGCTTCACATCAATCGTTTTTGGTGAGACGTAAACATTCTGCCACCTCAATGAAGTAAGTGTGTCCCCCTTTTGTGTAGAATGTGTTTATTGGAAACAAGAGTATAAAATATATAGTCTGGTACAGATTGAGTTACTTTTGCCAAGCCATCAACCGCAAAAGATGACAGTTCAATTAGTGACATAATCATCTGAAATAAGCAGAACGTACGTCGGATTGCCCTCGTGTCGGAGCTACTCCAAGTGTTTCTTTTTTATTTATGCACCAAGTAATACAAAACAGACAAACAAGCAGATGTGTTAGTTTACAAAATTACCAAGTAAATAAGCAAGAACGACGACAAAAAAGAACGAGAGTGGCGAAAAGAAAAAAACATAAACACACAAAACAATAACAGAACACAGAAATAAGCTCAGCAGTGTCACAACAAAATAAAGTATTTAAAATATGTGGGTTAGATTACATTTTTTCCCCCCACTTGGCAGTTACTTGCTGTAGTGTTTTTCTTTCTGACATGCTAATGTATGAGAAAATCTTCATTAGTGCAGATAGAGTGTCTGCACTGTGTGGCAATATACCCTGAATTTGTCTTCACTTTACGACCGCTGGTTTCAGACCTTAATGATACTGAGCCAATTGTAAATCCAAATCCAAGCTCTTATTTTATTCTTTCATTCCTTGAGATATGTTCCATGAAGCTCTTTTAAAAATCTATTCAAATTCCGTGGAAGTGCCACATATGCGGGGGGTGTAGAAGGCACCTCTGATGTTTAAAGCTCATGGCACCATTTTGTTTTTCATATTGCCAAAATGACTTTGTGCCAGCGTGAGCTGGAGATCCCATTGCACATACAGCATCACATGAGCAGAAAGGAAACTGTGCAGTATGAGTTACTTAAAGTAGTGTACATATTGCAAATAAAAAGTGGTTTTACGACTGTATCACAGCTGACCAGTACTAAAGCCTAGTTAATGCTTTTCCGCCTGCAGAGGTGCGGAGACATTCAGCGCCGTTATCCGCCAACGCAAGGGCTCTCCGACAGGCACGCAACTACGGACAAGTCTAACACAACGGTCCTCTATCGTCAATATAATTAGTAGTCAATGCAGCTTTTGGCCAGTTAAGCCAATATGGTCTTTTGAACACCAGGAGGTGTAGAGAACAACAAAACAGACGGCTGGGTTTGTTTGTATACATGCTTTTCTAGAGTATTCAATGAGCTACACTTCTAGTAAAAAGCTTTCCAGTTCATTCTAAATCCACTCGCTGTCGTCCATTGCTTCTTGAGTGGATCTGTGTTTACCAGCAGAAGTAAATAAACTGTTGTCACTGCAATGGTAGGCAGACTCGCCAGAAAAGGTCTGCACCCCCTGCTGCCCTGGTGGAGAATTGCTTTGCAACACTGACACACCAAAGGAGAAGTATAAAAGGAAAACGTCTCTGTCAGTACGTGTGCGTGTGGGTGCAAACTTACTGACAGAAAAGCATAAACTACGCTTAAGTTGCTACTTATCCTACAACATGTCGTTGAAAAATTTGAATGTCTTCTAATTGATTTTAGCATCTGCAGTACGTAATGCTCTGCGTTTTCTACTTTTCGACGCCTGGTATGGTTTGCTAGAAACGGTACATTGTCATTAACATACTGTACATGCTTTTAGCTGTATTACCTGAACAGTTGATTGTCACCCTGAAAATGTCTTCAAAATACTTGCTTTCCAGGCAGTCCAGAGTCTGAGTGCAGGAAAAGTCTATCTGTGTAACAGATGGTTTTGGTGACTGGAGCATGATTTGTCTTGAGACACATGAGCCGCAGTTCAGCCTTTGACAAATGACATCTGCTTGCTTTAAAGTCCAGTCACGGACTCCATCCCCTTGACCCGCTGGTCTCCACTTTCCAAACTGTTTAATCTCTAAGACACCAGTGCACCGACTAGTTCCACTAACCAGTCTGACATCAGGGTCTGTACAAACACAGGAGAACGTTTAAAAAAAGGGGTTCAATGGGATACCGTAAAACACTTAAATCTACATGTGTCTACACAGTTACCTAAACAGGTGAGTCCAACACCATTGGAACCATTAGGGCAGGAATTTTCTCCAAGCCACGACCTCGCGCAGTTCAGGACAGAAGATTCATGGCCTCCACTGGGAACTTCCTTTCTCAATATCGGAGCGTCCGGTTCTCCTTTGGGTGTCCTCTTCACGAGTGAAGTAGGCCCACAGCCAATCTCCCTGCAGACCACCTCTGCATCCTGCGGACTAAAACCATCCTTACACACCAAGGACCACGACTCGTTTAAGTTCACCTCCAGTCTTCCTGAACAGGGGTTGCTCCCATTAACAAGTCTGACAGAATCTAGAAGGAAAAGAGGGAAGAAAATTCTAAAGTTTTACTGCAGTGTTTCAGAACTGAGCAGCATGTGGAAAGGATGTAGATTTTTAACATACACATGGACTACTGTGCATAGACATTTTTCAACTAACAATTAGATAATTCTCAAATAAATGTATGAATGAATTGAATGCCTGTGAAAAAGAGTAATTATTACCAAACATTTAACAGTATAAAACAGTTTCTCTCCCCAATCTCCTTATTATTACAGAGCTGATCTCCCAACTAGTCTTTTTTTCGAAAAAAAAAAACCATTTTATTAAAAAGGCTCTGAATTATTTTATTCATTTAAAAAGAAACAATCAAAAGTCAAGATGTGCTGACTTGAGTGGGTAATGTTAAAGATGGGTCAGTCCAAAAGAACGTGAATTATTATCAGAGATGCAAGGTCAGTTTTTATCCACACCCATAAAAACTAACCACCGGTGTTTGTTCCCGTTTCCTGAGATCGCAGTGAGACTGATGTAAGGGCATATTTCAATATGAACAAACAATATTATGTGGTGTGACGCCATATGTGCGTTTAAGCCTCACAGTTAATAAGTAAACGCTAAATGGCCTGTACTTGTATAGCGTTTTATTCAGTCCTTGAGGACCCCAAACTACTTTCAGAACAATGGCACCACCGGGCCCTCTGACCACCACCAGTAGGCAGAAGGGTGAAGTCTCTTGCCCAAGAACACTACAACTGAGACGGGGCTCGAACTGGCAACCCTCCGGTGACAAGATGAACTCCTAACTCCTGAGCCAATTGTTCAGGCACGAGCTCAACTCTGACAAACATCTGCTCCATAAGCTTGGCGCTAAGCTCGCGTTCAACTCTGGGGATGTAAATGAACCACACCTCCAGCCAATCACAGACAGATCTTTTTCATCCAATGGGAGGATTTCTCGGAAATACTACATTCAGAATTCGCTTTAGTCGCCAACTTTGCGTGCACAAACAAGGGAACTGACTTTTGTTCTGCTTTTCTTTCAATAAAAACATTTCAATGCAAATGTATAAAAATAAGGTCAAATACAAAATAAACATTTTTCTTCCTTGTCATATGTAAATATATGTTGTTTACAGAAAAGAGGAAGACAAGGTTGGATGAAAAGAAACCAACCAACTGGAAAATGTAAATTCTGCACCATATGGCAGAAATGGCGAAACGGTAGGATTTAAGATAAACGTAAGACAACATGATAATATAAACACTTGAATTAAACTGAACTGCTTTCAATCGAGACTAAAAACCCATCTGTTTAGAATTGCCTTCGAGTAAATGCTTGATGTCATGTGTGTGAAATGTGTTCATGCTCTCTTGCTTTTTTGATTTGTGTATCATGTGTAATGTGTGTTTCTTTTACTTTTAATTTCCAATGTTATATTCCATGTGTTTTTTTTTTTTTTTTGTTTTTTTTAAATCACCAAATCATGTAAAGCACCTTGAATTACCCTGCTGTTGAAAGTGTGCTATACAAATAAAATTGCTTTGCCTTGCCTTGAATTCTGTAGCATGAGATAATTTAGTTAGGCATACAAATATGGTTGCTTACATTGTGCCTTTTAGGTCTTTTTTCTTTACATGTCCTCTTTGGTAGTGTGACGCTTAGAATTGGTGTCTGAGTACCAAGTAGAAGCCCAACAGATTTTCTTTGACAAGTGGAGAAATATGGCTTTTGCTATAGCACTCCACTTGATATATATATATGTATATATATATATAAAGACTATATGTGTAAGAAATTTTTACTAGAAATTGATGTGGGTTTTTATTTTCTGATTTATGGACACGGAGACAGAAAATAAAGGGGGAGAAAGAAAGAAGATGAAGAGAGGTAGGAAAGAAAGTTAAGAGGGAGAGGGTAAGTTGAAGATACAAGAGAGGAAGGGGAACAAAGAAAACATCCCAGTCTGCCTCCACACCTGCAGGACGGCAGGGAAAGGGAAAAAAGCAACAACGACAAATCAAACAATACAAACTGAGAACTACACAACTGCAACCCACAAATGGATATATGAATACAATAATAGCGTCACTGAAAAGCTCATGGCACCGATTATTACAAGATTTAGTAACGGTAACCTAAGCCCAAGAATGCATCTGTAAACACCAGAATCCCCACACCTGTGTGTGTGTGTGTGTGTGTGTGTGTGTGTGTGTGTGTGTGTGTGTGTGTGTGTGTGTGTGTGTGTATGTGTATGAGCATGCTGGTGTAACAGCTTTCTCCATACGAGAGTTCAATAGCTGGTGTGTTGAGCCATCGATCCGCCTCCCAGGAATTGATGTGGACCCGAAGGAGATCTGAGGTCGTATTTCTATAGTCCTTGAGATGTGAGAAAAATATTTCACAATAGACTCTTTGAGATAACCTCCACCCCCAGCAACTTGCATTAGCAACCACAATTACATCAACTCACATCAGCCACACTTTAAAATGGTTTGGTCACATAGCAAGTTATTTGGAATCTATTGCTCTAGATAGATAAGAAGTGCGTGGGGACACTTACACATTGCACAACAACATAAAAAAGTCAACAAGAAGACAGGATGTAGACATGTCTGCTCACTCACGTTCTCTAATAAGCAGCTTTAAAATAAATGTAGAGATGAAATAGCATTCCCATAACAGAAACTTAGCCAGTAACAGCAATCAAACCCGAATCATTCAGTGTCATTCTATGGGCTAATACTGGCAATACCCCAGGCCCCCAATCTGTTACACTGTTGTCAATAATAGGTGGAGTGTTTCACGCACAAATATTACTACAGTAAAACTCAACCAGTGATATAAGTGACATCTACTGTTGATGATTTGTGATTAAAAGATCAGTGTAAGTTGAAGGAAGTTCAGCGATTCTCAACGTGTTTTCTATAACGCTAGACAGTATCAGCACAATGCTTTGTTTATACAGCAGGAGGCCAACTCTTTCTGTAAGTCCGGTTCTCAGATGACATGCATAAACTGCAAAGAAAACATTATTAGCCGAATTATCAAAAAGTCATTCCAAAACAGAGTAAAATGATGCTAATATTAGCCTAGCATCTCCACAAAAAAATAATCTCCCTGTGCAAAAGGACCCTTAACAGGGCAGGTTTACTGGAGACTTTCTGTTGGCTACGTGCTAGGTAGGCAACAGAAACCCTTCAGAAAATGGAAAGTAATGAAGTTGATCAAGTTTAAGTTGAAACTGAAACACTTAAACTATTACACACATTTAGAATGGCTTACAGACACAAACAGAAAATTCTAAGAATAAATGTAAGAAATGCTATTTGCGCACCACTAGTTTCTCCAGGTTTAGATCTGGTCCCCCCGAACATAAAGATGGAGAACCATTGTTCTACAGTATATAACAGATTAAGATCCAGTTCATAGCCCTCACTGCACTCTACTATTGACTTAAAGGCAAAACCTCTATGATGTCAATTTCATCATTTGAATTTAGGAAGGTCTGTTGCCAAGATTTTTGTGACTGTGCTGCTTGTCTGTTGATAGCAGCAGTAACCCTACATTATAAAGGTGGCACCAAACTCACACCAAACAAAGAAAGCGACGGGAAATGCAGTGTGGAAAGATCCCCTATTCTCCATTTGGATGTCTTAGGGACAACAAGGATAAAAAATTTTCCTTTTTTTTTAAAGTAACTATCAATATGCTGTTTGTTTTGGCTGAAACAACGGTGAATTTCTTACAGAGCTGACTGTGCGAGGAGATAAGCTGCCTTGGATCTGCGGGGAAATTCTGAAGATTTAATAGAATCAGCTCATGATTAGAACAAACAAGTTGTGACGCAACATTAGCTCTAAACACAGTAGGGCCAGCATTGCTTCTATCTGTTGTTAGAGCGAGTTCTTTTACTGAAAATAGGAGTAAGGGAGAAAGTTAATGATGTTCAAAAATGTAATAATGAAAAGCAGAAATTCCCTAAATGTTTACATGCATGGATCCGTCGGTTCAGACTCATCTGGTGGCAGTCGTCCCTGAAAAGATGGCTATCTTAGCAGTGTACAGTGTTATACATGCAATGTGGTACTATCGAATTGCCTAGTTGTTGGGGATGGCTTCATTTAAGATTCGACAACCCCTTGGCGAGTCCCAGGTTTTGGTTCACGCTCTTGGAGTTTCGGAGTCCCAGAGTGGACAGCTCTCTGAAAGGGAAAAAAGTTAGTACCTCCCCGTCCTGTCCTCTCCTTGGTCAGCTGCATAAACCAGTCTTATGTGCTTGCATTCTTAACTGAGTCCTGTCTCCTCCACCTTAACTGAAAGAGTAAATTAAGGTGTATCAAAGTAGGAGAAGTAGCCTGCATAAGCTCCCAGTATATGTTCTAGATCCCAGTAATCATCTGTGTGCATTATATTGTTAAGCTGCACACATAGTTTCAATTGTTAGACCTGTAATTATGCAGTAAACCTTGTAAGAAGAGGTAATGATAGGTGATGGGTAGAACAGGGGGGTTCTTTGCTTTGCTTTACACTTCTAAAACTTAAAAAAAATGAACGAATGGCTTTACCTGAGCACGTCATCTCTGTATAATGCTCAGACCTAACTATCCCTTTGACGCAATCTGTGAGAGAAGGTCCGTCGCAGTCTCGCAGCTCCCAAAGAACTCTCGAGGTTGATGCTCTTCTTGTGACTGAAAGTGGAGAGCCACAGTCCACCTGTTTGCACACTTCACCTGCAAACCTCAAAGTCCAGGTCTGCTTATACGCTTGTTTCCATTCTCCTCTGAGTCTCATCTGGAGAGTGCCGGCACACCGGCTGCTTCCTCCAACCAGCTTGATGTCCTTGGGTTCTGGGTAGAATGAAGGTCAAAGCCTCTCATCATTAAATGAATTAAACTCATCAATAATAGTATCAGATTATTTCGGGGTCAAACTATTTGAGTAACTGCCCGAAGAATCAAAGATACAAACGTTTGTCCTTCTCTTTCATTTACCTAAACAGGTGAGTCCAACAGCTTTCCCAGAGTAATTCCAGGCAGAGCTGAGGCAATCTGACAGGGCCGCTTCAGTGCCTTTGCACTTGAATTTTCTGCTGACCGAAGCCTCTGTTTCTTCGAATAGCTCCCGCCGGAGGACTGAAAGAGGTCCACAGTCAAGCTCCCTGCAGACCACCTCTGCATCCTTCTGGTCGAAACCGTCTTCGTTTACTGAGATCCATGGCTGGTTAAGCTGGTCAGACTTTACTTCCAGTCTTCCTGAGCATGGACTGCTCCCATTTACCAGTCTGACTGTTTCTGGAGAGAAAAAAAGGAAGAGATGTTGAAAAGGACCTAAAAGTTCCAGTTTTGCGGAACTGAGAGGCCTCTGTGGCATATTGTTATCATCTGTAAAAGTTCCAAAAATATCCTGATGGTTCTACGTGGAACTCATTGCACATGTCCCCCAAACATTCCAGTCAATATTCCGTAAAGTAAGCACAGAACTATGTGGATGCTCAATTCCCCACCTCTTAGATTCCTTCTTTGAAAAACAGAGACCGGGTATTCAATTTCATTATAACATGGCAAGTTCAGGTGTAGGGCTTCATTGAGAAGTGACTCCTTGATGTTTAAATACTTACTGAACAATAGACTCAATTTCCGTGTAGAGTAGTTGCAACCGTTGTATAGCCTTGAATATTTCCCACCAAGTTTAGACCAATTTTAACTGAGCCTTATCCACAACGGATTATGACCACCATACAGACATCAGGATTTTTAAAAGAGGTTGAACCTCACTGGATTGCACCAAATTTGAAAAATCTCATTTCAGTTTGAGAGTAAACATGATCCTTCTCTGTTCTTAGGTAACGGTCATAGTAACATGTGTGCAGGTTTCACGCTTGTGCTGAGATACATACTGTTTTGTCACAATCTGTGGAATTTCTCCATAAACACCGGAGGCTTCGGTACCTCCACCATCAGTATCAGCCTTAATGAGTCACTCCAATAACTGCGAAAATAGATTATAAATCATTGAGTCGCAGCTCAGTTTTTCCTCCTCATCTTTCTCTTGCATGAGTAAATACAACATCTACAGTCGTGGCCAAAAGTTTTGAGAATTACATAATATTGGAAAAGTTGCTGCTTAAGTTTTTTAACTCTGGTGAGAATGTTGACGAGCACAAGGCTGGAGATCATTATGTCAGGCTGATTGGGTTAGAATGGCAGATTTGACATGTTAAAAGGAGGGTGATGCTTGAAATCATTGTTCTTTCATTGTTAACCATGGGGACCTGCAAAGAAACGCGTGCAGCCATCATTGCGTGGCATAAAAATGGCTTCACAGGCAAGGATATTGTGGCTACTAAAATTGCACCTAAATCAACAATTTATAGGATTATCAAGAACTTCAAGGAAAGAGGTTCAATTCTTGTTAAGAAGGCTTCAGGGCATCCAAGGAAGTCCAGCAAGCGCCAGGATCGTCTCCTAAAGAGGATTCAGCTGCGGGATCAGAGTGCCACCAGTGCAGAGTTTGCTTAGGAATGGCAGCAGACAGGTGTGAGTGCATCTGCACGCACAGTGAGGCGAAAGCTTTTGGAAGATGGCCTGGTGTCAAGAAGGGCAGCAAAGAAGCCACTTCTCTCAAAAAAAAAACATCAGGGACAGATTGAGCTTCTGCAGAAAGTATGATGAATGGACTGCTGAGGACTGGGGCAAAGTCATATTCTCAGATGAAGCCTCTTTCCGATTGTTTGGGGCACATGGAAAAAGGCTTGTCTGGAGAAGAAAAGGTGAGCGCTACCATCAGTCCTGTGTCATGCCAACAGTAAAGCATCCTGAGACCATTCATGTGTGGGGTTGCTTCTCATCCAAGGGAGTGGGCTCACTTACAATTTTGCCCCAAAACACAGCCATGAATAAAGAATGGTACCAAAACACCCTCTGACAGCAACGTCTTCCAACAATCCAACAACGGTTTGGTGAAGAACAATGCATTTTCCATCACGATGGAGCACCGTGCCATAAGGCAAAGGTGATGTCTAAGTGGCTCGGGGACCAAAACGTTGAAATTTTGGGTCCATGGCCTGGAAACTCCCCAGATCTTAATCCCATTGAGAACTTGTGGTCAGTCCTCAAGAGGCGGGTGGAAAAACAAAAACCCACTAATTCTGACAAACTCCAAGAAGTGATTATGAAAGAATGGGTTGCTATCAGTCAGGATTTGGCCCAGAAGTTGATTGAGAGCATGCCCAGTTGAATTGCAAAGGTCCTGAAAAAGAAGGGCCAACACTGCAAATACTGACTCTTTGCATAAATGTCATGTAATTGTCAATAAAAGCCTTTGAAACGTATAAAGTGCTTGCAATTATATTTCAGTACATTACAGAAACAACTGAAACAAAGATCTAAATGTAGTTTTGCAGCAAACTTAGTGAAAACTAATATTTGTGTCATTCTCAAAACTTGTGGCCACAATTGTACTTGACAGAATGCTAAATGGGCTGTATTTGTATAGCATGTATGTTGATGCTACCCTAAATTGTGCACTAAGTTGTGAATGTGAGTGTGTTTGTGTGTCCTGTTGTTCTCAGCTTTGCTGTGCGAGGGACTGTTCATCTGACCAGGGTGTACCTGCCTCTTATTTGTTGCACATACAGTATATGCCCTTATTAAGCAATTATATTAAAGTAGTTTGATTCAATTTTTTTTCCATTTGAGTGTTGCCAGTTTGTTTTTTACCACAGGCTTGTTCCATGTGTTCAGAGGGGTCCTCCTCCTATAGATCTTTTCATTTGGACATTGTAGACATTAGATATTGTCTTAGACAAGTGCAAGATTGCATACAATGTTATAGAGTTTGACAAAAACTTGTTCAGGGATTCAGCATTAAGCTGAATGAGTTTGTGTTTAAAGTCTGATGTGAACTCTATCCATCCATTGACTATACCCGCTTGTTTGTTCAGGGTCACTGGTACCTATCTCTAGCAGGCCACTGGGCGCGAGGCGGGGTACACCCTGGACAGGTCATCAGTCCATCATAGACACACACACACTCACACACACACACACACACACTCACACACACACACACACACATGCACGTCTTGCTATCCTTGTGTTGACATTGTATTGACTTCCATTGATTTTACTATGCCTAACCCAGACACTTTCCCTAAACCTAACCATTACTGATACATGCCTAACCCTAACCTTAACCTAAACCTTATTCACACCATACCTCTAAACCGAACTAGTAGAGGATGGTGGGCTGTCAAAGGATGGTCCTCACAAGTATAGCTATACATGTACACACACACACACACACACACACACGCACACACACACACCTACCTAAGTGCAATTTAGAGGGACCATTGAACCTACCTGGAAAACCCACGCATGCATGGGGAAAATATGCAAACTCCATGTAGAAAAACCACAGGCCAGGTTTTTGGATGAGATGAATTATAAAAGCCAGAAACAGAGAAGATGGGAACCAAACAGCAATCTCTTTTAGTCAGCTGAGGGAAATAAACAGATACTTCCATCACCAGTAAGACATACAGTATTCTTGGCTGTGTTTGGGCCTCACGGTCAGTCTGTGACACACTTGTTAATTACTGTCTTTGTAGGGTTCATGTCTTTTGCACTAATATTAAAGTTAACATCTTTGAAAATTGCTGTTTGTAGGTTTGACCACAGAATCTTGACCACAAAATAATTTAAACCAAGTTAAGTAAGTAATTCTCTGGATCCAAAAGTTTTACGTTTTCTTTTAGATATATTAAAAAAACTTAATGTCACAACCTGAACAGTTGATCTCCACTTCGAAATTGGCCCAGTTGTCATCGTCATCAAGTCTTTTCATTGAGACAACAGATCCGCAGTCAAGCTGTCTGCACACTTCAGCAGCCGAGGTCCGATTCCAGGCGAGCTCAAAGTCTTCCACTTCTATCCAGCTTCCTTGATCCCTCGTCTCCAGTTTGCCAGCGCAATGACTTGGCCCATTGACCAGCCTGAATTCCTCAGGCAACACTGGGCAGAGAATTAAAAAGGAGAGGTTAACATTATCAGTGGAGGCTCAGGTCCTCCCCTATCTACTGCTTACCAGCATCCCTACGAACCAGCTACCTAGCGACCGCTCTACCAGCCTAGCAACAAAGCTGCCAACTCAACTTCTTTGGAGGGAAATGCTGCAAATCTCCTGCTTTATTTATGTACCCATTGTTGGTAGCAATGAATCCACAATTCATGTTATAATGCCCTTGATCTCACTGCTGCCATTATATTCTTGACCCAATGTGAGTTTCACAAACTCCGCTGGGGGAAATGCAGTCCAGAATGCTGCAAGTCAATGACTCTGCTGGATTTCTTTAGATAGAAAACTTTTAAAGTAATTGGAATAATGAACTGAACTCAATGCACTGTTTAACAAGCAGGATTAACTGGAATGTATATTTGATTGAATTGAAATGACCTTTTTGTAAAGTGCCTTGAGATTACTTTTGTTGTGAATTGGCAGCATATAAATTCAATTCAATTCAGTTTATTTATATAGCGCCGATTCACAACAGATGTCATCTCAAGGCACTTAACAAGAAGTCATTTCAAGACATTTATACAAACATTCCAATCAGTTAAAAAGTTTCCTATTCAAGGAATCCCAGCAGGAATCCCAGCAGAGTGCGTTAAATTAATTTAAGTTCAGTTCATATAGTTCCGAACATGACAGTACAAAAAAGTGTTGAATGGAAAAGGAGCTGCTGTCATCTAGATTAGTACTTAATGAACTTGATTTGTCACATCATTGATATGGAGCCAAAATCACGGCAGCTTTGGGAGAAAATTAGGGAATCAAAAATAGAATATTTAAATAAAAGTCAAAGAACTGTCTATCATTTAAACTTTGATGGGTTAACACCAACGTGAACTCTGTTCTTCCGAATTTTAATTTATGTTTTTTTTTTTTCATAACAAAAAAAAACAATAAAAAAACTCTACACTGAGATTATCACTGAATATATTGGTTTTTAATAGTTCCAGTAATTTATTTCCGGGTCTTAAGAACAAAATGACACACAGCACAGCAATACTAATTACTAAAGGACAGAATAATGAGTCAAATACTTTTTAACAGATATTTACAGAACCAAAACGTCAAATTAACCAAAATATTTGCGCACATCTGCCTATGAGTCTTCAAGTCCACAAAACCACTTGGACAAATAAACTCCCACGGAGGACAGATGAGTGAGATTGTAAAACTCAAATAATATCATCATTACTATCATTTATGTAAGCATGCTGAAGGCACAAACAGGTTTCTCTCTTTCTTGTCTAGATTGTTGTCATAAAACCAGAGTCCTACCTGAGCTGCAGAGAGACAGAAGCAAAATCAGAGCTTTGCCCTCCATGTTCCCTTTGCTTAAATGACAAGGTTTGACCTCAGCTCCTCTCTATCAGTGCCCGAGCCTCGATCTGCCTCATAAAGGTTTCGGTGCTGCAGCTTACTATGTATGTTACTTCCTTACACTCTAAGCACAAGAACTGTTGTCAGAGCTTTGACTCTTCTTCCTGGGTGTCAGCATTTTATTGCCGTTAAGCATTTGAGAGAACCGACGAGGAGTGGCAGAACTTCGGTCCACCCCTGCTTGCAGAATTGTGTTAATTCAGTCCTACTGTAGGCGTGACCAAGCATCGGAATGAGATTTAAGTCTAGACTTTGACAAGGCCACAGCAAAACCTTAAATCATTTCATTATTCAGTTTGGGGCTGCATTCAGAGGTCAAACTGCTGAGCTTTAGGTCAAAACCAGTTAACCTTTAGCATTTTCTCCTTGGGCAGAATTAGTGGATCCATCAACTATGACAAGTCGTCCAGGACCTAAGCAGCCAAAGCAGTACCAGACCATCACACTACCATTACCTTGTTTCGACTGTTAGAAGTACACCTGATGCAATGGGATGCTTTCCAAAAGATTCCACAGAATAGTCTACTAAAAATCTTGAAAATCATCAAGTTGTTCGACAAGCGCAAGGATACCCGGATTATCGCGATAGCTCTTAAGATGATCCCATCAGAAATTCCTGCTGTGTGTGAAGACTACTCTGGTCTGCTCGGGAAGGATGTTGGGACCGTTACACTTATAGCCCTTTTCCACTGAGGCGGAGCTGGAGCTCCCATGGCTTCCGTGCTGACTAAGCTCCGGTTTTTTCGTTTTCGATTCCCGCAAGCACCAGCTCCGAGAGCCAGAAACGGGTGCTACTCTGGCACCACTCTTGTGTGGGGCCAAAGGGGAGCTATCCAAGCACTCACTACGTCAAGGGGGAAGGGGGAGGGATTTACAGCCTTCACAATAGAGAACCGCCATATTAAAATCCAGACTGCTCGGAATGTTTTTTGTTGTTGTTGTTGAAAACATGGAAGGCATCAAGACTACATCGCCTATGACGACGTTGCCTTGTCAAGAGTAACTGCAACAGCGATGCCTTTTGCCGCTGTATCGCAACAAATGCTTATAAAGCGACGATTAGCATCTGCAACCAGACGAGGTCATCCATCTTTGTTGTTATGGTTTTCTTCTTCTGCGTCTGCTTTATTTTTGGCAAGCGGCTTCCCGCGTGATTTCTGAAGTGACGCTTCGATGACGCAACACCGTAGCTCACGGTGGCTGCAAGTTGGCTCCTTGTTATAGAAAACGAAGGAGGTTTTGTGAAAGCTCTGGCTCCAGCACCAGCCCCAGCCCCAGCTCCGAACAGGCTTTTGGTTCTTTGCAATGGAAAAGGGCTATTACAAATCAGGGATATTTAGTATGTTGGATTGTCTTGTCCCGTTATCGCACCATGTGTGGTGTGTTCCGAGGACCAACGACAATGCAGCCTGTGGAATGTGACGTGTAGCCTATCAGAAAGCCAGGTAACGGTCAGAGATACACCTCGGAACTGTCTAGCCTGCTTTCCTCCTCGTCCGCCATGTTTATTTACCCTGAAGTCACGTTTGATCTGGTGAAGTTTGGCCGGATTCCTCGTCTGACCTGGGAATGTTCGTTGTGTATCGTCATTGCCGTGCGGCCGAACACCACACACTGTAGGACCAAAGCTGTTTTGTCTGACATTTTTTTATCACCGTGTGTGGTCTCTCAAGGTATGGGAAACTTACAAACCGTTTTAAAATCTCACTGCGTGAAGCAGGCCTTAGATAAAGATGAGTGGGAATCTAGTATACAACAGTCAAAGCCAATCCATAACAAATCAGATTTACAATGTGGAGGCCTACCCAGTGCTGGTCCAGAGAAGGTCCCATGTACTCTCCCCATCCTTCTTTTCTCCAATCTCTGAGTATGTGCAACATAGATTCACAGGAAGCAATTTCCACCATATTTAATTTGTTATTTTTTTTTCTACAGCTTCAGCCAGTAGTCAGGCCTGGGTATGGCTGGTGAAGCTGAAGGAAAACCATGTGATTCACCACAGTTAATTCCTGATTTAACAGGGGGGAGAATTACATTTTCATGAAAGGCCAGGTTGGTTTAGGCCATCATTTGAAAATAGCTTTTTTTTTTTTTTTTTTACTCAGGTCTTTCTAGTGGGGTATTAACATATATTTGATGACCTGAAACATTTGAGTGTGACAAAAAGGAATCTGCAAAAGCACAAACTCTTGTTTGAGGCATTGCATTTTATGTGATATAAATAGGGGGGTTTCCAATTATTGTGTATTAGCTCCATTGGAAGAAAGAAGTAGGCTTTGAGAAAACAAGGGTCTCAGCTGGGAGAAGTCTCAAACATAAAAAAAAAGTAGAGCAGTAAAATATTTCCTATATTTTTCTTTAGTATGCACATTTTATTGAGTAAAAAAACCCCCCATAGAATTGCTTTTCAAAGACGCATGCAAAATCAAGGAGTAGCCTATATAAGGAGTATTTAAAGACCAGACAAATCAAATTAATTATTAGGTCAGTTTATTAACGTAACAAAAAAAGAGAAAAAAAACAAATTGCAGTGCACTATCCTAACTTTGATCAATGTTTATCCAACTTTTAAAGACAACGATTATAAGAAAAAAACTAAATTCTGTTTCGTCTTATCAGGTCTGAATGAAGGCTTCCGTCATCTTATCGTTGCATCTGGTTCTCTGGTCATGTGACCTTGTTTCCTGAAGCTGATTGTGGAGCTGCTGATTTCAAATATAGTCTGTTTTCCCAAACTGAATTTTTGATGTTTTAGTGTTACTTTAGCAGAGTGATATTTATCTGAATTTACAGTGGAGAAAAAGTATTCATCTGACTGGAAGTGGACGGCATTAATCAGAGGCAATCTAAAAATTCTGGAATGTATATATGCTCAAGTCTGCATTTTGGTCCTACTTACAACCTACAAACCACGGCATTATGAGGTCCAGCAAGAGAAACTCTTTTAAGCTACAAGATACTAGTGGTATTTGGGTGGAAAAAACCAGCTAACTCTGTTACGATTTGGTTTTCCTCAGTAAATAACAATGTCATGAAGAGTGTTGTTGAGGAACCAAGTGAGGAGGTAGGTGAAAAGGATAATTTTAATGAACTGACCGGACAGAAACCAGCGTGAGGACAACAGGAGGATCTGACCATGTGTGACTGAAACCGAGGAGTACGTATACCGAGGACTTGATTATTGGATGCAACACAGGTGAATAAATGGGCAGATGGAAAAAAGGTGTACACGGACTGGAAACTGAGACACCGAGGTAGAGGTAACACTAGGAATCAAGAATACAGGAATAAATGAAACACAGGATGAAACAATAAAATCAAAACAAGCAAACTAAGCTCAAAGTCCAACAGCTCGAGACAGCAACATATTATCTAAGTAAATTAAAAAAATTTTTTTCAAACTTCAACGTTTGGTAGAAAACAGCAACTTGATGGAGGCTGAACCTCTCCCTAAAGCGAGGGAAACTGGCGATTAATTTAGATTGACTGAATTAGATTGTATCAAATCCAGTTAAATGACATCAGATCATGTTAAGTACACATATGTTGTGATCTTTGGGTGTTTGGGTTTTGCTTTTCATTTGTTTGTGCTTTGATCATTTCTAAGTTCAAAAAGGTCTTGTCATATTAGTTCATATTTATATTCTTTACCATAACCCAGTTTGAGCGACGCTTCAGTTTTTGGACAGATGACCTCACATTCAACTCAAGAACACTTCGGGATAAAGAGGACTTCGAGATCATCTTAATGACTGCAAAATGCAGGTCCTGTGGCTGGAAACCAAGCCCAAATCATTCCCTTTTCACCACCATGCTTAGCAGTGCACTGAAGTGTGTTTGATTTTGACCAAACACAACCCTGCACTATTACCATACAGCTCCTATTTGTACAAAAGACAGTGTTGAAGAAGTCACATGGTTATTTTCTTTCTATAGCTTTGAATGTTGATGCTATGCTTTCATGTTCATTTTGAGAAAGATTATTTTTCCTGTTAGCCAATTCAAAACTTTTTCAAAGTGAACCGTCTTAATCTTGACATGCAGTCAGAGGCCCTCGGTGTCCGTGTCTCTTTGGTTGTGTTGGCTGTAATTCCTCTGAGCATTGCAAACTCTAACCTCAAGTAGGGCGTTCCCTACAGGGAAGGTTCCTGAATCTGTCGATAATCTTTGTTGTACCAGAATGATTGACTAAGTTCTATATATTTTTTAAACGATTTGGAAAATTTCGCCAACAGCAGATGATGCACCAGATTGTATTTTAAAGTCAATACAGATGTAGAGCTTGGATCAAGTGCTTGCCAGACTAGTTTAAAAAATGTGCAATACCACTTTAGTTTGGTGGCAATAGGAAACTCTGAAGTAGATGCAAGATGTTGTGTTGTTAGCAGCTAAACGTTAGCCAGTTGTGGTGTTCTCACAGTGCCTACAAATCAGTTGTATTTTGTCTGTGATCATTTCTTCCCCCTTTCGAGGACCCAAAATGTTCCCACACGACTGCGTTATTAGCAGAGGGAGCTTCTTTAGTGTTGATGTAGCAGAGTTAAATCTGCCAGCCCAACATGCAGATTTTCATTAGTAAACTCCATCAACTAAAATTTTAATCTACTTATTTTTTCACATCAAAACAGGGGCCTCAGAAATAGGTACATGGCATCAGGTTTAAACCAAGCTATTTGCTACACTCCTACACCTGACATTTGGAGCTCGCTATTAACTAAACAGTTTCTCATCGAGTCTAATATATGAACAATGGGCATGCCAAATGCCAACAGGGTTCTCTGCCATCTGCTGTATCACCAGAAACCTGAATTCTGTGCACTGCGGATTAGAAAAGCAGGTTGGTTTTCAGCCTCTGGCATGTCCTTACTAGCAGCCGTTCATTAGTTTGGAGTGGAGGGCTTTAAGAACTAGCTTAAGCTACTCCTTTTCAAAGAAAACGGTAAGTCTAAACATTTCCAATGAAAATGTGAAAAGAACCTAAATCCTTTGTCCAATGTAAAGTGCAGCTAAGACCTGGAGGGCATAGCTATTTAAATACAGCGATACATTGAAGAAAATATAGTAACTTCCAGGGTTTAATGAGACCCACAGATGTGGTCCAGTCAGAAAACCACACCATCGTGCAAGAGGGATGGATGGCTGTGTAGTCCTGTGGAACAATAGGGAGAAGAGCTGGGCTGAAAACACATCCTTGGGGTACCCCTCTGGTCAGTATAAGTGTAAGATGAATTGAGGTCACCCACTGTAACATTTTTTGTCTGTTAGTAAGAAAATCCATGATACCCAGATGTCTGAGGTAGTTGATCATTTAATGGGGGAGGTATTGAAAGTGTAGCTAAAATCCAAAAACAGAATCTGATCTGTGCATTGGGAAAATCCTGGCGAGATGATGTTGCATGAACTGCCAATAAGATGGCATCATCCGTTTATCTGTTTCTTCTGTACGTGAAACAAAAGAGAAAGTTAAGACAATGTGGTGGTGGGAGGAGAGAAACTAAATTTCAGATTCATTTTGACATAAAAAAAAAAAACTTCCTCTTTTTTTCCTATTTTTATTCTTGGGATAGAAAGAGCCAGACTGCCATATTTCTCTGACATCTGCCTGCCTGGACACTACTGACTATTGACAGGCAGTCTAATCCCTCCTGAATTCTCATTAAATAAGTCCTACAATGAATTTACATATTATTTCAACAATAAAATTCAGAGAATAAGACAAGCGAAATAGAACCATCTTTTGTCCTGAGCCCCCAGAAGCCTTTTGTATGTCTAGATTATTTTAAACATTTGATATATATATATATATATCCCTGACTGAAACTGACATGTTCTTAACTGTCTTTTGCAGATAGTACGTATTCCATGGGTCCTTAAAACCGAAGTTATCAAACTTCTTTTAAATTATTTGAATCTGTTCTATAAGGGCTACCTCAATTTACTTTTCCAGCATGAACACTAATAAAAAGAAAATACTTCCGATGAGCAAAAGAGGGACAGGGATACAAGAATTTGTTTAGCAAATGGGGTGCATTCAAAGCATGTACGAACTCATCCAAGTGTGGTCTATCTGACTCACAAACCTGTGCTGCTTGTTTTTGGTTCATAATGAGTTTCCCCAGAAATGAAAGCTAAACCATCACTGTTTTTTTGTGTGTGTCTTTTTTTAAAGAAGCACTGTTCTATAAACGTAAAAGATTACTGAAAGCTTTTCAAATGTGACTTAAAATGACGTATTGATTGTTTTGTTTTAGCTAGAGTTCTTTTTTCCTAAAATGACCATCATCACAAAGGTGCTGGCACTCCCTGCGCATTCCAGCCTGTGTCCAACTGCAGCAGTAGCTACCCCAAATGGTTTCTGGTTTCATTTCTGCTCTGCTGTCAGAGGAATCAGGCAGAACCTTCACACAGGCACATAGAGGCTTAGAGACTATTCCAAAAAGGTAAGAACAATTTAATCTCCTCGCCTTATAATATACAACCTCTAAATATTTCTAATGAGCCTGGCTCAAGAACTTAACTTGAAGGTTTATATTACAATTCTCATAACTGTTATGATATAGACATGGAGGGATAACCCTTTGTAATAGCAAATCAAGCACAGGATTAAGCTTATGACCATGTGTAGTTTGGCAGTAATCAAAGCTGAGTGTGAGAAATGAGAGTTACAATCTAACTGTCAATGGCCCTACCTCTTTTTTCTTTGATATAGTTAGGGTGGAGTCTGTTTACTTAGCAAAATGTTTAAAGACAAAAGAGATAAGAGTGTTATTACAGTCCTTTGTTTGATCCGTGATATGTACCTTTATTTCATTGTAAAAGGATGGCTTAGAGCCCAGTAGGTGCAATCCTAAAATGCATGTTCAATAAAAAGCAAGTTAAATACAGTCACAGGAAAAGAAAGTACAACCTCTACCACGTCTGGTGTTATCGACACAAAACATAAAGCTTCTAGGTTTTATCTGGATTTAAAATCAATCAAATCTATCCTCAAGGGAAGAAATCCATAAATATAATGTAATATAGCTCCAGGGCTGAGAGCCTGCTAACCTAAACAGCTAGCAGTCACTTGGATAAGTAGAACCTAGCTAAGTGATCTTAATCTCTAGTCCATCACAGGACAACACAGAAACACAAGGGACAAACTACTACTGTATGCACACATTTACACCCGAGGGCAGTTTACAGATACCGATTAAGCTATATATATATATATATATATATACACACACACACACACACACATAGCCTATATATGTAAGAGTGGGTCCACCACAGCTCCCTGGCTTGCTGGCTACAGTGAATTGCCCGTCAGAAAGATGTCATTGGTGTAGACATTTGCCAATCAAACATGTCTGACCAATAAGGAAGCACCCACCCACTATGGGATGTTTTTGTCAAAATAATTCTATCGAAGTCTGCACAAGTCTGGGATGAGCCAAAAAAAAAAAGGATTTCAAAACTTTTGTCAGTTCATTAAAAAAAAAGCAATTCAAATCGATTTTTTTTAAATTTTCAATGAAAAGTATTTTTTTTTAAACTGAAAATATGTTTTTTGTTTGATGCAACTTCTTTTTAGATTGAATTATAAAGACACAAATGTCCTACCCAATAATATAGCCCAAACGCAAAAAAGATTACTTCAATCAAAGAAAACATTTTCAATAAAAAAAAGGGTTCAAATGCAACTTTTGGAATCTCAAATATTCTTTTTATTTCAAAAACTTTCTATTTATTGAAATTATATATATTTTTTTGATTGAAGTAATTCTTTTCATTGAAATTTTTGTTTTGTTTGAAACAACCTTTTTTTTGATTGAATAATAAAGACACAAATGTCCTACCCAATAATATGGCCCGAACACAAAACAACATTAAAAAGTTCCTTTAAACAAAAAAGCTTCACGTCAATCAAAGAAAACCTTTTCAATCATAGAAAAACTTTTGTCAGATGCCTTTTTTTGAGTCTCAACTATAGTTTTGCATTCCAACACTTTTTTTCTTTGATTGAAAAGTGTTTTTTGAGATTGAAGTGAAGCTTTTTTTGATTGAAAATATATTTTATGATTGAAAATATATTTTTGGATTGAATAATAAAGACACAAATCTACCTCCATACTGATTGGGCATTTCTGAAATGCTGCCCTAAATATCTCACTTTAGGTCATTGGTTGGATACCAGTAGAAATCCTAATGCTGCTGTATGATGAAAAAACATACTCACTAACTCATTTCTGATTTTTACCTGCTAGCTACTGCTGAACCATAGGACACAGACACAAAACAGACACACACAAAAATGGTCAGCAAAATGTTCCAAATAAAACAGGAATGGAAAACCCAACACATAGGAGGAAGCTGAAAGGAACATTTTATTTAGTCTTCATTTTATACAATATTGTATTTAGTTTTTTTCTAACAAAGCAACTAAGAGAGATGACTCATCAAGGCAGGAAGTACCCAACTTACACACAAACTTCACTATGGTAAAATTCAAGTTTATCTGACAGGCGGCACTCCTGGCATGCCTGGAATATGAAACCTTGAAGGTCATAGATGGGAAAGTGAGGTTCTTTGAAGATTTTATCAGTAATAGCTCCCTTTCATGTTGTAGAACGATCTCATATTGCAGTTTTTGTTATAAAGTTATTTATTCCAGAATTGGAGGAAAATCTATGCATCCAAACTTGATCAATCTACCCTATATATATATATATTTTATTCCCATTATGTATGTAAGAATATTTCTATTTCAAACACCTGATAACTTGATTTGTCAAGCTCACGCATCAGAGGTACATTTTTTTAATGACACTTTAATTGTCGTCTACCATTCTTGGGTAGATACGATTTCTGCTAAACACTTCAAATTGGCTCGTAGAAATTCATCAAGCAGAGAGAAAACTATGGAGGGTGAGAAGTCAGTGCTCTGTCTGATATGTAGAGACACCAGACTGAAGACTAGAGCTGTCCTTCAGACCATTTTGATACAAATGCTTCAGTTCACAAGAAACTGCAGAGGCTGCAGAGAAGGATTGGCCTGGCACCAGTCAAGGTCATCCATGTGGGAGAGTCGTGAAACATTCAGGAGCTTTCCACAGCCTGGTACAGACGTGTGTATTTTTGCTTTGAAGGAGATTTTTGGATTTGCATAAAAGGCAGAAATCCATAATTTTTATGTGATTCATTGATGCCTCTCTGTAGCAAACAACGAGGGGAAGAAGTTGCTGCTTAAAATGCAGAGATGGAGCAAATGTTTGTTAGCGTTGGTGATCCCACTTGTAGAATCTCATGTACGGTTGTGTGTAGGTGTGTAGGTGAAAGGAATCTACAAAACATATAATTGTGTCTCTGACAGATCCTCCCTAAAGCTCAGCTATGTTTTATTTTAAGCTTTGGAATCATTTGGCGTATTTGCCTTTATGTAAATTTGTGACACTGGATGTCATTCCTTTCTATGGACCCATGTGTGTCTTTGATAAACTGAACAAACTAACTGAATAACTAACTAGGAGCAGCCCAGTTATGTAATGTTCAGAAACCTAAACAAGTATTGCAAAAGAAAAGTTTAACGAATAATTTGCTGTTAAGAAGAGAAAAATACGTGGACGTCAAATAATCATTTTAGGGATGCACCAATACAAAGGGGTCTGGGCTGATATCAATATTTGATATTAATATTGCTGTTATGGCTGATAACCAACATTTCTTATCAGTTCTACTTATCGGAGCGATACTAATATGTTAAAAAATGACTAACATTGGCTGATACTAATGTTAATGCTGATACATTCCTACATCCCAATATCATTGTATTTTACACAAGACTCAACATATTAATTTAAACCTTTTGACATTTATTTTGCTCAACTTTTCATTAGTCACACCTTTTTTTCTTTACTTATTTCACTGTTCATTTTCTTATTGATAGAAGTTATGTGAGCTTATTCTGGTGTATGCGTGCAATTATGTCATTCCACAGCGTCGAGTGTTTAGGTCAAGATTCCTTCATAAAGACTAAGGTGGTGCCCCAAATTGTTTAACAAAATAAGCTAAAATTTCATTAATAATTACATTAATGTTACAATATTAGTTATAGTTATTATTGGTTATGTGAGCCAAGCATTATTGTACTTCCAGTTGCACAACACAAGTTTCAACAATTACAAAAGATAAACATCAACACTGACACACATTAAAATGTTGTTTTTAAATTTGATTTTTCAAGTGACGTTTTAGTCCAGTAGGTGGGACAAGAAAAAATTGTTTTCAGGGTCTACTTGAAAGCGTTTTGGTATTTTACCAATATCTTTGTAAATAAAAACTAAATTAGCAAATTCGCATTTTGTCTCAGGACAGATAAAATATACAGCTGGACAAAACAGTATTTGGCAACCACTGATTGTGCAAATTGTCCCACTTAAAAAGATGAAGGAGGTCTGTAATTTTCATCATAGGTACACTTCAAATGTGAGAAATGAAATATTAAAAAGAATCCAGGAAATAACATTTTATGATTGTTAAATAATGTATTTGTATAATGGTGGAGAAAATAAGTATTTAGCACCAACAAACAAGCAAGAATTCTGGCCCTCACAGACCTCTTTTATCCTCCACCCATTATCTATACCAATAGCACCTGTTTGAACTCGTTATCTGTATAAGAGACACCTTTCCACACCTTCCAACAGTCAGACTCCACCCTCCACCATGGCCAAGACCAGAGAGCTGTCTTAGGACACCTGCACAAGTCTGGGATGAGCCAATCTACAACAGGCACACCGCTTGGTGAGAAAAGATCAGCTGTTAGAGCCATTCTTAGAAAATTGAATAACTACAAGATCACTGACAATCTCCATCGACCTGTGGCTCCATGCAAGATCTCACCTCATGAGGTACAAATGATCTTGAGAACACTGAGAAAACAGCCCAGAACTACACAGGGGAACTGGTCAATGACCTGAAGAGAGCTGGGATGCCAGTAACAAAGGTTACTATTAGTAACACAGTACATCATCGTGGAGTAAAATCCTGCAATGCTCAAAAGGTCCCTCCGCTTAAGCCAGCACATGCCCAGGCCCGTCTAAAGTTTCCCAGAGACCATCTGGATGATCCAGAGGAGGATTGGAAGAATGCCATGTGGTCAGATGGGACCAAAATAAAAGTATTTGGTAAGAATGTGTTTGGAGGGGGAAGAATGCGGAGTTGCATTCCAAGAACATCATACCCACTATGAAGCATGGGGGTGGAAACATTATGCTTTGGGGCTGCTATTCTGCAAAGGGGACAGGATGACTGATCCGTATTAAGTAATGGATGAATGGGGCCAGGTATCGTGAGATTTTGGACAAAAACCTCCTTCCATCGGTAAGAGCATTGAAGATGAAACGTGGCATGACAATGATCCCAAACAGTTACATAAGTTACAGAGTGGCTACGTAAAAGCATTTCAAGGTTCTGGAGTGACTTAGCCAGTCTCCAGACCTCAGTCCAATAGACAATCTGTGGAGTGCGTTGAAAGTCCGTGTTACCCCGCAACAGCCCCAAAACATCACAGCTCTGGAAAAGATCTGCATGGAAATATTGGCCAAAATAGCAGCTACAGTGTGTGCAAACCTGGTGAGGACCTACAGGAAAAGTTTGACCTCTGTCGTTGCCAACCAAGGTTACATTACAAAGGATTGAGGTGAAGTTTTGTTATTGACCAAATACTTATTTTCTGCACCATTATACAAATAAATTCTTTAGAAATCCTACAATGTGATTTCCTGGAACTGTTTACACTCTATCTCTTGAAGTGTACCTATGATGAAAATTACAGACCTGCCTCTTCTTTTCAAGTGGGACAGCTTGACAATCGGTGGCTGTCAAATACTTGTTTTGCCCCACCATACAAAACAAGTGCTTCTGTAAGTGCTTCATACCAGAGATGGTGATTCAAGTTTAAGACTCTGAATTGAGTCACAGTTAAGTCGCAAAAACAAAAGGCTTCAGATTTGCTTTAGACCTGTCCCTAAATACTTGACTCTTGACTTGGACTCCTGGTCTGAGACTCGAGTCTTAGTAGTCGTTTTGATCTCATGTAATGCAGAGTGAAAGGAAGCCAGTATGTGAGCTACAGACTGCAGCTGCTGCTCATATTTTACTGTGAAAAGATATGTTTGGTTATTAGCTAGTGACATTGTTAGATTATTGGATATTAATAGCTCATAGCAATGTGTTCATGTTAGCTGTAGTTTCTTATTAAATGGCAACATGAATGTCGTTCTAAGTGAACACTGTATTAAAGACTTTGGATCATTCAGGAAACAATAGACACAATGTATGTCTGACATTTTCTCACAGGTATGCTAGCTGCAACATCACAAGGACACTTCTGGCTCAAAATATCAAAATAAAAGCCCTTCCCTTTCTATTCATTCAGAAGTTTAACACTTTAAACCCCCAAACCATCTTTAGTGCAATATATACTGAAGGAGTGGAAAATGTGAAGATTGAGATAAACAGGTGTTAACTCATTCATTGCAACGACAAGAACATTTTTAGAGAGATAAATATTACATTTCATACATTTTAACATAAAATCTGATTTCAGTCGTTTTTTGGGGGGCAGGGGTGGTTAAAATCTTAAAAGATAACTTACTAAATATTGAAAGTTGATAATTGTCAAATGTTCATGTGGTATTTTAGGCCTACGGATAAACTGTACAGCAATGCAGTGCTAGAAGAGATGTTTTGGATTTGATGTCAAGACGTGAAGCTTGATTCTGATTTGGAAAAAAAAATTACAAGTGACCATCTCTGCATCATTTATGGATTATTTCAATTTGAACGGGCGAGACTGAAACTGTCCTCCAATTTAGGAATGGCACAGCTAAAATCTAATTACCTGATCTGGGTTAAAGGGTGGTACCAAAGACCATTTTAGCTTTCCTAGAGTCTTCAGACTCTAGGAAAGTTAAAATGGTCTGAAGCAAAGTCTATAGAAGCCACCAGCTCAAGAAAAAATTTAATGTAAAGCCTGCCTCTGAACAGCTGCATGATTGTGTGTTATTTCATTTATATAATGTGTTGTTTGTGTTCAGTAAAATACAGAATATTGAACAATTCTGAATCCGCTGGTATCCAGTTTGCTTTCTTTTAAATACGCACTTAAGTTAGTGAACTAATGCTAATACAAGAGGAAAATACAAAAGACTATTGAGAACAGAATGTGAAAAATTACTGAAACTATGCCTGTTTTATCTCAGTTTCACAAATCTTAAATGTTTTTCATCTATAGGTAACCAAAGTGAAGGGCAAAATGGTCGGAAAAACAGTACTGTCCACATCTGCAGGCAAAAAGATATTTTTGGAAGACTTCAGAGATTATTTCACTGTTTTGGATGTCGTTTACGCAAATCAGTTTGAAGAAGACACCGTAGACCAAGAAACTGCTGAACAGACAGAAGAGAGGTTTCTCAGAGGGGCACCACCTGAATGGTTAAACTTTCACATTAGTGATCTGTCTGAGTCAAATGGCACTGGATCTCCATATATCAAAAGAGATGGGTATAAAAAACTTGTGCAGCTGATTCACAAACGAAGGAATCACCCCGGAACACCAACAGTTAAACTGCTTCACCAACAAGGATGTGGGGGAACCACACTGGCCATGCAGGTATTATGGGACATGAGAAAAACCTACAGATGTGCTGTTTTAATGAGTTCCCCCTTAGAGAGCACAAAGGTTGCAAAGGAGGTGGTTCACCTTTTTACTGCAGGCAACAAATATGATCTTAACACTGTGCTGCTGTTAATAAATGACGAGTTTATTTTGGAGCATCTTCAAGACAGCATAATGGCAGAGATTGAAGAACGAGAGATAGATGTTGATGTTCCTGTAGTAATTTTATTCAACTGTGTTAGGAGTGACCATGCTATCCTCAAAATGGAACACTACAGAGAAATAGAAGGATTAAGGGATCGTGACACAGACTATGTCATTCTCAAAAGAACCCTCTCAGACACTGAACAGAAACAACTGGATACCAAAAAGGAAGAGCTCAGCCGAATATATGGATCTAAAGCCTCCCAGTTCCATGGTTTCAACATACTACAAACTAATTTCTCACTGGATTATATCCAGGAAGCATGTGCTGTCTTTAACATAGTTCAAAAGAAAAAAAAACCATTAAAGACCCAGCTTGCTTCCTTCTTATCCTTGCTCAACGCCTATGTACCAGGCTCATATCTACTACAGTCTGAGTGTTTAGACTTCCTCAGACATGATGACTTACAGCAGGATGACCTTTCACTGGTGACCCTGATGCAGCCCTTCAGTCATCTCATTCTCTCATTCCACCATGACAAAACGTGTGAGAAAAAAATCCAGATGGCTCACCCAATGATTGCAAAGCATTGCACTGAACTAATGGCTGATGCAGGAGTGGCCAGAAGTGACACTGCAAGAAACTTCTTAATCCGTTTTTGCACAGATGATGTTTCTCCGTGTTTGCTTGGCTTCATCAAGGACTTGCTGACAAAACGAGAGATCAAAAAAGATGGAAAGGTTGAAGATTTGGATCTGGAGAAGTTTTCTACTCTGATTTTACACATAAGCGAGATGGAAGACAAAAACCAGAGTGCATCAGTTCTCAAGGTTGCATCAAAGAAGTTTAGTAAGAACTCTTTGTTCCCCCAGGCACTTGCTCGGTTTTATTATGGAGAACTTGAAGACTTCAAAGAGGCTGAAATTTGGGCAAAAAAGGCAATAGAACGAGATCCCAAGAAATCCTTCATTGCTGACACACTGGGCCAAGTTCATAAAAACCATCTAAGGAACAAGAGGCTTTCAGCTGAACCAAGAGAACTACTGCAGTTGGCTGAGAAGGCCATTGACGCATTTGAGCATGAAGAAGAACTTGCTGAAGAGGAACACAGGAAAAGCATGACAGAAGGTGAGAAATCCAAAGTCCTGTGGGGTTTAAACACCAGAGGGCAGTTTGGTTTCCTGCAGGTCTGTAACATTCTATTTGACCGACTTGTCAGCCAAAATGAGGCTTGGGAGGGAGTACTTACAAGGAATGCGTCCATGGGATCAGTCCTGGAATCACTTGAAGACAACAAACTCTTTAGGTTCAGGGACCTAATAGAGAATCTCAGGGAAAAAGTTGAGAACAAATTTGAATTCTTTGACACCTTTCTTACTTATTCGCAGTCTGTTGTGAAAAAAGACAAAGCTTATGTTTCTAAAGAAGCTGCAAAATGCTACAAAAAGTATCTTGGTGTATTGATCCCAGAACACAACAACAAACTCCAACAGACCTTCCAAAAGCTCAAGCAAAAGATGTCTGTCACTTCTGCTGGGGTCCTCTCATGTCTAGACCGAACATGTACCTCGGACATTGAACACATCATAGAGTGGTGGGAGGAAATTTGGCAAAGCAAAGATTCCACGACATATGCTTTTATCAACCTCATCCTTGCGAAGATCATGCTTTCCAACAAAAACAAGGCAACATCCAGTTCTGATTATAAAAACGCTATAAGACTAAGAAAGCCATCATCCTCTGCCACACAAGCAGAGTATCACCTTCTATCTCTCCTTCTGTTTTGGCCTGGAGATGATGAAGACAAATTAGTCTCTGATCTCAGTCAGTTAATCAAACATGCACGTTGTGTTTATGAGCGAGAATATAAGACAATGTTTCAAACAAGACACCTTCGGCCTCTGTTTTTTCTTGGAGCAGGAAAAACCCTGAACAGATTTGTTCACAGACGCGTCCTCGAGATCCTGTGGACAAAAGATGCCCTTCAAGAATCAAACACAAACTGGAAGAATGAGAATATCTTCAGAGATTCTACAGTTGAAGATTGTCTTCTCAAATTTGAAGGGGTGGTTCGAAACTACCGCATCTATGCAACATTCAGAGGCACCGAAGTTGAAGTAGAGGCCAATCGAAGGGACAACCTCTGTAGATCTGGTCTTGTCTACTTTTACCTTGGATTTACCATCAAAGGTCCAGTAGCCTTCAGCATTCGGAGGAGACTATTGGTCACTGAGGGTAAGAAAACTTTTCAACACACACAAAAAAAATTACACGGCACATTTCTTTGCATTGTATTGTTATGATACGTCTTGAATTTGCCCTTCAAATATTTTTTTAATAGATATATAATTTTGGTACATATGTTTTGGGCTGAGTCCCACGCAGTAACAACACAACAAATGATATAGACCATGTTTTCAGAATCTCTAGGTTTTAATGGGATTATTGTCGTCCATTCAATGTTATAAAAAAAGTTTTGTATAGGTTCTTTATGCACTATGGGATATTTGAAGTGTTTACTTATGTTAATATAATTAACATGGGTTACTGAAGAAAACCTAAAATTGATTTATAATAGAACATTTACATAAGAATTTTTTTCTAAAAGAAAACCAAAAGTATTATGTTACGGCATGTACAATCATGCCGACTTGATAGTTGTTCACCAGACAGTCAAGGACACCATCCACAAGGAGGATAAGCTCAAGATGTCATTATTAAAGAAGCCAGCTTCTTCCAAAGAGCTGTATCCAAGCATATTAATGGTAAGAAAAGGTGGTTGAAAAGGGTCCGCACAAAACACAGATAACCTGTGCCTTGAAAGGGTTATGAAGCAATGGCAAGGTAGGGGTATTTATCTAGCAACATTCATAGACAGTTTAATCAAAAGTGCTTTGCAGGACATCAAAGTGAAGACAAACATTTTAACTGGAGTCCAAAACAACATCAGATTCCTCACATGAGCTACTTGAGCACTGAGTCCAGTTGAGTGCTCCTCCTATTGTTTTGACCAAAAATGATGAATGCTCTCTTATCTCAATCAAGCTGGGGGGTATTCTGACCCATCCACTCACTTACACTATGGACACACTCAGTGCATTTATATGCAGTAAAAGAAAACCAAGTCCAAGACCTTAGTCCGACTGAATTTGGACTTTTGAAATGCATGCATACACCTCAGTCCGCCTGGAGTCGAACCGAACTGCCATAGTATTAATCGAGCTAACGCACCCGGATAATGCGCTTAGAAAAACCTAATTTCTCTGCATGTAAACGCCAACACAGCTTAGTCGAGCTATTAGAAGCCTGGGCATTCCCACGTCTGGAACCAATGAGACCACAGATGAGGGAATAACAACATCGGAACCAGCAGCAACGAGTGTAACGCAATCAAACAATACTGTACATACAAAATATACTGTGCTGCAGCGTTGTTGTCGTCCGTTTCTTCACTCATTGTGCGTATCCTGCTTTTACTTCCTCGGCTTTACTGCGGCCACCATTTGTTTAGTGTGGTCTGACGCTCTAGCCCAAGCGGCAGAATGCCATCGTGAGAGGGTGCATGTCGCCACCTAGCATTGCAGAGTCAAACCCACTTCATCCAATAATCAGATTTTCTGAATGACATGTAAGCTAGGATTAAGGCTGTCATTCTGGTTAAGTTATTAGCTCGATTTTCGCCGAAAGCTCGATTTAAGTGTGTATGTAAACTTGCTGACTGACTCAGTGAGCGTGGTGGACTAGAGTCATGCGGTGGCACGGAAATATACAATTGTGTGCCGTCAGCATACATATTAAAGCAAAACATGTTCAAGAATTCGGGAAGGCCACACGGCATGGACTGCAGCTGGAGTTTGTACTTCAGGGGCCATCACACACATATTTATGGACTGACCAGCAGACAGGCCTGACCTAAACCCCACAGAGAACATATGGAGTAACGCCAAGAGGAAGACAAGAGACACCAGAGCCATGCAGACAAGATGGAGGTCCCTATCAAAGCAACCAGGGCTTCCATAACAGCTCAACAGAATCACAGGCTGATTGCCTCCATGCCACCCTGCACTGATGCAGCAAGTCACACAAAAGGAGGCCCAGCCAAGTATTGAGCCCAGAGAGTGTACACTATATGGACATACAGTACTTTTTAGCAGGCCCACTACTCGGTTCTATTATATATATTTTTATTGATTTTATATAATATTCATATTTTCTGAAAATAATAAATGTTGGTCTTCATAAAACACAGTGACCATCAAAATTAGGTTTTTAAATTATATTACTGTGTGTGTAACACATCTTTATTTACAACTAAGTTCCCTTTCTGAGCAGAAAAAAAGTTAACTTTTTGATATTTGCATTTATTATAATCCACTTGTAAGGTTCTACGTTTCTGATTTTTTGATTATTATTATTTTTAATATATATACTGCTATCATCCATGCTGCACTGAGTTCTTCCTTGTTCTTCATTTTAGGGGATCACAAAATCAAAAACCCTGATACTGCGCAAGGTAAGAAAGTATCATCTGCTCCTGCCATGACTGCTTTTTCAGGCAGATTTGTGATGCTAACACTACACAAAATATTCTCTAACATTTGATCTCCACTTAGTTGTGGCATTGCCTTCTAACAAGTATTTATATTGTTGTATGATTGCAGCCAGCAGCAACGGAATGATTGAAACAGGAAAGGATGCTGATATGGCCTAGTCAAAGACCAGAAATGAACCCGAAGGAAATGCTGTGGGGAGAACATCAAAGATTTGTGGTTGACACGACGATAATGTCTCTTAACTGTGGTGGTTGGGTTGTTGTTATGCATTGTTTGTGAATTTTTTTTATTTTTGTGTGTGTGAAATAATTACTGTATAAGACGTCATGGTTTAGTATATATGGAAGACTATTTTGTTTTAGGACCTGGGGAGGATTTTTGAATTGATTTTTTTTTTATTATAACAGGGGAAAAAAAGGGATACTCACTGTATTATAATTTTACTTCCTAAACACAACCATCATTTCATCAAGCCTTCAGTAGTAATACTAATCAGTCTCACCTATTTTGTTGTCATGTTTTTTTTATCAAAATGTGTGCTTTAACTTAAAGAAAGTTGCACTACGTACAGTCCTCTGTACCTTTGTTAAATGTCTTCCGTTTCATTTTTCTATGCTGTCTATAATGATAATAAAACCAGGTTTTTTAGTCATTTTAGACAGTATTCAAGCAAAACAGCAAAGGGATAAAAAAAAAAACTTGTCTAATGTTGACCTACATGCCTTTTGTGTGTAATAAGAGTACAATAATAAAAGTGGGAAAAATAAGAGTTATTGTTTATCTTACAGAGATGTGCTAAAACAGCATGAACTGATTTGCTGGTTTTCTCAAACACACCATCAGGCCTAACAGAAAGGTTTCAAAGTAGCTGTTTAACAGTGACCGTTAGCTTTCTGTCAGCTGTTCAGACAGATTAAAGGTAGTCAACATGCTGCTGGGTAGTTTAGTTTAGAGTGGCAAAGGTGGTTCTAGCTACTGAAAACAGTTTTAAAATCCTATTGTGAACGCCAGGCTTCTTGGGACTGTAGCTATCCTGGAGGGTTGTGGATGCAAGAGAACATGTAACCCAGGTTGTTCAGACTGATAGTGCACATCAAGGCTGGATTTCCAAGTATGTGGGGCTTTGGGCAGGAGCCAGTTTTGGTGCCCTGTCAACTAAAGAGAAATTCTTCGTCTTAAGCATGTTACTGTACAATAATATGTATTAATTGATGCATGATAGGTTTGATACGTCTTCTGGGCAGCAACTCAATCTTTTTTATGCACTATAACTTCAATCTTTTCCAAATACCTGAGTATTGTTTATGTTCATAAAAATCCTCAAATATCAATATTGCCGTTAGGTGTGTGTGTGTGTGTGTGCGTGGTTGTTTGTCCTGTGTGTCTCTGTGTTGCCCTGCAATGGACTGGCAACCTGTCCAGGGTGTACCCCGCCTCTCGCCCCATGACAGCTGGAGATAGCTGGCACAAGCCCCCCCTGCAACCCTGCATAGGAATGGTGGGTAAAGAAAATGGATGGATGGATGTTTGCAAGACATGCATTCTTCCCCAAAAATAAAAAAAAATTATTTTCTAAGGTGTTGTTAATTTTTCTGTGATTTTTCTTTGAGTCATACAAACAAAGTTAAACTGATTTAACCCCAAGTTGCCTTCGTATCTGTGTGATTGGGTGAAAGCAGCTCTAGTGTAAGGTTCATGAGTGTCTGCAGAGCTAGAAAAGCAATAAATACCCAATGTATGCAGGTACAACAAGTAAGTCTGAATAAAAAATTTTAAAAAAGTTTTTTCATAAGTTATGTCCAGCCATCATGTAGAAGCAGATTCAATTGGTGGAAAATAACTAAGGGAACCAAAAACTGCAGAATAACACCGTTATAACAGGTAGCTTAATTTCTAAAAGTTGCAGAACAAAAGCAAAACTATATTTACAGATTGGATACGTGTAGACGATCATTCTTTGCACATGATATGTTAATAACAGCTTAACAGAAACCTTGAGAACATCTCATTGGTTGATCTCAGCGATGAGCCCCTCCAGTTCTGGATGTGCCTTAAAGCGTGTCTGGAAATCCCCCTCCGTGTGCTGAGAAGAGGGGGAAAAAATGAAGCGGAATATTAAAAGATATTTCAAAATGTTTTAGAATTAGCAGCATGCTCATTACACCTAGCTGTGGGCTTCTATTACTGAAACTGAATTTGTAATTAGATTTACCACCTTTGTTTTATTGGCCTTTAGAGAAAAATCAAAAGACAAATTCCTATAGGTTAGAGAATCGCAGCAAGAGAGCGGGGTCAACCAGGTTTCCACAACAACCATTAGCAACCACCTACAAGCCAAGCCAGTTTAGTTAACTATATCGGGACTTTAACTCAAGCTCTGCTTTGGACACATGAGAGGAAAGATGACGTTTTCAGGAACAAACACTAAAGGTGGGCATGCAGTAAAAGGATGAATATTAGAGAAAAGCACCTCAGGCCAACTGTTTAGTATGGTGGTGGATCTGTGATGCTGTGGGCCTGTTGTAACACAGCACAGCATCATGAACTCTTTGAAATATCACATTACAAATAAAACCCGGCCCTCCAGGTGACTGATAATAGGAGAACTGTTAGGTTCTTATTACGGGGTTTTTCTTCCTATTTAATGAATGGACCTTCCTAAAGGTGGAATTTTTCTAAAGATTCTGCTTCTTTAATGATAGATTATTTAATTTTGGGGTCTTCACACATCTTTACCAGCGGTGCCAGTGATTTTGGCGCTCTATCTAACCAGAAAATAGTCTTCTAATGTTTCTAGGCACTCGTCTCTACGACAAAGAAAAAAGAAAAAAAAGAAGTCTGTTTCAGTCAGAATTCCCAAATCCACATTTTGCCATTCATGTCGCCTTGATTTTGGGCTCTTATTGATTTGATCAGTTTATTTTGATATATTTATGACAACGCAGTATTAGGTATTATTAATGCAGCCAACGCCTAGCTTTGGTGGTTCTACTTATCCAGTTCGGTTTATTTATCAAGCACCAAGTCAAACAAATGGCATCTAAATGTATCCTACATGACAAACTGAATCATATCTAGTGAAATGAAACAAACTTAACAAATCAGCCCAAGTCATACCAATACGATGTAGCATCCGGTATCAGATCTGACTCCCCTCCTTCAAAGAGAACTGAACTCCCTCCGGTTGGTTCTTCAGGAGAACGTCTATGAAGACGGGACACAGTGAGACGTTCAACTAAACTCAGAAATGACACGTTCGGTCAGGTTCGGAAATATTCTCCAGAATCGAAACAGACCTGCGGTTAAGGAGACTTTTAGAGACCTGGACTTCCCTAACTGCAAGTTTAGATTATAGACCTTGCATCCATGTACGTCTTTTTGCCTTGCTCTTGCATCAGCATAACCTCTGTTCTCCTGGTCGACAAAGCGTAACTGCACGTGGAGAACAGAGAAGACAACATGACTAAAAAAAACTTCTCAAAGGATAAAGAGCCCTGAAGCATTCGTTTATCTTTGACTCACTATTTAAAATTTACACAGCAACTTATTTGGCTGCTTTAACCTATTGCTCAATAGGTGGTCAATTCTATATCAGCACTCCATATTCAGCCATTTTATTTGGTTTGAGCATAAACCTCAGATCGACATCTGCTTACCACAGTTATAGCAATATTCAGAAACATGTGGTTCTCAATGTACTAAAATTGGAACTTTATTAATTACAGATAAACCACATGTACAGTGAGGAACATAAGTATTTGAACACCATGTGATTTTGCACCACTTAGAAATTATGGAGGGGTCAGAAATTCATACTGTAGGTGCATTTCCACTGTGAGAGACAACATTTAAAAAAACTATTCAGGAAATCACATTGTCTGATTTTTAAAGAACTTGTTTGTATTTTATTGCTGTACAAAAGTATTTGAACACCTGAGAAAATCAGTGTTAATATTTGGTACAGAAGCCTTTGTATGCAGTTACAGAGGTCAAACGTTTCCTGTAGTTTTTGACCAGGTTTGCACACTCCGCAGCAGTTATTTTGGCCCACTCCTCCACACAGATCTTCTCTAGATCTGTCAGGTTTCGGGGCTGTTGCTGAGCAACACAGAGTTTAAGCTCCCTCCAACATTTTTCTATTGGATTTAGGTCTGGAGACTGGGTAGGATACTCCAGAACCTCGATATGCTTCTTGTGGAGCCAATCCGTGGTTATCCTGGCTGTGTGCTTCAAGTCATTGTCATGTTGGAAGACCCAGCCACGACCCATCTTCAATGCTCTGACTGTAGGAAGGAGGTTGTTGCTCAAAATCTCACAATACATGAGATACATGGCCCCATTCATCCTCTCCTTAATACAGTGCAGTCATCTTGTCCCCTTCGCAGAAAAGCACCCACAAAGCATGATGTTTCCACCTCCATGCTTCACAGTAGGGATGGTGTTCTTGGGATGCAACTCATCCTTCTTTTTCCTCCAAACACAGCGAGTGAAGTTTAGACCAAAAAGTTATATTTTGGTCTCGTCTGACCACATGACTTTCTCTCATGTCTCCTCTGGATCATCCAGATGGTCATTGGCAAACTTCAGACAGAGCAGGGGAACCTTCCGTGCAATGCATGATTTTAAACCATGACGGCGTAGTGTTCTACAGACTGTAACCTTTTAAACTCTGGTCCCAGCTCTCTTCATGTCATTGACAAGCTCCTCCCGTGTAGTTCTGGGCTGATTCCTCACCTTTCCATTATCAGTGACACCCCATGAGGCGAGATATTGCATGGAGCCCTAGTCAGAGGGAGACTGACAGTCATCTTTAGCCTTTCCGTTTTCTAACAATTGCTCCAACAGTTGATCTAACAGTTTTCACCAAGCTGCTTGGCAATTGCCCACTAGCCCTTTCCAGGCTTGTGGAGGTCTACAATTTTGTCTCAGGTTTCGTTTGACAGCTCTTTAGTTTTGCCCATGGTAGTAGTTGGAGTCTGACTGACTCTGGGGTGGACAGGTGTCTTTACCGAGCTCAGACAGGTGCTACTAATTTAGATCAATAAGTGGAGTAGAGGTGAACTTTATAAAGGCAAAGTAACAGGTCTTGCTGATTGCCAGCCGTTAAAATACTTATGTGCAGCAATAAAATACAAATACATTCTTTAACATTCAGACAATGTGATTTCCTGAATTTCTTTTAAATGCTGTCTCTCACAGTAGAAATGCACCCACAATGTGAATTTCAGACCCCTCCATAATTCCTAAGTGGGAGAACTTGCAAAATCGCGAGGTGTTCAAATACTTATGTTCCTCACTGTATTTTGATATGCGTCTAAGTAATCTTGGGCTTTCAAGAACAGCTGATTGCAGTCAGGCTGATGACAAGTTAGCAGCCCACTAGCCAAAGTAGGCTATAGATTGCTAAATTTGGGTTTAGCTGTCTTATAAACAATTTTTTATATTCATAGACCTTCCATGATGAGAGCCTTTGTGGCTTGTGACCTGACATGCACTGTAAACAAATGATAGTTCAGTACAGGAGAGCTGTTTTTTAGTATTTCTGTTGCTTTACAGGCTAGGATTCAGTCGCTGAATTTACAGAGCCATCATCCACTAGAGCCTAGCTTGACCCATGACCCCAGTCTAATGTTTAACCTGCTAAATCTGACATTTGGTGCTCCTCCATCAGACCTCCCAACTGTAGGTCAACCCATCTGATTTCTCTGCACAAACCGCCTGGAGAGATGCCCACCAGTAGTAGTGTGTCGGTCCGTAGTCGCTTCCATAGTTTATATATTCAGGGTCCACAACCTAAACAAGTATTTAGTTATTTATTTGTACTTAATTTGGGCTTCCAACTCATAAAACCCCCGAAAACAAGAATTCAGAAAATTAGAATACTGTGAAGTCCAGCTGCACTGGGACAGAGAAGACGGATGAGCTGCTGCTGAGATCTCGCGAGAGCTGTGCGTAAGTAATATGGCGGTAAACTGGTAAAACAAACAAACTCGGGTAAAAACAAACCATAACATTTGAGCCAAATATAGCAAACGTTTAATAATAATAACCATTATTTTGTATTTCTCCATAAACAAACTGGACGAGGAAACCTTTCACAGCCTGGAAAGCTACTTGGACGAGTGCTTTGACAACATTGTTATGGGCAAGCCACAGAAATCCACCTCTGCTGTGCCGACCAGCACACCATCACAGAAACGCACCCGTTCTGAGGCCGGCACCTCCACCATCTCTCCAGAGAAAAGCTACAGCGATGTCCTGGACTCAATAGATAAGAAGCTAACCAGCCTAGACGCCCGTCTGGGCCTGGTTGAGGTTCTCCATAAAGAATTTCAAGCTCTAAGGGAATCCCTGGAGTTCAGCCAACAACAGGTAGCATCGCTCACTGCAGAAAACCAAACGCTTAGGGAGAGTGTAAAGAAACTCACCGAGGGGATGATGCAGCTGTCCGGAGAAAGGAAGAGAATGAAAGAAACTATCTTGGATATGCAGGCCAGGGGAATGCGGGACAATCTTGTTTTTTCCGGGATCCCAGAACAAGCTGAGGACGACGCTGAATCCACCGTCCGAGATTTTCTCCAACATCAGTTAAAGCTCCCAAGCGACACGGTAAAAAACATCACTTTTCACTGCGTCCACCGGTTAGGAGGTAAGAAGCCCAACAACAGCCGGCCGCGACCTATTGTTGCTAAATTTGAGCATTACAAGCAAAAAGAGCAGGTCAGAGGCCAGGGCAGAGAGCTGCGGGGAACGAATTACAGCGTTAACGATCAATATCCGAAGGAAATCCTGGATAGAAGGCGCGTTTTGTTCCCAATCAGAAGCACCAGAGCTACAGTAGCGGTAGATAAACTGTATGTTAATGGGCAGCTGTTCAGGGACCCCCAGCTTACTCCTTGGCTTTATTAGTCATGTAACCCTGGTCAGATAAGAGTTGTTTTATCAGTCAACTATAATCTAATGTTAGCACAGCTCTGTAAAGTTGTTTACTTCACTCAATGTGGGCGGGGCCAGGGCTAAGCACTGGGTTACTGGCTCTTTTTTCTTTTCTCATCTTCACATGTCTATCACCAAATGTCTTTGTCACTCCTTTTTCCTTCTTTTATCACTCACACACACACACAGAATTTTTTCATAACATAACTATTTCTTTCTCTCTCTCTCTCTCACCCTCACCCTTCACACCTTCACAACTTTCTTCTATTTCTCTCTTTCTTATATCTTGGCTTTTGGATTTTCAATCAGGCAACCCCAAGCACAAACTAATAATACACCTGTGTTTATCTGTTTCTATGGTGATATGGACTTTAAAACTTTTATCTTAAAACTATGACTACTCTAAGGTTTGTCACGTGGAATGTTCATGGAGCTGGCACCAGAGAGAAAAGAGTTAAGATTCTTAACCAGCTTAAAAGATTGAAGGCAGATGTCGTCTTATTACAAGAAACCCATAAATCTACCTCAGCTGCAGTTGATTTTAAATCCCCTGAGTTTCCTAATTTGTTTTCTGCATGCTATAACTCCAGACAAAGGGGAGTAGCAATATTAATAAATAAAAATTTAAATTTTACAGTAATAGATACAGTTACAGATCCAGAGGGTAGATTTATTATAGTAAGACTATCTATACATAACCAAAAGTTATGTATTGTCAGTATATTGGTCCAAATGTTGATGACCCCTCATTCTTTCATTCCTTCTTCTCTGTGCTCCTTGAACACATGGATTGCTCACTTCTTCTTGGGGACGACCTCAACTTTGGTTTAAATGAAGAAATAGACAGGCTCAGCACAGCAGGGACTCAGCGCAGCTGGAAATCTATAGATATAGTCAAACAGTACATGAGCGATTATGGACTTTGTGATGCATGGCGATCTCTTCACCCCAATGACAAAAAATATACTTTCTTCTCAAATGTCCACCATTCATATTCCTGACTGGATTATTTGTTAGTCAGCAGCTCACTGTTGACTGACATTTCAGACACTCAGATACACCCTATAGCTGTTAGCGATCATGCTCCTGTTTCTCTAACTTTAGTAAATAAAACAGAAACACCTCAAAGCAAAAATTGGAGATTTAATATATCCTTATTTAAGGATAAAGAATTTATTAAATATTTCGAAAAAGAGTGGGCCTCATATTTGGAATATAACGACCTCCCTGGTACGTCGCCATCCATTCTTTGGTAGGCAGGAAAAGCTGTGATTAGAGGTAAAATAATCTCATTCTCATCAAATAAAAAGAAAATGGAAAAAAAACGTTTTCAGGAATTAGAAGAAACTATTAATTCATTAGAAGCTTCTCTAGACGAGGAGAGACTAGGCAAAATCCGTAAAGCAAAGCTAGAATTTAATCAAATTATTAATAAACAGATCCAGTTCTTAATTCAAAGACTTAGGATAGAAAACTTTGAACAAGGTAATAAATCAGGTAGATTTTTGGCTAACCAGCTTAAAATTAATAAAGAAAAACAACTATATCTGCTATTAAAGATCAGACCGGGAATACAGTATATGATCCTGGAAGAATAAACAACACATTTAAAGAATTTTACAAGGCTTTATACTCACCAGAGATAAATCCATCAGATCATGAAATTGAACAATTTTTGGATAACATAACACTACGTAAATTATCTGAAAGTCAAGTGATGGCCCTGGATTCACCACTAACAGCTGCTGAACTCCAGGAGGCCCTCCAAGGCATGCCCAATAAAAAGGCTCCAGGCCCAGATGGATTTCCAGCAGAGTTCTATAAAGAATTCTGGAATATTCTGGCACCAACATTCCACAGAATGCTGCAAGAAACCAAGGAAAATGGCAGACTCCCACCAAATATTAATTCTGCCTACATTCGTCTTCTACTAAAATCAGGTAAAGACCCTTTGTTTCCCACCAGCTATCGTCCCATATCCCTTATTAATGTTGATCTTAAAATAATCTGCAAAGCCCTCGCAAAAAGGATAGAGAAAGTAACCCCTCTTATGATACATCCTGATCAAACTGGTTTTATTAAAGGGAGACATTCATCCACAAATTCACGTAGATTAATTGATTTAATAGATTTTTCTTACTGTAAAAACATTAAAACTAATATATTATCTTTAGATGCAGAAAAAGCATTTGATAGAGTTAACTGGAAGTTCTTATTTGTAACCTTACATACATTTGGCTTTGGAAATTCTTTTATAAACTGGTTGAAAATATTATACAGTTCACCAACAGCATGTATCAGGACTAATAACCAAACATCATCTAGGTTTTATCTTCAGAGAGGTACCAGGCAGGGATGTCCTCTCTCTCCCTCCCTGTTCGCTATTTTTATTGAACCACTAGCTGCAGCAATCAGGCAAACTCACAATATTAAAGGCATAAAATGCAATAACATAGAACATAAAATCAGTCTTTATGCAGATGATTTATTACTTTTTCTCCAGCATTCACAAACCTCTTTCTCTCAGGTAATCGGGTTGATAACCTCTTACTCAGATGTTTCAGATTATTCTATAAATTGGTTAAAATCTACAGTTCTTCCAATCAATTGTTCTGTCCAGAATCCAACTAATACACAACTGCAGTCAGGGAATATTACCTATTTAGGTATCAATGTCTCACCAAGACTGGCAGATTTAATAAAGCTAAACTACATCCCACTTTTAAAAAAAGTGGAAGATGATCTTGCTAGATGGAAATACCTACCCATATCACTTATGGGAAGGGTTGCTTCAATAAAAATGATGGTTTTGCCCAGAATCAACTACTTATTCTCAATGATCCCAAGTAAACCATCACTAGACTGGTTTAGATCTCTGGACTCCTCTATCTCTAAATTTCTTTGGAAAGATAAACCCCCACGTATCAGCTTAAAAACACTGCAGAAGACCAAAGAAAAAGGAGGTCTAGATCTACCAAACTTCCATCATTATTTCTTAGCCAACAGGCTCCAGTACATATCAAGATGGTTAAAACATAGCTACCTAGACGAGTCCTGGATAGACGTAGAACAGACACTATGTAATAAGATAAAACTTTCA
Source organism: Valencia hispanica (assembly GCA_963556495.2). NCBI lineage: Eukaryota > Metazoa > Chordata > Actinopteri > Cyprinodontiformes > Valenciidae > Valencia > Valencia hispanica. Next base: position 13,298,584 of record OY747714.1, on the reverse strand, counting down.
GACCTACCATTTATTAGCTCAAATATAAAACAATATGAATGCTTTAAAAGCATAAATATCAGCTCCTCTCTGACAGCATGGTGGGAGTTTCTAAAAATGACAGAGTCCACAATAATCCCATGCAGATGTACAGCCATCTGGAATAACCCCGACATCTTGCAAAAAAAATGTATGATATGTTTTCCAGTCTGGAGGTGCAATGGAATTGAATACCTGGAACATATATTTGAAGGAACAGACTTTATCCCATTTAATACATTAATTACACAATATGGAATTGATAAAAACAAATTCTTGGAATATCAACAAATTAAATCTATTATTAAAGGTAAATTTAGTCTCAATACAGCTGATTTACAAATTCCAGCAAGAGTTTTAGATTTTCTTAATCTCAACCCCCCCAAATTGCTGTCTAAAATATACAAAACTTTATCTACATTAGATGAATCAATAGCCATCCCTATTTCAAAATGGGAGGTGGATTTATCAGCCAGCTTTGACCAAAATGTCTGGTCTCAGATATGTTTAAGAACCTTTAAAATAACAGAAAAAACTTATTTGCAATTAATACAATACAAAATCCTTCATAGAGTACACTATACAGGTCAACGAATGTTTAGGATGGGTATTACATCGTCTAATACCTGCTTACAATACACAAGCAATATACCCGATACTTATGTTCATGCGCTTTGGTTCTGTCCACCTGTTAAGAAATTTTGGTGCCAGATATGTGAGGACTTATCAAAGTGTCTGAAATGTAACATCCCACCATCTCCCTCAATTTGCCTGTTAGGAAATTTAAATGATGTCACCATGGACACAAAGTCAGTTCTATTGGTTCACATTGCCTTATGCATCGCTAAGAAAACTATCCTCCTGAACTGGAAAAATAAAAAAGCTCTTAATATTAATCAGTATAGGAATCTCTTGTTGGACCATATTGGTCTTGAGACGGCCTCTGGCTCCATATCTGATCAATCTCTCTGGGCTCCTTTGATCGGCTCCATCACCTAGTGGGGGTGGGGGGCACTTGGTTTTGTCGTTTGGGATACTGTTGCTGATGTGGTAGTTTTGGGGTTGGAGGCATCTGGGGGGGACCCCAGGGGGTGGGATCACTGGGCGGATGGGGCACTGGGCATCGTGGCCGGCCTGGGGTTGGGCTTTGGGTGGTAACTCCTGATGGCTGCATGCGGTGCCTTAGGGGGGTTGCCCTGGCGGACATGGGTTACTGGCCTGGTGGCCGTGCTGCGCCTGGGTAGGGTCTGGGGTGGGCATGGGGATTCGGGGCTCTGGGGCGCCGCACCCCCTATCTGTGGTCCTGGCTGGGGGTCGGCCGACGTGGGGTCCCTGTTGCCTGTGGGGGTCGGGGCCGGCTGGCGGCCGGCATGTGCAGCTGCCTCTCTCTTTTTCTCTGGGCCGATTGTCATCGCCGGTCCCTGTATGGCGTCTCGCTTTGTTCGCTGGTTGGGGTGCCTGGCTGCTGGTCGCGGCGGCTGGGTGGCATTTCTGGGCCGGATCAGTCCTTTTTCGCACTGGACTTAGCTCCTGGGTCTTGGTCTTTGTGCGGGGCGCTGGGGTCGAGCATTTGGCCGGGTTCGGTCGGACTTGCGGGTGGACTGGCCGGGTGGTGGGCGTGCAGGGCAGGTGGGTGGGGCGCTGGGTTTGGTCTCCTGCCGGGCCGTTGAGCAGCAGTGGTCGCTCCACAAGGAATGGGGCTTGTAGATGTCGGCCTTGTGGGTCGGCCGCCCGGCTCATCGGTTTGCTCCTGGTCTGGGCAGGTACGTCGCCGTGGTTCGGGCTACGGGGACCTCCGGTGTGCGGGTGGCGCTGGGGGCCTCCTTTGCTGGCGGGGAGGCTGTTGCTGTGTAGCGACAGGTGCTCTCCCCCTACGAGGGCACTTGGACGGGGGGGAGGCGAACTCAACCTGGGTGTCTAGTGTCTTTTGTGTTTTGAGAGTAGAGCGAATGTCAGGGTAGGTTTAGTTCCCCTTCTGGGATGGGGCTGGGGGGACTGCCTTGGGGTCCATGGGGCTTTGTGGTGCTGTGGCCGTGGGCCCCGTGTCGAATCTGCCATGGCCTCCCTCCCCTGGTGGATCCCGGTGAACAGCGGTGCCTATTGGGGTCAGTGGGGGAGCTGGCTCCCTGGGAAGACATTTTGTCTCCCAGTCCTTCCCTCCCCATCCCTGGACACCTCTGTCCACCCGCTCCATCACTTTACCACTCATATAGGGTCTTGGGGCATGGGCACATCACTGGGGTGCGAGGAGGGGCTTCCCTCCTCGCTATCCCGTGGCGTCCTGGGTCCCAATTTTAATATACAACTTAGACACTCCCACTTATAACATTCTCACGCGACACATATGTAGGGACTTTGGGGTGGGCACACTTTTCGGCATCCAGAGGGGGAGCGGTTCAATCAGCTTCACCTCTGGTGCCGGTGCCCACTGTTAAACCACATATAGACACTGAGGGCTCGGGGTGGGGGTTGGGGGATGTGTGGCTGCCTTCCCCACATCCCCCCCTCTGTTTTAAATGCACATTATAACAACACGCATCAACACCATACTCGAGCGGGAGGATGGAGGCTAGGGGTCTTTTCACACCCCTGTTCGCTACGGGCCATCAGGGTTTGGGTTCCGGAGGAGGAACAGGCGGTCTGGTCGGGGTCCTGGGCTGTCGGGCTGCTTTGCCACTGTTGGGCGCTTGGCGGTCTGCTTGTCTCCGTCCTAGAAGGTAGGGGGTCCATCTCCCGGGTCCGCGGGCTGGTGGCTCTACTGGGGCATCGATACCTGGACCTGGGAGCATAAAGTGTGTATGGGGTGTGTGAGTGAGGGTACAGCGTCATTTTTTTGGGTGTCTTGGTGAGTCAGTGAAAATGTATGGGTTTAAGAGGGAGGGAACGTATGACTGTGTCTGTATGTCTTTGTCTACGTGTCAGGTTGGATCTTGGTCTGCCCCCTCGCCTGGCGCACCTCAGGCCTTACACTTAATGGGGGGCCTATTTCCCTTCCGTCACTCCCCGCCGGTGACGGGGGGCCCCTGCCTGCCGGTGCATCGGTGGTCAATCCGGTTCAGACCTGGTGCGTGCCTGGCCGGGCCTGGGGGGGCCGGTGTGTCGGTCGGCCGATGCGCTGGGCCGATATCTTCCTTTGGTTGGTTGGGGCACCTATTTTAGGGGTGCCAGGTTTGGGATTGTTGGGTGGTGCCTGCTCGGTGGCTCGTCGGGATGCGGATCCGGCGTCTCTGCTCGTTTCATCACCTGTTCTGTGCGCACCGTGCGTGGTCGGTTCATTGGCGGGTTGGACCGCCCCTGGCCCTCGTTGGATGCCTAGTCTCGGCGCGCTGCGTTGCGCGGGATCAGGACCCGGGAGCTGGTGCAACTTGGTGTCCAGATGCTGGCTGAACCCGGCCTGGGGATGCTGTCCTTCCCATGCGGCTATCGGTGGAGCGCCCCGACGTAGGGCAGGGGCGGGGCGCTGGGATGTTGGCGGTGGGGAATGGCCTAGGGTTGTGGCGGCCCTGCAGTGCTGGAGGCCCCTCGTCGGCCGGTCCCTTGTCGGGTCCCTGCTGGGGGGTGGGGTGCCCCTGGGCCCCGGCTCTCCCGGTCCATTGACCGGCCCCCCATGGCGCGGCCGGTTGCCGGCGGGGCCCGTGGGCTCGTCACTGCTGCCTCCCGGGCCCCTGCATAGTAGCCGCTGGACGTTCCCCTGGGGTTCTCCTTTGCTCCACTCTTGGGGGATGCGGTCGGCCCCGCCCAGGTCCGCCTGGGGCTCTGGGGGTCCTTTGGACGTCTTTGCTCCGATCTCCTTCATGTCTGCATCGATTCCTGGGAGACGGATTGTTGCCTGCTCACACCAACTATCGAACACTCTTATGGAGAAACTTTGTATGCACCAGCATACTAACACACACACATAGATGTGGGGTCTCTGGTGTTTAAGGATATATTCTTGGGCTGAGGTTATCATTACTAGAGCTTGATTAATCGGTACCATGAGTTTTTCTGTGATATTGTTGTTGTATTTTTATATCTATTTTTGTGTGATGTGGTTTTGTAATTCTTAGTTCACAATGTTTGTTTTGTTTTGTCGATGTTCCTTTTTCGTGTTTTGTTTTGTTTTTCCCCCTCTCTCTGCCGTCCTGTGGGTATGGATGCAGACTTCAATGTCTTCCTGCGTTTTCTTTGTTCCGCTTCCTCTCTTGTATTTTCAACTCACCCTCTCTCTTGACTTTTTGTTTCCTACCTCTCTTCTTCATCTTCCTTCTTTCTTCTCCTTAATTTTCCGTCTCCGTGTCCATAACATCAGGAAATAAAAACCGCAACAATTCATAATAAAGATTTTTTCACGCATACAGGTCCTTCTCAAAAAATTTGCATGTTGTGATGAAGTTCATTCTTTTCCATAATGTAATGATAAAAATTAAACTTTCATATATTTTAGATTCATTGCACACCAACTGAAATATTTCAGGTCTTTTTTTTTGTTTTAAAATTGATGATTTTGGCATACAGCTCATGAAAACCCAAAATTCCTATCTCAAAAAATTAGCATATTTCATCCGACCAATAAAAGAAAAGTGTTTTTAATACAAAAAAAGTCAACCTTCAAATAATTATGTTCAGTTATGCACTCAATACTTGGTCAGGAATCTTTTTGCAGAAATGACTGCTTCAATGCGGCGTGGCATGGAGGCAATCAGCCTGTGGCACTGCAGGGGTGTTATGGAGGCCCAGGATGCTTCGATAGCGGCCTTAAGCTCATCCAGAGTGTTGGGTCTTGCGTCTCTCAACTTCCTCTTCACAATATCCCACAGATTCTCTATGGGGTTTAGGTCAGGAGAGTTGGCAGGCCAATTAAGCACAGTAATATCATGGTCAGTAAACCATTTACCAGTGGTTTTGGCACTGTAAGCAGGTGCCAGGTCGTGCTGAAAAATCAAATCTTCATCTCCATAAAGCTTTTCAGCAGATGGAAGCATGAAGTGCTCCAAAATCTCCTGATAGCTAGCTGCATTGACCCTGCCCTTGATAAAACACAGTGGACCAACACCAGCAGCTGACATGGCACCCCAGACCATCACTGACTGTGGGTACTTGACACTGGACTTCAGGCATTTTGGCATTTCCTTCTCCCCAGTCTTCCTCCAGACTCTGGCACCTTGATTTCCGAATGACATGCAAAATTTGCTTTCATCCGAAAAAAGTACTTTGGACCACTGAGCAACAGTCCAGTGCTGCATCTCTGTTGCCCAGGTCAGGCGCTTCTGCCGCTGTTTCTGGTTCAAAAGTGGCTTGACCTGGGGAATGCGGCACCTGTAGCCCATTTCCTGCACACGCCTGTGCACGGTGGCTCTGGATGTTTCTACTCCAGACCCAGTCCACTGCTTCCGCAGGTCCCCCAAGGTCTGGAATCGGTCCTTCTCCACAATCTTCCTCAGGGTCCGGTCACCTCTTCTCGTTGTGGAGCGTTTTCTGCCACACTTTTTCCTTCCCACAGACTTCCCACTGAGGTGCCTTGATACAGCACTCTGGGAACACCCTATTCGTTCAGAAATTTCTTTCTGTGTCTTACCCTCTTGCTTGAGGGTGTCAATGATGGCCTTCTGGGCAGCAGTCAGGTCGGCAGTCTTACCCATGATTGCGGTTTGGAGTAATGAACCAGGCTGGGAGTTTTTAAAAGCTTCAGGAATCTTTTGCAGGTGTTTAAAGTTAATTAGTTGATTCAGATGATTAGGTTAATAGCTCGTTTAGAGAACCTTTTCATGATATGCTAATTTTTTGAGATAGGAATTTTGGGTTTTCATGAGCTGTATGCCAAAATCATCAGTTTTAAAACAATTAAAGACCTGAAATATTTCAGTTGGTGTGCAATGAATCAAAAATATATGAAAGTTGAATTTTTATCATTACATTATGGAAAAGAATGAACTTTATCACAATATACTAATTTTTTGAGAAGGACCTGTATATCAAGTGGAGGACTATAGCAAAAGCTGTACTGCTCCGCTTGTGAAAGTAAATCTGATGGGCTTCTACTTGGTACTCAGACACCAATTCTGAGCTCCATACTGCCAAACAGGACACGTAAAAAAAAAAAAAAGAATATTGTGAAGAAATCACCATTTACTAAACAGTTTTGCAGAAAATAAGAAAGAATTTAGGATCACATCAAACCAATCAAAATATGGTAGTTTCAAAACGATATGTTAGTCTTCAATACTTGATAGGGAACCAATTTAATTCAATTTAGTTTATTTATATAGCGCCAATTCACAACAGATGTCATCTCAAGGCACTTAACAAGAAGTCATTTCAATACATTTATACAAACATTCCAATCAGTTAAAAAGTTTCTTATTTAACGAATCCCAGCAGATTGCATCAGTCATTGGCGTGAGGTTGGGCCCCATTGATGCAGACTTTCCAACCACAGCAATCCTTCAGCAATCCCTCATACTGAGCAAGCATGTAGCGACGGTGGAGAGGAAAAACTCCCCTTTAACAGGAAGAAACCTCCAACAGAACCAGGCTCAGTAGGAGCGCCCATCTGCCACGACCGTCTGGGGGTTTGAGAAGACAAAGCAGAAACACAGAAGGAACAGAAGATCTGATATAAGAGAACTTTCTATGTTACAGAAAGTAAAAAGTTGATAACAGGACACAGTGGATGTTCAGTTACTGGGAGGATCATCCCAGTCGACGCCCCCCGTCCAACAGGGCATTGCAGCCAAGCAGGATACCAGACCAGGTATATCTTCTATGGAGAGAAAAACACTGAGAGAAAACAAAGTTAACAGTCGAAATAACAGAATGTACTGTAATACAACTGGAAAGTCGTAGGAGAAAAGGAAGTAGCAGAGTGAAGAAAATTGGCAAGTCTGTCCTCCAGCAGTCTAAGCCTATAGCAGCATAACTACAGAGATTGCTCAGGATGACTTTAGCCACTCTAACTATAAGCTTTATGAAAAAGGAAAGTTTTAAGCCTGGCCTTAAAAGTAAACAGAGTGTCTGCCTCACGGACTAAAGCTGGGAGCTGGTTCCACAGGAGAGGAGCCTGATAACTAAAAGATCTGCCTCCCATTCTACTTTTAGAAATCCTAGGAACTACAAGTAAACCTGCAGTCTGAGAGCGAAGTGCTCTGTTAGGAACATATGGAACAATTAGATCTCTGATGTTTGATGGAGCTTGATTATTAAGGGCTTTGTATGTAAGAAGAAGGATCTTAAATTCTATTCTGGATTTAACAGGGAGCCAGTGAAGGGAAGTTAAAACAGGAGAAATGTGATCTCTCTTTTTAATATTCATCAGAACTCTTGCTGCCGCATTTTGAATCAACTGAAAGCCTTTAATGGCATTTTGTGGACTACCTGATAGTAAAGAATTACAGTAGTCCAGCCTTGAGGTAACAAATGCATGGACTAGTTTCTCAGCATCACTCCTGGACAGGAGGTTTCTAATTTTAGCAATATTCCGGAGGTGAAAGAAAGAAATCCTAGAAACCTGTTTAATATGGGATTTAAATGTCAAGTCTCGGTCAAAAATAATGCCGAGGTTCTTTACGTTATTACTGGGGGCCAATTTAATGCCATCCAGATAAAATGATTGACTAATCAGTTTCTGTTTAAGAACTTCTGGTCCAAAGACAGCAACTTCTGTTTTGTCAGAATTTAAAAGCAAAAAGTTTAGGGTCATCCATGTTTTTATGTCTTCCAGACATGCCTGTAATCTACCTGTCTGGGTTCATCAGGATTTATGGATAAATATAGTTGTGTATCATCAGCATAGCTGTGGTAATTTATCCTATGCTGTCTAATGATTCTACCAATTGGGAGCATATATATGGTGAAAAGAATTGGTCCAAGCACAGAACCCTGTGGAACTCCACAAGTAACCCTTGAGAGTGAAGATGATTTATCATTTAGATGAACAAACTGGAATCTATCAGACAAATATGATTTAAACCAGCGTAGTGCTGTTCCTTTGATCCCTGCAACATCTTCAAGCCTTTCTAAGAGAATATTATGATCGACTGCGTCAAAAGCAGCACTGAGATCTAACAAAACCAGAACAGACACAAGTCCATTATCTGAGGCCACAATTAGTAACCTTCACCAGTGCTGTTTCAGTGCTATGATGATCTCTAAAACCTGACTGAAACTCTTCAAACAGCTCCTTACTGTTTAGATGCTCACAGACTTGATTAGCAACAATTTTCTCAAGGACTTTGGATAAGAAAGGTAGGTTAGATATAGGTCTGTAATTCACTAAGTCATCTTGATCAAGGGAAGGTTTCTTGAGTAAAGGTTTAATTACAGCTATTTTAAATTCCTGTGGTACGTATCCGTTTACTAAGGATAGATTCATCATATCCAAAATAGGGCCAGGAACCAAATGGAACACTTCTTTAAATAATTTGGTTGGAATTGGGTCCAACATACAAGTTGAAGATTTAGATGAGGCTAATATTTTAGATAATTCCGAAAGCTCGACTGAATCAAAACAGCCTAAGCACAACTGAGGTTCTACAGTTCTTTCCGATACTGCCATTTACTGAGGAAGAAATAATCATGTTTGGGAGGATGCCAATGATTTTATTTTTAATAGAATGAATTTTATTTATGAAGAATCCCATAAATTCATTACTGCTAAGAGCTGGCGGAATAGTTGGCTCAACAGAGCTATGACTCTGTGTAAGTTTGGCAACTGTACTAAAAAGAAACCTAGGATTGTTTTTATTTGCCTCTATTAATGATGAAAAATATGCTGTTCTAGCTTGTCGAAGGGTCTTTTTATACAGCAGTAGACTTTTATTCCAGGTTAAATAGGAATCCTCTAGGTGTGTAGAGCGCCATTTTCTCTCCAACTTCCTAGTATTCTGCTTTAAAGTACTTAACTCTGCGTTGAACCAAGGAGTCAGCCTCCTATGGCTAGCCACTTTCTTTTTTAAAACGGCTACACTATCTAATGCCATACGCAATGAGGACATAACGCTGTGAACCAGATAATCAATTTCTGAAGGGTTAGAGATAGAATTGCTGTCATCCACTGTGTTACCCTGAGACACTAAGGAAAGTAAGAATGGAACAGATTCTTTAAAAATTGTTACAGCCTTGTCTGATAAAGCTCTACTATGATGAACTTTTCTTTCAGATTTAAGATGGTCAGTTAAAGTAAATTCAAAAGTTATTAAGAAGTGGTCAGACAGGACCGGGTTATGTGGGTGGACTGTTATTTCCTCACACTCAATACCGTATGTCAGTACAAGGTCCAAAGTGTGTTTGCCCGAGTGGGTCGATCCCTGTACTTTTTGAGTAAAACCCATTGAGTCTAAAATAGCATTAAAGGCTGCATTTAGGCTATCACTTTCAGTATCCACATGAATATTAAAATCCCCCACTATAATAACCCTATCAGTATTTAATACTAAATCAGATAAAAAATTTGAGATCTGATCCAAGAATTGAGAGTAAGGGCCTGGTGGACGATACAAAACCACAAACAAAAATGGTCTTAATGTTTTGCAACTTGGATGAGGAAAATTAAGGGTTAGATGTTCAAAAGAACTGTAGCTATCAATTGGTCTGGGACTAATTAGTAAATCAGAACGAAAAATGGTTGCAACTCCTCCTCCTCGCCCAGTATTTCTAGGAATGTGAAAATTTAAATGACTGGAAGGAGCGGACTCATTTATACTGACATAATCCTCCTGCTGCAACCAGGTTTCTCTGAGACAAAGGAAATCAATGTGATTATCACAAATCAAGTCATTTACTGACAAAGTCTTTGAGGAGAGATATCTTATGTTTAATAAACCACATTTAATAGATTTATTTTTCTGTTCAGTCAAAGTTGTATTTATTTTTATGAGATTTCCATGATTTGCTTTTGTTGGCTTAACTTTTAATCCATTTAATTTTGGCCGTGGGCAAGACACTGTTTCTATAGGGTAATCACTTTGCCTTAATCAGTGCCCCATTTTCCTCTTGATAATACCCCATAGATTCTCAATGGGGTTTAGGTCCGGCGAGTTGGCTTGCCAGTCAAGTACTGTGATGGCATGGGCATCAAACCAGGTTTTGGTGCTTCTGGTGGTATGCGCGGGGGCCAGGTCCTGCTGGAAGATGAAATCTGCATCTCCATACAGATCCTCAGCAGAAGGAATCATGATGTCCTCTAAAAAATTCTGGTAGACTGATGTGGTGACCTTGGATTTAAGAAAGTAGAGTTTACCAACACCTGTACCGGACATTGCACCCAAAATCATGACTGACTGTGGATATTTCACACTGGATCTCACCCGTCTTCCTCCAAACCCTTGGACCCTGATTCCTGAATGCAAGGCACTCTTTTGAACCCATTCAAAATTACAGGTGTGGGCAGGTAATGACTCCTGCAGGACTGTGGTCGTTCGGTGTCACTACAAGATGGATTTAATGCTGTTCAGACTGAAGTCACTTTCAAAAACATTGAATATATATCGGATTTAATACCCATATGAAAGTGACTTGGGTTGGATTTGAAAAAATCTGATTTGTGCTGTTCAGACTGTCATAAAACTATTGGATATGGGTCGCATATGGGCAAAAAAGTCGGATTTGTTGCGCTTCTGCCTGCAGTGTGAATGTAGCCTAACATGTGCCCACATTTGATGCATTATCTATTCTGGCCTTTACTGCCTAAGGTTGCGTAAAACTGAAGTGAATGACACATAGGTGCATTTATTGCCTGTCAAAGTTCATGATACAATATCTAGTCTGCAAACAACACATCAGAGACGTGTATCACAAGGTAAGAAAAAAAAATTTCCCCGCAGACAAATAGCAAAAATCTTACAAAAGAACATTTGTGAATGCTCAATACTGCTATTTAAAATATAATCAGGGACATACAAAAATATCAAAACCAACTTGACCCTATGTAAAAAGGTAATTGAACTGTAAGCCTTATACCTAGTTGTACCACCATTGGCAGCAGCAAAAGCCATCAAGTATTTGTTATGATTGACAATGAGTCTTTTACAATGTTGTGGAGAAATGATGGCCCACCATGACCTGGGCATTCCCGGCTCTAGCGCCGAACATTTTTTATCAAGCCCCGAATGTTTTTTAACCCCAGAAAGGATATGTTTACATTAACTGAGCCGCCTTATGACATTAATGAGCAAATAAACAAGCAATTGATATCTTGTATGTCTTCGAGATTATATGAACATTAGGCAGATCATTCCTGACAGTCGTGTTTTAAAAATCTTAAGAAACAGGTGTTGCATCCGTCTCCCCATTGCTCTGTCACTACAGCTCCTCATCGCCCCAGAGGTCTCATTGCAAGTTTTCCTGGCCCGTAAATGCGGGTTTGCTTTTAGCAGCACCAGAACTTACAGCCAAAGCTCTGAAACATGCTCGCTTGCATTTTATTGTGTGCGCGGCAGTAGTTACTTGTTCTGCCATGCAGTTATAGCTTTGCACACACATCTGCGTCATAATCCACACAGAGACAGAACAGCTTTCATGATCTTCAGCTATGGGGAGATTTTTCAGCAGAAAAACAAACAAAACAAACGTAAAAAAGTCAGAAAGAAACAAAAACTCCTTTGAGAGTTTGAATCAATAACTGTATTTATTGATGTGTATTTAACGCTAGAGTTTAATTCAGCGCATCATATTCAAAATGATTATAGGCAAGGCAAGGCAATTTTATTTGTATAGCACACTTTCAACAACAGGGTAATTCAAGGTGCTTTAGATGATTTGGAGATTTCAAAAAAAGAGAAAAACAAAGAAAAAACAAAACAAAAGAAAAAACAGAATATAACATTGGAAATTAAAAGTCAATAAAGCAAGAGAAACATCAGTAAAGCATGAAAGCATGAACCCATTTGATACATATGACAATCATTTACTCAAAGGCAATTCTAAACAGATGAGCTTTTAGTCTCGATTTAAAGCAGTTCAGAGTTTCAGCAGCGCTGCACTCGTCAGGATTATAGGTATTAATGCTTGAATATGAATGTTTCTATAAGCCTAAAAATACTTCATTAAGACTGGTGAGCAGTGGTATATCTAGAAAGTTTTTAAAGAGGGCTTAAAGGGGGCCAGTGAGGATTCTGGGGTGTCACACCAAAATAAATGTAGGGCTGTAATACCAAGGGGGCGGGGCCTAGACTGAGTGACAGACATCAGACACACAACATGGGAGTCAAAGACAGAGGAAAACATAATTACATAAAATCCATAAATAATTCTAACAAATTAAAGCTATTTCTTATTATTCATTAAAACATTATATACACAAGAAGTGATAATGTAGGCATCTTCATAAATTCAGAACAGAAGGACCTGCAGCAGAAAACAGGGCTGAATTAAAATCAATGACTAATCAACGACTCGTTTAACATTTGGACTGATGACTTTCTGGGAGAAAAAAAAAATCAGAGTATACCACTAGAATAAACCAGACTACACCATTGATTAAATGAACAGTTTTACTTTAGTTCTAAGTGCAAAGACTGCTGTAGTTCATGTTTTCTATTATTCATGTAGAGATTCATCAATGTGATTATTGATTAAGATTAGGCTACCTGATATGAATGTTGAATGCTTAACTACAATAGAATTGAATGACCTGTTGTGTCTCTTTGCATTTCCATGGATTTACTAGGGAAAATAAAACTTTTTCACTATGTTTTCAATTCAATTCAATTCAAAATTACTTTATTAATCCCAAAGGGAAATTAAATGTTGTTGTAACTCATTATGCAAGTTCCTTCAAAGATTTGTTGTAGATGCTGATGTCTGTGGGTAGGGATGATCTCTTGTAGTTCTCCACAGATCTGAAGAAGCCTCTGACTGAAGACGCTCTGTAGTTGTATGACAGTCTGATGTAGAGGACGCTCTGGATCTATGGCGTCTTCTTTTCAACTCATCAGGGTTTTGTGGCTGTAGTTGAGGTCTTATTTGAGCTTTTGTGATGTTAATCAGCTGCTGCCAGTTGTAAACCACCTTGTTGCCATGGTTATGCATCATAACAAATGTCCAAAAATATAAAGTATCAGCAAAAATCCTTCCAGCTGCACAGCATTCAAAACCAGAGAGAACAGTTGTCCACAAAAACAATGTTTCTACCAAAAATGGAAGAATTAAAGTTTAAAAAAAGAAAATAAATATGAACCAAAGTAACAGAGCTACTCCAACATGCTGCCACCTTGAGCGGCGCAATTCCGGAATGCACTTTGCATTCTATATTTATCAAATATACAAATACAAAATATACAAAATCTAAATATTGAGATAAGAGAAGTTTGATACGTTTTAACTTTTGAGTAGTCTCAATTATATTTCATAATTAAAACTATAATTTAGCCAATTTCCCCAGTAATTTACACATGAATGTTGATCAGGTTGCAAAAGTCAGTTCCCTTTTATGATTACCTAAAAGACATCTGATGTTATAACCGGTTTACAGATGACATAGACAGGACAGAGAATGAGGTAAAAAGAGCAGCAAAGGTCCACCATGCAACCTGACACAGAACTAACTTTTGTGCTTATCAGGGAAAGAAAAAAGAAAAGAAAAAAAGAAAAGAATTGTTACTTATTGACTATTTTTGTCATTCTGTCTTACTTAATATCAATACTGATTTTGAAGATCTTTTTTACATTGTCACGTCTAAGTTTGAAAATAAATACATCTTGAAGTACATATTGCAGTATTTGGCTTTAAACAAGGTGCCACAATGCTCAAGAAAGCTGTAATAAAAAGCCTTTTTTACTCCATAGGTTCCCCCAGATTCCTCTACGAAGGTATGGGCTCAGCCCCCAATGTCCCCAGGTCCAGGAACTCCCCTGTGGCACACTCTTCAGAAGTGTTTTATTTCAGCCACATTGGAGGGTATTGAATCTAATTGAGATACTGTGGTCTTTTATGAAAATGTTGTGTGTGATCTAAGTAGAATGGAAAGTGTTTATGGGTGTCTATAAGTGCAATCTAAAAGTAAATTAAAGGTGCAAGCAGCCTCAAACAGCCTTGACAGCTTAGCGCCACTCTGGCCTGTGCTGCGAATCATGCACCGCCGACTCACTCAACGCCACCTCACTCAACGCCACCTCAATGCTTCAAATGAGCCTGCTGATCAAATCTGCAAGACAAAGTGTTCAAAAGGCACAAAATGACAGTTTTCAACCAAAATGGCCAACTTCCTGTGGGGTTTGGACCCTGGCTTCAAAAGACTTCAATAGGTCTTCATAAACTACAAAGATGTACTGAATCTTACAATCCTAGTTGAGAGAATTGCTTGTAGCTAATTGTTTTAATGCTTCTAGGGAGCGCTGTGCAGGAATTAGGGCATGCCCACAAAATATTTGTGTACATATCTGTTAGGGGTTGGACTGATATCCATGTTGTTGAATTTGGTGCGGATCAGATAATATATGTGAAAATTAGAGCCAAATGTATTTTCATGGCATGATATGAGGCTTCGCCATGCTGCCATGCTACTCCCTCTTTCTAAATCTCTAAGTCCTGGAAATCAAGTTACACCAACTTGTTTTGGTTACTGGCCACAGGTATTTATTGATTAGATAAAAGGAGTCAAGGCTTAGGTAACATGAGCAAATGAGCCTACGAATGTGTTGAGTGCTGGTATGTGATGACACACAGGAAGTTTGGTACAGGTGGGACCTTTTGTGTTGAAGTTAGTACACCTTCTACTTTTATGACGAGAAGCCATGCTTTGAGGCTTGGCCACACCCACTTGCTTTGCCGCAGCAAAGACCTTTTGATGATGTTTGATGCCCAATGGCTTAAGTCTATCCTGATCCATTCTGAAGTCTCTACACAAAAAGCTCTAGGAGGAATTCGTTCAAATAGAACGTGTGTAAATGCCGCTAAATGGTGGCTTTGATCCAACTTGGCCGACTTCCTGTGGGGTTTGGAGTATGGCTCCAAGAAACTTTTTTGTAGGTCCTGAGACACTACATACGGATTTAAAATTTCTCAGATAAAGTATAGCTTGGAGCTGGTTGTTTTAAGGCTTCTAGGGGGCACTGTGAAGTGATTAAGCCACACCTACCAGAAATTAGCATAAATATCTCTCAGGAGTTAGACTAGCATTCATCATTTTGTATCTGGTCCAGATCAGATGATTTTTCTGGAAATTAGAGGCAAATGCATGGTCATGGCGTGACGCCCGACTTCGCCACCCTGCCACAGACCCACCCTCTTTCATAGCCTCTTAGTGCTGGATACAGAGTTATACTAACTTGTGTACAGTCACTGTGCAGTTTCATGCTGATTATAGTAAGGGTTTAAAATAGGGACCTTTCAAAGCAAAACATTACACTTCCTGTTCTCAGGGAGTGGGGCTTAGGTGTTGTCAGCATTTTACCAATGATCTTTGTTGGGGACCAGATGGTGACCAATAACAGTAGGTTTAATGTCTTTGTGACTTTCCTAGTACACTGTAAAAAAGAAAAAGTTAGTTCAACTTAAAATTTCAAGGCAACCAACTGCACAGCCTTTTTGAGTTGAAGATATCAACTTAAATTTTTACGTTTTGATGAACTACAATTATTAAGTTGCGTCAACTAAGTTTTTCAAGTTCTGACAATTAAGTTTTTTAAATTCAAGTTACTGGAGCTTTCAAGTTTGTAAAGCGTACTATTTTGAGTTCAGATTACCATCCCCCAGGGCTTTAGTACTCAAGTCCGGTCTTGGACTCAAGTCTGGACTCGAGACTGTTTTTCTATGGTCTCGGACTCGCTGGTATTTGGACTCGGACTTGTCTCGGTCTCGGCCACTGGTCCTGCCAAATATGGCTTTTGGTCTCGACCGAGTCCAGATATCTTTATCATGTTTATAATATTGGAGGGAAAGCGAAACACTGGCCACTTGATAACCAATCACACACTAAGTGCGCGCTACATCTGTGTGATCACGCAGCACGAGTGTCATTTATTTTCATTGATTCATGCACACACACGCACTGAAGATGTCCGCCAACTCGGCAATTTTAAAATTTGCTTACACAAATCATAAGGAGTTTCTAAGCAAAGTTCTAACACTGCTATTATATATAAATATATATATATATATATATATATATATATATATATATATATATATATATATATATATATACACTACTATGGTGTATATATACACCATTTTTCATTCTGCTTTCTTTAGAGTAGATTGAGTGATATCAAGGGCAGTGGTTATACTTAATAATCCTGGGAGTTGTGACATTGTTTTTGCTTTTAGATCAAGAAATAATAACCAAAGATCATAGTCTTGATATACTGTCATCATGCATATGACTTGTTTTTCTGTCCTGGACTCGGTCTTGACTCGGACTCGAACCTCTTTTGACTCGGTCTTGTCTTGGACTTGAACCTCTTTGGACTCTCGGTCTTGCCTAGTCCTGGTCTTGGACATGTCTTGGACTCGACAAAGGTGGTCTTGACTACAGCCCTGCCATCCCCTGTAATAACTTACTATTTTGAGTTTAAACCCCCCCATTAAATCATCCATTCACAGTAAACCAGTTAATTTATGCATGTTTATTTAAACGACTTTGGCGCAAACAGCTTTACAATTCTACAATGTAAACAAGTAATCTTATGTCCAAAGGAAATACATCAGGTTTCAGTACCATATGGGCAGTTTTTTGTTTACTTTCCGAATCTTGGTGAGACCTTACATATAAAGCAATATTGCATAAGATGACCGATAAACAGTTGTATAGTGCCTAAGTATTAATTCAGAAATGTGTAAATCCACAGCTGAAAAAGCCAAATTATCCAAACTTTCGGAATGATCTGAACTTTGAAATTAGCCAAAAATGCAAACATGCTGGCTATAACAGTACTGGTGAAACAATTTCAATTCAGTTTATTTATTTAGCGCCAATTCACAACAGATGTCATCTCAAAGCACTTAACAAGAAGTCGTTTCAATACATTTATACAAACATTCCAATCAGTTAAAAAGTTTCCTATTTAAGGAATCCCAGCAGATTGCAGAGAGCTTGCTTCTACTCAACAATCAATACCGTAGTCTCTTCACAGTAATATGACAGCTACACATAAAAAATGTGTTTCTAGTTCAAATAAAGCACTTGTGTCCAGAGCAAATAAGGCACATGTCAGTAAATTGGGGAAACCAAAACGAACAACATAAAAACTATACGGTGGTCTACGTGAAGACTTACAAAATATTCCAACGTAAATGAACAGACATGTTAAAAGAAATCTTCCCCATGGACACTTCCCACACCAGCAAAGATGCAGATTATTACAGCAATGCTGAAACGACGCTTAAAAAAAAATCAATAGTCTCGTGACAGTTATATGACAGCTACAAATAACATTTGTTTTTAGTCAAAAGAAAGGAGCAACATAAAAACTATATGGTGGTCTATGTGAAGACTTACAAAATATCAAAACATAAATGAACAAACATGTTAAAAGAAATCTTCCCCATGGAAAATGAATCACTGGTTAAACAGCTTGGTCTTAAAGCTCCGGACACGCTGTGAGCAATTGGTGGTCATTTCCATGAAAATGTGCTAGATAGCTTCAAAAGTATACCTGATGTCTTTTGGGAACTCCATGTTTAGGGCATAAAGCAAGCCAAAAAGATACGCAAGCGCAGTCTGGGATGTCTTTCAGGGCAATCGTTTCCTCCAACACAAGGGCAATATTAATGACTGCGTTATCATCATCAAGCACTGTGAGGACCCCCATCTTGATGCCTTCCATCTGTTTGTCATCCGCATCAGTTGCCTGACAAAACAAAAACACCACTGGAATAATGTCCTGTAGAAAACTAGTCAATAAAGAGTGATGTCTATTTGTGTTTGGCCTCTTTGCTATACAACACTACTAAAAGCTGAAGGTCTTCCAAGCTGCACTCACCAGGCATCTAGAGAAAAGCTTCTAAGTCTTCTCCCACAGAAATATGGGAAGACCTTCCACAGCTGCCTGTCTGCGATGACTTGTGATGTCAGATGTCTGTTTTGGAAGAATATAAAGACAAATACTTTTGTTTAGTTCTGTGAAATTTACTTGTGCATGTGCATTTGTATTTCCATCTCTACAATTGTGCATGTAGAGAGATAAAATAATTGCAAGCTCTGTTAGTTTGTTAGTGTTTCTTTTTTTCTTTTAAGAGTGAACACTGTGAATCTGACTGCCGTAGATGTGAAAGATCGATTCGGTCGAAGTCCACAGTAGTCGATTGTTGAGTTCACGCGAACGCTCAGTTACCTATGATCACACGCGTGAACTCGACAATCGACTACTGTGGACCTTGACCGAAAACCGTGTTCACTCTGAAGGAATCATCTAACATGGCTGGGCACTTGTACACACACATGACACATCGAGGATGTTAAAGAGGCTAAAAGCAGGTTTAACACTTGCCCCATTTAAGTAACAGAGTGCAAATTTTAAAAAGAGGATAAGACGATGGAGGCCACACCGATTTTTGTTGTTGTTCTCTGTACTGACAGCACTCCAAATTTACAAAAAAAAAAAATGAGCTCAATGTTAAAATTGACCGGAGTTCTCCTTTAAGGATAAGTTGACTATTTTTGACTTTGAGCCCCCTTTCTGGGTTATCTTGGATGAAATAGAGTGTTTGACAAACACTCAACGAACATCACTTACCAATCGGTGAGTTGCACATCTTTGAAAACGAATGTTTAGGGTTGATTTAAAGACAGGTTAGTGAATGCACGTAGCTAGCCATTCTGAAGCATGGCAGGGTTGATTCTAAATCAGCCAAAAGCTCAACACTGTCAAAATCTGGTGTCAAACACTATTTCATCAACCCAGAGAGGGGGTTGAAAGTGCAAAACCGTAAATGTATCCTTTAAATATTACTGTACAAAATTGTCAATCAAGATGGAACTTGCTCACCAATGTAGCTGATGCAAAACAATAATTAAGTTATATTACATCAAAAGTGCAGAGTGTTAGCTTGGTAGTTCCTTCTTGATTAACGGTTTAAATATTAGTGGACAAATTGAAGGCCTTGTAGTCAATACAAAAACCTGTTTGTCAAGCATTTCCAAAAGGGTTTCCATCTCTCGACTAAAGGCACCCTTCCTGGCACGATACAATTTCAGCGGACGCTCTTGACTGGCGCTGGTAAAGCTGCAGAAGCGACACTTCATTGAAAACCTAGCACAAAAATAAGAGAAAATGAACACAGTGACATACTTCACAACAATTCACGTTATCACGTAATTTAAAATCTTATTTGAATAAATTTCAAAATGTAATTTATTCCTCTGATGTCAAAGCTGAATTTTCAAAATCATTACTTCAGTGTCACTATACAATACAATATTTCAAACACAATACAATATTCCAAAACACAATATTTTGGAAACTGATACATGTTTTCATGATTTTTTTCTCTTCAACAAAGACGTCAGGGAAAGTACCGCTGGCATCGTGACAAGATGGCGGATGCAAACCTTCAGGGAGCTCCTGGGAAAATCCTTGGAAACCCCGTAGCAGCCGGTTGCCATGACAAATTTCAATTAAGCATGCACAGATAAGTTGACCTTGCTCTAACTGGCTGTCAACTACAACTTCAAAATAAAATCAACTCAATTTATGAAGTAAGATGAACTTTTCCTCAGAAACATCTGAAAGTGAGTTCAAGTGGCTTACAACAGATAGTTCAAGTTCCAACTATCAATTTTGTTGTCAGTGAATGCAAAAATGTTAGTAAGGTGAACAATTTTGAGTGTTCGTTTTTACAGTGAAATTGTAATTTGTTTGGCGTGTACTAAAAGTTTGAAGCCAGGCCCTGCCCGTTCAATGTGCATGAAAAGTCAGGATTTTGATAGCTTTATAGAGCCCCCAAACCAGAAGGCCATCCTGACCCATTGTCAAGCCGATCGGTCAAAATCCCTAGGAGGAGTTTGATCAAATACAGGGGTAAAAATCTGTCAAAATCTCATGTTTAATCCAAGATGGGCAACTTCCTGTGCATTTGGGACCATGATGTTTTAAGAGTTTTAGGTAGGTCTTGGGAATTTCTACAAGTGTGCCGAATTTCATAGCTCTACGATAAAACAAGTTAAATGGGGATGGTGTTTTGAAGCATTCTGGGGGACGCTGTTGAGCCATTTCTGTTGCGAGTTTTGTGAAACCCTAAAAATACGTACTCCATGCTTCTGCAAAATCTGGTGAATTTTCGTATACGTTTCGGCCTCTAAAAAGCCAATTCATTTTCGGGAACAATAACCCCCAATCCACACAGAATGCATCTGCGGCGCGTTACAGCTGCGATACTGTCTCTGTAGCAAATAGAAACCATTATAGTCTATGAAGCGGTTTACACCGAATGTGTCAGTGGTGCGTTTCAGATGCGTCCCAGATACGTCTTGCCACGCTGCTCCGCAAAAGATAGGATTGAGTTCTTTTTTTGACGCCACATACATCCAAAATGCATCAAGCTCCAGGAATTTTGGAATGTAAGCACGAGGCTTCAATGATGCCCTGAAGGTGTTTCCAATAGACTCTGAGTCTTTATTAAACTTTGTAACATTGCCCACTACCAAGAATGCTGCAGGATCTACGAAGAAAACAAACCATGACTGTAGCCTATAGTAGAATAGAGTGATTTAACCACCACTCAGTTCGGATAGTGATTATATGGACATTGTGCTGGGAGCACAAGGGATTTGATTTGATTATCTTACATAAATGTTTTGTGTTTAATTTGCAGAATTACCCATTTGCAGATCTTTATCAAGTATTTAAACAATGTTGTCAAAGATGTGTAATTTAACTTTTTTGGAGATTAACTATATAAGGATTAAAGCTTTATACATTGTAGCTTTCCAGTTTCCTTTGGTCAAGGGTCTGAGGGGTGGGGCGGGTGTCTCAGCTTTAATCTTCCCCACTTCATGCGTTCCAGACGCGGAACGGCTGCGGCGCATTCCGCGTCTGAAACGCAGGCGGTGGGGTTTGATGCACCGCAGAGGATGGAACAAAACCGCACAGGAGCCATAACCCTCTACAGACGCATCCGGTGTAAATTGGGAGTAAGACACAGTACAGTTACAACAGGCTTTTGCAGCGCTTTTGCTGCTCGGGCCTAAAAGGAACGTTTGAGCTTGGTGAACCCTGGTATTTTCATCTTAAAATATGCACATGTCATCAGGGACAGAAAGTTAACTAAGATAATAACCTGAAGAAACCATTCAGTATATTCGCATAGTCAGCATATCTTGCTCTTTGGCCACATGATGTTGCTAAACCTAGACCTGACCAACTACAGCAACCTGAGATCATAACTCTGCCCCCACAGGCATGTACACTAGGGAGTAGGCAGGATGAGTGCATTACTTCATCTGCCTCTCTCCTTACCCCGATGTTCCCATCGCTCTGAAACAGGGTCAATCTGGATTCATCAGACGACATGACTTTCTTCCAGTAGGAGAGTCATCCTGGACCATCCATCTATCCATTAGATGGATGTCAGGGCTGGTGCCTACCTTCAGCAGTCATCGGGCGAGAGGCAGGGGCAAATCCAGGAAATGTCACCAGTCCATCGCAACGTCCTGCGTCGTGTTAACTGGCTACCAACTTCCGTTAGCTCCGGTGGTTGCTGTTAGATAACACAGACGCTACTGAGCCAATGGACACTAGTTAATTCAATTCAATTCAGTTTATTTATATAGTGCCAATTCACAACAGATGTCATCTCAAGGCACTTAACAAGAAGTCATTTCAATACATTTATACAAACATTCCAATCAGTTAAAAAGTTTCCTATTTAAGGAATCCCAGCAGATTGCGTCAGTCATTGGCGTGAGGTTGGGCCCCGTTGATGCAGACTTTCCAACCACAGCAATCCTTCAGCAATCCCTCATACTGAGCAAGCATGTAGCGACGGTGGAGGAAAAACTCCCCTTTAAGAGGAAGAAACCTCCAA
The DNA here is from genome assembly GCA_963556495.2 of Valencia hispanica. NCBI lineage: Eukaryota > Metazoa > Chordata > Actinopteri > Cyprinodontiformes > Valenciidae > Valencia > Valencia hispanica. The sequence goes on along the minus strand of OY747714.1, from coordinate 13,276,626 downwards.
CAAAACCAGGCTCAGTAGGAGCGGGCATCTGCCACGACCGTCTGGGGGTTTGAGAAGACAGAGCAGAAACACAGAACGGACAGAAGATCTGATATAAGAGAACTTTCTATGTTACAGAAAGTAAAAAGTTGATAACAGGACACAGTGGATGTACAGTTACTGGGAGGATCATCCCAGTTGATGCCCCCCATCCAACAGGTTATTGCAGCCAAGCAGGATACCAGACCAGGTATATCTTCTATGGAGAGAAAAACACTGAGAGAAAACAAAGTTAACAGTTGAAATAACAGAATGTACTGTAATACAACTGGAAAGTCGTAGGAGAAAAGGAAGTAGCAGAGTGAAGAAAATTGGTAAGTCTGTCCTCCAGCCGTCTAAGCCTATAAGCATAACTACAGAGATAGCTCAGGATGACCTTAGCCACTCTAACTATAAGCTTTATGAAAAAGGAAAGTTTTAAGCCTGGCCTTAAAAGTAAACAGAGTGTCTGCCTCACGGACTAAAGCTGGGAGCTGGTTCCACAGGAGAGGAGCCTGATAACTAAAAGATCTGCCTCCCATTCTACTTTTAGAAATCCTAGGAACTACAAGTAAACCCGCAGTCTGAGAGCGAAGGGCTCTGTTAGGAACATATGGAACAATTAGATCTCTGATGTATGATGGAGCTTGATTATTAAGGGCTTTGTATGTAAGAAGAAGGATCTTAAATTCTATTCTGGATTTAACAGGGAGCCAATGAAGGGAAGCTAAAACAGGAGAAATGTGATCTCTCCTTTTAATATTAATCAGAACTCTTGCTGCCGCATTTTGGATCAACTGAAGGCTTTTAATAGCATTTTGTGGACTACCTGATAGTAAAGAATTACAGTAGTCCAGCCTTGAGGTAACAAATGCATGGACTAGTTTCTCAGCATCACTTCTGGACAGGATGTTTCTAATTTTAGCAATATTCCGGAGGTGAAAGAAAGAAATCCTAGAAACCTGTTTAATATGGGATTTAAATGTCAAGTCTCGGGTCAAACATAACGCCGAGGTTCTTTACGTTATTACTGGGGGCCAATTTAATGCCATCCAGATGAAGTGATTGACTAATCGGTTTCTGTTTAAGAACTTCTGGTCCAAAGACAGCAACTTCTGTTTTGTCAGAATTTAAAAGCAAAAAGTTTAGGGTAATCCATGTTTTTATGTCTTCCAGACATGCCTGTAATCTACCTAACTGACTGGGTTCATCACGATTTATGGATAAATATAGTTGTGTATCATCTGCATAGCTGTGGAAATTTATCCCATGCTGTCTAATGATTCTACCAATTGGGAGCATATATATGGTGAACAGAATTGGTCCAAGCAAAGAACCTTATGGAACTCCACAAGTAACCCTTGAGCGTGAAGAAGATTTATCATTTAGATGAACAAACTGGAATCTATCAGACAAATATGATTTAAACCAGCCTAGTGCTGTTCCTTTGATCCCTGCAACATGTTCAAGCCTTTCTAGGAGAATATTATGATCAACTGTGTCAAAAGCAGCACTGAGATCTAACAAAACCAGAACAGACACCAGTCCATTGTCTGAGGCCATGAGAATATCATTAGTAACCTTCACCAGTGCTGTTTCAGTGCTATGATGAGCTCTAAAACCTGACTGAAACTCTTCTAGTTAGCTGCCCTCGTCGGTGCCATTCTCTTAACTTAGCAATAAAGTATACGCAGACTGGAGATCTGGTTGTAATAATATATGTAAAAAAAAATCTTACAGGAATTAGTCAGTTATGTTTGAAGTGTTTTTTGCAGCAGAGTAGCTGGAGGCTGAATAGAAGGAGCACCCCCACCACCACCACAATGCCTCACCTAAATACTAAAATAAAGTCATTTATCTGATACCAGCTTTTGAATTATCAGTTAACATGCATACAAAAGGGTATAAGATGTCAAACAAAAATAGAACACATGAAACCAGAAGAAACTTCAAGATCTGAAACTGCGGCTTCTTGGGGAAAAGGAGACAAAAACGCTGTTGCCTAAGCCATCCACGGTCCCAAGGCGGGTGATTGGTTTCTGGCAGATGATCACTTTGGCACAACACCTGTTGAATCTTTTTACTTTGTTGCATTTATCCACCACACCTTAAAGACCGGGCCGTGAAAATGTTGTCTTAGGGTGTATTCAGACCTGCACTGTTTGGTCCACTTTAAACGGACCAGGGTTCGTTTCGAACGCTGGTCAAACAAATCCTGGTGCGGATCAGAGAACCGGACCGAGACCCACTTTCTAGGTGGTCTTGGGTCGCTTCCAAATGGACTCTGGTGCGGTTCGCTTCAGGTGTGAATACAAACCAGTGTCGATCCGAACCAACTCCAGGATACATGTGCCTTTTTGGGCTTAACAAGCCACCGTAGCAAGGTAAGTTAATAACTGATCGTTCGTCTTCTGTTTAGCCATGCTGCTGCCAGTATGTTGTGGGTCAGGGCACGCAGAGCACATCGTCTCCTTCAGGTTATTGCAGGCATTCCCCAACGCCTTTCCAAAATTTGAAACAGAGCGTCGCGAAACCTGCATTGAATGAGCTGCTCTTGACACTCAATATGATTTTGCAGCTCCAATAACAGCCAAAATATGCAGAGCAGCATAGGGCTTCTAGGTTTTCCTCCATTTCCGGGTCTGCACTCTGTGTGCCGCCCTAGTCATTGCTGTCCAATGGCTGCACCGATCGTCACACTTATGGATGTGTTTACAAAATATAGTTCACTTGCAAAAAGTACAGTGTGAATGCGAACCGCACCAAACGAAAAAAATTTGTCCGCTTTGAGTCCGGACCAAACAAGTGGACCAAAGGAATTTTCTGGTCTGAATACACCCTTATATTTAGCTGGTCCGGATAAATATCAGTTGGGGACCACTGGCTTAGAGTAGGCTATGTTTCTAGTGCTTGATTGGGTTTAATGCCCAGGTAGTGTACTGTATGTAGAATCTCTAGAGTAGGAAAAGTGGGTGTCAACTGCTGGTCCTTTCAGAATTAGCTGATTAACCATAGCGTGCACAGGACAATTTTAAAAATGAGGAATAGGCATGGGTTAAATATGGTCAAAGTTGGCAGGTTGAAAACGGTTTCCCACGTACGATGATCAGTATGATAACTAATTACAAAGATATGTGTTAACAAGAAACAGTGTTTTCAAAGTAAATTCATTCATCAAAGGTCACTTGTTAAAGTTTAGGTTTGCTGATATTTTGTATTCTCATTTTTATTCCCAGAGTGTAAGTGCTCAAGTCCTGAAACATTGCAGTTACTTAAATTACTATGTTTGAGAACTGTCTAACTGCAACATGTCACTAGAGCAGCCTAAGTTGCTTGTTTATATTCAATGTTAGATTTATGTGCTTTCCTGCTTTACCATGTTACGTAAGAGGAATCAAGCACCAGTAGAAGAGGAAGGGTAGTTTCAAATCAAACTGAAGACAAACAAAAACTGGACTCCCAAAGAAGCACCTGAGTTAATAAATAGACTCAACACATCATAAATAGTTGGAGACAGTTGCTGATGTACACAGTCGGCTACAAAGGGAGTTAGTCTTAAGCCTAGTTCATGCTTCTCCGTCAGCAAGTTTGCACTCACTCACACACACACACACGTATTGAAGGAGACGTTTTCCTTTTCTGGCAGGTCTGCCTACCATTGCAATGACGTCTCTGGTCGATGACAGTTTATTTACTTCCGCTTGTAAACGCACATCCACTCCAGAAGCAATGGCCGACATTGAGCAAGTTTTGATTGAACTGGAAAGCGTTTTACTAAAATTGCAGCTCATAGAATACTCTAGAAATGCATGAAAACAAACAAACTCAGCGGTCTGTTTTGTTGTTCTCTACACATCCTGGTGTTCAAAATCACCAAAAGATCATATTAGATTAACTGGCCTTCAAATAAAAAGCATCTGGTGCCCAAAAGCTGCATTGACTACTAATTACATCAACTATAGAGCACCCTTGTGGTGAAATGATCTTGGGCTGGTGTTGGGCTGACCAATCACAGACGAGCACTCTGTGTTGCGTTCGACGAATAGTTAAAAAATTGGCCTCAACTCCATGTGTCGTTACATGCTGGTTGGAGAGACCTTGTGTCGACGGATAATGGCGCTCCGAGTATCCGCACCTCTGCAAACGGAGAAGCATAAACTAGGGTTTAGATGCATTAGGCCTACCGCTTAGTGCAAAAGAGAAATGAAATAAAAATGTCTCAATATTAAAGCTTATACAATGCATGGGAAGCATCACTGGGTATTTAAAAATCACGTTAGTTATGGTGAGACCTTCCAGTGAAAACTGCTTCTGTGTTTACAAATATCAGTCAGAAATAATCTTGCCTTCCTGTGTCAAACAAACCTTTGCCTTATGTGTAGTGAGATTTGTTTAGACAGAGTGGAAAAGTACGAGCTTCATGCCATGAAGCTATGAAGGTATGAGTTATAAGCTCTGTATGAATGAATGCTCTTTTGACCTTTTATTAAATTAAAAACTTTTGTGAGTCAAAGAAAGTATAGGCATCTTTCTTATTAATGGCATGTTAGCAAAATCATAAATTTATATCACTTCAAAAGATGCCAAAAATGTATCTAATACAGCTTCTGCTATGTTTGAGATTTAATTTTAAAGTTAACTAGTCTCCCTGTTTTAACTTTGCAGGAAACAAAAAGAATAATCTGACATGGCAAGTGGATCAGCCCTGTCGACTCCTCTTGGAGGTGAAATACATGTGGGAAGCAAAATTAGAGATTCCCTTTTTCTATTAGATGTACTTTATGCAGATCACTTCGAAGAAGATCATTTTGATCCAGACTTTCTTAATCAAACTGAGGAAAACTTTTATAAAGGGGCTCCACCAAGCTGGTTAAACTTTTGCATTAGTGAACAGGCACACTTTGGCCCAGGAACAGCTTTAATCAAACGAGATGGATATAGTAAACTCGAGGAGCAAATTCAAAGCAAAAGAAAAATACCTGCAACATCAATTGTTAAACTGTTCCACCAGCCAGGAAGTGGAGGAACTACAATGGCCATGCAGGTTTTGTGGAAATTGAGGAAAACCTTCCGTTGTGCTGTTTTAACAAGTTCAACCTCTGACACCACAAAAGTTGCACAAGAAGTGGTTCAGCTTTTTACAGCGGGCAGTGAAGGCGACCAGAACACTGTGCTGCTGTTACTAAATGATGAGCAGATACTGGACAAACTCCAAGAGAGCATTATGAGGACTACAGCTGAAAAAAACATAGTCACCCGGATGCCTGTGGCAATTTTACTTAGCTGTGTGAGAAAGGATGTCCTGCTACAAAGGGACAATGTTGTTCTACAAAGAAAACTGTCAGACTTAGAAAAGCAAACATTCATTGGAAAGAGGAAATAACTTATTGCAAAGTACAGAAACATCACCCAGCTGCATGGCTTCAACATAATGCAAACTGATTTCTCTGAAGACTACGTTAACAAAGCATGTCAAGTATTTCGCTCATCTCGAAAAGCAAAGAGACCACTGAAAGCCCAGCTTGCTGCCTTCCTGGCCTTACTCAATGCTTATGTACCAGGTTCCTATCTACTGGAGTCTCAGTGCCTTGAATTCCTTCAACATGAAAATTCCACATATACAGATGTGTCAGTTGAAGAACTAATGCAGCCGTTTGGTCATCTCATCATCACCTTCCAACAAAACGACACAATGGAGAGAAGGGTCTGCATGGCTCACCCATTGATAGCAAAGAGCTGTACTGAACAACTAGCTAGTGCCGGAGTGACCAGAAGTGACACAACAAGAAACTTCCTGAATAATTTTTGCAGATATGAAGAGACTGAGGAACTTCCACAATGTTTGCTTGGCTTTGTCAAAGACATGCTTACCAAAAGAGGAGTTAAAACACAGGACACCGTACTAATTGCTTTAGATGTTAAAGAGGATAAAAAAAGGTTTTCTAAACTCATTCTGGATATTCAGACAATGGAAAGCAATGACCAATGTGCATCTGTTTTAAAGGTGGCATCAAAGAAGTTTAAACAAAATCCATATTTTCCACAAGCTCTTTCTCGTTTTTACTACATAGAATTAAAAAACTACAGTGAGGCAGAAATCTGGGCCAAGAGAGCAAACCAAAGAGATCAAAAAAATTCCTTTATTGCTGATACTCTGGGACAGGTCTATAAGAACCATTTGAAAACCAAAGGAGTAACAGCCAAACCAAGAGAACTCTTAAAGCTGGCCCAAGAGGCCATCAAAGCTTTCAGGCATGAAGAGCAACTTGCTGAAGATGAACAGGAAGCAGACATGGAAGAAGATAGGATCACTCAAGTTTCTAATGTTTTCAACTCCAGAGAGCAGTTTGGCTTCTTACAAGTCTGCAAAATTCTGTATGAGTTGCTTATCTATAAAAATGACATTTGGAGAGGAGTTCTTACAAAGAACATGTCCTTATGCTCTGTCCTTCAAACACTCGGAGACAACAAGCTCTACAGATTCAATAAGCTTATAAACAGCCTTAAAGAAGAAGAAGAAAGAAAATCTGATTTTTTGGACAAATATCTGACATACTCAAAGCTAAGCATAGAGAAAGATGATCCTGAATACATTTCTAAGGACACCACAGACTGTCACAGAAAGTATGTGGGCGACTTACCACGCAAAAATGTCAAAAAGAAAATTGCTCAGTCTTTACAGATGCTCAGAAAGAACATGGCTGCCACCTCTGCAGGTGTACTAGCATGTCTTGACCGAGCATACACAGAAAAGGATCTAAAAGAGATTGTTACATGGTAGAAAGAGATTTGCTTAAGCAAATGTCCAGAAACAGCGGTGGTCAACTACATTCTTGCTCATATTATGTTAATGAATACAGGTGTAGCCCTCTCCACCTATTCCAAACCTTTCGAAACATTTGAAAAGAAAATACCCCTGAGTGACAAAGACCCCCCTGAGCAGCACATGCTGGCACTTCTTTTGCTCTGGCCCGCAGACAGTGAAAATGAATGTGTGTTTGATCTGAGTCAACTAATTCAGCAAATGCACCGTGCCTATGAACATGCATACCAGGAACACTTTCGGTCAAGATATCTTCAGCCTCTGTTTTTCATTGGAAAAGGGCAAAATCTGAACAGAATTGTTCATAGAAAGGTTGTTGAGTAGTTGTTTCTTGCCCATAGACATGAAACTAAACTGGACTGGAGCAACAACTGGAGAAATGAGAGTATTTTTCAAATTGATAAGGTCCAAGAACGTCTTTTCAACGTTGATGGGCTTGTAAGGAACTACAGAGTGTTTGCAACTGTTGGTGGCACACAGATTGAAATTGAAGCGAATTTACAAAGAAACCTCTGGAAAAATCGCCAGGTGTCCTTTTACATTGGATTCACAATCAGAGGTCCAGTGGCCTTTGGCATCCATACTGAAAGACCCAACAGAGGTAAGAAAATATAACTTTCTTGTTTGCATGTAGATAACAATACTTTCTTACTCATGGCTAAAAATGTGTTCCATTTGTCTAAAAAGTCAAAGGTCAGATTTGAGAATGGGGTGATATCCTACTTAACAGTGTTCCAGTTATAAAATAGCTGAATTTACTAATTGCTATTCTCACCAACCTGGTTAACTACTATTAGCAATGCAAACAAATAACTATAGTGTTTCATGCATAGAAATTCTGAAAGAACAAATTTTTGAACAACTACTACTGTGTCATAAAAACAACAGCCATATTGAATTTAAACGTTTAAATTCAGGACCTATCACATTCAAAGTCAGAATTAATGATGTCAAGGTTCGGTTCAGTCAGGGACAAACTCCAACTTCCTGAGGCATGCTGTTACATAATTTGCATCATTTGGACGTGTCTACTTGGGTGATAAAACATACAACATTGCTCTACAGCTAGTCCAGGGATGTGGAGGGGCTCCGGTTCATTTCACTCCTTCAAAAAATCATATATCCATTTCATTCCTTCACATTGCAATTTCATCCATTCCCACTTCCGCTCTTTACCTGTAAACAAACTACTTTTTTACTCATGTACTAAATTCTGTATCCATGTCTAATTACAGTTAAGTGTTTTTACTAATTGTATAGATAAAAAGCCATAGAACGAATTACAGATTAATTTATCAATTTTCTTTTATCTGAAATCGTTGAATGAGATTCTATTCTCCTTTATTTAGGTTTTTTTCCCTATTTAAGTCAGACAATTGTTATAAAATATAGCAGATGACGACTCTTTGATCACACCAAAATACCTCATGGCAAGCTTCTACTGATAAATTTTATTCATTAGAGTCACATAGCCATATTTTCTCACATTACATATAAGTAGTATGTAGAAACTACTCAAACCAGGCACAGAGCGGCCCCCTGAAAGACATTAAACATAGCCGCAACATTTTAGATAGCAGTCAATGGACAACCACTTAAAAGGTAAGAAATGATGAAGGGGTAAAATGACCAACCACAATTTGGAGAACTCAGTGGCAATTTTTACATGAAGGGCACTCTGGGCAAGCCACTCCTGCTGCCGTCCCTCCAACTAATCAAAATGCAGGAAGTTATCTGATATGCTAGGGTGGGAAAAATGCTGTTCAATTCTACACAAAGTACTGTACATAACCTAGTCTCTCTGTTTAAGCATCCAGTAGCGGGCTCCACCTCCCCATTGGCTGAGCATGAATAAAAGCAACAGAACACTCCTTCCAGATGCAACTGCCAAACATGGTCTATTTTTAAACCTAAGGATGGTTCATTCCCTTATTCTAATGCTTCCCTGGGCAACTGCCCATATGGCCCATATCAAAAACAGCCACTGAAACAACTAAAAGTCAGTATCTTATTGTTACATTTATCTTTGGTCCTTTTTAAACCAGACAATAACATCCACCCTGAGCGATATGAGAGTGTTCACACTGCTAGAAACGAACGTGAAAGCATGAAAAATGTTTTGAGGATGGCTTCCCTTGGATCACCTTTGAAAGTCTTTTAAAGACTTTAGCTTGTTGGAGAATGACAAAAAAAGATCTAATATTAGTAAATATGAATGAAAATCAGCAAAAACAAATGACCTGAATATGATAAAAATGAAAGAAATAAAAGTGATAAAATGACTGTACCGTGCAAAGGATTTAAACCACCTGTAACTTTTTTATTTGCATCTTGTAACCCTAACCCTTTGAAAGTGGTTGTTAACCAGTATTTCTCCTAAGGTACTACTAAGTTGTTCGTTACCATTTCAAGTCACTTACACATTGTTCTGTTGTTCTGAACAAGAAGAAGCAACTGCAGAAATCTCAGAATCTGTGCAAATAAGAACACAGCAGTCGGCTTGGACAGGAATCTCAACAGGTACACAAGAAAACGAAACAAAAAAGAACAAGCAATGTTAAACCTAATATTTGCATACCAGTCTTTAACCTTTTTTCTGTTTAACTAAGGGGTGTCTTGGAGACCTTCTGGAGCTTTCGGAATTGAAATTGTAAGTTTGTTTAGTTTTTATTGCAATGCTGGTTTATGAAAAACAAACATTTTATTTACATGTGCTGTGAAAATGTCAGTGCATGACTCTGACAGTTAGTGCTAACCTCTTATCTTTAGAATATTGGTGTTATGACCCTGAAATGTTATGCTCAAAGGAAGTCTTGTTTAAGGACTTGTTATAAAATACTAAAGTATCTTTATTTGAATGATTGTATCTGAAGAATTTAGAAATTCAGAAAAAAAGCTTGTCCAAGATTAATTAACTTCTTTCTGCAAGTGAGGCTTATTTTTTCTTTTCTTTAAATGAACACATTGTTTGGAAACAAGAATGAAAATATGACTCCAAGCTAGGAAATAGTACCTTATCTACAATCATTTTTTACCTTTCTGCTCTCTGAGTTTAACAATGTGTTGGAATTATTTTTTTCCATTTTTCCTATGGGTTGTCTAGTGTGATGTGGTCACATGTCTTCCTTTGATTAGTTTACAGGCTTATGACACCTCATTCATAAAAATTAGACCATGAGTCAATCCTTTAAACTCCATGGGCGAGACCAAAGTAAAATTGGTTTAAAAAGAATAATCATTTCTTTATCAGAAATCTCTTCCCTCCAAGTCTTAGAACTTGTTTTACTTAGTTTTTTTATTTTTATTTTTTACTAAGAAATTAACCTTAGTGAGAACAATGATAAATGTAGTCATTCATTTCATGCAATTAATTGATCGATGAAATAAATCTTGCTTTTAATAAATACATATAATCTATTTTTAAAATTTGCAATAATAACTCCTAAGATTAGGTGAATGATTCATCTTTCACAACTAATTACTTACAGATCTTTGACTGTGAGACTGCTCTATATACATTAACAAAATATTACATAGCTTCTTTAATCCTTCACAGGGGTCAAATGTATGGACTAAACTTAGACCTAAGGTGAAGATGGTGGATGAAGTTAGAACTTACAGGTAGAGACAATTACCATTCATTGATATGAAGTGGGGAAAAAAGACTGATAAGGTAATTTAATAATAAAGCTATTTATTTTTCCTCCTCCTAAAATTAGCCTACAGTCTGAAAAGGGACACCACGAATGCAGTTTATCTGCACTGCGCTGGATTTGTAAGGAAAAGGTCCACTTCCAATACCATTACAGCTCATGGCAGGACCGAATGAGGAACCCTCTGTTCACGCAGTGTATGCCAGCAGGACCACTGCTGGACATCACAGTTAGAGTTGGGACGATGGAGGAAATCCAGCTGCCTCACTGGATTTGCATAGGTGAGCAACTACACAATTACGGATGCTTAGAATTGCTGGCAAAGAATTACGGATGCTTAGAATTGCTGGCAAAGAATTGCGGTGTGTACTTTAAGCAAGATCAAGCAGACAAAAACGGAGCTTATTCTATAGGAGCAGCAGAAGAAAATGTCTTAAACAAGTATACTACAAAAATCGCCTCTCCCTTTTGAAGTTCATTAAATGGAATATTGCATTATTGTTACTTTGCCTTATTACAATAAGAACATACTCATATTTTTGCTATGTTTATACTTCCTTATTTTGGTGTCTGTCATGAAAATCCCAACCTTCGCCAGAGATTCCTCATATCTTTAACTACAGTTCATTAGTCAAATAGAGTATATCTGGTAAAGACATGTCCAGACGTGCACAAAAACTACCTATAGTTTAATCAACAGATAAAGAAACCTATGATGGATTTTTTGGACATGTTGAAAAACTCTTTGAGTACTGCAGCTCTCACATGGCATTCAGGCTCAACAAACTGTGACTCAAATATTGCAGTAGTTACTCAGTAATACCCACTTTATCTCACACAATGTTATGTGGATGCTTTACTTGCCTAAAGACATCAGTGGTTAAAACTCAAAGGGAAACTGAAGTCATAACTTGCTGTCTTAATAATTCAGCTAATACTTATGTAAGTATCCTTAATTTGTGGACTTGACGTTCCACAAATTTCCCTTCATTTCCTTACAATGTGATGGAAGCTTAAGAGTTGAAATATTCTCTGTGGATTTTTGGGTCATAGTTTTTCCACATGTTTTTCTATTTGTGGTTCATCTTTTTTATGGATAAAGTCCTAATACATGTTCTGTGATTTTTGTACACTTGGGGTTGGATACAAATAATCTTAGAATTTGTAAAAATCTGACAATGCACTGAAACCTTTTAACTCACAAAGGTTGTACTATGTCTTTGCTGTGACAGTAAGTGAATGGTTGTACTTCACAGGTAACAAAAAAACAATGTCCTCCATGTTTGCTGTTCTACATGCGGACACCTGTGGAGATGTTGTTGAAGAAGTATCTGAAGTCACTTCTTCCTATGTCAAGTTACTCCACCCAGTGTTCTCTCCAAGAGGGGTCATTTTTTTGACCAAACTTAATTAACATTTCTCAGGCTACTAATAACTGCTCCCTATATGAATTTGTTTACAGTTCTATAAAAAAATGCATTGTGCTTTTGCCATCAAGGAAATGCTCATTTATGTTGCTAATTTGAGTATGTACACCTAGGTTTATGTCATAAACTGACAAATATTCTACATGTCACTGTCACACCTAGGTTTATGTCATAAATCTAGGTGTGACAGTGACATGTAGAATATTTTATTGATTCTGCTATTTCTGATACAGGACTTTGAAGTTAAATCACATCACATCATATGTTAGTGTGCAATCATTGCTTTTACATTAGCTCAGTATTTCAACATACGGTTTCATATGGCAAAACAACAACGTGATCTCGCTCACACCCCGAATGCTAACTGAGAGCAAAATGTAATGAACCACAAGGGAGACCCAGAAATTCAGCCAAACACAGGAGTGAAATATAACTCAAGTGGTTTATTTTGTAGGGTAGAAATGAGCAATTAAGTTCTGGAGCTCCGACTCTGGGACTGCAGCGGAGGTGCAGGTGGGGGATTCCACTGGGGCGGTGACGTCAGAGAGAGACTGCAGCAGCGTTCAGGCGAGGATTCCCCTGGGGTGGTGACGTCAGAGAGAGGGGCTGCAGCGGCGTTCCGTACGCACAGACTCGTGACAGAGTGCAGGCTCCGCTTGCTTCTCTGTTTGGGAATTGATATTTAGAATATTGCACAGTCATCTTGTTTCTTTGGGATAGAGCCAAAATCCAGAGTCGGGGGGACGGACACAGGTCAAGCATGGGCAGGCGGCGATCATTGAATAGGAGAAGGCAGAGAGCGATGGTCAGAATCCGTAGCGAGGTTCGGCGTTCCATTGGTCCTCCACCAAAAGTGACTCCGAGCCACTGACAAGGTTTTGTTTATTCCTGGGTGGTAGTAAAGTCGAGAACAATGGCACAGAGTAAGTACCTGAGGGACCAGGTGGTCCGGGACGTAGAGACAATCCTTGGGGCACTCCTCTGGAATTGGGTGTTGGTGGGCCTTCCTTATTCTCTCCTCCAACTCGAGCCGTGAAACTGCCAGTCGCACGGAATGGGGCAGGATAAAGTCCCCTCCCTCCGGGACCTGAACCTCCTGAATCCTTGAGAGAGCATCAGGTTTGGTGTTCTTCACTCCGGGTCTGTAAGATAAGGAGAAGTTGAACCAACTAAAAAATAAAGCCCACCTGGCCTGTCTGGGCTTTAGTCTCTTGGCAGTGCGTAGTTATTGGAGTTTTTTATGCTCAGTCCACACTATGAAGGGCTCCTTGGCGCCCTCTAACCAATGCCTCCACTCCTCCAGGGCTAGCTTGACAGCCAGTAGCTCTCGATCCCCCACGTTGTAATTTCGTTCCGAAGCTGATAGACTTCTGGAAAAGAAAGCACATGGGTGAATAACTCCCTTGGGGGTTTTCTGGCTTAATACAGCCCCTACTCCAGTGTTAGAGGCATCAACCTCCACTATGAACTGGCGTGTTGGATCTGGGGAATGGAGAATAGGTACAGAAGTAAAAAGTGCTTTTAGCTTGGTGAAGGCTTGATCTGCTTGTTTGTTCCAGCAAAACTTGTTCTTTGGTGATTTAAGCGAATGCAGGGGTGAAGCCACAGCACTGTAGTTTCTGATAAATCGACGGTAAAAGTTTGCGAATCCAAGAAACCTTTGAAGCTGTTTACGACTGAGGAATGGGCCAACCCTTAACCGTTGCCACCCTACAGGGGTCCATAGAGACACGATTTGGAGAGATGACGAAATCTAAGAAGGAAGTGGTAGACTGGTGAAATTCACACTTCTCCACCTTAATAAACAGGTTATTCTGTAGGAGACGGAGGATGACAGCACGGACATGTTCCTGGTGTGTGGAAAGATCTTTAGATAAGATTAGTATATCATCCAGGTAGACATACACAAACTGACCAATCATGTCCCGCAGCACATCGTTCACCAGGGCTTGAAAAAGAGCCGGTGCATTGGTTAAACCAAACGGCATGATCAGGTATTCATAGTGCCCTGTAGGGGTATTAAAAGCCGTTTTCCACTCGTCTAGTTTAGTGAAAACCCTGGCTCCTTGAATTAGATCAAAGGTTGTATTCATAAGAGGCAGAGGATATCTGTTCTTGACGGTGACTTCATTGAGTCCTCTATAGTCAATATAGGGCCTAAGAGAGCCATCCTTCTTACCTACAAAGAAGAATCCAGCTCCTGTAGGGGATGAAGAAGGTCGGATGATGCCAGCCTGTAATGACTCCTCAATATATTTCTCCATCGCTTGATTCTCTGGAGCAGACAGGGAATAAAGACGTCCTCTGGGGGGAAAGGCACCAGGAAGAAGATCAATGGCGTAGTCATAGGTCCTATGAGGGGGAAGAGAGGAGGCACGACGCTTGTTGAAAACCTCCTTGAGGTCGTGGTACTCTGGCGGAACCTTTGACAGGTCAGGAAAAACCTCCTGAACCTCTGAGGGGGTCTGACTAGGAGCATGAGCGGACAGCAAACACGTGCTAAGACACTGTGGAGACCAGGACTGCACCACACCTCTGTTCCAATCAATGTGGGGATTATGTTTCTTGAGCCATGATGCTCCAAAAATCACAGGAAGATCAGGGGACTTAATGATCAGAAAGGACACAGTTTCATAATGGTTACCCCCTATGATCACTCTGACAGGCTTTGTCTCGTGTGTTATGTGGTGAAGGACATGACCATCAATGGCGATCACATCTTGAGCCCTGGGGGAATGTTTTAATTTGATTCCCAGACTGTTGGCCAAATTAGAATCCATAAACTCTGTGTCAGCTCCAGAATCCACAAATACCGAAACTTTCTTAGATGCTCCATTAACTATGACCTGAACCTGGATAAAACTGACTGAGGAGGATTTACGGAGTGAATTGTGACTCAGTAGGAGCCTCCTACCTACTGAGTCTGGCCTTTTAACGAGCAGCGACGGATCTGGTGCTCCTCCCCTCCACAATAAAAGCATAACCCCTTGCGGAACCTTCGTTCCCTTTCTTGGGGTGACAGTCTGGACCGACCAATCTGCATAGGCTCAGCACTGTCAGTTGGCAGTACAGTTCCAACTGTAGGCCAAGGAGGGACCCTGGTGAAATGCATCACACAAAGCCTCCTCATTCCAGTTGCTCTCAGCAGAGAGGGAATAAAAATCAATTATATACTCAGTCACCCTCCTCCTACCCTGTCTTAAGGTCAGTAACCCACGGGCAGCCTCCCGCTCGGGTAAAATGGGATTAAAAACCCTGATCAGTTCCCGAGAAAAGTTTCTGTAACAAATTGCAGCATCCCTCTGCCATTCAGCAGTTCCCCAGAGCTTGGCTTTTCCAGACAAAAGGGAGATGACATAAGCTACTTTAGAACGCTCAGAGGGGAATGAGGAGGGCTGTAATTCAAAGTGTATCTCACACTGGGTTAGGAAAGCCCGACATTGATTAGGTTCCCCTCCGAACACTTCGGGGGGTCAGGCTCATGGATAGGTGAAACATAGTACTGTTTAGTGGGAGAAGGTGAGGCAGTTGACGACGGAGGGGATGGAGCTGATGCAGCAGTCATCCTGCTTAACATGGACATCATTTCCTGCATGTTAGTCTCCAGTTTACCGATAGTTGTCTCAACATTAGCACGCCACTCCTGTGTCGGCGATGGGTCCATTATGGCCAGATTTTCTGTAATGAACCACAAGGGAGACCCAGAAATTCAGCCAAACACAGGAGTGAAATATAACTCAAGTGGTTTATTTTGTAGGGTACAAATGAGCAATTTAGTTCTGGAGCTCCGACTCTGGGACTGCAGCGGAAGTGCACGTGGGGGATTCCACTGGGGCGGTGACCTCAGAGTGAGACTGCAGCAGCGTTCAGGCGAGGATTCCCCTGGGGTGGTGACGTCAGAGAGAGGGGCTGCAGCGGCGTTCCGTACTCACAGACTCGTGACAGAGTGCAGGCTCCGCTTGCTTCTCTGTTTGGGAATTGATATTTAGAATATTGCACAGTCACCTTGTTTCTTTGGGATAGAGCCAAAATCCAGAGTCGGGGGGACGGACACAGGTCAAGCATGGGCAGGCGGCGATCGTTGAATAGGAGAAGGCAGAGAGCGATGGTCAGAATCCGTAGCGAGGTTCGGCGTTCCGGGATCAGAAAGGCAATCGAGGTAGTCAGGGGCTTGGCAAAGGCGAAAACTCTAGGAACATGAGAACAGGTCGGCACCGGCGAATGAGAGCGTGATAATCTAGCTGGATATCTACTGGCGAAAGGGTTCGGAAATCTGGCAGGGAAGCAGAACCGAAAGGGCGTTTAAATAGTGAGGATCACAGGTGGAGTGGGGAAAAGAATCAGGCATGGCGCAGGTGCGCTAGATCAGACAGATAGGATGAGACCAGACATGGCATGAGGAATATTACACGAAAGGCTTTCAATATGATTATTATTATTAGAGACCGGGTTGGATTATTTGCATGTTAGCGCCACTACGACTAGAAGCCAACAGTAGAGTCCGTGTTCGTCTGTTGCACGAGTAGCCAGTTCAGGTGGTTTGGGCATCTAAAAAAAGTGCTTTATGAAAATATCTTATGGCAGGCTTACCAAGTGCTATGAGACAAGTTGGCTTTAATGAGCTGGTGGATGTAGTAAGATAAAAGATCTAGGTGGTAACTGTTAAAGCCATTGGCCTAGCAAACTGGTCTTTGATTACCTGTAGTAGATAATCTGGTGTTGATTTAAAAAAAACACCTTCAAAAGATTTTAACTTAAGGTAGTTCTTTGCCTTGCGGTTTAAAATGTTTGCCCTCACTTAAACATTCAAATGAAGAATTCATTCACATCTAATTTCTTTATATTTTTCTTCCATGTAGTCAAATATAGAACATTTTAAGAGGAAAACATTTCTTTCAACCTCCTCCTTGTTGAGTTTTAGGCTACTCAGTAGGACCAGTTTTGTACATACCTTTTGACTGTGTGTGGCTCTCCTAGAATATCAACCTTTGCCTTAGCCTATTTTAACCTTGACTTTCTCCCCCCATAGGCAGTAGACAATGAGGAAGAATCAGATGGATTCAGAAGAATCCGAAAGCCCGGTCCAGATAAATCTCTGCAGCTGGAAAGTTATTACTTCCTCACAACAGACCCTGACACTGCTGAAATAAACCCAGAGGTATGAATTTCAAATAGCAACTATTTGTTGTAGAACATTGTTACTTCTGTTTCAAGCCTGTCTATTCCCACAGAAAAGAACACTGACGAGTGAAAGGAGAAACTATTCTACGGATTTCTTTGAGGTTTTTGTTGAAAGTGCAAAACATGACTTTCACCTGACACTTAAATGTGAAAAAAAGAGAAGCAAAAAAAGAGAAACCGTCTGGACCTGCATTATTCGAACAAGTGAGTTATTACTAAATAGCTTTTACCTGAGGTTTACTTTTCATGATGATACAGTAAAACTCTTTTTTGCTTCCTTAGATGAGTACCAAAATGAAAGCTACAACAATAGACAAGGTATGGTTTGTTCATTTGTGTCCGTTTTTGAGCTTTTAATTTTTTGCCACATAAAAACCACAAACTCCAGTATATTTTATAGGGGCTTTGTGTGATAGACCAACACAAATTATTGCAGAGCTGTGGAGGCAAAATTCTTGCTTTTCAAATTTTTTTGTCTGTTTTTGTCTATGCAACCCACTGGGCAAATAGCTTGTGGAACCAACTTTTGCTGCAGTGACAGCTGCAAATGTATTGAGGAATATACCAGATTCCCTGATCATTATTAACCAAGTGCTTGAGAGAGTAGACAGTTTTAAGTTTCTAGGAGCCATCGTATCCTCTGAGCTGTTTTTTTAAAGACAGCTTAAGACATTTAAGGTGTCTGGTATGCTGTCTTTCTATAGAGCAGTGAAATATAGTATTCTTACATTCTCTGCGACAGTATGGTTGGCAGTTGCTCATTTCAATTCCACTTATTTATTTTTATATAGCGCCAATTTCAATTCGATCATACATATATTCCAATTAATCCTTCAATTCATTATTCCAATAAGTTAAAGAGTTTTCTATCTGAGGAAACTCAGCAGATTGCATCAAGTCATCAATTTGAAGGATTCACTCCTCCTGAATGAACATACAGCGACAGTAGAGATTCGCCTCTATTGTGTCGTTGACTACACAGCAATCCCTCATACTGAGCAAGCATGTAGCGACAGTGGAGAGGAAAAACTCCCCTTTAACAGGAAGAAACCTCCAGCAGAACCAGAACCAGAACCTGGCTCAGTACGAGCAATCTGCCACAACTGTCTGGGGGTTCAAGAAGACAGAGCTGAAACACAAAATAACAGAACTGATGTAAGAGTACAACTAAGAGGACAAGACCCATCTTACCCTGCAAACATCCTTTTAAGCTCTCTACCATTGGCCAAAAGGTTAGAGTTTAATGTCCAGGACAACCCAACAGCACAAGGCTCTCAATTCTCAACCTCCCTCAACTTTAATCAACTAGGTCTACTTGGACCAGCTTCCATAATCTTGCTGAAGAAAAGCATCCCCACAGTACAGGGCTGTCACCATGTTTGTTTTATGATGGGAATGTGGTGTAGTGTTCATGGTGATGTAAGATGTTAATTTTCAGTTTCATATGTTGTTTTGCATGTAGGCCAGAAAGTTTAATTTTGGTGGCATGTGACCAAAGGCCCTTCTTGGCAGGTTTTCTCAGGCTCCTTTATGGTTATGGGCAAAGTATATGTGAAACCCTTTACAAATTTCTGTCAACAATAGACCTCTTATGTAAAGACCCGGTGTCTCATTTATAAAACTCTGCATAGAATCCTTACTAAATCCATACTTAAGCTCAGCAAAACAAAACAAAAAAAAATTACTTATGCAAAGTATAAAAGACACCTAGTTGGGTTATCACTGTATGTGTGTCTGCCGCCACCTTGTGTGTGTTTCACGAGAGCGTAAGTGAGCTTGTCTGTGCGTGCTTGTGGGGCGTGTACAGAAAGCACTCACCTGTGGAGAGGCAGCTGAGGGGAGAGGCATTCATGGGTAGCCGTAACTTTTGTTGACCGCAATCCCTTTATCCTGGTTTATGTTCTGTCAAGTACTCACTCGATTGAATATCCCTGCCTTCTTCATACACTTACTGTACTGCTGTGATAGCCGCATGTTGTAATAAATCATCAAAACGCATCCTGGATCCAGCGTTTCTGTTTAGGTCCCAGCGCGTCATACAAATCTACAGGACCAATCATAGCCTTTCAGCGGATAGGTAAATCATCCTAAAACCGCAACACAAAGAAAGTTTCAGTTCTATAAAACATTTAGTATGCACAGCTGCACGCAGTTTCCACAAGATCTACGGTTCCAGTGGGTCAGTAGATCTAACACTCCACATAGATCTAATAGGACTCCTTTAGGGAACCCCCCCCCCCCCCCCCCCATCCAGATGTTGCCAGTGTCACTACAGTATTAATATTTCTACTTATCACCAATTGCACCAATAAGTGCTATATATACATTTGAACATACTGTGATTTAATTCTTAAATGCAAAAGATTTACCTTCAGATTTTCATTTTTTTCTCAGTTCAGAGATGGGGGGGTGGGACTGACTGTTGGTTGTGTGGCTTTGTGTGTGTGAAAGTCTACAAGTCTGAAAATGTGGCTTAAATTCACAATTTTGCCATCTCACCGGCTGCTTTGCCAGTGTCCTCCATGTCCAAAATGTGCGTAAGCAAGGTCCTTAGTGTGCTTAAAGCTGCGCACATTTTCTTGGCACATTTTTTTCTATAAGTCACAGACTTTGCGCAGAAAGTGACTTACACAATTTTCAGACCCCGTTTAGTGAATTCGCAAACTTTATAAATGAGACCCCTGAGTTGTGAAGTATAAGTATATTTGCATTGGATTTTATTTACAGGTCTAAAGTAAAGTTGTTGTTTTTTAATTATTTTATTTGAAAATGTAACATTTTCCTGCCACTGCACTCTTAGGTACTCCTTTATGTTGGTTTATCATAATCCAAATAAAATACACAGCACTTTATGGGTGTAACATGATAAAATGGAAGAGTTCAATAAGTATAAATATTTTTGTGAGAATTTGTCAGTTTCTGGCAAGTCTTCATTTTTAGTATACAATAGAATTATTTTGTTGTCTTGTGATAATTGTTCAAAATGCTTTTCTCTCTTAGGTGAACATTTTGTGGATATCCATTGGGTAGCTCTAATTCAAAGAGTCCATGAAACAGGGGCCATTCTGGACAGACTCTTGGAAAAAAAGATTATATCAAGGGAGATCTATGATAGAGTGATAGATTTAAAACCCACACAAAAGCAAATGAGGGAGATTCTCAAATTTGTGACATCAGCCGGCAGGCATAGCAAAGATGTTTTCCTCCAAATTCTCAGACGGATGCCTAGTCTGAGGCCTCTCATGTCTGAGCTTGGTGGACTACAGTGAAAAAACAAATTCTTTTGGTCCTTCCAGCAGATAATGAGCATATTGTCAACAGAATTTGTAAAGCTAATGAACTCACTGTACACTTCTTGCCTCACTGTATGCAGGCAGTTACATGAGAATATTTTATAATGATTATTTTAGGGGGTTTTGTACATTATTTTTTTCTTCACTTTTGTACACACAGCTTTTGTTATTTCTAGTATTGTGTATTTTAAGAGAGGACGTTTCATTGTGAACGTAGACTTATTTTGTGTGGTACATATTCCATTTTACAGTTGTTGTTTTTTTACTCTGTTGTTCAATGTACATTTAGCTAAAGCTTCCAAGTTGAGGAACAAAACGTGGATCATTCAATTCTATTTAAACTGTTTCATCAAGCAGAAAACATTTTTTTTGATAGCACCAAATTATGATGAAGATCTATTGTCACTATGCTAACCCCCCAGACCACTCACGTCCTATACTTCCAGTCTACTAATCATTCCTAGAATTAGAACCAGGCATGGAGAAGCACTTTTCAGTTTCTATGCTGCCATTATCTGGAACAAAGTTCCAGACCACTGTAAAGCTGCTGAAACACTGAGTTCTTTTAAACCAAGGCTAAAAGCCCATCATTTTAGAGCTGCCTTCGAGTAATGTCATGTTTTAATGTCTCATTTGTTTTATATCTCTGTGTTTTATGCTTTCACTGTTGTTTATTTCTGTTTTCACTTTATCTCCTTATCACCAAAAACACCTTGAATTACCTTGTTGTTGTAAGTTGCCGTGCCTAATCTATACAATTGTTTTGTTTGTCAGATTTAAAGGCAATAATGGCAAAATAAACTTCAAGTGGCATGTATGTCTTTATGGGGTGTATGTAAACTTCTGGTTTCAACTGTAAATGAAGGCATACGAGTGGAAATATTTTAGAATGAATTTGGTCTGTGTGTGTGAGACAGAGAATTACCTTTAGAGCCTTTTATTTGATCAAATAATGTTATGAGTAGTCTTTGTGTCCAATTTAGTGTTATTCAGTGTGCAGGTGTTCAGCTTACATGTATTACTGTCATGTATTATTAAATAAATGTTGATTTGTTATAATAGCTGATTCATCATTGGTAGTGTTCAATTCAATTTTCAATTCAGTTTATTTATATAGCGCCGATTCACAACAGATGTCATCTCAAGGCACTTAACAAGAAGTCATTTCAATACATTTATACAAGCATTCCAATCAGTTAAAAAGTTTCCTATTTAAGGAATCCCAGCAGATTGTGTCAGTCATTGGCGTGAGGTTGGGCCCCGTTGATGCAGACTTTCCAACCACAGCAATCCTTCAGCAATCCCTCATACTGAGCAAGCATGTAGCGACGGTGGAGAGGAAAAACTCCCCTTTAACAGGAAGAAACCTCCAACAGAACCAGGCTCAGTAGGAGCGGCCATCTGCCACGACCGTCTGGGGGTTTGAGAAGACAGAGCAGAGACACAGAAGGAACAGAAGATCTGATATAAGAGAACTTTCTATGTTACAGAAAGTAAAAAGTAATTGAGTAATTAAAAAGTGTTGAGAAAATGAGAAATAATTCTCTAGTCTGTCTACTCCTTTTTATCTACCGGTTCTTTATTATCTGTCAATCTGAAAGAAAGAAAACACACAGTCACTCAGAAGTTAGATTAAAACAGGCCTGGGGAGATGTGTAGCAATAATTACCTGCACAATCTCCGGAGATTCTTTTGCGCCTGTGCTCTTTTATTAAAGCCACAGCATTGTACACCCTGCAAAGGGAGGGGCGGTCCCTCCCATTTGCTCACAAAACTACTTTAGAAAATACTTATACATTTGTGATAGGTTAATTGCCACACCTACTAATTTTGCTCTCTGTTGCTATGCTGAATCTGCTATCCTCATGAGTCTGCCTCGTTTCAGTCTCAAGTACATCCGGTGCTGCTGACACTTTGCACTTGCGGTTTCAAGCGTTTCCTGTTCTTCATGCACCTGAGCACAATACTTACAACTTCCCTTTTCTCTCCCTATAATAATTAAAATCATTATTATAGAACTTTAATCATAAAACCTTGTAAAAGATAACAAACAGAATTTTTTTTTACAACAGTAGGCAACCAGAAAAATAACATTAGTGAAATTATCTCGGTTTGGTGCTACTTTGATGAGGAGCTCCTTATTTTAAATGGTGGTCAGGATATCTCTCCTAGGTAGGATGTAGAGGAGGATGTATCGTCTGTAACCTATATATCAAGTTCTATTTCTTAGTTACACCCCAGGGGTATTGATTAGTCTTCTTCCACAGAGCCAATGTCATTTAAAATCAATTCTGTACAATAGCTAAGAGTAAATGCAAATGATGTAATTTACTATGGAATTTTTCCATATGATTGGACTGAATAGACTGCATCTTTTTTTTTATATAAATACAATTTTTCTTTTTTGTAAAGAGCCTTGAGACATTTAGCTGTAAAAAAAATTAGCTATAGTCAACTGAATTGGGTTAAAGGTTCCACATTCATCAGTTCATCGTAAAAGTATAAACACCTTGCTATAGTCCAGCTGTCATACTTCTCAGGTAAGAGACATGTTCTGTGTCCAGGAGATGAACGTGAAATGTCCGACTTAACCCCAGAACAACAACAAAAGACTTTGATCAGCATTCTGGCTGACTCTGAAAGGGTGTAATTATCTACAATGATATAGTCTTCTATCTTGTCTAAGAGGTTGAAACCATTACACCAGAATCCACATTAAAGGACAGACTGTAATCTGCAAATGCGCTAAAGAACGAAGAGCTTAACTTTTACAAAGACTGTAAGGAAAAGGTGTGGTGGGCTTAAATTCCTGTGAACACTATCCCATCTGTGATGTACGGAGGTGACAGCATCACATCTCTGGGCATTTTGTTGCAGATGTCCCTGCACAAAACATATAGCATTATGCGGAGAGACAATTATGTGGAAGTTATGAAAAACACCTACGGACATCAGCTGGAAGGTTAAAGATTGATCTTGCATATGGGCAATGTAGTAATATAGTAAGATTTTTTTTAACCTGCATTAAAGGGTACCTTATTTGTATCAACTCAATAGAAAACTTTGACCCAACTTCCTCTGAGCCAGCGCGAAAACTGTTTGTTTAGCAAATCAGGTGCATTCAAAACATGTATGAACTCATTTGGGTGACTCACAAACCTGTCGGGTCAGTTTTTGGTTAACCAACATAACGACTTTCACAGATTTAAGATTATATAGATAAAATAATTTTATTTTGACAGCAGAAAAAAACCCTGAAAAAAAAGAAAGTACTAGTGTTTTCTATATATTCTTAATATGATCACAATAAAGGGGCTGACACTCCCTACGACTTCAAACCTGTCCAATTGCAGCAGCCTCCATTTCCTGGTTTTGATAAGTTTCTTTTCTGTTCTACCATTGGAAGAAATGGGTGTAGACTAGGTTATACTCACGCAGATAGTCTCTGGTATATTTCTAATAAGGTAAGACAGCAGCTGCATATATTTTAAAGCTATGTATTACTATAAAGAGTTTAAGTATTTCTTTATAATGGTAAGACAATCATGGTTTGAAAGTGTATATGATGTCTTCATTTTAAAGGAAAAAATAACTTTTTGAATACTGAAATTCAAACATTTATCTATGCCTTGATATTAAATCACTCAGCATTTTATAAGCAATGGGGACCAAACACAGTGTTTAACTGTATTTTTTGCAATAATCACTGCTGGCTGTGTTACTACAGAAAGTGTCGGAAGCCCCTCCCCTTTTGGGTAGGTTAGAGTGGATTTTATTTGTGTGCAAAAAATTTTTTACAATACATACAACATAAAAAAAACTATTTGGCCTCTGTTTTACTAAAAGGTTTTTGTCAGTTTCATGTGATATCTGTGGAAGCACACTTTGTTGCTCTCACAACTGCCGATGAATAACAGTTTATACTGGAGGAAGCAAGAATTGTCTGAACATTCTCTGAAGAGTTTATTTCTCTTTCAGAATGGCATCAGAGGGCTAAACATGAACTTTTTAGGGATAATAATAATAAACAAAGGGTGCATGATATGTTTTAAATCAGATGAAAGCTGAGTTAACTTTGACTTGTCCATTTTTCTGCTCCCGAATATGCAAAGATTGAAATCTCAACTTGACTCAGTTCAACTGAAGACTACAGAGAAAGCAAGGAACCTCTGGATCTGTTACTAAATCATAAAATAATTTTAAAACTGTCAGCAGATGGTGGTGTTACCTCATGAAAATAACTCAAAATAGTCCAAATCATTTTGGATGTGGGTTTTTTTTTTTTTTTCGTTATACCTTCGGAAAGTTTATGTCATGTTTATGTTTTAGAGCCAGGACACATAGCCCATGTTTGACCTGTTTTGTCTCCAGCATTTTGCACATAGGTGTGTGGTGTGTTTTGTATCCTAAAGAAAAACATATAAAGCTTCAGATAACTCTCTCAAACGAGATCTGAACATACGTGTAACAGCCTTGCATAAAACCGTATATTTTAACAGGAAACAAAATAAAACGATGGGCATCAAAATCAGGATAAATTTAAATATAATAAATTTCAACCCAAGGTGTGCTTGTAACTTTATTAGCGTTTCTTGTCGCACCAATGTAGCATGAGCAGTGGCGCCCCCAGAAAGTATTAAAAGGGGGGGCAGATGGGGCAAGTGAAAATATTTGGGTGGCACACCAAATTGGTCCTTTTTGTGTTAACTCAAGGTACAGTTCAGTCTGTGACTGTGGAATGGATGTCCCTTCACTCTTTATTTTTATTAAAAAGACAATATGAATCAAACACATTTACAGTGAGTTTGAGAAACAAAGATTTCAGAAAAAAAGACAACCTTTCAAACCGTTATTTCAGTTATTTTAATATTTGTTTTAGAAATTTAGAACAGTTTAATTTGCCTGTTGCCATGTCTTGACTGTTGACATTGATACTTCTTGCTCTTTTGGATTCAATACTCAAAACAGCCAAGTTGCTGAGGCTTCGAGGCTAGCAAGGCTATAGCTGACTCGAACCCTTAGCATAAACACTTTGGATTTCCTTGCATATGGATGCCGCTGTAGCATCCATTAAGCACGAACTCCTTATGTTGTACAAAATAAGAGGGAATTTCCCTAACAGTTGAAGATGATGCATTTAGGTACAACTCGTACAGTAAGCTGTTAAGGACAATATTATTATTAAAATTATTATCATGGACATATTATTTAAAAAAATTTCATCATTAACCCTCACTTTTTTCAAGTGGTTATATTGTGTATAATCAATCTATCCAGGTATTGGTGCTGCCTGCTTATGTTCTTCTATTCATTGAAATAAATCCAACCGAATTTCACTCAATTCTATATTTCCAAAGTTTAAGAACATAATAAAGTTTATCGAGCCAGTCAGTGTTTTTCCTGTCTGTTATGGTTCAGCATAGTGAGCCTGTGCAAATTGTGGCCTCAGTCTTCTATTCTGGAAAAGGTGACACCTGGTTTGGTCTTCTGGGTTCAGTAATATTTTTCCACACACCTTGGTTATAAAAAGTCGTTCTTTGACCTACTATTGCCTTTCTAACGTTTTGAACCAATAGTTCCTTCTGATTTTACCTCTTAATATCAATAATGCAATTTCATCTATCAATTTGGATGGAGTTAAAAACCAAATATATTGTTGTGTCAGATCTGCTCACTCAGTGTTCCAAGAACTAGAATGCAGCAAGGTGGGGCAGCATATTAGTTCTGTCCCACCTTCTCCAGCTCTGGAGCAAGCTCCTTGATATATTGCTGTGGAGGAAAATCCCAGTAGGTTGGCAATTCTGAAATTAGCCAGGTGAGCCTGGCATGCCATTTTCAAAGTCACTTAGAGCACATCCGGAAAGTTTTCACCACACGTTTCCACATTTTTGTTACGTTACAGCCTCATTCCAAAAGGAATTAATTTTTTCCCCCTCAACCCCATAACAGTGTATTCTTTTTCTTTTTGCAAATATTTAAAAAACAAAAAACTAAGAAATCACATTGTACACAAATTTTTCCAAGGCAAGGCAATTTTATTTGTTAAACACACTTTCAACAACAAGGTAATTCAAGGTGCTTTACATGATTAGGGGATAAAGTAAAAACAGCAATTTAGCATAAAACACACAGAGCATATGCCATGTAAAAACATTACTCAGAAGGAGACATGAATTTAGGAAATAATAAAAACAGCAAAAAAGCATGAAGCACACAAAAAACATATGATACATTAAAACATTACTCAAAGGCAGCTCTAAACAGATACGTTTTTAGCCGTGATTCAAAAGAAGTGTTTCAGCAGCTTTGCAGTTGCCTGGAAGTTTGTTCCAGATTAGAGGAGCATAGAAACTGAAACCAATGTTTGGTTCTAATTCTGAGGATGTTGAGTAGACTGGAATTAGAGGACCTGAGTGGTCTGGTGGGGTTGGTATAGCAACAGATCTTCAAGATATTTTGAAATGTAAATACTTTAGAACTGGGGTGATGTGCTCTACTTTCCTGGTTCTAGTGAGGAACACGAGCGGCAGTGTTCTGGATCAGCTGCAGCTGTCTGATTGACTTTTTAGGCAGACCTGTGAAGATGCTGTTGCAGTAATCAATGCGACTAAAGAAATACGCATGGATGAGTTTTTCTAGGTCCTGTTGCGACACCAGTCCTTTAATTCTAGAAATGTTCTTCAGGTGATAGAACGCTGACCTTGTTATTGCCTTTATGTGACCCTGGAGGTTCAGGTCTGAGTCCATTACTACACCTAGGTTACGAACCTGATCAGTAGTTTCTAGTTGTATTAACTGAAGCTGTGTGCTGAATCTTGATCGTTCCTCTTTAGGTCCAAAGATAATCACTTCTGTTTTGTTTCTGTTCAGCTGGAGAAAGTTATGGCAGATCCATCCATTGATTTGCTTGATGTATTCACTTAGGGTTTGGATGGGTTCAAAGTCACCTGGTGACATCGTAATGTAGAGCTGAGTATCATCTGCATAGCTTTGGTAGCTAATCTTATTAGTTGTTATAATCTGGGCTAGTGGGAGCATGTAGATAATAAATAAGAGGGGCCCCAAGATGGAGCCCTGGGGCACCCCACATGTGATTTCTGTTCGTTCTGTTGCAGCTGTATATAAGGGAAACACACTGAAGCATTTACTGGAACAGCGCTGGATATGACACCTGGCTAATGTGGCCATTAAGTTATTCTGAAATCTTTTCAGGAGATTGTTGAAGTGATGGATCAAGTTGAAAACACGCCTTCATTTCCAGCAAACACAAGGATGGAAGCAGCAGGATTGCGTAGTGCTGTGTCCAAACCGAGCTTTAGATTTTATGCTCTTATTGTGCAGAGGATTCTGGCCATTCTTGAGCCACCCAAAAGGATGCTACAGTCAGAAGAAATGGACAGAGCCACGGAGTGCATTTAGCCCTGCACACTGAAGAAGTATTCATGGAGTTGGGGAGGGAGTGTTGTGGAACGGAGACTACTGACAGTGTCAGCCACCAGAGTAAGAGAAAGTGCAGTGTCAACAGAAATCTAAATGATTACGTTTTGGAGCAGACATCAGGAGCAAGAGCACAGGAAAACCAGATTAAAGAACACCAACGACTGTTTTGCGGCTGCATTGATGCTGTTGCAGGGGAAATTTCATAACGTTTTGGAGAGCGAAACAGCACGTTAATAGTATGATTTCTCTTAATTCAGAAAGTACCTTCTTCCTGGATCCTGAAAGAATTAAACCTCTGCTTATTCTAACAGGAACCCCAATAAATGTAACTGAGTTTGTTGTTGCCCGTCAACACATTCTAAAAACACAGAGGGGGGGGGGCATGAGAGACTTCTCAGACCTGTAGCCTATATTCACCACCTGTGAAAATAGCTGTTCTAAAATATTAAAATAAATCTTAGATATGTGTAATTGACCCATTCAAAGGCTCCTTATTTTCTTTAAAAAGTTTTTTAACGTTTTTAAATACCTAATTTTTAGTAGAACCAGGGCTGCTAATTAGGCTAATTTTTAGGCTACGTAGTAGGAGTGCAAGGATTTAAAAAAACCCCTCAACGTTCGGATCAGTTTGTGGACTAAAGACACTGATCACGGATTTTTCGGATCAGCAAAAAAAACAAACAAAAAAGACAAATAAAAAACTGTCTTTCGTTTTATTGTTCAATTCAAATATAGCCTATCAAATCAACTTAAAGTGCATAAAACACAATATCTTATTTTTAACATAATTAATGATTCCCCCACGGCTTGTCTCAGCACCTGCGCCAGGTGAGAGCCTGTGTGTGACTCTCAGAGGGGGCGTGTCTGCAGCAGCAGACTTCTCATCTCCCAGTCTGCTGTGATGAATGAGCGCTTATTGTCACATAGCTACGCGTTCCCCTGGTTTTACAGCTATAAACACACTGATAGTGTTGGTGGTGGCTTCACCCCGGACGGATTGTCAGGGAAGCAAACACGGCGCTTTTCGGTGCCTCCCGCTTTTTTCACGTCAGTTTGGGTGACTTGTGTGAATCGTGCAGATCCGAAGAGGGTTTTTTTTTGGGGGGGGGGGGGGGGGGGCAACGTTTTAGCTTCATCAAATTCACCTTTAAAATACATGGTGCTAGCTAGGTTGAGCCGGATACTCGTAACAGATAAAGCATTGTTGACGAGTACGAGCATGATACGAGTAAAACTGTTAAATATCTGTGCTCGTGCTGAGGGAAAATCCTCATTTGATAACTGACTGTCTTCACGCTCTGTGATTGGCCAGTCACAGACAGCGCTCGCCCTCCCCTCTCGCAGTCGAACACACACACAGTGACTGAGGTGAGAGACAGAGGCGAGCTGAGTGACTCTGGCTCACGTTGCTCTCTTCAGTCCTTCTCAGGTTTTATTCAATTCACCTCTATTTCGGTTTCTATGATATTTAAAGTTACTTGGTGAACTTGTTTTGTAACGTACGCGGTGCATTTGAGAAGACAGAGCTGAAAACAGCTCGTGCAGCGTCGGTCACTGCCTCCACTCCGGTCGGGTTTTTATTTTTTACTTTGGCTGATGATGTAAAGTTGGTTGGAAAACTTTGCTCGTACTGAACGCGGTGCTTTTCAGAAGAATACAGTGAACAAGGCTGCCATATTATTTCCCTGTTTGCCATCACTGGATGTTTACATGAATCACCAAGTTCACATATCATTAAAATATAAACAGTCTTAAGACCTCTTACTCACATATAGCTGAACATGCAAAGTAGCCTATAGTCATATTTTCATTGTATATGGCTGTTCATAAAAATAAATATAACATTATAAATATTACAAATTAAGCTTTATATAGCCTACTGTATGACTTTGTGTGGGGAAAAAAATCCAAATACATAGTAAAGATCAATAAATAATTGGGAGAAAAAACAGTTTGATCATAAAAATAAGTAAATAAAAAAGAAAGTTGTGTTGAGAAGGACAACTCTTGTTCATGCATATTTTGTAGTTCATAATTTCCTACTTCATGCGTTGTATTCATTCACTAGGCTACTTGAAAATATTCATGTTCTGAGTTCATTAAAAAAACTTGTTCTATGAATAATTAATCTAGTATTGTGATCAAAATCATTGAATCTCAACTCTGAGGCTGTTCTGTAAATAGTTTTCAAATAAACAATAAATAAAGCAACTTCTGATCAATCCATATCTATCTATCTATCTATCTATCTATCTATCTATCTATCTATCTATCTATCAATATATAGATCTATAGATATATAGATATATATATCTGGGCATATCCTGTCCCGGGCCCAGGCAAGACTGGCTACGACCCTGCTGGTTTGTGCTGCTGAGGTGGAGGCAACAGAGGGACAGAAAAGGAGTACGTGACACCAGTCTAATAATAAACACATGATTTAAAAAATACAATAAAATGAAATAATATAAATGAGAAACCTAGAGATAAATACATGATGTAGACTATAGTGTATAATATACAATGTAGTTTTTCAGATACAAATTATATTAGTAATTCATATTCATTAAATTAATTAAATGTTATTATCATTACAATGAAAATCTAATTAGCAGAATGCAAAATAATCAGTAAACTGCAGTATAATATTCCATGTGGAAATGCTAAGTTATGCTCTAACATGAATGATGTGCACTTTAACACAGGTGTAAAGTTTAACATGATAAACACACTTTATAGACAATATGAGCTGTAACACAGTTAACAGCTGGCATTAAAACTATGGAATTATTATTATGATTATTAATTGTATTTTGATTGATTATTACAAGCTGGGAAAACGTGAGATAATGATGCCAATGAAATTAACATTAATACACCTGCTGATTAGATCTAATATTTACACATTTGTCCGAGGAAGGTACTCATATTACTATTTTCCATAATATTAGCGCTAGGCTTATCTGTTAGAACCTGACTGTTAATATTTTGGTTAAAACTAGCAGATAGCGCTGGCTATTTAGATTAGTTAACCATGTATGCTAAAGGCATTATTGATCATCGTTCTGTAACATCAAAATAATATCATTAACATCATCTTTACTGTAACATTACCTTTCCTACTCTTTTCTTTTTTTCCTCCCCTGGGCACCAGATAATTTGAGATTCTTTGACATATTAACTTTTTTTTTGACAAAAAACCAAATGGCGGGTAAAAGAAGTCTGATTGCTGGAGGTGGTTTCCCATCCTGCTTTGTGGCGCCTCATGTTTTGTTCTGCACCGTGAGTTAAAAGTATGTGTGATCCCTTCAATTCCCCTCTGGTCGCGTTAGAGATAAAGAGTTTAAATGAAAGTTAAGGTCTTGTATAGCCCACAAATGCTCGAATCAGTACACTATCAACGAAGTACAATAAAAGTGGAGAGTTCTTGACTCGGCTCTAGCTCCCCCACGTTATACGTTGGCCTAAACATTTGCCCATACAGCTTGTACATTGGGCCAGCCCTGGGTTTGTGCAAAAAAAGAATTGAAATGTTAAACAGGTTTAGAATTTTATCAAAAACATGTTTTTTCAGTAGATGTTCATGTGAAACTGCTCTGAAGTTTGTAGTTAATTTGATTTGTACTCAATATTATATATTACACATAATATATAATAATGAAGTGTTGATTTGTGTTTAAGATTTTTAATTGTCATTGTTAATTTTGTAGCATGAACACCTGGGTATTTCATTCAAAGGGTTACATAAAAGTTTATTTATTTACGTATATTTTAAAAAGTCCTACAATTTTAGACCAAAATGTTTCAAAAAGGACATTAAAGTCAAAACTGTTTTTGAACCATTTTGAGTAGAACCACGGCTGCTGTCTTTTTTTGATGAAAAAGAATTGGTTTTACTGCTATTGTCACAGCGTAATACGATCTTGAAAACACAGGCAAATATTACATTTTATTAACGCCTATTTATTTTCTAAAAATCTATATCCTTTAAAAGTGGCTTTACATTGGATTGGTGGACTAAAGCATGAAGTATTACCTTTTCCCATTCCACATTTGACAGTAATAGATAAAAAATGTATAGTATTTTGTACATGTTCTTCTATTTAGAGGTCAACAAGTTCCAACGTGTTTCCAGAAAATTCGCTCTCTGCAAGGTTTAATGCATAGAAATATGCATGAAAAATGCATAAAAAAAAAAAAACTTGTCAAAACTCAGAATCCTTACTGACTCTTCTCAAACAAAGCTCCACGGCTTCCTGTATGTTGTATTTTGTTTAGGAAGTCTGTTTTGCCACCTTGCCGAAAAGAGTAATTATCAAACACAGTTGAATACAAGAATATGACTCTTAAATGACATTCTGGTCCACACTTCTTACCAGTTGGTGGCAGTAATGCACCAATTCGTTGTTTGCCAGCCATAAATAATTATCAAGAAGAAGAAGTGCGCTATTAAGAGTATGCTAACTGGTATTCATGATGTAAACATTTGGAGAAATAGGCCTACACGCAAGACAGGAATTTACAAAGGTTTTTAGCGGCAGAGTTGGATTGAGGAAGACTTGCGGACTAAGTACTTTATTGGAGTACATTAACTGGATGTAAAAGTATTGTTTTTGTTCGAGATGATGACTCTGTGAATGTGCAGGCACAGCTAAGAATGATGAGTTGGACATTACATTATTTTTTCTTTCTGAGAGTATCAGGACAGTTTCAGCAGTGAGCAACGTCACTGATCAAAGCAGCAGAACAATAACAAGAGAATTGACATGGAAGAAGCAGGGCTTGTTGCTGTGTTTTCAGTTTTCTGTTACTAACTGGTTTGTAACTCTTTTTATTTTTACAAAGGTGGTTGTTTGGCGACTGGACGAACTGGTCAAAAAGGGCAGTTCTGTGCTGGGTCGGGAGCTGGACCCTGTAAGAACTGTGGTGGAGAGGCAGATGAGAAGGGAGCTGCAGGGGATTCTGGGTAATACAAAACACCCCCACAATGTCCTGACCAGACAGAGAAGCAGCTGCAGTGAAAGATTGATCTCTTTGAGATGCAGGATTGAGAGATTCAGGAGATCATAAGTCCCTGCAGCCATAAGACTGTTTAACAGTGATAATAATAATAATAATAATAATAATAATAATAATAATAATAATAATAATAATAATAATAATAATAATAATAATAATAATAATAATAATACATTTTATTTAAAAGGCGCCTTTCTGACACTCAAGGTCAGCGTACAAACATACATAAAGTTAAACACATAAAACGGTCAAAATAGATAATGCAAGAAACAATTAAAATAGATTAAAATCACAAATAAGTGGATGTTACAGTAAATAAGCTTGTTGGAACAGATAGGTTTTGAGTCCAGTTTTGAAATGAGGGAATGAGTCCATGTTTCTGAGATGTGGTGGAAGGGAGTTCCAGAGGCATCTCACCACAATGGGGAGCTGAGCATTCAGCCGCTCTGCTCCCCATTGTGGTGAGACGGGCAGGTGGGACCGACAGGTGTAAAGTGGAATGAGAGCGGGAAGGAGTGGGAACATGGAGGAGGTCAGATAGATAAGGGGGGGAGAGGTTATGGATGGCTTTGAATGTCAGCAATAGGACTTTGAACTGGATACAGAACTGAATAGGGAGCCAGTGGAGCTGCTGTAGGACAGGAGTGATATGATGGATGGAGGAGGCTCTGGTGATGATACGGGCAGCAGAATTTCGAACTAGGTGAAGTTTACGGAGGGATTTGTGAGGGAGGCCCATGAGAAGTGGATTACAATATTCTAAATGGGAGGTGACAAGGCTATGGACAAGAATGGCTGCAGAGTGGGGGATAAGGGAGGGGCGGAGACGATTGATGTTACGTAAATGAAAATAGGCTGACCGGGTGATGTTATTGATGTGTGATTGGAATGATGGTGTGCTATCAAGGATGACACCCAGACTCTTAACCTGGGGGGGTGGTATGACAGAGGAATTATCAATTGTGATTGAAAAACTGTTAGATTTGGATAATGTAGATTTAGTGCCAATGATGAGAACCTCGGTTTTATCGCTGTTAAGTTTAAGAAAGTTGAGGGTAAACCATGATTTTATTTCAGGAATGCAATCTGTTAGGGTAGTGGGTGGAATAGTGGTTGAGGGCTTTGTGGTGAGGTAGAGCTGGGTGTCATCCGCATAGCAGTGGAAATTAACATTGAATTTACGGAGAATATTGCCAAGGGGAAGAAGGTAGATGATAAAGAGAAGGGGCCCCAGGACAGAGCCCTGGGGCACACCTGTAGTGACGGGGGAGGGAGCAGGTTTGAATGACTTAAGCTGAATGAACCGAGTGCGGCCAGAAAGGTAAGATGTGAGCCAGTTTAGTGGAGTGTGGGCAATGCCAATGGTTGACAGTCTATTGAGGAGGATGGTGTGAAAAATTGTGTCGAAGGCCACGCTAAGGTCAAGGAGGATGAGGATGGTGAGTAGTCCAGAGTCAGCTGCCATGAGGAGATCGTTGGTGATTTTAATAAGTGCTGTTTCAGTGCTGTGAAGTGGGCGGAAACCAGACTGGAACTGTTCATAAAGATTGTTATGAGAGAGGTGAAATTGAATTTCAGTAGCAACTATTTTTTCAAGGATTTTTGAAATGTAAGGTAGATTGGATATAGGACGAAAGTTGTTGAAATTGGAGGGGTTAGCACCAGACTTTTTCAGTAAAGGTGTGATGACAGCAGTTTTGAAGGATGTAGGGACAGTTCCAGTGGTGAGAGGAATAAATGATGGCAGAGATGATGGGGAGCAGAGAGGGAAGGCAGGATTTGACAAGATATGTAGGATATTCCAACATGTTTCTGAAATATTTTATTTGTTTTAATATATATATATATATATATATATATATATATATATATATATATATATATATATATATATATATATATATATAAATGAGCACTGAACAAAGTGAATTTCCCCTAAATAAAGTAAATGAAGCATCTATCTATCCATCAATCTCTGTTGCTTGCTAAACTTATTTATTTGCCCCTTGTCATTTAGTCTTATTTGTTAATGTTCCAAGATGCATGCATAATTTATAAATATTTTTAAATTATCCTGCTCAGTTGCACGTTTCTTCAATCGGAGTAAGCTATTTTGTAATAACTTCACAGTATTTTAGTGTTTAGTGGGGTCTTAAGTGTTATGCTATTTAAGATGACTTGAGAATGTAATTACTCTCAAATGTGCATCAACAAAGTATTGAGCAAAAGCTGTGAATATTTATTTACATTTGATATAAAATAAATATCATGTTGTCATGATGTAGTATTGTGTGCAGATTTTGAGGCAAATAACCAACTTAAACCATTTTAAAGAGAGTGGTAAAGTGTGGGGAAACAAATGTAAGAGTTGTGAATCTCATTTCTTTCCCATTCTGATGTTCAGTTTGAATTTCAGCTAGTTGTCTTTACCGCATCTAGATGCCAGTTTCTCCCATGCATATTGGCTAATTTGGTCTACTGTCAACATTTCTATTGGGAAAAGATTGGATTTGTTAAAGTTGTAAAGACTAGAGTATATTTATTTGCAAGTGCAGTGTATACTTTATTGCAATTATCTTCCAACATTACTGAAAAAATACATTTTAAGCCATACTGTCTATCTTTGTCAAGTCTAAAATAAATGATTAATTTTGCATGTCTTACATCTATAGGTTTAAAACATAGGCATTAAAATGGCCAGAAGACCAGCCCTGTCAACTTCTATGGGTAAAAAACTATATGTGGAGGACATGAAAGATTACTTTACCCTTTTGGATATTGTTTACCCCAATCAGTTTGAAGAAGAGACCATAGACCAAGAAACTGCTGAACAGACAGAAGAGAGGTTTCTCAGAGGGGCACCGCCTGAATGGTTAAACTTTCACATTAGTGATCTGGCTGAGTCAAATGGCACTGGATCTCAATTTATCAAAAGAGATGGGTATAAAAAACTTGTGCAGCAGATTCACAAACGAAGGAACCACACTGGAACACCAACAGTTAAACTGCTTCACCAAGAAGGATGTGGGGGAACCACACTGGCCATGCAGGTATTATGGGACATGAGAAAAACCTTCCGATGTGCTGTTTTAACAGGTTTCCCATTAGAGAGCACAAAGGTTGCAAAGGAGGTGGTTCACCTTTTTACTGGAGGCAACAAAGAAGATCTTAACACTGTGCTTCTGTTAATAAATGACGATTTCATTCTGGAGCATCTTCAAGACAGCATAATGGCAGAGATTGAAGAACGAGAGATAGATATTGATGTGCCTGTGGTGATTTTATTTATCTGTGTGAGAAGTGACCATGCCATCCTCAAAACTGAACACTACAGAGAAAAAGAAGGATTAAAGGATCGTGACACAGACTATGTCATTCTTAAAAGAACCCTCTCAGACACTGAACAGAAACAACTGGATACCAAAAAGGAAGAGCTCAGCCGAATATATGGATCTAAAGCCTCCCAGTTCCATGGTTTCAACATACTACAATCTAATTTCTCACTGGATTATATCCAGGAAGCATGTGCTGTCTTTAACACAGTTGAAACAAAAAAGAAACCCTTGAAAACCCAGCTTGCTTCCTTTCTGTCCTTGCTGAATGCCTATGTACCAGGCTCGTATCTACTACAGTCTGAGTGTTTAGACTTCCTCAGACATGATGACTTACAGCAGGATGACATTTCACTGGTGACCCTAATGCAGCCCTTCAGTCATCTCATTCTCTCGTTCCAACATGACAAAACGTGTGAGAAAAAAATCTGTATGGCTCACCCAATGATTGCAAAGCATTGCACTGAACTAATGGCTGTTGCAGGAGTGGCCAGAAGTGACACGGCTAGAAACTTCTTGGTCCGTTTTTGTACAGATGATGTTTCTCCGTGTTTGCTTGGCTTCATCAAGGACTTGCTGACAAAGCGAGAGAGAAAAAACGAAGGGCGGGTTGAAGATTTGGAACTGGAGAAGTTTTCTACTCTGATTTTACACATAAGCGAGAAGGAAGACAAAAACCAGAGTGCATCAGTTCTCAAGGTTGCATCAAAGAAGTTTGATAAGAACTCTTTGTTCCCCCAGGCACTTGCTCGGCTTTGTTATGGAGAGCTCAAAGACTACAAGAAGGCTGAAATTTGGGCGGAAAAGGCAATAGAACGAGAACCCAAGAAATCCTTCATTGCTGACACACTGGGCCAAGTTCATAAAAACCATCTGAGGAACAAGGGACTTTCAGTTAAACCACGAGAACTGTTACAGTTGGCCCAGAAGGCAATTAAAGCTTTTGAGGATGAAGAAGAACTAGCTGAAAAGGAGCATAGGAAAAGCTGTACAGAGGATGAGAAATCCAAAGCCCTGTGGGCTTTAAACACCAGAGGACAGTTTGGTTTCCTGCAGGTCTGTAACATTCTATTTGACCGACTTGTCAGCCAAAATGAGATTTGGGAGGGAGTACTTACAACAAATGTGTCCATGGGCTCAGTCCTAGAATCACTCGGAGACCGCAAACTTTTTGGATTCAGAGACCTAATAGAGAATCTAAGGGAGAAAGTTGAGAAAAAATTTGAATTCTTTGACACCTTTTTCACTTACTCACAGTCTGTTGTGAAAAAAGACAGAGCTTATGTTTCTAAACAAGCTTCAGAATGCTACAAAAAGTATGTCGGGGACTTAATCCCTAAACACAAAGACAGAGTCCAACAGATCTTCCAAAAACTCAAACAAAAACTGGCTGTCACTTCTGCTGGGGTTATCTCATGTCTAGACCGAACATGTACCTCAGACATTGAACACATCATAGAGTGGTGGGAGGAAATTTGTCAAAGCAACAATTTCCCTATTAATGCTTTTGTCAACTTTATCCTTGCAAAGATCATGCTTTCAAACAAAAAGCCTATAACTAGTTCTGATTATAAAAATGTTTTTAAACAAAAAAGGCTGTCATCCTCTGCCACACAAGCAGAGTATCACGTTCTATCTCTCCTTCTGTTTTGGCCTGGAGATGATGAAAACAAACCAGTCTCTGATCTCAATCAGTTAATCAAACATGCATGTGATGCTTATGAGAGAGAATACAAGACCAGGTTTCGATCAAGATACCTTCAACCTTTGTTTTTTCTTGGACCAGGCAAAAGTCTGAACAGATTTGTTCACAGACGGGTCCTTGAGATCTTGTGGACTAAAGATGCACTACAAGAATCAAACACAAACTGGAGGAATGAGAATATGTTCAAAGATTCTGTAGTTGAAGAACGCCTTCTCAAAGTTGAAGGAGTAGTGCGAAACTACAGAGTCTATGCAACATTCAGAGGCAGGGAAGTTGAGGTAGAGGCCAACCGAAGAGACAGCCTCTGTAGGTCGGGTAAAGTCTCATTTTACCTCGGATTTACCATCAAAGGTCCCGTAGCCTTCAGCATTCGGAGAGGATTACTTGTCACTGAAGGTAAGAAAAATACTCAACAAAAACAATGGTACATGGTATATTGCTTTATATTACAGTGTCACAATAACCACAAGATACCCATAAAAACTCTGGTAGGGTCACCCATGGCAAATAGGTCCTGGGTGAGGAAACAGACAAAGCGTAGCCAAAATGATTGCTTATGATGGGGGTAACTAGGGCTACCGTTTAGAGCCAGGCCTGGAGGTGGGGCATGTTGACGGGCGAAGAGGAAATGTGGGTCCCCTTTGCATGGGCTCATCGCTTATAGTGGGGTTCAAAGGGGTGGTATGTGGAAGGGGCGGCAGTTGAAAGGAAGGACCTTGTTCTGGTCCTGGGCTACAGATGCTGGCTCTTGGAAACTGGAATGCCAAGAGGGGAATGAGCCTGAGTTGGTGTGTGAGATTGAGAGGTTCTGGCTAGATATAGTTGGACTCACCTCAACACATGGCTCTAAAACCAGTCAGAGGTTGGACACTCATCTGATCTTACCCATCTTGCTGCCTGCGGGTTAGGGTTCACCTCCGGTGAATGAGAGGGTTGCTCCAGTGTTTTGTTATTGGACTTTTGTGCCTGTCATGGCTTTTTTGTAACAAATCCCATGTTCAAGCAAATAGGTGTCCATGTGTACTCTTGTCACCAAGACACTTTGAGCTGCGGTTTGATGATTGACTTTGCGGTCATCTGGTCACATGTCTTGGGTATTCGGACGAAGAGAGGGGGAGAGCTGTCAACTGATCCCTATCTGATGGTGAGTTAGCACTGATGGTTGGATAGAATGCCCGTCAGACCTGGGTACAAGGAGCTTCAACTCCTAGTTCATAAGAAGAGGGGGCTATGTTCCATGCCTCAATTGTTGAGGTGGTTGACCAGAGCCCTCTTTAAGCTGGGGATGAGATCCTGCCCCAAGTGGAGGAGTTTAATGTCTCTGGGTCAATAGGCGGATTGGTGTGGTGTCTGAAAGGGTGCAAGCGCTAGTTAGGATGTCTCCTGGATACCTCCCTCTAGGAGGAGGCCTAGAAGAAAACCCATGACTAACGAGAGACTGTTTCTTGGCTTATCTGGGAATGCCTTGGGATGTCCCCAGAGGAGCTGGCCCAAGTGGCTGGGGGAGAGAGAAATCTGGGCTCCTCTGCTTAGGCTGCTTCCCCCGACCCTGGATTAAGCAGAAGATAATGAAAGGAGGGATATCCACAAGTCCAACAATACATATGTTAATTAATTAACAAAGTACATTAATTAAATAATCATTCACAATTAGCCTTTTAAGTATTTTCAAAAATCAGACAGGTAATTACTAAATTTCTTTTCCATGCTTGTCTCTCCTAAACCCAAACCTGAACCCAGGACATCACAAGAGCAGACTGTTGTGCAAAACCAACAGAAACTATCTTGTTAACATTACCCGGTATATTCTACAAGTTTTCAATTTAATTAACAAGAGAACATACACAGGTTAACATACAAAATGGTTGACCCCAGTCAGGTTGCTGCGCATATTATTGGTTATTGCTACATCACACGCTTGAACCACAATGTTATGCCATTAATGAATGCACTCATTTGAACAAATTCATGTGCAACACTTCCGGTTTGTCAGTAATTCTCCCCCCATTCTTGGTGCTGCATCCTACTTTGACTGTGAAACTTCCAAGACAATATCTGGCAAGGATGTTACATTCATAGTTGCAGCCACTTGATTATGGTGGTCTATGGGAGGTTAAAATCAGTTATTTATAAAGACTATAAAAAGACATCAAATCTTTTTTTCAATGTCTGCTGTTGAATCACTATCCTGTTTTTATCAAGTTGGGATTACCAAACTTAAATGCATTTTTTAAGAGTCCTTTGTAGATTAATTCCGTTCTTAATGAAGAAAGTCAATGTAATGCTAATGTTGTAGTTCCGAAGGAAGTTTAATGTGACAGAAGGAAAAACCGCTTGGGAAATATTTTATTCTTCTCTTTTTAAACTCTGAACTATACCACGCACCAGCAGGTTTTATCTGTTATCTATTGAAACCTTTACAGTCCTAGGTTTGAACTTTTATTGGCAGCAAGAAAAAAAAGGTGCTACTGATGTATAAACAATGACAAAATATCTTCCATTAAAAACATTGTTCACACTCACCAATGTGTCTTAACTATTCTAGAGTCTTCAGGAAAATCAAAGTTTGAAGCTCTTGAAATGGTAAGTTTTCTTTTTTTGTTTTGTCGTGCTATCTTATAAGACTTCTAAAAACAGTATTGTCTTTTGAATCAGAACACCTGTGACTGGATTAAACTTGACCCAGATGTCCAACGAGAGAATGAGAAGCAAACCTACAGGTGATAACATGAAGTGTGGACTTCTGTGTTGTAATAAACAATCACAGCATAGGCAGCATATAACAGCTCCAACAAGTGATGCTTGGTTGAACTTCAATTAAGTGTTTCATTTTATTGTATGTCTTTTATCTCCTAGCTTGCGGTCAGGCAAAGGTTGCTTTGAATGCAGTGTATCTACCTTGCGCTGGGTTTGCAAAGAGCCCATCGACTTTAGGTACCATTTTGGTTCTTGGGAGAAACAAATTGAAAGATTTACCTGCATGGATTACCTGCCTGGTGGACCCCTGCTGGACATTTCAGTCTTAGATGGAACAATAGAGGAGGTGTATCTGCCCCACTGGATTGGTAAATTATAAAGTTCCAGTAGAAAGTTTGAACATGCCTAATCATTCTAAATATATCAGGATGGAATGTATGTTTTTTTTTACTGGAACAGCAAATAATAAATGTCACCCTTGTCAGCTGATATGTTTTTTCTTTTAGATACTGAATCAACAAGTCCAGACATGTTTGCAGTTTTGCATGTAGATGCTTGTGGAGATTCTATAGAAAAGGTATCTGAAGTGACAGCTTCCCATGTGAAGTTACTCCACCCAACGTTCTCACCAAGGGGTCCTATTTTACTGAAAAAGCTGGGAATATCAGTGAAAGTTCGTGCAGATATTTTAATATTCAAGACAACAAAGGATGACCTCACACTGCATGTTTACCTCATCCACCATGGTTTGAAAAAGGTTTCTAAGTCGTTGTTTTAGACCTTCTTGTGTATGTACGGTTTTTCATTTGGATTTTTTCAAATGGAAAATCACCAACAAAAATTTATTTTATTTTATTTTGACAGACGATTGAACATGAGGAGTCTGTTAATGGTTCAAAAATGATCTCAAAATCAAGCAATCAAGAGTCCCTGGAAATACTGGAATATTTTAACTTGACCACAGATGCAGACAATGCTGAAATTGTGCCTAAAGTAAGCCTTTGACAGTTTCTGTCGTTCAGTACAAAAAATAAGAATAAAGGTTTTAGCATTAATTTTAGTGATTACTTCATTTCCTGCACTTTTTAGTACATCTGATACAAATGTGTTTTGCAATCTTTATGGGGTCTTTTTTTAAGTTGTAACGTATTATGGAAAGTAATAACATGCATACTCTTTGCTTATATTTCTGAAAACAGTAATTTCATGAGCACAGGAAAAGCTATGAGAGACTTCAACTGAAGATAGCTGGCTGATGCCATAAAAGACTGGGATATGTGCTTGAAATCATTGCCAAAAAAAACATTGTAGGATCAAAAAACCCATCAGAAGCCCCACTTAATATTGACAAACTACTTTCTCCACAGACTGTAAAGCTTGGATATGACAGTGGAATATACTATGAGGTTTTCATTAGAAAAGCAGACAGCGATTTCAACCTAAGACTAAATCCAAAAAACAAAAACAATGATGGAGACACAATCTGGAAGTGCAAAATTCGAAGAGGTCAGTGATTTTCTTCATTAATATAGAGTTGCATCTCAGTAAAGTAAAATATATCGTAGAGAAGTTAATTGCCAGAATTTTGAATTAAATAGAATCATTACTCGCACACGGTGACAGAGCATTCTCGTCAAGTTTTCGGCCAGGCCAGTTTGCTGGAGAATCAAGCAGTGATTGGGGCTCATTAAAACAGACCTGGAGGAGAGCCAAGTCTTACTGGAAAATGACATCAGCATCTCCATAAAGCTTGTCAGCAGAAGGAAGATTGAAGTGCTCTAAATTTTTTCTGCTAGAAACAGACTTTGGACTTGATAAAACCCAGTGGATCAACACCAACAGATGACATACTACTACAGATCAACAGTCAATGCGTTTACATGCAGTAAGAAAATACTAAATTAAAACCTTAGTCCGACTGAATTCAGGCCTTTTACTCCGTCTGCCTCACTGCCGTCAGCATTTGTTTACTATCTGTTTGATGCTCCAGGCCAGGAGTGTCCAACTCCGGTCCTCGAGGGCCTGTATCCTGCAACATATAAATGGGTTCCTGGTCCAACACACCTGACTCAAATGGTTAAATTGCCTCCTCTGGAGGCAGTTAGTTTAGTCTACAGGGTCCTGCTGATGACC
Organism: Valencia hispanica; assembly: GCA_963556495.2. Lineage (NCBI taxonomy): Eukaryota > Metazoa > Chordata > Actinopteri > Cyprinodontiformes > Valenciidae > Valencia > Valencia hispanica. The sequence continues at coordinate 13,233,905 of OY747714.1, read as the reverse complement.
TAATTATTTGATTTGGAGGTGTTGTAACTGAGACATGTCTAAAAGTGGCAGGACTCCGGCCCTGGAGGACTGGAGTTTGACACCTGTGCTCTAGGTCAACAGGAAGAATGCCAACACCAAAGGGCGCATGTTGCCACCTGCCTCTGCAGAGTGGAACGCACTTCATTCAATAATTTGATTTACTGACTCAACATGTAAACTCGGAGAAAGACTCCCGTTCTGGTTAAAGCGTTATCTCGAATATTGCCATAGCTTGATTTAGATGTGCATGTACACGTACTGACTGACTGTGGAAACTTCCCACTGGCTTTCAAGCAACATGGGGTGCTTGAAAGCAACCTCTCCACTCTTCCTCCAGCCTCTGGAACCTTGAGATCCAATTGAACTGCAAAATAAACTTCTATCTTAAAACATTTTTTTTTTGCACGACCGAGCAACAGTCCAATCCCTTGCCTGAAGGCCAAACAAAATCCCTTAATATTATCACACCCCTGATGTTCTCCTGGGGAAAAAATGAAAACAAAGAAGGCCACATGTCCTGGATACGTCGTTGCGTGGTAGTTTTTTAAGCACTGACACCAGCTGCAACCAACTCTGCAATATTAACATTTCTTTCCATTAGTCTTAGAACAGATTGGCTTCTTCTCCCATGTGAAGCGTGTTACACATCAACAAACATAGTTAGAATAGAAAAAATGTTAATACTTCAACCTCCTTGTGAATCTCACCAAAAATCATGGATGGGTTTTGCTTCACAATCTTCTCGAGGCTGTGGTTATACCCGTTGAATGAGCTTATCTTTTTTGACACTTTTTTAAATTCCAGTGAACTTCCCATTAACATGCGGGGACTGAGCACTCTAACCAGCTTCTTTATCAATGACCTTTTGTGGCTTACCCTCCTCATGGAGGGTGCCAGCGACTGTTTGCTAAACACCTGTCAAGTCAGCAGTCTTCCCAAAAATTGTGTAAGCTATAACACAATTATTGGGAATATATTTTTGTTTAAATTATTTCTAATTAAATTTTTAAAGTAAGAAATAAAAAGTTTTAATTCACTGTAAGCCGTAATCATCAAAAGTGACTGAAATAAACGATCGAAGCAACTTTATTGTAACGAGTCTATGAATTTCACAATTTAAATTGTGTTACTGAAATAAATTGTTTCGCACTGTTTATTTTACTGAGATGCCGCTTGGACATTTTACCATTAACAATAGTATCTGCTTTTTAAATGGTTTCATTAGTTGTGAATTAATTTCCTATTTGCCATTTATTTTAGGTGACTACAAAAGTGGAAACATTGATAACACAAAAGGTAAGAAAACAGTTTGTTCCTTCTCTCAAGGCATCAAATACTAATAATATGTTGATCAGACACTGACAGAAAAATAGCAAATGTGTGTTTCATGCCAAGACTTCTGCTAAAAGGCTGCCATGTGTGCCAACTAAAGCAGAAATGTTAAATGCCTTACAGTGACAAATTCCAGACCATTTACTCTCCTTAGGATTATGAAAGTTGCTTTGTGCAATTTGCATTTAAGGTTTTTATTTGCTGTATATTTTTTCTTACTATTTTTTGGCTTTATCATTTTTGCAACAGATAAGCATTTCGTTGCTTGCCATCGGCGTGATCTGATTAACAGAGTGACATGCATTAATCCTATCCTGGATAAGCTCCTGGAAGTTGGCTTGATCAGCCAGGAGCAATATGATGAAATCAGAAAAATTGCAACTAAACGCAACCAGATGCGGGACATTTTGGGCATTGTGATTTCAAATGGGAAAAAAGCGCAAGATGATTTCTATAAAATCCTCAAAGACATGACGAATCTTAGGCCTCTTTTAGTGGAGCTTGGAGAATGTCCGTAAGGGGGGCTATCCAAAAAAGAAGAAAAGAGGTGCGATTTTGGACAAAGTTTTTCTTCCCCAAGATAAAAAATAAACGAAATAAGGTGCCGAAGTGACCAGGTCAAAATCAGCATATTGACCTGACAAATCTGCTGTGCAGGAACTGAAGCAACGTTAGAAAAATGAGTAAATGACACAAAGATGATGTTCTACATGAATAATAGTGTTAATCTTAAAGCTGATTATTATTTTTTTTGTCAGGCAGTGCTCTGAGTTGTTAGAAAACTGTTAAAAAGTATTTATAGTCATATGTAATGAGTTGGCAATGATGTAACAGTTATGTTTTTAATATAGGGAGGATTTTTCTTATTTGAATTGAAAGAATGCATACTTAACACTGCTTAAAAATAACAGGTCCATCTCCACGATACCTGTCATGCCATAATTTCTTGAAAAACGTAGTGGCAGAACGCCAAAAGTGTTTCATGATAATGAGAGCTTCGACAAATTTCAGTCTGATTTTTGTAAACTCCAATCCACAAAAACTGCTCCTCTCAAAGTGTCTAGATACATTTTTATGTCAGCTGAATCTGGAGCATCCTCTGTAATGGTTCCCCTGGATCGTAACATCTGCTTTTGACACTGTAGTAGACTACTTATATTAACTGATGCCAAGATTTAACGGGTATCAGCTGTGGCTCTATAGTGGTTTTGCCCCTACATTTCAGGCAGAATATTGAGTATTTTTGCAAACCAGACCATGTCAGACTCTTAGAGCTTGCAATGTGGGGTACCACATGGCTCAGTCTTGGGACCTATTCTTTTCTTCTAAGTGTTTTGTCTCTGGGCCACATAATCAGGCAGTTTTCTGATGAGACTTATTTATATGCTGATGATATTCAGCTCTACTGCTCTTTAAAGCCACCTGATTATTAAAAGATGTCCTCGTGACAACTACCTGCAGGTGAACTCTGATAAGACTGAAACCCTAATTTCTGCCTTGGAGAACTGAATGACCGAAATAAAACAACACCTCGGTGCATTGGCCTCTTCTGTCCAAACAAACTTCACAAATCTTGTCTCAGGTTTCTGCCATGTTATTGGAGTGCCATTCAGAACAAATTATTCAGAAGCTTTTTTTAATCTAAGAAATATTTCTAAACTTAAAATTCTAGTGTCATAAACTGAATTTGGGATTAATAATGTGTTTATTTCATCTCGTCTTGGTTATTGTGACAGCCTTTTTATTTGTTTGAACAAGAAAGATCTTGACTGTTCATTTTAACTTTTTTTGTATTTACTTGCATGTCTGTGTAATCATGCCCCTTTATTTATCTGTCCTAAAGCTCTTCTCGTAAATTGAGATCTTCCAGTCAACGCCTGTTAATGGTTCCTTAAACATATTTTAAGACCAGAGGGGATCTATCTTTTAGAACGGTAGCCCCAAGATTGTGGAATACTTTGCCACAAACTTTGGGATGTCTTGATTTTGTTGAGTCTTTTAAGAACCAGTTGAAGACTCATTTATTCAGACTGTCTTTTAACTTGATTTATGCTGCAAATATGTTTTGGTGTGGTTTTTATTGTAAAGCACGTTGTGATTTTTGACTTGTAAAAAGTGCTATACAAATCAAGCTTACTTCCTTTATGAATTTATTTAGCTCTATAAAAGAGACTTGGAGTGAAAGAAAGCTGATATGTTCACCTGTACATTTTATAGATATGTTTTTCTATTTTATTTAATTAGGTTCAAGTTAAAATTTTTTAATGGAAGTTCTATTGTGGATTGACTACATTTTTTAAAATGTTTTGTTTATACAATCGAAGTCTACCTATTTTTAATAAAGGGACAGAATTTTTAAAAAGTACCACGATTTGGAATTATTTTTCTTTCTACGACGTTAATTATTCCTGGTTAAAAACAAAAATGTGTCGATGTTTAGCGCCAATAATTATCAGTGTTTCACTGTAAGCCACATGAACAAACATAGAGTATACAACAGTGGGAATCTGTTAGCGACTAAGTGGTCCCAGAAATAAAATACATTAAAAAAAGACATTTTTTTGTTGTCACCAGTTAATAAGAATGATCAGCTTCTTTGTTATATAACATTGTAAAATGAACTTCTTATTTTTCTGACTGAGATCTGCACCTTTCAGTTTACCTCAAAGTGAGCCAACAAAATCAAAGCCCTTAATTTACCGTAATCTGGAACGCCCCTCATCCTGTGGTCGTGAGATATGGATCATGACTGAAAGAAACACCATCCGGGTCTGTGAATGACTTGGAGGCTGAAGGATGTCTCCAGGGATAGAGAAGGATCGGGTTCCTTCTCCTACCTTCTGGACCTGTTGCCCTTGATAGCCTTATTTCTTAAAGTAACAAAAAAACACTATCAAAGTGTTTACAGATGGTGGAGTTTGAATTACTCTTTATTATCTTGCTTTTCTAAGCTGTATTAGTTGGAGAAGTTTGGGTAATAAATACATTCTAAAGGTTTTGCAGGACCCTTGAGAACATCCTATTGGTTGATCTGAGCGATGAGCCCCTCCAGCTCTGGGCGTGCCTTGAACCGTGCCTGGAAATCTGCCTCGGTGTGCTGCGATGGAAAGAGAGAGATCAAGGGTGTGAAGTTACTGATAATGTTAAGATCATTATATTTACTTCAATTAACCAGTTTGTTTTATTAGCCTGAAGTAACAGCAACAGAGAGAACGCCTGATTTGTTTAGGCTTTGTTTTAACCTCAAGAAGCAGGTAACTCAAGAAGCAGGGGGGGGGGGTTACTAAATCTCCATGACAACATTACATCTTACCTACATGCCGAGTCCTATTGTTACAGGCGTTTTTGAAAAAAAAGAAGTAATTTGTTATTTCTTTTTAAGAAAAGGAGAAAGAAAAAAAGATTGAAATTGGAAAATGGATTTATGAAAAATAAAAAAAATAAAAAATCTGATTTTATTTTAAGCCAAATCGTATTACATTTAAGAGCAAATGTTTGTGGTTAGCTTAAGTAAAATAAAATAAAAATCTCAATTTACTAAAATGAACTAATCTGGTTAGCAACTTTAGGTTTTTATCATGATGTTTTATTGCCATCAATCAATTATAAATGTAATTCTGGATTCTGGATATAAATATAAATTGAGGTAGTTTGAAAAACTGATCTGAAGTGGCAAACTGAAGTCTTGACAGTTGCTTTTTTATCATGGATTCTAGCTGGAATATGCTGATTAGACAGGTAGTAAATGTTCTTCAAGTCCATTTCTTTTTATTCTTTTCCAGCAGCTAAAAGGTGTACGAGTTAATACCGCCCCCTAGTGTCAGTGCTGGGCATGAATGAGTTCATGAGTGGAGCTAACATTTTTAGGAAATCTCAACTGAGCTATGCTGGGAATATGCAAGAGAACTTTTGATTATTTGGACGTAATTTAATATTAAACAAAAGTGTTACTTTATTCTTTATTCAGTGTCAGTTCAGCTTTGTGAGGACTTGTGTTGGTTATTATTCAGAACGAAGTGTCTACCATCGTTTTAAAACTTAGCCAGGCCTTCTGTTTTTTTGCAGCCCGAAATTTTTTGATGTTTATGAGCGAAAGGCAAAGGCATGTAAAAAAGCGTATTTGTCTATATTCACTTTAAACTTGACTACCTCCCCTTTGGATTCGCTTTATATGTATGTATATGTATCTATTAACTGTAAAACTAACAGGTTAAAATGAGATGGGTTTTATGTGCACTGATTCTTTAGTTTATGCGAAGAAGCTGCAACATGGCTGCATCAAGTAGCCTATGTCGTGTTGTGTTGTAATAACTAAAGTTACACACTTCGACAGCGCTCAATAAGACTTACTTAATGCGGCCATGTTGGAGCTTCCTCCTCACAGTCTCCCTCGTTCATGGCAAGTCTGAACCCGGGAGAAGACGTTCTGATTCGCTAAGAGTTGCATGAACCACTGACACTTTTAAAAATGTCCAGATGCGCGTCTCGTAAATTTAACGCCTAAATCTTATAGGACTGGCATTTTCTGTCGGAAATATGATTCCTAACAAACTGCAGAGTTTTGTTTCTGATGAATTTAAGTTTTTTTTTTCTTGCAAATCACAAGAGACTTTACAATGTCAGAAAATATCTTGGTTTAAATATTGAAAATGTATGCCTTTAATCATGGGAATTTTCTTGTAAACGTATGACTTTTTGACATCAGAGAATTTCCAAGATTTTTCTAGAAAATATGAGTTTAGAGTTTTTAGGGCGGAAATTTACTCCAAAAATATTTTTCTTTTATCTACAATGGCCCTTAAGACTCAATCGTAGTTTATCGCCTTGTCTCTTCAACTGAATGCTGCAATAAATCACTTTGGGTCATTTCAGAAAAAAATAAACATAACTTTCAACATTCTCTCGCTGCTAAACTAGCGGCTACATAACACAAACACTTGGGCTTATAGTATCAAAATAAAAGCACTCGCTGTTTAACTATTTATTGAGTTACAACCCTTTGTCTCGTTCACAATATTTTTCATTTATGGTCATATACTTATTGTGGCAAGCATGTGGTCTTGATTTTTGGCTTTCGATATTTTGGTTTGTTTATTTTCATTTTAAAAAAAAGAAATATCGATCATTAATGTAGCCAACGCCTAGCTTTGGTGGTTCTACTACTCCAAGTCGAACAAATGTCATCTAAATGTGCTTTACACGACAAATCGAATCATATCTAGTTATATGAAACAATATAAATAAACCAAACCCAGTCATGCCAATACGATCCAGGATCCGGAGATCAGATCTGACTCACCTCCTTCACCGAGAGCTGAACTCCCTCCGGTTGGTTCTTCAGCAGAACGTCCATGAAGACGGGACACAGGGAGGCGTTCAAAGCGCTCAACTAAACACAGAAACGACGCCTTCAGAAATGTTCTCCAAAATCTAATCAAGCCTGCAGTGAGATGGAGTTTTAGTGACCTGGACTACCCGTTGGTGGGTCTTCAGGACGGCGTCCACGTACGTTTTGTTGCCTTGCTCTTGCATCAGCATCAGCTCTGTGCGCCTGGTCGGCAAAGCGTAACTGCAAGTGGAGAACGGAGAGGACAGCATGACTAAGAGAGAAAAAAAAAAGAACCCTAAAGCATTTGTTCATGTTTGATTCACTTTTTAAATGTACTCAGACACTTGTTTGGCTGTTTGACTTATTTCTCACCAGGCGGTCAGTTCCGTGTCTGCACTCTACATTCAGCCAGTTTATTTGGTTTGGACATAAACCTCAGATCGACATCTGTCTGGCACTGTTTTACCAATATTCAGAACCATCTGGTTCTCATTAATGCTGCAGTCTGGACAATATGTTTGTGTATCAACGTTTTATAAATCTTTAAAATGATAATGATATAAGGGTAGCGCTCCACTATATTTGTTATTCTTCCTCCCATAGACCCCTATGCAATTCTAAATGACTTTAGAATAATTTTTTTTGCCAATAGAATTCGAGTTTCCGCCTCGGACATCTAAGTAAATAAAAATAACAAAATAACACGGCTGTACAACGGGAGGTGTATATTCAAATAAACTATATATGCAGAAAGAAAAGGGTACCACGGAGCTTATTTGTCGTTAGCCATTTAGCAACAAAAAGGTAGAATAAAGCGGCTGTAATTCTTATTTGAAGTATCATGTCCAAGGGCGCTTTTTTTTTATATAACTGTCACAAAACCGACTGAGGAAGATGCAAACGTTCAGATTAGCTGGATTTATTCTCACCTCTGAAATGTGCCACTGGTCTAGTTTATGGCTTCAGTTTCTTTCTCTAAACTTTAAACTTCCCATTATTTAGTTCACACAATGGATCATGAGATCTTCACTACTGCCCTCTGGAGGCTGTTTTTGTTAGAGAACAGTTTCTCTCCATCACTGCTGCTTGATCTACCCATTCAGCAGCTGTCACTCGTCCCCGATGTTCTGACGGCTCCCTGCTTTTTCGGAAAACGTAGAAAATTGCTCCATTTTCTCTGTTTCGTCATTTCCAAAACGACTGACGTGTGCGGCAAAAAGAAATAAGACTTCACAGGTTCGATACTATCGGGGGGGACAGTTTAACCCTCATGTGTAAAACATCTGTGTCTTTGAGCGGAAAACCAGAATCAATGCAAACGTAAGTTTATAAAGTGACTTTCGTGACTGGGATGGATTTACGTAGCTCCACCGTAATGTTCCGATGCGCGTCGTCACCTTTCTGCCACCTTGATGCCGAGCCGGTTGCAGAGGTTGTGGATGTACTGGGAGTAATGCTCCACCACCGTCATGTCATAACCAGACACCTTCACGTTCAGAGTCCCGTACGCCGTATCGGTGGCTGAAACGATCTCCTTCATCTGGCTTTTGTCCCTCTTCTTCTTGGGCTGAAAAATAAAAAAATGGCACAGAAATTCGCTTAGATCAATAAAACCTGTAGTGTTGGATAATTTCACATCCGATTCTTAAAAAACAGCTTCCAGTTAGTCGATAGCACGAAATTTGACAATAGTATGTGCACAATGTCTAAGCAAATCAGTGTTTTGATCAAATATTTTGAAGCAGGGTTTTAAAATCAAAGTAAAAACATAAGGTTGAAGCATATCAGGTTGTGTTTGCTTGTGTAATGGCTAATGACCAAGAGCGTAGGCTAAAACCTATATAAAGATGTGCTTAATTATTAGGTGGCTTTTATGCTTTAGGCAAAACGTGGCAAAAATAAGAGATTTAACCGAGCCTGAAAGGTGAGAGATTGTAAAAACACGTCTCCGAGAGAGACTGTTAAAAATGCCATGATGGATCTAAAGCTCCAATCCCATACAGTGAAGAACCTTAGTGCATGGCTAGGAAGTAAGACCATAAAGATGAAAGGATGAAAACAGGACTCGTTTCTCACCGGACCGAAACCTTGTGGTTCCTTTCTAAAACAGGAGATTTACTAGAGGCGAGCCGAGTCACTATTTATTTAAATCGACTTATTGCGATGAGAGACATGGCAACTCGCCAGCGAGTCATAAGTGTTGAACATCGATTGCTATCCAATCAAATTAAACGACGGGAACAGAAAAGTGCGGCATGACTGACAGAAACACGACGACGGCAGCTGGCGTTTCAACCATGCCGCGCGAAATTTAAATGCTGCGGGGCTGAAATGGACCCGTGTATCAGGCCTCCTTTCCATTTTCCATTGCCAAACAAACAAAAATCAAAAAAATGTGATTGGTTTTAAATCGGACAAAACAAAACAAAAATTTTACTCTTGGAACAAAAATACAAAATTGAAACAAACAAAAAAAAATTTGCTCGGATGTATGTGACCCGGAAAGTACTATTCCTGCTTGCTACTGTTTAGTCCCACACACATTGTGTAAGGTTTTTTATTACTTTGTACTTTTTCAAAGGTTCATTATATAACCGATAACAACAATGTTGCCATAATTCCTGGAAATGACAGACAGTTCTACTTATAGGGGGGGGTGGGGGCATTATGAAGTGCATGGAGAGAGTAATAATACAGAGGATTCATCAAGTGTGCCTGTACTGCTGCGTGGCAAAGACATTCCAAGACTGTTATAGAATACTTTAATAATCCCAAACAAAATTAAGAGCTTGTACACATAAAAAAAACAAAAAAACAACACAGACAAATAGTCAAACTAAAATTGATGAGAAAAAAACATCATGCCCGTGGTTCAATGACATCCCTCTCCTTCTGGGGTGCAAAAACTATTTCCTTAGTACTTCCGAGCAATTAAATATTAAAATCAATTTCGGTTATGCTGCCCGTTTTCTAATTTTTATTATTTTGAATTTTTGATCCGAGACTGACATTTCAAATATTTAAAAAAATGCCTTTTTCGTCTTTTTGTATCCGATTTAAAAACAAAAAAGAAAATAAATAAATCACATTTTCATCTTTTTGTCAATTCGAAGATGGAAAGGACGAATGATGTTTCCGTGAGTCCGTCTCCTAAAAATGTCCTGGTGGCATGCCGCGACTTTTTGTTCCCGTCTTTTTCTTTTCTTTTTTTATGAAACAATCGATTTTGAACATTATCCATTTGGTAATTTTCACGTTGCAATTAACTGATTAAATAGTGAATCGGCACGCTCCTGAGGTTAAAAGAGAAGGGCTGACAAACGCCCTGACTGGAAGGCTTTTAACGGTCAATGAAAAGAAGGACGGCTATAAAGATCTCGGATTTGCTTTTCCAAATGTAAAAAAATATTTATACGTTAATGCGGGCTGCTTTAGTAAGTGAGATGAGGAAATGCTCATTATGCACACTGACATCTACTAAATAATTGTAGAATATCTACGTGTGCGCAAGGAAAGCTAAAACCTCCGAGGTTTATTAACATGTTGGATCAACTTGGAGCTTCTGGGAGATTTTCTACAACAGCAACGCTTTGCGGACTCACTGCCTGTTTGGGTACCAGATGTCTCCACCTCCCGATGCCATGAGTCGGCGTGCCTTTGTACTGTCTCTCATTTCCAGACGCCGTACCTGGAAGGAAGAGCTCCGTTTAGACGCGGACGGACGGACAGACAGACAGAAGCAGCATGGAGAAACATCGCTTACTCACACCACGCAGGATGCCGGATGGACGGCGCGGCTCTGCAACGATCACAGCACAAAGAAAACAATCAAAAACAGTTCCTCTCCTCCATCTAGTGTTTTCTTGTTGTGTTTTCTTGTTGTTGTTTCTGGTGTTCAGGGTGAGAGGTCGTCTCTTTATAGACAATCTGGTCACACAGCGCTTCGCAAAGTGTACTTTAATGTATTATAATCACAGACTAGTGCAAAGTAGTACATAACTGTGAAATGGAAGGATAGTATCATCATCAAGGCAATGCAAAGACATACCTGCATAACAGCTGATTCAGGAGGGATGCCTTCTGTGGGAAAGTCACTTGTAGCTGGGTAGGATCAAATCATAACGGGTCAGTTAGAAACAAGAAGGGAGACAGCAACGGGCCGTATTAATATACACAAATACATCAGTTCAGCATCATGCAGATCAGATGTACCGACTCCATCCACTTGATTTACCCGCGGTGAACACTGCGGCCAGTTACGGTGGATCTAAAACGTCTACACACCCCTGTTCAAATGACAGGTGACCTATAACCTGTACAACGCCATTGAAAAACTAACTGAAACCTTTAAAAGATGGTTTAATAGATGCATTAATATGCACACCCTGAAAGTAATGCTTTGTTGCAGCACTTTTGGCTTTTACTATACCTTCTGGAATCATGCCCAAAAAGTTCTACCTTGGTTTCATCAGCCCATTACATGATTTCAGATCAGTTCAGTCTATTTTTGCAAAATTAAGATGGGTTTGGATGGGTTTTTCTTTTGTTAGATGAGACTTCCGTCTTGCTACAGGTTATAAGTCACATTAAAAGGTGGAAAAGGTTGTGAAATTATTTATCTTGAAGTCATTTTTTTTACATGACAAAAACCTGGTATTTGACCAGGGGTGTGTAGAGTTTTTATATCCACCTTAGCACTCAAATATGAGCTTCGCGCATTCACGGTGCATTACGGTAATAGAACAGTAGGAGTGCACTTGTAGGCGGAAAAACATGGGAATAGAGAGAAGAGGAGATCTATAACCATTTATAAACATACCTGTGACTTTCACATGCATAGACTATAGGCAGAATAAACATTTCATGATTTTACTGTGGATGTTTGCTTATCTAGGATATGTTTGTCTCGTTTTGATGACCATTTCTCCCAAAATCCCAAAAGGTAAAAAAAAAAACCCATAGACTTTTATCCAAAAATCTACAGTCAAACTATTCTTTCTGCATATAGTATAGTCATATAAAAACAATAATGTCATAAATATACACGTTTACTATTTATTTTATTCCATTTCTAATTTCCCCCCCTGCAGCATCCCTACTGCTCTATTACCGCAATGCACCTATGATCCGCGAAGCTATAATCTGTAAGAGAGAACTAACGTCGGTTCACCAAACCGCCGTGTGCTGGAGCAAGGATCCATCTAAAACATGCAGGCCACTCTTGTACCGATACAGATGTACATTCCTATTGTCATAACTCCACGATCTGTTTTCATACACCTGTATCGCCTTTAAGAATGACGCCAATATACGATTTCAATCTATAACCGACACTGAAATGTACCAAAAATAACCAAACCGTCTCATAGCTATGCGCAGAACGCGTAAGAGCTACGTCTGTGCCATAAAAAAAACACTCTGCGGTATTAAAGCACCGCTCCGTTATGACCTTTGGCTACAAGCTAACAGCTAACACAAGGTTCCGTTACCTTCCGGAATATGTGGCTCATTGTTTCCCCCCGTTCTCTCTGCTGTGTTGAAAACACGCCGTGTGTGTCACAGTAAAAACCGACTGCTTAAACTAAAGCACCCAAAAACACTTCTAAACACACTTTGTTTTCGTTTACTACAACCGATAAAAAACGGAAACGCACACGGGGAAGCGGGACTGTCGTATTTTCGGTCCGTCGAGTACAGTAACAGGTACATACGTTCCGGGTGTTTCTCCATCAGCTGAGGCTTCTCAGCTTCTGTCTCGTGTTGCATTCAAGTCGTGTCGTATTTTATAAAAACCTATAATTAAATATCTTTAACAAAATTTAATGTATTTTTTTTTTAAATCAGCACACGTCACAAAGATCATAGTCCATTAAAATATAAAAAACTAGAAAATTTCAGCAGAGTCATAACTGAAACTAATGAATTTTATAGAAAATTAGGAGACTATGTACAACTAATAGGAAAAAAAATACAGAAATGTCATTTAAAAACAAAACCAAAAAAAAAGTACGGCTATGTGGTAAATAAATGCACTCAAAACTAGTAGAAGCAGTAATTACTGCACCAAGGTGTCAATGACTTCCAGGTTGCTTACATAGTGACCCATCACTCTCGCCTTTTTCTTAATACCCAATAGATTATTATGGGGTTCAGGTCAGACCAGTTTGCCCACCAATAAAGAACACTTCAGCCTTTAACCATATTTAACTCAAACGTACATATTTTGGCAGTATGGACGGCCACCAAATCCCGCTTAAAGATGAACTCGGCACCACGACAAAGCTTGGCAGCAGTGGGGAAACGCGTAGTGCTCTAAAATTTCCTGGTAAGACGGCTCGTGACTTGAGAAAACAAACCAGAGGACATGCTTCCCTGAAAACGTTACTTTTGACCTCAAGCTGCTTAGATTCCGTTCCTCTTTACTCTTCCTCCAGACTCTGGGAACTTGGTTTCCAAATTCCAAAGTTTACTTTCATTTGAGAAGATAACTTTGAATCGGTCAGCCTGTCCAGCGTGTAGCTCTCCTGACGCCATCTCTGGTTCAGGGGTGCATAGATACAATTAATGCAAACATTGTTGTACACGTATTACCACCCCGTAACTCTTGAGCTATCTTTCACAATTCTTCCAAGACCGTGGTTATCCGTTTTGCATGTGAACCCATTTCTACCACATTTCTTTCTTCCACCCAACTTTTCGTCAATACCCCCACACTGGCCTGCATGTTTTAGGCGTTTCCCTGCTTCAGCACACCTGATTTCCGTTGACAGGCTTTTCTTGGACTTGCTTTCATCTCAATCAAGTGTGTTAAAGCAGGAAAACACCTAAAACATGCAGGCCAGTTTTTTTTTTCTCCATCTAATTGATCCTATCATGTTTTCTGTAACACTGAATTTCGGGGTTTCATTGACTGTAAAATAAGCAAAAATACATCAAAAGTAACACTTGATTTACGCAAGTGAATTACTGTAAAGTATACTCCTGACCGTCATAGTGGACCGTCAGATGACAATATTAATTAGGAAACTAAATATTTAATGACGTAGAATAATGTCCTAAATCCATTTTTTTTTTGCAATTGACGGACTATGTTGAAGATTTCTGCCAGTATTACAAAAAGTCCAACTTCCCATATATTTTTCTGGACCAGATTGACAAGAGCTGGCCAGACTGATGTTTGGAGCGGACTTCAGTTTTGATCATATCACCTAGAAACAAGGTAAATATCTTGGAAAAAGGTCAAGGATGTTTTTAGCAGGGAAATCCAACAAGACTCCTGTTGTAGGGTGAACTCGATGCTCAAAATGTCAGAAAAGCAACGCCGTTGTAAATATTCAACTCAGACTTTTATTAATATTATGCATTATTTTTTTTATTAATATTATGCATGCTTATTTTGGCCCCTTACAGTCACATCAGAAGAAAAAAAATCATCTGTTAAATTTCAGATATTCCAGGCTGAACAGAGAGTCTGAGCAGTAAAGTGCAAAATTTGAGATCGCCTAAAACTGCTCTGGCTCAGATTGACTGACGTGTGCATAGAAACGTTAGACAATTCTTTACACTATGCAAGCACTGCTGTTAAAGCTTTACTTATTTTGTAATCTGTGTAAACTGTTATTAAATACCCCCCCACACACACACACACACACACTTCTCTGGCTTGCGATGCATAAACCAGCTCCACGCACACGGCTTGCTCAAACATCGCTGGTCTGGTTTTGCTTTAGGTTTTCTCTGTAGAGTCCGAAATGCTGACAGATCTCTGAAAGAATTAAATGCCTTTTTTCTCTAAAACAATCTTTTCTCATCAGGCATGTCCGCAGCCAGCCTTCCTAGAAGTCTATTAATCAAGCTTTTTCAGGAGGATATACTGGATTTAGTAAAATATTTATCAAAGTGATAGAAAATGGAGCACTGCAGCCATGCAAAGGTTTAGGACATATTCTGCCATCATACATTCATATTTTAATGTAAGCCCAGTTTTACATACAGCAGATCTCTGATATAAAGCACTTAGATGGGGTTTAGGGGTAGCATCACAGTTTAGCGTCGGGTTCTCAGTGCAGATTAAGAGTCCAGAGGGGAAATGGGCTGGAAACACATTCAGAGAGGAGATGTTCAACCTTCTGCTGCCCCACAGCTTACAGCTTCAGTTAAACCCCTCGCTCTTCATCATCCTCATCATCCTCCTCCTCCTCCTCCTCTACATCCTCATCATCTTCATCATCCTCCTCTTCCTCCTCCTCCCCTTCTTCCTCTTCCTCCCATGGGCTGAAATGGTCATCGGCCAGGTCGTTGTCATCGAGCACTTCCTCCTCCTCTTCGTCGCTCCTCATTTCCTCCTCGCTGCTGTCGTCGAGTTCGTCATCGTCGTCGTCTTCCTCCTCTGCGGCCTCTTCCTCATTGTCCTCGTGTTCTTCCTCCTCCTCGGGATCAGAAAGGCTACCTGAGGGGGCCGATCACATTCAGAGAAATTAGACGTTCTATACGTCTGGAACAGAGATCGACTGATAAGTTTTTCCTGTTATAGATGGCCAATAGGTGCTGCCGATTTTTATGGGCGATATTCAAACATTCTTTTCACTTTATTTGCTGCTAAAATGTCACACCAGTAACAACACAGGATGCATAACATTTCTGAACCTAATCCGTTTTTGAACAGTGAATCTTCACTTTGTGCACTGCAGTGTTAAAGTCAAACATTTAAAGGACTGGTTTACACAGCAGGATTTTAAAACCGATTTCCGGCCCGATTCTCCCCTTCAGACAATCGCAAGGAAGCTCCGATTATCGTGACGCCTCTTAAGATAATCCTGACAGATATTCCTGCCGTGTGTGGTGTGTTCAGAGCGCTCTGGTCTGCTCGGAAGGACGTTGGAACCGCTCCAATCACAAATCGGGGATACTAAACATGATGGATTGTCTTGGCCCGATGTCGCTGCGTGTGTGGTGTGTTGTGATGTAAAACAAGCCTGCAGCCTGTTGAATGTGACGTGTAGCCAATCAGAAAGAGAGGTGATTCGCAGCGATACATCTTGGAAGCGTCTTGACCGCAGTCCACAAACACATGGGAACAGAGATCAATCACAGCGTAGCAATGTTTCAGAGAGGAAAATAAAAAAATTATATATCTTTGCATAGCAAGTAGAGCTCCTGCTGTCTCCACTCCTGGTAAAACCAGTCCACAAACTATGGCCAATGCCTCCTCGGCTGCCTTGTTTGTTCACTCCAAAGTCCTGTTTTATATCGTGAGGTTTTGAGAGATTTCCCATCTGAGCTGGGGATGTTAGTGAGTGATGTCTCGTCACTGCCGTGTGGCCGGACAGCACACACTGTAGGACCAAACCTGTTACATCTGTGATTTTTAGTCACCCCGGGCGTGGTCTCTGAAGGTTTGGAAATCCTACGGCCATTTAAAAACTCTGCCGTGAGAACCAGCCTTAAGCAAATGTAACCAAAATAACAAGCTCACCAAGTAATAAATATTCAAAACAGATAAATAAAGAAAAAGCTTGGATTGAACTTTAGTTGAGCCATCAGACAGCAGCTACTAAACAGCTGAAATCGGCTCTACTAAAGAGCTATATTGGCCTGTTATATTAATCTATCCCTAGTTTGGAATATATTGATTAAATAAACAGTTTTGTCTGCAGTCACTTTATCAAAATGTATTGAATAAAAAAAATTTAAAAAAAATAAATAAAATAACTTACACAAGGAGTTAATGGCAGTAACAATGTGACACGGCAGCTCATCGAGAAACTTGCTCATTTCTTCCTCCATCCTGATTCCGAGGATCTCCGTCTCCATTTCAACGTATTCCGGGTAGAACATGTTTTTCCTCAGCTGCCTACGGCACCTATCGTAACAACAACGTTAGTGACAATATCTTTTATTCACAGGTATGAAGTAAAGTCTGCTTAAAGATGATTAGAATGATAAAAGATAAAGTTAGTACGTACTGTTTTCCTGTGGTCTTATGTGCCTGAAACCAAGACAAAAACATTCAGAACCACAGAATATGGCCTACAATAGCTCCAAGTTATACAGAGAATCAATTCATGTGTCTTAAGATTTCAATATAGTTTCATCCTTATTTAAAAAAACAAAAACAATGATCATCTCTGCATCTTTAACATTAGTTTTATTATTGGTTACTTTAACCATTAAGAGTAAGGAAGGCATAGGAATAAGTTGGAGTAAAACGAGCTGCTGACAGCGATGTCTTTGTGCTTTAAGGGGGCTGAAAACGTGTGAAACGCGCCCACCTCGACGAAGCGGAAGGCGTCGCTTTCCTGCATGAGGCTTTCGATGCCGCAGCGCACCTCGTGGAGGCGGGCCTGGTCCTGGCAGATCCTGGAGATGTTCTTCTGAATGGCCGAGCCGTTGGTGTCGCACTGGGTGCGCGTGAATTCTCGCAGGGTGAGGATGAAGCGCTGCACCCTGGTCCTCATCTCGTCCTCCAGGAGGGTCAGACACTGCTCCGCGTCGTCCATGAACTTCTGCATGAGACGGCAGACAGGAAGCACAAAGTTGCTAGCTTCAGCTTTAGAGGGAAAACGCACACAATATACGATTATTATTAGCATTACACCGAGACTACAGGACACCAAATACCATAATAAACGTGAACAAATCTAGTCCACATTTTATCTGATTAAAAGCAGCTTTCATTTGAACATTCTTCTTAAAAATATTCTCTTTTTGTAACAACTGCATATCTGAGGGAACTCAACTGGTTGAGAAGTTTAACAGAGTAGCCATTAAAGCAGTTTTTAAGTTGACTTTGACCCGATTAATGCAAATAAAAGTAGTTCTAAGCCTTAGCTTCCAACTTTAGAGCTTGAAGTTAAAAACAAATTGAGCTTTAAGGTAGCACTGGGCGATATAACCTGTATAAGGTAGAAATGATAAGTCTAGCCAATGGTGGAGATTTTGAATATACTGGCCTACTGCAATTGCACATGATCATGTCATCAAGCTTTGCCTACTTTGTATCAGGTAGGCAAGGAGGATAAATACTGATGTTGAGTGTTCATATTTACACTAGATATTGTAAGTTTATTGTCTTCCATTTTATGGAAAAGAAACCTGTGGAACTTTAAGTTTTTAGTTCAAATATATGCATCTTCATTTTTGGGCAATATTAAATTTATTTATTTTTTGCTATTTAAGAAAGCGAGAAGAAATTTTAATTCAATTTAGAACATTGTGCTTGTATTATATTTAGCTTGTATTCTATTTTTAAAAAAATTTGTGTTATGTTGCAATATTTGGAAAAAGATGTTTGACCTTAAAAACTACTTTAAAGCTGTTGTATTTTTAAATGTGCATTTTGCACAATAAATGTTCTTTAAATGGCATTACAATACATTTTTGAAGTCGATGTTCTGATGCTATGTATCGGGTATCTGAAATTGTTCTAAAACAGTCATTTTAACATATATCAAACAGAAGAAAAGAAAATATATCACAATAAATATTGTTACAACACATGTTTTCGATTAGATTGCAATATAGATTTGAGCCCATGTCGCCCAGCCCCTACTTTAGGGTATTTGACCCATTTTACACAAACGAGAAGCAAAAACGCCTTCATGTTCAAGTCCATGGTGCCGAAGCAAAGAACAAAACAGACTAGACTGCTTATTATGTTAGCAGCAGAGTAATTGCAAAGTAAATATTTTTTCTTCTCACTCCAAGTAATCCAAACTCTATAACAACATTCAGTTAGAGAGAGAAAGAGATTCATGTCATTATTATGAAGCTTCAGCTGATAACATCCCATAATCCCACAAAACGTTACCAGCTCTCACAGTAAAATCAGAGCTGTGCTCTGTAGCTCACATACGGGAGTCTTTCACTCTTAATCACAAGAGACAAAGACTCAAACTGGAGCCATCGTCTCAAGTTCTGAACAGATTCAGTTTTGGACCTTTGAAGCAGTTTTTTCCAGTCGCAGCAGAAGGAACCAGGGCGTGATAAATGGCTGATAAAAACATAAAGGCAACTCCAAGTCAATCACACTTCTGTGAAATCAAACTCAACTTAGGAAGCAAGACTGATTGACAATTTCACATGCTGTTGTGGAAATGGAATACACAACAGGTGGAAATTATAGGCAATTAGAAAGACAACCCCCCCAACCCAATAAAGGAGTGGTTCTGCAGGTGGTGACCACAGACCACTTCTCAGTTCCTATGCTTTCTGGCTGATGTTTTGGTCACTTTTGAAGGCTGGCGGTGCTTTCGCTCTAGTGGTAACATGAGACGGAGTCTACAACCCACACAAGTGGCTCAGGTAGTGCAGCTCAACCAGGATGGCACATCAATGAGAGATGTGGCAAGAAAGTTTGCTGTGTCTGTCAGCGTACTGTCCAGAGCATGGAGGCGTTACCAGGAGGCAGCCAGTACATCAGGAGACGTGGAGGACGCAGGAGGGCAACAACCCAGCACCAGGAACGCAAAATGACCTCCAGGAGGCCATAAATGTGCATGTGTCTGCTCAAACGGTCCATGAGACTCCATGAGGGCCCGACGTCCACAGGTGGGGGTTGGGGTCACAACCCAACACCGTGAAGGACGTTTTGCATTTGCCAGAGAACATTAAGATTGGCAAATTTGCCACTGGCGTCCGGTGCTCTTCACAGATGAAAACAGGTTCACACTGAGCACATGTGACAGAGTCTGGAGAACGTTCTGCTTTCTGCGACATCCTCTAGCATGACCGGTTTGGCAGTGGGTCAGTAATGGTGTGGGGTGGCTTTTCTTTGGGGGGCTGCACAGCCCCCCATGTGCTCGCCACAGGTAGCCTGACTGCCATTAGGTACTGAGATGAGATCCTCAGACCCCCTGTAAGACCATATGCTGGTGCGGGTGGCCCTGGGTTCCTCCTAATGCAAGACAATGCTAGACCTCATGTGGCTGGAGTGTGTCAGCAGTTCCTGTAAGAGAAAGGCATTGATGCTATGGACTGGCCCACCCGTTCCCCAGACCTGAATCCAATTGAGCACATCTGGGACATCATGTCTTGCTCCATCCTTGCTCATCCACCACAGACTCTCCAGGAGTTGGCGGATGCTTTAGTCCAGGTCTGGGAGGAGATCCCTCAGGAGACCATCCTCCACCTCATCAGGAGCATGTCCAGGCGTTGTAGGGAGGTCATACAGGCACGTGGAGGACAGAGTGTGTTTTTCCACTATAATTTTTAGTGCGACTCCAAATCCAGACCTCCATGGGTTGATAAATTTCCATTGATAATTTGTGTGATTTTGATGTCCGCACATTCAACATTCATGTAAAGAACAAAGTATTTCATAAGAATATTTCATTCATTCAGATCTATGACGTGTTATTTTGGTGTTCCCTTTATTTCTTTTGAGCAGTGTATGATAACTGACAAGACAGGAAAGAGCATAAAAGACACAGATGGAATCCATGTAATCAGTGTAAGGCTCTCAGACCATAAGAGACATAATACATTACAGTCATCAGAAGCATTACAGGATGTAAATGACGAGTTAAGTCACTCTGAACAGGATGGATCGGGGTGTTTCACCTTATTCTGTCTCTCCTTCTCCTTCTGCTCCTGCAGCTTCCTCTCCGCCATGCTGTTCTTCCTCTCCAGCCTGTAGAGCTGCTTGTCCAATGAGCTCTGGAGGACATTACCAGGAAGGGGTTCAATTGAAATCATGTTGCACAACCAACGGTTTTATATTCCTAATAACACAGAAGCTTACTTGGTGACAAGTTCCACAAGCAAAAGTAGCAGATTCTAATACTTGCATACAGCAATGTGAAAAAGTTTTCATTCCCTTTCTGATTTCTTTTTTTTGCATTTTTGTCACACTTAAACGTTTCAGATCAAATTAATATAAATATATTTTTTAAGGACATCACACAAACACAAAATGCCACTTTTAAATGAAGGTTTTTTATTGTTAAGGCAGAAAAAAAAAAAAAAAAAAAAACCCTACATGACCGTGTGTGACAGTGTGTTGCCCGTTACTTCAAGGATATTTTTTTTTATAGTGTACGGCTGGGATGAAACGATTATAGGCAAAAAATGCAGTTCAAAAGCTTTCTTGTATTAAATGGAAAACGACATCGCCAAGTAAAAGCCTTAGGGTGGCACAAAGTGACATTTACCATTGTTAAAAATAATAATTGGAACCACAGACAATACCCTGAATGTTTGATAGCAATACAAAATGAAACCTTTTATACAAAAGGCTAATAATTATATTGAAGTTACATACATATTTTTTAATTATGATTTAAAAATGAACATGTGCTGGTATTAATTGGCAAATTGTTACACTTTATGGTGATGGAGAAGTGAAGCCAGCAACAATATCTAAGAAAAACTTTATTGAAATGAAAACAACTTGCTAGAGGATTTTCTGACTATTGGTGCAGCATCAGAGCATCACACTAAGCTCCCTCCCATCATCCCCTGCACAATGTATTAGTGCAGGCACAGGCTAAAGAGCAGCCTCTGGGTTAGTCCATCCATTGTCTCATCCCACTCTCTGTGCGCCCGCCCGCTTTTGTTTACTAGGCCTGTGTTTGTTTACGACTGACATCACGGACTCTTCACGCCGCTGTGCTACGCTGAGCCCGCCCATGTCCTCGCCTACTGACGTGTTCCTGAGATGGCAATGGAAACACAACCGGGCCGAACCGACACTAGTGGAAAAGGACTCCTGAGGCATTGTTGGGTCGGTCTGCCAATCCTGGGAAGGGTCACCACTGTTCCATGTTTTCACCATATGTGGAGAACGGCTTTCACTGTGGTTCGCTTTAGAACCTTTTCTAGACTGATCATTTTCAATGACCTCCTTTCACGTTCGTTCTTCAATTCTTTGTATCTCGGCATGATGTCTAGCTTTTAAGAAGCTTTTGGTTTAATTCACTTTGTCATGCTGGTCTGATGTAAGGGAGTTTTGATTGAGATCGGGTGAGGCAGTTATCAAACCTGGGTGTGGCTATAGAAATTGAACTCGGGTGTGTTAAGTTATGTTTTAACAGGTGGGGTTAATCACTGTCCCAGCGCCATGGAGG
This sequence comes from Valencia hispanica, assembly GCA_963556495.2. Taxonomy (NCBI): domain Eukaryota; kingdom Metazoa; phylum Chordata; class Actinopteri; order Cyprinodontiformes; family Valenciidae; genus Valencia; species Valencia hispanica. The sequence goes on along the minus strand of OY747714.1, from coordinate 13,212,158 downwards.
TTTGGATTTTTTTCTCCCTTAATAGCAAAAAACTTTCATTTAAAAACTACATTTTTTATTCAACATTCATTGAATGATCGGAAACATTTTGATGTGACAAACATGGCAAGCATAAGAAAGCAGGAAGGGGGCAAACACTTTTTCACACCACTAGAAAACTAAAGCAGTTTTCAGATCATTAGAATTCATTTCAATTGAATGAGAGAGTGTGTCCAAACTTTTGGTCTGTACTGTATATAGTTCTGACATTTCCACAGCTTGTTGTCTCCACAGCAGTGAACTGGAAGCATCTCTATGTCACATTGTTAATGAGAAAGAAAGAGCAGTAAGTGGGTTTAAAACGCCATAGAAGCTCGACGCTCACATGTCCCTCCTTTCATTCACAAGCCGTCTATTATTCATTCATCTGGATTCCAGACTCATCGAAACACTTTGGCTCCGTCGAAGGAAATCTGAATGAAAAGTGATTTTCTTAAACTAAGATCAGGATGCAGGAACTGCTTACAAACTCATTTCAAATCCATCACAGGTCTCCCATCAGTTATTTCAGTATTCATCATTGTCAACACTCATAATGGCTGTGGTTTCTACACTGTTTAAGAGCGCTGAAAGTTTGATCTCATTTGCTTTTTAATCCGACCCCGTATCAGAAGCTTCTCCCTTTTATCAAATATTTGAATGAGACTCCAAGTCATGAACCAAAATATCGACGGGGGAAATTACTCAAATCGAGGTGTTTCATCACAAATCCAAAATAAAGCATTTAAATTCAAGAAGCTGTATGTAAGAAATGTATTTCAATTAATCATAAAATGGCCCTGATATGTCACTAGACAAGAAGAAATCATGTTCATTTCAAATACTTCTATTACTGACAACAGTAGTACAGCCAGGATATTGTCATTTAAAAAGTTGCAGCCCTCAACTGATGTTGATGATGTCATCTTGTGTTTTGGCCTGCAGCTCCACCCTCCACCTATCTACCAATCACAAAGTCAGTAGTGTTTTGGCATCGGGGTTGCCAGCTCTGCTCTAGTTACTACAGCTGCAGCTACAGCAGTGTTTTGGATAAAAAAAAAAAAAAGTCTAACGTTACTACACCTAGAAGACCTCGCTATCATCCAGAAATACGTTGTGTCAAAGTCCAAAATAAAACAAGGATTTGTGTAGGAGATGCCTATGCAAGATGGAGACGGCTGAAAACAGAAGAATTTGAAGACAGACTTCAACGTTGCTAATTTTCTCCTGGACAGCTAAGATTCATCTTTGTTTGGCTAACTTGTATTTCATGTAAATGGACATTTTAAATATTCATGACAGTCGAACAAAGTTATGCATGTTCATACAAAGTAACGTTACGTCAGTGCATATGGAGGAGGGTCATCGAATTGAAAAGGTACGGAATTGTTTTGGAAATAAAAATGGCGAGTCGTCATTGCTGACATTAGCGATGCATTATCAGAGCACGTTTCGCTGTCATTATAATTAAACATAGTTAACAGTAAAATAGTGTAGGACTCGTCACTTCCCATTGGAAGCTCCTTGTAGCAGCCTACGTTCCTGCTGGATTCTGAGGCCTATCTGGCAACCTCAAGTCAGGGGGGATGGGGAGGGGACACACCGCTCTACAGTAATTTCAAAGTGATTGCAGTACCGGTTTTGAACACAATCTTACATACAGCTCCTTTAATTAGAAATCAATGTAAAAATCACTGAATTTAAGTCATTGAAGTCTTTGTCCTCCAGAAACCATAGAAGGGAAAGAAATCAGGAATTTTTTTTGTGATTTTTTCCAGATTCTGTTTTATATTACATTTATCGAGACGTGGAAAAGCAAATCAGCTGTGTTCTGTGTGTAGCATCAAGTCCTATTAACATTCAAGAGTAAAAAATTATCCGTAATCCTCAATTGCTTTAATAAAGGACGTTTAATAGTTTATTTTCTTTTTTTGAGATGGAGTCCTACGGCCGTTTTTAACTCTGACCAATTGCTATTTGAAGATCTTTTGCCACATGGACCCTGACAGGGTAGGACGTGTTCATTGCCAGATGAAAAAACTCCCAGTGGGTTCAATCCAAAGATCCACATTCTGTTTGTACCTTCAGATCCTTCATGGTGTTTTTCAGGGTCTTGATCGTGTGTCCGGAGTGTCCTCCCTCTATGGTGCAGGCGTTGCAAACACACATCTTGTCATCCATGCAGTAGTATCTGGAGATGCACAGGAAGGAAACACTCGGTTCAGATCAAGGGAGACTTAAAACCTGACTAGTCAGTGAAGCAGACGAAGTAAAAGCAGGATATGGCACAGTGAGCAAAGAAATGGACGACGACAAAGCTGTGGCACAGAACGATTTGTAAGTCCTGTACCGTTTGATTGTGTCACAACATTGCTGCTCATTACGGTGTTATTACCCGCTTCGGCGGTCTCGTCACTGCCAATAGCTCTGCTAAGCTGTGTTGCCGTTTCAAAGCATGAGAAATGTTTTTTTTAACGCATTATCTGGGTGTTAGCTCGATTAGGAGTAGGGTGGCTCGGTTCAACTTCAGGCGCACTGAGGTGTTTACAGTTTCATCGGATTAGGGCAATAATTCGGTTTTCTCTTACTGTACGTAAACCCACAGAGTGTCAGCGAAAAAAACTGCAGAAAAATGTCTGAATAACTAAATAACCTCACCCATACTGAATGGCTCTTACAAGTTATGTCTGAGGTCCTTTTAAATACATTTTTTTGTCATCTCCTGAACCCCCACCCAACATTCTTTCTTTTTTTTTTTTTACAAACATGAACTTAAAAATATTTTGCACTGAAGTTTTAAAGGAAGGAAGCATACACAGAAAATACCTGAGAAATCTTCTTTGAAGTTAGATTAAAGCGAGATATTTGTAAGTATAAAACATAACGCTGAAAACATTTTAATTACAGAAAGAAAATGAGCAACAACCTGATGCGCCAGAAACGTCCAAGTCTTTTCTCAGATCCATTTCAACCACAACTACTAACAAAACTTGCTGCAGTCATCAAGATGAATTCTAAAGCTTCTTTTAACATTTAGCGCTTTTATTCTGATGCTGGTGTGAAGATCTGGGAGCAATAAGGAACTTTCTTCTATAATCAAAGAAACAAATACAACTCAAACACTGAACCCGGGTCTAAAAAAAAAAAATTTATAAATGGAACAATCTGAATTTCAGTCTTAGAAAATCATCTTCAACCACTGCAGGAATTATTATGGTCTGGTTCCAAATGAGAGGATTTGCAGCAGGTCTCATGTTTATATGTTGGACAATCTGTGGGTCAGGGTGTGACAGGTTTCCTTCTAGTCACACCTGGCGCTCGGAGAATTTACTTTCACCCACTCGCTTTCTCCAAGGAAAACAACACAGACTCAGAGATGGTGATCGGCACCAACGATAAAATTACTGATCCTCTATTTCCGAACAGAAAGCCACAATGTAAAAAAAGGGTTTCACCAAAGATCACAGACAGGACTGGGCAGCTTGGGACCGGTTTAATTGGGAGTCGGCATTAAAACCAGGGCAGACAGTAATAAGCTCGCTGAACTCATCTGCTTCGTTTCAATTCGTACAGAATTATTTATTGAGTGGAGGATCATGTGTAATATTATCACACAACTACTGCTAAAAAACTGCAACATGTGAGCAGCTTCCCACTGCTGTATGCAATATTTTCTTACTTATAACCACAGCTAACTCTGCAAAAACCTCTAGTTTTGTTTATATTGAAGTGCCTGATCATGCACCTCAGGACCGACTGATTTTTGTTTTATGAACAAAAAGGAAAGGTCAACTGTTTTTCGCAGTTGTGTGTCAAAATGAAAAGAATAATGAACAAAGAAGAGGCCATCAGCTGGAATGCGCTTCCTACCGGTAGATTTCGTCGTGATCCAGGCACTTCCTCCTCCAGAAGTCCTGCATCGGGTCCGTCAGCGGATGTTCTCGGAACGCCGGCAGCTCCAGGTGTGGCTTTAGGTGCTCCCGGCACATCGACACCTCACACTTCAGGCACGTCTTAATCGCCAGCGACGACGAGGCGCCTTCTCGCTCGTCCTCGTCTCCCTGAGAAAGAGGAGCGGCGGAGGAGGCGTCCCCGAGGGCGCCGGCCCCAGGGGCCTCGGCGGCAGCTGCAGGGCAGTAGTCGCACTGGACGGCCGAGGCTGTCTCCGTGCGCAGCGCCGCAGAGGACGAAAGCGACTCCTGGGGCTTCGAGGCCGCAACGGCCACGGCTCGCCGCCTGCGACGGTAGTCGTCGGCAATGTTGGCTAGCTTGAAGTTCTTCTGGAAGCTGGCGCCGCTCCGGTGGCTTTCCCTGCACTCGGGACAACGGACCCGGCCCCGTTCCGCCTGCCGCTTCAGCCGGTCCAGGCAGGCCTTGCAGAAGTTGTGGCCGCAGGGGAGCAGGTGGGGATCCCGGTACAAGTCCAGGCAGACGGGGCAGGTGAGCTCCTCCTGCAGGACGCTGCACTGCTCCGACGGGGCCGAAGCCATGGCGCTTCTCTGGCCGGAGGAGAGACCTGGATGCAGACGAAGGAAGGAAGTGTTCAGAGAAAGAGACAGAGAGGACAAATTCAGGTCAAGGAGACAGAGTCAGGTAGAGAAAAAGAGTCAGAGATGCAACTGTTTAATAAAAGTGAAGCATTTATTATAATAGATGTATTTAACATGCTCACCAATGGGTTTTTAAAACACAAGACACAAATGATAAAAAAAGTTGATATTACGTATTAAAGCGGAATACATATTCCTCATCAAAGCACCATTCACCCGGCCACAATATGCGCAAGCTACTGTTCTAAGGGATGTAAGAAAATATGGATAGTCCGTGACCTTTAGCCTTTTGGCTGATGTCAGTGTGAGACTGTGTCCACCTGGCTAAGTATATTAGCCCGAAAAATGCTACTTCTCAACACTTGAAAGATATTTAGAAAAATAATAAACTGTTACTGCCTATTAACTATTTAAATCATATTAATGGCGATGTGACATGCGAGCTGCCGCCATCACGTTTTTATGGGTTAAACAAAAGTAAGAAAAATGTCTAAATCTCACATCTTTGGGCCATTTGACACATTTACACCCCCTGATCTAAGAGAAAATCACTAGGCGACCTCCAGCTGATCCCACATCTTCTAGTGGAGTCATATCATCAGATAATCTTTCAGTAGCTTATGAGCAGATCATATAAAAATTACTTTAAACGGTCGTTTGTCAAAGCAGATACAAAACACCCACCCGACTAGGATGGCAACAATTTATGTCTGATTTGGCCAACTCCAAACATGGCCTCCATTTAATGCTTCCCAGACGTATTAAACTAAACGCTTATCCAACAGAATTTCCTGAGTTTGGGACGCCTCGGTTCGCCTCTACTTCCAAATCCTGAATAGCGATTGATCAAACCTGAACACGAGAATTCCTGGGAGATTCTGTAAAACAGTTTAAGATTCATGAAACTTGAAAAAACACTCACAAAAAAACGACTGTTGGACTTCAATGCATATTGAATAGCAAACACGTTGATGGCAGTTATCGACTATGATTACTAGGGATGTAAAGAAAATATCGATATATATTGCACTATTTTATTTCCCGATATTGTATCAATACTCAAAAGCAAAGCAATTTTTTTTTTGGGGGGGGGGGGGGGGGGGGGTTTGAATGGAACCTTCGATGATGACTGTAATTTTTGAAGTAAAATGAAAAAGTATAACTGGTAGTTGGTGGCTGTTTTCACCTTCTTTGTTCCAGTGGATCAACTAGATCTAGTAATAAAACTGGATGTGTTCAATTTGAAAACAGGTTGGAGTGTTTAGAATGCCGGGACCGTTTTTTCTACAGTTACATTTGGTAAAAGAAAAAAAGTCACAATATATAATCTTACTCATTGTATTGCGATATATCGTATCATCTCCCCTGTATCGCGATGCATATCGTATCGCCAAATCTTTACCAATACCCATTCCTAATGATTACAGATTCTTCAAAACACATTTTGAAATCCGTGAGCCCTCCATTTGCGAATAGTTCAGTAGCAATTTTTTCTTGGCGCGTTTCTCTAGATATGTGGAAATATCCCGACTCCGACTTTGCAAGACTGACTGCTACCGGAGACAGCACCACCATCCACAACGACTCTTTGAAGATACGACTTATAACATTTTATTTCTCTTTGGGATAAATAAAGTATTTCGGAATCAAGTTGAACACTGCCAACCACTTGCCTCGTCTTGCTCCAGTGAGCCACACGTTGTCTAATCAACCCGTAATCTGGATTTATGGTTATACCCCACCTTGACTAATTATTGGTAAGACCAAAACTGGGTTTATTTATTTGTCATCACCTTACCAATTTGTAACCATATCGAAAGATTTCATGAAAAACACAGACTACTACAATCGTTCCTAAAATTATGTCCGGCCATCTCGTAATTTCAGAGACCTTTCTCCACAAAGAAAATGAAATAATGTGATTACACCTCGTCACCCCAAAGATACGCTGCTTTCTTCTGTTTTTTTTTATTTTATTACAGTTAGCAAACTCGGGCCGGCGATTTGAATTTAGCAATGTAATATCACACACTTCGCTAACCCGTCCATCATCCGATTTCATATCTATAACAACGAAGATCAGTGTTGGAATGTTATTAATGGTTGTACTGCACGTTATGACGATGAAAGAATGTTGACTTTTTAAAATGGTAATGCTGATGTACACAAGTTTAAGTGTGAGGATAAACGTTGAATTCAACCAGCAGCAGGTTGTTTAATGTAGATAAAGAGGTGGCTATTTGAAGAATTTTTTTTTTTAAATTTAATGTTCAACCAAAACGAGCAAGAAAAAAACCAAAGTCTGATATTCTTTGGATATTGACTTTTAAATTACCAACTAAATTAAAGTTTAGAAAGAAGATTTGATCATTAATGAGAGTTTAACTTAGTTCTTCACTCAAAAACATTCGTTTTCACTTTCTGTTATGAGAAAAAATGAATTAGAACCCAACAGAGGACTCAATAAACCTTGTTTTTAACCTTGAAACTTGCCGTCAGCTGTAGTGTAAACAGTCGCCACCGTGTTTAAAGGCTACATGACCTGGAGATGAGCTGGAACCTGCTCGGCTGTTTTTTGTTGTGGTTTTTTTTCCACTTTAAACGGAAACTAATTGGCGTTCTCCGGCATATTTCGGTGTTAGTTTGCGGTTCCTCGTGTGACAGCCTCGGCTCCGGTAAATTAAAACCGACCCCGTTAATGCGTCTTATTGTCCAGTCGTAACGATGCGGTTAATCAACCGACAATTAGCCAACTCTCTGCACCTGCTCCACTAATCTCCATTAGTTCCGCCGCTGAGATAAGCTAAAGCAAAACAAGTGAGAAACGGGCATATTCCCGGCTCCATACCTCTGTAATGTCGGTGGTCTATGCCCCGCCTGGCTTCCAAACAAGAGCCGTAAACGTCTGAAATCTGTTCACCTGTCGTGCTGTGGGGTTAACGCCAAAGCTCGGTGTCTTTTCCCCCTTTTTTCACCCCCTCTCTCTCTCTCTTTCTCCCAGAAAGTCCACAAACACTCCGGTATTATCCTAGGAGAAGCTCCAGCCACTGGACGTTCGGTTTTCCCATCTGGAGTTTTCGGTATTTGACGTAGAAACGGCGAGTCGACCGCGCACACCTGCACACAGACAAACGGACGGACGTCGAACTGAAACTAAAGCAGAGAGGGTGATGCGGGGAAAAGGATGCGTTCACAGCCCCTCGGAAATACAAACAACAAACCGTCCGTTGATTCGCTTTTACAAATTTTCAGACTTAGAAATGTTATGAAGGGCGTGGCTTTAACTCTATTCGAACTTGGCCATATTAATCGGAAACAAACAACCTAGTGTATTGTTTATTGTTGAGTTTTACAAATGTAAGAGTAACGCGTAGGCTAAGATGCAAACAGTGTTAACAGGTTTAATGACAATGCTAAGAAAACACTTAAATGGGTAATTGTAGAACTTTATCGAAATATTATATTAATATTTCTAGTTTTATTTATTTATCTAATGAACATGTTTATTAAATATGTATTATATACAGTCTATGCTCGAAATTTAAGAACCTCTGTAGTTACGTTACTTTGTTTTTGACCAAATGGCCTGGTTTCCAAAAGTCCTAAAATGTGTCTGGTATCTTCTAATTAGAGGATTCAAAACCTTGTTTTATATCTTAGGGATTGTTTAACTAGATCTAAATAATTAAAAGTCTAATTTCAACTTTATTAGACATTACATGTTTTTTTCGTTTTTGTCAGTTTTCTGGAAGTTTGCTCCAGATTAGAGGAGGATAAAAATTAAATGCTGCTTTCTCCATGTTTGGTTCCGATTCTGGGGATGCAGAGTAGACTGAAATTAGAGTATCTATATGGTCTAGAAGGTTGATGCAATGACAACAGACCTTTAATGTACTTTAGTGCCAAGCTAATCAGTGATTTATAAACTAAAGTATTTTGAAGTCTATTCTCTGAGCTACATGGAGCTTGTGTAAGGACTTTATACCTGGGGTGATCTGCTCGGTTTTCCTGGTTTTAGTGAGGACACGAGCAGAACCATTCTGGATCAGGGCCTGTTCCTAATCAGCGACAAATAACCTAAATTTGTCTTAAACAAAAAATAAATTTTCTTAAAAAAGCAATTGCATTACCTCAATGTATTTTTATTCAGACAAAGTAAAGAGTAGCCATCCAAAATTAGAGTAAAAATATATTTGGTCAAAAAGTTACTCAAGTACTGAATAAATGTTTGATTCATCTGATTAAATACGGGAAAATGTCAGTCAGAATAAAAAGATAAACTGGTATTTGAATGAATAGAGTATCAAAAAATGTACTAAAATTAAATATTACAAACAAACTCAGACTGAAATAAAACAACATGAAGCTTTTAAAACCAACACTTAAAGTAGCAATGCATTGCTGTTAGTAAGCAACAAAATGAATGTTGATCATCGTTGCAGTGTCAGTGTGCGCAACATCCTAATCCAAAAGTAATATTTGGTCTGATGTTACAATTCAAGTGTCATGGATTTACTGGACAGCCAGTAGGGAGGACTCTGACACTAATGTCTACATCTGATGTCGTATTCTGATTGTCTGAGATGTTCAAGTTCACAGAAGGTAGTGGGAACATTTTGTAGTGGTAAAGAAATGAAGTCTGAAAGACGTAGGTTCATTGTAGTTGATGATGTCACAATTTTTAGCAATATTATTGCAATACCCGATAGTGTAAGGCGCTATCGGGTATTGCTATTTAAAAAAAATAACAAATGTAAACAAGGATCTTCTCCATGATCTATTCAGCAGCATTTCTGTTTCTGGTAGCTTTGGCAATAAACTACAGTCAGGAGGGTCGGTTACCATGGAGTTCACCATTAGCGTTTGCCCTCCGGGGTGTTTAATACTGTCGTAGTTATAGGATCTTTGCTGACCTTTTCATTAGACTCTTCATTAACCTCAGAGTTGCCAAGTTTGTATTGCTAATTAGCTTTTAGCACAGCTGGCATCAGGAACCATCAACAACCTTTGGCTTTACTCTCTTTCTCTGCCTAAAAAGCCTTTTCAACTAACTAAAACTAAACAACCACGTTTCCCTAGAGAGAACTGCCACATTACTGAAGTTTCAGCCTTCTAACAGCAGCTCGTTATGACTGTCGGCCATTGATCAGATGACCTCTTGCAAGAGAAGGAACAGGTTTAGTGTCTGCAGTGTTCCTCTGTGAAGCTGTTTGCCAACTTTGGGAGATGAAAACAGATCAAGTTCCTATCAATTTTGAGTCAAATGTGTGTTATCAGTATTATATTACATTAAAGTACTGAAAAGTTTGACAGTCCTGTTACAAATGCAGCTAGTTACAGAGAGGCCACATGGTCATGGAAAACGTCCAGAGGTTTGTCTTCCTCAGATGTTTCTTTATCATCCAACTTAACCTCTGAACCTTCCGGCTCATCTGGGTCATCAGGAAACACCATGCAGCTCTCAGCCTGTCTGTGTGTAGAGATAGTTGATCTCGATCAGTTCCCCTTTGGAAGAAAAGCAGAAACGAGTTCAAGTTCCCAGTTTCTGTAAATGCGCGACGGCTGTTGTTGCCAATAAGCACAGAACATCTACGCATGCCTATAGCACGACATGCAGACCTTTGAACTTGTAGAAAACTTTAAATGTTCATCTAAATCAAGGAGACCAATATTGCTCAGAGCATGAATAAAGGTAATTGCTCAAGGAACTCTTAATTTTGTATGTTTCTGCGGTTCAATATGAGATGCTCAGTGTTACCTGTATACACCACAGATTTGGTGATCTCAGGCAGCGTTGCTCCTAGCAAATGCTCCCTCTGCTGAACGAGGGTCTGCTTCCTCAGTTCTGTCCAGCTCTCCCCAATTGTACCTCCTGCCAGTCGAGTCTGGTTCTGGTTCTGGTTCCACCGCGCCAACCCCTGAAAAAGGGAAAATCTGATAATGACAGTCACTAGCGGAGGTTCCGGCAAAACAAAGGAGAAACTGTTTGATTTCCGGATTGACAGAATTGACCTGTTGCTCAGTCCTGTCAACCCTCGCCCTCCTTAGTTACTGTTGCCAACTGGGACAAGCCGTTGCAGCCAATTGCATGTTTACAATGACATTGGTCAGTGCTGCAACAATTCCTGAAGACGCTCTAGACAACCTTTGGAGCCAATAACAGTTAATGTCTTCAGGGAGCCTTCAGAAGGGTCGGCATTATGCTATGTACAACAATTTAAAAGTAGAATTACATGAATATAAACTGAAATTAAAGCTGCAAGCAGCCTCGAACAGCCCTCGCAGCTTAGGGCCACTCCAGCCTGTGCTGCGACTGCGGGTCTCATGCTCCGCCAACTCAACACCACCTCAACGCTTCCAATGAGTCTGCTGATCTTTGCCTGCATGAAACTTTGTCTGCATGACAAAGTGTTCAAAAGCCAAAAAATTTGGCTTTCAACCAAAATGGCCAACTTCCTGTGGGGTGTGGACCCTGGCTTCAAAAGACTTCAACAGGTTTTCATAAACTAAAATATGTACGGAATTTTACCATCCTATTTGAGATAATTGCTTGTGGATGATTAATGCTTCTAGGGGGCACTGTGCAAGAATTAGGCCATGCCCACCATATATTTGCATACATATCTGTTGGAAGTTGGACTAATATTCATGTTGTTGAATTTTGAGCACATCAGATTACCTATTTCGAAATTGGAGCCAGACATATTTCCATGGCATGATATAAGGCATCGCCATGCCGCCACAGCCATACCCTCCTTCTCCTTTTAACAAACCCAAACCGCTGATTGTGAAGCCATTATCACAACCAAAATGAGAAATGCTCACACCTTCTTATTCTTTGCTCCTTGCTCTGATACAGCTCCCTGTAGGTGAGGGATCTATATGTGCCGAAGCCTACGAGCCGATTGCCCTCAGACTCCAATTTCTCCTTCCTCTTAGTGGTTATGGCGGCTGTCAACTTTGGGTTGCGATGAGTATACTTTAGCATAATATTCTTGTTCCTCAGGACCCAAACGTCGCCTTTGCCACTGTCACGCTCTGCCTCGTAGCTCGCCAGCACCTCAACCATGCAGTCCCATTGATTCTTCAACAGCCAGTAGAAGGTTTTTGCCTTGAACGTACCGAACTGCACCTTCAACTTTTCCAGCATGAAGTGAGGGTCTGCAGCTTCCTTCATGTGCGACACAACCTGTACCAGTGGTTCTGATTTGGACTGCTGGGCTGCTTCACCCGCATCATGGCTTACCTGAAGCTGCATCTGAGGCCAAACAGGCAGGAGTTGAGGTACGAACATTTCTCTGGAAAAAAAGAAGAATAAAAGAAGAAGCTGGGAATAAAATACAGTGAGCTATGGATGTTGGAATTCTATCTATAATGGCTCTCCATATCATGTACACAAATATACAGTTGGGGAACTCTTCATCCAGAAGTCATACAGCTCCCACTCCTTCATGATTGGTTTAGGGTTTTCTAAACTTCAAGGGTTTAAATAAATACACTGAGAACCAGCTCCTCATGGGGAGGACATCAACAACATCACAGACTACTGCATGGACTACATAAACTACTGGGTGGATAACTCTGCACCCCTCACAAATGCAGGGTGTCTCACCAATAACAAGCCTTGGATCAACCCTAAAATTAAGAAGATAACATCTACAGGAAGATGATGAAGGATCGGCTTCAGCAGAGCAACATCAGTAGTGTTTAGGAGAGCCTGACAACAATATCAGATCCCAAATCAAACCCCCAAGGCTGTAGAATATTTAGTGTGGATGAAAAATCAGATCCAGTTTTATTTTAAAAAGGTTTGACAAATCACTCACCCCTCCCCCATCCAAGTCTTCCCTGCTGCAAGCCACTTTGTCTTCAATGAGTGCCTGTTTTTTTTACCCAAACTGCACATAGCTCTTAGCTATCACTTACCCCCTCTACGTCAGAGGACTCTATCCCACCGCCCCTCTCCCACCATTGCCACTGTCCCTTTTAACACTCCAAGTGAGGAATGAGCTGTGCAATCGTGATCTCTGAATGGTTTTAAACGATTCTGAAAATGTCTGACTCTCGGAAGAAATTAGCTCTGGAGAAAAACAAATTCTAATTCTAAACTCCTCTCTTTAACTCTTGTTTTAAGCCCTACTTCCTCATTCGCCCTAGCGATGCGCAGAAGACTTTATTGATCCCACGGTGGGGAAATTCACTTGGCAGTGAATTTTTTGCAACAATCACGGATTGTTGAGCAGCGGAATAGTTCCGGTGTTACACCATTTTCCGTGACCATCAGATTCTGTGACTCTGAGTGGCACTGTTTCGCGCTCATTCCTCTATAGGTCACCAACTGTGACAGTAGATGCTCCTATCATTTTATGTGACCCCTCCTTCACTGATTAAAGAAAGATTTTGAGAGGGTTGAAACTTTTTTAGGTAACAGTGTGTGCATGGCTAAGTTATAAAATTCATCGTTTTTGAGTGTAAAGGTGACAGAAGGACAGTGGCTCAGAGGTCACCAATTCTAACAGCTCACAGGTCCTGTCATATAACGTGACTCTTTCATAGCCTTTGCAAAAACAATGTTTACCTCATATCAGTCTGTTGTGAGTCGGTGCTAGATAAATAAATTGAATTGAATCAGATTTTAATAATGGCATTAAGGATTTTTACAAAGTGGCACCACGTTCATTCATGAGGAATCAGCGAAACAGCGCCCCTTAGAGTCACGGAATCTGATGGTCACAGAAAATGGTGTAACACCGGAAAATGGTCAACATCAGTCTGATTCATTTGGGAATTCCTGCATTTGACACCTCGCAGAGAGGACCTCAACGTAAGAACACAACCAGGTCACATGGCTCAGCGGGACATAACAGGAATACATCATGACAAAATTATGCTGGCTGAAGATGAATGATTAAACATATTTTGCTTAGGCATCGTGGCACACCATTTATAAATGTAGAAAGGATCCCGTTAAAACATTTCCATAAAGTCAAACATGCCCCAAAAACTCCACTTATCTGCACTCAGACACAGAACACGTCAGAAATGTTTGCATATATTTTTGCTATAGAAACAGTTTTCCCCCCGGTACCTTCTACAGAGCAGCATCATGATGCGGAGGAGCTTGTTAGCCTTCTTTCTGTCAGGTGAACCATTTTTTTAAAAATAATGAACATCATTACTTTTAAACACTTCATAACTGTGAAAAAAGGAAACTATTATTTCTAAAAGAGTGGATCCTCCTCTCTGCTAACGTCAGTATCACTTCATCAGTGGATCTTCTACCTGGAGTGAAGCTCAGGCCTACTGCAGACGGACCCACACAGACCTGGCCACCATCCACCAATCTTGAGGAAATGAAGCAAGTTATGGACACGCTTTCATCTGCTTCATCATCACGATTTCTGCCACCTACTCAACCCGTTTATCTGTTATAACGGTAACAATATACAACTATAACATTTCAGTACTAAAAAAGCTCCTTTATGAAGTTTGAAAGTTCTGCTCATTTCTGCCCTGTACTCCAGGCACACAGCTGAATCCTGGTTTCATTCTGGTAAATGAAACCAGATCCTGGTCCGGCGCTCAGTCGTCCTGCAGACAGTACTTCACAGATCTGGCCACCATCAGGAACGACAGAGAAAACCAGAACGTCCGAAGCTTGGTGCCCGATTACACCTATCCATGGATTGGTCTGTTTAGAGATCCAAATTTTCACTGGTCTGATGGGAGCAGCTTTGTCTACAGCAACTGGCAGAATGTTTACAACATAATTGGCTCAAACAGAGTCATTTGTGGAGTCACAGGGCAGAGTTTAGGGAAATGGCGGTTTAGTTCATGTGAAACAAGAAGATCATTCGTCTGCCACAGCCTCCCTACAGGCAAGTGTTTAAGTGCTACTCACTTATTGATGTGCATGTAGAAAAAACATCAGCTACAGTTTCAGTGTGGATTTTTCTCACTAATCTTGTTTAAAAGTAGAAATGAAAACGGTTGTGAAGCTAATACTGAAGACTGAGGACTCTGAAGGTCAAGTTTGAAATTTAAACAATTACAGTCCTTTAAAATAGCGATCAGTCCAATTAAAAACTACTTGTTGTTGTAACCCCACCCCCTCCCAGCTCCAGTATCTATGTACATTTATGTACATGTATCTTCCCACTAGAGATGATGTTAAATGTTGGAGTCCTGAATTGAATCTGATGGAGGATCTGTGGAGGAAGCTAAAGATGAGGGGGGGGGGGTGGTAAAGAGGGTTTCCAACCTTGACATAGAAATCATTATTAAAGATAAATTAAAAATACCTGACAGCATAAATAAGTGTCAATGCAGCATTTTTAAAACAATCTCTAAATAAATAAAGGTTGGTTCTCTCCTATTGTCTTTTGTGTCTCTTTTTCCTATCATAGACAAACTGAAAATAATGTGAAATGTATATCTGTCAGAGGTGTGAAAAGTGTTAGTTCCGGAAATAAAGACTTATTTATCCTCGCCTATTTGCTGATGGCTCTAACTTTTTTTCAAAAGGAGTAGTGATCTAGATTAGATCAGATCAGATCTCAGAAGGAAAATTATTCATTTCCACAGGTGTGATATGAATCAATGCAAACAGGGCAAATAACATGATAAACACAAGTTAAATTACAGTATTTAACTAAATATGCATAATTTACAGATTGTTCACATGAAAGTTGTAGGGAAGCAGTGCTCAACATATCAAGACAGACTCCCACTGACATCAGTTCACCTCTTGTTAAAGTGTTGTTTTGCTGCTTTAAAAGAATCTGGGCTACCTTTGATCTCACCAAACTTTATTTTCCTCATACAGGGGGAGCAACCAACTCAGAAACCCAAAGAACAGATGATACACAATGTTGAAATAAATGTTTTATTTCAATATGAGGTGGAAAATGGAGTAAAATTCTATAAAACAGAGCTTAAGAGTTTAGAGTCTAGAAATCATCCTCCACATTCACCAAGGGAGGGGTTAACTACTGCTTCTAAATATCAAGCTGGAAAGGCCAGAAAACCTCAGTCAGATCCATTATCCACACATGGAGTAAACATAGAGCAGTGGAGAAACTGTCCAAGATTGGCGGATAGAAGTGCAAAGAAAACCAAAAAATTGCACTCATGTATAAGTAATGAGTAAATGTACTGTTAGTACAAATGACTTCTTTTTCATCGCTGGTGGGTCCCTTCTGTGTGGAAAAGACAGGAGGGTTTATTCATGCTAAACTTGCTCACAGCTAAAGAATAAAAACATAAACTGTGATGTGATCTTTCTTATTCAACTACAGTTTCATGTTAGTGATACAAGGGACCAGGGCAGCCCAGAATTTTATGTTCCTGCTGTCGGTTTGTTAAGGCCAGGGCAATAACAACCTCAGTCAGAGGGTGGCGCCAAACACTCGACAGATAAAGATAACAACAATGAGCAGTTCTCTTGGAACATTTCTAGGGTAGGACAGTATTCCTGTCCATGCCATATTTAACAAATTGCATCTCTCTTCTGCACACTGGTATTTGATGAGTTGGAAACATTGTCAGGAATACATAATGAATCATGAATTAAACCTGAGCAGCTTCTCTTCAGAAATAAAAGATTCAACTGAATAGATTTGAAAATGGAAGATCCTGTAGAAAAAAATGACAGTAAAAAGCCCTGGATGGGAAAAGGTTGTAGCTAATGATGCATCGGAAAATATATCGAGTCATGCGTGCAATAATTTTTTGATGTGCTGAGATTCTACCGGGATCACGTTTTATTTAAAAAAATGAAAAACGTGGAGAATTTCAGACTTTATTGAACAACAAATACAATTTTGTCAGTTTTACAGTCTGATTTATTATGTTAGAACATGGATATTATACTGATATGAATCTAATATTATAATTATTGCATTGATGTTGTAAAAAAAAGAAGGAAATCTCAATCATGTGCCTCACTGAACGTTAAAAGAATGTCATTTAGTTTCTCTGTTATTACTAACAAAATCACGAGCTGGCTTCGTGTATTTCTCATAAAGGAATTTTGTTTTGCTTCTAGTGCCAAATCTGTAATAAACTGTGATGGTTGAACGGACATCACAATAAGCTATGTTTCTGATACAGTAAAACACAATCAGTGTATCAAAGCCAGGACATATTTCCGCAAGAAGTGACGGATGTTTTCCATGGCTTATTAAGGATGGCAGAGCTCAGTATGGTCGGGGGCTCGTCTTTGGGTTCCATTAAAAATGAACAGGGCGGCAGTAGTTATTCATTTTGTCACAAGCGACGGTCACATATGCTTCTCTTTTATCCTTTTTTTTTTTTTGTTAACTTCACAGTCCTTGTTGACTTTTTATATGTACACTGGTATTGCTGAAACACTGGTGCATAGGTTACCGGCCCGCCAGTCATTCACTTGTCGTCCTACGTAATTGCAGATGTCTACAACCGCAGTTTCATCCTCTTTCTTCATGAGCGTCTGAGTGGGAACGTTGCAGCGGTTCAACTTTTTCACGTGGCCAAAGAATATGAATAAATATGCTTGGTTGCTTGAAATATCACATTAAGTGAAACAAAAGATTAACAGGTGAAACCAGAAGTTTACATAAACCAAATAAAAAAAAACCCACATACAACTTTGGCAGAAGCTAAACAATATCTAAGTGTGAACATGTCACACAAACAAGAACAGTCTTCAGTGTGGAAGTTGTGCCTGAGGTCAGAAGACTCAAAGTTAGCTATTTTCTATGTATCTGAGGGGTTTTAAATATGTATTCAGAGTCATCTCAAAAGGTGGAAGAGGCTTCTAGGAGACTGGGCTTTCTAAAGAGGCTTATCTGCTGTTCTACGAGGCTGCCACAACATGAAGTGGGATTACAGCAGCCTTTTGGAAATCTCAGAGTTGGGGTGCAAGTCTGTGTGTTAGGGATGTTTTGATTGTATGGATTGACATCAACATCCAATATTATTATATGTAAATATTAGATATGTTTCCCTACCCTTTCGACACTGTGGAGAAATGACGTCTCCCCCATTCACAAGGGCAACCCCAACGTGTTGTCGTGTCACAAAATCTGGTAAAGTAAAACATTGGCCACAAAACGTAGCTTTAAAGGCATGGACATTTATAGTTTTAGATACAGGACAATGCAGAACAATTAGGACTTATAAATTAAATGAATAAAAATGAATGCAGTAAAACAATCGATACCTGCAATGTATAGAAATTTGCTCACCTTTTTCAATCAGCCCTGCTCTGTGTTGCTTGTCTTCTTACTCAGGAAGCCAGAGCTGCATTTACTGTAGATCTGAAGTACAAAAGAACAAAAACAGAGCTTCCGTATTGTGCTTGTACTCACCATCTCAGTGCAAATGTAAAAGATTTTTGGGGAATGCAATGGCGTATTTATGTAGGATTTAGTTATTTTAAAAAGTTGTAAAAGTTATGTTGCAAACAGCTTGTGTTTTTATTATAAAGGTGTCTCAGATGTTCCTCTAAAGATCCTCGGCGTCACCACATACAATTTGATAAGTACTGTATGAATCATAAAGAAATCATTACTTAAACTAAGAACGTTCTCAGTCTGTCAGCACCATGTGGGAGGAGCTGATGAGCTGGCAGCTCACACAGCCACATTTATTTTCTTGTTTTAACAGAAGAAGAAGGAAGAATGAGCGGCAGAGGAAAGAGAGCCAAAGGACAAGCGCCACCGTAAATTAAAGTATGAAAAGATATACCAACCTATGATCCTGATGTGACTGAAATTTTAAAGTCTGGTAATTAAACCTAAACTTTCATATTTAACATATTCTGTCATTAACAAGGTGCCTGTCATGTATTATGGCCCAAGGACTTTAAGAGATTATTATAGATTTAAAGTGGATTATTTGAAAGATTTTACAGTTTTTGAAAAGTTTGCCCAGATGATAGATCTGCAGGCTATAAAAAAGGTTTCATTCTTCAATTACATTTAAATAAAATGGCGTTTGTAGTGTGTAGATGTGTGCTATTTTATGTGGTTCGTTTATTATCCAATCAATCTTAAATTAATCACATAAAATAGCAATCAGTATTATTGATCAAAGTCAGATTGTATGTGATCAATATTTTTTTAGATCAACATTGTTTTCAGCAAAAAACAATCTCTTCACGTTACACCCTGAAAATACAGAAATTATGATAATAATAAACTTTATTACAGACTCACAGGTTCAAATAAGAAACAAGACAGTACACACAATACAGTAAATATATAAAAGAGACTAAATGTAAAATTTTAAAAAACCTGAGAGGAGACAACTATACCAATGCTTCCATAACTTGGACTGATACCGTGTAATGCTAAACTTGATGCTTGTCAAGGCCATAATTATGTAATTTTCTGAGTTGTTCATATAAATTTGTACATACAATTTCTCAATGTGGCTTGCAGTGTATTAACACCTGCAGCCACAAACATCTCACTGGCGCTACACCAGCGTGGTCTCCTCAGCAGAATTCTCAGTGCATCATTGTAAGCCACCTGGAGTTTATGCAGGCTTGCCTTGCTGTAACTAGACCGTGTAGAGAGGAGTGCAGTATGCTCTGAACAAAGCAACTTTCACTCGATCTGTGCAGCCACCAAACTTGCGAACCAAACTATTCGCCTGAGCATATAAAGAACGGCATTGCCTGTAAATATCAAGGTCATCCTTCAACTGGTCTGTAATGAGATGCCCAAGATACTTGTATTTGCTCAACACTGTCAAAGTATTACCTGCCAATTCAAAAGGAGGAAACATTAGACATTTGTCCTCCTTTGTTCTGCAAATCATGACCGCACTCTTGTCTGTATTAAATTTCATGTCATGAACAGTTCCATAGTCTGAGCAAACATTTAGAAGCTGTTGGAGACCAGCACTGCTGGGACTGAAGACCACAAGATCATCTGCATACATTATATGATTCACTAAAGTGTTGCCTATCATACACCCAGTGTTACACAAATTCAGGCAGACAGAGAGCTCATCAACATTCATGTTAAAAAGAATAGGGGAAAGGATTCCACCTTGTCTGACCCCATTCCTGACCCCAAAAGTTGCAGAAACACAGTGACCCCATTTTATAAACATAGACTGGTTGGCATACCAGTAGGACAGAATTCTCACAATGCATTTAGGTACACCTCTCTTACTCATTTTATCAAATAACTTGTAGTGATTGACCCGGTCAAAAGCTTTTGAGGCATCAATAAAACTCATTAAGACTGAGGAATTCTTATTTCTATACATATTAACAATTTCCTTTGAGGAATATATGGCCATATCTGTGCCATGTTTGGTTTTAAAGCCAAATTGGTTGTCAGTAGAAGGGATAATCTCCACAATTCTGCTCAACAGGATGCTTTCAAAAACTTTAGACAATACACTGGCAAGGGCTATTGGTCTGTAGTTATCAGAGCAACCAACCTTACCAGACTTTTCCTTGATCACCGGCACAAGCAAGACAGATATCATTGTATCCGGCAGGAAACCATTAATTAAAAAAGAATTAAAGCAGATACCAAGAAGGGGGGCTAACCTCATGCTGCCATATTTAATGTGCTCAGCAGTGATGTGATCCAACCCGCTTGCTTTATTATCTGCTAGCTTATTTATAGTGCGTGATACCTCATGTGAGAAGATTGCCTTAAAATCAACACACTCAACATTGTCAGACATATAAATATCACTGTTAACACAATTAAACAAGGTCCTGTAGCGCTTTCTCCACATCTCAGCAATATTCTCAACACCTGAGATACCATCTACAGTGCACGGGGTGGTATACTGCATTTGTTAAGACCCTTTACCTCCTTCCAAAATTCAGTAGTGTTGTTATCGATTACCTTCTCCGCCATAGATTCGGCCCTCATAGCTTGCTCATTTTTGCAGATAAATCTGACAGCATATTTATACGCTGCATTAGCATGTTTCTTTTGTTCAAACAGCGGCCCTTGCCTTGGTCTACCAGCCAGCACCCATGATTTACATACTAACTTTGCTTCCTCATGATATCCAGCCAGGCCTCGTTTTACCCCTTTTGTTTTTCCGTTTAAAATAGGGTCTACTGCTTTCATAAAGGGCTCTCACAACATGATCATATAGAGAGGAGATTTCCTCCCTGTGCTTCCAGCCATTACAGCTAGGATCACTACACCTGATTGCATCACTGGGAAGACTGATTTTACTCAATAATCTATTTGTATCAGCACAGTAGCCAGCAATAGCCTCCCTTGAAAGGGTAGACCAGTTCAAATATTCAGTGTTACAATCATAACTATCACAAGAGAGCATTGGGATATCCTCAACATTTATCAATATAAGCTCAGGCATGTGATCAGAGGTGGCTGCCCCGTACAGAATGTCCATGCCCGCTATAGATGAGTGTGCATCGGCTGTGCAGATACAGTGATCCAACCACAAGGCAGTATGCCAAGCCTCACTTATATAAGTATAAGTATTTGAGGGTAGAAACTGTTGACTTGATAGCATTAAACTGTTATCCTGACAGAACTGGATCATATGATTTGCAAACAGTGAGTTTCTGTCTGCAATGTCTGCATTCATTCCCCCAATTACATGAATACAAGAAGTATTACTACTCTGGATAAAAAAATAAATAAAAGCAAGCCTATTAAGATATTCATCTTCATTCTGAATACATTCATACGGTGTATAAACATTAAGTATTATGAACTCCCTGCCATTGTAACTGAGCTGAACACCAATACACCAGTCTACATCAAGCCTAAGCACATTAACAAGTAAGTCAAGTCTCTTGTTCCACAGGATGGCCACACCCCCAGGTACTCTACCCCTGATTATTCTCGAGCTGAGATCAGTTGTTGATTCCCCTGCACCATGGAAATTGACATCAAGAATGTTTAATTTTGCCAAGTCTTGTTTTGCCAGAAACGTCTCTTGTAAGCACAAAATGTCACAATTTACCAAGAGGTTGTCAACGACCAAACGGCGAGCCCTGTCACTTGCGCCCTGGCCCAGACGCAGGCCTCGACAGTTGTAGGATAGGACATGAAGAGGACCAGTCATATGAGCGGACTAGTTAGTGCTCTCAGCACCAGTAGACCCACTTCTCAGCTCAGCTGACCAAACAGCATTAGTCAAGACAGCGTTAGCCCGGTAGCACCCGCCCGGCACGGCTCATAGTATCGCCGGACAAATGCCCCGTCCGGCCAGAGTTCCGGATTGTACATTTCTCCGACCTCATGACACTCAGCAGAGACTTTAAAGGAGCTATATCTGCCGTTGCCATTACAGATCCGGTTGCATGACATCACACGTCCAAGTTTTTCACCAAGATAACCGGAGAGAGCTTCCGCATCCAAATCAGGTGCGAACTTGGAAGCAAACACACTTACTAGCTTGGTCTTAACAGTTCTGCAGCTCCAGTGCCAACAACAGACGTGCCTGATTTCTTCTTCGGCCCCGAGATGGCTGTGCGCGCCCCGGGTTTGGCACCAGCGTGCGCTTTGGCACCAGCGTGCACTTTGGCATCGGCGTGCGCTGGGCCGTGTTGACCTCCCTTTTTAACAATCTGGCTCCACTCGGGCGAGCCAGGTGAAGCAGTTAAGCTTACCGGGATTCCCGTGGGATGTAGCCCCCTCCAGGCCGTGAGCACGATCCCCAGGCACAGCCCCCACTCCATCACGCAGTGCCGATCCGTCTGTTGAGACACGTCTGAGCGCCAAGTCATCCAGGCCGGCGGCACCTCCACCCAAAGCCATGGTCACCTCCAGGCCACCCCCTGGAGCCAGGTCAGATGCTTCCAAAGCACCCACTCGCCTTAGTAACTTCCCGCAGATCCTCAGACACGTTCACCTGCAGCTGCATTACGCGCTTCAGGGAGCATGCCTCAGATGACAGCTGTTCCATTTTCCCGAGTAGACACGAGACATCCATGTTGGAAAAAGCTACTGGAGGTAGCCCCTTCAAGTAGTGAGAAACAAATCTGGGTATATTCTCACCACACTCATTCAACACTTTGAGGCAGCTTTTTATGTTGTTAATGTCCTTCTGCAATCCTTTTGGGCAACATTGCGCTGCGTGGTAGTGCAGAGATCAAACAAAACTTTCTTGGAAGACTCTATCCACTCTGAGTCATATGTGTTTGTAGCCAGCAAAAACAATCTCATCTTGACTCATTGTCTTCATTTTAACAGCAAGAAAGTTAAGCAACTCGTCCTCAACAATGATCTTGCCATCCATAGTTTTACAAATATCTTGTTTTAAATGCGGGCGCCTAAAAGCTCGAGCTGCCGCACCCACAGAATCCGCCATCAGTCTCTCTCCATACGTAGTATGAGCTGAATGTAGGTTATAAATCAATTTAAACAAATTAAACAAGCTATTTAATATGAATTTCAATTAAAGCAGATCTAGTTTAAACAATCTGAGCTTTTATTTTGGGGACTGACATCTGCGCATGAACAATGTGAGAAGTTGATCAGCAAAATGTGTACAACTACATTATTTTGCTACACGAAAGAAGAAAAAAAAACTTAGTGAATGTGAGCTTACATGATATAGAGGCAAAATTAACAGCCTCCCAAGGCACATGGAAAAAAGGGGTGAATCTTAATTTCTCTCAGCCAGACATTTTGTTCTCCATATCCAGAACTGAGATTATTCATACATCTGGCAGATTTAGATTTGAAATGATGGAGATGGAGGCAGACATCAACCCATATAGAGTAGAACAATAAAATAGGAGAACCAACTTCGAAAATGAAATTATTAATTTTCATTTAGCAGATGTCAAATGATCTTCTTGTTTCACATGAGCTAAAACCGCCAAACAAGAAATGTGCTCACAATAAGTCAATGAAATAGATGTGCATACTTATAGAGAAAAAACAAAAACAACTTGAATCCCAAAATCCCAAGTAAGAAAATCTATATTTGTCATGTGTTCACACATTCACATTTTCTGTTGAAGAGAAACATCTCTACACAGCATGATACCGGCACCACCGTGTTTCATTGTGGGAATGGAGTGTTCAGTGATGTTTTCATGTAGGCCAACAACTTCCATTATGATCTTAACTGAACAGAGCGCATTCATCCACCTCTTTATTATATCCCCTACATGACACTCAGGTGTTTCTGAACATCAACAGGTCTGACTGTTTTTCTAAACCAAAAAAAAAAGGTATATAATCAATATATCAGAAGGATCAACATAACCGTTTCTAAAAAATGCCACAGTCATATTAGACAACTAACACTAACATGAAAGAAAAAAGGAAAGAACACAAGTAATAATAAAGAAACTAAACAGAAAGAAATAGAAAGTACGGAAAGACCCTAATGACAATAATAAAGAACTGAATATGGCAAGTTGTTACTGACTATAATTAACAATCCAGACATAATCACTTTTAGACCATGACAAAAAATAGTTTTTTACTCATTTATGTGAGTCTATACCACCACCACCACCACAATATTTAAAATGCTCAAACTTGCAGATTATGTGTCTATCATTTGGACATTTTTCACACAGTCACAACAACTGATTTTCATAATAACAAACACAGATAATTAACGATAGTTATACATTCTAATGATGACAAGTAGAGTTTATCTAAGATTAGGAAAACAGGTTTTCTTTTCCTTTTCGAAGAAGACTCCCCCGGGCTTCTCTCTCCACTTCAGGGTCACTCCACTGCCTCCGGTCTCCTGCAGTCTGTTCTGGAGCTGTAAGACAAAATATCTCTTACATATTTATTCAAATATACAAAAGATGTACACAAAATATGAACATTAAAAATATATATTGATTGTCACATTTTGAGTACAGATTGTATTTTCTTCCTTTATAAAATGTAAAAACAAAGCAAAAAAAGTGAATTTTTAAACGTACCTCTGTCAGGATGATTGTTTTCACAACAGGGTCATTCAGATCTTCTGAGTCTTGTGTCTGAAGTCTCAGCCTCACTGCTGAATGCTGCTTCGGTGGTTCTGATTGTGGGGATGAAGAACAGACTTGAACCAGAAGAACTGAGAGGTTTGGAAGGTTGTTACAATGACAACAGATCCTTAAAGTATTTTGGTGCTAAACCATGCAGAGTTTAATAACTAGTAAAAGTATTTTTGAAGGCTGGTCTCTGAGCTACAGGGAGCCAGTTTAAGGACTTTAGAACTGGGGCGATGTGCTCTACTTTCCTGGTTCTAGTGAGGAACATGAGCAGCAGCGTTCTGGATCAGCTGCAGCTGTCTGATTGACTTTTTAGGCAAACCTGTGAAGACACTGTTGCAGTAATCGATCGAAAAGATAAAAACATGGATGGGTTTCTCTAGATCTTGCTGGGACATCGGTCCGTTACTTCTGAAAATGTTCTTCAAGTGATAGAAGCCCAATTTTATAATAGTCTTTATGAGTCTCTGCAGGTTCAGGCCTGAGTCCATTAGTACACCCAGATTTCGGGCTCAATCAGTATTTTCCAGCTACGATAACTCAAGTTGTGTGCGGACTCCTGATCGTTCCTCTTTTGGCCCAAAAATAATGACCTCCGTTTTTTCTGTTCGGCTGGAGAAAGTTTTGGCACATAAGAAAATGGAAACATATCACATAAGAAGCAAATTGCTCATCCCTAGAAATAAGTAACGTTCTGGCACAACATATATGGCAAATATCAATTACAGAGTGGAAGAATTATGGTTTGCCCTCTCATTCTGAAGTGGTTTTAACCATTTAGCAGTATCACCTTATGTTGTAAAGAAGAGGAGGTAGTTGATAAGTTAATAAGGTAAAGTTTTCAACTATTTTTAAGTTAGATGCTCATTATGCTCATGCACAATGAATGGCAAATTTGGTTAATGGATTGTGGACATTAATAGTACTAGTATTTCATTTTTATATGAACTTTTAGTCCTCCTGGGAGGTTGACGAACTAAACACTGCCGCCTAGTGGACGTACGTTTAGCACGCAGGAGGTAAAAATACAACAACATAAATGAGCCTAAATGAGTCTTTACTTAACACCTGATCTCAATGGTTGAATGTTAAATTGTTCAACGATTGAAATTGGGGCAAAATACATCATTATCAGGACATCCCTAATTTGTATTAAGAGCTTCTTATTTTCTCCTTTTGATGTCAAAATACACTCACCAGGAGGGCCATAACAGACAAAGGGTAATCTTGTTTCACAGGGTAATAACTTCCATCTTCCTGATCTCCCAGATGATGTAACACCACATATGACTGTCATCGAACCGATCAGATTAGCAACGGAATCCCAGCTGGTAAAGGGGAAGCTGCTCCCATTGGACCAGTAAAGATTTGGATCTCTATATAGACCAATCCATATAGCGTATCCATTAGCCCCCACATTCCGTACTTTCGTGTTGTCTGCGCCATTCTTTATGGTGGCCAGGTCTATGAAGTTCTCTCTGCAGTACCTCTGAGCACTGAACCAGCTCATTGGTTGATTCACATAAACAAATGTAGGTTCCAACTGCGTGCCTGTAGTTGGCGACAATGGAGGAGAAAGGTGAGCAGAATTTCTACATTTCTTCACAACAATATCTTAAAGAAGGATGTGTCGAATTTAAATCCTTAACCTTTGTAGCACACAAAGTGGTGACTGTTTGAGCAGCTAATATTGTACCAATCCCCATTGTCTTTAAACCTTGCACATAACTCGTTAGAGGGATAAAAACTAGGTTCATTTGCTGCAGTGCTCCAGTGTCTGTAGTCAGCTCCGCTCCCTGTGAAGCCATCAGACCATTTCCAGTCGATTTCACTTAACAGACCAATCCAGACGTCAGAGCTGTGGCCAGCAGATGAAAGCGTCTCGATGAGTTGGTTTTGTTCTTCAGAGCTTAGAATGGTGGCCAGGTCTGTGTGGGTCTGTCTGCAGTAGGTCTGAGCTTCAGTCCAATTCAGAGATTGATTAACAAAGTAGTACTGATGAGGGAGGCAGGTGGAGAGGATGACACAGTCTGGAAGATAAATAGGAATGTCTCTTTTTTCATTCTTCATTGTTGCTTTGCTAAGCAGCTTTTTATACCACCACATGAAAACATGAAGTCACTGACCTGAGAGAAACAAGACTCCCAACAAGATCCTCTCCATGATGATGCTGGTCTGAGGAAGACAGTAGGAAGTCCTGAGAGTCTCCGAAGAGTGTCCTGACTTTCTGTTTGATACAAGGGTATTCATCTGTTGTACATGGAAACCTTGCTGCTACGACTGACAGTAGGTAAATGTGTAGTCTACACAAACAAATGTTTCTCATTAACAAACAAACACAGTCATGAATGACAAATCCAGCTGCCGATGTGACCTTGAATGCCTAATTTTATAGTTGCTAACACTATAGTAGCAATTCTTGCATTCATCCAGCTACATCATAGAGTGGCTAATTTTGTCAGATATTTTTTCCAGAGCAAGCCCAATTTATTGTAATTTTTCGCTCAAGTTGACAATATTAGAGCTGTTACTTAAAAGTCAACATTGTGCTGTAGTTGGAAAACAGTGTGAACAAGCCTAAAGATACAATACCTGGGGCCGGCAACCTGCAGCTCCAGAGCCGCAAGGAACTCTTTGGGCCCTCCAAAATGACCTATTGTCTGATTTGTCTAACAAATGTTTTGTGTTGAATATATTTTATATTTCTGCCTTACAGATCAGAACAGTGTGCTGTTGTAGCTTTAACATGCCAGTTTATAATTACATGATTTTAATAATAATAAGATTAATAATAATGTTAGGTTGTGATATAAAGTGGGCCGGTCTGAGCCATGAAACTCCAGGGCTCCTCGTCCACCACCTCTCACATGGACTCATCCTCCTCTGCCTCTTTGTATGTGTCTTTCCATTCTAGATGCACATGTGCCAGCTGTGTTGAATTGTGAGTTGCTGTGTGTAAAAGATGACAGCCCTGTTCCAGTTGTGTTCACCTTTTACTGCCTAGTTTACGGTTTTGCTTTACAAGAGTGTGAAATGTGATTGGTGACTGAGAATCAGTTTAAGGTTTTGATAGAAGAGTCGGTGAGTTTTGCCAATTGTCTCGAAGTACATGAACAGTGTTTTAAGGTTTGGCCAAGGCAGGGTTAGAGAATTAGGTTTAGTGTTTCGGAAAAACAGTAACAATTTTGGCCAAAAGAATATTAAAGAACCAACTAAAGTTTCTAAATAAATGTATAATGACTAATGCAGGTTTCGTCATGGAAAATGGCATTGAAAGTACAAAATCAACGTATCAAGACGGTTTCATCTGCTGGTCACAGATCTGACGTCTGGATTGGTATGTTTAATGAAATCGACTGGAGATGGTCTGATGGCTTAACGGGGAGCGGAAATGTCTATAGACACTGGAGAACCAGGCCCATTTAAAGTTTGCCAGAGACAATCTGATGATCTAGAGGAGGATTGGGAGAATGTCATGTGGTCAGACGAGACCAGAATAGAACTCTTTGGTATAAACGCCACTCACCGTGTTTGGAGGGAGAAGAATGCTGAGTTGTCCCAAGAACACCATACCCACTGTGAAGCATGGGGGTGGAAACATGCGTTGGGGCTGCTTTTCTGGAAGGAGGACAGGATGACTGATCTGTATTGAGGAAAGGTTGAATGGGACCAGGTATTGTGATATTTTGGGCAAAAACTTCCTTCCATCGGTGAGAGCACTGAAGATAAAACGTGGCTGGATCTTCCAGCATGACAATGATCCCAAACACTCCGCCCGGGCGATGAAGGACTGGCTACGTAAAAAAGGATTTTAAGGTTCTGGTGTAGACTAGCCAGTCTCCAGACCTCAATTCAATCGAGAATATGTGGAGGGAGTTGAAAATAAAAAACATCACAGCTCTAGAGAAGAGCTGCATGGAAGAATGGACCAAAATACCAGCTACACTGTGTGCAAACCTGGTGAAGACCTACGGGAAATGTTTGACCTCTGTCATTGTCAACCAAGCTTACATTACAAAGGATGAAAATTTACTTTTGTTATTGGCTAAATACTTATTTTCTGCACCGTAATACAAATAAATTCTTTAAAAATCATACAATGTGATTTCCTAGATTTTTATTCTTTACATTGTCTCTCACAGTTGAAGTGTACCTATGATGAAAATTACAGACCTCTCTCATCTTTTTGAGTGGGACAACCTGCACAGTTGGTGGCTGCCAAAACCTTCTTTGCCCCACTGTATTAGGCATTATCATTTGTTGATTTTATTAATCTGTGCTAAATCTAACAGACAAATACCTGACTGGAGGGAAACAAGATCCCTAACATTATCCTCTCTAACAACACGGCTCTATGGAGTGGAACAGGAGCAGATTATCTTTACAATGACAGGAGGTTTAGTCCAAACAAACTTTGTTTCAGTGGTTGTTTTATGCAAAACTCGTTTCACACAGTAGGCAAATTCAGGCAAGGGAGTTGTCAACCAGGTAAGCCTGGAAGTGCTTTCTTGGCAAATGTGGGCGCAAGATCACTCACAAACAGGCCAAGGCGCTTTCATATCTCTCCTGTTCTTGAATCTTTGCACTAGCCACCGGTAAAGTTTAGAATTGAGTTTAAGATCCTCACAGTCGTCTTTAAAGGTAGCTCCAATCTACATATTCGTTCAGTCGTCAAAAGCATCAGATCGACCACGTCATCAGGTCAACTGTATCTAGATGTATCCAAGTCCAAGTACAGACAATGGGGCGACTGCTTGTTTACTGTGAAAGCCCCAAAGCTACAAAACATGTTGCCTCTCGACCTACAACATCACTGATCTGAACGCTTTTAAAGTCTCATCCGTCGGACTTCCATCACTTGTTTTGTATCTGTTTTGTCCATTTTTGTGTATTTAATTATACGGTCGGTTATATTTTAGCCACCTATTTATGGCTATTTGTGTCAATTAGTGGAAAGAAAGAAAGAAAGATTGATTAGTGGGTAGGGCCAGTTGTTTAGTGAGGGTTGCAGAAACCCAAGTGTACTTTACATTCAGGAGCTTTTTAAAGAAATGATTTTCCCCAGTTTTAGTTTTGTTCTGTCATCTTAGTTCAATGCTTTGTTACCAATATTTGCATCTTTTTAATATTTCATTAAACTTGTTTTATCAGCTACCATCTCTCCTTTGGTCTCAGCGATACTTTTTTTTAAACAATCCATGAAGAGGCCACCACCCTGATGTATGACATTTTGCTTTGAGTAGAGACCAAAATGTAACTTGTTTTGCCTACATGAAAATGGCTCAATTCAGAGAAAAGAAATACAGTATTTAATTGTATTTTACAGAACATCACCATAAACCCCAACAGTGAAAGATGATGGCAGCATCATTTATGTTGGATTAGTTGATTCACGAGTTATAGACTGATGACTTTAAAAAATAGACTTTCATAAATTAAATTCAAATCCTTGGCTCTCAGAAAGAAAGAAAAAATCATAATTTTAAATACTTTAACATAACTTTACATTTTTAAAACGCATCATAAATATTTGTGCAACGAGTTCCAGATCGGCAGGGTTGAGGAAGAAAGATGGCCGCTTGAGCTCTGAGCTCCACATTTCCTCAGTGCTTATTCAAAGTTTGATACTTTCACCCAGCATTTGACCACCAGTGATTTAGGAAGACATGCCTATGGCAGTGTCTCCTTTCCTTTTCAGTCGTCTTTTTTTAGTTATATTGTGTACTCTTTACTTCCTTTGGCCTAATAGAAGATTTTTGGGAGGGTTTAGGGATTTTTCTATATATTTCTTTGAGTCTTATGGGCCTATTATGTTTCTGGCTTATCCTTACCTAGGACGGGTCAGGGATTTTCCCAATTTTTTAGTTTTTAATATTTAGTTTTGTGTTTTTTTCCCCCGGAACATTAACTAATAGTAGTAAGAACAGCCATACAGTTATTGGTTTTCAGGGGTACGTATTAAAGGAATATGTAACAAGCAATACCTTTGTTGAATGGCATTCAATATAAATGATTTGAATATTTTTTCTTGGAATGTCCAAGGTTTCGGTGACCGGATTAAAAGTATAAAAATGTTATCAGTTTTGAAGGATGACCAAGCGGATATTGTTTTTTTACAAGAAACGTATTTATCTGACATTGAACATTCCAAACTTAAAACAGATTGAGTAGGCCAAGTTTACTTCTCATCGTTTAAATCTCAGAGTAGAGGAACGTGTATTTTATTTAATCGCAACGTACATTTTATTTTGGATAAATTGATAACTGATCCAAATGGTAGGTTTGTTTTGATTTCAGGCACCCTTAATAATGCCCCAATTACTTTGTTAAATATATATGCTCCTAATGTAGATGAGCCGTCTTTTTTCCCCCCGAAAAACCCCCAGACCAGTCAGGTTTTATAAAAGGGAGATTTGCAGCGGATAACATTGGAAGAACCCTGAATGTAATAAATGAGATCAATGACTACCAGAAGCCTTCTCTGCTCTTATCTTTAGGCGCAGAGAAGGCTTTTGATAGGGTAGAATGGGATTTTTTATTTTCTGTCCTGGAGAAATTTAAAGTGGGAAATAACTTTATTGACTGGATTAGGAGTATTTACAACAGTCCAAAAGCGGCGGTTATAACTAATGGTTACTGTTCCAAATAATTTGCTTTAACTAGAGGAACAAAGCAGGGGTGCCCTCTGTCACCTTTACTTTTCGCCATGGCCACTAGCGGAACGAATCAGAACCGGGCTGGGGGCGGAGCAACTGACCGGGCCCTTTGAACCCAAATAATAAAGCTCATGATTTATTAGTTTCATTTATTAAACAGGAAAATATTAAAACAATCGTACCTGACTCAGTTTGAAACTGTTTTTCAGCAGGTTCCTGTGCTGCAGAACATATAACTCAAACACATAAGACAGAACAATCATACAATCACATGAAGATGATAACATCATTTTACAACATACAAATGCCCGCAACAGCGGGACTTACAAGCTTCGGCACTACACAGAGCGACTATGTTATTTTGAAGTCCATCAAACGGACATAAGGTAGCCTATAACAAACCAAGAGAACAACACAAACATTAGGCCACGTGGTCAGTAATAGGCTAATAAAATAAAACAAATGCATCGCAGTTCAGCACCACGTTGCTATCAGCACCACGGATAGCAACTGCATCATTTTGGCGTCATTAACTCACCGACGAGCGCCCATCGTTTTATACTGTGACCAAAACAGTTGTACAGGTTCTCTACAGTGTCATAGAACTGCTTCACTCCAGGGACATTTTTAACAGAGTCGTTTGGCGGCAAGGTTGAGATTATGAGCAGCGCAATGAACGTGACGGGCAAGGGGCTCGCTCTCTGTTATTCTGGCCTGTACGCCTGAATACGCACCACTCATATTCGCGGCCCCATCATAGCCCTGTCCGCGGCATTTTGACAGATCTATTCCATTTTTCTCTATAGACTTCAAGATTTGGTTTTCAAGCTCTGACGCTGATGAGCCCACAGTCGCTTCAAACCCCAAAAACGCTTCATTGATCTTTATATCTGTTGCAATATCCATGTCATTCTTAACAACAGTTAAATAACGGTACACCTGGCTCAGCTAGTCTGTCTTTGACACATCTTGCGTCGTGTCCATGATAATGGAATAAAACGGGGCTTTGTTTATTTCATTAATTATGTCAGCTTTCACTCGTTGAGACAGGATGTAAATAATCTCATCTTGAATCTGGTGACTTCTGGTGACTAGGTATTTCACTGACCCTTCTGGTCGGTTAATTAGTTCTTTCAAGACAGGGTCGTACCGAGCTAATAACTCGACTATTGACAGAAAGTTGCCAGGATTTCCCTGACCTAAAACTTCCCTGTGCCCCCTGAATGCCAGGTTGCATGAAGCCAGAGTTAGGGTGACATTTATAATGCACTCCAGGACCTGTCTCCAAAACAAGGCTGCATTGCGCACATTCCTCTCCATTTCAGCGTCTATTGTGCTGTTGAGTTTCCACTGCTCGTATACTATGCATGCTCCTAGATGTATTTGCGTGGATTCATAATAGCACATCCAGCTGCGGGGAAGTTTCATTCCAACTTTAGAGGTAAAAGTGTGATAACTTTCCGAAAAAGACCGATTGTCGTTATCAGTGGGAAATGGACCTTTGGGTCTGCATGGGCCCATCTTAAGGATGTATCTTTTAATGTTGGCGTCCTGGATGTTTTCAGCAAAATTGGCCCGATCAGTCGGAAAACATTCCAGAGGAGGGTTTTCATCATCCGCGGTCTGCGTGTCACCTGCAGTGGGAGGAGACCTGCTGCTGCTTTCATTTCCAGTGTCCATTGCGTATGAGGAGGGGGGCTGTTGGTCAGGCACCAGGTCTGGTTCTACCCTGGAGCAGCTAGCAATTGCTGAGTCCCTGACATCACCGCTATAACGCCGGGAGAGAAAGAAGGGGATATAAGCTAGACGGCTGGGTTACTACAATTTACAACCACCAACAATTTAGAACTAGCTCACATATTGTTTTATAGTTATTTTTAGAATTGCTACCTGTAATGAACTTGACTCCCTGGCTGTCCTGGTAGTTTTGGCGGGCCTGAATTGCTGCCAACAAAAAAGTCCGGTTCATCTCCAGGACAACGAACAAAATATGTGTCCAGTTTTTGTAACTTGGCTTTTTCTTGCTCTCTTTTTTTCCTTTTCTTTTCGCTTTGCCGATCCACTTTTATGATTATCAGTACCACTCATGTTAACTTAAGTCTGTAAAAAATATTACAACTAGTTTGCTGTTGACAAGTGACAGATGATGACGTTAGTGGACGGCTGGTGACGAGTTTTACCCAAAATGCACTTGGACACAATATCGGCAATCCACTTGCAAATTTGTGTGTATAAAGCTACATGTGAGAGTGAAAATGAGGCCAGTGATGCAGCAAAACAATTTATTCAATATTTTACACCTACTACATCACTAAAGTCAGTCCCTCTTGTAAGATTTTTAGCAACCATGACTCAACCCTGACTGGACAACCTATATAAACCCTGCAATAGATTACACAAGGAACAGATGTACTGCTGATTTCTACTTTTTAAATTTATAGGTATATAGATATTGAGGGGTCTGTCCTCATAAATCCCAAATCATCCACCAAACATCCGGGGCCCCCTGACTCCCAGGCTGGGGGCATGTTGCCCTCCCAGCCCCCCTTTGAAGCTTTGCCCCTGGCCATGGCGACTGAACCATTGGCATCATTCATCAGGGATAACATAAGAATTCAAGGTCTTAAAACTGAGTCTGTTGAACATAAATTATCTTTGTATGATGATATTTTTTTATATATTACTGACCCTGATAACTGTGTTCCTCACCTCCTGAACACAGTTAAAGAATTCGGTAACTATTCAAGATAGAAGATACATTTTTACAAGTCCAATACAGTTTTCTTTTATACATAACACTAACTGAAGAATTACTTTCCTCTAGTGGGTTTAACCTAACAACAAAAGGCTTCAAATACCTGGGTATATTTATTGCTCCAGATTTGGATAATTTAGTTAGAGAAAATTATACTCCCCTTGTAGTTAAGGTGAAATCAGAATTATCGAAATGGGTCTCCTTACTGTCATCACTACTGGGTAGGACAAACACTATTAAAACGAATATCCTCCCAAGATTTCTTTTTCTTTTTTAAATGCTTCCATGTTTCTTACCAGTAGACTTTTTTAATTCAATTAATAGCCATCTTTCAAGATGTATCTGGAGTAATAAAAAGCCTTGGATTAGTATGCAGACTCTGATGAAGTCGGAACCACTGGAGGATTAGGTGTACCTAACCTTCTATATTACTTTTGGGCAGCCCAAATTAGGAATTTGATTTCTTGGTCTAAAGAAAGACACGAATCTATGTGGGTCCAGATGGAATCAAAACCATTTGAACCACTGCCCCTTGTCTCTCTGTTATTTATAAAACATTATGAAAAGATAAAAAATATGGACAATCATTTCACTGTACTTAACACTCTACAAACTTGGAAAGATTGTAGAAAGAAAATTGGCATTGTCTCTTGTACTTCTATACATTCTCCAATCTTCTTAAATCCAGATCTTAACACTTTAATTAGTTCAGTCAATACATGTCAATGGAAAAATTCTGGTGTATTACATTTTAAAGATCTTTTGAATGAAATAAATGCAAGTAAAATCATTTATTGACTTAAGAGTAGAATATGATATCTCTAATAATTTTTTTTAAAAATATCTACAAATCCGAAGTGTCGCTAACACCCTGATTAAGGGAAAAAAAATATGGCTCTGTCTGTCAGAAATGGAGGACACTTTTGTTTCCTTAGACACAATAAAAGGGACGATTTCTAAATGTTATCATATTTTGACAAAGGAATCTCAATCCACTTTGACTATTAAAAACAATATGGGAAAAGGATTTAAGCAGAACTTTTGAAGACGATGTATGGTTAAATATTTGTAATAGAATTCATTTACAAGTATTAAGATTAAGGAAACTAATTTTAAGTTTATCCACAAAACCTATTTAACCCCTTTAAAAATGCATAAAATATCAAATGATATCCCAGCAGTTTGTCAGAGATGTAAAAATATGGATGGGACATTTATACACATGTTTTGGGACTGCAATCTTTTAAAAGGCTGTTGGAGCTCAATTCATTCTTTTACTCAGTCAGTTTTGGAAATGCATTTTGACCTGGGTAACAGTCTATATTTGTTAAATGATATTGATTGTTTAAAGTTAGATCAGAAAAAATGCAGGATATTTACAGGTCCTTCTCAAAAAATTAGCATATTGTGATAAAGTTCATTCTTTTCCATAATGTAATGATAAAAATTAAACTTTCACATATTTAAGATTTCTTGCACACCAACTGAAATATTTCAGGTCTTTTATTGTTTTAAAACTGATGATTTTGGCATACAGCTCATGGCGATCAGCCTGTGGCACTGCTGAGGTGTTATGGAGGCCCAGGATGCTTCGATAGCGGCCTTAAGCTCATCCAGAGTGTTGGGTCTTGCGTCTCTCAACTTCTTCTTCACAATATCCCACAGATTCTCTATGGGGTTCAGGTCAGGAGAGTTGGCAGGCCAATTGAGCACAGTAATACCATGGTCAGTAAACCATTTACCAGTGGTTTTGGCACTGTGAGCAGGTGCCAGGTCGTGCTGAAAAATGAAATCTTCATCTCCATAAAGCTTTTCAGCAGATGGAAGCATGAAGTGCTCCAAAATCTCCTGATAGCTAGCTGCATTGACCCTGCCCTTGATAAAACACAGTGGACCAACACCAGCAGCTGACATGGCACCCCAGACCATCACTGACTGTGGGTACTTGACACTGGACTTCAGGCATTTTGGCATTGCCATCTCCCCAGTCTTCCTCCAGACTCTGGCACCTTGATTTCCGAATGACATGCAAAATTTGCTTTCATCCGAAAAAAGTACTTTGGACCACTGAGCAACAGTCCAGTGCTGCTTCTCTGTAGCCCAGGTCAGGCGCTTCTGCCGCTGTTTCTGGTTCAAAAGTGGCTTGTAGCCCATTTCCTGCACACGCCTGTGCACGGTGGCTCTGGATGTTTCTACTCCAGACTCAGTCCACTGCTTCCGCAGGTCCCCCAAGGTCTGGAATCGGTCCTTCTCCACAATCTTCCTCAGGGTCCGGTCACCTCTTCTCGTTGTGCAGCGTTTTCTGCCACACTTTGTCCTTCCCACAGACTTCCCACTGAGGTGCCTTGATACAGCACTCTGGGAACAGCCTATTCGTTCAGAAATTTCTTTCTGTGTCTTACCCTCTTGCTTGAGGGTGTCAATGATGGCCTTCTGGGCACCAGTCAGGTCGGCAGTCTTACCCATGATTGCGGTTTTGAGTAATGAACCAGGCTGGGAGTTTTTAAAAGCCTCAGGAATCTTTTGCAGGTGTTTAGAGTTAATTAGTTGATTCAGATGATTAGGTTAATAGCTCGTTTAGAGAACCTTTTCATGATATGCTAATTTTTTGAGATAGGAATTTTGGGTTTTCATGAGCTGTATGCCAAAATCATCAGTTTTAAAACAATAAAAGACCTGAAATATTTCAGTTGGTGTGCAATGAATCTAAAATATATGAAAGTTTAATTTTTATCATTACATTATGGAAAAGAATGAACTTTATCACAATATGCTAATTTTTTGAGAAGGACCTGTATTTTGAGATCTTTCTTAGCAAAAAAATGCATACGTTTATGCTGGACGAATGATTCCCCTCCATCTCTTAAGACCTTTCTTGACCAATTGTCTTCATTTCTGCCATTAGAAAAACTGACTTTGGAGAAATACAACCGTGGACATCTCTTTAATGAATTTTGGTGCCCTTTACTTTCAGGTATTGGAAAATGATGCGACCTTGTAGAACAAGTCCTGTATTTATGCTGTTTATTTATTTTTCCTTCCTTTTTTTATTTTTATGTTGTTTTTATATCCCTTGGAGGATGCCGGGTGGGAAAAATGCTTAAAAGAAAGTTGTTTACAGAAATTGTGTTAACTTTAACCCTGGAGAACCCACGGGGTCAAATTTGGCCGCTGTTAATTGCTGCTACTCAAAATGAACAAACAAAAAAAATTGTCAAATTTAACTTCTTAAGCCCAAAGTGCCACTTCTGCCCCCTGCATAGAGACACCTAGTGGATGCATATTGAACTTACATGAGCCAGAGTGGTAGTGAGAAGATGGCTGACCACATGCTGTTTTGTTGAGCTGGAAACCTCGCCAAACAAAATCGTCTTCTCAGTGAACCAGCAGTTGGTAAAATGTTGTATTTTTTGTTAATCTACTTTGTATTAACTTGCGAAATGCCTAGAAGTACGTTTTATATTCTTTTTGGATAAATTAGCAACTCTGAGCTAGTAAAAAAAACAATGGGTCAAAAATGACCCTCTGGCTGTATGGGTTAAAAAAATGTCGGGCCAAAAATGACCCTTTGGTTCATTGAGCAACTTTGTAGATGGAGAATGGTTACAGTCCTGTATTTGACTAAAGCCTTGAAATAAATTCATTTGTATAATGAATTTTACAAAGTTACCTATGTAGTACAGGGTCAAAGACTAATAAAGTAAATATCAATCCCACTTTTTCAGTCCCGATACCGATGCCTGGGCTTTGTGTATCTGTCGATACCCGATACCAATCCGATACTATTGTTGAATTAATAATAAACTGTATACCCTCCACTTTATACCTTACTTGAAGAGACTAAAGGTACCAGACTTTACTAACTAAACATAACTAAGACTTCTTTTTTCCTTTCTGACCCCGCTCCTTTTGTTTTGCTGAGCTGCAGGAATTCAGCGTGCTCCTTAGCATAGTGTTTCTGGATGTGCTTGATTAAAGTAGTACTGTTGTACTTTGCAGTAATACCACCTCCCCTCGAATCATTTACTTTGCAAACATTGCAAACAGCCGACGAACTAGTTGGAGTGGCAAGAGTGAAATATCTCCACAAAGTTGACCCTCTGGCTCGCTCCATGTTGCTTCTAGCATGCGACACACGTGAAGCTGACGCATGAAATGCGTTCTGCTGCAACGAGACAAAAACTGAACAAAAAAAAAAGCCTGGATTAGGGTTAAAATGGGAGATTTTTACCTCGGTATGTCATACAAATGATTTTCTTTAGAGGAATAAAAAGATTAATTAAAAAATATATATTTGTGCAACCTTTTAGAAGGAGAAAAATGTTTTTAAAAATATCAGTCCTTGATAGATTGCAAAAAAATAGAAAACAACAAAAATCATTTCTGAGGTTGACAAACATGTCTGCCTGTCAATCAGACCTCTCCACCTGAACAAACTAGCCACACTTATTAGCCACACTACATTGCCCTCCTCTGTGCAAATAGTCTAATTACAAATTGAAAATAAATTATCCTGAATGAAAAATCCATATTTTTCTCCTGTGAAAAGTGGCGCTGTAAGGGTTCCTCGGGGCCCCAAGCAAAAACAATTCCAAGGGGGGCCTCAAACCAGGTTTTATCATACATATAAAATCCAACACTGACAAAAATGTCAAATAAACATTTATTCTATTCGAATATGCATAGCAGCATTTCCCCCCAAAATGTAAAAACTGAAAATGTGGATTTTAACATTCTAAATATTAAGGCTGACAAAGCACAGAAATCAACAACAGTTATAATAATAAAAATTAGGGCTGTCAAACGATTTAAAATTTCAATCAAATTGATCACAGGGTAGCTGGAAACTATATGACTGCAATAAGACTACGTGTGGTCCTTTTAACCCATTTATCTTTTAGCCAGTTGCTAAGGCAAACTAACTGGTTAACATTTTCTGAATGTAAAGCTGACTGTTTCTTATTAATATTGGACAAGCCTGAGCACCCTCTACATGGGACTATTCTCCAACAACAGAGTGTCTTCAGTCAGAAGCCTCTTCAGTTTCGCTGCAACACAGACTGCTACAGGAGATCCTTCCTGGTCCACAGCCATCGGGATCAACAAAAACTCCTTGAAGAGTTAGCTAGAATGAGCTGATAACAAGAAGAAAAAGAGGACAGTAAAAAGCCCTGTAGCCTTGTAGCTTATGATCCATCGCAAACACATTTACTTAATGTTTAATCGTGAGGACAAGTATATTAAATCATGCAAACAGACAGACAACTGACAAAAATTTGTCAGCTTTACATTCTCATCTCTAAAATTTGATTATGGATATAATAGCTAAAGGATTGAAATGTTACCATTGACATATTGATGGTGTATAAAAAGAGAAGAAAACATGTAATAAAATTATGTCATGTTTTTTTTTCCATTTTTGAAGTCATTAAAAGAATGTTTTTCAAGATCATGAGCTGCAGATCTACTGAGCTTCACAAGGTTTTTTTTTTCAGTAATGGAAAATAAAATGTAAAAAAACTAACTTTAAAAAATAGCAATAATCAATCCAACACCCAGGCTGAATGTAGTGATCAAAGAAGGAATTTTGTTGTGCTCCTAAGTGCCAAATCTGATGTAAATTGTGATAGTTGTCCCACTATAAGTCAAAAGATATGTAATGTTTCCAAAAATAGTAAAACACAGTCCGTGTATTAAAGCCTGGAACGTATTTCAAAGAGTCACTGATGTTTTTCATGGCTTATTAAGGAAGGCAGAGTTGTAAACTTTGTCACAAGCGATGGTCCCATATCCTTCTCTTTGCTCTACTTTTGTAACTTCATAGTTCTTGCAGACTTTTATTTTGTACGTTGGTAATGTTCAAATAGTGGTCCATAGCTTATCAGCCCATCAGTCATTCTTAAACCAGCCTTCTGTGTTGCATATATTAAGGACAATATGGTTAGAAATCAACCTATAGCCTACTTAATGGACATCCCTGTTACTGTTCGCCTCCCTGACCTGTTTCTGTCTTCTCTATTTGTCAGTTAAAAAGAAGTGTCCAAACTTAGTACATATAGCATATATATTATATAAGTATATATTTAATACTGACACCAGCTAATACATAATTTTGTATTGCATACAGTCTTTAATTAAGGAAAAGAATCTGAAGCCAACTCTCCCATAAGTCATGTGAATGAGCTGGCACATAGAGCCGACTCGGCCGCAGCTCACACACCCCGCAGCTTACGTAGTCACGTGAATACGTAATGGTGAACTGCCATAACTATGAAATAAATTCTACTTCCTGTTTATATATGCACAATCCAGGAGGCGGCTAGCGAGAAGGGACTTTCCGTCCCTCGGCCTGCCCCGCCACGAACGGACGATCTGGCGGGAAGGTTCGGCTCGGCTCATGTTCGTCGTCAAGACCCGATCTGGCCTCAATGACGTACCTGTCAGACGCGGCAGCCGAGCCCGCGAAAATTAGGGCGCCGGTCTCCACTTATGCGCCCATTACTAGAGTGGAGGGTTTTACAGAGCGGAGTTTCCCCCCTGTGCCCCCTCTAGAGCCCAGCCTTGCTTCAGTGTTTGGAGCTAAGACGACCAGGCTCGTTGGACAACGACCGGTCCCTCCCTCCAAGCACGATCAGCTGATTGCGCGGTTCACTGATCGCGCTCACCAATGCGCTGTTCAAGCGGCTGCGGCGACCAACAACACCGCCTTGCTGGCCTTCGCCATCTCAAAGAAGGCGGAGGAAGCACAGCTGCCAGGGGAGCTGAAAGGCTTCCTCTGTAAAGCCGCTGATGCCATCCTGAACATGTGCGCCACATCAGCGGTGTGCTCTTCCAGGATCGCTGCCTGGCAGACGATGGTCCAGAGGATCACCTGGCTCCGCCTCTCCCCCTCGATGCCGGAGGGTCTGCAGAAGGGGTAAACCCACTAGCGATAGCCTTAAAGGGCGAAGCCTATACTCACAGAATCTGGGGTTATAATATGTAACCAACGGTCGTAACTCATTATGTAGCCGGTCTGGCAATACGGGCAAAGTCGGATGGTGTTGCTGGACATCTTCTTCTAGGTGCTTTGAGCTGGCTGAAGAAAAAAGGGGAGCCGATTGCCCGGTCTCACCGTAATTTATACTAGACCGGGGTGGGGCCCACACAGCAGGTGGGCGTGGACTACATTTTTTCAGTGCTGCGCTGCGCGCGCAAGGGGTAAACCCACTAGCGATAGCCTTAAAGGGCGAAGCCTATACGAAATAGAACGGTTGTGAAGCTGAGACTGAAGACTGAGGACTCTGTCAATCAGAACGATCAGGTTCTGAGGGCAAACATCCTGGAAAAAGTCAAGTTTGAAATTTAAACAATTATAGTCCTTTTAAAAACTACTTGTTGTTGTAACCCCACCCCCTCCCAGCTCCAGTATCTATGTACATTTATGTACATGTATCTTCCCACTAGAGATGATGTTAAATGTTAGAGTCCTGAATTGAATCTGATGGAGGATCTGTGGAGAAGGCTAAAGATGAGGGGGGGATGGCAAAGAGGGTTTCCAACCTTGACGTAGAAATCATTATTAAAGATAGATTAAAAATACCTGACAGCATAAATAAGTGTCAATGCAGCATTTTTAAAACAATCTCTAAATAAATAAAGGTTGGTTCTCTCCTATTGTCTTTTGTGTCTCTTTTTCCTATCATAGACAAACTGAAAATAATGTGAAATGTATATCTGTCTCAGATCTCAGAAGGAAAATTATTCATTTCCACACGTGTGATATGAATCAATGCAAACAGGGCAAATAACATGATAAACACAAGTTAAATTACAGTATTTAACTAAATATGCATAATTTACAGATTGTTCACATGAAAGTTGTAGGGAAGCAGTGCTCAACATATCAAGACAGACTCCCACTGACATCAGTTCACCTCTTGTTAAAGTGTTGTTTTGCTGCTTTAAAAGAATCTGGGCTACCTTTGATCTCACCAAACTTTATTTTCCTCATACAGGGGGAGCAACCAACTCAGAAACCCAAAGAACAGATGATACACAATGTTGAAATAAATGTTTTATTTCAATATGAGGTGGAAAATGGAGTAAAATTCTATAAAACAGAGCTTAAGAGTTTAGAGTCTAGAAATCATCCTCCACATTCACCAAGGGAGGGGTTAACTACTGCTT
The DNA here is from genome assembly GCA_963556495.2 of Valencia hispanica. Classification (NCBI taxonomy): domain Eukaryota; kingdom Metazoa; phylum Chordata; class Actinopteri; order Cyprinodontiformes; family Valenciidae; genus Valencia; species Valencia hispanica. Next base: position 13,170,062 of record OY747714.1, on the reverse strand, counting down.
CTAAATATCAAGCTGGAAAGGCCAGAAAACCTCAGTCAGATCCATTATCCACACATGGAGTAAACATAGAGCAGTGGAGAAACTGTCCAAGATAAGGCCAGGGCAATAACAACCTCAGTCAGAGGGTGGCGCCAAACACTCGACAGATAAAGATAACAACAATGAGCAGTTCTCTTGGAACATTTCTAGGGTAGGACAGTATTCCTGTCCATGCCATCATACTCAACAAATCACAGTTCCTGTCTCTGTCTTCTGCACACTGGTATTTGATGAGTTGGAAACATTGTCAGGAATAAATAATGAATTATGAATTAAACCTGAGCAGCTGCTCTTCAGGAATGAAAGATTCAACTGAATAGATCTGAAAATGGAATATCAAGTAGAAAAAATGACAGTAAAAAGCCCTGGATGGGAAAAGGTTGTAGCTAATGATGCATCGGAAAAGATATTGAGTCATGCGTGCAATAATTTTTTGATGTGCTGAGATTCTACTGGGATCGCATTTTATAAAAAAAAGGAAAAACGTGGAGAATTTCAGACTTTATTGAACAACAAATACAATTTTGTATTACAGTCTAATTTATAAAGTTAGAACATGGATATCATACTGAGTTATTCAGTTTGTCACAAGCGACGGTCACATATGCTTCTCTTTTATCCTTTTTTTTTTTTTGTTAACTTCACAGTCCTTGTTGACTTTTTATATGTACACTGGTATTGCTGAAACACTGGTGCATAGGTTAACGGCCCGCCAGTCATTCACTTGTCGTCCTACGTAATTGCAGATGTCTACAACCGCAGTTTCATCCTCTTTCTTCACGAACGTCTGAGTGGGAACGTTGCAGCGGTTCAACTTTTTCACGTGGCCAAAGAATATGAATAAATATGCTTGGTGGCTTGAAATATCACATTAAGTGAAACAAAAGATTTACAGGTGAAACCAGAAGTTTACATAAACCAAAAAAAACACAAAAAAAACGCACATACAACTTTTGCAGAAGCTAAACAATATCTGAACACGTCACACAAACAAGAACAGTCTTCAGTGTGGAAGTTATGGCTGCGGTCCGAAGACTCAAAGTTAGCTATTTTCTATGTATCTGAGGGGTTTTAAATATGTATTCAGAGTCATCTCAAAAGGTGGAAGAGGCTTCTAGGAGACTGGGCTTTCTAAAGAGGCTTATCTGCTGTTCTACGAGGCTGCCACAACATGAAGTGGGATTACAGCAGCCTTTTGGAAATCTCAGAGTTGGGGTGCAAGTCTGTGTGTTAGGGATGTTTTGATTGAATGGATTGACATCAACATCCAATATTATTATATGTAAATATTAGATATGTTTCCCTACCCTTTCGACACAGTGGAGAAATTACGTCTCCCCCATTCACATGGCCAACCCCCACGTGTAGTCGTGTTACAAAATCTGGTAAAGTAAAAAATTGGCCACAAAAACTCCATCGTAGATCTCTAGACTGAAGAGGCGTGGTCAACTTACTTTGACCTAAACAGTTGAGAGATATACGTTGGGTACAGTGAAAGCACACTGTGTAAGCAATGAATTACGTCAAAGCAGTTGGGTTTATCAATGCATTGACTCGATGTAACAACACTTACTTTACCCAAGCAGAGTTTGAAGTTGAGTCAAAGTTGTATGGCTTGATGTGGCAACGAAGGAATTTGTTGTATGAATTGTTTTTCCATATTGTCTCACATGGTCTACTGCCCCAGGGTCCTTGAGCTCCCACATCCAGAATCAGTAAATAGGAGCGCACAACGGAGAGCATCAGAACAACGTTCATCTTGTCTAAAACAAAGGAAACATAATTTAGAGGAGCAATTTAGATTTTAAGAGTTCATACAATTTATGGCAAAAATGCAGTGTCAAAGGTTTTGAGGAAATTATCACATGACTAGCTACTGCTTGGCTGCACTCTAAGAAAGTCATAACCAGAGCTGTTGACAAGTCACTGGACTTGGAATCCAGTCATTTATTGACTTTACACTCGACTTAATATAATCTCACAAGACTTAGGTCTTGACTTGGACTTTCACACCAATGACCCGTGACATTACTTGGACCTAAACCGTTTGACTTGAAGATAATGCATATTGTACACCAAACAGAAACATGGATCCACCATTTGTCAACATTTCTTCCTCCTGTTGTTGCAATGTTGCACCTACTGTGTTGTTAACCTGCTTCTTTCTTGACCGTTCCAGCACTGCCGTTCCAGCACTGTCAAATAGTTGCAGAGTGGTGGATAAAAAATGAGTGGAAAAAAAAGACATAATTCTGCACATTAATGTTCAGGTCCTTTCAGTTGTATTTTAAATCCTGACAGGAGCAAGTGTCCTAGGACTCAATATGGTGGTATGAGTGTTGTCAGTGGTTGTAATTTCATTATGTATCAGATACCAATGGTGCCAAAAATGTGCAAGCATTGTGTTGGGTGATGGGCCCTGTGAAAATACTCTAAGATAGAAAGCACTCCGTCAGGACTTCCCTAAACTCTTAATGGAAAGTCTTTTTTCCAAGACATAAATGTATAATTAAAAAGAAAACAATATGTTTTTCAAGGGAATTGTAATCTGTCAAAATGACGGACGGCCAAAAAAACATTCCAATCCGGAAAATATTTGGTTGATGCAACCCTTGCTCCAGAGTAGTGGAGAATGTTCCATGGAGCGACAAACCATGCCTTTCCGTCTGAAAATCCAATGAACAAGTCTCGGTCTTGGCAAATACCATAAGAAAGGCACTTGCCTGAGTGCATTGTGTTAAGTGTAAAGTTTGGTTCAGAGGGGGCTATGATGTGAGGCTGTTTTTCAAGAGCTGCCCCTTAGCTCTAGTCAAAGGAAACCTTACTGCCTCACCATTCCAAAACAACTGGGATGATTTCATGATGCTAACAGGGGGATGGGAACAGTTTGTGGGGTGGGGGGGACCCCTTCCTGTTCTAACATGAGCAAAAGCAAAAGCAAAACCACTAAAAAGCAAATAATGAGCGAATTTGCTGTTGGGGGTAACCTGACTGGCCTACAAAAAGCCCTGACCTCAGCCTGATAGAACGTCCCTGGGTTGATTTAGAGTGGAAACTGAGAGCAAGGCATTCTCTTCCACCATCAGTGTCTGACCTCACAAATGCTCTCCTAGAAGAACGGTTTGAAATTTACCATAAACACACTTCTTTGCCTTGTAGACGACCAATGACAGCCAATTTAGGCCTTTGTATTAAAAATGAGGATGTCATGAAAATGAATGTTTCTAAAGACAAATTAATAAGAATACTACAGGCAATCGGGTTTAGCTTTAAAGGCATGGACATTTATAGTTTTAGATACAGGACAATACAGAACAATTAGGACTTATAAATTAAATGAATAAAATATGAATGCAGTAAAACCATCAATACCCACTATGTATAGAAATGTGCTCACCTTTTTCAATCAGCCCTTCTCTGTATTGCTTGTCTTGCTACGTAGGAAGCCAGAGCTGCATTTACTGTAGATCTGAAGTACAAAAGAACAAAAATAGAGCTTCCGTATTGTGCTTGTACTCACCATCTCAGTGCAAATGTCCAATCACATCACCAGGAACTCAGTTCTTAACTTATATGACTGTAGGAGCGGATGTTTAAGTGAGAAACCGATGCCCTTACATCTAACACTTTAGCTACTGTGTTGATCGTATGATATAAATCCTCATAAGGGGGTTAATGCTGCAAACATACAATTATCTGTTCCTCTACAGCAGAAAGAAAACTCCCCCCTCCCTGGGCTGCCACCTTATCGTGGTGGAGGGGTTAGAGTGTCCCAATGATCGTAGGAGCTATGTTGTCGGGGGCTTTTGCTCCTGGTAGGGTCACCCATGGCAATTTGGTTCTAGGTGAGGGATCAGACAAAGTGCAGCCCAAAAGACCCCTATGATGAACAAGACAGATGGACTCAGTGTTCCCTCGCCCGGACGCGGGTCACCGGGGCCCCCTCTGGAGCCAGGCCTGGAGGTGGCGGGCACGTTGGCGAGCGCCTGGTGGCCGCGCCTTTACCCATGGGGCCCGGTCGGGCTTAGCCCGAAGAGGTAACATGGGTGCTCCTCCCAGGGACTCCCTTGTTCTGCTGGGGGACTTCAATGCTCACGTGGGTAATGACAGTGAGACCTGGAGGGGTGTGGTTGGGCGGAATGGCCCCCCCGATCTGAACCAGAGTGGTGTCTTGTTATTGGACTTCTGTGCTCGTCATGGATTGTCCATAACAAACACCATGTTCAAGCATAAAGGTGTCCATATGTGCACTTGGCACCAGGACACCTTAGGCCGCAGCTCAATGATCGACTTGGTTGTCGTCTCATCTGATCTGCGGCCGCATGTTTTGGACACTCGGGTGAAGAGAGGGGCTGAGCTGTCCACTGATCACTACCTGGTGGTGAGTCGGCTCCGATGATGGGGGAGGATGCCGGACAGACCTGGAAGGCCCAAACGTGCTGTGAGGGTCTGCCAGGAACGTCTGGCAGAGTCTCCTGCCAGAAGTAGCTTTAACTCACACCTCCGGCAGAACTTTGAACACGTCCCGGGGGAGGCGGGGGACATTGAGTCCGAGTGGACCATGTTCCGCGCCTCCATTGCCGAGGCGGCTGACCGAAGCTGTGGCCGCAAGGTGGTCGGTTCCTGTCGCGGCGGCAACCCCCGAACCCGCTGGTGGACACCGGCAGTAAGGGATGCTGTCAGGCTGAAGAAGGAGTCCTACCGGGTCTTTTTGGCTTGTGGGACCCCTGAAGCAGCTGATAGGTACCGACAGGCCAAGCGGGATGCGGCTCGGATGGTTGCTGAGGCAAAAACTCGGGCGTGGGAGGAGTTTGGAGGGGCCATGGAAAACGACTTCCGTACGCCTTTGAAGCGATTCTGGTCCACCATCCGGCGTCTCAGGGGGGGAAAGCGGTCTGCCACCAACACTGTTTACAGTGGGGATGGTGTGCTGCTGACCTCGACGCGGGACGTTTAGGGTCGGTGGATGGAATACTTCGAAGACCTCCCCAATCCCACCAGCACGCCTTCCAATCTGGAAGCAGGGTTTGGGGACTTGGGGTCGGTCTCTCCAATCTCTGGTGCTGAGGTCACAGAGGTCGTTAAAAAGCTCCTCGGTGGCAGGGCTCCGGGGGTGGATGAGATTCGACCGGAGTTCATCAAGGCTCTGGATGTTGTGGGGCTGTGTTGGTTAACGCGGCTCTGCAATATTGCGTGGACATCGGGGGCAGTTCCCTTGGATTGGCAGACCGGGGTGGTGGTCCCCCTGTTTAAAAAGGGGGACCACAGGGTGTGTTCCAACTACAGGGGGATCACACTTCTGAGCCTCCCTGGTAAGCTCTATTCAGGGGTTCTGGAGAGGAGGGTCCGACGGATAGTGGAACCTCGGATCCAGGAGGAACAATGCGGTTTTCGTCCTGGCCGTGGAACACTGGACCAGCTCTACACCCTCAGCAGGGTCCTGGAGGGTGCGTGGGAGTTCGCCCAACCGGTCTACATGTGTTTTGTGGACTTGGAGAAGGCGTTCGACCGTGTCCCTCGGGGGGCCCTGTGGGGGGTGCTCCGGGAGTATTGGGTACCGGGCCCCTTGATACGGGCTGTTAGGTCCCTGTACGACCGGTGCCAGAGTTTGGTTCGCATTGCCGGCAGTAAGTTGGGCTTGTTTCCAGTGAGAGTTGGACTTCGCCAAGGTTGCCCTTTGTCACCGATCCTGTTCCTAACTTTTATGGACAGGATCTCTAGGCGCAGCCAAGGCGTTGAGGGGATCTGTTTTGGTGGCCTCAGGATCGGGTCTCTGCTTTTTGCAGATGACGTGGTCCTGTTGGCTTCATCGGAGCGTGATCTACAGCTTTCGCTGGAGCGGTTCGCAGCCGAGTGTGAAGCGGCTGGGATGAGAATCAGCACCTCCAAATCCGAGGCCATGGTCTTGAGCCGGAAAAGGGTGGGGTGCCTTCTCCGGGTCAGGGATGGGGTCCTTCCCCAAGTGGAAGAGTTTAAGTATCTGGGGGGTCTTGTTCACGAATGAGGGAAAAATGGAGCGGGAGATCGATAGACGGATTGGTGGGGCATCTGCAGTTATGCGGGCGCTTTACCGGTCTGTCGTGGTGAAGAGAGAGCTAAGCCGAAAGGCGAAGCTCTCGATTTACCGGTCGATCTATGTTCCTACCCTCATCTATGGTCACGAACTCTGGGTGGTGACCGAAAGAACGAGATCACGGATACAAGCATCTGAAATGAGTTTCCTCCGCAGAGTGTCTGGGCTCTCCCTTAGAGATAGGGTGAGAAGCTCAGTCATCTGGAGGGGGCTCAGAGTAGAGCCGCTGCTTCTCCAAAACGAGAGGAGTCAGTTGAGGTGGCTCGGGCATCTGGTCAGGATGCCTCCTGGACGCCTCCCTGGTGAGGTGTTTCAGGCACGTCTCACCAGGAGGAGGCCCAGGGGAAGGCCCAGGACACGCTGGAGGGACTATGTTTCTCGGCTGGCCTGGGAGTGCCTTGGGGTTCCTCCCGAGGAGCCGGAACAAGTGGCTGGGGAGAGGGAAGTCTGGGTCTCTTTGCTTAGGCTGCTGCCCCCGCGACCCGACCCCGGATAAGCGGAAGAAAATGGATGGATGGATGGATTTACCCTGTAAAAGATTTTCAAACTACACATGTAAATAACCATAAATACTTTTATTAATTTGCCTGTATTTTATGTGGCCGATTATAGCTTTTATTTACGAGCGGCTTAACGGCAATCAAAATAGGGCGGAAGAAAAGTTGTAACGGAGCTTATATAAATATATTTTGGTATTTTTCAGGCCCCTTGATAGAGGCACAAGTTATGTTTATGATGTAAATAAGTACATGTTTAAAAGATTTTGTGGGACTGCAACTGTATCTATGTAGGATTTAGTTATTTTACACTGTGAACGTTATGTTGCAAACAGCTTGTGTTTTTATTATAAAGGTGTCTCAGATGTTCCTCTAAAGATCCTCGGCGTCACCACATACAATTTGATAAGTACTGAATGAATCATAAAGAAATCATTACTTAAACTAAGAACGTTCTCAGTCTGTCAGCACCATGTGGGAGGAGCCGATTAGCTGGTAGCTCACACAGCCACATTTATTTTCTTGTTTTAACAGAAGAAGAAGGAAGAATGAGCGGCAGAGGAAAGAGAGCCAAAGGACAAGCGCCACCGTAAATTAAAGTATGTAAAGATATACCAACCTATGATCCTGATGTGACTGAAATTTTAAAGTCTGGTAATTAAACCTAAACTTTCACATTTAACATATTCTGTCATTAACAAGGTGCCTGTCATATATTATGGCCCCAGGACTTTAAGAGATTATTATAGATTTAAAGTGGATTATTTGAAAGATTTTACAGTTATTGAAAAGTTTGCCCAGATGATAGATCTGCAAATTTGTTTTCAAGAAGAACAACACTGGTGAGTGACTCTTAATCTCTTTAATGTAGGCTATAAAAAAGTTTCATTCTTCAATTACATTTACATAAAATGGCGTTTGTAGTGTGTGTAGATGTGTGCTATTTTATGTGGTTCATTTAACAACGAATCAATCTTAAATAAATCACATAAAATAACAATCAGTATTATTGATCAAAGTCAGATTGTATGTGATCAATCATTTTTTAGATCAACATTGTTTTCAGCAAAAAAAAAAATCTCTTCACGTTACACCCTGAAAATACAGAAATTATGAGCTGAATGTAGGTTATAAATAAATTTAAAAGAATTAAGCAAGGTATTTAATATGAATTTCAATTAAAGCAGATCTAGTTCAAACAATCTGAGCTTTTATTTTGGGGACTGACATCTGCGCATGAACAATGTCAGAAGTTGATCAGCAAAATGTGTACAACTACATTATTTTGCTACATGAAAAAAACAAAAACTTAACAGTGAATGTGAGCTTACATGATATAGAGGCAAAATTAACAGCCTCCCAAGGCACATGGAAAAAGGGGTGAATTTTAATTTCTCTCAGCCAGACATTTTGTTCTCCATATCCAGAACTGAGATTATTCATACATCTGGCAGATTTAGATTTGAAATGATGGAGATGGAGGCAGACATCAACCCATATAGAGTAGAACAATAAAATAGGAGAACCAACTTCAAAAATGAAATTATTAATTTTCATTTAGCAGATGTCAAATGATCTTCTTGTTTCACATGAGCTAAAACTGCCAAACAAGAAATGTGCTCACAATAAGTCAATGAAATAGATGTGCATACTTATAGAGAAAAAAAAAAACTTAAATAAAAAAATCCCAAGTAAGAAAATCTTTATTTGTCATGTGTTGAACTTGATCAGGTTTGGGCAGTTAGGAGTTAAAACCGCATGATTTTGCATGTTTGCACGTCTAAAACGGGAAATCTTTGCACATTTTCTGTTGAAGAGAAACATCTCTACACAGCATGATACCGGCACCACCGTGTTTCATTGTGGGAATGGAGTGTTCAGTGATGTTTTCATGTAGGCCAACAACTTCCATTATGATCTTAACTGAACAGAGCGCATTCATCCACCTCTTTATTATATCCCCTACATGACACTCAGGTGTTTCTGAACATCAACAGGTCTGACTGTTTTTCTAAACCAAAAAAAGGGTATATAATCAATATATCAGAAGGATCAACATAACCGTTTCTAGAGAATACCACAGTCATGTTAGACAACATGGAAAGAAGGGACTAACACTAACATGAAAGAAAAAAAACAAAATGCACGCAGGAAAGAACACAAGAAATAATAAAGAAACAAACAGAAAGAAATAGACAATCTGGAAAGACCATAATGACGATAATTAATAACTGAATATGGCAAGTTGTTACTGACTATAATTAACAATCCAGACATAATCACTTTTAGACCATGACAAAAAATTGTTTTTTACTCATTTATGTGAGTCTATACCACCACCACCACAATATTTAAAATGCTCAAACTTGCAGATTATGTGTCTATCATTTGGATATTTTTCACAAAGTCACAACAATCAATTTTCATAATAACAAACACAGATTATTAACGATAGTTATACATTCTAATGATGACAAGTAGAGTTTATCTAAGATTAGGAAAACAGGTTTTCTTTTCCTTTTCGAAGACGACTCCCCCGGGCTTCTCTCTCCACTTCAGGGTCACTCCACTCCCTCCGGTCTCCTGCAGTCTGTTCTGGAGCTGTAAGACAAAATATCTCTTACATATTTATTCAAATATACAAAAGATGTATACAAAATATGAACAATAAAAATATATATTGATTGTTACATTTTGAGTACAGATTGTACTTTCTTCCATTATAAAATGTAAAAACAAAGCAAAAAAAAGTGACTTTTTAAACGTACCTCTGTGAGGATGATTGTTTTCACAACAGGGTCATTCAGATCTTCTGAGTCTTGTGTCTGAAGTCTCAGCCTCACTGCTGAATGCTGCTTCGGTGGTTCTGATTGTGGGGATGGAGAACAGACTTGAACCAGAAGAACTGAGAGGTTTGGAAGGTTGTTACAATGACAACAGATCCTTAAAGTATTTTGGTGCTAAACCATGCAGTCGTTTAATAACTAGTAAAAGTATTTTTGAAGGCTGGTCTCTGAGCTACAGGGAGCCAGTGTAAGGACTTTAGAACTGGGGTGATGTGCTCTACTTTCCTGGTTCTAGTGAGGAACACGAGCAGCAGCGTTCTGGATCAGCTGCAGATGTCTGATTGACTTTTTAGGCAGACCTGTGAAGACACTGTTGCAGTAATCGATCGAAAAGATAAAAACATGGATGGGTTTCTCTAGATCTTGCTGGGACATCGGTCCGTTAATTCCGAAAATGTTCTTCAAGTGATAGAAACCCAATTTTATAATAGTCTTTATGCGTCTCTGAAGGTTCAGGCCTGAGTCCATTAGTACACCCAGATTTCGGGGTCAATCAGTAGTTTCCAGCTACGATAACTCAAGTTGTGTGCGGACTCCTGATCGTTCCTCTTTTGGCCCAAAAATAATTACCTCAGTTTTTTCTGTTCGCCTGGAGAAAGTTTTGGCACATATGAAAAAATGGAAACATATCACATAAGAAGCAAATTGCTCATCCCTAGAAATAAGTAACGTTCTGGCACAACATATATGGCAAATATCAATTACAGAGTGGAAGAATTATGGTTTGCCCTCTCATTCTGAAGTGGTTTTAACCATTTAGCAGTATCACCTTATGTTGTAAAGAAGAGGAGGTAGTTGATAAGTTAATAAGGTAAAGTTTTCAACTATTTTTAAGTTAGATGCTCATTATGCTCATGCACAATGAATGGCAAATTTGGGTAATGGATTGTGGACATTAATAGTACTAGTATTTCATTTTTATATGAAATTTTAGTGGTGTTTGTCCTCCTGGGAGGTTGAAGAACTCAACACTGCCGCCTAGTGGACGTAAGTTTAGCACGCATGAGGTAAAAATACAACAACCTAAATGAGCCTTTACTTAACATCTGAGCTCAATGGTTAAGTGTAAAATTGTTAAATGATTGAAATTGGGGCAAAATACATCATTATCAGGACATCCCTAATTTGTATTAAGAGCTTCTTATTTTCTCCTTTTGATGTTAAAATACACTCACCAGGAGGGCCATAACAGACAAAGGGTAATCTTGTTTCACAGGGTAAAAACTTCCATCTTCCTGATCTCCCAGATGATGTAACACCACATATGACTGTCATCGAACCGATCAGATTAGTAACGGAATCCCAGCTGGTAAAGGGGAAGCTGCTTCCATCAGACCAGTAAAGATTTGGATCTCTATATAGACCAATCCATGTAGCGTATCTATAAGCCCCCACATTCTGTATTTTCGTGTTGTCTGCGCCATTCTTTATGGTGGCCAGGTCTATGAAGTTCTCTCTGCAGTACCTCTGAGCACTGGACCAGTTCATTAGTTGATTCACATAAACAAACTCTGGATCCAACTGCGTGCCTGTATTTGGCGACAATGGAGGACAAAGGTGAGCAGTAGATTTACATTTTACAATATTGCTTTAAAGAATTTACCTAATGTAAGACTTCATATTTTTACCTTTGTAACACCTGACAGCCCAACTACTTGAGCAACGATTATCATACCAATCCCCAGAATAGACATCCCCAATCACACATAACTCGTCAGAGTAATAGAAACTAGGTTGATTTGCTGTAGTTCTCCAGTGTCTGTAGTCAGCTCCGCTCCCTGTGAAGCCATCAGACCATTTCCAGTTGATTTCACTTAACAGACCAATCCAGACGTCAGAGCTGTGGCCAGCAGATGAAAGCGTCTTGATGAGTTGGTTTTGTTCTTCAGAGCTTAGAATGGTGGCCAGGTCTGTGTGGGTCTGTCTGCAGTAGGTCTGAGCTTCAGTCCAATTCAGAGATTGATTAACAAAGTGGTACTGATGAGGGAGGCAGGTGGAGAGGATGACACAGTCTGGAAGATAAATAGGAATGTCTCTTTTTTCATTCTTCATTGTTGCTTTGCTAAGCAGCTTTTTATACCACCACATGAAAACATGAAGTCACTGACCTGAGAGAAACAAGACTCCCAACAAGATCCTCTCCATGATGATGCTGGTCTGAGGAAGACAGTAGGAAGTCCTGAGAGTCTCCGAAGAGTGTCCTGACTTTCTGTTTGATACAAGGGTATTCATCTGTTGTACATGCAAACCTTGCTGCAGCGACTGACAGTAGGTAAATGATGTATACAATGCACTGCCTACATTTGCAAAATGTGTAGTCTACACAAACATGTTTCTCATTAACAAACAAACACAGTCATGAATGACAACTCCACCTGCCAATGTGACCTTGAATGCTTCATTTTATAGCTTCTAACGCTATAGTAGCAATTCTTGCATTCATCCAGCTACATCATAGAGTGGCTAATTTTGTCAGATATTTCTTCCAGAGCAAGCCCAATTTATTGTCGTTTTTCTCTCAAGTTGACAATATTAGAGCTGTTACTTAAAAGTCAACATTGTGCTGTAGTTGGAAAACAGTGTGAACAAGCCTAAAGATACAATACCTGGGGCCGGCAACCTGCAGCTGCAGAGCCGCAAGCAACTCTTTGGGCCCTCCAAAATGGCTTATTGTCTGATTTGTCTAACAAATGTTTTGTGTTGAATATATTTTATATTTCTGCTTTACAGATCAGGGGTCTCATTTGTAAAGCTTGCTTACGCACAAAACGGGGTCTGAAAACTACGTAAGCAACTTTCTATGAAAAGTTTGGGATTTATAGAAAAAAACGTGACGAAAAAATGTGCGCAACTTTAAGCACACTAAGGAGCTTACTTACGCACTTTGTGGACACAGAGGACACTGACAGCGCAGCAGGAGGGATGGCAAAAATGAAAATGAAAGCCACAATTTCAAACTTGTAGAGCTTTGCACACACAGACACCCAACTAGCAGTCACTATCCCCCCCTCATCCCGTCTCTGAACTGAGAATAAAAATGAGAATCTGAATGAAAATATGTTGCACATAAGAATTATATCACAGTATGTTCATATGTATTTATCTATTCAGATTATATAGAAATTGCACTTATTGGTGAATTAATTGTGTGAAGTAGGAATACTGCAACGTCCCCTGCATAATGATGCACAATGGATGCTGGCGCTCATTGAAGATCACGCCACTGGAAGCATCTGGATGGGGGACCCGATGTAGATTCCTACAAGCAGTCCTATTAGATCTATGTGCTGAACTGGACCTGGTGTTGGATCTACTGACCCCCTGGAACTGTGCACCCCGTCCCCCGCTCTTCTTATTTATATCAGACGCTGCTGCATCAACGCTGCATCACTTGCAGCTCTTCCATTTGTTTGTGACCCCAAATCAATATTTTGCAAGGATGATACTTTTTAAAAGTAGACTTAAAACGCACCTTTTCTGTAAGGCTTTAAATATCTAGTTTTATTTGGTTTAATAAATCCCAGTCTTGGTGTTGCTACAAGAAGTAATTTAAACTTTATTGTTCTAATCTTTTCTATGGCTTGTGCTGCTTTTATTATTACATTTTTAAATCTTTTTACTCTCTTCTTGTCACACATTTTCTCTTTGCAACTGTTTTTTTGTCTTTTAATGTGAACCACTTTGCCGTCCTCCGGCTGAGTAAAGTGCTGATTGAGTGATTGAAGCTTGGTTTATACTTCTGCGTCGCGTCAGTCGCGTAGGTTACGCCGTGCCCGCCGTACCCACTGCTGTGTTTATACTTCTGCATAGGGCTGAAAGCGTCGTGTTGCTGTTTCATTTCCAGACCTGCAGGTGGCAGTAGGCTGGTATCGGTCGGCAAACTCCACAGGGCGGAGTTTTTCTGATGGTTTGCTTATGTTTGCTTCAGTTCCGGCAAGTATTTCCTGTTTTAGAACAACGATGGCGGCCGACTTGGTGCAGCGTCTCAACGAGATTGTGGAAGCAGAGGAACAAATTATACTTCTTTTGAACACTTTGCAACGCAAGCAAATGAGAAGACGGAGACGTAGAAGATGGTACGTGCGTACGTAATCTCACTGACCAATCACAAGGGAGTACTTCCGCGTCTCTGCGTCATGTCGCAAAAAAAGTTGCTGAGCTTAAGTACGGTTTTAGTAATGGTTCTACGCAAAGTTTTATAAATGAGACCCCAGAACAGTGTGCTGTTGTAGCTTTATCATGCAAGTTTATAATTACATGATAATAATAATAATAATAATAATAATAATATTATAATTATTATTATTATAATTATTATTAATAATTATAATAATAATAATAATAAAAATAATAAGTTGTGATATAAAGTGGGTCGGTCTGAGGCATGAAACTCCCTGGTTGAGAATGTCCTGTCCTCGTCTCCTTCCTCCTCGTCCACCACCTCTCACATGGATTCGTCCTCCTCTGCCTCTTTGTATGTGTCTTTCCATTCTAGATGCACATGTGCCAGCTGCAGGGGTGCCGCCAGAAATTCTGGGCCCTATGGAAAAAAAAATTCTGGGCCCCCCATATATTTTTTACAGATAAAATGTACCCCAATAAACATGCCTTGTACACTTTTAAAACTTCAGCTACTTTCTGTCGGAGACAGTTCTCCCAGAAAGTCGCTAGATGTCGACAGATGGCGTCATACGCTAATTTGCATAATGATGACGTCATCACGTGATGACAAATAAAACAGAAAGGAGGAAATAATTATATTTAGATTAGGATTACAGGGTTAAAAAATACATTTTTTAAACTGGGGAAACATGCTACAGGGAAATGTGACTTCTGTCTTCAGGAAGAGACTGTGGAACATGTTCTATTATTTTGCCTGAAGTAAACTGTGGAGAAAACTGGTACAAAATTTACAAGATATCAAATTGCAACTGGACATCAAAGACCTTTTAAACAAAATTTAAATTTCTGGAAAAAGAATTGCTGAGATATCTCAAGAAGATGAAATTAATAGAGAGAATATAGATGTTGTTTGTTTGTTTTTTAGTACTTTGTAAAAAAATAAGTAGGGCATATTTAGCATGCATCAAATGTTTCTTGCCAACTGCCGTTAAACAGAAGTTTATTGCTTATGGTATTATTTTCGGTGGGGTTTTTTGTCAAAAGTTTTAAATGTCCTTCGTTTTTGAACTCACCATACATTTCGAACGTTCCTTGAATGCACCACAGGTGTGAGAAGCCGATGCAGCTTAGTACAGACAAGCTTCTGCCTTAATTCCTGTTGGAAGATCGGTTTATGGTCTCTATACAGGCAGGGTTATTTTATACTTTTGAATTTATATTAAATACCAAACAACTTTGTTTGTGAGTGGATGAAATGAACCGAAAAAGGTTTATGATTGGTCAGTGGACATACTCTGATGGGAAGGAGCAAGCTGGGTCTCTAAACTGCAGGATATATCGGCAAAGTTTCACAGAAAGTAGCTAAGGGTGGTCAGAAATGTCGCTAGATTTGTCGCTAGGTGCTTTTTGGGGAAAAAAAAAGTCGTTAAGGGGGTCTGAAAAGTCGTTAGACAAAAGTGCTAAGTTGGCAACACTGCTGCCAAGCAGCTCGGAAGGACAGGTGGAATGAACCATTGTAAAGGGGAGGGGTGTGACTGAAACGGCAAATAAATTGTTAAATATTAAATCTATGGTCAAAATAGACAAAATACACATTAAAGGCATGAGGGGCCCATTTAATGTATGTATTAAAATGAGAAAATAGGAAAAGAAAAAAAGGGGTCTGCTCTTCTGGGCCCTTCATCATCCTGGGCCCTTAGAATTGTCCTGACCTTCCACCCCTTTACCCATGGCCAGCTGTGTTGAATTGTGAGTTGCTGTGTGTAAAAGATGACAGCCCTGTTCCAGTTGTGTTCACCTTTTACTGCCTAGTTTACGGCTTTGCTTTACAAGAGTGTGAAATGTGTTTAGTGACTGAGAATGCGCTTAAGGTTTTGATAGAAGAGTCGGTGAGTTTTGCAAATTGTCTCGAACTACATGAACAGTGTTTTAAAGTTTGGCCAAGACAGGGTTAGAGAATAAAGTTTCGTCAGGTTTCGTCATGGAAAATGGCATTGAATGTTGAACGCTTTCATCTGCTGGTCACAGATCTGACGTCTGGATTGGTCTGTTCAATGAAATTGACTGGAGATGGTCTGATGGCTTAATGGGGAGCGGAAATGTTTACAGACACTGGAGACCTGGTCAACCTAGATTCTATTACTGCCCTCCCTAATCACACAGAAATGCCTAAATCCAGAAATACCATTGCTGCGAGAGGTAACGCACAAAAAAGTGAAAGCCTTGAAGAATTCATCAGTGAATACAGAATAAGCAAGCCAGGTCTGACACCCCCTGTCCATTTAGGCAGCGATTAATGTTTTTGTTTTTTTTCATGATATGCTTTGGAACATACATCTAGTTTTTCCATGAAGATCCTACAGTATTTTTGTTTGGCTCTTCCTCCATACCTGGGAACATGTTTTCATGCCACGTAGTAACTTCTACAAAAGTCCTCAGCGTGTTTACCATGGTGCTGACCTCACAATGAGGAAGCATAAAGACAGAACCAGAACCCACAGCCTTCCTGACCGAGTCACCTATAAGCTAAAAACTAAAGATAATTGTGCTCAGATTTTCACTTCGGTCAATCTAGCAGCCTGGACTATAGGAACCACACTTGAAGTGATCCAGTCACAGCTGGACTTCTTTTCCTGTCTTATTATGGTGGTTCTGGTGTTAAAGGCTGATGGATCACAGGTTGTCCTGAGGCTTTGATTTCCTTCTCATGTTTTAACTTCTTTTTTCATCTCAGATTTAATCTTAATTGATACAACTCCTCAGGCTCCAGAAAGACTGGTAAACCTATGCCACATATTAGATCTCTAATCAGTTTAACTTATGTTAGTTGCCTTAACATCCTTATCCATAAACGTATAATTTTGAAGAAGAAATGGAAGTATCCGTAGAGTACAATTAGCTTTAGTATCTTTGATCCTGGTTATGTTTGCTGGGTATTTCTACCATATTACTTCATTATTTTAAAGTTACAAGTGGAATTATTTATGGGGGGGAAATCATTGCTAGTTTCCAGTTCTTTTTCTTATAATCTTCCTGTTTTAGATAATGTGTAAGTGTTTGTGTTCATCCTAAAATCCTAATCCTAAAAAATATCCAGAAATCTCCTACTTTGTTTACCTCTTTATAGTTCTTAATTGTGAGGACACAAGCTTTGAGAGATTATGACACTGATTATGTTTGTCACATATGATATTTTTGTCTTGATCTTGAGGACTTCTTAATCAGGCTTCAATTTGGTGAAACCTAAACCTGGGGGACGCATAAACAAGCCATTTTAAAACCAACATACACCGGGTCAAAAGAGTATTTGGCAGCCACTGATTAAGCAATTTGTCCCCATTAAAAAGATGAAAGAAGTGTGTAATTTTCATTATAGGTACACTTCAACTGTGAGAGACAGAATGTAAAAAAAAATAAAAAATAATCCTGGAAATCACATTGTATAATTTTTGAAGAATTTATTTGTATAACGGTGCAGAAAGTAAGTATTAAGCACTTACAAACAACCAATAATTCTGGCCCTGACAGACCTGTTACTTCTTCTCTAAGAAATTCTTCCACTCGTTACCTGTATTAATAGCACCTGTTTGAACTTGTCCTTATAAAAGACACCTGTCCACACCTTCAAACAGTCAGACTCCAACCTCCATCATGACCAAGAGCAGAGAGCTGTCCAAGGAAACCAGGGACAAGATGGTTCACTAGCACAAGACTGGGATGAGCCTATCTACAATAGAGAAGCAGCTTGGTGAGAAGAGATCAACTGTTGGAGCAATTATTAGCAAATGGAATAAATACAAGATCAATGATTATCTCCCTTGTGGGATACACATGATCTTGAAAACAGTGAGGAAACGGCCCAGAACTACACGGGGTCAATAATCTGAAGAGAGCTGGGACCACAGTAACAAAGGTTACTATTAGTAACACATGGATTAAAATCCTGCAGTCTCCCGGCTTGGGCCAGCACATGTCCAGGCCCGTTAAAAGTTTGCCAGAGACAATCTGATGATCTAGAGGAGGATTGGGAGAATGTCATGTGGTCAGATGAGACCAGAATAGAACTCATTGGTATAAACGCCACTCGCCGTGTTTTGGAGGGGGAAGAATGCAGAGTTTTCCCAAGAACACCATACCCACTGTGAAGCATGGGGGTGGAAACACTATGCTTTGGGGCTGCTTTTTAGCAAAGAGGACAGGACGACTGATCTGTATTAAGGCAGGGATGATTGGGATCATGTATCGTGAGATTTTGGGCAAAAACCTTCCATCAGTGAGAGCATTGAAGATGAAGTGTGGCTGGATCTTCCAGCATGACAATGATCCCAAACACACCGCCTGGGCAATGAAGGACTGGCTACGTAAAAAAAGGATTTCAAGGTTCTGGTGTAGACTAGCCAGTCTCCAGACCTCAATCCAATCGAGAATATGTGGAGGCAGTTGAAAATAAAAACATCACAGCTCTAGAGAAGAGCTGCATGGAAGAATGGACCAAAATACCAGCTACAGTGTGTGCAAACCTGGTGAAGACCTACGGGAAATGTTTGACCTCTGTCATTGTTAACCAAGCTTACATTACAAAGGATGAAAATTAACTTTTGTTACTGGCTAAATACTTATTTTCTGCACCATTATACAAATAAATTCTTTAAAAATCATACAATGTGATTTCCTAGATTTTTTTTCTTTACATTGTCTCTCACAATTGAAGTGTACCTATGATGAAAATTACAGACCTCTCTCATCTTTTTGAGTGGGACAACCTGCACAGTTGGTGGCTGCCAAAACCTTCTTTGCCCCACTGTATTAGGCAGCATCATTTGTTGATTTTATTAATCTGTGCTAAATCTAACAGACAAATACCTGACTGGAGGGAAACAAGATCCCTAACATTATCCTCTCTAACAACACTGCTCTATGGAGTGGAACAGGAGCAGATTATCTTTACAATGACAGGAGGTTTAGTCCAAACAAACTTTGTTTCAGTGGTTGTTTTATGCAAAACTCGTTTCACACAGTAGGCAAATTCAGGCAAGGGAGTTGTCAACCAGGTAAGCCTGGATGTGTTTTCTAGGCAAATGTGGATCACTCACAAACAGGCCAAGGCGCTTTCATATCTCTCCTGTTCTTGAATCTTTGCACTAGCCACCGGTAAAGTTTAGAATTGAGTTTAAGATCCTCACAGTCGTCTTTAAAGGTAGCTCCAATCTACATATTCGTTCAGTCGTCAAAAGCATCAGATCGACCACGTCATCAGGTCAACTGTATCTAGTCCAAGTACAGACAATGGGGCGACTGCTTGTTTACTGTGAAAGCCCCAAAGCTACAAAACATGTTGCCTCTCGACCTACAACATCACTGATCTGAACGCTTTTAAAGTCTCATCCGTCAGACTTACATCACTTCTGTGGTTGTTTTGTATCCTTTTTGCCCATTTTTGGCATCCATTTTTGTGTATTTAATTATACGGTCAGTTATATTTTAGCCACTTATTTATGGCTTATTTGTGTCAATAAGTGGAAAGAACGAAAGATTGATTAGTGGGCAGGGCCAGTTGTTTAGTGAGGGTTGCAGAAACCCAAGTGTACGTTGCATTCAGGAGCTTCTTAGAGAAATGATTTTCACCCGTTTTTTTTTATTAGGTCATCTGGGTTCAATGTTTTGTTACCAATATTTGTTTTGTTAATATCTCATTGAACATGTTTAATCAGCTACCATCTCTCCTTTGGTCTCAGCGGTACTTTTCTTTAACAATCCATGTAGAGGCAACCACCCTTTTTTTGCCTACATGAAAATGGCTCAATTCAGAGAAAAGAAAAATACAGTATTTAATTCTGTCTTACTGAACATCACCATAAACCCCAACAGTGAAAGATGATGGCAGCATTATTTATGTTGGATTAGTTGATTCACGAGTTAAGGATTGATGACTAAAAAATAAACTTTCATGAATTAAATTCAAATCCTCGGCTCTCAGAAAAAAAAATCATAGTTTTAAAATTTAAATACTTACATTAAAAAAACTGTACATTTTTAAAACGCATCATAAATATCTGTGCAACCTTTTAGAAGGAGAAAAATGTTTTTAAAAATATCAGTCCTTGATAAAAAAAAAAGAAAAAAAAAAGAAAACAACAAAATCATTTCTGTGGTTGACAAACAGATGTCTTTTGTCTGGCTCTCAATCAGACCTCTATACCTGAACAAAGTAGCCACACTTATTGCTTGTGGCACTACAATGCCCTCGTGTGTGCAAAAAGTTTATTACTAAATGAAAATAAATAATCCTGAATGGAAAATCCATATTTTTCTCCTCTTAACGGTGGCGCTGCAAGGGTTTCATGGGGCCCCAAGCAAAAAAATTCCAAGGGAGTTTTATCATACATATTGAGTCCAACACTGACAAAAATGTCAAGTAAACATTTATTCGATTCGAATATGCATAGCACCCCCCCTAAATGTAAACACTGAACAGGTGCATTTTAACCTTCTAAATCTAAAGGCTGACAAAGCACAGCAATCAACAATAGTTATAATACTAAAAAATAGGGCAGTCAAACGATTTAAAATTTCATAGTAATTGATCACAGGGTAGCTGGACATTAATCATGATTAATGAACAATATGACTGCAATAAGACTACGTGTGGCCCTTTTAACCTATTTATCTCCAGTTGCTAAGGCAAACTAACTGGTTAACATTTTCTGAATGGCCAGAGGCCAGAAGCCTCTTCAGTTTCGCTGCAACGCAGACTGCTACAGGAGATCCTTCCTGGTCCATAGCCATCGGGATCAACAAAAACTCCTTGAAGAGTTAGCTAGAATGAGCTGATAACAAGAAGAAAAAGAGGACAGTAAAAAGCCCTGTAGCCTTGTAGCTTATGATCCATCGCAAACCCATTTACTTAATGTTTAATTGTGATGACAAATATATTGAATCATGCAAACAGACAACAGACAAAAATTAGTCAGCTTTACATTCTCATCTCTAAAATTTGAATATGAATATAATATCTAAAGTATTGAACTGTTACTATTAGCGTATTGATGGTGTAAAACAAAAATGAAAACATGTCATGAAATTATGCCATGTTTTTATCATTTTTGAGATCATTAAAAGAATGTTTTTCAAGATCATGAGCTGCAGATATACTGAGCTTCACAAGGTTTTTCAGTAATGGAAAATAAAATGATACACAGAGAAAAGGTAAATGTAAAAAAATCTAACTTAAAAAAAATAGCAATAATCAATCCAACACCCAGGCTGAACGTAGTGATCAAAGAAGGAATGTTGTTGTGCTTCTAAGTGCCAAAACTAACGTAAATTGTGATAGTTGAACAGAAGTCCCGCTATAAGTCAAAAGATATGTAATGTTTCCAAAAATAGTAAAACACAGTCCGTGTATTAAAGCCTGGAACGTATTTCAAAGAGTCACTGATGTTTTTCATGGCTTATTAAGGAAGGCAGAGTTGTAAACTTTGTCACAAGCGATGGTCACATATCCTTCTCTTTGCTCTACTTTTGTAACTTCATAGTTCTTGCAGACTTTTATTTTGTACGTTGGTAATGTTCAAATAGTGGTCCATAGCTTATCAGCCCATCAGTCATTCTTAAACCAGCCTTCTGTGTTGCATATATTAAGGACAATATGGTTAGAAATCAACCTATAGCCTACTTAATGGACATCCCTGTTACTGTTCGCCTCCCTGACCTGTTTCTGTCTTCTCTATTTGTCAGTTAAAAAGAAGTGTCCAAACTTAGTATAGCTACGGAAGCGTAGAGCTGCCGCCCAGGTGAAATAAAAATAGAGCTATATCACGTTATAATGTGATAACTTTTTTTGTTTGTACAATATACTATTACGTTCTTACAATATAATTTTCAAATTTTAACAATATACATGTTTACCATGTTCTTACAATAAAAATATTATATTGTAAGAACGTGATGATATATTGTACAAACATGAAAAGCATATTGTTCGAACAATAATTTTCAAACATAAAGTTGATGACGGGACAGATTGACTGAGAAAATGTCTCATCGTTCGTCGGAACGAACCTGAAGTTAGCTTCCGATTCGAACCTTCCGATTCGCAATATGTGTAAAGGGCAATTCCACTGAATCTTTGCTGACCTAGACTACATTAAACGAGGTCCTGATCAAAAACTACAATACTTGGACTCTTCAAATCTCGACTGAAGTGTTCTACACAGCATGTAGATTCGTCAAAACACAGTTTCTGATTTGTGAAACCTTTACTTTATTGGTGAAATTTATAACTTAGATGGGAAACTTGTAGGATGTTGCAGAAACTTCACCCGACTGATGGCTTCTGATTTTCTCACTGCCTTTCATCTAGAAAAGATAGAAAATATATAACAATACTTAAAAATAAACTGGAGAGATTTTTCTACAGAAGACAGAAGTAAAACATATATGAAATATATCCATTTAAAAAAAAATAAAGAAATGAGTATATGATCTTTGAAGCCTTACTTTTTCTTTTTTTTATGTTTACAGAAGGCCCCGTTTCTCCATTTCAAGCTTTATCTGCATTATGAGCTCCTGCCTCTCACTATATATAAAACAAGATAGATCAAAGCATTATCAATTCCTAAATGTTTTCCATCTTGTTTTCATGCTTTTTCTTTCCAGACATAGTGTTTTTCTCCAACCTTTCTTCCATCTGCCTTTGGTCAACCTCAGCCACAGCTTCAGTCCGTGTCATGCTCCTTATCTCTTCCAGAGCCTGTAGTGTTGCCTGTATTAGACAAGACATATTTTAATTAAGATTCTTTATTATATACTGGATAAGTATTTTGATATGGGAAGTTTCAGTGAAGTTCAGTACTTCATCCTCATTAGTGGCAGACGAATAAACCGGAGCTCCTAACGGCGGGTCTGCTGCAGGGATTACTGAGCAGAGAGGGGCAGCCTGGGTCACCGTGTTTTTTTATTTGCTGTAATAGATGGATAACTTCAGTTGTCTACATACTGTGCTGCACAAAATAAAAGATGAGAGTTAATTATGTTAGCTAGATCCAGGGTGGTTTATTTAAAACGTGTTTTAACATTTACCCAATTTATACGTTTACATTTCTTTTTGAAAGAAAACCTGTTTGAAAAGGAGTATAATCGGGAGTATAAATAATGTGTTGTAGGCTACACTAATATTGCGGGTTAACAAATTGTTGACTCTTTTTCCCACAATGTCAGGTTGATCCACAAGAACAAAAGATCAGAACAAAACAACACCACATATGTATGGTGTATGACAATGTCACGACTATTCTGGTTTGAACTGCTGTTATTCCGATTTGAATGAACCCATTCAAATATGTAGGCTATATAATGTTTGGGTAGACTGTAGGAAATGGACATAATCTTAAAGAACTAAAGTTATATTGATGAAAATGTTAAAATATCCAACACATGCATGCAGTGCAGTATATTTGCCAAAAAAATCCTAAAATGAACCTAATTTGCATTTTCACAAATAAGGTAAAGGTTTCACAAATCAGAAACTGTGTTTTGATGAATCTACATGCTGTGTAGAACACTTCGGTCCAGATATGAAGAGTCCAAATATTGTAGTTTTTGATCAGGACCTCGTTTAATGTAGTCTAGGTCAGCAAAGATTCAGTGGAATTGCCCTTTACACATATTGCAAATCGGAAGCTTCGACTCGGAAGCTAACTTCAGGTTCGTTCGTTCGTTAACTGATTAAGTTCTATTTTATGCTTGGACTGAAGCATGGAGAGATGTTGCTGCTATTGTACACCTTGGACAGTATTGAAATAAGCATGCGTACACTGAGAAGGAAACTATAACGCATGAGGCTGTACAGGAGGAAGAATGAGTCTGATCCTATTGAGGTGGCACCGTTTCTTATTGATCAACTGGAGGGACACGGGAGGCTCCATGGAAACAAACTACACCACCTGAACTGCATTCAGGCAGGTTACGTTGTCACACAGAGTACTGTGAGACATTTACTGAAATATCTGGACCCTTATGGGGTAGAACAAAGACGCCGAAATCGCCTGATGCGACGCACGTATGTTCATCCTGGACCAACTTTCATGTGGCATGTTGACTCCCATGACAAACTAAAGCCCTTTGGAATCTGTATGAATGGAGCCATTGATGGGTTTTCAAGGGTCATGATTTGGCTTCGTGCCTATTCAACAAACAATGACCCCAAAGTCATCGCCGGTTATTTCATCGCAGAAGTTGAAAAGAGGATGGGGACACCTGCCAGGATCCGCTCTGACTTGGGAGCAGAAAACGTGATAATAGCAGAGAGGCAAAGATTCTTCCGACGGACTATGAATCCAAATATCAGTAACTGTTTCATTACTGGGCCCGGCAATCATAATCAGCGCATTGAAAGCTGGTGGGCCTTTCTGAGACGGCATCATGCTCAGCACTGGATAAATCGTTTTTAAGGAATAAAAGAAAAGTGACCGTTTCGCTGGATCTTTCCTGGACAAGCAGCTCATATTGTTTACCATCATCATATACGGAGGGGGGGGGGGTGGGGGAGTGTGTGAGAGAGAGAGGCTTTAGTTTTGTCATAGTTCACCCACAGTGCACGTGGCTTATCCTCACTCTGTTCAGGTGATGAAACATGCACATACTGACCTAAAAAACGAATGTTGAAAAATATCTAAAATGTTCCACAGTAACCCACATACTTGCCTGTCATTAACAACATAATTCATAATCTAGCACTGTTATTCTTGTAAAAACTTATTTCTCTGACTGTCACTGTGTGGTGATTTTGGATAACATATCAACTGCAAGAAATGTGTGCTTTTCCTTATTTGATTTTGATTTGATTTTTTTATTGCAAATATTTTACAGGAAGAGCTGCAGCAACTTGCACCCATATTGTACGCAGAAGCGGAAATGCAGTTGCTCCAAGTGGACGACCGATTCTTATGTACACCGTCCCTCATCTTTTTGGAGGACAGGATCATCCGAAAGAGGTTCGCCAGGAAGCAGTGGACATTTGTATGCAAGAGCGCCTACAGAGAGGACCTTATTACCTGTGATGAAACAGTTTTCAGCTTGTGTTGCCTAATAATGTCAGAGAACTTCTTACTTCCACCAAGCACAGCAGATGAATCCATTGAACTGTGTCTCTTCTTGAGAGCCTGCATACTGAAGGATTTATGAACTTAAAAAACATTGGGCATTGGGAATTTTGACTGAAATATTTTTGGCCACCTATTTTATTTTGGGAGTTAATTATAGAAAAGAAAATAAGTTGTTTCGTCTTCTCAATTATAGCAAATGAAGGTCTAAATACAGTAAGTTTAATCAAATCTATCTACTCCAATGAAAAAATGAAATGAAAAGTTTCTTGACAATAACAGTCCCACATGCTGTGCCCCAACTGTGACTACAGTTCCTGTACTGCTACTTTTTCATCTTAAGCAGAGATCTTTAACTGGAATGAAACTACTACAGTCCAATTTTTGAGAATGGTACATGTTATTTGAGACCAGTCATTTACTAAGGTTATAGGCTTTGCATTGAAACTGAAAACAACTTTGGGCTGTTAGCTTAGAAATGGGAAAACATAAATAGGTTTATGAAACTAGTTTTTTTTTTGGTTAATATTTTGACAGAGGCATTTATAGAAAAAAACATGCTTTGTTCCTACATACATTTGAAATTTGAGACCTGTTTTTTTTTAATCGAAATTAGACCTTTAGAGTAAATGTTTCAATACTCAAAATGCCTTGAAAATAAATCTGCAGAAAGGAAACATGCATCACTTTCTGGCTTTTCATAGCAGGGCTTCTGTTATAGTTGAAATCTGTTTGCAGCCTATCCATTTTTTTAAACTGCTAACCCCACACATTCCCATAATTTTGTTACCACTGTTTTTGATTAGGCTAAATGTATTCTACAAATGCAATAGACCCTTGAATGGTTTCTTGTAAATTGGTAATTGTAAAAATTCAGAAATATGTAGTAATCAATAAACCCTCTTAGATATTAAACTTTCTTTTCTTTGTATTCAAGGAGAAGAAAACATGGACTTTTGATAAATGTTACAAAACATACCTTATATGCCAATCTCCTGTATATTTTATTCCAGTCAACTATTATATTAATTAACAAACTGACATCCAAATATCACATTTTCCTCAAAATATGTTATCAAACAAATGAGTGTTGAAAAGGGAAAAAAATAAGTTACTCAAAGAAACTATCAATACTAAACTTTCAATTCAAAAAAAAAAAAGTCACTTATGATCCTTTAGGATACAAGATGTCTAACAGAAACCTGTTGAAACAAGCTGATATACGATTAGAACCCTGTAATTATAAACACTGTGCACGTCTAACTGCCAAACAATCTGAACCGATTAGACATTCTTAGTTAACATTTTAAGCCGGTAAGCTTTGAATATTGAAACTTTGAATTGACATTTTTCATTATAGAAAGAAAATTATGTTTGTAATTTTAGAAAGGAAATTCAAAAATATTCAGAAGACCTTTTTGGGGTCACTAGTAAATCCCATCCCTGGAATTTAAACAGTTTGTTTTAATTTTTTAATACATTGTCTTCACTGTCTGAGATGATTTCACACCTCAGTATTCCTTCAATCCCTTCATTCCAAAACAGACTTCAGTCAAGCTGTGCTAAACTCATAAGAGCTTTTAGCAGCCAAAATATTGTCCAGTTCATTTCGTAGCTCTGGGTAGGAAGTGTACGTCCATGGTAATTCCAGAAGAGGGCCACATGTGTGCGCCACAGATCGCCGTGCCAGTCCATCCACAGGAGTGAACAGAACCTCAACCTTGTCGACACAGATGACATCTGACCCAGTGAGAAACCTGAACATCCTTCTGAGGTTTGTCTCATCAAGTCCTCTCTGTTTCTCTGCTTGAGAGGTGGGAGATGCAGTAAGCAACTTCAACAGCTTTCTTGTTGTTGGTTTTTTATCTTCATACATTTGTAGGACATGTTGTGGGCTTTGAAAAGCTTCTTTTAGGAAGCGGCCTGCAGCAAAGGACATTTTCTCTGCAGCATACGCTGGTTTTTGGATCAATTGCTTGTGTGCTACTTTCAGAAGAATGCCTTTTAAGTTCTCTTTGCTTGGAAGCACCGATAAATCCCGGCGATCCATCAGATCAAGCAGTTCATTCCGGTCTTCATCTGAAAGATCTTCATTAAGAGCCCTTGTTATCAGATCCCTATCTGATTGACTCGTGTAGAAGAGAAGACTTTCAAACAGCACATCATCTGAAACCTGATTTTCACCAAAGATAAGTGCCACTGTGAAAACAGGGGCAAGGCGACAAGGGAAATATCCACGGTGCTGAAATCCTTTCATTAAAATTCCACCCATGGATTGCCATTCTTCTTCCTGCCATTTAGGAGACAGTGATGGTACCCTGAACTCCTCTCCTTCAGCTGTGTTGTCAATAAACTCTGACCAAAATGCAGCATACAACATCCCTTGATACACCATCTGCATCAGCTCCTTTTTCATCAATCTAAGTGTATTTTAGAGGGTGATGGAGGAGTGCTGCATCTTTGAACTGGATGGTCATCTCTTCCAGAATGTTAACCCTGTGAAGTTTGATGGTAACACAGACAACGTCATACGCTGCTGCAGAGGTCGAACCTTCATTGATTCTGGATGTATCTGGAAATATGACTGTGTTTGATGGAGGAAATGTAATGGAAGCGACGGCCAGATCATCTCCTTCAAGCAACAGGTATGGTTCATGTATGACAGTGTCATCCAGTTGACAAGCCAGGGGTTCTCCGAGATGGGGGCCAATCATTACTTCAGATGCGTCTGATAATGTGTCTTCATCAGCGTTCCTAAAATCTGATGACAAGTTCACAACAGCTGGAAAAGCTTCCTCATTTCCATGACATGGGTCGGTCAATTGTGTAACATTGCTTATGTGTCTGTTCCCTTCATCATCTTCATCATCTTCATCATTAGAACAGCTTCTTGTGCACAAGTAAAATCTCAGCATTCCCATTTTAAGTACCGAGTATAGTTCTCCAATTGTGATATTGTCATCAAATACAGCCTCTTCCTGATAGTCTAATATATCCTGACTGAAGACCTCCCATCTTCCAAATTTGCTTTTACCATTTAGAAAGAAAAGACCCTTAGCATACTGTAATATGTCACCCTTCTTGGTGTCTTTGGGCACATCAAAGGTCCTTGTTCCTCCTCCTCTGCGCTTTCTCACTTGCTTACCTTCATGAATCCGCCCCAACTCATTTTTTCGAGTCTTTTTCCTCTGCCCATTTGTTGTTTTTTGCATACGTTCTTTTTCTCTTCGAAGTAAATGTCTCCTCATGATCAGAGTTCTTCTCATTTTCATTTATGCCCATACTCTTCTTCAATTTTTCAAGCAATTAGGTTTTTTGTTTGATTCCTTAGTACTTGCACCATTATTTTCCAAGCAGAACCGTCTTGCAGCGATCCGATCACCGTATTGTGGGATGTAACTAGACAGGGTCTTGTCATCCATCAAATCAATTCCCGTGGCATCAATCTGTAATAAAAGAGAAATTCATTACTGTACAAGAACACATGGTAAACCTGCGGTGACATCACATGACTAAATATATTAATGACTATAATAATGTATGTACGTTTTCATGTGTTTTGTTAACTGTTTATTGTGTCGTTTTAGAATATTGTGTGATTAGTTCTCAGCCTTCAATATGTAGCATTTCAATTCAATTCAAATTCAAAAATACTTTATTGATCCCAGAGGGAAATTAAACATAAATAAATGAAATGAAAAATACATTTTAAAAAGGGCTGGGGGTAAAAAGTTCACAATCAGTTCATTATATCCTTTCAAGCAATTGCAGTGCTTTTCTCCATTAAAGAAAGTGAAGCAGAAGAAGAGTTTCAGTTCTTTCAGGAAGGTATAAAACAGAGGTTTGCATTTGAGAAATTTACATTTATGAATGAAAAAATAACAACAGAATATAAATTATGACATTCAATCAGAGTTTTTTCTTTTTCTTTTCGTAGGATACTAAAAGTAATGTGATGTTTGCTGAACTCTTAGGAAAAAATCTCACTGATCCTGTGGGCGTTACCGATTTAAAAAGGCCAATTACACAGGGTCAGTGCTGACCTTAGGCTCCTCCTCCAAACTGTCGAAAGTTTTTTACTCGCTCGCGCAGAATTTCCTTTTGAGGGCGCAGCCTCTCCTAAAGGCCGGTTTATACTTCTGCGTCGTGTCCCTCGCATAGGGTACGCCGTAACCGCCGTAGCCTCTGCGTAGGTCCGCAGAGGGTTGACGTGCACCTCCTCGGACCTGACGTGCAGCCCGGCGATGCGACGCAGAGACGCGGAAGTACTCCCTTGTGATTGGTCAGTGAGATTACGTACGCACGTACCATCTTCTACGTCTCCGTCTTCTCATTTGCTTGTGTTGCAAAGTGTTCAAAAGAAGGATAATTTGTTCATCTGCTTCCACAATCTCGTTGAGACGCTGCACCAAGTCGGCCGCCATCGTTGTTCTAAAATAGGAAATACTTGCCGGAACTGAAGCAAACATAAGCAAACCATCAGAAAAACTCCGCCCTGTGGAGTTTGCCGACCGATACCAGCCTACTGCCACCTGCAGGTCTGGAAATGAAACAGCAACACGACGCTTTCAGCCCTACGCAGAAGTATAAACACAGCAGTGGGTACGGCGGTTACGGCGTAACCTACGCGACGCAGAAGTATAAACCAAGCTTAAGATTTACCTTCACGCATGTATGAAAGCTTCGTGTAGAGCGCGTGTGAGGTGAAATCCAAATGCGCAGGTTTTTGGATACTCATGAGATGAATTCTACACACGCGTGTTGTTGAATATGCGCGCAGGAGCAATTACATGCGTGCCTTGTTGAATACGTGCAGGTGAGGGTTGAAAATCTCCTCTGGATTTTTGACTGAAATATAATATTCCATACATTCTGTTGGCCCACAGTCATAAGCGCTGGGTTTTAATTGATGATTGGTGGGTGGAAGCAGTTGTGATGTTATGCACGCTGTTCAACGCTGCTTTTAGGACACTGAATGGAATTAACTCACACTCTGACGAGGTAATGGAAAAATAATGTGTTTTATGTGCTAGTGTTAGCTTTATATTAAACGGGTAGCATGTTCTGTGGATTAAAAGAAAAGTTTTCGGATTCATATAAATTGTTGCTATGTCAGACATTACTGCTAAACTGCCACTTCAATCCAGTCACTTGAAAAATATTTTCCGATGATTATATTTAACATCATAAGCTAACTGTTGTTTTCGGCATGTAAACATGCCGGTAGCACTTTTCGAGGGGTAGCGCCAACAGCCATCTATGCGTGCTACGGTAGGACATTCTGAGGAGGTAGCACAGATCGTCAGAACAGCGGTCCAAGCTATCCCGACACTACAGCTTGGTTTATACTTCGGCGTCGCGTCAGTCGCGTACGTTACGCCGTAACCGCCGTACCCACTGCTGTGTTTATACTTCTGCGTAGGGCTGAAAGCGTCGTGTTGCTGTTTCATTTCCAGACCTGCAGGTGGCAGTAGGCTGGTATCGGTCGGCAAACTCCACAGGGCGGAGTTTTTCTGATGGTTTGCTTATCTTTGCTTCAGTTCCGGCAAGTATTTCCTGTTTTAGAACAACAATGGCGGCCGACTTGGTGCAGCGTCTCAACGAGATTGTGGAAGCAGAGGAACAAATTATCCTTCTTTTAAACACTTTGCAACGCAAGCAAATGAGAAGACGGAGACGTAGAAGATGGTACGTGCGTGCTTAATCTCACTGACCAATCACAAGGGAGTACTTCCGCGTCTCTGCGTCGCGTCGCCGGGCTGCACGTAAGGTCCGAGGAGGTGCACGTCAAGCCTCTGCGGACCTACGCAGAGGCTACGGCGGTTACGGCGTACCCTACGCGAGGGACACGACGCAGAAGTATAAACCGACCATGCGCATGCGCACAACAAAATAGATCACCCGAACCAATGGAGATCAGAGGACTGGACACCGAGCCAGGTCCTGTCCGCACCTTAGTAATAAATACCTGAACAAAAAATATGCATCAACTGAAAAGTTACAATATATTCAAGGAATAACCAAAGAATAAGAACAAATTTACTACCATGTCAGGTTGTGCTCATTACCTTTTCCTACCTTTTAAGGGCCTTAATTTGAAGTCATTTAATTTACTACCTTTTACTACCCCGCGGCAACCCTGTACAATAGCAATGCTGGATTTAATATACATTGTCATTTCCAAGTGCTTTAATTTTGAAATTCCACATCAGATGTTTATGAACTTCCTGAGTATCATCTAGAAATCGTTTACTGTTAATCTGTCCATGAAGCACAATGGAATAACAGACAAATTTATCTTTCGGGTATTATAAATAAATACAATTTAGGGTATAAATAAATACAGTGTTTCTTTTTTTGTCCAATTTCTCCCGGTTTAAGGGACCTTATATTTTGAAACTCCACAATAGATGCTGAATAAAGTTTTGTAAAAATATCCAGAGGTGGTCTACTTCTGATGTCGCCCCATCATGTAATCCCAGACAGATGCTTTTATTTTGAAATTGCCCAGCTTCACTTGTCGGTAAAAATGGTTAACCGACATGTGATTTGGAATTATTTTAGATTTGTGTTTATAAGTGTTTGAATATAGTTGTTTTCATTGAATCAGTCAGAAAATACGTTTCAGAGATATTGAGAACGTTCGTAACCACCGTAAAACTGGGATTTGTGCGCCACATGAGTGCTGACAAGCTAACAGACTGCTCTGGTTGCTAGCAACGTAATGCATTTTTAGACCGTTTGTAGCGGCATAAAAAACGAGTTTTACAAATGTTCCCATGAAGACCGCACTTACCCGTTCTTGTAAAATTCGTGAGAGACAGTTTTCAGGAACACCACGATTCCGTAGAAATCTCAAAAGTGGGCTATCCGTGTTTGCTGCCATGTTGCTATCAGGTCAAATGTTTTTTTTTTTTTTTTCAGAACATAACAAAAGGTACAAAAACACTACAAGTACAACCCAACATGCATGCTAACATCGAACTCGGACAGTCCAGAGGTTACAAAGTATACAATAAAATTAAAAACTAAAAATTAAAAGGTATGTATCAGACTAAAACAAAAAATGCAGTTTCTTCAAAATTTTGCAGGTTTTTATAGCTAATGGGAAATTTATATTCTCAATAGTCTTGCAGTATAATTTAATATCCAAAGAGAAAAGATGAAAACAGGGTTTAGAACCAGACCATTTACATTTATGGATATGACATTTTCCCCAAAACAGAAAGAGTTGAACAGCAAAAATGAAGTTTTCAGACAGATTATTTTTTTTCATAATACAACATCACATCATATGTGTTGATTTTAATATTAATCTTTAAATTAGCAGTGAGATATTCCTCAAGATCAGCCCAAAACCTTTTTGCATAAAAACAGTGATAAAATAAATGAAAAATTGTTTCTTTACTTGACTGACAAAAAACACAAACCTCGTCTATATTTATTTTAAATCGTTTAAGAGTATCTTTAACAGGATAGATTTGATGCAAAATTTTTAATGACACTTCTTTAATTTTATTATTTACAAAGTATTTGTGAATAGTTGTGTTTGCCTTCTCCCAATTTAAGTCATTAACTGTTGAGCACCAAAATAATTTTGCAGCAGGTAAAACCGAATAGGAGATCTGCTTTCTTATATATTTATTTGTACATCCTTTTTTAGTGATATCTGTTTCACCAATAAAAATCTGATCAAGTACAGCAATATTACCAGTGAATGATATAGATTTTAAAATTTGAAGTGTGCCTGACGGTATTGCATCAAACACAATAGCGTACTCTTTAGGTGTCACAGGGAAATTAAATGTTTGTAGAAATTCTGCATATGTCATCAATAAACCATCTTTGTTTAATAATTGACCTGCTAACAAAATACCTCTGTCAAACCATGTACGAAAAAAAAGTGATTTATTTTTGTAAAGAATGTCCTTATTATTCCAAATAAAATATCTGTGTGGGCTAAAGTTATGTTTATAAATCAATAACCATGATGTGAGGGCCTGTTTGTGAAATTCTGACAACTTTAAGGGAATTTTGACAATAGAAAAATTAAACTTAAGTAGAAATTGTGTGCCACCAAAGCCTTTGAATAATTACGTCGGAAAAGCGTTCCAAATGCTATCAGGGTTTCTCAAGAATTCTAAAAGCCATTTAATTTTAAATGTATTATGTATGGTGTTGAAGTCTAACACTTCCAGACCACCTTGACTCCTATTACCAGTAATAACATCTTTTTTTAAATAATGAGGTTTCTTTCTCCAGATATAATCATAAAGTATTTTATCCAATTCTTTAACTACATTTTTGGGGACATCTAGCGATAAAGCGAGGTACACAAATCTAGAGATGCCTTCTGCTTTTGATATCAAGACCCTTCCAAACAAAGATAAATCCCTTATCAACCATGAATTTAATTTAGCTTGGATTTTTTTAATAATTGGATCGAAGTTTAACTTGTCACGGTCCTCTTTATTTTTACAAATATCAATTCCAAGATAGGTCACTTTTTCTCTAACCGGTATTCCATAGAAGCTGGTAAAATTAAAATTTTTTAGTGGAAATAAAATGGATTTATTGGTATTCATTTTTAATCCTGACACTTCCCTAAATGCTTTTATACAATTTACCACAGTTCTTATTTGATTATGATCCTTTAAAAAAATAGCTGTATCGTCTGCTAGTTGGCAAATTTTTAAGTTTTTATCAACAGCATGTATTCCCAGGAAAGGAGACAGTTTTATATGTGTGGCCATAGTCTGAGCAACTAAGAGAAACAAAAATGGAGATACTGGGCAGCCTTGTCTTATACCACGTGATATTTTAAATCTTGCTGATGTTACCATTTTCAATTTTACAAAGCTAGAGCAGCCATTGTATAACGTTTGAATGGCATTATAGAAATACTTTCCAAAACCAAAAAAGGAAATAGATTTTAATATAAAGATATGTTCAATGATGTCGAAAGCCTTAAAAAAATCAATAAATAATATCAAGCTATCATCTGGTAAGTGTTCACTATAATCTATCATATCTAATATTAACCGTATGTTATTGCTTATGTGTCTATTACTCATAAAGCCAGATTGTTCTTCATCTATAATCTGATCTAATCCAAATTTTAGCCTTCTAGCAAAGATTGAAGCAAAAAGTTTTGCATCATTGTTTAATAAACTGATGGGTCTCCGATTCTCAATTCTCTCTGAGTAATTTATCTTTATTTGGTTTAGTAATCAATGTGATTATACCCTGTTTCATTGTAGGAGGAAGCTCACCTTTTTTAATGGCCTCTTCAAAAACAGCAAGTAAGAAAGGAGAAAGTTTATCATTGAATGTCTTATAAAATTCTCCAGTTAAACCATTGTTACCTGGTGCTTTATTTTCTTTTAAATGTTTTATACAATCCACCAGCTCAGGTAAAGATATTTCCTTGTCACATAACTCCTTATATTCATTATTAATTCTTTTAACATTTGACGAGATGTTGTTTAAAAAAGAATCTATACCAGAACCTGTGGAGGTGGAAGAGTATAAGTCTTGATAAAAATCCAGAAACATGTTTTGAAATGAGCTTACAGTCATTGGTGATATTTCCATTGACCAATAAATTAGTTATTGTATTATGTTCAACATTCCTTTTTTCTAGACCAAAAAAATATTTTGTATTCTTTTCTCCTTTCTCAAGCCATTTACTTCTAGATCTAATAAATGCTCCTTTTGTCTTATCTATATATATGTCCTATAGTTTATTTTGTAATTGAGTGAGATCTTTTTTCTCTTGTTCATTGAGATTACCATCAGATTTTATCTGTAAACTTAAGATGTTTTTAATAACTTGCGATTCATTTTCTCTTTTTTGCTTTGCTAGTAGCTTTCCTTTAATAATGGCCATCTTGCGGATTTCATATTTTGTTAGTTCCCAGTTTTTACCATAATCACCAGAATTACATGCACATTTCCAAAGTTTTTCAATAATTCCACTAATTTCCGATTTAACATCCGAGTTGTTAAGTAAAGAATTGTTTAATTTCCAATAAGAAGGAGTTCTAACTTGAGAAGAACAGTCACTCAGGGCAATTTTGATAAGAATAAGTTTATGATCAGTTAGTACAGCTGGCTCTATTTCCACATCTCTGACCTTATCTATAATGTCGTTGGAAATGAGCCAAAAATCTATACGTGATTGTAACAATAGACTTCTATTACTCCAAGTATACATCCTCTGTTGTTTGTTTCTTTCTCACCAAATATCCACCAGTCCCAAACGCAGACATATATTACTAAGTTCACTATTTGTGGTTGAAGTTTTCGGTGGCCATCTATCCAAGTTATCATTAAATACAGTGTTAAAGTCACCTCCCCATAAAATTTTGGCTTGTGAAAACTTTGAATGTATTTGACATATTCTTGCTTCAGCATTATTAAATAATGTCTGATTTCTAATTTTATCATTGGTGGCATACATATTAATCATTATAAATTGTTTTTGGTCAATTTCACAGACTAAAATAAGTAATCTACCTGAATCATCTTTTTCATTATAAAGCACTCTACCTTTAAAATTCCCTTTCAAAATAGCTACACCTGCTGATCGATTGCATCCATTGGAAAACCATATTTCACTCCCCCACTGATTTTTCCAAAAAGATTCATCTGCTATATTCGCATGAGTTTCTTGGATAAAATAGAAATCTGCATTTTTATCTCTACAGTACAAAAATAAAGCTTTCCTTCGAAGTAAATCTCTTAAACCTCTGGCATTGACAGAACATACATAAAGAGACATAAATTGAGAGAAAAAAAGTGTAGTGGTTAAACTGTAGTGTCTTCTATAGGCAACAGGAATTTTGCATAACTAAATTTAAATTGAACATAAACCTCTTTCCACATTCTGGTTAGATTAAATTAACACCCCTTTTTTACCTTGAAACGTCAACCTATCAAAATTTTCCCATATTTAGAGAATAGAAAGAGAAAATTACACAACTTTGTAAAAATCTGAAACAATTATAAACTCAACGAATATCTTCACGTTTAACTTGGCCTTATTTCGCAAACCATGCGTTTAAAGAAACAGACTTTGTTTTGCGTGTTTCCATATGAGATCCCTCGCCGTTCTGGAGATGAATCTGATGATGATCGGTCGCACTTTCCCACGCTGGCCTTCTCCAGCCCTGGACCGTCCGAGTCGGTGTGCGATGTCCACCGCCGTCACTTCGCTCCTCTGCTCCTCCGGGACCACGGCTCTGCAGACCTCCATCACTCTCTCTTTCACCTTCTCCGATGAGTTTTCAACCACCCCATGAAGTCGCAGGCACCACCTGCGGCTGTATCGCTCCTGGTCGTTCACACGTTGTTCCAGATCGGAAGTTTTCTACTTCAGCTCCAGGTTTTCTTTTTTCAGACAATCGTTTTCTTGTTTTAGATTCAGAACTTCAGCATGAATTGAGTTTAGACTTTCACAAATGCTCTCAATTTCTTTAGAGTTATTTTTTATCATAACTTCCAGGTTGTCTGCACGGGTGTTGATCATGTCAGAGAGAGTCTGAATAATAGCATTCTGGACCTGTATTAAACTTGGCTCCGCAGCCGTGGTCGTCTCAACATTTTTGGGCTTTTTTGGAGCAGGGATCTTACTGGGTGTAGTCGGAGTAGATCCATTACTTCCTCCACTTGGCGCTTTAGAGGCGTAAGAATGAGTTTCCTCAATTCTCCGCTTTTCTTTAGCATGACCCACATCCATGCTTTCCGTTAGGGACATGAGTTTTTTCGTCGCCATGTTGCTAGCACTCCCTCTACAAGCTAACTTTTCACAGATGCTCGGCAAAGTTCAAATTCGTTAGTTTTAAATAATGTCAGTTCTCAAAATTCATCCCACGAAATAGAGAACAAAGTTGTTGTTTCATTAAGGGGGGAAATTAGTCATTTGAGGTCAAAGTCTGGCACAAAAAATCTGTTGCCGTACCTCCACTACTGAAACACGCCTTCCCACAGCGCCATCTTCCCGCGCCTCGCCAGTTCTCAAAAGTGAGGGCTCTCCACATCAGCCTGATTTGTCTTCTTCTTCTTCTTCTTCTTCTTCTTCTTCTTCTTCTTCTTCTTCTTCTTCTTCTTCTTCTTCTTCTTCTTCTTCTTCTTCTTCTTCTTCTTCTTCTTCTTCTTCTTCTTCTTCTTCTTCTTCTTCTTCGAGTGGAAGTGGAGTGGAAGGTGAGTGAGAGCGTTCTTTGAGTGATTGGTTTTTTTCAAACTTTTCTCTATTCTTGTTTGTCTTTTTTTTTGGTTTATTTTTATTGTTCGTTAGTGTGTTGTCCCTTGTTTTGTGTTTGTGCGTGGGGGGGTCGTTTTCTGGCCGGTTGGCGTTTTTTTGACGCCATGGCCTGTGCTGGTGGCCTTGCCACGCTCACGCGGAAGCACGGTGTCAGAGTCAGCACCGGCTTTCCGTGTAGTGTGGAGGGGGTTGCCTTAGCGGTGGGGGAAGTGGTTGGACACAGCTCCGTGAAGTCTGCTGCCAGGATGAACGGAGCTGTGGTCCTATTTGTTGAAAAGGTGGAGCAGGCTAACAGGTTGGTGGAAGAGGGGATTACTGTTGGGGGAGCGTTTGTGGCGGTTGTCCCGCTGGCCCAACCGGCTTCTCGTATCACCTTGTCAAACGTTCCTCCGTTTATTAGTGATGAGTTTTTGAAACGAGAACTTTCCAGACATGGAAAGGTTGTCTCTCCAATTAAAAAGATTCTGTCTGGGTGTAAGTCTCCGCTTCTCAGCCATGTTGTTTCCCATAGACGTCAGGTTTTCATGATCCTTCCCAACAGATCAGAGGAACTCAACCTGCGTTTCCATGTCAGGTTAGATGATTTTTCTCTGTGCTGCGGCGCCCGGCGCCTGGGTCTCGCTACCGCAGCCGGTGCTGCTGTTTCGGAGGAAGGTGACATACAGGTGAACAGTGAAAATCAGTTTACGGTTGGGCAGAACAATAAAAGTGACAAGGCGGGTAAGGACCGTGAGGGTGTAGACATCAGATACATAGTTATACAGGAGGAGACGGCAGGAGTGTTGCCTGCAGGGAGTGACGGTACAGTGGAAAAAAGCGTATCTGGTGAGGATCTTGTGGAGTCAACAGAGTCTGGAGGGGTCTCAGGAGGGATTTTAAAAGAATCTGATAGTACTTGTGCTGCTCAGGTTAGCGAGGGGGTTCCTGTGGGTCAGGTCGAAGGGATGGAGCCTGGTTTTCCTGCTCCGCCTGAAAAGCGGTGCAGTAAAAGGAGAAACGTGCCAGCTGAAAGGGAGGCTGGTATAGAAGCTGGAGCTAAAGCCAGCAAACAGAATGTTGAGCAGCTTGGTCTTGGGGCAAACTCATCTGATGATAGTGACTGTGAGAGTGTTCTCTCCGATGTAAGTGATATGTCATTTAGTCAGATGTCTGAAACTAGAGACAAAATTTATCCGGTTGCTGATATTAAGAATTTTCTGCTGGAAACAAAAAACAGGAAGGGCTTGATCATCGAGTCCTTTTTCCCGGATGTAAATGTTTTCCACAAGTCAGTAAAATACCACATTGCAAATAAGGCTAAGTCTGGTCTGACAACACAGGAAATTTATAGGTTGAAAAAGCTGTTGTCCAAGATAAAGGAACTGCTTTAAGGATGAGAAAAGTGAATCTAACTGCTGTTCTTTTTACTCTTCTTTTGGTTTCTTATGTTTTTTTTAAACATTTTAGGGTTTATGGAAAATTTTAAGGTTGGCACTTTAAACATAAATGGTGCAAGAGAACAGAGGACAAGGGCAGTCCTTTTTGACACGGCAAGGCGCAAGTATCTAGATGTTCTATTTGTACAAGAAACTCATAGTGACTTATGCAATCAAGTAGACTGGGAGAAAGAGTTGGCAGGAAAGGTGTTTTTAAATCATCGGACAACGGCAAGTGCAGGTGTGGGGGTTTTATTTTCAAAAACGTTCTCACCTGATTCAGTGAGAGTTGAGACAGTCGTCCAGGGGAGAGCATTATTGGTGACTGCCATGTTCGAGATGTTCACAATTTTTTTAACCTTTATGCTCCTAATGCTGGGGCAGAAAGAGTCAGTTTTTTTCACACTGTGAATGAAAAGTTGAAAAGTCTTAATGCCACTGAGTATTTATTCTTGGGAGGAGATTTTAACTGCACTGAGAATGAACTGTTAGATAGAAATCATGCAGAGCCTCATTTGCCTTCTAAACATGCCCATAGGCGGCTGGTTCACAGTCATGGCTTGGTGGACGTATGGAGAAGGATGCATGCAGACTGCAGACAATACACATGGTCTCACCATAAAGAGGGTAGGATCTCTCTGGCTCGGTTAGATCGGTTTTATTGTTTTTCGCATCATTTTAATATCTTTAAAATGTGTAGAATACTGCCTGTTGGCTTTACTGATCATGCGTTGGTTGAATATGTTGTGTCTTGTGCATATATACCGCCTAAAAGTGCCTACTGGCATTTTAACGTGAATTTAACTTCTGACAAATGTTTTAGAGAAGATTTTACATTCTTTTGGTGTTGTTTTAAGCAGAGAAAGAACGAATTATCTTCTCTGAGACAATGGTGGGACCATGGAAAGGTGCAGATCAAATTACTCTGTCAACAGTATGGTCTCGGTGTCACGTGTGCAGCACCAGATCTGTCAGGGATCTGGAGGCTGATATTGTGGAACTTGAGCGATTGAGTGAATCCACAGGAAATCAAGGATGTATTGAAGTCCTTAAGACTTTTTAAGAAAGCTCTTTTAGCTAACCTGCTTGACACAAAGGTGCAGGGTGCTCGGGTTCGCTCTCGGGTTCAAAACATCACCCAGATGGATGTCTCCTCTAGTTATTTCTTCAATCTGGAGAGGAAACAGGGACAGAGGAGGACCATCCGCTCTCTGTTGTCCAGTGAAGGGCAGGAACTGACTGATCCAGCATTGATAAGGAAGAGAGCAGTGGCCTTTTATTCCTCGTTATTCCAGAGAGAATACACAGAAAACAGTGACTTGCAGGATGTTTTCTTTGCATGTCTACCAAAGGTCTCTGATAAGACGTGCTCTATGCTGGATGGCCCACTATCAGTGACTGAACTTCTTGCTGGCCTCCAAACGATGCAGGGCCAAAAGGCTCCTGGATTAGATGGTCTCACTGTCGAGTTTTACAAGGCTTTCTGGGACATTATTTCGGATTATCTACTGGAAGTGTTTAACGAAAGCCTGGCGTGTGGGCTACTCCCGCTTTCGTGTCGCAGAGCGGTAGTTACTCTTCTACCCAAGAAGGGTAATCTACAGGATATTAAGAACTGGCGCCCTGTGTCCCTCCTGTGTGTGGATTACAAGATGCTGTCCAAGACCCTGGCCCTACGTCTGCGAGGAGCCATGGAGGAGGTTATTCATCATGACCAGACATACTGTGTGCCTGGCAGGTCCATGGTAGATAATGTCTACCTTATTCGGGACATTTTGGAAATCTCCAGTTCATTGGAGAATGGTGTTGGTCTGATTTCACTGGATCAAGAAAAGGCTTTTGACCGCGATGAACACTGCTTTCTATGGAGAACCATGGAGAGGTTGGGTTTCAGCGCTGGGTTTATTGCCATGATCAGGATGTTGTACAGTGACATTGAGAGCGTGCTCAAAATTAATGGCAGTCTGTGTGCTCCTTTTAAGGTGTACAGGGGTGTCAGGCAGGGCTGCGCCCTGTCTGGGATGCTTTATGCTCTTTCCCTGGAACCCCTCCTCTGTAGAATCAGATCAACTTTGGGTGGATTGTCGTTACTAGGCTCTAAAGAAAACCTTGTCCTATCAGCTTACGCTGATGATGTGGTTGTTCTTATAAAAAACCAAGGCGACATCAACAGTCTAACTGATGTTCTAGGTGAATTTTTTATTGTCTCTTCTGCCAAGGTGAACTGGGGAAAAAGTATTGCCCTGATCACTGGGAGGAGGGATGAGGGTGTTCCGGTCCTCCCTCAGAATCTGGAGTGGAGAAAAGATGGTTTTAAGTACTTGGGTATCTACCTGGGGGA
This sequence comes from Valencia hispanica, assembly GCA_963556495.2. Lineage (NCBI taxonomy): Eukaryota > Metazoa > Chordata > Actinopteri > Cyprinodontiformes > Valenciidae > Valencia > Valencia hispanica. The sequence goes on along the minus strand of OY747714.1, from coordinate 13,129,362 downwards.
TGAATAAGTGGTAAAGAAAAATTGGGAAAATATCCTTGACAAGGTCAGAGATAAACTGGCAAAATGGCGGTGGATTCACCCGCAATTGTCTTACAGAGGCAGAGTCTTAATACTGAACAACCTGGTAGCTTCCCAACTTTTCCATCGACTGGCGTGTCTTGATCCACCGAGCGGTTTGCTAACCAGTATTCAATCTGAAATGGTCAATTTCTTCTGGGACAAATTTCATTGGGTACCCCAGGCTATGTTGTTTTTATCTCGAGAGGAGGGGGGGCCAGGGCCTAGTCCATTTAGCCAGCAGGACAGCCGCCTTTAGTTTGCAGTTTGGTAAAAGGTTGTTAACAGAGTCTTTTAACTCATTATGGAGATGTGTGGCATGTTTTATTCTGAGGCGTCTGGGCAATTTAAATTTGGATTTGGCATGGTTTTTAACTTGTTTTAAATCTCCACTCTTGAAATCCTTGCCTGTGTTTTATCAGGGAGTTTTTAAAGTGTGTAATTGGACAAAGTGCGAAAACAGGTCTCTGTATTGGCTACTGGAGGAGCCTTTACTGTTTGGAGCAAGATTTGATGTGAGCAGTCACTCTATATCCGGGCTAATACAGATTCTGTGCCTCTCAAAAACTGTGAGCCTGAGGCAGTTAGTTCATATAGCTGGGCCGGCGCTTTCTGATGCCGCTGCTCTAGCTTCCGCCCTCAGAGTATCATCTGTCAGGATGATACAGAAAACTCTCAGTCTTTGGAAGAAAGGACTTTCTGTCTCCGAGAGGATACTTCTTTTAAAGTACAGCAGGGGAGAAGTCACGCCGAATCCCTCCGATGAGTTTCCTGATTTCAGGTTGTCTCCGGGGTTCTTGGACGTGGATGGTCCCCTCCTACAAGTCAAACGTCCAGATGAACTAACTCTTCGCAGAGCGATTAAACGGATGTTGTATACAAACTGTGTAAAGATTTTTAACAAGAGGAACCTGGAAGGGAGACAGCCTACAGTCTGGTGGGACAGACTTGGAGGACAGAGTCCACAGTGGTTGTCTCCCTTTAAAGAAGAAAACTGGAGATCTGCAGTGGAGAATCCTTCATGGAGCGATTGCCACGAACTCCTTTTTATATGTTTTAAATAACGACGTTTTAAATGCATGTCCGTTCTGTGGCTTGACTGAAAATGTCTTTCACATTTTTATGGAGTGCAAGAGACTCGAACCCCTTTTTAATTTGCTTAAAAAGGTTTTTATTGGTTTTGCTGTGGTTCTCTCGTTGACTGCTTTTATTGGTGGCTTAAGGAAAAATAAGGGAAATAGGCATCAAAGTATGCTTTAAAATTATTTGATTGGTGAAGCCAAATTGGCAGTTTACCTGTCGCGGCGGGACAAGCTACAGGCGGAGCATGCTTGTGACTTGGTAACTGTCTGGAGGATAAATGTAAAAGCCAGGTTACGTTTGGAGTTTGTTTTTCACTTGAGAAATCAAAGTTTGGAGTTTTTTAAGAAACAGTGGGCAGAAGGTAATATCCTTTGCGCTTTGAATGATGCTGGACAATTGGAGTTTGGTGAAGTTTTACTGTGAACTTTAATGTTTGTTTTGTCTTTTGTAAATTTGTGTAAATAAAGGTGTGTTTAAAAATCAAAAAATCTTCTTCTTCTTCTTCTTCTTCTTCTTCTTCTTCTTCTTCTTGAGCGGAAGTGGAGTGGAAGGTGAGAGAAAGCGAGTGAGTGAGTGTGGTTTTCTAAACTTTTCTAGTTACTGTTTGTCGTTTGATTTTGTTTCGTGTTTAAGTTTTAAGTGTTCTGTGTTTGTTAGGAGGTAGAGGGCCAGCCTGGGAGGCGAATTTTCGCCGGCGCCATGGCTGGTGCGGGCGGCTTCGCCGCGCTCACGAGGAACCACAGCGTTTGTGTTAGCGCCGGCTTCCCGTGTAGCGTGGAGGAGGTTGCCCTGGCGGTCGGAGAGGTGGTGGGGCACGGCTCCGTGAAATCCGCGGCGCGGATGAACGGAGCCGTGGTATTATTTGTAATGAAAGTGGAACAGGCAAATAAGCTCGTTGAGCAAGGAATCACCGTGGGGGGAGCCTTTGTGCCGGTTGTCCCGCTTGCCCAGCCGGCTACGCGGGTCATTGTGTCAAATGTTCCTCCTTTCATTAGTGATGAATTTAAAAAAAAAGAATTGTCAAGGCATGGGAAGGTAGTTTCTCCCGTTAAAAAGGTTTTGTCTGGATGTAAGTCGCCTTTGCTGAGCCATGTCGTCTCTCATAGGCGACAAGTCTTCATGGTTCTCACAAATAGACATGAAGAGCTTAATCTGAGGCTCCATGTAAAGGTGGATGATTATGATTACATCCTGTATGCCACTTCCTCTCCAATGAGGTGGTTTGGCTGTAAAAATGAAGGACACACTGTTAAAATGTGTCCTCACAAATCTGGATCCGACCAGGCTAACACAGGAGAAAAGCCTGTTGCCCCTGTTACAAGCCGTGAGGGCGTAGCATGTACTGTAAGTGTCTGTGTGACAGAACCTGGTACAACAGGTTCTGGTGTTGCTGATCTGATCGGTACAGAGGATAAAGGTGATTCCAGTCTGAAAAATGTACCAGAAGAGGGGAGTGTGCCATTGAAATTGACAACTCTTCTCACTTCTGAGAGAGGACAGGGCAAGAATGAAGAGAAATCAAATGCTGACTTCAAAAATACTGATATTAGGTATATGGTTGTGCAGGAAGGAGTTACAGGTGAGACAGTTGTTGAGGAAGGCAGAGAGATGGGTGAGAAACAGGTGGAGAGTAGTAGTGAGGTGGTTGAGGGAGAGACTGAAGCTAGTGCTAAGGTTTTAGAGAAGTCAGAGAGTAGTACTGCGAGGAAAGAGGAGGTTGAGGGTGTGCGTGAGGAAAGTAGTGAGGGAGAGAGTAACAGAGCTTTTAAAAAACCAGCTGAGGAAATGGAGGTGGAGGTTCCTACTTCTGTTTGGAAAAAAAGTTCAAAGAAAAGAAATGTGTCTACTGAACGAACAGTTGAAACAAGAACCGGTGGAAAAAACAGTAGGCAGATTGGGCAGGCTAGCCTGCATCAGGATCCGTCAGATGAAAGTGACTGTGAGAGTGTTTTTTCTGACATAAGTGACGTGTCACTAAGTCAAGCCTCTGATGGGAAGGAAAAATTGTACCCTGCTGCAGAAATCAAGAGCTTTCTACATGACACAAAAAATATGAAAGGGTTGAATATTGAAACGTTCTTTCCTGATGTAAAAACTTTTTGTAGATCTGCGAAATGTCATATTGCAAACAAGGAAAAGACCAGTTTAACAAATCAAGAGGTATATAGACTGAAGAAGCTGTTGGCAAAGATTAAAAAACAGCATTAATTTATGAATATTATGACTATTGACATAATCTTACTGGTGTTTTTTTAATTACCAATCGTTTTTTTTATATCATGGCTGCTGCAAATAATTTTAAGGTGTGCTCCTTAAATATAAATGGAGCAAGGGATCCTAGAAAGAGAGCAGTGCTTTTTGAATTAATGAAATTGAAACGTATGGACGTGATTCTCCTACAGGAAACTCATAGCGATGATTTAAATCAGGTTGATTGGAACAAAGAATGGAGAGGAGACATTTTTTTAGATCATGGGTCATCGGCAAGTGCGGGAGTGGGGGTTTTATTTTCTGAGGCCTTCTCCCCAAACTCGGTGAAGGTTGAATCCTTTGTTAAAGGGAGAGCTCTGGCTGTAACAGCTAAGTTTGACCACTTTACAGTTGTTGTTTTAAATATTTATGCTCCTAATGTAGGAGCTGAAAGGGTAAAATTTTTTGACACTGTAAATGAGAAAATGAAAAATGTTAATGTTACAGATTATTTATTTCTGGGGGGTGATTTTAATTGCACATTAAACGGGAGTCTGGATCGGAACCATGTAGAGCCTCATTTGTCATCAGCACGCATCCTGAAGCGGTTGATCTGCAACCATGGCCTGGTGGACGTGTGGAGAAGGATGCACACTGACTGCAGGCAGTATACATGGTCCCACCATAACGAAGGTAGAATCTCTTTAGCTCGGCTGGATCGATTTTATCGTTTTTCGCATCATGTCAATGTTTTTAGTGAATGCAAAATTTTACCTGTGGGTTTTACTGATCATGCTTTGGTTGAATGTACAGTTTCCAAGTTGTATGTATCTCCTAAGAGTGCATATTGGCATTTTAATTTTAACATGACTGCTGATCAGGTTTTTAAGGAGGTTTTAGATTTTTATTGGACTAGTTTTAGGCAGAGAAAAGGTGAATTTTTATCTCTGAGACAGTGGTGGGATCATGGGAAGGTAAAAATCAGGCAACTCTGTCAACAGTACAGTCTTGGTGTCACACGCGACATCATCAGATCTGTTAGTGATCTGGAGATTGATATAGTGGAGTGTGAGCAATTATGTGAGTCCACAGGAAATCAAGGGCATTTTGAAGTCCTTAAGACTAAAAGAGCCATTTTGGCTAACCTGCTTGATACAAAAGTACAGGGTGCTCTGGTGCGTTCTAGGGTGAAAAACATCTCCCAGATGGATGCCTCCTCCAGTTATTTCTTTAGTCTTGAGAAGAAACACGGACAGAAGAAAATCATCCGTTCCCTGCTGTCAGACGATGGACGTAAGTTGACTGAACCTGCTGCGATAAGGCAAAGGGCGGAAAGCTTTTATGCCTCTCTGTATAAGAGCGAACAGGCATATAATGGAGACACGTTGAAGGAGTTTTTAACTGGACTGCCGAAAGTTTCGGATGGAGTGAATGCCAGGCTGGCTGAACCTCTGTCAGCAGCTGAACTTGGTGCTGCATTGAGAACAATGCAAGGACAGAAAGCTCCTGGCATCGATGGCCTAACAGTGGAGTTTTATAAAGCATATTGGGACATTTTTTTCTAGCGACCTGCTTGAGGTTTTCAATGAGTGCCTCAGGTGTGGTGTACTGCCGTTATCATGCCGCAGAGCGGTCATCACCCTCCTGCCGAAAAAAGGGAATCTGCAGGATATAAAGAACTGGCGTCCTGTGTCTCTTCTATGCACGGATTACAAGATTCTGTCGAAAGCCTTGGCCTTGAGGCTGCGAGGAGCAATGGAGGAGGTTATCCATCGTGACCAGACGTACTGTGTGCCAGGCAGGTCCATGGTAGATAACATCTACCTAATTCGAGATATTTTGGACGTCTCTGGTCAACGCAGTCTCATTCCAAATTGTGTAATAGCTACGTTTGTCCACAGGGCAAAACGTAGCTATTTCACAAAAAGGGCTCTGAAATTGTAGCATGGCTACGTTTTATTTTCCTAGTCATTTCTATGGGCATACTTAAGGTCACGTGACTGCCGAGTTTCTCCCCGGCGTATTTAAAAACATGGCGGACATACCTTTTATTTTCGGTGGAAATTGCTATATTTTAAGGTAGATTGTGGCTTCAGCTTGGTTTTGACAACTTTTCTAGCGACAAATGTAGACTTTGTTTCCATAATATTCATTGGGTTTATGTATACGACCCATAGTTATTTCATTTCGATGTACATTATTTCAGGTCTCAACGAAATTGTATGAATACTACGTTTTTTTGTGGTTGCTACGGTGGTTGCTAGGGACGCTATAACTAATGAACCTGAAGGAAGTTGATGCCGCATCACGGACCACGTTCTTGCTCAAACTGGTTACGATTATTATTATTATTGTTATTTGTATTATTGTTGTTGTTGTGATTCTTTGAATAAAAAAGGAATTGAATGTGTTTTTACACCTCCAGCCTATTTTTCATGCGTTAAAAACTGTGTAATAGGCTAATGAACTATAAATAGCTAGTTTTGGAAAAGAAAAAAAAAGGTTAGCCTATGTGATTGATGTAATTTTATTTATTTATCATAAGCAGTAGTAGTATTTGTATTCAACAAGATAAACCTTGACAACAACATATCTTAGGGGTGTTGAATCATCTAGGAAACGACCGTTGAAAAACTATACATTAGAACTACAACTAGTGGGCGCATCACAGTGACGTAACATTCATAACGGAATTATTATTAAAGTCGTCACTTGTTCACGGGCTATTTACAGATCTATTAAGTGAAACAAACCAAACCTAAATCTGTCTTAATCAAATATATTATTCAAGGAATCTAAACGAAAAACCCATTTAATAAAGTCCACTGTCTGTTGCTATGGTGGTTCCTAAGGACAGTAATGCTCAAATACCTCAACTACAGCCACAAAACCCTGATGAGTTGAAAAGAAGACGCCATTGATCCAGAGCATCCTCTAAATCAGACTGTCATACAACTACAGCGCGTCTTCAGTCAGAGGCTTCTTCAGATCTGCAGAGCGCTACAAGAGATCATCCCTACCCACAGCCATCAGCATCTACAACAAATCTTTGAAGGAACTTGCATAATGAGTTACAACAACATTTAATTTCCCTTTGGGATTAATAAAGTAATTTTGAATTGAATTGAATTAAATATAAAAGTTGCTCTAACATTCGACCTATGCGTTTGACCCATACAGTCTATGGTTTGACCACAAATACGCTTCTACGCATTAAATTATGACTTTTGTTCGATTTAGAAAACATTGCTATTAGGAAAAAAAACATTTTAACCACTATACAAACTAGAATTTTATAATCTTATACCGTAATATAATGCGTGATAAATAAGACAAATTGATACCATATTTTAAGCCAGGTTTGATCAGACCACAAACTACAATCCCATACAGAATATTTATTTCTGCTTAATTTGTCTTTATATATTATACTTGTAGTTCTGTTATTTCTTTTCATGAATTTTATGTAGTTATTCTGATGTTTGTATACTGTTACAATTTTGTTCCCCCTCTGAGGTAAATCAATCCTTCAATCAATCTGTCTATCTGTTAGTATGCATGTATGTATTGCATTACAAAATCATCTGGATCACATTTTTTCAAATCTTTTTAATATATTAACAACTATATTAACAACAACTGATGGTATGGGGGGTGGAGGGTTTAATTCCTCGTGTTGTCCTTTGCCACCCACTGTGGAGGCCACGTCTTCCCACTGCAATAAATGAAAAGAAGATTCAATGACAACATGACAGTAAAGGACAATGAGCCGCAGTGGGCTTCAGTTTGCACTTCATACTCAAGCTCATAGTTGTATGATTACTGTAAATTACCATCATATGGTGATAGTTTGACTGAGGTATTTACACACGTGCTCAAATTTGTTGGTACCCCTCCACAAAAAATGAAGAATGCACAATTTTCTCTGAAATAATTTGAAACTGACAAAAGTAATTGGCATCCACCATTGTTTATTACATATTTAATAGAAATCAGACTTTGCTTTTGATGTTTCATTCAACATAATATTGTAAATAAGAAAACAAATGAAAATGGCATGGACAAAAATGATGGGACCCCTAACCTAATATTTTGTTGCACAACCTTTAGAGGCAATCACTGCAATCAAACGTTTTCTGTAGCTCTCAATGAGACTTCTGCACTTGTTAACAGGTAGTTTGGCCCACTCTTCCTGAGCAAACTGCTCCATCTGTCTCAGGTTTGATGGGTGCCTTCTCCAGACTGCAAGTTTCAGCTCTTTCCATAGATGTTCGATAGGATTCAGATCAGGACTCATAGAAGGCCACTTCAGAATAGTCCAATGTTTTGTTCGTATCCAGTCTTGGGTGCTTTTAGCTGTGTGTTTTGGGTCATTATCCTGTTGGAGGACCCATGACCTGCGACTGAGACCGAGCTTTCTGACACTGGGCAGTACGTTTTGCTCCAGAATGCCTTGATAGTATTGAGATTTCATTGTGCCCTGCACAGATTCAAGGCACCCTGTGCCAGGCGCAGCAAAGCAGCCCCAAATCATAACCGAGCCTCCTCCATGTTTCACTGTCGGTATGGTGTTCTTTTCTTTGAAAGCTTCATTTTTTCGTCTGTGAACATAGAGCTGATGTGACTTGCCAGAAAGCTCCAGTTTTGACTCATCTGTCCAAAGGACATTCTCCCAGAAGGATTGTGGCTTGTCAATATGCATTTTAGCAAATTCCAGTCTGGCTTTTTTATGTTTTTCTTTCAAAAGTGGAGTCCTCCTGGGTCTTCTTCCATGGAGCCCACTTTCGCTTAAACAGCGACGGATTGTGCGATCAGAAACAGACGTACCTTCACCTTGGAGTTCAGCTTGCATCTCTTTGGCAGTTATCCTTGGTTCTTTTTCTACCATTCGCACTATCCTTCTGTTCATTCTGGGGTCGATTTTCCTCTTGCGGCCGCGCCCAGGGAGGTTGGCTACAGTTCCATGGACCTTAAACTTCTTAATAATATTTGCAACTGTTGTCACAGGAACATCAAGCTGCTTGGAGATGGTCTTGTAGCCTTTACCTTTACCATGCTTGTCAATTACTTTCTTTCTGATCTCCTCAGACAACTCTCTCCTTTGCTTTCTCTGGTCCATGTTCAGTGTGGTGCACACAATGATACCAAACAGCATAGTGACTACTTTTCTCCATTTAAATAAGCTGAATGACTGATTACAAGATTGGAAACATGTGTGATACTAATTAAAGTAACTATTTTGTTTGAAATATCACTATGATCCAGTTATTTATTATCTTTTCTAAGGGGTACCAACAAATGTGTCCAGGCCATTTTAGAATATCTTTGTAGAATATGCAATATTTCAACTCTTTTCACAGCTTCTTTGCTTTATTCTATGACATACCAAAGGCATGCAAGTATGCATGATAAAATAGCTTTCAATGTCATCACTTTTCAGGAGTAATGCAGCATTATTTCAATGAGCTGTAAGGGTACCAACAAATTTGAGCACGTGTGTATATGTACTTGGTTTATGCTTGCAATTTAAAATATGTTAATAAAAGTAAATAGCACAGAAGGATTTAACAATAAAGACCTTACAACTTCCATTACATGAATAAAATAACATTGACGATTTCTTCATAAAATAAAAAGAGAAATTATACATACCACATGGAACAGGGCTCCCACTCCACCAACTCCATTTGGTTCCCCTGAGAAATATATAAAAAAAATTAACAAGCAATCTCACAGTCAGCTTTAGAATTGTGGTGCATTAAAATCCACGAAATACATTCATAGTTAAGGTATATAGTTACATTTCATGTCTACTTCAAATAATGACAAAAGACAACCTTTTGCATTTTTCTCTTTAAAACCAGCTTCACCGGATAATACCCATCCTTTCCTCCGACCATGTGGCTGCATTCTGAAAGAGAATAAAATGTACACTTACATAAAAAAAATTTTTTTTATAGAACTGCAACGGATGCACAGAAAGAAAATCATAATTCAAGACAACAGTTTTTGCTCAACACTGCGCAACACAAAGAGATTAACACACGTTTTATCGAAAGCAAGTTGAATTATTGTAATGTTGTACTTGCTCGAGTTCTCACTAAGACCAAAAAAGTGGACCACATCAGTCCAGCTCTGAGGTCTTTACACTGGCTGCCTGTCTGTCAGAGGATAGACTTTAAAGTTGTGCTGCTGGTCTATAAAGCTCTGAATGGTTTAGGACCAAAATACATCAGTGATCTCCTGACCCAGTATGAACCAACCAGACCCCTCGGGTCATCTGGATCCGGTCTTTTATCAGTTCCCAGAGTCAGAACCAGACATGGAGAAGCTGCGTTCAGCTTCTATGCTCCACATGTCTGGAACCAACTCCCAGAAAGCCTCAGATCAGCTGAAACACTCAGTTTATTTACATCCAGGTTAAAGACCCACCTGTTCTCAGCTGCTTCTCAATAGGTTTTTATTCTAATGTTCAAATCTGCACGGCTTCTTTAAAAGCTGGAATTACTCTCCTGTTTTCTTTTTTCTTCAAAATTTTTCTTTTTAATTTTAAATTATGCTTTTTATTCTTTTACTTTGTAATGTGTTTTCTGCACACCACTGTAATGCTTTTAATGTTTTATGTAAAGCACTTTGAATTGTTTTGTGACATGAATTGTGCTATACAAATAAACTTGCCTTGCCTTAGTTTTTGGTCTTCCAAAGAATACAATAAACTGCTTTTGATTAAAAACGCAGAAATACAGGTGGCAACATTGACTAGAAGACTTGAAAGGCACACATTACATAAATAAAAAATCTTTACACTGGACACCTGTGATTTATTTAATTGATTTTACAATTATTTTATTCGTTTTTAAGGCACTGCACAGCCTTGATCCAGACTATCAGAGATACATTTAGTTTACAAACCAGGACATCTTTTATAGTCTCATAGATCAGGAAAAAAAATGTTGATACTTAATTTGCCCATTCTGCTCTCAAACAGCGGAAAAGTGTGTGTGGGATCTGAGAATATCCATACTTTCAAACAAATATTAAACATTAAATTTATCAGTCAAGATTTTGTATGTAGGGTTTTTTAAATCAACTTTTTATAATGTGTGATAATAGCTCTATATTTTATTTAATTACTTGTTTCATCACTATCTTAGTGGACTTTGTGTTAACTATTTATAATTTTTGATGCTTGTAAATATTTTTTTCCAAGTTTTATTGTTGTTTCCATAATTTATTTGAAAATATATGAGTTTATTAGTCGCTTTTTCTAAGTCCATCTTTGTTATTAACGTGTGTTATCACTATTTTATGTTCTAATTTTATATCAGTATGATGCACATTGAACTGCAACGGAGCTCTATGAAAGGTAATGTAAAAATAAAGCTGAATTGATTGATTGGTTTATTTCATATTGAAGATATATAGAAGATCAATTAAAATACGTGTACAGTCCTAATTGAAATGGGGAAATGTAAATAACGGATGACTAAATAACTTTCATTGATGTTATTTGTAAGTTTCTTCTTTGGAGGTTTATCTGTTGAAAATAAAGAAAACTAAAACTTAATTTTACTACACCTGTTATCATTAACAAGTCTGATGTCAAATAA